>CM060841.1:47902500-50302500 GCA_030762175.1 Metallyticus violacea
CTCATTACTTATTGTCTCTCACATCTTTCCTCTTATGGTGTCAATGCACAATCGGTTTTCCAAATCTCGAAAAGATTAGGGGCAGGGAAAGAAATAAAATAAATGCTTTCTAACATGTGAAATATACAAATGAGCTGTTAGTCTGCTGTTGAACTTATTAAAGACAACTTGGATGTGTTCGTGTTGAATTACTTATTATGTCGAAATTAAGTTCGTCATTGAGTATTAAAATTACACGGATATTCCCGAATTCGGTTCGCAGGCATTTTCTACTGAGGGAGCTATACTCTTATGCAAAATCTGTGAAACGTTTATTAATTATTAAAAAACAGTACTTTATAACTGAACACTTCGCAACAGCGAAATACAATCTAGTGTTTTTAAAATGACCGGGACTAAGATCACTTTAATATCAGCAGCAGTTGCAACATTCAGCAGATAATCTCAGTTTTCCCTGGGTCTATGCAAAGCTTTCTTGGATTCGGAAATTCCGTTCTGGAAACTAGAAAAACAATCCCTCAGGACATTTCTCCAGAAGTACACTAAAGAAAAGGTTCCATCAGATTCCACACTAAGAAAAGCTTATTTGAATTTACGCTATAAACTGACCCTGCATATTCGAAACGGAGTTGCGGAAAAGAAAATATGGATCTCCGTTGATGAACCTACGAATATAATGACGTTGTATGACCAACGTCATCATTGGAACTATGGAAGAAATGCAAAGTGATCTATCATCAGTATTTCTTTTCACAGAGGAAGAGTTGGACTTAGCAAATAGTTCCACAGTGGCTCAATTGTTTACAAATACCTTATGCTACTCAGACTGCAGGGAATACGTCTTGTTTTTTGTCACAGATGTGGCAACTTATATGAAAAAAGCAGTCAAAGTTTTGAAAGTTTTCTGTCTCACGGGTTGTACACAATTGCTGGAATAATTTCGAACACCAAGAAAGTCATCTTGAAATCACTCTCCGGATTTTAAGAACGTGGCAATAGAGCTCAGTTCTACCTCCACAACAAAATTGTAGACAAGATACGTGAAGTAGTTAATGCTCTATCAGAAAACGAAGCTGTTATACCAAGAAGAACTCTGCAATGATCTGGTTTTAATAATAATAATAATAATAATAATAATAATAATAATAATAATACATTATAGTGTGCTACCGGAAGCAATCTTGAAGTGGGAGAAAAAATGTGATACGCTGTGTCATCCGTGGGGCTCTTCGGAGATGCAGTAAAACCATAGTGCTGCAAGTATCAGGAGAGAAAGGAAGAAGTGTTAATGAGAAGTGTAAACATGTTATGGGTGCTACTGTGTAGTTAAAAATAACTTAAAGAATTTGTTATGTCCTGAAAGGGGAATTTTCTGTTGTAACTGGTATGAGTTCTTCCGAAATGGCTTGTTTTAAATATGCTCCAATCACTTCAGTAGAAGCTGAACGATTGTTTTTTCCATGATAAAAACTGCTCTCTCTGAGAAACGGATGATTATGGTAGTTGAAAAAAGTATTGTTTTTGCTTGTAACTAAGAAAAGTAAGAGTAAGTACTTTAATTATGTGATAAAGAAATTATTAAGTATCTTAAATACGTATTTTCATTAATAATGAATGAGATTACTCTCTGTTTTCACTTTTATTGGATGCCTATTTTAATTATATTACTGTCTATTTTACGTAGTTTAAGTGCCTTTTTGCCTGCCTACTTTAACCAAAATAAATGCCTGAACTTCGGGCTTTAGCAATAAGAAGAATATCGTCGTGTTTGATTAAAATACCGGAGATTATAATATATTAATTGGAGAGAATGTATAAGCCTCCATGCATCATCTTTGAAGCAAAGATCCTGCGACGTTTAACGCTGACGAGTAGGAAAATTGTACTGTATGTTATGGTTGCATTTCCCATTATAATATATTTTTTTAATAAATCCTTTAATGTTTCTTTCTGTTTTCATGTTGAACCAATTTTACTTTATACAAAAAAGTCTATTTAAAATGTTATCATATGTATGGGCCCTATTCCACAAAATACGTGCAAGTGTATTAATGAATCCTTGTAAAATATGATTTTTACTCCACGAAAGAAGTTGTTTTTGTTTATTTACGGACGCTCTTTAACATCTCAGGTCATCAACGTCCCATTCAATTCAGGATGTGAAACGGCCGATAAATTTTGCTCAGAGGCCTCATTTTTCAGGCTTAGGTTCTTTTATCTACCGTAAATATACGACATGGAACTCACTTCCTTCCATTCCGAAGGAAACCATACTTAGGATTTATACGCCCGAAAAAAATGCATCGATCCTGGCCGGGATTGAACACGCGATCTTGGATTTAGGAGGAAGCATGGTTACCGCTACACCACAAGGACCGACCCACGAAATAAGGTAACATTTGTAAAGTATTAGTAAAAAGTTACAAGTGACGTCATATAAGAGCAAGAGAGAGAAACAGCTGTTTGCCACACATCGCCATGCCTTGAACTAGATTGTCCACTCCTTAGGGATTTTTAATGTACAGAGCGGATTGTTGTTATTTATGCTAAATGTATTGTATTTTTTCTCAGATATAATGATAATTTAAATACTTTATTATGCATTTATCGATATTCAAGCGCAATGGTCCACTTTGAGACGAAGCTCTCTTACGGCTACATTTAGGAGCATCAGTTTCAGTCGTCGAGAGATGGCAGAAGAATGGGCTTCCGGATTGCTATCGGTGTTTACTTTATTGGTCCATTTATCATTTACAATAATGTTCTCATAAGCAAAAAAAAAAAAAATGGTAAATTTGGGTCAAAAGAGATAATTTTAAAAGAGAATGAAGAAGGAAAAGGAATTATTTTCGTGGCATGTTACAAGAACCTTAAAAATACATTAACTAAGATGCTGATCTGAAATATACATTTGAAACTGAAACGCCAATATCAGTCATAGGCCGTATTTTAATTGCACTTAACCTAACTTTATCATTGCATACTAATACTTATTTACGCTTGCCTTATACATATTCCTATTCATCTTTATCATCGCTGTCGCTAAAACTTAGAACATTTTGGTCAACTGACTCCCAAAATCATTAAAAAGATAATAAATTTATGCTAGTATTTGAAGCAACCACTTGTAGAGAAATTTATACAAATTATCACTCTCCGACCAATATTAATACTTTTGTGGAACAGAACGACGAAAAATCGCTTGTAAACTTGTAAGTATGGAGTTGTAAAGTACAAGCATAGCAGGAACCTTACTGGAACAGATTTTACTAATAACTACAAGTTAAACTACCATACACTTGTAATGTATTAGACCATACTGTTTGTGGAACAGGGTCCTGGAAACCACACACTTCAGCCATTTCTCCGTGTTATAACAATTTTGCTGTTTTATTATATTCATTTGATAGTAAACAAACGTAAACCACAGGAACGAAGTAGTAAATAGTAGTCAGCAAAAACTAATTGAGAAATCTCACAATGAGAACAGTAACAAGCAGATTACGCAACATGCGGAAGTAAAAGCAATGAAGCAACGTAATCATTTAGCTATAATATGCCATTCTACGCTATGTTCATCAACTCCGTTAAGAGAATATTTGCAGCAACCACCTGTATGTGAGTTACCGGCTAGTGCCGAGTTGGTAGCCGCACTCTCACTCTCACTTTAATGGGAGAGAAGATCGCACATGGGTCGGGTCGCTCAAGTCAGTGGGTCTCTCTCTTATGTGCCAACTTATCCTTGGCGGAAATAGCAATCAAATTGTTTCACTTTGAACCAACTGTCCTTCCGGGATCCCATGTAAATTTCTCTGAACTGTTTAACAAAAGTACAGATGAAAATAATAAAGAACCTACTTTTAGGTTTCTTCTTCTTCCTCTTCATCTCTTCTTGTAATGGGCTTGAAAGTTGAACTTCTCATCATTTCTGAATACAATTTGCCATTTCTTCTTCGGACTATCTGGACTTTGCCCGCCCTTCTTTGACTCGTCCCTTGCCACCTTTTTTACACCATCAGACATGCTTCCTGATTCCATTCTTATCGTCTTCTCCCAACTCATTTACCAATCCCCTGCACGTTACATTGCTTTCAAAAGTCCCTAGATCTCATATATTTCCTGGTCTTTATAAGTATTTTTTTTCATGGTTTTCATTTAGAATTAGCGTGTCCCAGTAGTGCCCAATAAAGTTTCTCACTGCATATGTCAAATATATCTGTTGTTTACAACTTTGGACCTGAATTAGAATTTCGGTGCTGCGAAGGGCCACTTCTGGGAGACAAATTCGGGATTTTCGGTATTCTCTAGTTTTTTCGATTTTCGTTCTACTCCACACTCTCCACCATTCCCTTTTCTTTCACCTCTTCTTGTTGCTCAATTCATTTTAATGGTGCAGACCATGACATATGCCGGCTATAGCGGATAATTCCCCTATGGCCTCAGAACCGGAAGAGAAGTACATAGGGCTCTTTGACACCCATCCTGATTGGGTGAGAGCCACTTGTTATGACAGGATAGAACCCAGTCCTATCTGATTTCCAAAGCAACATTTATTTACCAAGAAAGCTCTGGTGATGTGTTTACGGATGGTAGTATTCATTCATTCTCGCGTGCACTGTCGATAATCTTCCGCATTTGCAATATTCAAAAAAAAAAAAATATTAAAGCACTTTAATGATTTATCCGTATAAGTCAGTGCGCAAACATCAAATCCCGCCAACATTTCCTGCAAACTAAGCAAAACGTCATTATTAATGGGGCTATACTTAGCTACTCTTGATGTTGCTCTTATGCCCTTAAGATTCCCAGGGAAATTTTGCAGCTGTATATGAATATGCCTTTTTTAAATATATTGTATTCCTTCGTAGGTGCTACAAAACTATGACGACTTAAGTTAGCATAAAGAATATTTGCAACATTAAGGTAGATCGCAGTATCTCGACCAAGTATCAATGAAATTTTACAAAGTCACATTTGTGCTGGGGAGAAAAGGGGAGAGAGTAAGAGAATGGTCCTAGAAACTTAATGTCACCAGCAGCCCCATTTCTCTAGAGGCTTGAATATAATGAGAGGTAAACGTGCAAACTTTCTGAGCCATGTAATTCCTGGAAAATGCTTATTGGCAAGTACACAACTTTTCTCGACCTGGATGAGATCATGCTGTGAAGTTGGCACTGACTACAAACGTTACACATTGTATTCATCAGTCACTGCAAGGAAGTGAGGTTATGGATCAAAGACCTCAATTTGTTTCAGTGGTTAAAGTTTGCAGCAGCCTAAGCACGCTTTGTATGACAGACGTGTTCGTAAACCATGAGTTTAAAATAGAGACAGATTGATGAAAATGAAGATATACGCTCATTGTTTATTTTAGTGAGGCAAATGATATGCGGGACAAATGTCATCAAAGATATTGCTGAACCAAATTTTGATATGTTTGTAGTCATTAAAGAAGTCGCTGTCGTACTGTTTTACACATCTTTCTGAATGGTAGTTGATTAAACACGCATTGCGCTTTTTGTTGATATTAAAATATTTCAAAAATGTAACGCAAACATATTAATATTACAGAATATATATATTTTTGCTTCGGTGTCTTTTTCACGCTTCATAAGTACGCTTCATAAGTACGACGTTAGAATGATATAAGCAGCTTAATAAAATGCAATAAATGATTACTATTATTATGTTATTAAGAAACAAGCAAAGAATGCGGAATTTCACGCTATTAAGAGGCGTTTAGAAATAAAAAAGTTAGCTTCAAAAGCACTAAAATCCGTGTTACTACATCTTCACACAAATTCACCAATTACAGCATAGCCATGAAAGCATAACTTGTGAATGAGTTATTACGAAAATAAAACAAGAAACAGGCGTTGCAAGATGTTATCCGATTGTTTGTAACGAGAAATATGCGCGTAAAGGAATCTCTCCTTTCTGAAATCTGATTGCTGAGCAGAAACATAACAGCCGTAGTTCCTCTGCACCATGTAAACGCTTGAAATAGTTTAGTTTTCGAGCAAATGTAATTCGTGTATGAGGACTTTTCGGTATTTTCGTAACATTATTCACGGCCGAGAACTTCCTCAGAGACCTGCCAGTACCTGCAAAGAGTATTTTGAAAATGATAAGATAAGACTTTTCTTCCTGGTTCATTTCTGTGTTAACCTCAACCAGCGGTAGAAATCATTTAGCCATTTGCTGCTGGTAGTTGAAGGTCTTTTTCTTCTTAACAAACAAATACACAAAGGAGTGGTTTTGGAGGTTAAAACCACTGACAGGAATGCAATTGCACACATTTAAGTCTTTAGCATTTAACTTAAGCGTAAACTGATATTAATAAAAATGAAGGTACTGTGTAATGCTATAAATGGGAATTAATATTCAATAGCATGATTGCAGGTGTCATGTTTATTATCAACGACAAATTATGTGTGGAATTCATAATTAATACTTTTAACTAATTCTGGTGAGGTGCAGAAATAATGTAGTCTTTCTTATTAGACACAGAGCTTTTTATTATTATTATTATTATTATTATTATTATTATTATTATTATTATTTACTGTCATTAAACTACAAGTAATAAGCAATATATAAATAATTACAATAACTGTTTACATTATTACAGATGCCGAACACTATTATTTAATTCCAAAATATAAACAATTATGTAAAAACCCAAAATTTAGAACAATTTAAAACCTTTTATGAACTACAAGTAATAAGCAATATATAAATAATTACAATAACTGTTTACATTATTACAGATGCCGAACACTATTATTTAATTCCAAAATATAAACAATTATGTAAAAACCCAAAATTTAGGACAATTTAAAACCTTTTATAATCTCGTGAGCTTTATGTGGTAATTTATTAAATAGCTTAGCTGCCTAACATAACAGGCCTTTTTCGAGTCTTTATCAGTTTACAATAGGGAGCACCATGCCTGAGTATTTATCTCGGTGTCGAACGGTTTCGCAGGCTTTTACGCAGTGTCTCTGCATTAGGAATGTTCGCTGCATAAACCAATTGTTTTAGGTGACCCTACAGGTAAAAATCCAAAGGTTGAGGGAACGTGCAGGCAATGGAACTGGTTCTGTCCTACCTATTCACCTGTCATTGTAGATATCAGTCAGTGCATCTGGAACTATGCTGCAGCCCCATCATGCATAAATCACATTATTCTTTCTTTTGCACGGACACTAAAGGGATGTTTTGCCGTGGTTAAACACAACACAACATGCAACCTAAGTGAAACGTTAGACACAGATTAACCACGAATGTACCCAAATGACAAATGTAAACAAGTCTCTTTGGCAACACACGGATAAAATGAGTACATCAGCAGACTTGTGTCGATGACATCGTTTGATTATCTAACAAAATGAATTTTATTTTCGGTTATGAACTTAAGTTGTTAGATTGTACCTTGAAATGCAGTGAAGTAAACTTTCATTAATAACTCAAAAACTAAGGATTATCGAAATCATACGTTTATATGAGTTTTCTTCCTTTTATTATTATTATTATTATTATTATTATTATTATTATTATTATTATTATTATTTTGGTTTGGTGTGAGGAACCCACCATCAAAGTTTGTCAAAGTATTTCTGAAACACTCTATATATAAGATTTTTCAACAGTAACGCATAATTTATTTTGCAAAAAGATGGTAGATTTTGGAAAAAAATGCAGCAAGTCAAATCTCATTTTTTGAAATAATTTCTTTTAATCTTTCCATAATCATTGTTGCATGAACCATGAATTCATCGAAGACAAATTTTAAATAAACCTATGACCCCCCCCCCCCCACAGTTTCTGATAGAATATCTTCGTTTTTATCATCGTGCACCTTTATTTGTTTTGTACAGAAACTTGTGTTACTATGAAAACAATATTTTTGTCATATTAACATACACTTGATTATAAATTTGTTACTCCTTGAGTTTGAAAAGCAGATTAATTAAAAAACAAATTAAGGTTCTATATAAAACAAATGAAGTTGCAGATTGATAAAAATGAAGGCGTTCTCTCAAGAAACATTATGATGATGATGATGATGATGATGATGATGATGATGATAATGATAATAATAATAATAATAATAATAATAATAATAATAATAATAATAATAATAATAATAATAATATGCTCTAATTTAATTTTCACGATGACATCACAACTAATGCAACAATGACTACGGAAAGGTTTTCATTTACAACTAAATATTTTTAAAAAATTAAATTTGAAATTTCTTTATTTTTTTCCTAAAATATTATATCTACCTGTATAACTAAGTATGCGTTACTTTAGATAAACCATATCTGTATGCACACATTAAGTACAATCACTGCGCTCTCTGAAAAATTTTTGTTATTAATAATAGAGCCTTGCTTTTGGAGTAGAACATTTTCATGTACTTCATAATTATTAATGTTGGCCAAAATTCAGGGCTCATTAATGTTATTGGAAAGCCAAAATTCAATGGATGTTTTATTTCTAATTGTTCTGAGAGATTACAGAGAGTGTCAAACATGTATACACACTTCAAGCAAAGAAAAACGTGTGTTAACATACCAAAACTGACAGAAAATGAAGAGCACTAATCATCTTAAACGTTTACATTTACAACAGTTGCTCAAAATGCTCACCATCGGCGTCGATACACTTCTGAGTACGCTGAACTACTGGTTGAGCAACGTTTGCGAAACCACTCACAGTACTGCATTCTCCGATCAGGGTCATCTTCATTTAATGCATGCAAAAGACTTTGGATGAAAACTTTCAACTTTGCTGTTTTAATAAGTCACATCTGTTTACAGAACATCATACTACACAATACTGTTATTTTTCGGTCCAACTTTGAAATATATTAAATAGACATTTACTGTGAAAGTATATATACCTTTTTTTGGCACCCTCGGTATATGACTCGAGAGAATCTGCATTAACTGAATTTAGGTGTGAAGTGTGGGTCTATAGACATCCAAAAAGCTTAACTGTTTTATTTCTGCCTTCCTTATAAGATGCAAATTACTACTAGATTATCACATTATGGTGGTGGTGTATTTTCTTGGAATAAGGACACTGTTTCACACATTATGTTGCATTGCACAGCTAATTATTTTTCATGTACATTTCGTTCTTCAACTGTTTTTATTGTTTACTTTAGGCAAGTAAGATCAGAGGTCAAATTTTGGGGGGAAAAAAAATCCAAAATTTTTTGTTCCAAATATTTTTTTGTTAATTTTCAGTTTAATTTAATAGATTATTTATTGCAATATTCCGATTTTATTTATTTTAATTGCGTAATGTGTGTTATGTTCAAACAACTTTTGAATTCCCTGACTATTGCATAAAAATGGAAATATCTCTGAAACCATCTGTTATAGTTGGCTGTGGTTAAATGTATTTTGTATATAAATTACTGTTTCAAAAGCCTATAACAGTAATGGCTGCTTGTGTGTTTAATTTTGGAAGCAAATGGAAAGTTTTGTATTTATTTTGAGTTTTACGAGCTATACATCCCAGTCTTCTTTCCTAAATACATCTAATATCATGCCTGTGCCTACCAGGGCTCATAAAACATTTAAAAACAAAGGAAATAGGTATTACATAACATATCCAGTAAATCATGGTAGTAGTGATAGTGAAAATAATAGGCCTATTCCTGAAGAGAATAACTCAGTGAATGATAAATCAATTACTTACCTTCTTCCTGGTGCTTCCAAGAAAAAGATATCTGGTAATCATTTGGAAGATATTGAAGACTATAAAGGAAATATTAATATAGTGATTGACTTGAATATTTTAATTACAGTGTTGAGTAAACCATCTACTGTAATGTGTTGTTATATTGCTTTGTGTGAAGATGCAGGTACAAGAAATGGATTAATAAGTAAACTGACAGTTAGTTGTATTAACTTTTACGCTATTTTAGTCGTAAGTAAAAAATTCACAACATATGTACCTTTTTCTCATAAACTAATGAAGATAGAAGCATGATATGTTTACAGCTGATCTGCATTATTACATTCATTGTTGAGGAACTTTTTTGTATTGAATATTAATATAATTTTATTTTTATAAAAAGATGTTTGTAACAAAAAATAATATTATTTTTATAAAGTACTTTCTCTAAACTAGAGTTCAGAACTTATAGTGTAATTAAAAATAAGGACTAAAAGTTTCACTGAGGTATCTGTAATATTTTCTGAGAAAAAGTACACAAAAATTAATAACTTCACATTAGTAATATAAGCCCTCTGATCTCACCTTAAGCCCGATGCAGAAATGTAAAACAATTAATTGTGTATTCGTGGTCGTAATCAACTAATTTTATTAATGGATAACACTGGGCAACAATGAAAATGTTTCGGGCTTAAAAATAGTGAATTTACATGTATTTCCATCTGCTGAATTCAAAAATCACCATAAAAGCGATAGATTAGCTCTTGTTTTGAAGATGAAGTGACATTTCGTTTTTTAGAGTGAAGATTTTAAATTTGGGGGAATTTTTTTGGGAGTTGGCACACCTGTCAAATAACAAAACACAAATGCTCTTCAGCTGTTTGTAAGTCATAAACATAGATACTGTTACTGTGACTGTGAATTACATGTAGTTTCTACTCAAATTAATGCAAAATTTCTGGTTCGCGAGTGCTTTTTTAATGTAAAATTTGTAAAAATGCCACGAAAATGTGTAAATATGGTGAATAACTTTTGTAATATTTGTGGTGAAATAACATTTTCCTCACAGAAACGCAATCTGACGCCTCTTGTAAAGACTGCCAAGCCTCTTGTGGACCCAAAAGACGTTCTTCTTCCACCCCTGCATATCAAGCTGGGTTTGATGAAATACTTTGTCAAAGCTATGAACCGAGAAGGACGGGCCTTTAAGTACATCAGAGAGAATTTTTGGAAACTAAGTGATGCAAAAGTTAAGGAAGGCATTTTTGTCGGACCACAAATAAGAGAACTTGTAAAGGATCCTGCATTTGACCAAGTTTTGGAGGCGAAAGAAAAGGAAGCTTGGGAAGCCTTCAAGGGTGTTGTTCATGGATTTTTAGGCAACAAAAGAGATGACAACTACAAGCATTTGGTGACAGTGGTCCTGCAAAAATACCGTAACCTTGGATGCAACATGTCCCTTAAGATCCAGTTTCTCCACCCCACCTAGACTTTTTCCCTCCTAGTTGTGGAACTGTTAGTGATGAACATGGGGAGAGATTCCATCAGGCCATTTCTGTTATGGAACAAAGATATCAGGGCCGTTGGAATGAAGTAATGCTTGCGGATTACTGTTGGTCTTTGTATAGGGATTCTGCGGAACTCCATCACAAGAGGCAAGCTAAAAGACGACGAAGTCAATAGGCCACCACATGATTCTCTTCATACACGACTATCTGCGAAGTATTTTTCCAGCAATTTAGAACTCTTAGCATGTAATTACCAGTTAAAAAAATCAAATGCACTTTCATTGTTGTTAGCATGTATGTAATTAAAATGTATCCTTTTCTCTCAATCCGTTAATATGTAATACTTCCACCTTGTGTATATCATAGAAACTAGAGCTAATAAAATTTTTTCATTGTCATATTTGTTTTTCTCAACCCAAAATTAGTAGGAATTGCCTCATGAAGTGCTCAAAACATTCAAAAATTATTTTTTTGTTGCCCAGTGTAATTATTGTTGTTCCGATAACTGATGCTCCATGCTTTAGGCAAAGAGGTTTAATTTCATTAAGGTTATAGCTGATTACCTTGTCGAAGGTTCAATATTATTGTTTGAAATGATGCTCTTGAAGTGAAGATTTGTTCTTCTTCCTGCTCCATTTTCTTACATGACTGTTATTTGTATAATCTACAAACCAACAAATGAATGAACATTTAGAAGGAACCTCCTCCCTCCTCCCCATAAGTTTTTGAGGCCAAGAGCTATTATCCTTTTTCAACACTGTCCTTTTCATTCTCATGTTATACAAGAGTTACGGTGTAGGGAACTAGGAGTAGCACGAAGTCACTCAAGATGGCACGGATTTCGCAAGTCGGCTGTTTCTCACTCCACGTGTCGTTTGTTATCGTGGCCATGAGCTGTTACTTTCGATGAAATGCCAAACATTCAGCCAAGGCATGGACGAATGGACCTACTCTTCTGCCATTATTGCTCTGCGTTGTCAGCTAAAAACTAAGAATCTGGCAAAAGCCCGCTTTATTCTACCACTAGAATTTAAAAGTTATATTTCATGAACTGCAATTTAACGTATGGGGTGATGATTTCCATAGAAATACTGCAATTGAGAACATTCTGCAATGCGTGTTGAAAGTTTAGTATCAGTCTATTAGAGTAAGCAAAACCTCTTCTCTGCTTACCAGAATAACGTATGCACGTATGTCGCATATAAATTGTGAAGTATTCTGAGAGAGTAAGGCATCAATACTCGGGCCTAATAAAATTGTCCCAAATTTCAAAAGCATCTAGGCTTGCTGACTAATGCATTAAACTTATAATTTTAAAAAGTATTTTGTGTTTCCTTTTTCGCCGCTTTGCGTCCTAAAGGAATCTCAAATTATCACCGCAAGAATTTTCAATATGGATATAGCCATGAATATAATTTTAATATACGAGCTGTAAGGTTAAAAACAGCAATTTCCGTGATCTGTGATGTAAATTACTTTATTTTCATGTTGATATTATTTTTAGCCTTATTAAGGGATAATGGCGTTCTGAAAAAGTTTCATACTGAAATTCTTTACCTTTAATAAGCTGATGCACAAGATTTATTATTTATCTCTATGATGTATTGTAGTTGCTAATAAGCGTTAAGCAATTACACAGCATGATTTCTCTAGCGTAATACATCATAGGTAAACGGCTTATTTTAATTAGTGTGAATGCTAGTATAGTGTAGCATTTCACTGTTTTTCAAAATGAATTATTCAATTATATATAAAAAAATAATTAAATGTCACAACGTAGTTTTAAAAGGTTGCAGTTAGCCCTTTCCATACCTATTAAAGCCAATTATTTTTAATCCAAAAATAGATCATAAATTGCATAATTATTTTTTTTTATATTCGATTCTTTATTTTCATAAATTGACTTATATAGAGTGAGGTAATGTTCATCTGTTTGTTGAGAAGAAGAAGAAGAAAAAAAAAAGGATAGCTTATGGTCGATCACCAAGCAATAACACTTAGTAAACAACATGGAACGCTGATTAGTTGCACTTCGTGCTTTTGTTGTATTTGATACCATAAACAATTGGATGTAATTGAGGCTTTTACAGCGGATAAGAAGCATAGAGACGGTCCAGGGGTTGTACGAACGCCGGAAAACATCGATTGAGTATGGAATGTTTTCAATTTAAGTTCCAAGGGTTCAGCACCAGAGATGCATACACACTTCAGCTCTCAACAAGGTCTTTAGGTTGGATTTTGTACAAAGACATGAATTTCTATCCATAAAACCTTCAGGGGATACATATACTTTCAAACCGTGATTGTGCTGCAAGGAGTATATTCTGCGTGTAGTTTATTAAGTTGGTAACACAGCAGCCGGTTCTCATTAGGGCGAGCGATTATGCTGGACAAAGCAAATTATAAGTTCTATGGCAATTTTTTTAATGGTGTTTAACGTCTGTTTTTATTACTGAGGCACTATAGGCGGTGGACACTGAGGATGCAGGAAATGAAATGATAAAGTGGGAAAGGGATTCGTTTTTAAAAGGAAGGAAGCGTTCTAGGCCTAAGTTTAGGGTACCTTCCCGCCATTTGCCATTTATGAAGACTGGGGTAAACCTAAAAACAAAAAAAAAAAAACTCAGTCAGGGAGGACGGCCCTGATGGGAATCGAAACCCAGACCTCCCGCTCACGAGTCCGCGCCTTAACGACCTCGGTCACCCGTGGCGGTTGTGTGTGGCAAAAAGAACATGTTAATTGGAATGATAGGAATCCCCAAGAACTCCATCGGAAACTTCTCCATAGTGATTTGGTACGAATTTTCAGCATTTAGGATTACTGACCCCTGATTTTTAAGATAAAAATGACTTTACAATTACTGTAACGTCGGACCGCTATGTTTGCCATGTTGAATGAGTTCGCGTTTCCACAGCTACAAAATAGTAGCAGCAGTCTACTTTCAACAAGATGGAGCAACGGCGCATCACCGCATGCCGTTCAGCGGCTACTCCAAGGACAGTCTTCGCGGGGAGGATAATTTCAAGCAACGGAGATATTTTTTCGCCGTCTCGATCTGTAGGTTTGTGATTTTTTCCTTTGCAGATATTTGAAACACAAAACATTTGCCACATGACCGAACGACCTGGAGACATTAAAGCAGAGAATTGAGATCCAATTCATGCCATGCCAGCAGCTATGTATGTATGATTCATGGAAAACGGTTCACGGCTGCGTGTTTGCATTGACCTAGATGGAGCGCATTTGAAAGGGGTAACTTTCAAAAAATGGCCGGTTTATTGTTATTGCTTTAACTGAAAAATATGCAGATCTCATATATCTATATTGTAAGTGAAGTTAGTATTCAATGCAAAACACTGTATAAGTTTCAAAACAGTAGATGAACATTACCTCGCCTATATTTTACTCAATAGGTGTATTTCTTTCCTGTCAATAACATTCTAAAGACCTGTATGTTAAAAGTAATTATAGTTATTTGCATAATTATTTAAATACAGGACATCTTTAATTAACTGAAATGAATTTCGTCTTTGATGAGTGACTCAGCGCATATTTTATTGCTAAATTGGTTTTCATATCTGAGTTCTTATATTAATCATAATAGAAGAGAAACAAAACATTTTGTAATTTGCTATACATTGTTTAACTATTAATATAATATTCTATCGTTGACAGGTTCTCAATTGGTTTTAAAATTAAGATTACAATTTGAAGTTATTGTGACATTAAACGCAACTTTGAATTTGGCAGTTTTTATGAGAAAGAGTGGCATCTCGGTTTTTTCCCTTTAAAAGATGTTTTCTACACTTGCAAATCTATCAGCGGTACAAAATGCTCCCCAAAACCTTCAGGAAGAAATGCAACTGCTATGGCTTCATAGAACTAACCAATACCGAAAACCGAGGACTTAACTGTCCAGTGCCTAGCTCGCCAGAGATTTCAGAGTGCTAAAATCCTCCGACTTACCAAGAAGAATCAAACTTGCTGTAAACAGATGACGTCAGCGTATAAACTTTGCTGAAGACCGCAGCGCACTTTAAAACAGAGTTCCATATACATTTAATGATAACTAAACGTTAACTGTTATTATACTGACATAAAACAGAACAACTGTACATTACTGCTATAAGAACATATTAGGTTAAGTTTTAGATGAATATATTAACTTTTTATAGCTTTGTTGGGCTTGTTTTCTCTCCTTCAGTTAGTGAACATTAAAATGGCGTCTTCTACATGGGCGAGCGTGGTTAGCGACAAATCAAATGAAATAAAAGGTATTATAAAGGTAAACTGTTAAAAGTGGCGAACAGAAAATAATATTGAATATTATCAAACAAAACTAATGCAAGAAAACCCTACTGTTCTTGCGAATGACATAGTCAAATTAAATGCATAATATATCTGAACGGAGTGTTGCGAACATTGGGAAAGAAAAGGAATAAACTTAAGTCAGATCTAGGAAAAGCAGATGCCTCTTTTAAATGTGTCATTTACAGAAAAGTGGATGAGTGTTTCTTAAAGATGAACACTCATATTAGATACGATTTTCAAAAGTGTAAATAATAATCCTCGGCATTTTCGCGTTGATCTAGCATTTTGTGGCGAAAACAAGACATTGTTAATTGGTTGAGGTGGTCGCACAATGTGCATATTAGTGAAAAGGGCGTTAAAGTGGAATTTTTTAATAAGAAGCAAAATATTTCCGACAATCAAAGACTTCGTCGCCAACAACAATAAACATTTGAATTGCAAAATATTCCCCTTTACTTCTATCTACAATATCTCAGGCGACACCTATGTACAATGAGACAAAACAACATACCTCGCGCATTCGGGGGGAAAAGAAGAACGTGAAGGAAAAGTAATTTTCATCTCTCTTCCTCAAAGCGATGCAGACTAAGATGAGCTTGTTGTACAATTATTCTGTAAAATGTAATTTGTGAATATGCAATAAGTGTTATATTACGTATTATCATTTTATCACTATTATTATTATAATTATATCAACGCATTTCGACAAAATGTGGCAGTCAATGCGCCAATTTTTTCTCGTGCGATGCCAGTGGCGGGTTGGAGTTAACGTGTAGTGATATTTATTACATGGTTTGTTCATGCTAAGTTTGATTCTTATTTTGGACGGACAATAGCAGTTCACAAATACTCTGAGAGTAAAACATTAAGAGAATAAGGAGGGAAAGGAAAATAAAAACATTGTTGTACAGTAAAGATAATTATTAGATACTAAAGTTAACTGGAGAACCACTAAAAGCCTAGAAAGGACGATAAGGAACAATGCTCCTAGTCCAGCTCTTGCGGTATATGTTACAGTTTATGACCTAACTCAATAACCTTCTCGGTGGAAAGATGGTAATCATGTTGGAACCTGAGGGATGGATTGGGTCAGAAGAATAACAGCCATATTGTACTCGGGAAAAGTGAGGGGCGCGTGGCAGGAATCCTAGGCGGAGTTGAGGAGGTCATGGAAACCTTACATACGCGTAAAGCGAGAGGCAAATGGTCAAGCGAAAGTCTCGTCAAGCTGTTGGATTCTCAACATTCACTTTAGCTAGACGCATCACGGTAGTACAGTCTGCTCACGGTAACAAAGAAAACATTGCAACTGACTGCACAACAGGAAAGTATGACGCTTATACCGATTGGTTTTCGGTTTTATTTTTCTTTCCTTTCTTAATTCACGGCCTTCTCTTTCGATAAGACATAGATATCTAATACATTACGAAATACTGCTATCCATTGCTTAAGATGTCAAAGGTGTTCTTCAACTGATGTGGTATTATTGACATCTTGATGATGTCAATATTTGGCCTAGAAATATTTGGACCTATCAGGTCAAATTACGGATTTTCAACTTTAGCATCATATTTAAGATGGCGAATAACATGTTCAAATGCTCAAATTGTTCAGCTAGCATCTGTCTTCAACAATCCATTGTGCTATTCTTTCCACAAATAATTCATAACAAGGGCTACACTTCTATAATTGCAGAGATATCTTTTGTTTCTTACAGCGTTGTTAAAGAGAAAAAAATGTGAACATGTCTTGCCGCTATAATAGACCGACCAAACAGAACTGTTGAACAGAACAGTACGCCGAACTTTTAATTTGCAAATCCAGTTAACAACGTCTGTTTAAGTACGACCATGACACACTTGAGAGGAGCAGGTAAAGAACTGTTTACTGACACTGTTATGTCAGTTTGAACCAATCTTCTCCACCTTCTTCTTGTTATTTTTTTTATACTGTTGGATGAACATATTAGGTCCAAGGTTTTCTGTACTTACAAAACCGGTATTTGGCGGAGAGTGACAATGATGTAGCCCAATATTCATCCTAATTTAGTAGTTCATTATTGCAAAACTTCCTTTTCCTATTTTTACTCACACCTTTATCTTATTGCCTCTACTACAAGACTGAACTTCTTTATTCAGAAATATTTATATTTACGGTTTAAGTGTCACACAGGTATTTCTTCTGTCACTCGAAGACCATTGATAGAAGAATGGTATCTCACAGGCTGCAAAGAAGAGGACTAATGTGCTGCATGTTGTTGTCTTTAAATGGTATAATTTAATTTAAGGAAGTCACAACATTAGAATAACAATGCTTGATTGAAAGAAGTTAAAATGTTTTCCAAAATTTATGAATAAAAATTCAAATAAATGTTGCCCATATAATTCTCTTGCCCCTTTCAAGCGTATTTTGATAATAATCTTAGTACATATATTTTATGTTTATTTGACAATGAATATATATATATATATATATATATATATATATATATATATTCAAGTGTGACTTTATCTAAGTGTTTACCCTATTCTACTTTTATTATTACTGTTAATTTGTTACATTGTTAATAGTGTTACTTTATTTTTATTTTTATTTTATATTGCATATATTATAAATTTACAAATATAATTTATATAATATTATAATTTATCTGGAATATTCGTAGACAGCCAAAATTACGCCGTAAGGAGCAACTATTAGTACCTGACTACTAGAACGTGCTACACATGTTTCGTACACATGTTTTCTTTAAATATTGTTCCCTTTGTTTCACGAACTATTATTGCGTACACTTTACTCTCGTAAACTGACATTAAATTCAGCAGAATCACTAACAACTTAAAAAAAAAATGACATTAAAATAAGTAGAGAAGAAAATGGAATGTATTTAATAACTATGTATTGATTTAATATTAGTTTTGTCCATCCCTAAAACCTCTGTAAGCTGCAACCAACCCCCATGAAAGTACGTAATGGTATAATTTGAAAAAATATACGGCGTATATATATGTTGCTTTTTCATATTTCTTAAGCCTCAGTACACCATAAACCCTGTGGTTTTTGACATATTGCATTTACTCTTCCACCACTCTCATTCTCTACCAAGAGTTGTTTATAATCTGCATTCGCAGCTAGCGCTGAGCTAAGGTCAAAACAGTAGTCAGTCATATATTCAGATATTCCCGAATTGATGGCTGCATATGGACAATTAGTCGCGAGAGCAAGCATTAGACCATCTTTGTGTTATTAGGTATAACTCAGTCTGAGATTAAAATATTAGTATACCTCAAGTCTTTGTGTTATTACAGTCTATTGCGATGCCAGTATTAGAGAAGTTAATTTTATTTTGGAGTATAGTATTGAAATGTTATCACTAGAAGGGAACAAAATAAAGTCGACAGGAATTTCTCAACACTGTAGAGCGGAGTTTGCCACACGAAGTGAAATTGAAGTTATACTATATAAGCAAGCACAGCAACAAAGCATCGCAGTACGCTATCAATCGATAGCGCTGTGTTAGCAATAAAGTGATGCGGGCTGCAAACCTCTAGTCTGACTCGGCGTTGGCAGTCCTTGTTGTAGAGTGTAGAGAAATTTAAAGAAATTGTCGGGGAAGAAACTGAAAGAATTGCAGATTTTTTTTGAGTAGTGTTTAATGCCCGTTTTTATTATTGAGGCGCGACAGGCAGTGGATACTGATGATACATGAGATGAAATGATAAATTAGGAAAAGATTTATTTTTGAAGAAGGAAACGTTCCAGGCATAAGTTTAGGGTACCTCCCCTGCATTTGCCATTTATGAGGACTGAGGAAAACCGGGAAAAGAACCCACTCAGGGAGGATGGTCCTGGTGGGATTCGAAACCCCAGACCTCCCGCTTACGAGCCCGCGCCTTAACGACCTCAGTCATCGGTGGCGTTAAAGAATTGTCGATGATGATTATGTTTAAGGGCGTACAACTTCAACGGCCATTAGCACCCGGTCATAGCAAAATATGGCTATGAAAAAGGAAAAAACATTAAGCTAATTTCAAATAGTAAAAATAGAACCATCAACACTTGAATGCTAAGGACAAGTGAAGGAAAAGAACAGCAATTTGGCCATGAACAGAGGGAACCCATATGGTAAACAGTATGGAAAAAACTGGAAAAAAATTGTCGCCGGTAAAAATCTATAATAAAAACTGACCTAAAAAGCACCAAAATAAACAAAAAAATTAAAAAACACATAGAACATAAAAAGTCACACCATGCTTAACATGTCACAAAGGCGATTAAAACGGAATATGCGCTAGACCTCCGCTGGGTGGAAGGAAGTTATTCGAAGTGCCAGCTGGCCACACGTTTCCGCTTTATGGGCATTATAAAGAAGTGTCCATAAAACCGACGAAATGGAGCAGGTTTACCCTTTAAAATATGGCGGTAACTACAATGCCTAACACGCTAAAATTACCTCTTCCCGATGAGCAACGCAACAAGTAGAATTACACAGGCAGAGGTGTTGCGAATGAATACAATTTTCATTAAAAGAAGTTAAAAATGTGGTAATCACTTCCATAACTCCTATAAGACAAGTAAAGCTAATATTGTGGGTATGCTATTACTGATCAAAGTTAAGCGAGTAGAAATGCAAAAGAACTAGGTCAATGACGTATTGCCGACTGGGATTACCTTACTTACATTCAGCTGCGTGGGAATCACTTCCATAACTCCTATAAGACAGGTAAAGCTAATATTGTGGGTATGCTATTACTGATCAAAGTTAAGCGAGTAGAAATGCAAAGGAACTAGATCAATGACGTATTGCCGACTGGGACGACCTTACTTACATTCAGCTGCGTACGAAAGTTAAAAATAGAGTTCTGATTTATTATAATTTATCTCCTTAAATGCTTTCTGTTGCGTCACGCGTTGCATTCTTCAATATAATTCCTAATTTTTTAAAATAAATTTTCTCTTACTCTGTCTGTATAAGCTCCAATTGTTTAATTTAATTATCGCTTATGATATCTAAAATTTATTTCATAAAATAATTCTATGTAATATATTCCAGTTCTTATTGCCTCCAAAATGTGTTTCTTTACATTGAAATACGAGTATACAGATAACGGTTATAATCTTCCATTTCCCCATGTAAAGGAGAAATATTTATATTATGACCACTTCGTAAAGTTTTCATCTTCATGATCCCTGTTCTAACCTGTGCATAGCTCTTCCCGTCCTAATTTGTGCATACACTTTCAAATAACTTTTCTCTTTAAAAGAACTGCGTATCACTTGTCTCTCCATGTCCTCAATCCTAAGTCTTACTTTCTTCCAAGCACTTTCTTACAACTTCCCTACTTCATCCAATCCAACCCTATTCAAATATTTTCTGAATTTTTTCTCCTCTATAGTGTTTTTCCCCTTCAGCATTTATACAAAGTTTAACAATATTCCCTAGAAGATTCCTAGGTAAACTTATATATTACATCGCCACGGGTGGCTGAGGTCGTTAAGTCTCGGACTCGTGAGCGGGAGGTCTGGGTTCGAATACCGCCAGGACCGTCCTTCCTGACTGAGGTTTTTTCCAGGTTTTCCTCAGTCCTCATAAATGGCAAATGCCGGGGAGGTACCCTAAACTTAGGCCTGGAACGATTCCTTCCATAAAATCCTTTCCCAATATATCATTTCATTTCATTCATCGCCAGTGTCCACCGCCTGTGGTACCTCTGTAATAAAAACGGGCGTTAAACACCATTCATTCAAATATTACTGCATACTCAAAAGGTAATATTATAATAGAAAGCTCAAATCTAAACTATTACATTATAGTCTACAATAAATGCGTCTTAGAAATTAATAAATATCTTTTGGCCATATTTTGTAAAAGCCCGTAAAAAGAAACTCCAGTTTAAAAATGAAATTTTAGAACACTGAATTCTGTACTTGATTTCGTTATGCTAGAGAGGTATCACGAATACTCGCTTTTCTTCTACACGATTAGAACTTTATTTATGACTTCCTCCAGAATTCGATTAATTATCATAAGTCACGATACGGATATTTTGTCAATACTACTGAACTGGGGAAAGTGGGTTTCGAAATTACAGATTCTATAGGAGGTTTGTACCTATAAACACAATAATTGATTCTGTTCTCAAATCAACTAAAATGTAAATATCTAAAAATAAATTTAATTACTAGTTGTGAGTTCATGAAAATGTTTAAACATTTTATAATTTCAACCATATTTTCTCCTGATTTGCATCTAAAGAAGAAAAGATCACGTATGAGCACATTTTCGTATTTTGTTTTCGAATACACGCTTGAAAAGCACGTTATTGCATTGTCTATTAGTGAAGGACAATGTCGCGCGAACAAAAGAAAGTCGTACAAGCAAGTTTCTGACTTCGACCAAGGTCGAACGTGGAACAGCGAGAAAGTGTGGTATACTATAGAGGTATCTGTCTCCTTTCGTTTTATCTATAAGTGCGTATGTTATCACCATTCCTTTTCAATGGTAATGTCTCAGATCAAGTAGACTAATTCATAAAAGTAGGGAGAAATAAGAATGTACATAAGGGTATAAAGATTGTGTTGCTTTAACTGTCATCCTAAAGCTTGATTATTGAACATTTTCGACTCATTGTCCCCATCTTAGGGCGGTAGACTACCTGCAATACACTGCTGTAGCTCCAAGCAATTGGCACTGCAGGGAACGAGCGATGGTCGCTAGTTCAGAGTGTCTTGTTCGTTGTCACTAAATGTTCTCAGTTTACATCAGTAGAGTAAGTGTTTTTTCTAAAAGGTTCTGTATTCGGAACAAAAGTATGACTTTTTCCCTTCCAGAGACCTGCCTTGAATGACATTTAAACTTAAAGGGAAAGTAGTTCTCATTGACTAGGGAGCATTTGAATTTAGCCAAACGTAATTTCCGTTATCATGAGCTTTCATTTCAGTGGTAATTCATATTAACGTCCGCTAAATTATTTTGGTTATGTTCTTTTAAAAGTCCTTCCGTTTTACGGTTAAGCAATAATTAATGTAATAAGTCAATTTTACTAAACATACATACATAAAAGCGAATAAATATCTGCCTTATGTTATTATTATTATTATTATTATTATTATTATTATTATTATTATTATTATACCTTTCCTGAAATGTTATTCATGGCTGAATTTTTGAAATGAAAGCCATTTGTATTATGATCAGTTAATTATAAAATGTTTTCAGTGATTTACTTTGGAATGAAAGAAAATTACATTTTAATTGTGTGTATCGGTAATTAATGAGCCACAATGCAATAATTATGTTGTAGAGGGACCTTAAGAAAGTAATTTGAGATAGAGAGTCTATGGTCACGAAGAAAAACAAGGAGTTATACGGTGACCAAGAAGTTAAAATTAGATGCTAATAAGTTAGTATTAAAGCGAAATAGGGTAAATCTTTGTCTTTACCTTCTTTAAACCTGCTTTATAAGCGAGTAAGTTGCGATTTGCAATACTTCCATTTCAACGTTTCAATATTTTTCTAATGGATTTCTGCTTGTTTTATTGACCAAATACGGAGATTCCCTTAGACATTTCCTAAATGTCCTTTAATTCCGTGAATGGAGCTGATATTTTAACAAAGGTTAACGGTGAAGTTGTAGGAAGAAATCGACTCATGTGCATGTTATCTACTTTTTCTCTTACTGAGTGAATCTGCTATAATAACTTTGGACCAATCATGTATACGACAGTATGGCAGAATAACGGTTAACTGATTTATCGTGTTATATGTATGTAAGTGGCCTAGTCTAGAGGGAGGTATCCATCTGGTCTAATGTATTAGGCGACAGTCTGTTGTGGTTTCGAAGTTCGTAGATTCGGGTGAGTTTATAATTTTTTTTATAGTGAAGTACCATCCTACACTAGAAGTAACATTTTACAAAATACTCAAAGGGACTCGAACTCGATAATAATGATTCACTTTTAATTGACGCCAGTATTATACTGTATATCCAAAGAGGCGTATCGTACAACTTCCGTGGTATCATTTCAAACAGAAGCTTCATTAATCATTAACGTATTTTATTCCTTTAGAAACTTAATGCCATAACTTTAAAATCGAATAAGCAGACAAAGATTCCCTATCTCAAATTACTTTTCTAAGGCCCCTCTATAATCTCTTATGTTAATGTAGTTAATTATAGGCTGTTAAGTTCATTAACACCCTGTATAAGTTCTTTGAAGTTCGCCAATTAATTTAGCGTATCACAGAGCTTCTTTATTATATTTATTCTAAGAATAAATTAAACAATATTAATTACAGTAAGACGTGTTAATTATTTATCAATAAAATAAAAAGTAATATTGGGAAAAGGTAAAAATATTCTCTTGAATTATTATTATTATTTATTATTATTATTATTATTATATAATGTTATAAGAAATACAAAACTATATTTAAAAACTCATTGCACAACTATAGTAAAGTTTCATGGTGTTTAAATTTTGAAAATGAAAGAATACAAAGAAACAAAATTGTAGACGTTGACACTTGTATTGCATTATCGTAATAAAAATTGTTTAGCGTAACATCTACAGCGAGCGCACCTAAACAGGAAAAGGTCGCGACTAAAGTGTCAGTAGAAGGGTTACATCCGGTGTAGCAATCAGGAAGTGGTCTCAGGCTCATCTCTCGCAACTTCTCACGTTCTTCTTTATATTAAGTTCAACTCCTTCCACTTTCACTCCCATGGGGCGCCCCTTCCAATTGTTTCCGCTAGGCAGTTCAGTTTGCTTGTCTGAGTTATGCAATCCTCAGCAGATTCACTCAGTAAGCGAAAAAGTAGATAGCACGCACATGCGTCGATTTCTTCCTACAATGCCACCTTTAACCTTTGTTAAACTTCAGGTCCATTTACGGAATTAAAGGATATTTAGGAAATGTCTAAGGTAATTTCTGTATTTGGTCAGTAAAACAAGCGGAGATGGATTAGAAAATATACATAGGTATGTTAGGGCATAGAACTCCCAAGGCTGAGGCAGAAGTGGCACGTGTGACCTTCACAGTAATTCATTCAGAGACGAGTTGGATATCAGACTAGTTGGGGGCAATAACTTGACTAGCAAGGAAGCGCTGATCCAAAAACTAGTGGCATAGCTATCAAAAACAACATAAGGACTGTTCTCGCCTAGCTTAAGGAAAAGGCAGAATAACCAGCAAAACATAATAACTCACTACTAGCCTTTTTCACAGCTGTTTGGATCCTCATCCAATTAAGAATTGTATAAAACTCATGCCCCTTAAAATGAACAAGGAAGTAACATCGCAAACACATTTCGAATTGTCAATACTGTACAGCATTGCTTGTTATTCACGCGTTATGCGAAGTTGCGAATCACGTAGCCTCAAAAGTAAAACAAACAAACATCTTCAGCATGCATGACAGAACTGCAATTGAGCGGAAGTGGCTGCCGACACAAACATCTCATCTACATGCAGATCGCTTCTGGGGTTACTGGAACTTCTGGCTTGCAGTTGCAGGAAGGCACATGCCTCTTGAGAGGATGTGAGCGACTGCTGCTAATGAATTGCCACTTATCTTTCTTTGTTTTAGAAGTACAATGTGTTATTTAGAAGAGGCTTAGAAATGTTAAGTGCAGCTATTTTCTTAAGGCGAAGCAAGACATTTAGCTCTTATTTGAAAGTGTAAATTTCATCAAATAACATTTTTTCTTAAAGAAAAATTCCAGTACTTTTCCCCTTGCTCAGAATCATTGAATAACATGAGAATAAGATAAACTTCCCATGGTCCCTGACGCTTTCTGCCAGGCTTATTTCCTTAGAGTGATCCCGATCAAAACAATATCACGTGACGTTACGTCATTAGTATGACTATATGCAGCCAAGTACAACACAGCAGCAAAGGACGCTAGTTCCACGTTAGCAATCTAAATTTCAGTATGGGTCCAGTAATAAATAATATTTATATGTACTATACAAAAAAGCATGCTCATGACTTTAGTTTAATAACTACTGATCTAATGAAGTTGAATTTCGAAGTTACAAATTGATGCGCTTCAACTCCCAAGATACAGGTCGCCTGACTGAACGGTTGCTTACCACCTGTGTTTTTTTTTTTTTTGATTGGTTTATTTATGGACGCCCTTTAACATGTCAGGTCATCAGCGTCCCATTCAACTCAGGACGTGAAACGACCGAAAAATTTTGCTCAGAGGCTTCTCTTTCAGGCTTGAGGTTCTTTTTCGTGCCGTAAATGTACGACACGGGACCCACTGCTTTACTTTCCCTCCGAAGGAAACCATACTTAAGATTTTTACGCCCGAAAAAATCCATCGATCCTGGCCGGGTTCTACCATCTGTAGTGCCTCAATAGTTAAAACAGTAGTTTAAACACTATTTTTTTTAAAAAAAAGTTGTTTAAATAAGGCAAGGCATCAACGTTTGCACTTGTTATCATGGCTGACGGTAATGAATAATGCTGTTTCTACGGAGATATATTATGTAAAGCAAAAAACTAGTGGAAAGAGAAAACAATTCTTTTAAACCTGTTTTCAAAGCTCTGCGAAAAGTATTCGGAACGCAATAAATGAGGTAGTAAACCTAACCTCAGAAATTACCGGTGCTCTCTTGTCATTAAGCCCGCTTATACTTGTCACTTGTTTCTGACAACTGGGAGTGTTCTTGGCGCGAATTGCGGAAGGATACATTGTTTGCTTGTTTGTTTGTTGACGTTAGAATCACTCTAAGAGTGAATATATAATAGTATGCGTGAGGTTTGCTGAATACCGGCAGTAAAGCCTTAGTGTAGCCACGTTTTTTCACCAGCTTCTTGATACCAAGACTTGTAAGCTTGCGACTTCAATACATTGCAGGAAGTAAAACTAACTATGTCAACACTTTGTTTACTCTTCGGACGTACAATATTACGCCAAAGTTAATTTAGCAACACGTTCATGCAGTTGTAACACCTAGTTTGAGGAGACAAAATGTCTACTGTTAACATTAAAAGCCATAAATAAGCTTCATGCTGAGATATTGGGAATTTACTTAGCAACACCACATGGGGCAACAAAAGCTGTTGAACGTAGTGCAGAAGCCTATTATATAATGTATAGAAACATTCTTCATATAATTGAAACGAAGACATTTATTTTTAAGTAAACGTAAACAAAGGAACATTCATTTTATCTCTTAGCAGGAGCCACAAGTAAAAGCGGCTACTGCTTTTTATCTAACCGTTCGGTACTGCAGTCCAAGCAAGTGATGTATTACGACCTAGCTACAACACAATATTAATTACAAGGTTATCTTTTCTGGAAACGCGTTAATCAGGTGGCACTTTGGAAACATAAGCGGGGTACCTATCGTCCTGGAGATTGGAAAGGAGAGACTTGAAGGCCGACGGGGTCAAGCCAATGTAGGAGAAATCAAGCGCCTTACAGACGCACTGTGCTGACCCAGGAACGTAATAAGAACAAAGAAAAAAGTTAATAATTCAAGTTAGAGGCTTTCTCCCCACCCTTAGTCTCTCTCCTCCATAACGTGGCACTGCTTTTCCTTTCTTACCCGAACAGCATCAAGTTTCTGAAGCTGCGTTTACGTCATACTATCTTAAAGATGTCTTATGATTTCTGGAATTAAAGCAAAAATCTCCATACAAAAAAATAATAAAAACAGAAAACAAAAAATTTACTGGATACATGTTAATTAACTTTT
This sequence comes from Metallyticus violacea, assembly GCA_030762175.1. Classification (NCBI taxonomy): domain Eukaryota; kingdom Metazoa; phylum Arthropoda; class Insecta; order Mantodea; family Metallyticidae; genus Metallyticus; species Metallyticus violacea. Next base: position 47,929,733 of record CM060841.1, read on the forward strand.
TAAAACATCTAAAAATAGCGCAATAGTCCGAAATAATAATAATAATAATAATAATAATAGTAATACTTTCATTCATAATAAGAGAAGGAATTAGTATATATTGATTAACTTTACTTAAGACTTTAAAGAGTAAATGTTAAAATTGATTTTTGTCAACAAATTATCTTAAAATAAAATGTATTAAATTGCCCATTGCACGAATAAAAAGGAGGAGAATTTTGCATTTCTTCATAAATTAATTCTGAAACATCACAACTACAAAATATATTAAATGAAAAAATAATAATCTATTTTTTTAAATCCCATTGGCCAAGCCAGTGAAGGAAAACTTAATTACATAAATAACACTGTACTTTTTATTTGTAAAAAATGTCTTACGTATTAAAGCAATTTTATTTCACATATTTCAATGTATTAATTGTTCAAAAAACGGATTTTAATTAAACGTTATTAAGCTAAGCAGTCATATTTAATGTGAAACAAATTAAGAATCCGATGAATTAATATGGCTCAAACTATCCCATCATTTTCTTACGTTTTCATGAGAAATTACATTACATCCAGAGAGAAGGATGAACTATAGAGATCTGTTCCACATTCCCTGTTATTATTATTACTACCATTCATTTTATGAGCATTTATTTTTCAACAGAAAAAAATTGTAAACAAAGGGCCAGCATAGAATATCTTAAAAAAAACATGCGAATTATTCTACTTTGTACAGAAAGGACTGTTTATTGTGATTATTCTTCAATTGAACGATGAATCTAATGACAGTAAAGATTATATATTAACATATACTATAAGCTGATCAGTTTGAAAGTCTACCATCTCACCCGGATTTTTTTTTTTTCAAATATTGTGATTTTACAATTTATAACATTTTTATAATCGTCTTACTTTCCATTCGCAATTCTCGGCAGCAAGGCTATTCGCTGTTAATATCAGCTTCAGAGTTCTACTGTAGTAGAGTTATCAATTTTTCAATATTAAAAGGAAAGTTTTAATAGAAACCTTTAAATCTTTATATCCCACTTATAATTTATAAAAATGCCAGTTCATTAAATCATTAACCCTTGTGCACAAACATAAAAAATAGTTTATAAAAATATCGACAAAAATTATAATCTTTATTTTAAACTAAAAATATAGCACAATAGATCTATTATCAACAACTGATGCAGCATCATTTAGCAGTTATAAAAATAAAATTCTGTGGAAACTATAAACTTTTTCACAATTTGAAGTTTTGAAAGGTCATAGATTTAGGTGGATACCTATCCCTAACGTCAACTGTATTTCAATTTCTTACATTGTGACTCAATAGAAGCGGAGGAAGTGGAAACACTTGCGTCGATAATACGAATATTATTGATTATATATCAATTGAGTAAGACCTACTATAATTATTTACCAATGTAATATAGATAGTAAACAAAATGGAATATGTGGTCCGTGTTTTATTTACACCAATTTGTTAATTTGCACTTGTCATATTTATTAGAGTGTTTTTTTTTTGTTTATTAAGTTAATATAGATTTAGTGAAGTTACATCAGTAACTTGTTTAATAGAAAGTATTGGTACCACATGTGTTGCTCTTGTATGTCTTTATTATGGCAGTGCACGGCATAATACCATATTTACATTTCCTAAATAGCAGTAATTAAAGAAGGAGTGGATAAAAAGTATACATCGTGCAAATTTTGAAGTAATTAAACTGTAGTGTACATTAAACGTATCGTACCAAACTTTGTGGTGTCGATCTTGGATTGAGCATACCCATACATCTTCATATCGAAGTAGTAATGATAATGTAACTAACGATCTTTAATTTTGTAATAAACACTTTTACTGTGGACAAGATATCCCTCCATTCTGCGAGTAACTAATGTTAAAAGTACCGGAAAAGAGTATCATACGGGAGAGAGAGAGAGAGAATACGACCGGTAACATAACTTTGGTTTAATGAATTGTACTTTGTTTATCATTTCTGAAATCTGTGTGCAGCAATTGAGCTGGAGGTGGAAAGTGAGCTGTGATTTCAGGGATGTATGTAGAAATCCAGACAGAAATCAAACATTTACAATTTCTGGTCGTTGAAATTCATTTATTTGGCCGAGACTGAATGCATGTTATTAGGCTAATATGTGCTAATATCGCAATAATTGTGTGAATTTATTGCAATTTGGAACTACGGTAATGTGAGAAAAATGAAGAAACGAACAATTTTCGACGCACTAAAAGCGCTTATCCTTTAGGGACCTAGTTCTTTAAGCAAAGCATTTGGTAGCCGAGGTTTCCACTTTGTTGCTTTTGTGAACGTTAGAGATCGCATCCATCATGTAGAATTCTATTATTTTTTTTTTTTTTTTTTTTTAATTTGGATGCTGCAGCACTTCAACAATATCGCCATAATTCCCTAAAGCACAACTAGAGTGAAGTTATTAGAGTTGTGAGCCGGCAGAGTGCGACTGCGCACTGGGAGAAGTAGTCACGGCTACATAATGCATTTGCAGGTAGCAGCTTGTAGCTAGTTCGAGGGAGACTTTGTAATCGAGTGATTGTGCAATCGTGTGCTAATCGGTGCTTTCATTGTATGCTAATTGTTCTTCGTTAGTTATGTCACTACACAAATATATTCTTGAAGAACGGGTTTTTGAGTATGATATTTCACCAACTTGTTAAAATGTTATGAGTAACAGGATCTCTCAATAACAAGAAACGTATTCCGAATGCCGTCTTCTTAAGGAAGAAAAACACAGGTTAGTAATTATTATTATTATTATTATTATTATTATTATTATTATTATTAGTTTTAAATGCATTATCGCTTTGTGCTTTCAGTAAGAATATAAATACTAATAAAATACACTCTAATTTCCCTTTTTCCGCTTGCGGGGCTGCACTTAGGCGGTCCATAACTCATAACCTCACTGGCGTTCTGTCTTTCAAATCACGCATAACTATTAATATATAACCTAATAAATAATGTGTAAAACGGAAGATTACTTTTCGAAATATACCATTCACTTATCATTAAAAGGCGTGTGTGACACAGAGTCAAGTAAAATATTCATTACATGTATGTTTCCATAAAAATAGTGTTATGTGACAGTAAGAAAGCCTACCATATGCCCAAACCTCCCTCCATCCAGGAATCTCTGTCTAGCAGAGATACTGAAAGAGTTGTTTAGTTACATGAGTCTTTTGTTTCATTACAGCGACTCCTGCCGTGTCTTGTCACAGAGGAACTCTATGGCTCCTGGGAGCTACAAGTACCTATGGTGCATTATCTTCAGTCTGTACTTTCTCCTCCACAGAGAGAAAGAGAGATAGAGAAGCGGCAGTAAGGCTCACGGACGGTGTGCTATATGATTACTTATAATGAGATGGAGAGGTGAAAGTAGTTTCTGTATAACACAGTCTTTCCTGCTCAAATGCCAGCAATGATCTGGCTAGACACAACACGCGACCTAGTTTACATTTTCAGTTATTTACCACGCTTTTTGTCCCACTAGAGTCTGACCATTGTATTTCTATTACTTTTTTCATTTATCAGGGAATATTTTACCTGCAAATGCGAATGAATATTTCCGACGGCTGAGAAAAATTCATACAAAAATAAATTTTAAACAATCTATGAAGGGGGAGGGGTGCACTTTCGTTAAGATACGTTGGATTTTAACCTTTAACGCGAACTTCAAGACAAATATGCAATTCACACTTTTGTCCAAAGACTATACAAATTCATCGTCCTGGCTAGAAGCAATTTATGTATACACAGAATGCTTAGATGGAGCAAATTCCCTAAGTCAGATTGTTTTGTTTCGTTTTACTCGTACAAAGAAAACATATTAAACATATTTGGGGGAAAAAAAAAACAGAAGTGATAATAGCCAAGGAATATTAGCTCCCTATTCCACAAAAGTTTGATCTAATACATACAAGAGTATTAGCACAAGCCCTTGTTAAGTACGGTCTTGTAACTTTCTGTTCCACGAAAGAAGTGCAACATTGGTAAAATATTAGTAAAAATTTACAAGTGACGTCATGTAAGAGCAAGATGGAGGAACAGCTGTTTGCCATATGTCTCCATACTTTGAATCAGGTTCTGTCCACTCCTTAGGGATTTTTAATGTACAGTGTGGATTTTTGTCATTCCTACTAAATGGGTCTTATTTTTTTTTCTGAGATATAATGATAATTTAAGTAATTATTATGCATATATTGATATTTAAGCGTAATAATCCACTTTGAGACGACGGTCCCATACAGCTACATTTAGGAGCATTAATTTCAGATATCGAGAGAGGGTAGAAGAATCCAGCTTTCCGATTGCGCTCGGTCATTATTTTATTAATCTATTTGATCATTTATATTTATTTGTTAATATTACTTGACAGTAATGTTCTCATAAGCAAACAAAAAAAAACAAAAAAAACAAAAAAAACAAAAAAAACTGAGAAAAGTATGTCAAAAGAAATTATTTTAAAAGAGTATGAAGGATGAAAAGAAATTATTTTCGCGGCATGTAACAAGAACCTTAAAAATATATTAACTAAGAAGCTAGTTAGAGACATGCACTAAATAAAACAGAAAACGCCGAACTTTAATTGCACTTAACCTTACTTGTACACAAATACCTATTTGTGTTCTATCATTGTACATAAATACTTATTTGTTCTTTTCTTTATACATGTGCCTACTCCACACTATTATAACTTTCGCTAATACTCAGAGCATTTGGGTCAACTGACTCCCAAAATCATTAAAAAATAATACATTATGTGCTAGTATTTGAAATCACCATCATTCCTATAGAGAAATTTATTCAAATGGCCAGTGTCTGTCTAATACTATACGAACAACGAAAAATCACTTGCAGGTTTTATATTATGGAGTTGTAAAGTATAAGTGTAGCAGAAACCTTTGGGAACAGAATTTTATGAATAACTACGTACAAGTTAAAAGTCCATACACTTGTAATTATTCGATCGTACTTTAGTGCAACAGGGCCCAGGACGATCTTAAAAGTTCTCGAACTAACAACGAAGGAACAGTTTTTAACTTGAACAATGTTTTTGTTTTTCAACATAATGTCACATAAATATTTTCTTCCAGTTCGTTTAAAAATTAGTCTAGTAGCAGTTATAGTGAGGCTTTCTAAAGATAAATAATTAGTACACTTCCTTTAACGTCCCAAAATACCGATGTAATAATCTTTCCTGCAGATGAAACTGACATTTATTTTCTTTGGCATTGAACAACTACCTTCTGTCCATTGTACTGACTACTGTTTCATTCTGGTGTGTGATGATAGGTTCAAGTTTCATCCACAGTTATAAATCGACACACAAAATCAGTTTCATACGAACGCGTTTTTGATTTGCTGATAGAAGGCGCAGTTCCGATTTGCACAAAGCTTTTAGAGAATTCCGAAGGAATGTAGGTAGCTATTGCGGTTGTGCCCATTAATACATTATTGAAATTCTTCTTCAAATCTCCATGTACCCTACTTACTAAGCACTGAAAATGAGAGTAAATATATATAGCGTTAACACAAGCTTGTTAACGTTCATCGCCTACAATTTTTGTTTTTCAACAAAACTCGTCATATAACCATCAATTAATAAACGATTCATTGAGTTAGCTAACCAGAAAATTTGGACAATTGAGGGTAGGGGGTTAACCTACTGCGAACTTTTAAAAATCACTCTATTGGCCGCAGATTTTGCTTTTTCTCAACGAAACTTGGTATATACCATTGCAATAATTGCTCTAGCGGCACCAATATTTGTTTTTCCAAAACGAAACTTGGTATATACCATTTAAATATAATAAGAAAAATAGTTTCTGAAAATTAGGGAATTCGGACCATTAGAATATACTTGAAAACCGAAATCTAAAGAGTGGAAGTTAAAGCTATATTTAAAAATCGCTCTATTGACCGAAATTTATATTTTTTCTATTGGAAACTCAATATATGCCATTGAAATAAAATAAGAATAGTAGTTTCAGAAAATCAGTGAAATCAGATAATAAGGAGTGGGGAACCCAAAATTTAAAAATCGCTCTACAGAAACCAATATTTGTTTATACACAACGAAACTCGGTATATACCATTTAAATAAAATAAGAAAAATTGTTTCTGAAAATTAGGGAAATTGGACTATTACTAGTAAAGATACGAGTATACTGAAAACCGAAATTTAAACAGGGCTATAGCGTTTAATTTTTCTCAATTGTTTCAAAATAAAGGAACAAATTAATTCAGCATATAATCATTTTTTTATTTAGTTTATTTATGGACGCTCTGTAACATCTCAGGCTATCAGCGTCCCATTCAAATCAGGGCGTGAAACGGCCGACAAATTTTGCTCAGAGGCCTCTTTTTCAGGCTTGAGGTTCTTTATAGTGCCGTAAATGTACGATGTGGGACCCACGGCTTTACTTCCCTTCTGAAGGAAATCATACTTTGGATTTTTACGCCCGAAAAAATCCATCGAACCTGGCGTGGATCTTGGGTTTAAGAGGCATGAATGAATAGTGTTTAACGCCCGTTTTTGCTACAGAGGCACTACAGGCGATGGACACTGATGATACATGAGATGAAATGATATATAGGGAAATGATTTATTTTTAAGGAAGGAAACGTTCCAGGCCTAAGTTTAGGGTACCTCTGCGGCATTTGCCATTTATGAGAACTGAGGAAAATCTGAAAAAAATCTAAATCAGGAAGGACGGTCCTGGCGGGATTCGAACCTCACACCTCCCGCGAACGAGTCCGCGTCTTAATGACCTCAGCCACCCCTTGGCGGTTTAAAAGTCAAGTATGGTTACCATTGCACCACCAGGACCGACTCAGCGTATAAACTGTGTTTATAACGTTGCATATATTTTATATTTAACAAAAGCATCGTCGCTAAGATAGAAAATATGAAATATGAATCTAATAAATATAATTGAGAATTATATTTGTATGTAAGAGAGCTCTGTAATATCCTTAAAAATTTTTCAGTTACATGTTTTTACTACAATAACATTTAAATTAAATTTCAAAGCCAATGCAAATCTTTAGATTATATATTGTTGATTGTGTGTATTTGCTTAGTACATTGTAATTGCTTTTAAATAGATACTTGTTTTTTTTTTATTGACACATATAAACTTCTTTTTAAATACACAAGGTAAGTCGAAACTTTCTGTTATTTCTCGGTATGAATACAAAGATAATACCAAGGGCTCAGTTCATAAACATAGTTACATTTAAAAATGTTTAAAAATGCCTACACAGTATAGCTTTATATTTCAGTGGTCATATATTTCATTTAATTAACAGTATGCCATTAATTTTTTGTAGGTTAATCTCAATAATAAGAATAAGAATAACTCTAAATATGTGGTTTCTCTTTTGTAATACTTATAGTTAGCAAGAGTTCTAATTCTTATTCTTGAAAATTAGAGTATTTTCACTATACACGGTTATTTTCAAGTGATTTGGAAGGGAGAAAGCAGACGAACCTAGTCAAGTAATGCATTATAGTTAAGTTTTTCTTGTAATAGTTAGCTTTATAGTTTGTCATAATTAACACATAGTAATATCACAAGTTATTTCATTAATTAATAAGGCCACACTTTGGATTTTATGTTATTCTATTTGCTGAGGAATTCGCTTAGTTTACGCAGCTCCTGTGGGAGACACTTTTTCATATATGCAATTCTTCATGTTTTATATATATATATATATATATACATAAAGAATATATATAACATATAATCGACACGTTCCTTCAAAATGCCTATAACCCCAACAAAGGCACGCACTTTAATTCGCTGATTATTAACACCATCGTTTACGTTTATTTTGTTAAGCGAATTCTGCTGTTATGTTGTTGAACGTCCTTCATGTGAGTACGGCCATTCGGCAGTTTGCTTTTAATCATTGAAAATGAAACAGAGAAATTTCTTTTATAAATTTTAGTTAAATAAAGTATTTGAAACAGTGAATCGATATTTCAAATAAATACCTCAGGCAGATGGACCAACGTAATAAACATTATCTTGCCAATTGCATGGCCATCTATGGTGACGGCCGAGAACTTTTCAGAAAGTAATTGAATATTTTCATGAGCAAAAGTGCAAAACAAACAACTGCTTGGTGCTTGAATGTTGTATACATATTTTTGTATTATTCCATTGAAACTTTTCAAATTTAATATTCTTTTGTAACTTTCTAGCATTAACTATTGTTCGAAGTACTGTATACGTGGTAAGTCCTGGTGGTATAGTGGTAACCATACTTGCCTTCTAAATCCAAGATCGTGGGTTCAAACCCGGCCAGGATCGATGGATTTTTTCCGGCGTAAAAATCCTAAGTATGGAAACAAAATAAAGCCGTGGGTTCCGTGTCGTACATTTACGGCACGAAAAAGAACCTCAAGTCTAAAGGAAGAGGCCTCTGAGCAAATTTTGTCGGCAGTTTCAATGTCCTGAATAGAATGGAACGCTGATGACCTGAGATGTCAAGAGTGTCCGTAAATAAGCCAAATCAACAACTGTATACGTAGGGATTTACAAAAGGAGTTATGTACATGTAGTTTATTATTATTGCTATTGTTATTATTATTATTATTATTAGCTTATGAATACACATTTATGTTGGTGGTTTGTAATATTTAACGTAAATGTATTCTGTGAAAACAGGTTTACTTCTAACAGAGAGGGACAATACTGGCTAAGTCTAGCAATCATATTGTCAATTACTATCACGGCGCGGCGACTCCTCCCACCAAGGTCACCCGCGATGGATGGTCTTATATGGAATTTGTGGCGGTCTGGGTAGGCTTTCTCCGGGTTCTCCGGTTTTCCATGCAACTTCATTCTGTCATTTCTAAATATTGAACTCTATATCTAGAATGTCTGAAAGCCGGCAGGAACGTTGCATTGCATGTCCATGATGTCGCGAACGACAAAGGAGACAGGTGAGGCAGCGGCCGTGCAGCAGGCCCTGCTCCGTTATGGGATGTCTTAACTCAGAGATCGATGCACATATCTATATCGGATGTTATTGAACTACTCCATAATAATTTCAAAGATTGTAGAGGGATCTTAGAGAAGGAATTTGGGATAGGCAATTTATAAAAACAACGCAGTTAGGCATATGCTGATAAGTGTGTTATTTTATTTTATAAAATTATAATTTTAAATTTTAAGTGAATGGTAGTTAATTTAAAACATCAATATACAAAGTAGGGATAAATTTTATGAGCTGTATAAACAAATTAAAAAACGATATAAATACATTCAAAAGTGTACAACGAGACTCGAACTGGGGAAAAATCCGCTTTTACTCCAGCTGCGTCAAAGAGACCTTCTCCACAACATACGTTCGTTGATGTATGGTATCATACGAATGGAGGCATCATAGTCGGAGGCGCAATTGTCCCTATAAACTCAATGTTGTAGCTTTGGAATTTGAGCACACACCACCGATCCTCTTTCTCAAATTGCTTGTCTACAACCTCTAAAATTACTGCGGTATATTTCATTAACACTTGTATTTGTTAAATATAAATATAGCTACAAGTAATAGTATTAGATATTAAGACGTTAAACTATTTTCACTCTTTATATACGGGTCTTAGACAAATAATTTGAAATAGAGAAACGTGTCTAAAGTTTCAAACTTCCAGGTTAGGGCATAAAACCTCCAAAGATATACACTCACTGATTTCTAAAGAGTGCCATTGAAATGATACTAAAAAAATTCTAATGTTTTTAAATGTTCGTCACTAATTAGGAGGGCTGTTCAATAAAAAAAACTATGTTTTTTTACAGGTGTAATTTCTCGCTTGATCGCCTCCGTCGTCTAGTGGTAGTGTTTGATACTACTAATCCGGAGATCCTTGGTTCGAATTCCGGTTTGGTCAAGCTATGGGTAAGGTTTCTTTTACAGCTTTTCCCTTATCCTGAAAAGATCAATGACAGACAAGGACTCCGACCATTTACACCATCATTACTTCATTTTATTTCATTCGTTCCTACATACTACACCTATAGTATTCAGTCCACAATCTACAGACGTCGCGAGAAGACCAATGCAATCAAAGGACAATAAATAAAATATTTAAAGAAAAATTCTCGCTCTAAAACATGAACGTAAAATATTTTTTTTTACTCTAATGCGTAATATACACGTACGTGGTACTAGTTTCATTGTTGCCACTTCCAGTTCTCACCTGTGAAAGATGTGCAAGTTGAAATATGTTCAGTTACGCATACAGCAAAATAGAAGTGACACGAGACTAACTGTTCTGAAATTCAGCTTTCGTTTCAACAAATCTCCAGCGGAGGTCTGTACAAGTTCTCGTAGACCCAAGATCGCGAGTTCGATCCCGGCCAGGGTCGATGTAATTTTTCGGGCGTAAAAATCCTAATTATGGCTTCCTTCGGAAAGGAAGTATAGCCGTGGGTCCCATGTCGTACATTTACGGCACGAAAAAGAACCTCAAGCCTGAAAGAAGAGACCTCTGAGCAAAATTTGTCGGTCGTTTCACGCCCTGAATTGAATGGGACGCTGATGACCTGAGATGTTTAAGAGCGTCCGTAAATAAAACAAATGAACACAATCTATACAATGTTACAGAAGGTCTACGGTGAGTTTGATCTTCCGTGAACTCAGCTCGAAAATGGTTAATGTTTAAAGAGTGGAGGCAATAATTTCAAAGGAATTCCAGTTTGTCATTGTGAGAGAGAGTCGTCGAATAACATTAAGAACACTTTCAGAAATGTTTAAAATTTCACTAAGCACTACCCATACATTTGTAGCCGAAAAGTTGCACGTGAGATGTGTTTGTACACGGTGGATTCCAGAACTGTTGATTCCCGAACAAAAGGACGTTCTCGTGCATGTTGTTGAAGATAACGTTACAGGAAGATGCAGAGTTTCTTTCAAAGGCAATTACTGCTGAAACTTGGCTATGTCATTTCGTTCCAAAGCTCTGTGAGGCCAGAAAAAAAAAAGGAAAAGAAAGGAAATGAAAGGAAAGGGAAGGGAGGGAGGGAGGGAGGGAGGGAAAGAAAGAAGGAAGGAAAGAAGGAAGGAGAGAGAAAGAAAGAAAGAAAGAAAAAAGGAAGAAAGAAAGAAAGAAAAAAGGAAGGAAGAAAGAAAGAAAGAAAGAAAGAAAGAAAGAAAGAAAGAAAGAAAGAAAGAGAAAAAGTGATTGCTTCCGTTGAGAAAGTTGTGGTCATTTGACGCACCTGCACAAACAACTATAACTGGGTAATATTACAGGAATGTCCTGAAAACTCTGTAAGGTCATATCATGTGCAAAAGGTCACATTTCCGTGCAACAAACTGGATGCTGCACTACGATAATGCACGGTCGAGCATCTATATTTTGTTGCTAAATATCTCGCGAAAAACAATGTGAAAGATGTTCCTCACTCTCCCTAGAGTTCAGATTTAGTCATGTGTGACTTTTTAATTTTCCCCAAATTGAAGAAACACATTCATGAGAGGCATGCTTCATCTACAAAAGCAGTGGTGCAGACTGCGGAGGTAAATCTGAAGAACCTGTCCCAAAATAAAATAAAATAAAAAAAAGCTCCCAGCAGGTCTTTGAAGACTGGCAGAAACGTGGGACAGCTGTTGTATATCCAACAAGGAACACTTTGAAAAAGATAATGAAAATGATGAGGATGAGTAAAGGTATGTTGCCAAAAACTGTCATTCTTTATTGATAATAGAGTACCTATTCTTTTCTCAAATAGGTACTCTACTAGAATCGATATTTTATGTTTCATTTACGGACGCTCTTTAACATCTCAGGTCATAAGCGTCCCATTCTATTCAGGGCGTTAATTTTGCTCAGAGGCCTCTTCTTCCAGGCTTGAGGTTCTTTTTCGTTTCGTAAATGTACGACATGGGACCCACGGCTTTACTTCCCTTCCGAAGGAAGCCATACTTGGGATTTAAACACCCGAAAAAGTCCATCGATCCTGGCCGGGATCGAACCCGCGATCTTCGGTTTAGAAGGCAATTTTTTTTTGAAGTATTTAACGTCCGTTTTTCCTAATGAGGCACCACAGGAGGCGACACTGATGATACATGAAATGAAATGATATATTGGGAAAGGATATTTTAAGGAAGGAAACGTTCCAGGCCTAGGTTTAGGGTACCCCTTCCCGACTTTGCCATTTATGAGGACTCAGGAAAACCTGGAAAAAACCTCAGTCAGGGAGGACGGTCATGGTGGGATTCGAACCCCAGACCTCCCGCTCACAAGTACACGCCTTAACGACCTCGACCACCCGCGGCGATTGAGAAGGCAAGTATGGTTAGCATTACACCACTGGGACCGACTATTGGAGTCGAGTAAAACGGTAGAAAAGTGGGCTATTTTGTTTGTTTCGTTGTTGAATTTGTTTATCCATTTGTTTATATTGCAGTAATTCGTGATTGCAATAACTGAAAACAATTCGTAATGCAAATTATACATTTTACTGAAGATTCAAATTAACTACAGCAGACAATAAAATTGTGAAGGATCAAAAGGGATGATTCAGACCCTGGCTTGGGACTCTCATTTGGGAGATCTCCGTTTCAAATCCCTTAGGGCCGGCCATCTTGAACTTGGGTTTTTTTCGTGGTTTCCCCCTTGTCACTTGGGCAAATGCTTGGATGAACCTTTCCTTTCCATGGCTTTTCTACTCTCCCATTTCAAGTCATTTCATTCTACTGGTTCTGTTACAGGGTTTAAAGTGGCAGATCGAGGTAGATTGGTGCGATGTGGCGGTAGCATTCGCTTTGGAAAGGTTTCTGCTTCCTGCTCGAACTCCCAGGGGTATTGGGGGGTGGCATTCCTTTGGCTTCGGAGTGTTCTAACTGAAAACAATTTTAGGGATTCTATCTAAGTCCGTGCCTCACCGCCCATGGATCCTGGCCGCTCGGAGTTTTCCCGAGCAATTAGACACAAATGGCCAGCCGATGGGTAAGGCTGAAGTACCTTGCAAAATTTATAGACTAAATTGTGATGTTACACTGTTATGGCTAATTAACAATCAGTTTCTTTCAACCAGTAAGAAGGCGTGAAGCCACTCTAATGTAAAGTTTAACCCTATTTCACTTTTGTATTAGTTTTGAATATAAAAGCTCAATGCCTCATAATTCCAACTGTTTCGTCCGCGATTATCTGCAATTACGTGAATAAATATAGAGTGAATGTATTTTGTTGTAATTCATCAACATTCTCTTGTAACTATAACCAAGTAGCGAGTTATAGTTGTTCTTCGCAGGCTGGTGAAAACGGCAGATGACATATATAGTACACCATGTGCTTATTAATGTGAACAAATATATTATTCTATTATTTTAATTATTTCAAAGAGTCCAATATTATTTTACTAAACAGAGTTTTTAGTATTTAATATGCCCACTCTTGGCCTTAATTATCATTTTTACTAGTTTGGCCACAGAGTCAATTATTATCTTACATATTTCACTTATTTCTAGGTAATACAACCACCCATTTATCACAGCACAAATTTTATTTTCTTTGGCGGTGTAGTCCATTTTCCTCATCCGTTCCTTGACAGTTGCCCAAAGATTCTCTATAGGGTTGAGATCCGGTGAATTTCCAAGCCAGTCCAAGCATTGAAAGTTAATTTTAGCATTGAAGTCTTTCACATTCTTCGATGCATGATATGGGGCAAGGTCTTGCTGGAAAGTCACCTTTTCAATGTTCAATCTCTTCAATTCTGAGGTGACCTCTAAAATTGGGATGTACTTTTCGCTATTCATCATTCATTCAATGGGAATCAAACATTTAGTGCCTGTGAATGCAAAACAGACCCAAAACATCTTTTGTGGAAACTTTACCGTCTGTTTGATGTCCTTCGGCGAGATTTCCTTTTCATCGCTTTTCCTTACATGCAAGACATTCAACCCCTGCACTTTAAAATGACTCATCAGAAAATAGAACTCTTTTCCACTTTTCCTGTATTCAGTTCTGATATTACCCTTGCCAATCTCTTTTTCTTCATGGGACACGTCAATAACTGTTTTCTGACCAGTTTTCGAGCTTTCCTTTCAGCTTCTAGAAGTCGCCTATGCCCTGCTAAAGCATTAATTTTCACCCCTGCAGTCTGCAAATCCTTTTGTAAATCAAAACTGCTCTTTTCAGGAATAATATTGCTGTTTCTGATTATATAGGTATCTTTTCCTGGACGTATTTCGTTATCAATCATATCGTCCTTTCCTTTGAGGTGAAATTCACCCAATCTCATTTTTCCTTCTAATTATATTATTAACAGCATCCAAACTTACATTATATTCAGTCGCTATCTATCTCTGAGTCATAAATTCATGGAGGATTATGACCTTAACTTCTCTTCTTAGGCATGATATTTATTATGAATAATAATATGCTTGATAATTGAATATTAAAACAGCTAGAATCATAAGCAAATAGTTAAATTCTAGTACAACCAACAAAAGCAATAACTACAATTAACTATCTCAACAATGGCTATCAATAATGAAGTGTAGATAGGGAAACAGTTATTAGTACTGAATAACTTATAAAACTAAATTTATCTGCTTGTTCACATTAATTCGCATAAGACAGTATGTGTATACACTTGGGTCTTTAACTATGAAACCGTTTTGTTGAAAACAGGATTCTTAGAACAAAAACGACATTTAAGTTTTTATTTTTAGAATATTTTGTATAATTCCATATTTTATGAGAGATTATTTTAACAAACCCAAACAAAACATTGTTAATTAATGACAACGACTTTATTTTTATTATTTTCACAAAATGTATTTTTTAACGATAAACCTGTCATTTGAACCGATTGCATCATTAATTAAGATTTCTCTTCTTGAGTAACAACAAATATTCTTCTGTTACATCGTAAGGTGCATCTGAACCTGTTATGAAATACTTACAATTCGTTCACACGCTTTTTCCGGATTTCCAAATGGCTCTCTACAGCTGCCTCACACCGATTCTTTAGCCTTTAAGAATAAACAGTAATTGACTTGAAATAAAAGTGAATCCTAAAATATACCAGTCATGATGTTATATTGCAGTATGATGCACAGGGTTTGTTAACGAAACTCCAAAATAAGATGTCAAAAAATGTAATAACGATTCTAAAATGACTTACTATAAATCCAAATGTTGCACTGGAAGGCAGGTTTGTCGTATTTATGAATTCAAAACTACACACCTCTAAACTGAAACTTTTTTCTACGTCATTCCAACAAATGCAATACATCATTATCATTAATTCACATGGGTTAGACCTGTTCCTGGTCTTGACGGACCATGTGAACCATGAAAGAGGATAGGGTCCTGTTTCATAAAAACTGATAGTTTGAAAGGTGACAGGCAATAGTTTTACAATTCAACAATTTGACAAGTTTCTGTTTCAGAAACACAAACAACAATTTTGTCATATTTTGGTTCATAAAATGTCTAGTATATAATAAAAATGAGAATTTTTTTACAAATGTTTTGATATATTTATTTTAGGAAACATAATATTGTCACATACAACATTGACAAGCTGACATGTTTATAAAATTGTCAAACAAATTCGACAGAAGAAAGTTTACCTGTCATAGCATAATTTATTGCAATATACTATATGATCATTTTAACCTTAATGTGATATACGATACGGCCTAAGTGAAAATGAAATTTTTGAAAAAAAAAAAAAAGTATATATATTCACAATAGAAAGCAGCGATTATTAAGTTTTCTTCAATGCTTTCATGGCAGAAAATAAATAGTAATGCTCGGGAAGTACCAAAGTCTTGAATCAATATAGCTAATACTTCTATGATCGTAGCAACTCATTCATTTGTTGTCGATTTGTTTTTATATTTGTTTGATAGTTTTATGAAACAGCAATTTGCATTAAGAAAAGTTAAAATTTTTATATCAATTATATTATGGCACTTAAAACAGTTATGAATTATATTTTACATATAACAACATCTTCAGACTGTTTTATATAATTGAAAAAAATTTAAGTCTCATTTGGCTTTAATGTAATAATAAAAAGCAGCAACGTCATAATTTACTTTGTAATTAACCTAAATTAAATATTAATCATTTATTAATGAAACTTGGATTTTATGACCTGAAACACATTAAATGCATCTAAAGTAGCAAATTTTGAATTGCAAGATTGAATAACTAATATTAAACTTGGTAAGAAAGTTCTGATTGACTCAATAAAAAATTAAGAATAAAACAGATTTTAACTAGTTTTGTCAACTCATGATTCAATTTGCAGTGTCTTTTAACACAAAGTTATGAACCTACAGGCTCTGCACGTGCCTTTTGCTTATAAAATGTGTGAACATCTAGTGATGCTTTGAGAAAACTCTTTGGGCGTTTAAGCGTTTGCGTTGGTTAAAAACTGGTTCCAAGTTGAAAGGAGGTCGTAAACCCTGACACACACACACACACACACACACACACACACACACACACACGAATGCAATGATTGTGGGGAAACTGTGAATTCAACTTCCGCTGCGTTTAATGCATTTAGCATCTTGATATTACAGGCGAAAAACAAGCTTTGAAACCATTGCCTAAACTAAGAATTAATACTCTGAGAATATGAAGATAGATATGTAAATGTGCTTCATGTCTTGAGCTACTTTTCAAATAAAGAACGAAAACCTGCTAACCTTCGGAAGCATCTCGAAAAGAAACACCCAAAGCATGCGGGTAAATCGTCCTATTTACATGTATTGAAGTTCACTAATCATGCAAATAAACATAACCTGCAGGAGGTGAAAAATATTGTCGCACTTTCTTTAATGCAATGAAATATTACAAATAACAATTTATTGGTCGATGTTTGTAGTAATGTACAGGAATGAGTCATTTATAACAATCATATTTATAGTAAGGGTTTGTGAAGATTTAGTTTTCACTAATACAGTGTGTTATCTTTCTTCTTTTCTGTTTATAGTTCATGAAAAACTGTGTTTTTAGCATAACGCTATATTTTTAAATGGCAGTTATTCGCCTAACAAAACTTAAACCGGAAAAAAAAAAAGTAGAATAATCATTGCGTTTTCCGCACATTTCTAGTGCAAACTGCTATGAAAATGTGGTTATTGCATTAAAACTGTCAATAATGCTTGAAAGGGACTAGGATCTTAACACTAAGCTGGAAGGGGAAAACATATATCATTGTGCTTTGCCCGGAAAGTAATGGTTTTTTTTTTTTAAACAAAATATATACAGCAGTTGGCATTATGAAACTACAAGAGTGTTTACACCAAGTCAATTAGTTTAAAGTATACATTTGGATACCAGGAATCCCAAGCCTATGAATATGTATATTTTTTTTTTCTTTAAAACATTTTTAATGGAAAAGTTTAGCGTTTTGGTGCATTGCTCAAGTATTTTAAAACAATGCTAACGTTCTTAACTATTTGTCCATAGAATTATTTTTACATTAAAAAATAACTGACTTATTTTCATTAAAAAAATAGCATTCCAACTTTTTGGAATATTAAATATAAGAATAGAATTTTATTTATTACCCTTTTCAGCTAACTTTAACGCTGATTCAGGATCGCTATTTTAGTTTTGATATGAAAATTTAGGTGACAAGCGGCGGGGTCGAAAGCTTGGTTAATTGGGTCACAATGTTAAAAACGAAGTGTAGCTCGAAAGAATATTATATATATATATATAAACAGTAATAATAAAAGTAGATAAAGATAAAACACTCAGGTAAAGTCACGCTTGAAATTGCAATTTCAGTTACATTGTTAATAGTGTTATTTTATTTATATTATATATATAGTAACGAATATACTATACAACAATATGTGAAAATTTTGAGAATAGGTCACTATATCCATTTTTTCTGTTTAGCAAGCCCGACGATTTGCACGAGGAAAGGTTTTAAAATCAAATCACAGTTTTTATTCATATAAAGGCGTGTGCATGCCTGAAACTTTTGCATAAGAAAATTCCAAATAGCTTATTTACGCGAATCTAATGCTCTTCCGAATGAAATGCGTACCCCAAATTTAAAACTTAAAATCATTAAAAGAGGAAGAAAGAAAAGAAAGAAAAACAATTTTGTCTTAGAGATAAGCGTATCCGCTTCATAAAACGATCAGGACATAGAAATGATAAGTGAACTTTTGTTCATCTTGGAGTACGTAAGCAAAATTAATCACTCGTGCTGTTGCCAGTACAGTTGGCTTAGGTCAAAGAAGAAAACGTTAAGATTTCTTATGGTGTCACTAGTCACAGGTTCTCGTTCTTCCTCCTTTCATGTACGGATTCCAAAATATTTTTTCAAAGTCAGGATATCTTCCTTTACGAGGACCTATGAATATATTCCTACGAGCTTTAGTTGCAAATAATGCAGCCGCAAGCGAACGTTGATCTTAGCTACACTGAACTCTCTTCCTGCCTTTCTGTTACCTTTTTTTTTTTTTTTTTTTTTTAGCATAAAGAATTACTTTACGCTTGAAAGTAAAGTGGCGTTAAGTAGCATCATAAGATGTTCTTCTCTATTTGTCCTAGATTCCGTGACTACCTACTATTCAAACTCTCTAAGGGATAGAAGACCGACAATAAATGTAGCCAAGTCGAGAATTGCAGCAATGCATTATGACGTAATAAACGATAAATTCGAATGAAGCTACCGGTGAACTACGAAATGAATTTGCACTCGAATCTAATGCGCACCACAATTTTGAATACTACGATTTGGACAAAAAAAGTACGCATTAGATTCGCGTAAATACAGTAGTTTTCTTTGTGTTCTTAACCACGCCTCTTTCTGTAAGTGTGTCATTTATTATGCTATTTTTAGCTACGGAAGAAGTACGTTGTTACCCAAAGCGACGCAATTATGAGGACTGTTTACAGGAGAAAATGTTCCAAATAAAACTTACAATATTGCAGTGTCGCTTATACACCGCAATTAGGACTTCTATTATTATTGTTAGCAGTTATTGTTTGTTTAAGGATGCTCTTCAACGCCTTTGGTCATTAGCGACCAATTCAATTTAAAATGACCGAGAGGATTCTTCTTTCATGCTTGACGAAACCAATGGTTTTTCTTTCCTTCCGAAGGAAACCTTGTTTAGAATTTTTACGTCCAGGGCAGGTTTGAACCTGTGACCTTGGATGTATGTAGCGTCACATAGAGAGGAGTCATAAATTTATTACAAAAAAAGCAATAGTACCGTGCACAATTTATCCACCTACGGCGCCTTTGTTTTAGTGATTTCGGTGTTTGTGCACTTCTATTAACTATACTGCAATAGACCGTAGATTTGACTCCGGTGCTTTTATTCATTATAATGCGTTATAAATTATTTATACTCTTTTTGTTGGCTGTTTGACGCGCTGAACGAACAACGGCCTTAATTGACTGCTTGTTTTAATAAATTTATCTTTCCGCAGCTGACCTACTGCATTTTACGTAGTGTGAGGTAGGCAGTTGCTGAGTTCGTAGAGTAAGTTGTAATGGGTAATGGTTTTGTTTTGATAATGGCGCGCGCGCACACACACACCATTATATATTATAATTAAGAAATATGAAAAAGAATTCATACTCGGTTGACATAACAAAATGGTCTACCTAATATAATTAACAAAAAAACTTGGCACACAAAACAGTAATGACCGACTAATGGTAGCATTTCCTGTGAAATGGTTGCAACCGCTGTGCGTGAAGAACCTTGGAAATATTCCTGCACTCGTTCCCGTATTAACCGCAATTGCAGCAGGTCATTTTGTTCCAAGTGTACAGTTCTCATTATGCACCGTTGCCCCTGTGCAGGAAATCTCCTAAATGATCAGATACCATGCAGACGTTGATACACAGTAGCAAATGTATTCGCTCCATCGCACGTCAAATCATGTTCGTTGGCTCGCTTCACCCATATTAGTAAACAAGTACTGCACTGAGTCAAAAAACATGTACAACAAAATGCAAACCATGAGTACCATTATGTCTAGCGGTTAGAAAATAGTCTCATAGGAAAAAATAGTAATGGAAAATAAATCGTTATGGTGTCCAGTGCAAGATTTCAAAATGTAGGTTTAATTATCATCCACCCTGCATTATGTTTGTCCGTCTTTCTATAAGAGGTCATGATTTCAATTCCCGGCCAGATCAAGCTGTTTTTTTTTCTTTTCCTTATCCTGAGAAGGTGAATGCCAGATTGCTTTAAAGCGCCAAGGACTCTAATGTCATTTTCACAATCATTAATTCATTTCATTCATCCCTACAGACTTACACTTATAGTATTCAGTCCACAATCTATAGACGTCGCGAGAAAACCAATGCAGGCAAAGCGTCAATAAATAAAACATAAAAAACACTTATTTTATTTCGAATAACTATTTACTTTGTTAGACCACCTCCTTGGTCTATGGTTAGCTTTGCTGATTGCTGGGCGGGAGGCCCAAGTTTAGTTTCCGGTACCTACTTGTGAATTTTTCCAAGTTTGGGAGGTCTGTCCCAGCGAGGACAATTGGGAAGCTGCCTGATGGAGAAGTGGCGTTCTTCGGTCACGAAAGCCGCGTGATAGGCGACTGGCAGGGTGCCGCCATGCTGATCACATGCCCCCTCTATCAATGCAGTCGTAAGACGGAGATAGGGGAAGCAGAAGTCGCCGCGGCAGGCCAAGGCTCTCTCGGACTATAGTGCCAATTGAGAAGAAGGATATACTTTATTCATCAACTTCTTCTATGCCAACTGTGTATCCAAAATACTGCGTTGTGTGAACCAGTTCTCAGTTTTATTATATTATCTGAACATCTTGTTCTTATTAAACTAGATTTATTATTTCGCAAGTCTGCCTTTCAGTTTTCATTATTAGTACACATCTAGGAAGATATTTTTCCTTCCAGAAATAGCAAGTTTTGACTATCTGTAAAGGAATACACAGGAAATCAAAATATCCGTATTACAATTTGCACACCAGTTTTAAGTTTTTGTTTTTTTTTATTTATTTAATACATATCCAACCCCGTAGATGTCTTCAATAACTCAAGTTTTCTAATGACAATTCTTTCCATTTTCAAAAATATTTTTAAATGAATTTGAAAACTCTTGCTATATATCTGTAAATTTAACAAAAGATAAAGCAAATTAAAACTTTTCATAAAAAAATCTAAGGATAGCAGAGGGACAACTATTTCGAAAAATTTTGTTCCTTGCAAAGCACAACGAAAACGCTGATATAGCGAATTAATCTATTCTGCCACTTATTATTCATCTTGCTTTATAGTTTTAATCACAGTTGGTTTTACAACTTAAACATTTATACAGACGTGTTTTACACCAGACGTTACTCAAGCAGAACCGCCACGGGTGGCCGAGGTCGTTAAGGCACGGACTCGTGAGCGGGAGGTCTGCGGTTCGAATCCCGCCAGGACCGTCCTCCCTGACTGGGGTTTTTTCCAGGTTTTCCTCAGTCTTCATAACTGGCAAATGCCGGGGAGGTACCTAAACTTAGGCCTGGAACGCTTCCTTCCTTAAAAAAAAAAAAAAAAAAAAAAAATTATCCTTTCCCAATTTATCATTTCATCTCATGTATCACCAGTGTTCACCGCCTGTGGTGCCTCAGTAGTGAAAACGGGCGTTAAACACTACTTAAAAAAAAAAAAAAAGTTACTCAAGCAGGAAATCCAATTCACAACCTTTGGAATGCAACACTTTTCAATAGCGCTGTAACATCTGCGCCGCCTTCAAAACCGATAAGTGAAGGAAACTAACTACTGGAACGAAACAGCTTTGTTTATCGTGACATTCCTATTACTCCGTATCTATGCTACAGTTGAACATTCATTTCGAAAAGTTATTGCTTAGTGTTTAATTATCCGAACCAGCGATATGCAGTATGAGCTGTACAGGGCACTGTAGTAACTCGTGGGATTCCAGTTCACGATGCTTTCCCATCAACTATAAGGAGAGTAATTACTCTGTCGTTTCTTAAGTAAGGCACACGTGAACACAGCGGTAGTTTCGTATTAAGGAGAGATATAGACCAAACATTAGGAATATATATATGTGTGTGTGTGTAACATAATTGTATAAAGTCTAGAATACAGAACATTCAAAAAACAGGCTTTTCGTATAGATATGTACGGACTACGCATGCTCTATACTGACTTATTTTTATGTTGCTACGACGAAAATCGTTCACACAGTCTTGAACTTTAATTCAGTTTGCTAAGCATACTTGCGAAAATGTCCTGCGAGTCTCGAGTTTATGTCCTCTCCATGGTGGTACCCGCAAAAGGCAAGTTAGCACTTCAGACGTCGACCAAATTCTGTGCTTCCTATCACCGAGCACCTAACACAAAAAACAAAACAATACAGGGAAAAAAAAAAAAAAAATAGCAAGACTGGCTACTCAACAGTACCTATCACAGCTGCACGCATGAAATTGGTAGACAGTACGCACTAGCAGTCACAAACAGAAAGATATGTCAACTTAGATATAAAAAATGTACATGCCAAAACATTATTATTTTACAAATTATCTTTGCATAACATTTATTTTAATAATTTTAATTCAATCAAGTAGAACTTTTACGCCCGAAAAAAAAAGTATCTACCCTGACCGGGATTGAACTTGCGATCTTGGGTCTACGAGGCAAATACCGCTAGACCACAAGGACCGACTCGTATTTGAGCGTGAGATACTGCTGGAAAGTTAGTGTTGAGTGTACATCGTATGACCTCGAGTCCCACCGGTACTACATAAGTGAAAGGCTGACCACGACTTGATCGGGACTTGCTCACGTAATTTCTGTAATGAACAAATCAATCTGACTGTTAAAGAGGGGAAAATTGTGCACAAAAGATATATGTGTGCGTTTATTTTCGTTTCTGGATGTACTACAGCTGTTTTGAATTGCTATCTATAAAACGACTTAATCATTGCATCAAAAACTTCAGCACATGATAAATATATGCGCTTACATTACCCGCAAGCATATCTACCAATATTAGAGATGTTTATTCCGATTGTCCCTTTCTTTCTTGTATAGGATCAGGCAAATTTAAATGTTTACTAAATATAGTAAAGGAAAGCTTATCTAACATGATACATTCGCTTTTATTTCACACAGTGAACATAGTTTGTGTTAACATGTGCCATGTTTATTATTATCTAAAGTTATTTTCAACATTCTGGACTCGGACAGATTCAAAGTTCAACTGGGAAATAAAAGGCATTTCGGGCTCGTTCTTTATACCTTGCGGATTTGTCTCCCCGATTCATTCACCTTCCTGAAGACGTCTGACATATGTTTAAAAATAGTCATCGCAAACTTTGTACTTATAAGCATATTGCTCTTGATTGTAGACTCCATTACCGGGTTGGATTGTTAGGAACGGAGGAAGATATTTGGTACTTCAACCTTGCTCAAAAACTAGCCATTAGTGCCTTTGCCCACAATCCACGGGCGATAACGCACAAATGTATACGAGGTTTCTAACATTATTTCCAAACAGAACATCCCAATCCTGGCGGAACCTTTCTAAAGTGCTAGCCACCGTCACACCGCATTACCCCACTTCTCCCCGCGACAGAAACGGAATGAAACGGGAGAGCGGAAAAATTGTGGAAAGATCTATTTCAGCATTTGCTAAACCGAACGGGGGAAAACCACGAAAAAGCCTAAGATCAGGATGTCCGGCTCTAGGGGATTTGAATTTGGGAACCTTCCGAATGCGAGTCCCAAACCTGAGTCATCCGTTCGGTTCATTACTGTTATCTTACACTTGCATTTTACTTGTACACGACTGTCTGCAAAATTGTTCTTGGCTAAAATGTTAATACGAGAAGAGCTATGAAGATTAACTCCAAGAACTCTGGTTCAAAGGAACCAGCTCGAGACATTATGAGGGCCAAAAGTGGCTGCTGTTGCGGCTAGGGAAAGGGCCGCAAAGCACAATGTGGAGTAAATGTAATGTGCGGAACAACCCTTTATATCGTTCCATCCCACTGTTCATATTGTTATAGTTTTCGTCTAAAAAGTAACATACTGCCAGGATATACCTAGTAGTTCTCCAGTATTGCCACTTTACTTTCGTACGTCAAAGATTGAACATAAAACTATTAACATTTCCTGTCACTCATATTATTAAGAATGTCAGTCAAATTGTTTATAAATAATAATTGTTTACTCTCACCACATTCGATTTCTGTTAGCATTAAACATGCACCGAAAGAAGTTGCCGAAACCTGACACGTTGTTTTTCTGAGCGAATTGATGCATCTCACTCCTCACATGTATCGTATCATTGTAATATAAAAAGAGCTGGATTACTGTATTCTAATTTACAGGAAAAAAGACCGTCAAGATTGCTCGGTATTATACTTCCCATTAATGTAGTATACCTACAACAAATATGTTTTAAAAAAATTACTTATAAATGCTATCCATTTTTTCAGTATATATTAAATATACAATCGGTATTTCTTATTCTATCGATAATATAGAAATATTTTATGTTAAATATTTGCAATAGGAATGGAATTAATGTAGGCCAATTACCAACAATACTTTGTTATACATAAAATCTTTAAGCAGGTACTGTTTAATAAGAAAACATGTTTATTCCGCACCGCTCACCATCCCATTTTTCTAATTAATTGCAACAGCATTAATCAGTACTTATTCAGCTTCGAGGTAGCGGAATAAATCCGATTCCGGTTAACAGTGATTTCAACTTGCTCTACAAATAATTGGTGTTTATTTAAGAGTATCACCAGATTAGTAGATCGCGATTTGGAATAAACAATAGGCCTAAGAAATGTTGCCGATTATGTAAGTTTTCTATCGCAAGATATAGTAACTTATTCATCCCGTATCTTTGCTAATATAATTGCATTCTTTTTCTATTACTGAGTTAGCCGGCGTTTCATCTTTCCTTTCTTGATATTCATAGAGGCTAGGATCTGAACTAATATTTTTAATTTTAACCATTATTATAATTCTATTCATTTTTTTAACATAAAATACTTTTTCCAAACAATTTGCAACCACTCTTGTGTATTCCGATATTATTTTGAGTGTATAATATCCTTTATTGTAAAAGCTTGAAAATTAATGCAATTTAATAGCATTTTTACACCTTGGCCATTTAAAATGCCTAATGGTACTTTATTGATATATAATTTTATTCTATTGCTGAGGTATTTCAATCATAACACATAATTTTACGAGGTAAAGATGTCTGTATGTCGAGAGGAAGCCGCTAAAGCAGCTGCTCTGTTGGAAGATGGAACGGAGCATGCGTTATGTTGCTCGGGTGTTACGAGTCTATACTATACAAAAGACATACCAACTTGGTATTTACTGCAGAAGACTAGGATTAGGCCGCAGAAGGGCGATATCTGCCAGAGATGATCAATTTCTGCGGTTGCAAGTTTTGTATGATCGTCACACAACAGCCGTAGAAGCTCAAAATCCCTAGCAAAGGCATCAGGAGTGAGTGTCGGCATGAGAACAATGAGAAGGGGATTTTAAGAAGCACAGCTCACCTCTAGAAGATCAACCAGAGGCTCCTTGCTTACCCAGCAACATCAGCAAGCACGCATTGCCTTTGCACGTCAACATCTGGAGTGGGACGAGGAGCAATCTGTTCACGGATGAGTCGAAGTTCAGCCTAAGATCGCCTGATGGTAGGGAAAGAACTTGGGGGACTGGGGAAAGGTGTGCCCCTTGCACCTTCTCATCGACTATGGCTTAGGGGAGGCTCCGTCATGGTGTGGAAGTCAATGCAGAGTTGGTTTTTGTGGAGAACGAGGTCCTGGATGCATACCGGTACATTGAGTAAAATCTTCTAGAACATGCTATCCTCTACGCTTCATATGTTGGCAATGATTTCCGCTTTAGGCATGACAATATCCATCCACATTGTGACACAGTACTTTGCATGAGGTGGGGATTCAGACTAGTTTGACCATTACGAAACCTTACCTCAATCCCATTGAGCATGTTTGGAACATGGGGAAAAATGTTCACCGTGTTCCTGAGAGCCTCAATGAACTTCGAAAGGCTTTGCGTTAGCAATGGGAGGTCATACCACAAGAAAACCTAAGAACCTTGATCCGGAGCATATCCGTAAGGTTGCAAGCTGTTATACAAGCCAGAGAATGAAACACCCGCTCCTGCGAGTGCCACTGGGGTGTTGAAATGTGTCGTGTTACCCTACAGGTAAAAACGAGATTATGAAATATGATTAACTTGCATTCATGTCCAAGCTCACACAACAAAGGAAAGTATTATGCTCAGAATATCTGATGGGAAAATGTTTGGAAAACTATATAATGTCAAAAAATGAATGGAATTATAATTCACATATAATGTGTAAATTAAAAATTTATGTGTTGCGTTTTTTCCCTTCCCCCACTGTCCATTATATGTGCACAAAACACATCTAGTCCTGCCATAACGGCTATGCTTTGAAATACATATCATAGAACTATCACCAATTTTGCTTTATTAATTAAACTACATCCATCAATACCATTCCTTCAGAATTATCAATTTAGGTATTTACAAATGATATTAGTTGCTTTGGGACATCTGCTACTGGGATAAGGACAACATCCAGAGGTATTGCCTTTTCTACTTTCAGTTTTTCCCTCGAGTTGGGCCAAATTGGAATGAAGTTTAACGCAAGTTTGCTTTCCAAATACCCGATAGCCTGCAGTCCAGCGAGCCACGGGATGGCCAAACTTCCACAACACTAAATTCTGGAATGATGTTTCTGAGCCATAGTTAGGTTGACCTTGTCTTATGAGCCGGAACTGAACGTTAAACCCAATGCCTTCGACCGGAAAGTGTTGTTTAAGGGCCTCTGAGATACTTCTTGATATTGCCTTGCTTCGTTTTTTCCCTTTTGACAGAAATTAAGGGGTCATCCCCTTTGTATAGCACTACCAATTTCGGCTGGTGTTATCTGAATCTTATGAACTTCAGAGCTCCTTACTTATCACATTTTTTACTAAATGTAAACAGTTCCTCATCAGTAAAGCGGGCGTTTTCGTTGACATTTTTGAACATGCTGCTGAAGATTCTTCTCTTTCACAGCCAGTTTTGTGTTAACAGACATCTTAATGTCTCTCTTTAATAGTGCGAAACAAGAGCCTGGTGGTAATATTTTACTGCCGGATTTCTAGTTTTTGCTTAAGATTTGGATTTAAACGACTCACTCGTGCATTGATGTGAACACCACATGAACTTCCAGATCTCATTCTCCAAATTTCAGAAACTTGAAAATCTCTTTGGATTTCTTACCATATTTGTAAAGAACGCAACTTTACAGCCCAATTCCATTTTCATCAGTTGATGTGAAAGACAATAAGAATTTGTTTTTCAGTGCTATTGTTACCAACATTGTAAATAATCAATACTGGTCATTTATTGCCTTCAGCTTGCTAGATATTTAATGAATGACACACTAAAAAGATTACTTGTTTGGTTATATGTATATATCATCTTATTTAACATATTTTTTGTTTGCGTATAAACTGGCATACAATACTATTTTTTATGAAGACCATTAAGGATTAGAATGAAATTACTCAATTATTTCGTATTTCTTTGTATGTTGGTAATATGTGATTATGATTATTATTTTTATGTTACTTGCTACTAACATAAAAACTTAATTTTACCTAACATACCGAAATGTACTTGTTACAATTGTTATCCCAATAGTACATACCTTATTCTCATAAACCGAAATATTAAGCGTTAGTTCCCCTCTGATAGACTGTGCAGTGCATTAAGAGCAGCGGGTTCCCTAACTTCTTGCATGTATGACCTTTTCCAGAATGAAATTATTGGCGACCCTCCATTCACTTCGCAGCTTAATAATAATAATAATAATAATAATAATAATAATAATAATAATAATAAACATTTGCAACTGCGAGCGCACGCTTCAACAGTGACATCTATTCAATCATGATGCAACAGTTAGTTACACATTCTAAATAAAAACAGAATTGAAAATGGCTAAATGGTTAAATAAAGGTACTTTCTCATTCACCGCGATTTCCCTAGAGGTCTCGACAATCTGGGAATCGCTGCATTACAGGAATTAAACATTCCTAAATTTTGTTGGAAGATACCCGTATTAGACTTTCGAAAGTAGTTTGTAGCAGTACGCTACGTGCTATCGGTTAAGTAAACGAGTCTAATAATCTATGCTGCAGTTTGAATCGAAATTAAATTATCTTGCGCACAAGTTTAACATACCATTCTTTACAAATACAAATGCTGAAGGACATTCGAAAAATCTCGATGTACAACGTTAAATTACGCGGTCCTATTTAGATAACGGCAAGATTACGATCTCTTAGTATACTTAAGCAGTTTACCACGATAGACAAAACAAACCGCTGCAGTTTGCACACTAATGAACAAGCACACACCTCGCCTATAAAGCTACTCTACGCGCTCTATACTTAACGCTGTTGCCAAATGTAATGTTTAGATAAGCAACAAAAATGTGGTCACCGCAAGTACGGTATGCTACCTGTTTCTAGCCCGGGGTCACAATGTTTCCTTTCTCCAGCAGTCAGTATGGCTCATCATCACTCGAGAGGAGAAAGCGCGTGTTATGTGAGGTGTACAGTCGCTGGTAGATGCTAATAAACATCTCTAACCCAACATCTAGTTACCAATTACTTTTCCAATGCAAATCTTTTGGCGCTTCTGTTACTCTTTATAAGATATTCATCTCTCTTAAGTAAATTTACACTGCAGCAAAAAACGATATTTAGCTGCACTACACTACATATAACCAAAACACGTGCCATTCTCAAGGCTTTCTAAAATACATAATAGCTCAAAGTATTTAGGTTTAGTTCAATTTAATAGACTCCAAGAACCATATATTCACTTCCAATAAATAAATTTAACGTATCCTAGATGATTAAAATCTATAGCTATCTATTCAGTTGAAAATTTCTCAAATGTGAACTTTCTAATCTTGTTCTTTCACAGGGATGAGTATATAAAAACAACTGCTTTGTATATTGTGTGAATTTAGGATTGCAATTTTATAAATGTTGTATTCTGTATATAGTAACACTTTATTACTTTGATTGTACAATGTAATCATTTATTATTATTTTTATATTGGCAGATGGCAGATTGCATATGAAAGTGCCTAAAGGCCAGTAAATGTCTGAATTTAATAGGAGCAATGTCATTCCATGAAACCAACGTCATTTGTACATGCCAAATTTATATGCTGATACTAGGATAAAAACTTATCCATAAAAACACTTCCTGAATTACAAAAGAATGTTTCTTTGGAAAATCCAATTGCCGATTTACATTTGAAGAGAACAAAATACAGAGAATGCAACACAGAAAATTCCCATTATGTAGCATGTAATCATCTGTAGGTTTACTTTCTTTTTAATATATTTATCTCTTCGATTGCATTTTTCTTCTTGTGACATCTTTAGATTCTGAACTGAATATTAGGTGTTAAGTCTGTAGGAATCAATAAAATTAACGATAGTGAAAATGGGCTTGGAGTTCATCTTTGACACCTTAAATCTATGTGACATTCATTTTAGAAAGGAAAAACTCCAAAAATAATCCAATCCAGAATGAGGACCAGAATTTGAAACCAGGGCCTTCAGATTAATAGTCTCATACACTATCACTATACCATGGAAATGGTCTGTATATTTCTTGTCATACACATAAAACAGGTTCCTGCCATTTTACACTTTCCAAATTAAAATGGGCCCAATTATACAAAATCTGTAAACCCTATCAGGCACAAAATACTATTCTATTCTGGGATTGTTGGTTGCCTATTATAACAAACACCTGTATAACAAGGTGCATGCTAACATGACTGAAGTTAAACAGTTTAAAAAATTACAACTTTAAAGCACAATTCTTTATCATCCTATGCTTGGACTCACAACGTGAGTATTGGTTCCATATTACATATACTGAACACTTGCACCAACACCAACCCATAATCCAGAATTGTTACAGCCATAATAAGTTTGTCCTTGAGTTAAGTGAAAACTCATAAAATTCCATAATTTAGTTGTTTCCTAAACAGAATGAGAACCCTTACCAACTGCATCACCTGTGTGATTTATTAAATTTTATCATTTTTTGCAAACTGTTACAAGTTAACCTTTTCATAGTATTCAATCTGATCATGTTTCAACCACCAGATACAAGTTGCTGCTGTTAAATACCTAGTTGTTATCCTGTATATCTGACTTGCACAATATTAGAGATAATGCTTTGCTATTAATATAAATAATATTCTCCATGCAGTTTTCTTATATTTTCAGCATTTGTATGTTTGTTCCCTTTAATACAGAATTATTTAATTTGATAAAAAAAAAGTTTTTAGTACTTTTATACAAGCAAAACTGGTTTAATCTATGATATGATAGGATGGCTCACATAAACAAGCCTAGCAATTACTACAATGTACAGGGAATACTACACTAAAGAACCTGCACAAATAATTTCTGTGGGAACATAATTTTTCCCTCAGTTTTTGCAATCCAATAATGCCTGATGAACTGAAAAATTGAAAGCATTACCTGTTAATATAACAAATTTAAGCTTTCAGAGCTTGTCATTTACATAAATTACAATGAGGTATTCTAAAAGTAGATGAATTTATTCAGGTACAAAGTAAGGGAAACCTGCAAATTACAATAACTATGTAATAACAATTTCATTTCATTATAAACAGTAACATAAAATATTCATTTAAAGCATTATTTCCGATGTGTAATGCTAAAAACATAGTGAAAACTGCTTTGCACCTATGGTGTTTTTGACATTGATCAGCAAATGTTTGCACATATATTGACTACAATCTCACACCTTGCCCAGTAATTAAAAAATAGTTTCATCATGCAGTAGAGGATAGAAAGGAGAGGGAGAAAAAATTAAGTTGGCTCCAGTACTTTACTCTTTTACTATGGGTACACTCATGAAACTAACTTAGTGCAGGATTAGATTTTCCGTTAAATTGTTTTTCTTAAGCAGGTTACCATCATTATGGTTTTGAAGTTCCAAATCTCAAACAATTTCAAGGATATGTGCACTCCCCACACATGTGCATTATCTACCAGCTACCATATATAACTTATGGCAAAACCAAGGGAAGGACAAGAGTTGTTTGAAATATAGCTAAAATTGGGCGACTATATTAAGTGTTTAATCTATTTCTGCTTCTATAGTAATTTTAGTTACATTGTTACAAGAGTTACTTCATTTTTTATTTGTATTATATATGTAGTGTGTGTGCAAGTGTCCTAATTCCACTACACAATCAATTTTTATACATGAGTAGAAACCAGTTACACAGGAGTTCTGCTGACACAGGCAATTGAGATTGCTATCTTGTTATCATATCAAAGGTTTCAGTTGCATTTCTGTAGGAAGTATGTATTACTCTTTCTACTATGTATTTGTGTGTTATTGTAAAGTATGCTGACAGATATAAATGTTAATGATTGTAATGTGCAAAAGAAAATGTACAAAACGTAATAGGAGAAATTTTTTTTCTGAATTCCCAGGAATAATATCTCCATTAGAAAGTGCAATTTTTTGATGGGTGAACAAAGTTGAATCCAAGGAGTTTTCACTGACAAAAAGTCAAGAAAAACAGGGTTTTAACAGAGGAGAAGCTTGATAAATAGGCCATCAATAAAAATCTTATTCTTGAAAGTCTTTAAAATGATTAGTCCAGTGAATGAGCTGTTACATCTCAAGTACATAAAATTACTGCTGTACCTGAAACAAAATATATGGGAGGAACTTTACAATATTCAGGAGGATGAATTATGGAAAACTTCTTCAAAGGATTCAGGCTTGTCTCACAGCTGAGGATAGTCCTTCAAGCAACTGTAACAGGCAGTGCAATATAAATTACTCTTTACCACTAATAAATGAAAAAACAAAAATTTTGTGCTTTGAGCTCTGAATGTACGTGATTTCCCAATGCAGGTGACCAGCCAGGCCTTATGCAGCAGCTTCTTGTCATTAAAATCAATTCCGATTGTGTAGCGAAATGAGGACCTGAATATATAATAACAAATTAAAATAAGAGGTTGTAAGATTAGTTGAAAACTTGGAATTAATGTATACATATGTATATATGATCAACACCTGTAAGTTTTCAAATTCTCAAATAAACACAAGACCAATCAT
This sequence comes from Metallyticus violacea, assembly GCA_030762175.1. Classification (NCBI taxonomy): domain Eukaryota; kingdom Metazoa; phylum Arthropoda; class Insecta; order Mantodea; family Metallyticidae; genus Metallyticus; species Metallyticus violacea. The sequence goes on from CM060841.1 coordinate 47,961,992, forward strand.
ACAAAATTAGATTAACAGAATTTATGCAACAAGAAAATCAATCAATATAAGACTACTATTAAGAGTGAAAATACATCCCATATTTAATGAAAAAATTTATAAATACATTTAAATTCTTGAAAGCTGTGATCACTAGGAACTTAATACAATAAAAGTTAATAAAATGCATTTTATATTATTTTTATAATAATTTATAAGTTTTTAATTACATATTACAAAAAATACTAGATCTGAGAGGATGTGAATTCAATGATAGGGTGACTTTGTTAAACAGAAATTTTACAATTATGGCAAAATAACTAAAAAAGCAATTCTGTTTTATAAGAAATTGTTAAAGAGTTCCCTAATTGTTGATTTTCATAATGTTTAATGCTTAATGTGAATGTTTATTACAAATTGTTAAAGAGTTTTTATATAAAAATAATATATTGATTTTCATAATGTTTAATGTGAATGTTTATTAAAATGCCCTGTTTCCAAACTTAATTTATATTTACCTTTTCTAACAGCAAGGAAGTTTATGAAAGTTACTTCCAAAAATGAAATGCATTTTCAGAAAGGGGGGGAGGGATTATTTGTTATGTGATGCTATTAGAAACAACGTATGCAAGACTATTTACATATTATCAATTGCATGAGAATGACTGTAGCAGTAGAGCTCTTATGCCAACTTAGGTTGAATGATCACTGGACATGCAGTCGAAGCAGAGGCTATGAACTTTCATTTAGTAAAATTTACAATGAACCAAGAACTGACAACTATGCTCACTTTCAACTGCTGATTTTAGAACTTCATTATGGACTGCATTTAATTGCTACCTTATATGTGGGTAATCAAGGAAAAAATTATGTATAGAGGTCAGAAAGTGAATTCCTGTACATTTTCTAGCTTAAGTCACAGTAAAATGGCATACTGATGATGCTAACTTAATGTGTATATGTATTATTTCAACATATAATTTCTGTGTTACAAATACTACAATATCCACCTTGGGGTAAATATTTTGGAATTTATATTTTATAACTATAGCGCAGCAGGTACATAAATTTATAATAACAGCATTCCAGCAGACTATGCAGCTCCAATCCTGTGCAAGAATGCTTACATGTCTATGTAGAATTTTATAAATACAAACAGTGGGGGATATCTAGGCAATTCAAATAATAATAATAATAATAATAAAACTTATTTACATTTGATAACTGAAGAGCTAGGATTGAAAATAGATCTTGGATACTTTGGATTTTGGAACTACTGGTGAAGGGTAATACAGATACAATCTGTTATGAAGTTATACCTTCTGGCATAGGTTTAAGGATTAGTATTCAAATTAGGCTTAATAAAACTGCATAACTAATAGCTTACTGGCTGGAGCTATTCAAATTTAGAACTTTCTATTTAAAACCTCTCAAATACGTACATTTAAAGAAGAAACACTTGTTTACAGCTTCATAAATGGATATTTACATATAAATATATGCTAAATAAATTCATTTTCCATCACATGCAACTCAGATAACAAAATAATTATTAATACATACACTGGGATTTTATTTAAGAGGGCCATTCACCATATTCTGCAATGGTAATCCATATTAACTGTACTCAGCATTCTGATGCTGATATTTCCATTTTCATTAGCATGGAATTGTTAGTGCTCTACAGCTAAGTAGTTCATTCTACACATTAAATGTTCAAAGGAGAGGCATTTCCCAAATTAGTTAGTTCCTAATGCAGAAATAAATTCTTTAACATTAGATTAAAAATAAATATATACAATTCAATTTATACAAAACTAGTTCTTTTGGCAATCTGTAGAACATGCAATTATTTTCAAGAATGGATGTCCTTAATAACAAACTGCATTCTAGATAGTCAAAAGCATTGTTAAAATCTTGTTAGGTGAGCAGCCTTGATATATTAAAATTTCAAGATTTTTATTTCTAAATCCCAAACATGTACTTTGTTTTAATTTCATCACAACATTTGTAACACAAATTTCACAACTGCAGTTTCTAAACTTCAAATTCTTAGCCTAAAATTCAACCAAGTAAACATCCTCCACCCATCCACCACCTATCCAATGCTTTCTTAACATTAACCATCAATACTGCATTCATGAAGTATCAACTGGTGTTAACCACGACAGTGACACAAGTTACTTGTTAGAAATGATGACCATTACACAGGTAAATATGGCACCTCCCATACACCGGCAAAATATAATTTGTAATCTGATTAAAGAGTCAAATATGATTCTACGACTCTGCAGGCCAGTATAAACATTGCACACATTAATTACTGTTAATCATTCTAAGCAATTCTGAAGTACTTATGATACATACATTAAAAATACTAGTTGTACAAGTTTCCAATTATTTGTGATACTTAAAAGTTATTTTCTATGCAAAAAAGCACAAACTAGTGTAACTAAAAACAGAAATAGTGTGCACACTTTTAATCCATTCACTCAAATCACAATACACTGTTTTAGCTTCTTATTCCAATACACTCTTAATGTATGCATTTAAAACTAGCAGGATTAAGACGCTTTCACACAGCTTCTCTTTGGACCATAAGAAGCTGTATAAAAATCATGAGATATTATTTTATGCTATGCAAGGAGATGTTAACTATTCACCAGAGTGCAGAAAAAGGAAGATGAGGGGGAAGGCAATAAAGCTTCAATTAGTACAATGAACATTAGGCTCATCTTAGATTTTGTCAATTATACAACCCCCTCACACAACTGAACAACAATTACATCCATACAAACCATATCCAAGATTATCCACACCAATATTCTCTCAAGGTGAGGAAGGGTTCTACACACATAATGTATACCAGATTAAAAATGTTTTTCTTGAGATACACGATATTGGTCTTCTCGGAATGAATTATTGGTTGCAAGGGGAAAAAAAATTATAGCAGAAAAGCTATCCAGTTACTATTAATATATTAAACCTCTATTTACACTGCATCTTTCACAGGAATCTATAGAAATAATCTGCCATCTAAAGGCAGCTGGTTGTGCCATTTGATCACAGTTTTTCAAGTTTGTAACAAACTTAGTCATCTGTTTAGTTACCAAAACTGGTGTATCCTCTATTAAAAATTAAAACTACTTTGCTTCCTTCAATTCAATACAACTTCCAAGTGCAGTTCTAAACAAACTTCAGACATGACCACCAGAAGTTAAAAATATTCTGCCCACAAGTGTGTAAAATGATTTTCTCTTTAGTTAGAAAAAAGCAGTATAAATGTGGGTAAAAGTGATAATTTCTTGAACCCCCTTAGTGTCCAATGTATGTGATACATATGAATAAGAACAGGACTAAGAGCAATTTAAAGTGATGAGAAGCTGCAGAAATGCTGACAACTACTTGTATGACTCAAGGATAACATGTTTTGACAACATGCCTGACAGTGGTATTCAGCACTTACCAACAGAACAAGACAAGTGTAATTTATCCACTTATACTCATTGTTGAGATAAAGAGCGTAACAGATGAAACACATATTGTAGCACTATTGAATAGTCCCATTTTTCAGTTTATTCTATATAATTTTAAATTCATTTCTTTATTTTGTATGTATTTTACAGGGCAGTCGAAATAATTGTTCTAAACCCTTACAGGCGCGCTCTCTCTCACTCATCTTCTGTACAACTTGTTCTAAACTGTATTTAAAATATGACGACTCAACGTCAAATGGGATCTGAAACAGAAAAAAGAAACTACAATGAAATAAAACAGCAGCAATTAATTTTAAACTACAAAATAATTCCTGTGAGATGTGTAACCTTTAACAAAGAGGCATGAAAGAAATGACAAAAGGCTGTGAAGGATGCTCACCATCTTTGGAATGGAATTTCACTTGTATTTTAATCTTTCCATCCTCTATCATGCTCTAATTGATGTCCTTTCATCTAAGCTATAGCTCTGCATCTCAATCTATTGAAAGAAGTTTTTACATAGTACATCCATGTCCTACTTCTCCATTTGTTCTTTTCGTAGATTATCTTTAGTACAAAGACCCCCATTTCCCCTATTCAAGTCTTAAGTGCAAAAATTCACCAGAGAAGCATCATGTGATTTCATGATAATGTAGCTGAAAGGTATGGCATGAATTTGTTTCCTGCTCTATTTCTCCAAAAAATCTGATGTTCAAAATGGCGAGATGGCTTATCCTCATGTATTCAGATTTTGAATATATGCCATACACAGCCAGTTGTCAGTACCATAAAATGGAATAAGAATTTGAATTATGTAGTATAAAGAATTGCCTATGACACTTGGCAACACAGAAATGTCATATTTAGATGAATTTAATGCACACTGCGCCTCCCCTCCAAATGCAGTATTCAAAATTGTAGTGCATGCTACATTCAAGTGCAAATCAGTTCCATAATTCGATAGTAACTTAATTACATTTATTGTTGACCTTTTATTGCACAGAGAGTTTGAATAGTTGATAGTCACGAAATGGAGAGCAAACAGAGAACATCTTATGATGCCACTTTAAGGTGTAAAGTAATTGTTTATGCTGAAGAAAATGGTAACAGAAAGGCAGGAAGAGAGTTCAATGTAGCTGAGAGCAATATTTGCTTGTGGCGACAACAGAAATTGGCATTATTTGCAACTAAAGCTAGTAGGAAGAAATTCACTTGTTTTCGCAAAGGAAGACATTCTGACATTAAAGAAAAAGTTTCGGACTTTGTACACAAAAGGAGGAATAATGGGCAGCTTGTGACTAGTGATATCATAAGAAATGCCCAACTTTTCTTCTTTGGCCTACGCCAACTGTCCTGGTAACAGCACTAGTGATGGATTTTGTTCATGCTCCAAGATATAACAATAGTCCACTTATAAATGCAATGTTTTAATTGTTTTATAAAGCAGATATGCCCATCTCTAAGATGCAGTACAATAATATGCCAAAATATTCTTGCATCATTTTAAGTTTGAAATTTGGGGGTCCGCATTACATTTGATGGCTCATAAGATTTGCATGAATACTATAGTTAACTTTCCATTATAACCATATCCTGCAATTATAAGGAATTCTTTGGAAAAAGTTTCTGTGCATCTAACCATAGATTTTCATCTTTTCTACTGCCAGGTGATTCTCAGTGCTCCACTGTTTTTGTAGTATTCCAAAATGTATCTACAGGCAACAATTTCTTCTCTCTGCTTGTGTGACATTTTTCCAACTTCATTTCTTTGTTGATGTAGTGATAACTGTTAAAAGAGATTGCTAATTTATATACAGCAGCTTTGTAGTTGAGTTACTGCCAGGGAGCTAGTGTTGTGACATTTCATAACTGGGGCTTGGCTGAACACATATCATGGGGATTACTCCCATACAGTTCTTTCCACTGTATTTAGCATTTGTATGATTCCATGCTTCGATAAAATTTAGCTTCTCACATGCTTCTATAATACAGCAGAGTAAAGAGTTTGTTTCCTAAAGAGCTATTATGTAGACCTTCCAAAATGGTTCAGCTTCCTTAGGCACTGTAACAACTCCATATATATATATATATATTTAACTTGATTGGTTTACCCTCACCTTTGGCATATATGCTGCTGCACTATCATTGTTTTGCAACTTTAACCGGAGATCACAAACAACCCTGTGCACTTTCATGCTGTCACCAACATTACTATAAATGAGATTTTTCTTAAGTAAAAATTGTACAGAGCAAAAATCAGGAATATATGAGATTAAATGTGCAGATTGTGACCACAGCTACATTGGAAAAACGAAATGAAATTTAGAAATTCGAGGAAAAGAACATTTTAGGAACATTAGATTGAAACAGATAGACAAATCAGCAATAGCAGCTCATTTTTGGAACAAAAATCATGAAATAAAACCAGAAATTAAATTACTGAAACAACTTCAGAACCCAATAGAACTATCCACATGGGAGAGAATTTTCATTTTAAAAAATAAGAACAACTTAATGAATTTTGATTTTCCGCCGCTGGATGAACTCAGTAAGTTTCTACTAGAACCACAAGATACCACCACAGGAGCAAATGGGCGTCCATCCCCCGTTTCGAATAACGGCATTCAGCCAACAGCAGCCGATGATGCGAGGAACCTCTCCCGAAACTAGTCCAAAGTTTTAAAAAAGTAAGTGGAATTGTGTTAACAACTGAACACATTAATGTAGGAGATTTTTCTTCTTTGTAAACTTATAAGCTACTGGTGTGAAGTAAGAGGCTCATTATTATGTGGGATAAAAAAAAGAAAAAAAGAAAGAAATTGTGGGATATAAAAAAGGACAAAAGCAAGAAAGAAAAAAACACAATACACAATCTCACTAGTTTAAAACATACAGTTCAAAGTAACAGAAAACAACAATATTTTGTGACTAATTTGAAAAGAAAGATGTCAACAGCTTCACACACCAAAGTAAAGTCCAGCTGGAAAAATACTTACATCATATAAAAATCAGGTACATGAAGACCAGCGAAAATTGTTACTCTGTCGCCATTGGTTTGCCTTCATCTGTCAACGCTGCTCCTGTTAGTATTGTTGTGGTGGGGGTTGCAACTTTGTTATTCTCAATAGTTGGGGGAACTGCTGTGATGGCTGGTGCAGCTTTTCTTAATTCCTCAGCTGTGGAAGTGGGATCTGCACTGAGTGTGCCAGCAGGAGCTGCTGCTGTTGAAATAGGGGCCTCCTCATTGCTGGAGGTTTTCTCATCATTTGTTTGACTGTTTTCTGTTACTGATGCAGGTTTCTCTATGACCTCTACTGTATCTTTTGATGGTGATGACTTCTTGTCCTTATCTTCACCATCTCCATGACTCTCCTCAGATGCTTTAGCCTGAAAAATAAAAGCATTCTTTTATAGTTACTCTTAAAATATTATGGAGTACACAATATACAGAAACAATGTGGGAAGGAAGGGGCATAAAATCAAAAGTATGCAAATACAGGCAGAAGAAAGAACCATCATGGGAAAATAGACAAAGATGAAAATTATGGATTCTTAAAGTTTTGCATCAGCCTCAAGACAGTGTGAACTATAATACTGAACTTATGTTTTACAGTGTTTCCTTTTGTATAAGCAGAAGAAATATATGAGACAGTTCAACTAATATTTTAGAAAAACATGAGGCATTTAAGTGTCCAGCCTAAGACTGAACTGTTAAAACTATTCTACATTCCGGTCTTATTGAGGGAAGAATGAAGCAAGGGCTACATCAGGGAAATTGATAAGCTATGTTTTAATTGTGCAATAGAGATGGTTCTACTTCATACCACTAGCACCTAATTACTACTATGAAAAACAGAAGGTTCCTTATTTTTGTGTTTATTATTCAAATAAAGAATTATTCAAAGAACTGGCACAGAATAAGTATGTAATTTCTTATATTATACAACTATATTAAACTCAGGCAGTGAAATCTGATTAGAGAGAAACATGGCTTTAATCTATTTTATGCACAGATAGCAAAATTGAAAGGAGTAACATGTTTAATACAAAGTCTTTGAAAATGCAAATTATCCTTGACACAGACATTTGTACAATGACACACTGAAACATTTATCATTGCACTATATGTCCCTTTTATTTCCTTCACATGCTGTTGGTACTGTTATCACCTGCCTAACAGGCTAAGCTATACATCACCACTACCAGTGGTGGTGATGTATGCTATCTATATGAATAATCGAATTATCCATTGGCAATGAGCTTCATAATCACTTGTAATTTACCAGATATGGTATGAAGCAGCAACTTACTTTAATGTTAAAAGAGTTCAGTGACTAAAGGAGCTAAAGAAATCATAATTCATCCTCTGGGTTGAAATAAAGCTTCCAATATTTGGTGACCATAATAATGCAGGATTTGAATTCATGTCATTTGCAGCCGATTCAACAAAATTACCAGCCATTTCAGCTACACCGTTTCAGCAGGAAACAAAATTATGAGGGCATTTAAAAAATTAACAACAAATTCACAGTATTACATGAAAGGAACAACCCCAATCTTTTGAAACTTCCACAAAGGAAAGATATATGATGTTTTGAGAAGATGTTGACACTTCCTAACAAATGGCATGGTCTGCTGAGTAGGAAGGACAGTTTAAACAATATAGCAGACTATTGGCTGTAAGCACCATAGAAGAGCTATATGCAGTTAACAGATTTTTGTGGTCAGAGCCTGTGAAACCTCATTAAGGATAATGGAAAGGTATGGAGATGGCTATATTAGTAAGAGAAGGGTATGTAAAGAATAATTAAGTATAAAGCAAGTCACTCACAATGGGCAATGCTCTGGTCGTCCCAATACTGTTACTGATGAAGAGTATGGAATGTGCTGATGCCATGATTCATGAAAAACCTATACATTTCTTAGAAGTTTTGGTTATTGTTACAGAAGTTCTCACAAACCATAAGTGTGCACAGTGGATGACTAGGATGCTAACTAATGAACACAAGATGATGCATGTGCACACTCCCACAGCCTTTTCTTGTATAATAATGAAGCTCTTGCCCTGATCTTGCTTCTTCTGATTACAGGTTTGGGCCCTTGAAGGATGCTTTGAGAGGATGAAGATTTGGGAGTGATGGCGAGGTCAACGAAATGGTGCATTCTTGGTTAAAGGTACAACCAAAAACATGCTTTTCTCATAGATTAAAAAGGTTGGTGCAATAAAGTGAGAAATGTATTGAAAAGGAGATAATTATGTTGCAAAATAATTATTTGTATCTCTAATTAAATGATATATTTGAAAAAATTGAATATGTTGTTACTTTTTGAAACACCCTCGTATATTCACCTTTTCATAGCACCTGCATTACATCAAAAGCCATATGAACTTAGGATTTCAGTAGGTTCACGATTTCTAGAGGCATGCAACTGTGGCAATAGTGAGAAAATGTATGCAGTAGCCAAGTGACATTCTTTTGTCTGGAGTGTAGTGCACACCCAATAAATTATAACAACCTAACAAAGATGATGGTCATCACAGAACTTTTTTTTTTTATTTGTTTGTTTACGGACGCTCTTTAACATCTCAGGTCATCAGCGTTCCATTCAATTCAGGGCATGAAACGGCCGACAAATTTTGCTCAGAGGCCTCGACTTTCAGGCTTGAGGTTCCTTTTCTTGCCTAAATTTACGACATGGGACCTACGGCTTTACTTCCCTTCCAAAGGAAGCCATACTTAGGATTTTTATATCCAAAAAAATCCATCGATCCTGGCTGGGTTTGAGCCTGCGATCTTGGGTTTAGAAGGCAACTATGGTTACCACTACACCACCAGGACTGACTTCACAGAACATAAAACTATAATGGTATTTCAACAAATTACAGCACACAGTACAATTCAGTTAGGATATGAATATAATTTTATAGTTTATTATATTTCTAATAAACTGCCAAAATCTTAAGTTTCTTTTTGCATGTATTAAAATGTTCAATAAGTCAACCTTTTGCCACTCTGCAGACATCTACTAATGACAGTACATTTCTCCCAACCATGCCCCAGAGTGTCAGCAATTATATTCAGCAAGGTGTTTCTAATACGAACAATTTCTTAATGTTAGCTATTATTCTGCAAATGGCGATCCTGATGGTAAAGACAAAATTACTGGATGGCAGGAAGAACTCAACCAAACTTTAAGTTTCTCTCTTCAAGTGATAATTGAATGCATAGTGCATTGCAGAGTTCACAACACTCGTTAATCATTTTTGTTTCCTTGTAAAATTTAATATTTAAGATGCAAACATACACAATATAGGTTTACATTCCATCAATGACCTAACCAAACAGTTTAATGGAACGAATTAACGTATTCCATAACTAAAATTAATTTTTTATTTATATAGATTATTGTGCATCAGTCCATAGATGCAAAATGTTGAGACTACAATCTCAAAAGTAGGAGTGAGAGAATGTCACGACAAAACGAAAGGATGATATATAATGGTGCCACATAGTGGAGCTTTAGCATTACATGCATTACTTCATAATTAATGGTTATATATCAAATGGAAAAGGGAGGATGCCATATTCCAACTTTTTAACTTTTATTTTGGTTATTCATTTACTAGAATATGTTTTAATATATCGGTTTTTATTGACAAACTTAGTATGATGTTGCCAACTAGAACAGAAACCAAAAAAAGTAACTATTGTTTGAAAGAGACATTATGTTTGAATGTCCATTTCAATTCCTTTATGAGAAGAACCTTAAAAAACTTTCTTTTTAGTACAAATTCAATTATTATAGGTCTCCATGCTTGGAAATACAGAACATGTAATCAGTGTCAATATATCCCTATTCCTATGAATCAAATACCAAAAATATTCATGAACTATTCAAGATTCTTTATGGCATTTTTCTAAATGGCTTTCAAATAAGTTAATCTTGTAACATTACGTGATTAGTAAAACTCAGACACCACTACCTGTTCATTGCTATATCACTCAAAACAAGTTTGCAATTTTACAATGTCACAGTTTGATGTTTGTACAGCCATAGGCCAGTTATTTTCAAGCATGGAGAGCATAGCAGAGCACAGCTGTAAACAAAGAAAAGAAAGAAAAAAGAAGATGGAAGGAAAGAAAGAAAGAAAAAATCAGCCAATTACAAATAAAACAAGTTGTTATTTTATTCTCTATACAACTGATCTTTTACCTGAGCAGCAGATTGCATTTTGTGCCTTGCCATGTCTTTCCCATGTAGTACTAGTAGCAGTACTTCCTATGCTTGATATACTGTTAACTTTACAAAAACTGTACCTAAGCTTTAGCAATCAGTCACTACCCTTTCCCCCCACATTGGCAATTAGCGGTTTAACATAGGCACTATAATATGAATCGCACTTCAGCAAGCTATTTTCCTCAGAAAACTGCCACCCAGAAGCATAATGGTTGTTTGCACTATGTTGAAATATTTTCCAATATCAACATGCTATTTTTCTCTCTTACAAAATTGTTGTCTTAGAACCTTACGCATTTGTGAAACTCACATTGTGTACCTGCCGTTGTGCTGACAAATTGACACTTTGGATGTAATGAACACATGAACGCATTGGTACTTAACACGATACAAGAATTTATTTTCCTGAATAAGGGAACATCCAGAAAAATGCTTCATCTACACTAGCTGATTTAACCAAAAACTGTGAATGTGTCTACTGCAGCCATTAATAACAAATATATGCATAAATTTATATTATGGTAAAACCTTTGATAGTTTTTTGTCTGGAAATGAGATTACAGTCATCCAACTGTTTGGTGTTATATTGACATGACATGAATAAGGTATGTGATGTAACAGAGTTCACTCAGGAAAATAACGTATCTCTGGAATCTCTTTCAGTTTGTTTAACGCTAACAGAGATTGGGTGCAGAAAGTAATTTATTTATTCATTATTTATTAATTAAAGCACCTTGAGATATTCTTAATAATATGAGAAAGAGAAAACATAGTTTTTTGCTCAATCTTCGATGTATGAAAGTAAAAGTGACAATGCTGGAGAATTTCCAGGTATTTCATGGTAGTGTTACTGATCAGACAAAAGTGATAACACTAGCAATTGGAACTTGGTGGGTTGAGGTAACATTATTAAGGTACCACAGCTTACTACAAATTTTTAAATATATATATTATTTTCTAATATACACTGCATGTATAAAATAAATTAAATTTATAATCTTCTAATTTGACTGTAATTATTCCATTAATCCCATTCAACCATCTGCAGAGCAATAATACTAGCATTTGAGTGCTTGGTGATTTGCCAGTCGAGGCATGTATACATAGCTAAAAGATGATTGAAAGGAACACACAGTATGTATATTTGCTATGAGTTCTGAATATGCTCCATAGCTCTGATATTAGGCTCCATGTTTTTATTACTTTATTTATAAAACAATTTTAATTTAATATAATATTTGAACACTGGATACTCAATCACAAGTAATTACTGAAACAGCACCTTAGTGTAGTATGATCTCTGAATAAACATTATTGCAGTCTGTTATTAACAAACTTTCAGCTGTTTTCAAGTGGCAAATGAGTGCGCTTCATAGTCTCTTCTCCCCCTCTTTTTCTTCCAGATAATAGAGTAAAGTTTAAAATTATTTTCAACTGGACCCACAGAGTGCTAACCACATCATTTGTTGCATATGTATTAAGAACTTTTTGCTAAATGGAAAATTTCACAACACAAGCAACCCACAGAAATATTTTTTAACTCAGTTCATAAAATTGTTTTTGTTGAATATTCAAATAAAATAAATTTGTATCAGTTAAAGTTTAACAAGTGAAGAGGTAGAAGGAAGAGTTTGCCAAATTTTTCCAAGTCATCATTAACATCACCGTATTACTCGAATACAACTTAATCTATGCTTACAAACAGCAATTTAGCACAGATGAGGAAAGAAATAAATGAACATCTTGAACCTGAACACACTATGCCACCTCATAAGCTCATAAGAAATCACATGATCCTATTACTATATGATTAAAATGAGAAGTAAAAAGATTAACTTCAAAATGTGGGTTGTATGGCTTTTAGATGGATTTGTGGACATCAGCTTCCAATGATTTTCACCAAATTTGTAAATCAGAACTATATCCTTAATCTAATGTGCACTGAAGTAATACTTTTTGAAGAAGTTAGTCTTCATTTTAAAATGTTGTAAATTTCTTGTAGGAAAATAATGGGGGTAGGGGGGGGGGTTGCTGATAAGTTAATATCTGTAATGACAAAGGTCATAATTTTAAATGCTAAAAATTTTAGCTCATGTACTCCAACTTGTTTTGAAAGATGGCTTCTATGTACAAAGAATATTCAAAATCTCTTTGCAAAAAGTAGAAAACTATTCCTCCATATCCACCAAGATCCTTACAGTTTCACAGAAATATCTTCTAATCTGATTCAAGATGACCTACACAATGGAAATCAATTCTTCCATTGCTACAAAAATTTAAGAAAAAGAGGCCCACTGTATTCACATCCACTGATCTCACCTTATACTGTTTTTTTATGAGGTGATCATTGCAGATAAACTTAAGGCAAATGTTGCTTGATCTGAAAAATATTTAACATATTATTAAGCTTCCAATTGGAATACGTGTTAAATATTTTTCAGATCAAGCAACATTCGCCTTAAGTTTATCTGCAATGATCATCCTCATAAAGAACAGTATTATTCTTGAGTTTCAAAGATTGGGAAGTGTAATAGCAGACAATCGTAAATGCATATAATGATAACTGGTATAGAGTCAATGAAGAGGATGAAATATATTCTATTGCATGCTGCAGATCCTAGCAAGTGCAAGTTTTTTGCAGTCTGACCGCTAAAGACATATTGTTGAAATTTGCTTACCAACATAGGATTCTATATCTCTACATTAAAAGGTAAGATTCGTGTTCCCTGTTTAATGTTGTGTACTCAGATCTTCAAATCTTTGGCAAAAATAAGGATAAAAGTCAAATTAAAAAAATTGGGAAAATATGTTATTTCATTGTTAATTGTAAATTACCCATTCTAGGCAGCCCACAAAATTGCCTGAATGTGGTATCAATGCAATATCAATATGCAAGCTAGTTTTATATTACTGGAAAACAAATACAAGTTGCAAAGCTAAGAAAATTAGCTGCAAAGTATTTATGTATATCACCAGCAACGTTTCAGACTAATTAGCACATATAATACATAAATAAGTAGATTAAGCCAGAAAAAGAATGCTTGTATTTTATAATAATAAAAAAAAATTGTTAAGTTATTAAAATTTTACCATGTCAAATACTTTTATACTGTGCCTTATGGAAAGGTAATAACTATAAAGCATACTTTAATTTAATCTACAGGTATTTGTATTTTATATTGTATATAATCTAGGACCTAAATATGGAACTTTCACAGGTGACCAAGCGATTAAGGTGCAGACCCACAAACAGTGGAGTTAGATTCCCACCAGGACAGTCCCAGGACTGAGATTTTTCCAAGTTTTCCTCATAGATGACAAATGCCATCTATGCCTAAACTTATAGCCTGGAATGCTTCCTTCCTTTAAAAAATAAACCTTTCCTAGTTTATCATTTTATACCATGAATCATCACTATCCACTGCCTGTGATGCCTCAGTAGTTAAAATGGGAATTAAAATAAAAATGCACACACATACACACCATCATCAATATGACAGTTATAAGTATAAAATGTTTTGTGATAAAATGAACTTGCTGAGTAAGGAAACGGACCTATTTGTTTGATGCATATATAATTTAAAAAAACAAAATGGTCATTTACTTGATTAAAACAAATAAGAAGGCACAGAGTGAATTTAGTACAACCCATTACAAATATATACATATACAGTGTGTAACAAGGTTGAACTTTGAGAAACAGCATGGATAATTTTGTTGTTAAGAAAAATGTTCGCAGACACCTATCTCATGATTTAGGCATTGGTTTTAGAAGCACCTATACTGCATCAAAGATGCACCTTGTTATCCATTGTTACACTACTAAAATGGTTTATTGTTAGTCTGTGTCACACATTTGGTTTGTCTCATCATCCTTGTAATGCTGCACCTAAGGTTTATTCTGTGCAGTGCACATTCATTTCATCTTTGCTGTCATGCTGCAGTCATTTTTTTTTTTTAAATGCAGAACACACTTCCAGACCTAATTGGATGATGTACTACTTGCTGTATGCAGGAACATGTAGTTCCAGCATGATGGAGCTCCACACGCTTCAGCAATGATGTATGTAAGCACATTTAATTGCACAAACTGAGGGAACAATGGGTAGGAAGAGAATCTATTGCATGGCCAGTGCAATCATCTGATTAAATGGCCCTTGATTATTATTTTCCCTGGGGCATGTTAAATGTTAAGTACTGCATATGTTACTTAGGTAACAGAGAAAAACTTCCTGACCAAATAAAAGTTCAATTGAAAATTTCAATCATGGAAAAACAATTACATAATAAATTGTCAGAAATGCAAGGAAAATTTAATTCTATTTCTGCAAAACGTTTTGCTATACTTCCAACATTTGGATGCATAGCTCCTTAATGTCAGTAAACAAATAATTATCCTTTTTGAGTGGCCTTAATTCCTCCGTTTGTCATGAGGTTGTATTATACAATATATAGTAAAATGGCATAAACTAGATGCTAAAAGGTGAATCTACAATAGACAGTCGGAAGATAAAGGCAATATTCGTGTTTTTCTTTTTATAACTTTATATAATTAATGCTGATAAATCCAAATTTTAGTAGTAAAGTGCTGGTTCCTATTTAATAGGTTTGAGTGATTGGTACACATTTATAAACAGGAAGTTAATGTTCTTTTCCAGCTAATTCAAATATTAGTGGAGTTTATGTGCTACTTTCTGGCATTGTGCTAGCCATCACCTTTAATAATTGCAACATAGTGAACAAAGTAGTAGGAGTGCCTGAGAATACCAGAGACATATGACTCTAGAACCTAAACTTCTTAAAAATTGGGCAATTTTTAAGCACTTGCTAGGTCGTGTGTGTGGCAAGACTCTGAAGCCCTCATTCATCACTTTCAGGAGGTAAAAGAATATAGCAGAAGCGATCCCCATTTTCTTTATGAAGAAAAATAATATATGAATTCCAATTCTAATATATTCAGGAATCAACACAGTGAAAATGAGTATAAAATCTCCAGTAGATAAAGTATTTTAAAATTCTTAAAAACATCTTCCTGATCTCATTTTTAATGAACAAGGAAACAGATTGCGTTAATAACACTTAAAATATTAATATGATAAAACACTGTTAAAGTTTTACTCTCAAAATTTAAAAATGCAGGACATATTTCGTGAGACCTTTGCTCACATTGTCAAGTGTTAAATAACTCATTTAAGTTTAACAGTTGGCAAAGTGAGCAAAGGTCCCACGAAAAATGTCCAGAATTTTTAAATTTTAAGAGTGTAATGTTAAGAGTGTTTTATCATTATATTTACATTTTAAATGATTTTAACTCAGTCTGTTTCCTTGTTCATTAAGAATGAGGCCAGAAAGGTGTTTTTAAGCATTTTAAAATATTTAATCTACTGGAGATATCATATGGGTTTCTTTTTGACAGAGGCGGCCTACAAATGCTCTCCAAGAACTTAATGAACTAGTCTAGATTTACAAGAGAGAAATAATTGACTTGTACTAACCAGAAAGAAAGATAAAGAATAAAAAGTTAAACTACCCATTCTATAGTACCTATATTTCTCAGCAATGGCAGAAGAACATGAAGTTCTGAGTTATTGAGCTCCAAAAAATTAAAAAACATAGTTCTACAATAAATTCATCTTTCTATATAAGTTTGTTGGAAGGTTTCTGCTTGAAGATGCTTACTTGTCTGAGTGTGCCAAGATTTTAGATTTCGAGCATGGGTCAGAAAATCCTTGGAAGCATCTGGCATTTGGCAAAACTGAAATTAGAAAGTTAGCAAGCAAATTTTGCTTAAATAAAAGAGAAGCTCTTCATGGTCTCTGTGAATATGTTCAGGAAAATTAATATTGAACACACCACTTCCTCTACAGCACACTTTGGGCACAGTTGCAAAATCTTCCAGTAAATGTGAAAGGGGATTCTCTTCGATGAATATTTTAGTAGCTTCATCTAGGTAATCTCTGCATGTGCAAATACTTCTGCACTGTAATCAGGACAGTAGGACCTCCTCACACCGAATTCAACCCTTGCAAATTTTGAAATTTTGGCTGCTATGAGGTTATCATTCTGCAGTCAATCCAAAAGCAAATGTGATCTAGAGATGAGGATATACTGGAGGATACTTTAAAAGTGTGGAATTAGCTGTAATAGTATCTTCATGATGAGTACCAGAAATTTTTTTTTCAATGGAGGAGGATTACATACACATATGAATATTAAGTGTTCATAGTAAACATCCATGATACAGCTATACAAATGCACTGAAGGCAAAAATGTCTGTAACATGAGTTAACCCAGCAACAAGATTTAAGTAAATGAGTATATCTGCAAGAATGCTGAAAAATATACACTAAGATTTCCTGTAATTCCCATATTTCTGCTGCATTTTTAAAATCTCCTGTCTCTGGTATTTAAGACACAATCTCCTGCAATTCATTTACACTGTGTCCTCTTTCTTGCATTCTTCTGTTTTTGAATTTTGGTATGTAAATGCACAGAGTTTTTGTTGAAGAAATCAAAGTCAATATTTCAAATAAGTATAGTTTAATCAAATAGCATCTTTAATATGTTTTTCATAATCTTTATGTAGAGTAGACTATCTTTGATAAAATAATTGCAAGAAAGAGTTATAAATATTCTGGTAATAATACACAAAAGATTCTAAATATTTTAGGCAACAATCTTAAAAACAATGCGAATATAAATTCATTGAATTTTATGCTAATTTACTTGCATACTTAAGTAGTCATGTTAATTAATTCTCTTCTTTCTTTAACCCTAGCAAATTATTAGTTTCAATAAAATAAGAGATTGTTTACATTAAAGTTAAATTAATAAGTTTTGAAATCAACTTATTAGCTTTATTTCAGAAATTTAACCCAAACGAAATCAGTACACCTAAGTTGGAAAAACTGTCATTTGCAAAGATAATTTCTTGAGCAAAATTTCACATTGTTTGCACTAATGAATCATTAATGGACCAATTTCAGAAAGAACACTTCTAATGATAAAAACTGATTTGATTTAAACCAAAAGGAATCAATTGCAAATTTGGTAAAACTGCCATTTATTTTAACCATTTCCAGTGCAAATGCTCATTTTGTTTTCACTAATGAATCAATGTCAATGTCAGAAATAAGCTTCTGTTGATTTGCACGTAACTGTCAATACAATTATCCTTGTACCATTAAAATTGATAATTACTGGGCTAATCTTCTGCTAATCTGTTGAATTAAATGATTTTTAAAACCAAAGTTTACACCAGTTCCTATGTCAGCACCATCATACGACAAGTGTTTGGAGAGACAGAGGTACCAAACTATTAGAAGGTGGAGAGTTGTGTTGTAGATCTTTGTTGTTGACCACTAACGAATTTCATGTCTCTTATATTTGAAAACCCACTTCTTAGTTTATATTATCTGGATGTTGATCATTAAAATATCTGGTTTTTGCCATTATTTCTTATTCTTTTCTCTTTCTTCCAAATTCTGTTCCACTGCAAATTTGAATGGCATGTTCCACAATTAAAATATCAGATGTTTTGTCATTACTTCTTCGTCTTTCACCTTTTCTATTCTACTGCAAGTTTGAATGGCATGTTTTACAATCACAGATATTTTAATTTTGCCGGATATTTTAATCTGACTAGGATAGAGAAGTACAGAGATAAGTCACAGGGATTCAAATAAGCAAAATATGGAATCCATTACTGGTCAACAAGCAACATTTGAACCACAACACTGCCACCACTCCTTCACCCTCCCACTTCTAATGGTTCTGTCCCTCAGCCTCTATAGACACTTTCAGTCTAATCAGCATGTTGGCTGCACAGTCAGCAAAAGCTTTAGTTTTAAATTTAATTTAAAGTAATAACCACATCAAAATAGCCCAATAATGTTTAGGGTTTACAGCAATGCGTGCCATGAAAATCTAAAGAATGTTATCAACTATCCTTGCCAAGAATCTCCCCCCCCTCTCTCTCACACACACACACGCATGCGCGTAAGCTTCAATTATGATGAATGTGAATTTATGCTTTCCAATAAAGATTAAAAACATCTTTTTGTATAGCACTAACACCATAAATGTTAATTTTATCGTTGAGCTTGCACTGTCAATTCTGTAATGCATCTTTAATGTTATGTAAAGGATAAAACAGATAGTCATAAAATGTTTAATGATTGTAAAAACACTCATTTTGAAGCTACCTTACTTAATTTCAATTAAAATCTTGAACTTTCTTATTTTTACTTTTGACACTTTGCAATCCTAAAATACACATATTAATAAGACTTGAATCATCTATAGAAATTCATAACAATAAGACACTAATTTTACATTCATATACAGTTAAGTTACTCCTGTCAGCTGAACTACGAAGAAAAATGTGCATTATATATAACATTCCAGGATTTATACATTGATTATCAGTATTTTTCATTATATTTGCACATCTTGTTAACTCCTGTAACTCCAAATAAACTGTGTAATTTTACATAATTAGTAGTAGATACTGCAAATATCTGGAGATGAAAGTGTAAGGATGGAGCATTTAATTTAATTTTTATTTCTTGTGACCATGGCATTGTGACCTTGAGATCTATTGTGCTAGATGATAAAATGATGATAATGCAGCCAAATTAGTTAAGTAGAATGTTAGGCCTAAGTTTACCATTTATTGGCCTTAGGAACTGATGAAAAAATCTCCTAGAGGGAAAATCAAGAAACTAACTCAACTAGGAATCAAATCCAGGCCAGCTGCATGAGAAAGGTAAACACACTGTACCTGTTCTTTTCTCTTCAGGTTTTTACTGCATAATGCAACAATAAAATTAAGTTTAAAGAGCTGAACAAAATGCTATGCCAGAAAATCTGAAAAAAGTGGGCAATTCAATGTCATTTCTATATAAATTCTCTTTACTATATACACTATATACATACACACCAAAATAAGTACTTCCAGCTGTAATTTGGGGAGTCAGTGCAACGAGTGATATAACCCTTTTTACCCACACTATTTACCTTCAATGAGATGAACTAGTGTGGTTTCTTTTGTTTTGGAATTGTAAATCTTTCCCTTAATTCTATTCTCATTTGTATGAGTGCAATTGTGGTCCAAGGCCAAATGACCAATGAAAAGGGAGTATTGATGTCATGTGTAACAATTCGGTCCTGGTGGTGTAGTGTAACCATTCTTACCTTGTAAATCCGAAATCGCAGGTTCAATCCTAGCCAGGGTCGAATTTTTTCGGGTATAAAAATCCCAAGTATGACTTTCTTCAGAATCGAATGAACAGTGTTTAATGCCGTTTTTGCTACAGAGACACCACAGCGATGGACACCGGATGATACACGAGATGAAATTATATATTGGAAAAGGATTATATTTTTAAGGAAGGAATAGTTCCAGGCCTAAGTTTAGAGGATACCTCCACGGCATTTGCCATTTATAAGGATCGGGGAAAACCTGAAAAAAACCTGTCAGGGAGGACGGTCCTGGCGGGATTCGAATCCCAGACCTCCTGCTCACGAGTCCGCGCCTTAATGATCTCGGCAACCCGTGACGGTCGTCGAAAGGGAAGTAAAGCCATGGGTCCCGTGTCGTACATTTGCGGCACGAAAAAGAACCTCAAGCATTAAAGAAGAGGCCTCTGAGCACAATTTAACAGTCGTTTCACGCCATGAATTGAATGGGACTCTGATAACCTGAGATGTTAGCGTTCGTAAATAAATCAAACACGAAACAACAAACAAAACGGAGGACAGTAGTTATGATAACCATGCTTTAGGCTCTACAAATATGGAATATAATGTTGAAATAGTACAAAATCAAGCGAAAGTACAAAACATACAGAAACGTAAGACAGGCACATTAGGAGGAGTTGGTGGGAGATTTACACTTGCAATTGCATATCTCCTACGTTTTGAAATATATCAGACTGAAATTTGAAACACATATTTACAGAGATTTACCCTGCATTTGATATTTTTTACGAATGTTTAATGATTTATTAATGGTGTAATGAAATGTTGAATATTTTGTCACATTTCTATTTTCTGGTACATCCTTTCATTCAATCCAGGGAAAATTCTCTCCTCAGAAAAATAGTCTACACTAATAGGCATGCATTTAAGCACAGTAACTTTTTGGTAATTATTTCAGCTATTTTGTCATTTTTTTTAATTTGACTAATTTTTTAATAAAATCATCAACATAAAATTGTTTATATTCATTACACTAAAATTCTGTTGCACTTGAATGTGTATTCTATTTCAAGGAACAAAGTGCACCAAATTTCATTAAAATCCTTCCAGTAGTTTCCTATATCATGAAAATGTTATATCACTGAAAAATCAATTTAAATGTTACATGCATATTTCTTTAAATACACCACTAAAACTGCCCATATTAATATTCCTGTTGTTCTTACTCTTCTTTTGTAGCTCTTTTAACTCCTCTGATAAGTTTTTTGATACTCTGCACCAAAGTATCTGCCTTTGCAACTTGCTGGTCATCGATGATCAGCATCTGCTCAGTGAAGACTCCAGGTATAAAGCCAAACTTCCTTAGGATTGTAAATCTTGCCACATTCCCAACATTAAATACTGCTGCAGCATCTAAAGCAGAAATCTGCACTGCCAGATTGGAAACGTTTTTGGACATCTTTTCCATATGAGAGCAGTGAAACTTTAATTGATTCTGAATTTTTCCATGTAGGCACTTTTCTAGGAGTTGTAATGACCATTGCTACTTCACAAAGAACACTATTCTTATAGCTGTAAGCTTCCCCAGTTTCCTTGCTTTTCAAGAATTTGCACCATTCTTGAGAGCAAAGGCCATGTTGAGTGTTCAATGAACTAAATTTTAGTAGGGTAGCAGGTATGTCCATCACACCATATAAAAGGTTTCCACCTTCCTTTCCAAGACCTACACTTCTCATTTCATATGCAAACTTCATGTTGGCTTCAAACATTCTATTATTATCCTTTGATGTCTTTAAAGGTGTATCATCATCACCATTTTCACATAAAATGTGTAATGTGCAAACTAAACCTTCTCTAAACTTAGATATTAATTTTTTAAACTAAACTCCACTTACATAAAAATAAGACGCGTTTCGGGAGAATCTCTCCCCTCTTCAGTTGCTCACTTAACCGCCGATACTTGAAACAATGGCTAGTCACCCAGATGTTCTTGTGGTGGCCTCTGTTGGTTGAAGTAGGAAATTGCCGAGTTCTTTCATAGGAGGAAACTTGAAATTCATTTGGTTTTCTCTATTTTTTTTATGTGAAAATTTTTTCCCAAAAGGTAACTCCAATGTAAAGATGTTTCAGCAGTTTAATTTCTGATTTTATTTCATGATTTTTGGTCCAAAAGTAAGCTGCTATTGCTGATTTATCCACCTGCTGTTAAACTGAATATTCCTAAAATGTTCTTTCCTCCAAATTTCCAAATTTTCTTTGTTTTGCCTATGTAGCTCGGCTCACAATCTGTACATTTTATTTCGTAAATTCCTTATTTCTGTTCTGTTGGTATGGAAGTCTTTGTGCAACCCAATAAATTCTTGATGTATCTGTTCTTTGGGGCTAACATCCCACATTCTTTAAATATTTTCTTGAACTTATTATGGTAAATTGGATGGAAGGTGAAACTTTTTAATTTGTATTCTATTTTGTTTTTCTGTGTGGAAACTTCCCTTATCCCTTTTTGTCTTTTAGAATTATTGATAATTTTTATCACTGTGTCTTTGTTGAAACCAATTATTATAATTGTCTTTATTACTTGTTTGGATTCTATTTTGTACTCTGCTTCTGTGAGTGGAATATTCATCAATCTGTGTGCCAATCTTTGTGAAAAACACAAAAGAAGAACACAAATTCAAAAGCTTCACCTTCCATTCAATTACCACAAGTTCAAGAAAATTTTTGAAGAACATGGGATAATGTTAGCCCCAAAGAACAGATACAACATCAAGAATTTATTGGGTTGCACAGTAAAAGACTACATACCAACAGAACAGAAATCAGGAATTTACAAATAAAATGTGCAGATTGTGAGCCGAGCTACATAGGCAAAACAAAGAGAAATTTGGAAATTCAGAGAAAAGAACATTTTAGGAATATTCGGTTTAAGAACAGGTGGATAAATCAGCAGTAGCAGCTCACTTTTGCACCAAAAATCATGAAATAAAATCAGAAATTAAACTGCTGAAACATCTTTACATTGGAGTTACCTTTTGGGAAAAAATTTTCACATAAAAAAAATAGAGAAAACCAAATGAATTTCAAGTTTCCTCCTATGAAAGAACTCGGCAATTTCCTACTTCAAGCCAACAGAGGCCACCACAAGAACATCTGGGTGACTAGCCATTGTTTCAAGTAACGGCGGTTAAGTGAGCAACTGAAGAGGGGAGAGATTCTCCCGAAGCGCGTCTTATTTTTATGTAAGTGGAATTTAGTGTAAAAAATGAATACCTAAGTTTAGGATATATTACCACTCCATTGTCAACAGGTTCGTAAGTACAATATTTAAACCTTCTCTTTTTCCATTCATCCACTAAATTAAAATTTCCACTACACAAATAACATTTGCATTCACTAGAGTTCGACTCACTAGATAATTAAGAACATAGTAGTCGCTTCACTGTATTGGTTCTGACACAAAATTATATGTTATATTTAACACCCGCATGCTTTTCTAAGTGGTTCTGCTAGCAATTACAGATCTGTAATTCTGAAACCTGTGCTTCTACCATTTTAATCTTCTCCTGCCACGCTACATGAACCAAGTTTTACTTTAGATACACTAAGTTAATGTTTGCATTTGTAGGGAACCCTAACCTCAACATCATTTTTTCTCTTTATATTATTCATTTGGGACTATTGTACTTTTTAAACACTTTATCAGGCCTTGGCATTGTAAAATAAAAATCAATAAGTTCACCTGGCACAAACAATAACAAAGTAACTCAAGTACAATAATGAATTTTACAAACAAGCAGCAGGTTTAGATATGGGGAATCCATTATCGCCTTTTCTAGCTGATTTATATATGAGTAGTTTAGAAATACACATCACCAAATCATTTCCATTCATTTTCAAAGTATGGCACAGATATGTGGATGATATCTTTGCAGTGGTCAACAAGAAACTCTTTGATTGAAAGTCCTTTCTGGACTTAAAGATTATAAGAACAGGCAACAATTTGGAATTTGGAATATACAGAAAGGACACACAGACTGAGAATTACATAAAGGCAAGTGGATTCAATCCCACAGCACACAAACATGCAGTACTCAATAGCTTAGCACATAGACTCATCAACATACCTATGAATGAGTTTGAATACAACAAAGAATACCATCATATCATACAAACAGCAAAATTCAATGGATATGACCAAGAAATTGTAGATAAGAAATTCAAACAAAAGAAGAGGTTAAAGCTGGTTACAACATTGACAGCAATAAAAGAATCCACCATCCACATGAAATTCACTTATCAACCTTTGGCCACCAAAAAATTCCAAAAAATACTCAGAGTTTGGGATTACTTTGTCACTAGTGAACAAGTTTAGCCTAAAAACTCTGCTCAATTTTGCTGATATTGCTAGAATACCGGAGGAAAGGAAGCCAGGAATATACAAAATCAACTGTTCAGAATGTAACAAAGTATATATTGGAAAAACAAAAGAAGCATTGGAATCAGGCTGAAGGAACACTGGAGAAACATAAGGTACAATCAGATAGAGAAATCAGCACTTGCACATCATTTTTGGAGAGATAAACATGATATACAAATGGGAGTGAAATTATTGAAATTCGTAAATTGACCCATTGAGCTGGGAATATGGGAAAAAATTTATATAAAAAAAATATGAGGATATGGTTATGAACTTTGAGATTCCAACAGAAGATAAATTAATCCAGAAGTTCATAAAATGTCCACGAGAGCTACACCAAATCCTCCAGCCTACCAACAACGAAGCCGACAGTCAACTCGCAACTGAGGATGCAGGCAAAAGCCTGCGAAACTAGTTTTGCATAATTCAACAGTAAGTGGAGCATAAGACTATTAATCTTAGGTAATTAAGAACATAATAGTTGCTTCACTGTATTGGTTCCGACACAAATTAAATGTTATATTTAAAGTAACTCAAATTTGATCACAATTAAAGAAAACAGCACAACACTTGTTTATGTATCTGCACAGTCTTGTATATAACTGCTGTGATCATAAAATGGCCCGTTCAACTACTGAAAAAAGACATCTTACTATAAATATGATTTCTAGATTTCACAGGCAAAGGTAAGCAAGAAAATTATTGTTTTACAATCAGGAACTTTAAAAAGTGGGCATGGCTCATTAGTTGATATTATATGACTTAGTTGAACTACATACTCTTAATGCTTCACTTACTTGTAGCATGTGAAGCATTATGAGTGTGTAGTTCAACTAAATCATACAATATCAATTATATTAATGTGCAAATTCCAATTAACATTTTAATGGCTCATTAGTGTTTGGGTTTTAATTTTTTAATACCATTTGTAGTTAGAATTTCAAAGTAAAACTTTGGGATAATTATCTCGATTATATGCACTTTCAAACAAAGAAATAAAATTATTTTGTGATTTTTTGATTTCTGCCACCATCTACCCTTAAGATAACGAAAAGAAATTCAGGGGAATGTGTGAAGGGAGGGGGAGGGGCGGAGAAGAAAAGAAAGAAAACAAAGAAGAAAAAAAGGTGCTCAGACATAAAGAAGGCCCCTCTTGTATTTGTGAATGTAAATGATTTGAATCATTCAGTAAAGAGCAGCATGTGTTAGTGTTAAAAGAATTTTGGAATATTTGTGCTTTTAGTTTGCAAAATTCATATATTAGTGGTTATGTAAAAAAGATGGTTATGTCAAAAAAGATACAGTATTAATGGTAATGAAAGAAGAAGGCAACACAACCATGAGTATTATGTTTTAGTAAGGGTTCTGAATAAAGGATTTGCAAACAGGTATTAATATCATTGCTTCGCACCACTAACGGTAGGCTTGCTAGGGCAGTAGAATAGAAGCAAAAAGGAACACCAAAACCTGATTTAAGGTTAAGTATGCAAACAGGCCAAACAGAACCTCTGCAAATAAATCTAATTTGACTATATGTCATATCAAGAGTCTTACTGCTCCAGAAGTTCAGCTGCTAACAGGCAATAATTACCTAACATTTAAATATACATATCATTAATGTGTAAACTTTATTTCAATTAGATCACAATTATAATGATAGTAAATTATATTTATAGGAAGATTTTAATATCAAATTTAATCTTTTAATTTCTACATCTTTTATACACACTTGATAAGTCTTGTGAAACTTCCTGCTACACAAAATGAGAAAGAAAAATAAAAAATGAAACAAAAGTTTGGCTTACACTTTTTAAAGAAACAGGTGCACATGATTCTCTAAAAATGATTTAGCTTACTGATTATAATAGTGTTAAAATAATAGAATTTTATTTACAATAAGCTATTTGCTCTTTGATGTAGATATTTTACAAGATACAGCTCTGGGCCTACAACTTTTGCATTCATTATTGTACATAAAGGCTTTGTATGGCTAGCTTTTCATTTTTTGCAAGTAATTTAGGTATGGCTTAGTAGTCGAAGGATAGCAGAGGCGCTAAAAATTCAGATAAAAGTTATCAAAAACTTCTAAGAAAATTGAACTAAACCACTATTGTAGTTCTAGAAATTCCCACAGTTCATTTATATAATTATGATAATGTGGTACATATTAAAGAGAACTTGGACATTTATAATGTAAGGGATTAAATATACACACATAACAAATGAAAGCGAAATAAAACATTTTAACTCATTTCCTTTAGAAAGAAGTGCTGTAAATATTTAGTTAATCAAAGATAAAGTAACAACCTGTGGTGCCTTAGTAGTAATAACGAGTGCTCAAGAAGAAGAAGAAAAAGAAGATAAAAAGGGGGGATAGAGGTAAATAGGTAATTAAAATCCTTTCTATAGCATATAAGAAATTGAAGTATAAAATAAGAGGGAATAAAAATGTATCACTGTATGTAAAATATTACTTTCCATCTATAGATTTTAAGCCAATTACTCCTTTTTTCCCCCCTGACTAAGTCTATTGTAGTTATTATATATAAAACTATAATTATTATTATTATTATTATTATTATTATTATTATTATTATTATTATTACAATTTAGATTATATGCATATTTACAGAAATGTTTCAAGCTACTTAAAAAATGCTGAATGAACATTCTGTTAACTGCTTAGCTCAAAATATGAATGTACCCTTACTTAGTCTTTGGATGTAAACTATTCACAAGAACACACTAAGGAAATAGAACATAAATACCTCGTTTCATGTCATATTTACCTTGTAATAGGAATTTTGGACTAAAACAAACAAGGAATGCAACGGGTAGATTTGTAATTGCAAATCCCTTAATTGAACAAATAACCATAAATTCACTGAGAACAAAAATTCTGTTCATTTAACATTACAGTCTTGACAGATTCTGTCCAGCATCCTTGGAGACATTGTGTGAGATACTCTAAGGGTCTATCTCACCGACCTCAACTTTAATTCCTATTAAATTCTCCTTTAATTGGGGTATTACATCTCATCATCACCAATTGGATGCTGATTCATTATGATAATTTGCATATATCTGACCATTTAAAGAGTTCATTCCCAATTAATGTTTCATCATGGCAAGACGAATATTGATTTGATATTTGAAGACATTATTCCACGACAGCCTATGATACTTTCTGAAAGACAAGATTTCTCTAATAGCTGGATGAGAAATTACCAAATACAGTTTCGGCATTAGATATTTTAACTTCTATAAAAATGAGTTTGAATTCTCAACCGACAGGCAAGTTTTTTTTTTTTTTTGTAATATTTAAATAATGCTCAAAGTCTTCTTACTATTTCACATATAACAGGGATCTTTATGTTGTAGGTTATGTTAAGTTACATTAATGAGATTATGTCTTCCCATATCGAAATTTCGTTATCTGAACTGTCAAACACTCAATATACAATGAAATGAAATTGAAGTAGTATATTCTTTTTGTTTAAGAAATCAAGTCATTTCTATAATAAATCATTCACTATGTACACTATGATTTAGGTAACAGGAAGTATAGCAGGTGATTTCAGTGGATTTAGTAGAACAACAACCGAACAAATTTTGGATACAGCGAATGCTGCTATAGCTTGTCTTCTTTCTTTACACATTGAATTTTGGAGTACAGAAGCTGAAATCAGGGACATTTAATTGGCTTCTATAGAACTGCCTGTTTTCCATGTGCTACAGAAGCAATGGATTGCACCCATGTAAAATTAGCATCACCAGGTGGACAACATGCAGAAGTGGACAGATGCAGAAAAGGCTATTTCTCCATGAATTGTCAAGCTATCTGCAATTTTAATTTAGAGTTTACCGGCATAGTTGCAAGGTGGCCTGGGAGCTCTCTTCAGCTTACAATATTTAATGCAAGTTACTGTCGAGTTCAAGGAAGATCTGGCAACTCTGTTTTATTGGATGATGGTAGCTACAAAAATATTACTTGATGACTTCTTTACTGAACATTATTCATCCAGAAGAACATTTCTACAATACATCTCAGATTCGTATCAGAAATGTTGTAGAAAGGTTGTTTGATGTATGGAAGAAGCATTTTCCCATTCTATTGTTAAGCATAAGAATGAGAATTGATAAAATTATGGCAGATATTGTGGCTACAGCTGTTTTATATTATTTTTTATGTTGAGCTGGCAAGAAAATGCCACTGGATGACCCCAACCTTCAATTGTGCTGTGATATGAGCTTATCCAGTTCAGTCAATTAGATAGTCAAGCACAAAATAATCAGAGGATAGCGCTGCCTGCTAGAATGGAGTTTATTAATTATCTGAGAAGGCTTTTGAACTTAACTAACTGAACCATAGGTAGTGGGCTGCTTATAATCGAGTGAATTATGTAGGAAAATAAGATTTGTTAAACAAAAAAGATATAGATAAAGATTACTGTAAACATATGATTATGTAGCTCATATTTATGTTGTCCATGCTACAATTAATCTGATTAATTTTGGTAAGCTGGAAGAATCACTCGATGAAGGTCCAGGGAAAATACGATCGTCACCAATATCCAATATAAATATGTTAAACATATGTTACGATTATATTATGCCTTGACCATCATCCATCAATTCTTCCAATTATATTAATTTCCACTGACACAAGAATATATGTTATAAACTGTGTTATGAACATTACTTGAAAAACTTAACTTTTATCAAGTAAAATTGTTCTTTACTTTTCTCAATTGAACTAACATTAACTTTGTTTTTATTTTTTTTTGTTTCAATTGTTCTGTCAATAATGCCTCTCTAACTGTTGCTTCTGCATTAGCATGAATCCTGCTCAGCTCTACCCAGTTCTAGTTTAGCTACCATCAGGGGATTTATATTTGCTGGTTTTCTCAACTGTGGTCTTCTACTTGTCCATTTGTTCATAATTGTTGATTGTGGTTGGAATATCTGCTTCAGAGCTTGATGATATCCATTAGCTCCAGTCATATTTAACTTCGCATCATAGTTTCCAAAGCAGGATTGAAAACTGTGTCAAAGCACTGATTCTCTGCACCAAAGTTGCTATAACTGAATGTTGCTCTCTAATATCTCCTCTGTAACTGCAGTATCAGTTTCACGGTTATAATTAGAATCAGTCTTATGGAGATTAAAATTCATTTACTGTATATCAATAAACTTTATCTTCTAATATGTTGTTGACTTGACCTTTAGGTGGGCTGCTACCTGTCTCCAATCTCTTCATTTGTTTGCTGCATATTTTGTTGTCCCATTTTACTTGGATAATGGTAGAGGATCAACGATGTGATTTCTTAAATTTGAAGCTACATTTCTTCGATTGTCTGCCCGCCAGTTTTATTTTTTAAATAATTATTGCAATATAATTGGAAATTATGTCTGCAAGCAAATATTTTTCACTTTCTGATAAATTTACTCTGTGTAATCTCTTCTTTCCTTCCTTTTCTTATGTGTAATTGTCATAAAAAATGAATGAGTAATATCTCTGATATTTTACAAATGGTGACAGTTGAAGGTACATAGGATATGCTTTGCTGTATCCATGGCCTTTTAAATCACAGATTTTCGCAATTCAGAAGCCCATGATGACTTAATCCAAGTTATCAAATTGAATTTAGTTTGGCGAGATGCAAAAGATGAAAAAATTAACTTTTTCAATGAACTTAAATCTTAACTATTTAATCTCACTTTGTAAAAAATTGGTGAATCGGCCCTTACTCAGATTTGGATCTGGTTAGAGATATATAAAATAAAATTAAAAGAAAAAGAATAGAGAAGAATACGCACACTTCATCTTAAAAATGTTGACCTTATTAAAAATATATAGGAAACTAAGATCAAAAATCCAAATAAAGTTAAAGATATTAACAATCTTTTGAAATTTGTCACCTATTCACCACTTGTTTTACAGCAGCCTGAATTCTCTAAACAGTGGTAAGGAACAGAATTTAGAGGATGATGAAAACTAGTTTGACCTTCCTAATTATGTGGTTACTATTATGTAATATATGTATGTTTTCATTAGATAAATACTATGCATTTGGAAGTGTTCATAATCTCATGGCTACGTACCATTATAATGCGGGAAGTTAATTATATATTTATATCATTATTATGGTTGAAGTTAACTCTAATTTTATATCTTATTTGTGAAGAATATTTTTAAAATACTTATATAAAAGGCATTGTTTGGAACAGTTTAAATGAAATAAAATGTAAAAGTCAAGGATGCTATTGCTTAAAAACATTTATAGTACTTTAATGGCAATAAGTTCAACAGTGATCTTAATAATAAAAGTAAATAAATAAATAAAAAAAAAATGTATTGCAATATACTCAACATTATCTCTTCGGTGCAACAAGGAATCTAAACCACAAAAAAGGTATAGCAACATACTTATTTAACATTATCTCTGAGAGTACTAATGTAGTAACCTTAATCCTCCTAAAGTTCACAAAGCATAATATAATATAATATTATCAAAGTTTTGTTTAATAAGCTGCACGAAAAACAACAAATGCCAAATTTTAACTTGCTATTTCTTTTTTAAAAAGAAGTGACTTAGACCAACGTTACAATGACCCTCTCAATTGTATTGGTACCTGGCACAAATAACTTTCCTATGCATCACCCCATGGGTGGAGTTTTAGAAAGATGCCTAAAATGGGTGGACAACAAATGTGGGCGGGTCGTAGCTCCATCTTAAATTCCAATTGTGGATATTTTTTCAAGTGCCTACATTTCATAAATAGTAAAGGAAACATTTCTTGCAATATCATTTAATCAACTATCACCAATGGCATAATCAGCAATTAATGACATGCTCACTCACTGAAAAATATACATGGTACACCCTCCTATACACCATCCTGTTAGAAATATTGGACCAAATGCAAGTGAGGAAAAAAAAGGATGAAAAATATACATGGTACACCCTCCTATACACCATCCTGTTAGAAATATTGGACCAAATGCAAGTGAGGAAAAAAAAGGAGACTAACTTCCACATTACCTTAAGCCCCATTTCCAAAGTTGTTAGCTTTTATTTGTTTCATTTTTAATTCTTTAATGAATTTATGCCATATTTGCATCATTATTAATTTTTTAATGTAAGAGTTCTGTTATTTTCCATAAAAATTTATGTTTTCTCAGTTATATATAATTTATTCAACAATATTTACAACTTTTTGCACAACTGAACTACAACATAACTAATACCATAAAGTTTATTTGAAATGATTTTTTTCTTATTTATGTGCTAGGCTAAAGTTTGGAATCGGAATCGGGAAAAATTTTAGATTCCAGCTCTGGATCTACAGCATGTCAGGTTGCCACTCTTACCATATAAGTAAATACATCCTGCCCAACCATAGCTGCATGTTTTCCCCATCTACTGTGCCCTGAAGAAGTTATCTTGTTTAAGAAATTTTATCCCCAAGATGTGCCTCCATTCGAATGTTTAATAGCTTAATACTAACAGATTCATAATTTTGATCTGACTCTGATCCCATCCATAAACTTTATTTTAAACATTTATACATTCTAGTACAATATTCACAAAGCATATATTAGCAGTTAAATTTCAATCTCTTGGCATGTCAGGCAATAATTTTCATTGTTCAAAACTATTTTATTAATATTAACTATCTTATTAATATGCAGTAAAATTACATATATAAAATTAAACATTTTTAAAAAGGATGCAATATTAAATATGAATCTGCATAACATTATATGGTGCAAAAACTTAAAAAATAACATTAGAATATGTGGGTCAACATTTCATTCTTAGGTACCTTTCTTCATTTAACACTCCATATTGATATAGGTATTAAGAAAAGATAAATAAAATAATCAATGACAAATGAGACACATGCTCATCAGTGTTTTCTAATTATATTCTCTTATGTTCTTTTGAAATTCTTATAATTTTTCTTCTTCAGTTCTTCCAATATATGTGGGTTATTCATATACACTAAATTTTCAACTTTTCTCCCTATAAATAAAAAAAAAACACAAATCAAGATTCGGGAAAAGAAAGGATTGTAATCTAATTATTCACGTTAATGCTACAAAGTCATATATCTGAGACAGTACATACTGTAGCAGTCTTGTTGAAAAACTGAAGATTTAAATTCAATAACCATTCAAAGAAGCACACGATCAATATAAGCCCTATTGCCAGGCCCATCTGAAAAGTTCTCGTCTAATTATGAAAGAACAAAATTATTAAATATACTTACGAAGCTGTTGACAATGGAGTGGTAATTTTTCCTAAATTTAAGTATTCATTTTTTACACTGAACTCTGCTTACTTACATAAAAGTAAGATGCCTTTCCGGAGAATCTCTCCCATCTTCAGTTGCAAAATTATTGTTTTAGGGGTATTTTAATTTTTCAACATAATCTTCTCAATAGCAATACACTTATTCCTGTGATGCTGCAGCATCATTATCCCATCCCTGTCAAGCTTTTCTGGAGGCTCTGCAAAATAGGCACTACAGCTGCAATTGTCTCCTGGTTTGAAGAAAAATTATGTCCCATGAGGAAATCCTTGAGCTTCTGGAAGAGATGGAGTCTGAGGAAGGTAGATCTGGGGAGTAGGGTGGATGTTGCAACAATTTGTAATGCAAATCCTTCAGTTTTGAAGTTGCCAGAACACTTTTATGGGTGGGTGCATTGTCCTGGTGAAAGATGACCATTTTCTTCTGCAAACCAAGCCTTTCCTCTTGAATGTTTGCATCTAGCCTTGTTAGAAGATCAGAATAATATTCTCCGGTTATTGTTTTATCCTTTTCAAGATGATCAATCAGCAAAATGCCCTTAGCATTCCAAAACACTGATGCCATTACCTTTTCTGCTCATGGAACTGACTTTGTTTTCTTTGGCACTGAAAAACTGGTTTCTATCCACTGTTTTGACTGCTCTTTGGATTCTGGTGTATGATGAATCCAAGTTTCATACATTGTAATGAATCTCTGAATAAAGTCAGTTTTAACATTTTAAAAAAATTGAGTCAAGATTGTAACATACACACCACTAAAAAGTCAGTTTTGTTCCGTTCAGTCTGTATACAGTGCTCAGAGATTTTCACATGCATTTCCTTTTGATCTGCTGTAAGCAAATGCACACCCATCTTGCACAAAACTTTCTCATTCCCAAATCTGGATGTAAGATATAACATGTGCTGCTTAGATATGCCCATAGCCTCAGCCATTCCACACATCTTGATTTGCAGATCATCAAGCACCATACCATGCAATTTTTTTTTTTTAATCATTTCCAGTGTTGTAGCACATTTTGGGTGTCTTGCATGAACTTCACATGAATTTCATTTGGTGTCAAACCACCTTTTATGAAGAATTTGATAATTGTGCGATACTCAATTTTATCCATATCAACAGATATAAAGAAATATCTTGCTTCAGATAGATGTATGCAACAAACAACAATATAGAAAGGATTGACACTTTTCAGAAATGCTTATAACAGATCTACAAACTTAATGGGAGGGGAAAAAAAAAATGACAGCATTAGCACTGCCATTTCTGTTTGAGACTGAGAACTTTTCAGACAGCCCTCATATATGGTATGCATTTACCGCACGTAATACTCAATTTTCATTTTAAAAGCATGATAGTTTTAAGACCCAAGTTTTGTGAAAATTCCCTCTTCTTGAGCAAGCTGACATAGTGACTTTCTTGGAGTTTAAAATTTTTTTCT
The DNA here is from genome assembly GCA_030762175.1 of Metallyticus violacea. Classification (NCBI taxonomy): domain Eukaryota; kingdom Metazoa; phylum Arthropoda; class Insecta; order Mantodea; family Metallyticidae; genus Metallyticus; species Metallyticus violacea. The sequence goes on from CM060841.1 coordinate 47,996,061, forward strand.
CTCTATCAAGTTTTTATTGAGAACAGATCACATTTTTCTAAATTTATATTAAAATACTGCACAGTATTTTTGTGTGAATCAACAACAGCAGAATGTTTTCTTAATAATTGCCTACTCGCTCTTCTGCACAAATTTGTTTTCATATAAAAATTATACATAAAAAAATTCATCATCTCAAGTGTACTAATGTTCTGGCTGTAAACAATACTAATAACTTTTTGGTTTACCATTTATCACCCTAATAAATTACACCAAAGCTATTATAAAGCCTACTCAAACACATATCCACCTATATCAAAACAATAACTTAAATTGAATTTCAGAAGGGATTCAACATCATAGTGACTGTAAATTATAATTAATCTGTTGTCTAACACACTCTTATTCAACAGTCATATTGACTGTTAAAGAAGTCATAAAGGCAGGCCACTGTTGCAATCTGCAGAACATAAACCTTGCAAAGGCACAGTAAAATGCAGTCAAACTTACTAGGATAGCGGACTTAAAGAATGATGCCCTTGAAAAATACACAGCTCAAAACATAATAGGAGCTTGATGAAGACTTCCATATATAGTTTTTGTGTATTTGTAGCATTTAAATGGACATTTAAATATGGCGGCATAGCTCCATATCCCCTTTTCCACTGCTGTCAGATTTTGAGTATAAAAAATAAATTATTTGTTTTATGCATAATATGAAACTAGATAGTTTGCAGATTACACCCAAATATGTTTGTTTGTTTGTTTGGAATTTAAATAGTTTAAATGGCAATTTAAATATGGACCCCATGCTGAAACACAACACATATTCTTATCTTTGTCATTAGCCATAACTTGCATATTTTTAACTTTAGGTACATTTTTCTTTAAAAACTATGAAAGAGCTATAAATTCTTATGCATAGAGGGGAAAGGGGGGAATGAATGAGGAATAAGAAAGAAAGAAAAAGAAAAAAGAGAAAGAGAGAGAACCCCTTTTCTTTAAATTACATATTATTTCACCAGCAATGTTGAGTAACATGTTTTGAAATGATTTTAAAATTCATTGAAATTAAAGGTTTATGTGAAAATTGCACCTAAAGCAGCAAAAATGTATAAAATGAATATTTTTCTGGTTCATTAAAAAATTAAGGTTAACCAAAATATAAAGGCAGTTTACTGAATAGACTATAGTTTTTCAGAAAACTCAGCTTATACTCTGTTGCAGTTCAGCACAAAAATTGCCATTATTTCCCTACTAAGCATTCTTAATGACTATTATTTTGTTACATATTTGAACTAGAAATTGAAATAATATTAAAATAACTTTACTTTTCTTTATTATAATAAAAAAAACCCTTCAATGTATAGCTTTTTACACAAAATGTCTTAAAACAATGATAGTTCAAAGAAAAGTGCATGATTAAATGAAGCTACTATAAAATATTGCCTTCCCATGGCATGGAGAACAACAGTGCAACACCTACTGCTGCTTCTGGCTTCGGACAAGATGTGTTGCATTCGCTTGAGACTGCCATTTCCATTCATCCGCAAGAGTCCTTTCAAGGGCTTAAACTTGGGGGGGAGGGGGTCGACCTTGCTTTTGAACATGTTCCAGTTGATCCCCGACTTTTCAATTGGATTTAAATATGAACTCTTTGATGGCTAGTTCATTATTTGCAAATGGTGTTCGTGGATGAATCTTTGAACATGAATGGTGTTTGTTAAAGAATAGTAAGTATATGGCACTATGTTCTCATGATTAATATACTGTCTTGCAGTTAAAATTCCATTTCAAATTATGACAAGATCAGCTTTTATATTCAAGCTTATTCCTGGCCATACTATTTATAGATTCTTCTCCAAATGCAACAGTAGGTTGTATTACTCTGAGATAAAAACTTTCTCCTTGTTGTCTCTGAACATGTTTACAGTCATCTGAACAATGTAAGAAGAAATGGAATTCATCAGAGAATAATACAGGATGCCAGGTGTCTTAATCACCAATATATAGTCTCTCTGTTGTTATTAATGGTGCAGCTTTATTTGGCCATTGAGATCTTAAAACAGCCTCTCTTGGTCAAAGTCTCAGGCTCACTTGTAGTTCTTGTGCAGTAGTAGAGCAGTTTCATAAAGGGTGTAGACAAAGAAAGTGGTCCCATTCTGGGACTGTTTTCCTTTGTCAACCTGTTCCAGGATATATGGCAAATTTCCAAGTTATTGAAAACATTTCTATAGTTTCATATGGTATCTTGAAAAACTTCAAGCATTATTGCTACATATTACTGAGAATGAGCCTTTGAAATTACATTAATGGCATGTTGGTTTCATTTGACAATGCTGCCCTCTATGTTCCGGAGCCCCATGATCAGCCATCCATACGATTACCCAGTATGCAGAGCAACCATTACATACAGTTTAATTTGTGTTTCTTTAACTTCAGGCATTTTCTGCAAATGATAGATGAGTGATGGTGACAACAATTTTAATGGAAAGATGAACATTTCAAGTTAGCTATAGAGACACTTCAGCATTTGTACATATAAGTATTTCTTTGAAACATAGTAATTACTTATGTTTTCAGCCATATAATCAGTCTCTTTTTTCCCAGTTGTTAAAATTAGATTCCTGTTAATTAAATCTTTAATTTCATTGTATGCGTCCACAAAACGGTCACATTAAATATTACTCATAGTACTGTTTTTTTGTACATGAAATCACTTCTTGCAATATTCATAATATTTCACTTATGTAATGCCTTATGGGAAACAAGTGTATAAGGGAAAAAATATATATATATTACAATTCTGCTTGAATGTAATTATCGTGCAATAAATGTATGGCACGGAACCCATGGCTTTACTTCTCTTCCAAAGGAAGCCATACTTAGGATTTTTACGCCCGAAAAAATCCATTGATCCTGGCCTGAGATTGAACCCATGATCTTAGGTTTAGGAGGCACGTATGGTTACCACTACACCACTGTCGGTCCTGGTGGTGTAGTGGTAGCCATACTTGCCTCCTAAACCCAATACCAGAGTTTCAATCCTGGCCAGGATCGATGGATTTTTTTGGTGTAAAAATCCTAAGTATGGCTTCCTTCGGAAAGGAAGTAAAACTGTGGGTCCCATGTTATTGATTTACAGCATGTAAAAGAACCTCAAGCCTGAAAGACGAGACCTCTGAGCACAATTTATCAGCAATTTCAGGCCCTGAAAATTGAATGGAACATTGATGACCTAAGATATAAAGATTTTCTGTAACTAAACCAAATCAACAAAAAGTTCAGAACATCCATTTAGAAAGATGGCTATTTCATAAATCTGAAGGTTTGTAGACATACATTGGAATATTGTTATGCAGTTTGCGACCAGAATATAGTATTAATACATGGAAGAATCACAGAGGTGATCAGCTGCTTCATGCCAAGAAAAACGGTATCTTGCAAAGAGAGATCTGATAAAAAAAAAAAGTTGAGAAATTTGCCATAGTCTATACATCATCAAGCCACATAAAATGGTTTTGTCTAAGGAATATTATCATGGTTTCACAGTATTGCCAACATTAACTGTGACCTCGTTCATATAGATTCAAAATTTCCTGTTCCCAAGCAGCGCAAATCTATTCTATTCAGGAGAATTGTGCCTCCCGGTTGTTAATAAACTACACCGAAATATTTCCAGAGAGTGTAGAGATGTCATATATAAGAAATTTCAGATAGGCAATGTATGGTCCACAACTAAATATAACACAGCTAATGGTGCTAAACATTTTGGTAACAGATGCTAATAAGTTGGCGTTAAATTGAAATTGGGTGAAAAATCAGTTTAGAACGTCTTTAAACCTGCCGCAAGAGCATAGAAATATTCATTTTCCTCAGCGTGTTATCAGCATTTTCAAGATTTAATGCCATAAAAATCCCTCAAATCTTAAAACTAACTATGTGACAGTGCAACACTGATCATCTCTGAACTGCCTCCTACAACTTAAATGTAGGCTAAAAGGTGCATAATTAGGCCGGTCAGAAAACGAACAAAATTAAAAAAGTGATGAACAAGCGTTAAACTCGAAAATAAATTACTATCCCTTACTCAAAAGCTAATGTCATAACCATGTGGCCAGAGTGATGCATTCAGAAATCTGCCTTTGTTATTGTGTATTATGCTTTCGAGGGGCATCTTTATTAGTCAGTGGCATACTGGTGCTTTAGAAACTTAAAGCCACAGATTTGAAATTTGAACAGATAGGCAATGTGTTTACTATTCCAAATTGCTTACATGAAACATCTCTACACTCTCTGAAATCATTTCAATGTAGTTCATTAACACACTGTATATTAAACTGGGTGGTTGACTTTATTTAAAATTTCCAGTTTTTACATTTAACAATATAGAAACTAATACATTACAAAAATAGATTTGTGCCATCTCTTAATAGCTCATTTCACAATCAGTGATTAGTTTTTGCTCTGAGTATAATCTGAAAACAAGTTTGAGCATATTCATAAGCAGTTTAGTTAATTAATTATGAAAAGTATGCATGTTTACCCAGCAATACTATGGAACTCTGCTAGTTCTATTAAACAAGAATTTACTATCACAGAAACCATTAAAAAATCTATTTTTAAAAATGTTTGAAATTAATTCCATATACAGATGTGGAAAATATTTTCTTGCAATAAGAAGAATATAATGTTCTGGAATACCCTGTAAGCAATGAAGTAATTTAGCTTATACATGACATCTTTTATTAAGTTCAAAGCTTACATTCTTTATGTTTATGAATCACAAGCACCTGAAGAAGATTATTAATTTATTGATTCTGACAATTTACACATCAATTACTTCATTCTTTCAGCATTTGCCATTTATTAGGACCAAGGTTGAGTGAGTAAATTACCTATATGTAATTAATTATATGTAAATTGCGTGATGTTGAAGGCTTTTCTACACGAAGTAAAAAAACTACCATTTACTGATTTTGACCATCTAAACAGCAAATATTTCATTCTTTCAGCATTTCCCATTTATTAAGACCAGGGTTGGGTGAGTAAATTACCTGTATATAATTATATGTAAAATATGTAATGTAGAAGACTGTTTTTTACATGAAGTAAAAAAACTAGCATTTATTGATGTTCTTACATACAATAAGTCTATTCTACCATCCTTTCTTTGGTGATTAGTCCTTTACCACATAACATTTGGAACATTATTACATTAAATGAGCCATTAATAATAATGTAGAACTGTAGAAATCACATTTACTTTAACCTGTTATACTATAATAAGGCCTTTACCACTTATAAGTTTGAAATAAATTCACTAACTCACATATTTTGCAGCAAATTACTGTCATTTTCTAATTTGTTTCTAATGACTAAGAATATGTTAACTCTTTATGTTCTTAATTTAAAAAAATTAATAAAACACTACATATTCCCATTATCTAGTCAATAATCATCACACACTTGATCTTTCATTTTAAGTCAGTAAAAACATGTACTACCTTTTTCAATTTTTAAAATGAAAGGCAATTTCTGTTAGCATTATGGACAAAAGCCCAGTTCAAAACAACCTTCTCCAGCTGTGCAGAAAAACTCCAATGTTCAGCAATTAATTAGCCAAATCTGCTAGTTTTGAATGGTGCCTCTTACCAAGAGAGCCAAAATGTTTTTAGAGGATATAACACCCTCGCCCAAAAGTTCACCAAATACTACTGCCTTTTCTCGATATTGTTAAAAGCTGACAAGACCTTCTGCATCCAACGTTTTCAATATAAACCCTTCCACTTGGTCATGATGTTTTTCTGAGATTCTGTCCCTGGTAATGTGGGTTAAGTACATTTGCTGCCAAGCTGAATATATTTAGACCCTTTTATCCACCTCTCATATAGCTTGTCAGCATGACCATTAGGTAACTGTACAACCATCCATAATTCTGCTTAATCAGTGGTACTGCTTTCCACTGCTGACAAGCATTGATGAGCTGGCTGACAGGATCTAAGAGTGCAATTGTTTCATTTACTCGTGAAAGAAATTTTTCTTCAGATAAGAGTGTTTTATAAATGTTGAAGTTTTATTGAATTCATCATTAGCTGCAACGTTAAACATTGCTGTGATATTATTTTTCAGTAGAACACACGTATCTCGCTCAGAACATTGGTCGATGTTGAATGCAAGACTAAGTCTAGAACCACCGTTAAATAAAAGTTGGTGCTGCCAATATAAATTTTTGAATGCTTTCAGTATTTGATTTACTTTTGATGAGATGTTTCTTGGTAGCTAGTTTTTAGCCAGTAGATTTACGGTGTGTGAGTTACAAGCAGAATGTAATAATTTATGGCCCTTGCTCATTTTTACCATGTTGCTCACATTATCAGACACAGTACAATAGATATTTGCATTATACATGTTTTAGCTGTTTCAGATACTTCCTTCTATATCACATAATTCATTTCCTGTCTCCGACTTATCTGGCAGATTGAAAGCCTCCAGGAACATGCTTCTTGGTTTCCCAATATTTGCATTAACATAGTGTACCATTTTGACAACATTCTTTGTGTTATTGGATTCATTTTTCCATCCATTGATGAATAAAACTGAGTCAGGATGCTGATCAACATGTGCTTGTCGAGATTGTTTTTTGTGAACATCATCAAGCAGTGTGTTTGAGAGATTTTTTTTATTGCGGCTGGTGATAGGATGGGCCCAATTTCTGTACCAGGTCTTTAAAATGCTCCCCTTTCAAACACACATGTACAAAATTCCTAAGTCTGCTTCCTTTTTTTCATCTTGTCAATGTAATTGCTTATTGTACATCCAGATGAAGAGTTGAAGAGTCATTTTGCAGGGTGGCTAGCAATGGAATCCAAGTCAGCATGAATGTTGAACTGCAAAGATGGTTTCTAGGTCCACCTGTTCGAACGGTTCGTCCACCTCCGCAGAATCTCTGACTGAAATGTCTGATGTAGAAAGAAACATGCCAAAAGTATTGGCTTTTATATGCTTCTTTTATGGCAGATTCCTCTAGGAGCTTCAAGACTTTCTTTTGCCGTGTTCTTAAAAATCACTTCACAGATGCAGCAGTTAGCAGTTTTGATTTTCAACTTTCACATGAACAAAATTAAGTTTCGTATAAATTGTGAATTTGCCCGCCATTTCAATTTATTATTAGAAATTCCAAATAAAAAAAAATTATATTAATACTTGTTAAGATCTGCTAAGTCAATGAGTCTAAGGCAGTTTGTATTTAGATTTCTCAGTTCTCAGAAAGAAGGTTCTGGGCTGTTTTCTTCTGACACTTTAAATTTCTACTTGATATAGTGCAAGCTTCTAGGGAGGAGGAGGAGGGGAGGAAGAGGAGGAGGGGAGGAAGAGGAGAAGAAGGAGAAGAAGAACAAGAAGAACTCTGGGTTGTTTTAAAAAAAAAACAGCTTAGGTTTCTCTTGTATCTGAAGAGAAGGAACTGGTCGGCTCATCATCTGAGTCAGTGCAATATGGCTATGACTTGGTGACTCAATTACCTTTTACAGCATGATGCATCACTTTCATTACACTTTCTTACATATTAGTTCACACACAACACTACATCAAGCTGCCAAAGATCACCACCACATGCTAGCAGTAACTTAAATTCTACATCAATAGGCACCAGTTCTTGAATGTAAAATATGAACTGTACAAAGTCTAAAAGTTGTGGAGGTTTTTACATTATATTTACATGCATTTTACTATAATGCAAATAACCTTTTATTATACATAAAGGCTCAACCCATATTAGGACTGTCAAAAAAGGGGAGAGAAGGAAAAAAAAGGGGGGAAAGAAAGGGGAAAAAAACCCACCTCAGTCAAGGATAATGATCCTGACGGGAATTCAGCCTTAAACCTTCCATTCATGAATAGATTCCTTCACAACCGCTGTCACCCAAGTATTTACAAATTTCTTACTTCATTTGTGCTCTTATAATAATGTAGATTGAAAAAGTAATGAAAACTGCATTGACTGCGTGTTAAATTTACTTAAATGTGGAATAGGTTTTAATGTCAATCTCTTTACCCCGCTTTTAACACAACATCCTTAACTGTTACGCTGTAGGAAATACATTCATCTACTAAAGCGCTGCTACTCTATAATGAGATAGAATGTAACCTATATGGTCCTTCAATCCAACATGATATTTATTTTCCTCTTCATCTTACATTGAATATTGTTTTTGTAGATTTTGATTTTAACAGGACTAAAATCAATTTATGATTAAAATGACATGAGGGAGAGAGAGAGATGGATGTGTTTAGGGATCAAACTAAAAATTGTAATGGTTCAATTAAAACTTAATATAGGAATCAATGCAGTGAAACCATCATAAAATCTGGTTTAGACTAAAAGAAAAAGTACTTAAAAATCATGTCAACACATTAAAACTCTCTTGATGTTCCACTTTTTAAAAAACTTTAATAAACTGGAACATGTTTCATGAGGCACTTGCTCACATTATGAACCATTCAATGACTAACAGATCAATTGTGCTAGCTCTGGGAGTCTGTTGATGAACTTACATAATATGTTGTCTGCCTCTGGTATGTCAAAATTCATGAGTCTGTGTTCATATTTTTTATATAAATGTTTCCCCCATATACGGAGTTAATTTGGGAGTTGAATTGTCTATAATATGTCATTTTCTATTTCGTGGTTTTCCTTCCAAAAGTGTGCTGCTACTGCTGATTTCTCTATCTGTTTGTATTTTATATTTCTCCAGTGTTCCTTTAGTCTAATATTTAAATTCCTTTTTGTTTTTTCTATATACACCTTATCACAATCTCTATAATTCTATATATGCCTGAATTTTCTTCTTTTGGTCTAGGTTCTATTTTATTTAACTTCAATAGTTTGCCTATACTATATCTCTTTATGGATGCCAAAGTGATGTATTGCTTGAATATTTTTTGAAATTTATAATTAAGGTACGGGTGGTAGGTGAATTTTTGATAAATCTTTTCTTTAGCTGAAGCACTGGGTGTAGTGATTTGTTTAATTTTCTTTTTTTCTTTGAATCTTTTTATTTTTTGATTGATCATTTGTTTGTTAAACCCATTGATTTTTGCTGTGTCTATTATGTGTATGTATTCTTTCCTGCAGTGATATATTGAGCAAGCTATAAATCATACTATTAAATGCTGCCTTCTTGTGATGTTTAGGATTGTAACTATGAACTTTTATGTAATTGTCAGTATGTGCATCTTTTCTATAAATGCCAAACTCTAATCTGCTATTGTTCTTTATTATATTCAAATCTGTCATTCGTAAGATGTTGTTAGCTTCAATTTCTATGGTGAATGTTATTGTTGGTTCCTATAAATTTAAAGAGTTTAAGTGTATCTTCTACATATCTGTTTTTTACGATGGCAAAAACATCAACCGCATACCTATACCATATCTTGAATATGTATGGGAAACCTTTGGTTATATGTACTTAGAAAAAAAACTCATGAATAAATCTGCTAAAAATGGAAAAAGAGGGCTGCCCATTACTAAGCCTGATTTTTGTTTGAAGAACGTTCCTTCGTATGTGAAGGCCTGATCTAAGCATAATTCTGCGAGTTTGACATATTCTTTAATGTGTGTTTCAGCAAGTTACATGGATAGCAGCCATTTATTTTTAGAAGAGATAAGGTTTTCTTTTTTGAAATACTAGGAAAAAGGCCTTTTACATCAAAGGATACCATTATTTCTTTTGTGGATAACTTATAATCTTTAATTTTTTTAACAAGATCTAAAGAGTTTCTCAGGCTTAAGCTATGAAATTTTGGTAATGTATTGAATTGTTTAGCTAACCATTTTGCTAGAAAGCAACAAAGAGTATTAATATTATTGACTGGTCTCATGCTTTTTCCAGATTTGTGTATCTTTGTAAATCCAATAATCTTGGCTATTGATGGATTTGTTACTTTAACTTATGAAGTTCAGATTTTATGAACAAAGTGTTTTCTTTCAATATATCTTTTGTTAGGTTTTTGTATTTACTAAGCAGGTTTGTTTCTTCAATATATTTCCTCTCTGTTTAACCACAAAATAGAAAAAGACATCATATTATTAAAGGCAATTCAACACCCAAATGAACTCAGTAAGGGTGAAAAAATTTATATAAAACATATGAACAGACTCATAAATTTTGACACACCAGAGGCACACACATATTATGTAAGTTCATCAACATACCACCAGAGCGAGCACAGTCACTTACATTTCCCACCTGATCAGATCCGCCAGTTGTTGAATGGTTGACAATGTGAGCGAGTGCCTCAGGAAACATGTCGCAGTTTACTTTTAAATAAGTTTTTAAAAAGTAGAACATCAAGATAGTTTTAATCTGTTGACACGATTTTTAAGTAGTTTTACTTTTAGTCTAAACCAGGTTGCAATGGTTGTTCTTTTGTTATATTGCATTTTGTATATGTGTGTGTTTCAGGTTTCTTTAAAAAGTTATGACCAAATTAAAAAGCAATTATTGCACTGCATAGCAGAAGGCTTACCACTTAGTGGTGAGTTATTTTGCATACAGTTCTCAAGGCACAAAAATTGTTACACATAGTCCCTCATATAAAACACATGCTAGGGGTTCAATGTGGAAAGTTATTAATTAGTAGTTCAGCTAATAAATGAAATTTAAAACCTTTATATCTTTTAAAACTGGTGCTGCAAGGTAGATCAAAATGTTACTCTGCAGCATTGGTATTTGTTTCAATTCCTGAATCCCAACCTAGTTAAAGATCCCAAGGCTAAGTGGATACCATTAATTAATAGAAAACACAACCTTATTTAATAATGATATAAACAGAAAAGCACATATTTGAAGGAAAACAAATTTTTCACATTACAGAAACGGTGTCCAGCTAAGTATCTTCAATTCTACTTTTTAATTTTTGGGCAAGCCTATAATATTTTGAGGTCATTTTATATAACTGATTTAATTACTAATATTATTTCATTTAATAACGATATTTCTTTTAGAAGCAGGAACAATTAGCAAAGACAATAAATTCTTTTAGTAGCAATAAATTTATGCTATGTCTTGACACATTAAAAGGTCTGAAACTTCATGTGAGATACCTATAGGTGGTTATTTTTAGCAATTATACATTAAAATTTAGCATTTTGAAGCATTATTTGAGTTAATTCTGATAAACAAGCATATCTTGAAAGTACATTTATGTAAAATAAAACTGCCAATAATTTATAATTTTAATACTGCCACTTAATATGGTTTTGTGTTATTTTACATCCCTAAATTTAATTATATTTTTAGTTCCCACTTTATTTAAGTTAAATGTTTAAATGTCTTTGTTAAAGTGTAAATGTGGGAATGTTAATTTATAGCTCTCTCTTCATTTTTAAGAATCAGATAAAACTAAATACATGGTATACAGCCTTAAAATAAGATACTTATTTTGACAAGTGCTCCCAAAAAGCTGGATGATCCACTTTGTATAGAGGGATATTAGTCTCCAAAAACATATTCATTGTGTCTTGAATAAATGAACTTTGTCCCGATTTTGCACTTTTTACTTAATCGTGCATCATTTGGATGGTCATCAATCATTTTTTGCACCTACATGTCCCTGATTTTTAACATGCTGTCAAAACATCCTCCTTTTGCCAATCCAGACACAGATTACACAATTTACACATTAAAATTTCACCATCACTGATATAAAAACTTTTCTGTTGTTTTATCAATATTTTCAACCTCACCATCTTAGCACTTGTTGACCTGACTTACAGGATGGGAATGAAAGGTACAAAACTTGGTAAAATGTATGATGGTCGAACAAGAGGTTTTGGAAAGGGAAAAAGAGGGGGGAAAGGATGATATTTTGAGTAATACTGTATTTCGGCATAGTCAATTTTGCATTTCATCACCCTATATCACATTTGCAAAAAAGCACCATCCCCTACAAATACCAGTTCTTGTGTTACAACATTCTGTAGAGTAAAACCACTGAAGTAGACACAATGTTACACAAGTTCCATGAAAAGTGCATGACAGGACATTTATGCTATGTCATGTACAATTTTTGGAAATTGCAACTGTTTGAAACATCAAGTTACTTGATGTGCTCAACAGCAACATATTTAATTATTGGAAATGTATGTATACAACCAACATAAATATGGAATGAATCTAAATTAAAAATAATGTAGATCTTATTCAATAGCTTTATGGAATGTAATGCATAAAGATCGCAATAGGAAAGCGGAAAAAACATTTCTGGAGACAGGCATTGAGAATGGACTCAATGAGAATTAACAGAGAATAACTCAAATGCAAAAACTATCATTGGCAAAAGCACCTGCATTAGAAGGCATCATGCCAATTAGTATCTCAATATCAGCCTATCATTAAAATCCAGTTTTATATTGGAGAGGATTTCAGATTACATGACTATTAGTATAATAGAATTTAACAAGTCATAAGCATTTACTGACACATATACACACCAAAAATATACTCCTAGATAACTGCCTAGCATGAGCATAAGTTTATATTTTTACTGCCTTGATCATGTTACCAGATATACAGCGTGTCTGTAAAATCATGGTGCAGTTTTGAACAGCCATATAAAAACAAGATAGAAATGTGAAACCTTTACCAAATGGAGGAGAAAAAGGGGGGAAAAAAAAAAAAAAAAAAAAAAAAAAAAAAAAAAAAAAAAAATCTCTTAAGTTTGCATAACTGCCCAGTGCAGTTCGATGTGGCTTCCATTTGTTGCTCTACTTACATCTAAATGATATTCTCATTAATTCTACACACGACTTCAGTCATCAGATGCAATAAAGTGAATAGCATCTCAGATTTCCTCTTTTAAACGCTCAATGTCATTGATACTAATTCTGCAAACACATTTGCTTAGCATAGCCCCACAAGTAAAAGTCTAAAGGCATCATGTCCAGCAATCTCGATGACCATGCCTTCCATCCACCCTTCCCTATTCAAGAATAGGGAGAAATGTTATATCCAGAAACAAGCAAACAAGTTTGGTCTCATTACTAAACACAATCTTTGGTAAGTATTGTTCATCATTGTCCACCTCGTTAAGCATCTGTACAGCAAACTCACATCGTTTCAGTTTATCAGTTAGCAATGATAACATATAACAACTGCAGTTTGTAACCTGTAAATTGCAGATGTTTCTTTAAAACTTTATGAGCTGTACTCTTCTTCAGGCATAGATTTCCAGCATAGGTACAGATCGTCTTCTTGGGCTCCTTAGGTAGCTATTCCCTATAGCTTCAACGCACTCGTCACTAAGTGAAGGCCTACCCGAACGTTTTTTTGTCTAAAGTGCCTCCAGTTTCCTTCAGCTGCTTATCCCACCAGTGCAAGTTATTCCTATGTGGCAACTCTTCAATGTACGTGAAGTGATATTCACAATGAATACTTGTCATGGATTTAAATTTTGGAAGCCAGAATACACGTTGAACTTTCCTTTGCACCGTCCATATCTTGACTAAATGGAGTAGTTTGCTTCACTGTTATGTTGCATCATTATCTATGGACACACAAAATTTAAATTTATGTTTCAGAATCTCTTTAGCATTCTCTTCAATGCATCTCAGGTTTGATTCTTTGGTTTAGTTTTGTTTAGCCATTATAAATGTTCAAAACTGCAACATGACTTTATGGACACACTGTACTTAAAGATTCCATTAATCAATTATTCCAACATAGCAAATACTCCTCCATCTAAGTAATGTGATTTTAGGATGAACAACAACAATGGTTTAGCACCCTTGCACTGCAAAGATGACTGGATACAAATATATATATATGATTACTTTTAACCACTAACATATGCCTGCAATAGAGATGTTCAATTTACATTTGATTTGAACCTAAAAACCAATGACCACACCTCATGTAATAAATATAGCATGCACATTCTCTACATTTGCACTACTGATGCTCTATATTGTTTCCTATATTGCAATGGTCCATGCAAAGCACTTAAAACAGATGTGCGATAAAAGTAAAACCAAGGATTAGACCTATGCCCTATTTCAAACTGTGTATGGACCTGATACATCACACTTCAAATTTTATAACATACTAAGCACAGATAACAGTATGTATTTAGTATGTTATAAAATTTTATGTTAAAGCATCTAATATTACTAAAATGGCATATGTTGATGATGAATAAATAAAAACAAAACCCTTAATAGTGGAACTCCAACATGCAACATTACATATTGCCAGTGTCTATTACACAAGATAGGAAATACAAATATAATGGGCACAGAACATTAAAAACATACATGCCAAAAGTGGAATTCAAAGTTACAACCCTCAATTCATTACTACTGGTTGCAATTAGCATGGCCCAATTAAAATATATAATTGTGAAAACTCCAACATGTAGTGTTGATTTGGAGTATTATATTGCAATTACACCTCAGCATTCCAGTCATAAAATATATTATGTAAATTAGTAAATCATAAAGACATTTCTTTATTTAATCTGTAATACAGTACAGATGCCTTCTTTTCCTTATTAAAAATTGCACAACCTTTGATCGTTATGAAAAATTTATTTACCTAGTGACAGAAACACTATCTGATCACACCAATATTATTTTAGTTTCAGCCAACAAATGTCTATGATTTGAAATAACCAAACTCCAAATGGAGCAATGAATGCTGTCAAATAGCAGCTTACTACAAGTGCAAGAGAGTTTATCTGCCAGTGGTTAATAAAAGCAGTACTTTCATAATGGTTTTTTTCCTAATTATTTACAATCTGCATAATGGTACCATGCTGTAATTTAGTTGCAAAGGACATTTAAAACACTAAAATAAAGGGGGGGGAAAGGGAATGAAGAAGAAAAAAGGGAGGGGAAAAAAAAAAACAAAACAAGAGAATAGAGAAAAATAATTAACAAGCATGTTTTTTATAAATTTCGATCAGTGTTTTCTGTGCAACAAGAAAGTCTTTTTCAATGAATTTTTTTTGCTTTTTTTATTTACAGATGCTCTTTGACATCTCAGGTAATCAGCATCCCATTCAATTCAGGGTATGAAACGGCGGCCAATAAATTTTGTTCCGAGGCTTCTTCTTTCAGACTTAACAGTTCTTTTACATGCCATAAATCTAGGACACAGGACCCCATGGTTTTACTTCCTTTCTGAAGGAAGCCATATTAGAAATTTTACGGCCAAAAAAAACACACACACTCTGGCTAGGATCAAACCTGTGGTCTAACTCTGGCTAGGATCAAACCTGTGGTCTGTGTCCTTTTCATGATGATAAGAGGTATATTTACTAGGAATTTCCAGAATGCCCAAAATTAAAGCCCATGAGAGGTTTTGAAATTTTGCTAATGTGGTGGTCACCACTTACAATTTTAAATAATATTATACCCACCTCGTATTTGGAAAAATTAGTAATTTTTTTATATGCAGTTTTCTATAAAAGTAGCAATAGTAATTATTTCTACTCAAAAAGTTCTGTGCCATGTAAATTTTATTGGATGTAGTGGAAATTAGGTAATCCTTTTCCATTCACTGGTATGCTGGAGGGGGGACTAAAAGATTTATTCTAAATAAGACAGCCATGGCTATATCACAGCATTAGGTTTTACTAACTCACTTCTATATAATTCATGAGTTTTGCCTAATACCATATAATGAAACTACACATATCTATTAGCAATGTGTTTGTCTTTTCTTAGGCTCCTTTGTTAAGATTTTTTAAAATTAATTACCTATAATTATACAGGAGAAGTATGTGCATACTGCTATCAAATTTCAAGTTTTCATTTTTTCTTTTATTGCTGCACTTACTAATTTGGTCACATTTGTACATTAAATATATTTAAGAAAATAACTCTGAAATGTTTTTCAGTGCTATATTCCAAATGTAAATGTATGTGCTTTTAGGTTGCCATCATTCAGGCATAATTTATATTATGTGCCCAGAAGTCTCCAGACACCCTTGCTGTTCATTCCAAAAATGTCGGCTATGTAACTAATAGTTATAGGAGCTCCTTTAGCTACTATTACAGTGTTTAATCTTCACAGAAGCCTTTCCACTTAGTTCTGATACATTGAAGATGGGATTTATTGCCATTCTTGCTGAAGCATGGTGAAGAGTTGTCATGTATTTGGACAAATTGGTCTGGATCACAGTCGACTCTTGTTCATTCTAAGGTTGTTCGGTGGGGTTCAGGTTGACATTTTAAGACCATGCAAACCCACCAGATTTTCTTCAAACATGATGAAACAGTTCTTGCTTTGTGGGCAGGAGCATTTATCATGTTGATACAGAAAAGGTCTAATTCCAAACAGTTGCCACAGTGTAGAAGCATGCTATTGTCTAAGATGTATCTGCATTCACTGTGCCATCAACCGAAATTATGTCTGAGCCCAAACCAAGAATACAGTCTCAGATCATTACATTACTCCATCAACAGCCCCAGACCATTACACGTCTATTGAATTTCATTGTTGCCACAACACACAACAGACAGATCCACATATGCCATCTGAGTGCCACAGCACATAGCTTACCCCATCACTGCACAAAACCTTCCACTGCTCCACAGACCAATTACAGAATTGTTTGCACCACTGAAGACGTTGCACATTTGTTCTTGTGATCAGTGGCTTCTGGGCAGCAACACAACCATAGTCATATCACCTCTCAATAGATTGTTCTGTCATTGACCTCTGTATCTGACCTACAATGAATGTCCTCTGCTATAGTTGACAAGGATGCCTGATAATTGGTTCGTACAGTGCGCTTTAGAGTTTGGCATCCCTGATGTTTCCAATTTATAACAACATCACTAACAATGGGCCTGGGCACATACTGACAGTAAACATGTATTTTGAGGTTTTCTGCCTGCGCTTATATACCCTCAGATGCATAGCCTGATGTCACACAGAATGCGATCAGTGAGGTGTTCAGAGACTTTTGGCCACCCAGTGTATGTGGATGGCATAAAAATTAAATTAGATATTGAGTTCATTGTTATAGTTGGTTTTTCACCTCATGTATTTGCTTAAATTCAATTCTTTAGTTGAGATGTCCAACAGTTGTAAAACTTATACCTTTGAAGAAATCCACACAGTAAAATGAAAATATAACTTCTTTGTTTATTAAAAAGTTAAAATAATCAACACTCATGAGCGTTTCACTCCTTTAATTATTAAAATAACAGGACATGTTTCGCGAACATATCGTTCACATTGTCAACTGAGTACAACTAACGTTCATGCGGGGTTTGAATAATGGGCGACTGTAAGGCGCTCTGGTGGATTCTGGAAGAATTTAAAAATATTATCTGCTTCTGTAATTTCAAAATTTATAAGAATTTTTTCTTTTTCCTTAATAAATATGTTCTCCCGTATGTTAAGCTCCTTAGCTCCTTAGGAAATTACAGTCACCCATTATTCAAACCCCGCATGTACGTTAGTTGTACTCAGTTGACAACATGAACGATATGTTCACAAAACATGTCCAGTTGTAAAAGTATTTAAAATTAGCTTGTAACAGATGAAATTGCGAAGCACTGTTATAAATTAGCTGTTAGCATTACATGAAACTGACACTGATCACTCTAGTGAAACATAATTACCATGTAGGCATGAAAGTGTATGAGTAGTAGTAGACATCAACCAAAATTATGTGATTTGAGTTCCACATAGGTTTTCTTTATTTTAGGTGTACAACTTATATTTGCAAGATCATTCTCAGCAATATCTTAAAATTTGTGGAGAATGGGGGGTATATTGAGTTATTTCCATATTGTATTAAACATGGAAACTGTATATTTAAATCAAATTTAAAATAAAATCCATTAGTATGGAATGGATTTGAATGTTTTTAACATATAAAATGGAACTAACTTGTGTGTTAGAAGCAGAACAAAATTTAAATATTCCAGACTCTATACATATATAATCATCTTCATTTTGCCACTTAATCAGCCTGACACACAATGTGTTGTTTCTGTTTAATCACCAAAATGAAGACCTATATTATGAGATAAAATACTATACTATACAAATACTTGTCTTCGCCTTTGAAGAAGAATACAAGCAGTTCAAAATATTGCAATATTTGTGTTACCATTAAGCATTTTATCTATTTCTGTTTCTAGTTATTATATACATATAATAAACAAGATTAAGTTAATAATCAGCGATATATGTGCAAATATATATCACTGACTGTTAACTTAATCTTTGCTTGCATGCACATTGTGCAAACTTCTTCAATATTGTTAAAATAGCTTACACTGTGATGATAAAACACAAGTGAAACACAGGTGGTGCAGCAGGAACCTGACATTTTTCGAATTAAAATAGCAAAAGAAAAGAAAACTGTTTTAACCATACAAATTAATATAAAAGATAATACTATTTGAATATATAAATTATACATTTGAGAGATATTCCCAAAGTAAGTTGCTTATGCATGATCTGCAAAACTGCAGGCCATGAAGTGTTGTTTCCATTGGAAATAATATGACACCTGAAAATGGTTATTGAACCCACTGCCTGGAATTTCTGACCATATGGAGCGTTGCACCATCTTTTTGAAACCATAACTCCAAAGATCCACAACTGGTTGATTTTGAAGCAAAAAATTTCTTTAATATCTCAAGTGCTAAAGAGTATCAACTTTCCACCCACTTAAAAAAAAGTATGGGCCTATGATTCCAAAATTTGCCCAGACAATGCATATGGATTATGAAGAGGAAGTATGTGAAGCAGCTGGGGATTCAAATTAGACCAATAACAAATAATCTACTAGTTCACTGTACCAGATAAGTGAAAATCTACTCTGTAACTTTTTGAAAGGGCCATTTCATCTGTAAACAAATTAAGGAAACATATAGAATGTCACGAAATTGGTATTATGACAAATCACTGCTTTCCTACATTATGGCTGCACAAAACTTCAAATCCTAGTGCAAGATTCTTCTTGTACTTCTGCAAACTAAGCAAAGACATAGAATGTTTTCTTATGGAAATGATGGTTCTTTTACAGCACGTCTCACTGTCAATATATTTTATGGAATTCTTACACAGTTCTCAAGGCACAGTAGTTTCTTATTCAAAGTACCCACTTGAAAGTTATTTATCCACAACATGCTCATGCTTTGGCTAGAAACAGTCTTGACATGAAATGTTGAAATGACAAAAGAATAACTGCTACATAATTACAATTAATTCAGAAGAAGAAGAAGAAGAAGAAGAAGAAGAAGAAGAAGAAGAAGAAGAAGAAGAAGAAGAAGAAGAATGAGGAGGAGGGGGAGGAGGAGGAGGAGGAGGAGGAGGAGGAGGAGGAGGAGGAGGAGGAGGAGGAGGAGGAGGAGGAGAAGAAGAAGAAGAAGAAGAAGAAGAAGAAGAAGAAGAAGAAGAAGAAGAAGAAGATTTTCCCATTATGAATGCATGATGTGCACTATTCCACTGCTAAAATGACATCTGTTATGCAAGTATGCAGTGGGTCCATTTATTGCCAGAATGTCAGTGCTACTCAACTACTGCTCTTTAAAATCTGCCAGGTTCCTGCAGTTCATCCATACTTGATTTTAGATATCACCAATAGCTTTACATTCCTATATGCTTTGCTGATGGATGCATATCTAAAACTATGGCAGCTGGTACAATTAATGCAGGTCATGTATATGGTTCAAAAGTTGACTAAGTTGAAGTTTTATTTTATCCTCAATGCACAGCTCTCCTAAGGGTAATATGAATCAATTTTCAGTGGACTCTTCAACTGTGGTTAATTCAAACAGAAGCTTGTCCCCTTTGATATTCCTATTGAAAACAGTGTTAAAAATTCCTATTTAATTACAACTTTCAACCTTTTATTTGGGTTATTCAAAGGCAGAATTTTATCTATTAAAAAAGCTGTACTTAATCCTGAATTTCAGTTTAAGCTATGTTAAAAATGTAAGCAGTGGTCAGACAGCAAGCAGAATAATGCAATTTCAACTGGTTTACAATTATCCAAAGACAGCTGTTGGGAAGTTACGCTTCTGTTTACTTATATTGTATCTGCAACTTAATCCTTTCCTCAATATGGGTCAGGACTGTCCTTCAACCCTGTGCCTTAATTGCTATCCTCATTCTGCCATCTCCTCAATGATAATTTCCCAACTCTTTTGTGTGCAAGCATTTGCCTCCAAATCCATTAAGATTTGTGTGAAAATGTTAATTGTACTGAAGTGAGGGAAATAAGGACCCAAAATTGTCTCCTATTATTTCTTCATGTACGGTACAATGTTGAAACATGCCATATATTTGTTTATCATTACAAAGCAAAGTTGGAGTTCTAAAATAAGTGGAAAAAGGCATGAGCAAGATATGTGACATTGCTTAAGACTATGGAATACTACTGAACACATTATGCTTTTGCAAATTCAAATTTTGAATAACTTTTTTTTTTAAAGGGAAGGGGAGATCCCTTGGAGTCCAAATTAAAGTGTCTACTGCACTTTTTAAAGAAAATATTTTCATATGAGGAGTGTTTAATAAGGCATAGCATCAAGATTTAACATAAGACACCTTCAAATTCTATGAGGGAATGGTCCCGGAAATATTTATGTGCTGCCAGTAGAAACTCCATTCCTTATGACATTTGTGCATCATTCAAAGCTTTCACTATAGCCCCAAATATACGTCTACGGAAGCAAAAAAGGTGCATCTAAGACATTCAGTTCATTATTATAGTTAAAAATATAGCTAAGCTGAGAAACAAATAAGATTCTTGGCAACTGCAGTGCCAAAGGAATTTGTAAAGACATGGGTCTCTAAATAACCTACAAGAATATAGTTAATGCATACTATCAATGTATATGATTGGTGGATAAATAAATCTAACCTAATCTTTCTGCAGAAATCAACTATCAAACTAGCCAACCTTCTACTTGCATATATACATTTCATTGCACTCTTTTGTTCACTAAAGTTAAACAACAGACATTGGACATTTTGTGATAAGATGCAATTGCTAATTCCCTGGGCAGAATGGATATATTTGACGAGAGCTTATAAAGAGCACAGAGCATTTGCATAGTCCATTTTCTTGTTATACCCTATCGACAGACTATATAATACTCGATAAGTGAAATGCAATAAATGATGAAATGCTTACATGACTGGCAGAGAAATTGGCCAAACATTGTTTTAAATGAAAGTGTGAACATTCAAAAGAATAATTACTGCAAGCAAAAAATCTACTGGGTATAAGTATCAAAATGTCCCAAGATAATTGCAATAAAGGTGAATGTATTCTTTAGGCTTCCATGCCTGGCATTATTTGTATTAAATTATCATTGCTATTTTGCCATGGCCATTGGTTTGGATGAAATGTAAAAAGTAAAGCTTTTGCTGGCTAGTGTAACCAGCATGATCAATGAAAGTATCTGGAGATGCAGCAAGGGACCAAATTGTTAGAAATGAGAAGGGGTAGGAGTGGTGGTAAGTTCTAGTACAGTTGTTTGTTGCTTTATAACAGAGTAATATATATCCTAAACTTAGGTATTCATTTTTTACATTAAACTCCACTTACTTACACAAAAATAACAAGAATTTCGGGAGAATCTTCCCCATCTTCAGTGAGCAACTGAAGATGGGGGAAATTTTCCCAAAATGCATCTTATTTTTATATAAGTGGAGTTTAGTGTAAAAAAAAATGAATACCTAAATTCAGATATATTACCACTCCATAAGTACAATATTTATAGTAATATATTTTAGCCTGATAGCAGAAAGGACTTAGAAACAGAGCAGCATTCAGAAAATATAAACAGACAGATTTTCTAATCAGCAAAACACAGAATTTATTACTAATCAACAAAAAACTGCACAACAACTCTCCCATTACTCCTACCCCTTCCCACATCTAATGTATGTCCCTTTCTGCCACTCGACACTTTCACTCAGTCTACAGATAATGCTAATTACAGTAGTCAGTGAAAGCTCTGGTTTTTAAATTTACTTTAAATCACAAACTATGGCAAAATAGCCTGGTAAAGATCAATTTTAATAATATGCTCAGTTAAGGTATGACTTATAGTAAACAGGACTGACCAAACTCTATTTCACTTTCTTACTATTAAGTCAAATTATTCTAAAAGCAAATTTTTGTATTTAGAGAACATCTTATTAATGATGCTGATATTTAGATAATAAAATTTTTAACAAAACCAAAATAAAAAAAATACAATTTTACAAACAATTTACATATTTTCAAAATATTTTCTATTACAATTACATTTTTGAATCCTTTTAAATCAGGTCTGAAAACACTGGGCTCGCATAGCTCTTGCCATCTCCTTAACACTTCTTTAAAGGCATTAACTGTCTCTTTGGAAGTAATGTTTCTTGCACTACTTAATTCCAGGAAGTAAAAAAGAAATCACAGGAAGCCTAGATCAGGGGGATGTAAGGATGAGCTTAAACATAGTCATATTATTGGATGCATCATCATGGTTATGATTCAAACTTGTGATCTTTTTATGTGTACTTTCTCCAAGATTGCTAATAAACTATGAAACACCATTCTGAGTGATAGCCTTTTTCAGAACATGTCCTGTCTAACTCAAGAGAGTGAGTGATACTTTTCCTGAACAGCATGTCTTGTCTAGCAAAAGAAAGTGACAATCATTTCCCTGCACCTTTCCTTTAAATTTTCATTGATGGCACCTCAATGATAAATTTTCATTGATGGCACCTCATCTGGAAACATCCAGTGCTCTGACTGGTTTTTGTTCTGATGCTCTAGCAGCATATCCCAATTTCAACACTAGTGATGACGCATATTGCATTAGACAGCCCTTGATGAAATATGTCCATTTTCTTTCACCAAACCACAGGTGCTTGTTTTTGCTCTTTTGAGTTCATGAGAGATTCACATGCAACAGAACTTACTGAAATCAAGCTGATGTGGAAAAATCTTTTAAATTGTCTCATGTTGCATAAATTTCTCTTTAGCTATAGCAGTTGTCATTCTAAACCATGCTGCACATATCTATTTTGCAGTATTACTCCTGTCAAAGGACTGCCATCTCATTTGCCACAAAGATCAGCCAGGCTTATTTTGTTAAACCAATTAAAAACAGTAGTTCAACATGGAATTATATCTGTAAATAACCTGCAATTCTGTTGTTGAGAAACACACAAATAAAAATTCCAATAAATAAATGTGTGGAATTGCTCTTATATTAATTCCAGGCTGCTTCTGTTTTTTTTTTTTAATAGCGTTTAATGCCTGTTTTATCTACTGAGGCACACAGACAGTAAACAATGATGATACATTAGATGAAATGCTACATTTGGAACAGATTTTTAGGAAGGAAACATTTCAGGCCTAATTTAGGGTACCTCCCGGCATTTGCTATGCTTCAGCTGTCAGGTCTATCAACGATCAAATTCTTAAGGACAGTTATAAGTAGGGCTCAGATTCTTAGGTACGTAAATATTTATTTGTGCTGCAAAAGGAAATCACAAGCACGTATGAAACTATGAATGTGGTAAACTCAGAATTCAGCTTTTATTTTAAATTTTATAGCACGTAAAATACACATTTATTTAAAAATATGAAAATAGATATTTTTAAAAAATTGCATAAAATGCAATTTTAATTTATACTTTTAACAATAACCCAATTTGAGACTTATTATTGCTGGAACAGGAATTTCTCTTTGCCTTAAGTTTCACATCATGTGGGTGGCTCAGTAGTATTGCCAACACAGAGCATTAATGTTGATAAAAACATCCGATTAAATCATATTCATATATTGATTATTAGTATTTTGCTACACAAAACAGCTTGTTGAACTTGAGAGCCGAAAGGAAGTTTTAATATTTTTTTCAGTAAAACTTCACTGCTTAATGTTAAAAATAGTAGCATAATATAGTACAGTAACATTGTGCCTTCCAATTTCTTTTGAAAACATTGCTCGATCCGAAGCATAGAAAGTGCAACATCTGCTTCACTGTTTTAATATACACTATCTATATTCTTTTTCTTACATTCTTTAAGAGTACACAGAACCACTTTAGAGGATTTTAAAAAATCTTAAAACACATTTTCTAAAAATATGTTCATCCTTTTGTTCATTTCAACATGGTAAGGAAATTAATTATGTTGCTATTTTACTGTAATCCATATCATTAACTTTTTACCTTATTATACATGACCATCGCTATACACTTAATGAAAAATGTTTCATGAAAGAAGGGTGTATTTTCTGCGTGAATGTTGCAATTCAAATGTGGTAAAAACTTAATTTACAAGACACTAAAATATAAAAATAAAACTGGGAGAGGAAACTTGGGACACTATGGTTTGCACTGCACATGGAACAGGCTCAGCTTTGAGTCCCAGTTAAGTTTTCATAAGGGACTCGCCTAAATTCTTCATGCAAATGCCTGGAAAACAGACACCTGATAAACAAATCTCAGTCACAAGAGACATGATCATATATACAAAAAGAAGGGGCTAAGAAAGCAATATAAGAAAAGCATATTTTTTTTTCTTGATTACACAAAAAGAATGATTAATACTAGTAAACCAACTATAAAAGTGATATTTGAAATTATTATAAATAAATTCCTCATATTTTTCATTATTATAAAGCTTAAGTCAATCTTTCACATATCAATTGCAAATCAGCCCCCCCAAAAAATCTATCATTACATTAATTTACTAAAATGCATTTAATACAAAACTGCTATATATTTTGTTTCCTGCAGAAATTTAATAAATTTAGAAAATAATTTTCATCCCTATAAATAATTTTTACTACATGAAGAATAAAATTAAATTGTTTTGTCATTATACAATGATGAAAACCTTCTCTAACCCTAAGACATTGTGTCCAGAATTTGCTAAGAATTTTCTTATTACAAAAGTATATTCTGCTGCAATGTCAACACTATTATTTATTGCTATCATATGGTGAAATTCAAGTATAATCCAAAAACTAAGGTCTATCAGTAATTAAAACATATTTGAAAATGGAAAATTGTCAACACTATTATTTAATGCTATCTTATGGTGAAATTTGAAGTATAATGCCAAAAACTAAGGTCTATCGGAAAATAAAATATATCTGAAAATGGACAACTGTTAGAACCTGTCTTTGAATTATAAACTGTTTCATGCAAGTAGTAATTAAATCGATATCCTAACATATGTTTTATTTTATGAAGTTGAACAAGTGTGTGTTAACGGAACTACAGCAGAATTTCAATTGATTGAAATGGAATGCAACAAGACTACCTCACATAACCAAAATCTCAGATTATACTGAAAAGGGCTCAAAATTCGAAATTTCACAATTTTGTACAGCACAGCATAAATAAACCACAATATGATGATGCCAAAAAAAATACTTTCACAGTAGATATCTATTTAATATATTTCAAAGTTGGACTGAAAAACTACAGTAATGTTTAGTATGATGTTCTGTAAGATGCAATTCACATTACATTATGCTAGCATTGCTACAAAAAAATGGAACCAAGATTACCGTTTGAACAACTGAAAGCAATTTTGAAATAGTATTGGAAAACCAAGAATGCTGTTGAAGTTGAAAGACAATGCAGACATATGTACAGAACAAAACCGCCAATGCAAGTAACAATTGCATGGATTAGAGCCAAATTTGTAACTCGTGGTTCCATTGCAATGTTCACAAGGGCAGATCTGGAAGACCTCATACAGCAACAAGTCCCATGTCCACGGCTATGGTTTTGGAACATTTTGAGCACTCACCACAGAAATCTACAAAGCAATGTACACGCAAGACTGGGATTAGCAGAATCAGCATAGTCATATCATTAAAATATCAAAGTTAAAAGTTTTCATCCCAAGACTTTTGCATGCATTAAATGAAGATGACCCTGATCGGAGAATGCAGTACTGTGAGTGGTTTCGGAACATGGTGCAAGAGATGAGGTCTTTGTAGGGAAAATTGTTTGGCCTAATGAGGCACAATTTAAGTTGAACATAACTTAACCGGCATAACTGGGCCTACTGGTTTGAAAACAAGCCACGTGTTATTTTGGAAAAGGCTGTTAATTTACCTGGAATTAATGTTTGGTGTGGGCTGTCATCTAGGGGTCAAATTGGACCATTCTTTTTTGAATTGTTTGATTTGGTTTATTTACGGACGCTCTTTAACATCATAGGTCATCACTCATTCTATTCCGGGCATGAAATGGGCAACAAATTTTGCTCAGAGGCCTCTTCTTTCAAGCTTGAGGTTCTTTTGCATGCCGTAAATGTACAACACAGGATCCACGGCTTTACTTCCCTTCCTAAGGAAGTCATACTTAGGATTTCTATGCCCAAAAAATATCCATCGATCCTGGTTGGGTTTGAACCCGTGATCTTGAGTTTAGAAGGCAAGTATGGTTACCACTACACCACCAGGACCGATATTCTTTTTTGAAGGAACAGTAACTGGTCCAGTGTACTGAACATGATATGCTCATCCGTCTTGTCTGCCGTTCATACACTGTGGAAATGCAGAATTTTATTTCCTACAGGATGGTACACCACCACATTACCACAGTGATGTACATGTATACCTTGATGACAATCTTCCAAGGCATTGAATAGGACGAAGAGGTCCAACTGAGTTTCCACTGCGTTCTCCAGATGTAACTCCGTTGGACTCTTACCTATGGGGAACTCTTAAGGATGTTATATACCACAGAAAATTACCTACACTGGCAGTACTTTGGGAAGAAATTGAAAAGGCATGTGTTGCAATCGCTGAGGACACTCTTGCAACTGTTACTCAATCAGTAGTTCAACGTCCTCACAAGTATATCATTGCCAATGGTGGGCATTTTGTGTAGCTGTAAAACTCTAAGATGATTAGTGTTCATCATTTTCCGTTTGTGTGAATTCAGTTTTGTTAAGCTAACACAGTTTTTTCTTTACTTGAAGTTTGTATACTTTTTTGGCACCCTCTATATTCATTTTAAACAGACTTGTAGCTCTTCCATTGCTCAGCCCTACACCTCCCAGTTCCTTCTGGTATGTCAATTCTATGAGCACTTTCAGATGGCAAAAACCCTGCATTTATCAAAGCTAATAAATACAGCGGTATGTCTGCCCAAAGCAGCTATATCTTAATTAAAAGAAAACATGTCGACAGCAAATGGTCCTGAGAGTAGAAATAGTATCCTTTACTTCAGCCTCTCTGGGGGAGGGGGGGGGGAGTAATTTGCCATAGCACATGGGCTGAATGGCTCGCTAGAGTACAATAAAAGTAATAATGAAGACCACTCATAGCATTGAACCAAATCTAACATTCATGTTGTTTAAATCCTGTGATAGTAAGTGTAAAAGGATAACAATAAATTTAATTACACAATAAGACATGCATATTTATTAAATGACTACATAGAACTATTTTATTTCAATGAAATGAACAATCACATATGATTTCTTTCTTAATCAGTAGAAGGATGTAAGCATTAAAAGAAAGATGGTGATGATTTATATATAATTTATTTTAAAACAAACTTTATATATAATTTTGGACAAATTATATTGTTAATAAAAACAAAGAGAATGAAAAAATGCATTAAATATGAGGTTCAAATGTAAATAGCACAGGCGAGATTTAAACATGAGTTTCCAAAATCATATTCCATTTGAATCACCTAAACCAAATGGGGGCCACAGTTGCAATCTACCTGTAGGCTTGTAGGTGCCTTGATTCAAAGGGGGGCTTATTAATATTTTGTCATTCAAGAATGTGGCATTCTTTCTGTATATCAATGTTTTTTGATTCTGAATCTGGCTCCATTATGCAATATTTTAACAAGTGCTGCAATATCCTCAACTTTCCTTATAAATTTGAAGCCTCTCCTCTTGCTCTCCATCACTGTTGCCCAGTATTTAAGATATATCAGGATCTGCAACTGTCCATCAGCTTTTGAACTAAAGCTGACTACTGATAATTTTGACATCTGGCAATGGCAAGTTAGCTTCATGACCAGGAATTTTAAATTAAAACTATCCATTATTGTAAAGTGCACTGTAATGGATTGTCATTTGTTATCAGTTGGGACTTTCATCCTTTTAGCCTTTTCTCAGATTATGTGGAATATTGAATTATTCAGATACTATTGTAATTGATATTTTTTAAGATACTGTAACTAAACATTATTCATTTTCTCTACTGAAGAAATACATTTAGCAGCTTTATCAACATCTCAATAATGTGATTTATAGTTTTATTACAATTGTTACAATCAGTCCATTACAAAGTGTCACTTAATAGGTTTGCATGAAGTTGGTGATACTGTTTCATCATTTAGGCAATGTTGCCAGTTAGATCACTGCTGTTTCAACATTACAACTCGTGGTTAAAGCAGCAATAATAATATTTAGTATAATTTCACTATTATCATAATTTGCTATCCTTATTTTGCCCACATTAGTTACTGAAATTTTATTCATTTTTAGTTTCTATTATGGAGATATTGTGCATCAATTTCCATCTCCCTAAAATCTCTATTCTTGAATGCTCTTAACAGATTAGCTATCATTAATGCAATCATAACAGGGATATTATTTACATCCTGTACTAATAACGTAATTTACATTTAGAGCTTTCTGTATGAAATTACACAGAATCACAACTTTGCAGAAAATCCTCTTCACCTCAGTAAGAGTAAATTATTCATTTCACAATTCTGTTTTACAAAAATGATCAGTCCCTTTTACTATTTTCATAACTTGTCTATTTAATGCAGCACTCCTTTCTGTAAGGGATTGTTTTCAAGTAGTCTTCCTAAAAGATATCATGCATAGGGCACTGGACTCAACACCAGCATTATGAATGCTTTGTTTCAATGATGGTGCTGGTGATATTGTAGAAAGTATGTTACCCCTAGAGGGAATTTGACAACACTACATTCATTCCAGTATTGTCTGATTGTAAAGTGATATTCTCATTGAATTAGAGTTTTCATTTTTTCATAACCATAGTAGCCAATTTGAATCAAAACCATCAATAAACACCTTACAGTAAATTAATCTTAAAACATCATTCTATTTTGTCTGGTCATTATATTATGTTTGAGTTGAAAAAATGAATCAAGATGCCCTCAGCGTCAGATATTCTGTGTCTTTTATTATATTAATTGCTGACAGGCATAGCTTCTGCTTTATCACAAGGATGTTGGTTATCATCCCCTCACTAGTATCTAATGAACTGTGAAATGGTTTTATCAGCACACCTAAAATAGACTTCTTGATTAGCTCATCCAAAGGCATACCTCAGCTAGATAAGAGTTCTTTATTTTTAAGCTTTCAGATTCTACAGACAGTAA
The DNA here is from genome assembly GCA_030762175.1 of Metallyticus violacea. Classification (NCBI taxonomy): domain Eukaryota; kingdom Metazoa; phylum Arthropoda; class Insecta; order Mantodea; family Metallyticidae; genus Metallyticus; species Metallyticus violacea. The sequence continues at coordinate 48,025,418 of CM060841.1, forward strand.
CACACATCTGAGGGGGCAAGAGATCACCTAGAGGAGTTACAAAATATGAATATACACAAGCTGAAGGTTGGAGGCAAACCTAACAACAAGAATACATTTATAAGAGCAGAACTCGTGCATAAGCACAGAATAACCTGTATTTATCTGGCTAACACAGTATTAGACAATGGAGTCTAGGTACAGCCTTTCTTCAGATAGCAGGAAAAGAGTGTGGAGTGGATCAGCATAGTGTTATATTGCATTCAAAATGATAAGACAACTGATGAAACTTGTCATGTATAGAGAGAAAATGAAATGAAATGAAATGAAATGAAATATATGTGAACTTAAGCACATCAAATTATATTGCTGTTATTGTATGGTTAGTTACAAACATATGCATTCATTGCACACAGGCTGGAAGACAAAAAATAGTCCTGTTGCAAAATGATAAGACCAGGATGAATATTTCTTGACATTCATATGCAAACACTGTTCTACAGCTGCAGAGTTAGCAGCTTTGTGTCTGTTGTGTTTGTGAAGAGGGCACGATTAAATATGGGTCAAAGTCAGGGTTGTCAAGCTTTGAACAAAACCAGGTTAAAACCTACAAAGAAAAAGGACTTTCATTTCTGGAAACAAGATAGCAAGAAGGCTTACCAGGTCACCATGTGTGATAAATAACTTCCTAAAGCTATGAAATAATTATGAAATGAAAAAGTTGACTGGAAACCCTAAAAAACTATGTTTCGACAAGAGAAAAGTGATCAGAAAGCTCAATGATGGTGTAACATCCTTGAGACAACTTGTTTGTGATCCCACTGTCAATGTCCACAAATCTAGATTGCCAAGGCTAGTCAAACAAATAAATAAGCAACCCCCATATGATGGTCTACCATAAATAAAGACTGATCGACTGCATTAAGGAACACATCAAGGAAGAATGGAAGCATATAATATTCAGCAATGAAAAGGAATTCAAACTTTATGGTCCTGATGGTTGATCATACTAATGATGACTGTTTTCACATTCTGCACTTTGTAAAAATTGTTCTTTTGCATAAAAATTTCAAAGTAGCTACATCTTACAGCCCTTACTCTGTTATGAATGACTTTAATATAGAATTTAGACTTCTGCAGCCGAGTTTTACTACTGCTTTTTCGAATGTTACCAAATGTTAACCTTTTAACACGAGAGAGAGAGATGATGTTAACTTAACATGAAGTTTAACATGTTAAAAGTTAACACGGGTTGATGAAGCATAATTTTTGTAAATTTGAATGTTAAAGCAGTCTATTGGCTTGTTAATTTTAAACATCTGTTGATGAAACCAGCCCTTAGTGTCATAGAATGGCCTGCGAACAGCCTGGACCTAAACCCTATGCAGAATCTTATGCAGGTCAGTTTATCCAGATGAGAAGCAATGTGCCAATGTGCATGAATTAATAGACCTCTATTACATCTGGATGGAATGAACTTGAACTGCCAGTATTACAGAAGCTTGGAAAGACCATGACAGATCCTGTGATTCCAGTTCTTGAAAATGGATTCATTTGTAGGATATTAATGACAAGTGGTTTTATAATTTTGCAACAGATTGTTTTTTGTATCCGGCAGTTTGTGAAAGGAAAGCATTTGTTTGTAACTAATCATATGGTAAAGATTATATAATTTGATGTACCTAAAATATATTTTTATCAGTTTTTATCTTTAAACAAGTTTAATCAGTTGGTCTTATCTATTTATAACACATCTTAATTAATTGGATTATTGCGTGACAAATTATCACTACTTCAGGCACAGGATTATAACAAGGACATTCTCAACTGTGGTAGTATAAAACCAACAAGAGAGACAAAATATGATCAGAATAATAAAAGGTCTCAGGATGATCTCGTACCATAAAAGTGGTTAAGGAAGTTTCAGACACAAATGCATGAATGAGAAGCCTGGGATTCGATTCCTGCCAATACCATCCTTCCTGATTGAGGTTTTCCCCAGTTTTTTCTAGTCCTCATTCTGACAAATGTCGAGAGGTACCATAAATGTAATGTAGGCTTGAAATGTTCCCTTTTCACATAAAATCCTTTCCGAAATGAACACTTCATCTCATATATGACTAGTGTTCACCCTTGATATTTCAATGTTGAAAACAAGTATTAAAACAATAAAAAAAAAGAAAGACAAAGAAAATATCTCATTCCAAACACATAACCTTGACATATCAATGTTATCAATGTATCAATATATAATTACAGGGCTTTAGTTATAAATCTTGTCTGGGCTACTATGCACAGTGCAGTCAATGGTGCCCATTTTCTCAACTCCAATTTACCCCAGTTGCGCTATTCTTGAACACTACTTTTTGTTTGCTGGTATTACAGCAGTAGCTTATATGTGTATATTTATTTGCAAATAATGACAACTGACTTTCAAATGCTCTTTTTGTGTAAATGCTATTTTATATATGAATAGCTCATTATGTGCATGCAGAATTTACTCAGAACTTCTCTGGTCTTTTCACAATATATAATTAACTATACTGGTCATCAATTTGAATCTACTTATTTAGTACAAAACTAAAAAAATACATGAAAATGTAAATTTTAACAGAGGAAATACTAGAAAACTTATGCAAATTTATAAATTTTGACAACAAAATAATTCTAATTAGTTCCAGTAGAAATCTTGAAATGTAGAGAAAAACATTAGCATTAAATGAACACTGTCTGGCAAAACTTATCAGAAGTGTTTTCCCAATGCAGTACCTGTTTGACCAAGGAGTATAACATTTCCTCTACCTTCTACAAGACTGTATACATGCTTTACGAAGTGGAGTTAAAGTACAGGTGCCAGACTGTATACATGCTTTACGAAGTGGAGTAAAGTACAGGTGCCATTTGCTGCAATGCTCCGAGCAGCTGATGTGTAAAGCAGCTTGAATGGACAAGGTTTATAAATAAATCCCAGTATGATAGCCCAGATTTTTAACGTTTTATTTGTTCTACTCTTACTATTACACTGCCAGTACATTAAAATTTCAACTGTACACTCATTTTCCTTTATATGCTGTTTAGGGAGCTTACAGCAAACTATCATTATTTTAAAAGAAAGAATACAAAATAATAAATTTTAAGTTCCTATTTTATAAACATGCATTAAAGATGAGCATATGAAACAAAATAGCAATTTTTGCCTCTTTCTTTTCTTTTTTTATGTGTAAATACTGTCATAAGTAGACAGTCATGTGCAATTCCAAATTGTGTTACAAAAGAATTTTTACATTGTCCTTCACATTACTGCAACAATAAATAGTTTGTTCCATTTAACATGAAGTCACTGGTGTATAATTAATAGATTAATTTCATTCCCATGTTAACTACCCATTTATTTATTATTTCTACTTCTTAAAGAGCTGCATACATATCCTTAATCTTTATATATTCAGAATTTCATGAGCTTCGCAGAGCTTTCAAAATATTGCCCAATTCTTCTTGGAGCTTTCTCCAGATGTTCAATAATAGCAAGTCAGAAAAAGTTGCTTTGATAAATGCTAGAAAAGTGAAATTTTTGTGTTCTGGGGTGCATTCTTTGCATCTAAATTTGAAGCAGTTTCACAGTTGTCATATTTGCCTAAACACTTATTTCAGCAAATGCAGCTCAGTTGGCAATCAAGCCCCACAGTGAATGGCAATTAGTGTGGTGGAGCATATATTTCCTACAGCCCATCTTTGAATGTCTGAATGCAACTGACAGAAAAATACTCCTAGAAAATTATTTCTTACTGTTTTACATCATGATGTTGGCATATAATAAATAAAATTTGTAATTTAAAACCTAAAATCCTGAGTGGTGGTAGCTACACACCAAATTCCTTATTGAAGAATTTTAGCTTATCCGTATCTTTCACATGACAAAAGTTTCTATTCCTTAAAATAAATAAATCAGAACATCAGTAAAATTTCTGCAGGCAAATGCAACAATTTATATCCTGGGGCAGATGCCTAATTCCTTAACTCACAAAATACAATTGTAACTCAAGTTTTTGGAGTTGCTGACAGCAGGCAGAAAGAAATATTTAAACAGTTTTCTCACTCAAGAAGAAAATGGGTGTATATATTGAGATATAATGAGCGAGAGTTGGCTTATTTAATACCAGCAACTTTTAGGAAGGTAGAGGACATAGTGAATGCTAAACAGTTTTATTATAGTACTCTGTTTTGGCGACATTGCTGGTATAGCACGATTTGAGGTAAACCTTGGGACAGAAATAAAACCTGATTCTTGAGATGTTGAAAGCTATCATGTAAGATTTAATGGACTTGAATAAAAAAGAGAATGAATGAGAAAATAAGTAGAAGAATAAATGCATAAAGGAAGTTATAGAAAATTCAGTAGGAAAGATACAGAATGTAGTATTAGAATGCCAAAAAAAGGTGCCATATTTGAAGAGTGTAGATCAGTGGAAAACGAACATGATTATATTGGAATCCAGGGAAAAAGAGATACAAGGGCATGACAACTAGCTGAAGAAATTATTTTGGGTAAATTAGACAGTGAGTTGGTGGGTTGGGAAAATGTGGATGTTTTCAGTGTCTGCAAAAGGAGATCTAACCTAAGACCATTAATAAGTCCGCCGCTATGACGTTTAAATCTTATGGAATGCAAAATTAAAAGGATCAAGCACATTTATTAAGAAAGAAGAGATGCACTTTTAAGGGAAATGAAAAAAAAAGTCAGGGCATAAGAAAGAAATGCATAATCTCCAGGACTGGATCTATGGATAGATGGCAGAAAGAAGGATTTGAGTCAGCAGAATTCAGGACAGAAATAACTGAACAAAATTTAAAGTCAGCAGCACAGACATCAGTAAGGAGAGAACATGCATCAGATGCAGAAAGGGATGACACGGGCAAAAAACAGGAGAAAGAAGTACTGGTGATCGTCACCATCCAGACGACTGAGGCCAGAGTCAGCTGGTAGAAGATGCACATGAAGGTGTCCTTGGGAGCTGCTTCTGGGCTTGACATTTGGAAAGGTGATGGCCTAAGCATTATGTCAACACCTAGAGGTAACAATGGAAGTTTGTGACTGTGTGAGAGGAGAAGCAGCTACTGATAAGATGAGCAGGAACAAATTACAAGAGTTGAGATTTGAGAGAAAAGACTCAGTATAGGGAAAAGAATTGGGGATTATATTTTGGAATGTTTAAGGGGTGATGAGAAAAGTGAAGAATGCTAAAATAGTGCAGTTATAAAATGCATGCGATGGATGGTGATAGTACAGAAATGGTTTGGCAGGAGTATTATTGCTGAGATTAATGGTGCTGTTTTTTATGGGAAAGAGGATCTTAAGAAGTATTAGGGGCAGTCATGAGGTGGAATTGGTGTGTTTATATGAGAAAGTTTGCAAGTGAAAGTGTTTAAAGATCTAAGTGCTAATTCAATATTATTATGGTGTCAAATAAGTGAAGTCTGTGGTAATGATGTGTGCCTATGACCCACCAAATACTTCTGAGTTTTACGATCCAATTTGTTAAGCAACTTAAGAAAAGATGTGGAGGTCCTTCAAAATAGATACGGGTATAAAAACCATAAGTTAATGGGTTACTTTAATGAGAGTAGCACAGTATTTAATGCATTTAGTTCACATAAAAATTATATGAAGAAAGAATGCACGCTGGAAAGAGTTAATAAAACATAAAATCTGTAATAAGGAAGGAAAGAAGCTATTTGCTTTTGTGAGGAATATAATGTGATAATTTTCAATGGAACCCAACCATAGGGAAAGATACTCTGAGTGTAATTTACATTGTAAATAAGAATGATCAAAGTGTTAAGGATTATATGCTACTTACAATAGATTTAGATGTATACTTGCAGATTTTGAGATGTTAGATTTTGGGTTTACCAGTAGCCATTTTCTGCTAAAAGTGAAATTTCAAAATAAGCATAGGAAAAGAGAGATAATTGTGGGCAAAGTGGATTTATTAAGAGAGATACAGATGGAGAGATGTTCAATTAGAAGACTTTATAAGGAAGCTAGAATCAAATCTTAGAAGAGTATTTAATGATAACTTAGAAGCATTAATAATGAAAGAAAATTAGGGGAAATAATTTAGAAACTAGAGAGGTTAGTCAAACAAGTAGGTATATGATGAGAGTGAGCAGAAAATGTAATAAGATATATGAGGATTGGTATGACAACGAATGTAGAACTGCTACACGAAAAGAGTTAAGAAAATGGAGACAAACTGCAGAACAGCAAGAAAAACATAATTTTAATGATTCAAAGATGGGAGTATAAGTCTCTTATGGAAGAAAAAAAGATTGGGAGGTTAGAAAATTAAAGGAAATACAGGAGGCAACAAGATTAAATGACAGTAAAACAATGCGGTTGATAGTTAAGAGATTGTACGAGGGGTAAAGAAAATTAAAGAAAACATAGGAGGCAACAAGGTTAAATGATATTAAAACAATGCGGTTGATAGTTAATCAGATTGTATGAGATATGAGACCAATCAAGAATTCACTAAATTTTGAATATTTAGACATCAATTTAAATGAAGTAAAAGAGGGGGGAAAATATGTGACATTGATGGCATACCAGAAGAATTTTGAAGGTCTGGAGGAAAATAGAGGGATGTTATTGTTACAGTATACAATGATATTTGAAGAGGGTAAATTTCCCAAAGGAAGGAAGACAGTGATTATAACGCCAATATTTAAGAGAAGAGATGATATAAATAATACAGTAAAGTAAAACAGCTGAAGTACATTACCTGTGCTAGCTTTATTTATTTGGTTTATTTACGGATGCTCTTCAACATTTCAGGTCATTAGAGTACCATTCAATTCAGGGGGTGAAAAAGCCGATAAATTTTGCTCACAGGCCTTTCAAACTTGAGATTCTTTTACATGTCGTTAATCTACAATACAGGACCCATGGCCTTACTTCCCTTCCAAAGGAAGCAATACTATGACTTTTATGCCCAAAAAAATTCATCAATCCTAGTCTGGATTGAACCTGCAATCTTGGGTCCACGAGGCAAGATGGTTGCCATTAGACCACCAGAACCGACATCTGTGCTACGGAAGTTACACACTGGCATATTGACAGAGTATGGTTACAAAAATGAGCAGAATATGAAAATAATATTAAGAGTACAGTTACAAAAATGGGCTGAATATAAAAATAAAATTTCTAGGATATAAGGAAAAGGGAATAATATTTTTATAATAAATACAATGGTAGATAAATATTTAGGTCATAAAAGAGGGAGTCTATATTTGCTAATTGTGGATTTGAAAATAGCATTTCATACAAATGGTTATAATGCAGTGTGGGCTAAATTCAGTAGAAAAGGAGTAAGTTGCAATTTCATAAAAGCATTGCAACATACATAATAATTATGTTTTGATAATGGCTACTTTATTAAGATTGTACATGATATTGTGACTTATATTAAATACATATATTGATTTATTTACGGATGCTCTTTATCTCAGGTGAATTACACATAATATGTTGACTTATATTAAATACATATATTGCTTTATTTACAGATGCTCTTTAATATCAGGTCATCAGAGTCCCATTTAAATCAAGGAGTGAAACAGTCGACAAATTTTGCTCAGAGGCCTCTTTTTAGAGGCTCAAAGTTCTTTATCATGCCATAAATGTATGACATGGGACTCATGGCTTTACTTCCCTTCTGGAGGAAGCTATACTTAGCAATTTTACACTGGAAAAAATCCATTGATCCTGGCTAGGGATATGGTGACTGCAAATAATGTGAACATAATACTTCTTACAAGGAACATGTCACTACACTCATATCGAAATATGCCTCAATTTTCCTGTGTCATCTGTGTGCTATAAGAAGTTCATATTCCAAAAATGAGTTGCTGTTTTTACTGAAAGTACACTTAAAATTAGTTGACAAATTCTTGGAACATATAGGGAACATAAAATGGTAGTGTAGAGAACTGGGGAACCCTGAAGGGTAACAGTCTTTCTTCTGCACGTGCATAACACTATTTGCTCTTAATTCTAAACTGTTATTGGCTGAAGCCAAAGTATTATTGGTGCGGTAAGATAGAGAAACTACTGTCTTTAAACAATTGATCTCAATGGCTGTGAGGAAAACTGGCAAGTATATGTTGCCATTAACATCACTCCAAATGGAGTATTCTTATTAAATCTTAAGACTACCATTGGCTCAAGCTAAAATATTATTGGACAAAAGATAGAGAATTTCTATCACCTAATTATCAATGACTGAAAAAAATGTGGCAATGCAGTTGTTACCTACACAAAGCAAGCCAGTTGGGTACACAACAAATGTGGCAATTATAAGAGGACAGCGCAGACTGTGTTTATGGTCTCTACCAGTCACAAATATATATATTACCCTAGGTTCCGCTGCCTTGTGTTTCTTTAAAGACTTACAAATTATCATCTTTCCTGTATTTATACACTGTATAACAAACTATTTGCTTGTTTTGTAGAAGCAACAAGAGCAAAGAAAAACATAACTGACAAATATTTGAAGCTCTGGACCTTGGAACTTTAAAAAAAACTATTTGGAAAAATGGATTTTAGTGCATCCTCTTCTGGGATCTCTCATTTCAAAAATATTCATAAAATTAAAAGATAACAAAAATAGTTTCAAGGGCATTTGTAAAGAAAGAAGAAGAAAAAAACAAAGTGGCAGAGCGCTTTTGGAAAACCCCTTCCTGTATTTATAACCCTGATCAGAGTGATTTTGAGCACAAAATGAGAGCAAAAAGGATTTTATCTTTTGTTGCGGAGAAACATGTTCAAACTGTTGCACTATCTATTAGTGTTCTAACCCATTCATACACTATTATGTCCAATACACTATTATGTCCACTATTAGAGTGGATAGATCTCTTTTTCTTAAATTATTTCTTGTACTGCAACAGAACATAGGCAATTTCGAGCCTTAAGTTTCAAGGCAGATTTAGAGTAGAAAATTTAATTGTAAGAGCAATGAAATCAGGAAAAATACAGTTGAGATCCTGGTTTAATGAGGCCTGTTTACCTTGTTCTAAAAATAATCATGCTTTACTTTTTGATTCTCGGACGAGTTATAATGACACTACATGTCTTTAAGATATTCAGCCCGCAACTACAGGACACTTCAACCATTGGATAAGTTTTTCTTCCGGCACTGGGAATCCCTTTATTGTCATTTAACTGAAATTTTGACAGTCAATGAGAACATTAATTGTGAGTTTTTTCAGCAGGACAATATTTTGAAAATGCAGTCATTTATTCATTATCAAATTTCATCCTCACGGTTCCGGGACATTATTAAATATTCATGGTGAACAACCAAACATACAACAGTGCGACCCCTCGAGCTCACTGTACCTGTAAATTCTGCCTACAAACATGTGTGAGGATATGTGTAAATGCAATTATTTGTTGTGTATGGTGCTGAAAGAACTTCTCTTTTAATTACTACATCCACAGCAGAACTTCTGTTTTGCTTTCGTCCATGCAAGACGCTTACAGAGATGGTCGATCATCTCCATGCATCCAGAACTCCTGGTTACGTTAAGGGATGTCCAATTCCTACTCTAAACCAACATTTTCAAATTTCGATCTCAGGTGTTGCAGTTGAAAACAGCAGTTCATTTTTAGAATATAGCACATAGATGACAGAGAAAAATTGTTCAGGTATTGACATGTTCCTCGTTAGATGAGCATATTTAATCTGTTTATTGATGCTATACTAGAAGTAATCAGTTAAGTCAACAGGCATACTCCAACAATAATATCAAGATTCCTGGCTTACTATTGCAGATTTCCTAGTAGTGGAGTCAATAACTTATGTTGTTGCAATGAAATCAATTAAAGTAATACCTATATTTTGTAAGGAATGGGGCCTAACTATAAATACTCAAAAATAAAATGTTATGGTATTCAAGAATAAGCTGTGGAAAAATAGTGCTGGGAAGAGACAGAAATGGCTACACATACACACAAAACTATTAACAAAAGGAATAGCTTCAGAAGCTATTGATATTAACAGGCATAACTACCAGGAATGCACATAAAGTGTTTGGAAGGAATATTCTTGGCAATAGTCCAGACTAAAATGCTGTGTGCAGTAGAAAATACTGAAGAGGTTTGAGTTACAGGAAATTTTGTGAACAAATTCTGGGACTACCAAAACCTTCACCAAATCAGGTTACACAAACAGAATTAGGAAGAGTACTGAGCAGAGAAAATATAATGATAGTTTAAAATATTGGTTTAAGATAAAGAGTTTATATGAAAAAAATATTTTGAAACAATGTTTAGATTTGCATGAGAATGCCTTGGTTTGCTATAATAATATTTGGGTCAACAGAATTAAACCTAAATATTGTACTTACGAAGCTGTTGACAATGGAGTGGCAATATATCCTAAACTTAAGTATTCATTTATTTACACTAAACTGCAATTACCCATCTTCACTTGCTCACTGAACCGCTGTTACTCGAAACGATGGCTGGACAACCGGATGTTCCTGTGATGGCCTCTGTTGGTTGAAGTATGAAGTTGCTGAGTTCACCCACCAGAGGAAACTCGAAATTCATTAGGTTTTCCCTATTTTTTAATATTAAAATTTTTTCAGAAGTGGATAACTCCAATGGGTTGTGAAGATGTTTCGGCAGTTTAATTCCCAGTTTTATTTCATGGTTTTTGATCCAAAAGTGAGCGGCTATTGCTGATTTATCCACCTGTTAAACTGAATATTCCTAGAATGTTCTTTCCTCCGAATTTCCAAATTTCTTTTTGTTTTGCCTATGTAGCTAAGTAGCCTATGCAGATTTTGCCTATGTAGCTTTGTGCACAATCTGCATAAAATGCACAGATTGTGAACAAAGCTACATAGGCAAAGCAAAAAGAAATTTGGAAATTTGGAGGAAAGAACATTTTAGGAATATTTGGTTTAAACAGGTGGATAAATCAGCAGTTTTTGGACCAAAAACCATGAAATAAATTCGGGAATTAAACTGCTGAAACATCTTCACAACCCATTGGAATTATCCACTTGGGAAAAAATTTTCATATTAAAAAATAGGGAAAACCTAATGAATTTTGAGTTTCCTCCAATGGATGAACTCAGCAACTTCCTACTTCAACCAACAGAGGCCACCACAGGAACATCTGGTTGTCCAGCCATCATTTCGGTTCAGTGAGCAACTGAAGATGGGAGATATTCTCCGGAAATGCGTCTTAATTTTGTTTAAGTGATTGGAGTTTAGTATAAATAAATGAATACCTAAGTTTAGAATTAAACATGTTATGGAAAAAAGTGATTTGGGGATGACCTGGAAAGATTGGGAATTAAAAGAAAGAAGTTTTTTGGAAAGTTATTAAACTAAGAATTGAAGATATTGAAATCCAGAAATATTTTGCATTTTAATAACAAAAAGTCATTGAGGATATACAGGGAATTAAAGAAAGAATGGGGTAGGAAAAATTATGTAGAAAAAGATGACAATGGTCAGAGAAGGAACTGCATGGGCTAAAGCAGGTGTAGGGAAATTGAAAGGTTTAAAAAGAGAAAATGATTTAGAGGAATGTCTTATGTGCGAAATGAAAGTTAATTATTGGCATGCTATTTTCAAATGTGAAGAAACCAAAATAATGAGAGAAATCTAAGATGGAGAAATGGGTCAACCTACCAACTGAAATAGTGGGGGAAAATTTGTTGAATATGAATATGAAGTCAGCGATGATGTCATGGAGATAGGTGCCTATTAAGTAAAAAGCAAATGGATAAGGAAGAATAAATAAATCAAGAGAAACAGCACTAACAAATTTAATAAAAAGTAGAAATGTATAGGATATATGCTTACATATAAAGTGGTCCTGGTAGCAGAATAGCCACAGTATTGAAACTTTCTAGGCCACTGGAATATAACAGCAGCTCAGGAGTACAAGTCAACTATGTTCAGTTAGTAAGAATGTTGTTTCCTTGGTTAACAATTAGTGTCTATCAGTGTAACTGAAAATTATATGTATTTGTAAAATTAGATGGAAAGAAATAGTTGATAAATGTAATATAAATTGGATCACTGTTGGAATTATAAATAAAGATAAAGAGGGTAAATAATATATAAATTGTAGTAGGGAGGAAGGGTATGGTGGTAGAGAGAATTTTAAAATATTGGTATAGGATTTTGAAATCAGAGGACCACAATGTTCTAAAAGAGTGAATGGAATATTAAAGGGAAGTAATGAAAGGTAACAGCTGGATGGGAGAAGTGGGGGAAATATTGCAAGAAATTGGGACAGGGGAACTTTGAGAATTTGGAGATAAAAGTAGACAAGGGTTTTGGAAGGAAATAGCAAGAATTAAAGATATGGGGAGGCTAGAGATTTGAGCTAGTTTTAGAGATAAGTTTTTTTTAAAATTGTACAGCATAATTAAAAAGGAATGGGGAAGAGAGAAATATGCAGATTGCTGTAATAAATTTGGGAGGGAAGGACTGGCCTAGATGTGAGTAGGAGCACTGCTTTTAAAGGGTCTTAGAGGAGAAAATGAGAAAGAATGTGTTACATGTTGGGAGCCTGAACAAATATTTCATTTAACCTAAACTTAGGTTTTCATTTTTTACACTAAACTCCATTCACTTACACAAAAGTAAGATGCGTTTCGGGAGAATCTCTCCCATCTTCAGTTGCTCACTGAACTGCCGTTACTTGAAACAATGGCTGAACAACCAGATGTTCCTGTGGTGGCCTCTGTTGGTTGAAGTAGGAAGTTGCCGAGTTCATCCATAGGAGGAAACTCGAAATTCATTAGGTTTTCCCTATTTTTTAATATGAAATTTTTTTCTCAAGTGGATAACTCCAATGGGTTGTGAAGAACAGCTGGTTGTCCAGCCATCATTTCGAGTAACGGCAGTTCAATGAGCAACTGAAGATGGGAGAGATTCTCTGAAATGCGTCTTACTTTTGTGTAAGTGAATGGAGTTTAGTGTAAAAAACGAACACCTAAGTTTAGGTGATATTGCCATTCCATTGTCAACAGCTTTTTAAATACAATATGAATATTTAATTGTTTATTAGTGTGAAGGGGAAAAGAGATGGAGGGTATATGGGAAGCAAAATGGGATAAATTACACATGGAACGGTGACTGATATGGGAACAAAAAGAAATAAAATCATAGGGGAATATTTAAAAAAGGGAGAATGGATTAGAATAATTAAGGAGAGATAAAAAGTGTTAACAAGAGAAATATGAGAAATGCAGAGTTTCATTATGCAGATAACCTGAGTGTTGTTTGTAATGAGGTCTCTTATAGATGTTTAGATTTATTAATATTATAATGTAGGTTAAGTATGTTTATGTGTTAAATATTCATAAATGTTTATTATAAAATTATTAATAATACTGGTTTGTCTTGTTCATGTTTGAATGTATGTATTTATTTATGAAAATTATATAAAACAGAAGACCAAAATATGGTGGGTAAATTGAAAATTTGAACTGTTTATAGAGATATTATTGGTAAAAAATTTAAATGTATAAATTGTAACTGGGCAGGAATGAAAATAAATACATTTTATATAAATTCGAAATAAATATAGTTGTTAATTAGTGGCTGATGAATTTAAGAAGAATTGCACAGAATAGGAGTTTATTATTTTTTTTTTTATAGTGTTCAATGCCTGTTTTTACTTCTGAGGCACCAAAGGCGGCAAGCATGATGATACATGAGATGAAATGATAAATTGAGAAAAGATTTTTTTAAAGGAAGGAAATGTTTCAGGCCTAAGTTTAGAGTACTTCTCTGGCATTTATGAGGACTGAGGAATACCCGGAAAAAACCTGTCAGGTGAATGGTTCTGGCAGGATTCGAACCCCAGACCTCCTGTTTGCGAGTCTGCACCTTAACAACCTAGGCCACCTGTGGCGGTATATTGGTTTCAAACTCAAGCTTTTCTGTATATTTAATTTTTTCCTTCTTCGGAAGAAAACAATTAAAATGCAATTCAATGCTCATTTGCATCAAAATAAACTTCACTCTCACTGCTTTCAACAGCTCTGTACACAACGACCATTGTCAGCACATTAAAACAGTGTCCAATATCATAATTGTATTTAAAAGTTATATGATGTTTTCATACCAAGTGTTTGCAATGGCAAGTCCTTATAACAGGAGTCAGGGGGGAAAAGTTGAAGGCTGCTTGGATTTTAATCATGGATCATCTTATTCTCTAACCATTTAGTTACAATATCCTCTACAGCCACAAATGTGAATTTTTGCCATCTGAATGTACATACCCTGGAGACTTGGAATGCTATAAAGTGTGGAGATTTGATTACAAAATTATTCTAATAATTATTTATTAGAATAATTGAATATATTTTTGGTTTGGCTTTAGTTAACTTCACTGTAAGGATTAATTTATGGTTTTCATAAGCAGTTCTCACATCCACTATTTTAAAGGCCCAAGTTAGATAAAAAATTTAATTCCGTGTAACTTGAAGATGAAAATCAGTTAAAATTGAATGGATTATACCATGTTTCTTCAGAAGATGCAACACAATTATCTTTAAAACCTCATCACAAAATATGGTCCATTATAAAGCAAACTTTTCTAGTTAACCACTGATTTGCCAAGTTTTTAACTTTTGACATGTATGCTGGTAATTGAAATGCTTTACAATGCATGCATGTAATGGCACACAATTTGAACAAGAAAACAAAATCAAGAGGTTTAAGAATAACGAATAAAAAAATTATATTTTGAAATTGATAAACAAAACTTCAAGCTCAAAAATCAAATTCATCTTATATTTCAGTCATGATTGTGACATAACTGAAAATTTCAGCTGCAAGATTACACAGCTTGCTCGCTTTTTCTTTAATTATTAAAAAAAGACAATAGTTATATTGAAAAGGTTTCAATGATTTTCATTATATATACCATGTTAACAAATGCTCCTTCAGAACATCAAGACAAGATAAAAAATACTTAAAAATTTGCCCACAAAGCTCTTCTATGACACAGTTCCATGTCTTCTAGTTCACCCATGACGGTCCTATGTGGATGTTTTAACCCCAAGTCTGTTTTCCATAAAAAATGCAAATGCCAGTTAACCGAGTGCTATCAACCTAAATACTCTAATAGCATGCATATTAACATGCATTTATGAAAAACAACCAATAGAAGTGTCTAACGTATATGCATGACTACAGGCTACGATGAACCACGAGTTTGTAATATTACCCACAGTCTGATAAGTTAGTTGTTAAGAGTATCTGATGATGAAACTTAAAGCAAAAGTATGTGCTGAAGGACAGATAGAGTTTGTGTCAATGACTTGGTTTTATCATACAACTGAACAATGGTTATTATATTTATATTTCCAAAATCCATCTCTATTTTCATTTCAATACTTCTATGTTAAAAATAATTTATAGTACATAATAACAACTCAAATCAATTTAAAACTGCTCTCTTGAAAAATCCAACTTTTCGTTTGTTTTTTACTTAAATAAATCATTTATTTAAATCATAGCTGCTGCTTAAATTCTTCACCTATCTTATTTAAATAAAGCATTGATACTCTAGCTACTGTTTAAATTCTTCACCTATCAATGAAAATGAGTTTCTTGGTGAAAAATTCACTTCATTTTGATACAGTATGTGCTAACATTGAATCACAAAAGAAAGGGAGAACATTCATATCTTGTGCCCATGAGGACTATGGTGATTACAGCACTAACACAAATGAAGAACAAATTTACAAAATTCAATCTTATAAAAGTTGATGAATAAAAATAGTTTCAAATAATTTCTTTCTGAAAGAAAAAAAAAGTTCACTGAACTGACTTAACATTTTAGACTTAAAAGGTCAGGTTATTTTGAAAAACATAGGTATACTTATAAGTATTAGCTTCATAAAGTAGTTGCTGATATTTCTTGCACAGTGAGTTCATATATTGCAAGCTTTATGGAAGCACTAGGCAATTTGTAGAATGCCATTACAACATTGCAAATGAGCACATAATTCAAGTACTACATACTGCAAAAATGCTTGATTTTCACTAGTTATATTTAATTCATTTATATAAAGGTATTTTCTCAGTTAATTCATTTATATAAAGGTATTTTCTCAGAAAGTAATTTTTACTTCTGTATTCGGTAACTGCTGCATCCTCAATGTCTTTAAATTTTTCTTATTTTATTTTTATTTATTTAATTTTTTGCTGCTATTTCCCAATGTTGTTCCATTCAAAATATTTTTGATTCACACTTCATTCTTCATTTAAAATTGTGGATGCTTACAAATCTTACTAGACTTACTGAATTTTACAATAATTGACATGGCATATCCATTGAATCGCATGAGCTAAATTACGTAAATAAATTCATATTTCTCTGCAATATACATATATTAAATAGCTTATTTCATATGACACTGAATTGCTTTCTTCAACAAATTGATCATGATGTAACTCATGTTTGTATTCTATTTTATCAAATTTTCTGCTGTAATGTATCTATATAAATAAACGCAGCACATGACACTCTTAACCTCCTGTCCTTTTGAAATCAATTAACAGAAAGAATTTACTGCTGCTGTAACCATTTTTATTTATTTTCACATATTTTATCTTCTATGAAATGTTATATACTTTCACTGCACAAATTCACTGAATTAATAACTTATGAAAAGCTGTCAATCTACTTTTTCTACATAATTCTATTTCTCAGACTCAATTTGACATATCTGAAGTATACTTAAATGTAAATTGGAACTTGCACAGTGAAGCTAATCATATTAATTGATATCATTGTATGATTCAGTTGAACTACACACTCTTAAAGCTTCACTTACTTTTCATAAATGTATGGAACAGGTTTCGAGAACATTTAGTTCCCATCTTCAGTCAGCCCCAAGTTCAATATCTAAAGTATTTAATAAATAACAGAAAATTATTCAACTTGCTGTAAGTCCAGAGTATATTTTGCTTTTAAAAACATCTGGCCAGTTGGATGCAATCTTTCAATGCTGTCTTTATAAAAAAATCTGAAAAACATCCAGTGTTATCCTGGTTTATTTTTCAATTTAATCAAAATTCTTGGCACCACTTTGTTTATTTTGAGAAGTTTCCACAGAATTCTTGAAATGCACATCTCTTTCCATGCATTTTGTGCTACCACCAAAGAATATTCATTACTAAAACAGTTGACAAATACTTTTCAGCTTTACAAAAATCACTTCAATAGAGGACATTATATCCAGCTTGTTTTTTTTTTTTTTTTTTCCACTTATTTTTCTAAACTCCAAAATTCCTTAAATAAAGAGGATCCTTTAAGCAACTATATACAAACTCAGCACAATTTTAGCAATCTGCCACCTTTCCTGTGATATAGCTACTTCATATACAATTTGTACGAATATTACTAACAGGTTTTGCAGTATTTCACGCATTTCAGTGACATTTCAAAATATATATTTTATTTTCTTTTTTTATATCCATTATTACATAGAATTTGCTGTTTTCATATAGTTTTGTTCCAAAGTTCATGATTGAGGTGTAACACATACCATCAAATCCATAGAAATTTATACAAATCTTCCACAGCTGCTTTCCTCTGATCATAGATTATTTATTATTATTATTATTATTATTATTAATAATAATAATAATATAATATTCATGTCATACAATATAAAACTTTTTAAAAATACCAAATCATTAACTCTTTCTTTTGCATCAATAACTCTTATTCATCTTGAGAAACAATCCAATCAAAAGTTTATTAAAAATTTTATTGCAGTATCATGGCATATATTTCTTAAGAAGTTCCTAGAAAATACAAAATAATAATAATTAAAAAAAAAGTCTTCCTTCTTTCCTTTTTCCACAGCATATCTAGACTGTGTTTTAAATTATTTATAGCTTAGTATCATTCGTTGCACTTTGAGACATCTCATATCTCTTGTTTTGCAGGATAGTAAAGCAAAATATGTAAATACCACCATGCAGAAAAAGATACCAAACATACTCATGACTGTGGTGAGTTATTTTACAAGTTCCAAATTAACAATCATGAACAGCAAAAATATATATTCCAGGCAGATTCATACTGAATTGTAAATCAGGCATGCCTTCCTTCTTTTTACCATTTCTTTTTTCTTCTCCTTCTTGTATCTTAAGGAGTGTTAAACACATTTCAGAAAAGTCCACATCAAACTGTCTCATTTTACAAATAATGCTTGTATCTTCTTTGTAATTTAAAACATATATTTTCCAGAAATTTACCATCCAATAGCTTGCTCTTACACAGTTGTTCATACATATATATATACACAATACTTCAAATTACTCTGTAAAAGAAAGTGTACAGTTTCCAAAAAATTGAATGGTGATTTCCTTTATACTCCTTTGACTATAAATTGCAACCAATACCAGTTTTGAAATAATTCTGTTGTCCTCTCTATGCTAAAGGCATTTTCAAGAGGATCACTGTGGCTAGACAAAATGCATATTCTTCCAAAAGATCAACCTTTTTCTTCTTCTTCCCCCCACCTCCCTCGGTCTTGTATATTTCAGTTTAATACCAAATAAAGATGATCTGTTATAGTGCCTTTTCTTTTGTGGTAAATTAACCTGCTAGATCCACCAGAGGCAACACTTTTTATGAGTTTCCAGAATTTTGCTCAACATCCCAGTTTGCAAAAAAAAATTATAATTACATTTATTTTTACATTATTTATACTGTGTAGAATGTCATTTTCCCTTCATTTTGCACAACACAAAAATATACATTTATATTCCAGTCAAAGGTACCCATATTTGTATTCGCTTAAAATTAAAGTTTTGTTTTCTGTCATATTTATGTTTCCCTTATGCTTTTATAATTATATTAACATCTAATTCGAACCATTGTCATGTCTAATTTGAAACAACAGGTCTCTGTTACATCTGTGCAAAAAGCTGTACTTAGTTGAATGCAAGAGCATATTTGCAATTTTCATGTCTCAGATTTTCTTAATGAAGCGAATCATACACTAAAATCATCTTTTGTATCCTGTTGGACTGATGGATTAATTTTAAATGCCAAAACAAATCTGTTTGATTAGGCATATTTTCACTTTTTCTGAAAACTAATATCACTATGTACCAATCTTCATCTCAGATGGCTAAATGTTGTATTTTATAATTTTTAACATCATTGTCCACTTTTCAACATGCACAAATAGAGCAATGTTATTTTTAAGATACCACATTCAATTCATTTTATTTTGTTGCTTTTGAATTTGGCTGATGTGCTTAATTGCAGGGTTGAAACATAATTGCAAAATATAAACATTTTGCACTTCTTTAGCCTACATGCTCACAATTTGCCTTCTAAATTATGTTTTGGTTCTCAGTGTTTCAATGCCTTTATTTGCAATCATATACCAAAAATGTTTTGATGGGATTTTTCCCATTATTTTTAAATGTTTAAAAGGCATCTAGTTAAATACAAATGCATGTTCCAAATACAAAGTGCAAGCATTATGGAATCATGGTAAATATTTTCCATAAAGGATCCATTTGCAAGAAAAACATCATTGGATTCTGATGCCTCTTTTACAACACATTGAAAGTCTTATGATCCAACCAATTGTAAAAATTCCTGTAGGCTAGATATTATCAGATTATTTTTGTTCAGGTCTATTCAACAGCAGCACGAAAATACAGCAGCAATGTTTCTCAGGTAAACACATCTCAACCTGGATGCTATCTCTAAATAGGTTTTTTTACTTTTCAAAAATGTTAAATTACTTTTAACATGTTATTAATTTTTTTAACTGTCAATGATTAGCTTCAGTCTTTTATCATTACAAATATTCATTCCTTTATGCTTCAGCAATCAGTATGTATTAAAAATTTATATTCTGGACTAACAACCTTCATGTCATCACATAAACTTTCCAGGATAATGCATCTTATTAACTACATTCAATTCACAACTAGATGTTGTTTTCAATGGATAAACTCAGCAATTTATGCCAATTATATTTTTCATCCTTTAAAGTGAACGCGGCAGTATGTCTCTGATTTTAATTACCCCCCCCCCCCACTTTTTTCTTTTTTGTAGTCTTTATCCTTCCTTTTATAATTGCAGTATCTTTTACAGAAGACTTACTAAAAGGTTGCAGTTCTCAATTTCCAAGTCAGAATGGTTTATAACTACATTACTCATTTAAACACTATTAAATGCTTGACCAGAACTGTAATAAAATGCCCCCTTTAAACCATCCTTTAAACAGACTACTGCAAATATATTTCAACAGAATGAGCATAGCTCTTCAAAAACAAATTTGGCATAAAAACAAAATTAAAATGTTTATTACTGAATTGACATGCCACATATCTTTAGCAGCAAAATGATGCACAACTAACAAAATTAAACATCTGTGTTCTCTTAAGAAAGCAAAATACAATATACTGCCTCCTCTATATTTAAGCAATATTTAAAGGATGTCTAATTTGTTACTTTTTTTTTTTTTTTTAAATAGCTCTTCAATCAAAGAATTATACATTTCCAGTTGTAAAGTTTCCCAAAGTATTAAAACCTACAGATATTCATTGGAGAATTATGCCATGCTGTTCAAAAGCATTATTGTATGTGTCATGTTGGATTGTGAAAATACTGGGATAAAAAGCTCTAAATACATTTTTAATAAACATAAGCCTGTAATCAAAACAAGACTTTCATTTATCGCCTTACCAAATGAAAACCTACCTACTTCCTGTTGCTGCAGTTTCCACAAGTGGAGGTATTGGACTGCATTAAAGCACCCATCAATCCTCCACAGGATGACCCCTTCTACTCCCAAAATCCATTCCCAAACTGTGACACAAGCGCTGAGCTGCCATGGGATCACATATTGGAGCCGAAATCAGGATGTGTCTCCAGAGGACTAAAAACTTGAATGGCTCCTGCTTTGGTGTTCACAGAAACTTCTCGTCCAAGAAAATCACCAATTAGCATACAATAATAAAAACTGTCTTAGCACACTTAATGCTTAGAATCCCATTATCCAATAACCGCATGATCTACACTGGAAATATTAATTAAATGAAAACAATATATATGCATTTTCATAAGTTTCTGTATGGCTGTAAGCGACCTGTTAAATTTTCTCTTCATGGGCACATTGCATTGTATTCTATAAAATAACACGAACTGTTCTCCAAGTCAAATAGGTTTATAGATTTTCAAATCTTGTTCAAATAAGATTTCATGCTTTTTGTACTCAAAGAACAAAGGACCTTAATTATTTGCTTCTTTCTCTAATTTGTCAGAGCTATAAAGTGTGAGTTGCACACTTTTATCAGTTATATTTACACAAAATCTCTAAGAACTTCAGTTATACACTGTTGCATGCATCATAACATTTCTTGCAATAAAATGCAAGATATGAGCACTGCCAAGACCAGATTTTTTTATGTCAACATAATTATAATCTTTTTATAATGTGCCTGAAATCCATAAAATAATGCACAGCTTTAATATTTCACTAATTTATCTGACAATGATTTAGTTGAGGGGAGAGAGAGAGGAGAAAAAGACACAATATTAAAAAGTGGTATTATTTAGTATGTTCACATATATGCATTATTGTGTTTAAAAAGTTACATGCCCACAAGGCTATTTTGGTTCATTTATATAAACCAAATTTTTATACAATTTTAGCATTCCCTCCTCCCACCAAAACAGAAATATAATAACAATTTTACTTTTTCTATATAATTAAATACTTGAACTATTTAATGTTGATATGAATATAATTTAGCACATATAACTGGAAAAGAAATGAGTGCTTCCCTGGTTTAGTGGTTAGTATTCTGGTTGCTGCCTGGGAGGTCCCAGGTTATATTCCC
This sequence comes from Metallyticus violacea, assembly GCA_030762175.1. Classification (NCBI taxonomy): domain Eukaryota; kingdom Metazoa; phylum Arthropoda; class Insecta; order Mantodea; family Metallyticidae; genus Metallyticus; species Metallyticus violacea. The sequence continues at coordinate 48,047,328 of CM060841.1, forward strand.
TGCAAATACTCAGAAATTTTCTGCATTATTCCGGTTCCATCCAGCCTCGTGAATACAATTGAGAAGCTACCTTACAGAGACAGTCAGTATTCTTTCGAGCCTGAAAGTCATGAGTTAACTGGCAGGATACCAGTGTGATATCAAATATCCCCTTTGGCAATTAAATCATATGATGGAGGCAGAGGACACAGGAGTTGCTGCAGGTCTTGGTTGCACCATAGAATTTTTTTTTTGGAATGATTTGTTTATGGACGCTCTTTAACAGCTCAGGTCATCAGCGCCCCATTAAACTCAGGGCGTGAAACGGCCGACAAATTTTGCTCAGAGGCCTCTCTTTCAGGCTTGAGAATCTTTTTCGTGCCGTAAATGTACGACACGGGACCCACGGCTTTACTTCCCTTCCGAAGGAAGCCATACTTAGGATTTTTACGCCCCGAAAAAATCCATCAGTCCTGGCCGGGTTTGAACCCGCGATCTTGGGTTTAGGAGGCAAGTATGGTAACCACTACTCCACCACGACCGACACCACCATAGAATAGGACCCTACCCCCCAAAAAAGTTGCACCATAGGGGGGAAAAAAAAGGAGGGGAAAAGGAAAAAAATGGGGGGAAGAAAAGTTTGACCTTTTTTATTTCAGCTTAATGGATCACATGCTTAGCAGCTTTACCTCATTTCAACAATACAAATTCACATATATGCTGTTACAACCAGAGTATAAAACATTTAGCAGAATTTCACAAAATTGTATTTAATACTAATTAAGGGACAATTTGAAACAGGATTTCTGTAACTTCTACGCACTGCAAGAGCACTTATACTCTTTACTGCACAACTACCATAGAATGTCCGAGTCATGTCATTAACTGTGTAGTGCAATCAACAGCAGTGAAGGCAAAACACAGCCGGAGTAGTAGTGATTTGTGAGCATAATTAGCAAAGCAGTCAGAAGAAGATTCAAAAATTCACATTAAAGTTCAGAACTCATGCATCAGCACTAGATAGCTTACCATCATGCTGTTTACAACACCAGCACTGACCATTCATAGATGAGTTATGATACAGTACTGTTGGTATTTTATTAGCGCCCAAAGATAGGTGGAGAAAAGAGTGGCTAAGGCTCAATGGAAGTAATAAGCTGCCTTCACTTTCATGCCAAGAATGGCATTATGGGGAACCATTAAAAAAAAAAAAAAAAAAAAAAAAAAAAAAAAAAAAAAAAAAAAAAAAAAAAAGAAGGATGCATTCACACAATACTGGTTTCATCTTTGCTTCTTTTATTAGTTATACCAAAGTGCTGGCACACAACAATGACCAGTCCCATGCAGCCAAGCAAGTATCATATTTGCAAAAGGTCAGAAGCCTCATCTTAAACTAATAGTTTGAAGTCCAGGCAACTTCCAATTTATTGATTACATACAGCAGAAATTTGTATATCCTTTTCTTATGTATTTTATAACCATGGGTGGCCAAGTCGTTCAGGCATGGACTCATATGCGGGAGATTTGGGGTTCGATTCCCACCAGGATCATCCTCCCTGAATGAAGTTTTTTTCCAAGTTTTCCTCAGTCCTCATAAATGGCAAATGCTAGGGAGGTAATCTAAATTTAGGTCTGGAATGCTTGTTTCCTTCCTTTAAAAAAATCCTTTCATAGTTAATCATCTCATCTCATTTATCATCAGTGTCCACTGCCTGTGATACCTCAGTAGTTAAAATTGGTGTTAAACACCATTCAACAACTATGTACCTCAGGTAATTTATTTTTTTTAATGTCATAAATAGAGATTTCAATTTTTAAATATATAAAACTGGGGATGTAAGATTTTAAACACTTTGAATTAATTTGATTTGTTTTTATTTCTGTATTAATTGTGGTGATGCATTCATATTTAATGTTTTTTTTTCAAGATATATAATTTTCATGCCCATAACCATCACTGATACAATTTATTTTAAAGTTGAGAAGCTACTGATCAAGCAGTATGAGTCATGTTCACAATCAATAAATTTTGGTTTGCTACATAATTAAACCTTTTTTTACATTATAGACTATTTAGGAACATGCTTCAGCCAAGCCATTTGGGAATTGCTTTTATCTTTAAAATGATTAACTAATAACATAAATATTCTACTGAGATTTCAAGATAGCTTGTTCACCATTCTTTTGAATTATTTTAACTTCAATTTGTCAGACAAAGTTTTCTTCAGTTCACTGGTGGCATCCATAATCTTTATTGCAGAACTTTAAACACCTTTAATTTTCAGCAAACTATGCAGAATGTACTGGTTTTCATGAAAATAAAATTTCACCATATCTATGCAAGTAGATCTTTACAGAAATGTACAGGGCATTTTGACTTAAAAAATATGACTAAGTCTGGATAAATGATCAAAACCCTTTTTTGCTGCTGGCATGAGTATAGACAACATAGTTTTACTATATTCTCATATTTGTTTGTATTCAATGGAAACAAATTCACAAAACTTTTGCAACTGTTACTGTATAATATAATAGTATGCCATGACAATTACTATCTATGGCAACCAAAAGAATCACAAGATGGCTGTTGCATAATGTATGGTATGTGTGCACCATATGCAATGCCAACCAGTATGCTACTAAAAAAATTGTTTGGTTTCCTGAAAGTTTTCATTCTTTTTCATGCTATGTTCTCAAATATCCATTTATGTTTCCTTGCAAAATCCATCAACTTGCTTAATATTGATTGTTCAGCTGCAATCTTCACACAAACATTACATGTCAGATGTTCTTCCTGGGTGAGATTGAAGATTTAACAGCATCACAGGCCAGGAAACAATTTTATATTCTCATGGTTTGAAGCATAAGTGAAGAATGCAAAACAGTATGCAATCACCATGAGATGTTTCGTTTATGCAAATACTTCAGTAATAACAAATTGACATTTTGATATATTGAAATTTGGGCTCAAAACATGCTTGAACAAGTTTCAAAATATAATCAGATGAACGGATATATAATTACTGTAAACTATGTGTGAGCTCTATGTGGCTTCATAAGCTGCAATTTCCAAGTCTTAAGATATAGCCATTGAACTCTTAAAATAGTTGTCTATATTTGTGATTTCACTACTGTCAGGAGATTTTTGTCAATGTATGATTATATCTTACCCACCTCTATGCAGTGAATGATGTAAAAGCATGCACACAACAGCCAGGAATGCTGTAATAGAGCAACATTTCACCTTGGCAGTGATGAAATATAACCAGACAGATCTCAATAATTATGAGATATTAATTAAGTTGGTACATAAGAATCTCCTGCAATTCTCAGGAGATATAGAATGAATGAAAGAAATATCCCAGCAAATTCATGACGTCTGGTTAGCTTAACTTTGGACTATATGAAAGTATAAGTTGCCAAAGTACAATGTTCAACACGAAACATACTGATTTTTCAAGTTGCAAAAACTTTTAACCGTGCAGCATGCCATAATACTGCAAATATTTCAAAATGAGTGGGAAGCAAACATTGCCACATGCTTCAGAAAATGAGCTTGGCACTTTTAATTTTCATTAATTTTATACAGAAAAGAGTGTAGTTGTTTGAACTAACCCAGTTTACAGAGATTCTAAATATGAAATAATGTAACTAGAACTCTTCATTTCTTTGAAGACTACTGAAAATGCTGCAAGAAATTAACTTCCAGAACAAAAAGCTGTTTTGTCATCTGCATTGTTGTTCTTGTGCATCTTTAATCAAACAAGCCTTGGCAGTGAAGCTGGGCAGTTAATTTTGTACATTCTTTCCATTCAACTCGGTTTTCAATGAGTAAACAGTTATATGGCATGCAAAATCAGATGAGTTTATGAAGCACCCTTCTTACTGCACACTGTTGCATTGGGTGTAATGCCATATTGAGGAAAGCAAACCTGCTACATTGAAAGATATCCCTCAAGGGAAATTAGGGTCTAATTTGTATCACATGAAAACTAATAGAACCCATAATTAAAGGTATTGGTAACACCTCTTTCTGGACTTTTTCAGGATATGAGCTAATGAGATAAATGCCACAACAGTACCTAATGCATAAATGAGGAAAAACAAAATTGCAATACTCAGTTTTGTGTATTTTTTTATTTTTAACAGGAAATCTTCATAATTGGACTGTTTTAAACTTTGTTACATTATCATAATAATTCACACATGAGAGGCACTAGATAGGTTTAGAAATATACCCAGTTTAGCCACAAATACTGTCAAAAACTTCTGGTTTATACTGTACAATCGATTTCAAAGTTATAAACCACCTTGTGCTGAGGCTCTCTCCTGACCATTCTGTGCTCAATTGTCAAAGAGAATTTGAACATCTTTCTCTTGTTCACAAAGTAGACAAATAAGAAAACATATGCAGTTGTAATTATTCTGCCTATGGTGGAAAAAGTCACCACCCTAAGATTCTTGAAAAATGGCAAAAGGCTTGTAAATCAGACTATCCAAAGATTACTGGTAACATAAAAACTGCCCAGAGTTGATAGATCTCACATGAACAGCAGCAACTTTCGAGCTTACCAGCAAAATATCGTACATCTCATATTGCCACATCTGAAGAAGCCGAGGGCACTGATATCAAGACAGCTTCTCCAATGGTATGGCAACAATGGAAATTATAGGATTCTCTTCACTTCTGAGAAAGTATTCACAAATGAAGAGAGTTTAAACTGCAAAAATGATGGTATGTATGCTTCAAGTTACCAAGATCATGAGAGAGCTTCAAAAATTCAGTCCTCTTCAGCAATTGTTTATTGGGGAGATAAACTATAAGGGTTCACTAGGCTTCTTTTTGTGAAAAAAGCTTAAAAATCAGTGCCAAAATGTATGTGGAAAATAACCGGGACTCTTTTGTAGTGCTACTGAAATACATCATGTTTAACAATAAATCCTGGCGCTTCCCATAAGAATCTGCCATAGTACATAAGGCAAGGATGACATACTAGTGGTAGTAGGCCAATGTATCTAACTTCATCTCCAATCTTGATTAGTCATATGCTGGCCCCGATCTCATTCCCTGCAAACTATGGTCAGTGGCAGAATATATTGCAAGAGGCACCCTACAATAAAAATTTCAAGTGTTCCTCGATGGTAGCAATGATGGGTTTCCCACTGAAACCACCTGTACTACAGTAAATGATTAGCCTATGTTAACCAAAGGTGGATATTTTGAAATCTGAATGGTGTAATATAAGTGCAATACCAAAAGGAAATTGGCATCTTTCACAAAATACTTTATGGATAGACTAGATATAGCAATGAACTTATCATACATTAGGAATTTCTTAGAACTTTCTATGCACTGGAACCAATTCTGCAAGCCAAGCTATTTATTCTCCAGCATAGTACAGCCCCTATTCATAGGCTTGACTATTGCTGCTTAATTAGGTAATTCTTCATATTTGGAAACTAGAGTAGAAACTACTGAGGCACCACAGGTGGTGGACACTTATGATACATGAGACAAAATGACAATTTTTTTTAAGGGAAGGAAACATTCCAGGCCTAAGCCCAGGGTACCTCCCTGGCATCTGCCACCTATGAGGACTGAGGAAAACCTGCAACAAAACCTCAGTCAGGGAGGATGGCCCTGATGGGAATTGAACCCTAGACATCCTGCTGATGAGTCCTCACCTTAACCTCGGCCACCCACGGCATGTTCCAACACAGTAGTGATTACTTGGCTGCTTGTTGAAATGGAGGTCCCATACTTCTTGGTATGCTGACCTTGTTGAAAAATTGCTTGTAGAGGAAAAATCCAAACCAACAACTGCTCCAATATCTCCAACATTTCATTGTACTTCCGTTTTTGATTTTCTTTTGCCTTTGATGACATGCAGTACCCATTTAATAGAAATCTTCCTCATTTTTTAATGCTGAAGTGGATTGGTGGAAATATTTTGTAAACTAATGTGTAAGGTAACCCCCATTGTCCCAACAAATTATCCATGTAGCATCTTTATCAGCATCCACCAGAGAAACACCACCATTAATGGCCTGACACTTCCCTCCTTATTTTATATGGAATCTTTCTCCTCTCTATTCAGTGAACCAGTGGAAAACTCAAGTGCCTTTATTGTCATTTAATCTGTGTTTAAAGTCAATCAAAACCACTACATGAAAATGATTTCTTTTAAGTTATTAATTACTGAATCTGAACACCTATACAACTTGAGCTGAAATGCTATTTTTGTGGTATGCCATTAGCTTTTAATCTGTTTATCAGCTTATGGATCACCTATTGTCAGATTGCCATCTCTCAAAACTTATTCAGTGACTCTCAGATTTGATATAATAAAATAGACTTCAATGTAGGGTCTTCTTTTTTTTAAAAATAATGTTTACAGGTTGCAGAATTTAAAATTTACCTGATGCTTCTAGCAAGATAAAAGCATGAAAAAAGCGTTCTCCACCACCGAATGGTTTGCATCTAGTGTTTAATGCCCATTTTAACTACTGAGGCATCACAGGCGGTCTTTATTCCCTATTGGAGATAAATGCCAGTTACACCAAATTGACACAAAATTCCCTCTGTAATCTGACATTGCACCAGTTTAGCATTTTCAGATGGGCACTTGTGAGCTTGAAGGGGGAAGCAAGTCTGTGCATGTCAAAGAATATTGAAATAATATGCTTCTGCTCAGTCAGTACAATCAGTAATCACTCTCACATTCCAAATACCACCATAGTGTTATTTGTTTATGTTCATGATCAGTGCAAAATGTTGCAGGGTAAACAAAAACACAAAACTGTGTAGTTCAAAAACACAAGAATTTGATGAGAACAGAAAAGGGTGAAAAGTTAGTTAATGTCCCTAAAGAATATGGAATTGGCCATGTTAGTGGACACCATATAAAAAGCAGAGTAAAAAGATTTTTCTTTATAAAAAAATATGAAAAGTGCCAGAAAAACAGGAAAAATGGGCAAGTTTCCTCATAGCAAGGATAGCCCAAAGGCTTGGTTTTTTCTTGCAAACAAGGGACAACATGAAAATTCTAAGATTTACAATTGAAAGTGTTTGGAATATACTTCAAATGAAGCCATCAGATGGTGTATGTGAGCAGAGTTGCGTGTCTCAGCATGGCTCAAAGTTCAGTTGGTGAGAGACAATGGTCAGGAATGGAGGTCACGAAGAGTCAACAAAATGAGTGTGTATGAGAAAATAGAATTTTTCAGCAGTAGGAGTGCACGAGAATGTCACACAGAGCTACAAGAAGCAAGGAGTGCACGTGCCTTTCTTTTGAGCAGTGGCAAGATGGACAGAGACCTTCAAACAGGGCAGGAATTCAGGCAAAAACAATGCACCACATTTTCAGGAGGATCTGAACATGCAGAAAATGTGTGCAAAGTGGGTGCCACATCAATTAAATGAGGTACAAAATTGGACTCATTACAAAACATGTCCCTCAATCTGGCGAGATTTCAGGAAGGGGATCCAATCTTGAATCGCATCATTGCAATTGAAGAAACGTAGGCAAGGGTATATGAACTAGAACTCAAGCGAAGTTCAGTAAATGGAGACCCCGTTGGTCACCATGCAAACACAAATTTTGCTAAAATTCATTACTAACAAAGGTAATGTGGTGCAATTTTTGCCAAAATTCCCGTGTGCTCCTCTAATTCCACAAAATGCCTGTCGTCATTGCTTAAGTAATGTTCCACCACCATCATTCACCATTGCGAGGCTACTAGCTTCAGGATGAAAAGTGGCTAAGGACAAAATCACTTTCATACTTTGTTCAAATGCGTAGTACACATAAGTGAGCTTGTTAGTGATTGGTAAGGCGAAAAACCTCAGGGCCTTCAAAAATGTTAGCCTTCCTGTTCATTACGAAAACCAAAACAGACCACGGGTGACTAAATCAGTTTTTACAGAACAGTTTCACGATACAATTTGTGAAAAAATTTCAAATGAAACATATTGCTGCAGGGGTTTCCTGTTGATTTTGGATAACTGTCCAGGTCATTCTGATGATGATAATTTGTCCAAATAATGTTGCTAATCCAATGTTAACACCACTCTTACAACCCATGAACCATAATGAATATGAATTTTATTTCTCACAAATCAACATAGAAAACTTTGTATAATTAAAAAAAATAAAAGAAAAAACCAATAGAATATGATCAGTGTCTTTGGCAATTTCAGAAGGCACTAACTCCAATGTATTCCAATTTGATTGGCTCAGCCCCTCAGTCATTAACCATATGTTATTCAATTAAAATGCTAGAAGAGTCAATTGTACAAAGTTTGTCTAATATGATGGTGTGATTCAGTCTTTAAAAGAAACTAACATTATAGATGTATTTTTTTTTTCCTTGCAAATGTTTAGGAAATATAATTAAAAGTGATTCGTTTGTTCATGGAGTAACTTATGGCCTAATATGACATTGTTAAAACAATACCAAAGAAAAATGAAACACTGAAAAACTTGATGCATGACACGATCGCTGAAAAACAGATTACCTGACAACACACAATGTAAATGTGTGGCTGGCTGGCAATGAAGAAAAATACAACCATTTTTAACAGATGAAATAATAGAAGATTTGATGAGCAAAGAAGAATACGAGAATGGGGAAGAAGCATCAGCTATTCAAACAGTATGTAATGATATTGCAATGGATGCATTCTCAGTCTCCAGTGGGCAGTAGAAAAAGGTGTATCTGTTAGCAATATTCTCAAGTTGAAGAGACTTCAAGGAAAATCATTAAAAGCACCATTTCAGGCAAAGAAATATAAGAAAATTGAGTCATTTTACTTCCATGGTATAATGCAATATTATACTTATAATTATATAAGTTTGTATTTTTCTTAGTTTTTAATTTGTTACAAACATCCTTATTATTTCAATAAATGTTTTCAGTTTTGTCATGCTTGGTATTACTGCACTGTACTTTTTGTCATAAATGAATTTTTATAAATGACCGTCCCATAATTTGGCATTTTTGCTAATCCGGCACTACCCTGGCCTGATATCTGTCAGATTAGTGAGAGTACTCTGTACTTTGATAACTAAACTGTTTTAAAACTATTTATTCTTTATGAATGAAAATTTTATTTCTATCCTCAATATGCTACCCATAAAATTTTAGATAAAAGTAGCAATATAGTTAAGAATATAAAATCCAAATGCATTAATAGCATTTATCATTCATTATTTCCCCAATGCTAATAAAAAAAAATACTTCAAACACATACAGGATAATGAAACTGTATTATTAAAGTTTTAAAAAAATGCTCACTTGGAAGAGTTTATAGTCATCTGCCTGGTGGCAGATCAGGGAAAACTCATCAGATATAGGTGGTGGGAGGGAAATGAAATACCTTCCATGGATCAACATGTATTTCTGCCTTGCAGAGAAGCATTGATTTTGCTCAAGGCATGAGGAACACAACCTTGATAAAAAATCAACTGATCCCCTGGTTCAGTAATCTTGATGAGATCAGTAACCTTAATTCCTATTAGGGAATAATCCATATTGAGATATGGTTGAGGGCCAAAGAATTGATTTCTAGGGTTTCACACTCAAGGAGTAAGTGCTTCACAGTCTTACAAGATTGGTCACAAAGTCTACACATGAGCTCTTCCTGGAAGAGTCCCATTTTCTAGAGATGTTTTCTAAATTGACCATGTCCAGTACTTAATCCCACCATTCTCCTTAACCTTTTCCTTCTGAACATCAGGAGCATTTTGGCGAGTGTGGGATTAGGCCCACCGACAAGGCTTTTCCCAAGGGCTTGTCCTGGGTAATTGGATCATCATATTTTATGTGGCCATTGGGTTAGTGTATATCAAATCAACCAGCGAGGAAAACCTTAATGCCATGAATTTGCTTATTTTTCTGTACATTTGCACCTCTACAGAAGATGTTTTAAGATTTTATTTCCCCCAAAAAATTTGAACCACTCTTTTTTAAGATAATGAATCTACAAAATGCCCTGACCACCATATATTTAAAACTATACTTATTATTGAACTATGATAGCTACAGTAATGAGGAGCTTAAAGCTTCTGAATAGGGTTTTTCATTTTATATATACATAAAAAATATAAAAGAAAAATAAAAATAAAGTAACACTATTAACCATGTAACAAACTAATAGTAATTATAATAGTAGAAAAGGATAAAACACTAAGGAAAAGTCACACTTGCGATCTACTATTATAATTACCGTTAATTTTTATATATATATATATATATATATATATATATATATATAAACATGACACCATTGTCGATTTTTTCAGCATACACTGCTCCTTAAAATGTTTAATTTTCCGTTTTTAGAAAAAGTGAACTTTTAAATTTTCTAAAAAAATATATGTACATAAAATACAATGTTTTGCAGTTCCTCAGTTTAAAATATAAGGTGGTATCTTATTGGCAACATACAAAACTTAAATTTTCTTTTTGATAATAACAATGAATTTTCTAATTAAATGGAAATGTTTTCATACCTAATAGTAAAGAATGTCTTTCTTCCTAACTAGCATATTAAATGTTTTTGTCATCTCCTGTGGAGTTAGCTGTTACATTCCATATGTAGCTGTAAATGGAACCAGTTTGCAAAGAATGAAATTTCCGTCATGGTGAGAACATTTGGTTTCTTAGGGTAAGAGAAGGATGTAGCTGGTCCAGCTGGATGTAAGGATATTTTAATTTCATGTTCAACAGCATCCATTAAGAGAATACATTATATCCAATATGCACTGCCATAGGCGCATGCCACAAAACCAGTTGTGTTGTCAAAATGTAGCTCTTGAAATATGTGAATGACTTTAATATGTAAAATAGTTTTTTCCGGAAATGAAAATGCTTCCTGTTTCTAAATCTTCAGTTGACACTGCAAGAAAGGCATGAAACTGAAGAGTTCCAGTAACAACAATTTTTCATCAAATCACATTTATAAAAATATCTGTTTCCAGATATTCATTGTAGTATATAAAAAGTTATTGATTGCAGAGATGTTTGCTTTCCCCCACACAAACAGCTATCCAGATGTTATGATCTAATTTGAGAGAGGGTTTTGAAAAATTGCCTTTGCTGCAAGCCTCTTAACTGTGTCTCCATTACAAATTTCTTAGCCATGTGCAGTGGCATAAAAATGTCATTTCACTTAACATGTTGCAAATCATTATACTGGTTGCAGAAATTTGACAAGCTCTTCAGGCTTTTGTATTGTGCTGCTGAACCCTTTGAAAAATAAAATATTTTTTAAAGTTTGTGAGAAATTCTGTTTTTAAAACAACAAAAAGTTTTCTTTGGAAAGTATAAACAAATAGTGTGTCATTTTTCATACATTCTGAGATGAAACCAAACTTTTATGTTTCAATTAATTATTTTTCTTGCAGTACATCTAAGTTGTCATTGAGTTATTCCAATGGAATGACTGGGCTTCCTCTTGTACAATAAATTAGTAGTTTTCAGCAAACTCGCACGTCACCACAGCTTCATTAGGGCAAATTTTAATTTTCTTCTCTTGAAAAAAATGCAGACTGCTATTTAGTGATGAAATCATGCTTTTTCAAAATGTTTAGCTAAGCTGAAAACTTGTTAACAAAATCCTCTGTGAACTTACTAATAGTTTCAAATGAACAGCAACCTATTGAAACCCACTGCTTGCAGGTGGTATTATCAGGCATTTCATCTTCAAGACTTGCCAATTAGGCTTGCATGAAATCATCAATGCTTGAACATGAATCACAGTCATCTAAAATACTTATGTGTTGCAGGATTACACATAATTCTTGATAAGCAATATAGGGATGTTTTCAAAGGAGTATCATTTCCTTTCATGGTTACTTCGTTCAAATTAGCTCTGGCAATCATGAGCTTTAAATTCTGATGTATTGTACACATGCACACAGAGTGAGTCCCACTAGTTCCTGTTATAATGCATTCTCTAGTCCTAACCTGGCAAATTTTGAGAAACCTACCCTACACAGATAAGTGCTTGGACTTGAAAAGTTGGTAAATTTTTGTAAAATTACCAAGAACCATTCTTGTTTTTGAATATAGTCTTTCTTCCCTGACATTTGCCTGCTGACTCCTTTACTACAGTAAAATTCCTTTACTAAGTTTACTGTATCATTAGATAACAATTTTCCAGGACTAGGATAAAGTATTCACAAAATTCCTTTTTCTAGTACAAGATTTTTTTGCCTTTTTTGCAATTTAGTTACTTCAAATTCATTTTTAATTTTCTAACAGACTAGCTTTTTGGTACAATCATCATAAATTAACAACGACTCTTTGTAGACCCTCACTATCTTCATCTTTTGTTCACAATAGTTCTTAGAACTCTATTTCTTCTTACAAACTGGAGAATCGCCAAGGGAGATCAAAGAGACATTTAAGTAGCTTATAGCTCCATCTGGGTCCACATTTTCAAGCTTTTTATTATGACTAGGACCTTGAATACCTATATCTTTAGCAGGACTTTCCTTTTATAGCATACTGTTATCCAAGTGCGAAGTCTTTTTCTTTCCCAGCCTACATGATTCAAGTTCAAAATTTTGAGAAGCAGTGACTTTTAAAAAAATCCACATTGGTGTCATGTTATACATTAAATAAAAGCCCTGTTCTTAACCTTTAAAATAGCACCTGTCTCAGGTAAATATCTCTTATAGTTTTCAAATAACCAACATTTAAGTGAATGGTGGTCAGCAAATTATGTATTTTTTTTAACATTTTAAAAAATATAAATAATAAAACTAGATCGGGATGATTGAAATTAAAACAAAATAATTTTTGCTTAGCTTATGGTGGGACACAAATATACAAAAAAATTAACAAAAACTATGCCACAATGTTGCCAAATAAATTTTACATTGGTTGATTTGACATAGACTTACCCCTATTGGAACATGCAAGTGCCTGAGAGCTAGACACTTCAGAAGAAACATTTGAGTAAGCTATTTGCTGGTGAGATGGATATGTACAAGAAAATTCTGGCTAGAAAAGGTTAGGAATATTGAAATATGAAGAATCATGGAAGTTGAGGACTCAATGTAAAGAAGCTTGAAGTGGTACGAACACAAAAATAGAATGCAGGATCCTTGTATTTGCCAGATGGTATATGAGGGAAGAAGAGGCAGAGGACAATCACGGACATAATGGGAACATAATATACAGCAGTAATTGAGGAGTTTTGGAGCCTTGATTGAGGATGCCCAAAATAAGATTGAATGAGGCAACTGATTAGTGGAAGGAACACCTAGACTTTACATTAAAGCTATATATGAACTTCTGTACTGAGGATTGTTCTTATAAACTACATTTTAAAAAGCTGCACAATATTATTATTAGGAATGTTAAAAACAAATGCAGTGCAGTGATCCAAAGCAAGGTGTATCAAGAGACTGAAATTCACAAGAGGCTTTCAACACAATATGGGTACAGTACTCTACACATAAAAGTGTGTATGAGTGAATTGAGAAGTTAAAAAGTGGTGGAATAAGCATGATGCATGAAAACAGGGCAGGACAGCAATCTACCTCTGTCCACCACCACAGGTGGCAGAGGTTGTTAAGTCGCAGACTTGTGAGCGGGAGGACTGGGTTCTAATACCACTGAAGTATTTCCTGACTGAAGTTTTTTCCAGGTTTTCCTCAGTCCTCATAAATGGCAAATGCCAGGGAGGTACCCAAAAATAAATCCTTTCATCATTTCATTTCATGTATCATCAGTGTCCAACGCCTGTGGTGCCTCTGTAGCAAAAATGGGCATTAAACACTATTCATTCATTCCATCTACTTCTACCAATGACAAGAAGATTTAGCTAGCTTGAAAGATGGTATTGGTGAACTTGCAAGGTGCCAACAATGAGGTCTGTAGATTAATCATGGTTCTATCAAATTATCCATGGTGAACTCAGCTTCCAAAATGTCAAAACAGCTGCCAAGAAAACTTACTGCAGAGCATAAGCACAAATGTGTCGAGATCTGCAACACTTACTGCTACAACAATGAAGGCACAGAATTTTTGAGCAGAAGAGTCAAACGGGATGAAATGTGGGTGCATCACATGAGCCAAAATCTAAATTCCAGAGTATGGAGTAGAAGCATTCAGGATTGCCCACAAAGAAAAAACTCAAAACTCAATCTTGAAAGGTGATGCAAACTGTCTTTTGGAATTCAAAAGATATACACTAGAAGATTGCATAGAAAAGGGTTTGCTGATCAACAGTAGAAGATACAGTGATTTGCTGGCCAATAACACGAAATCAGCAATTTAAAACAAACACCGAGGCGTACTGTGTAAAAGAAAATGTTTTACATAACAATCCAATGCCATCCACAGCCAGTCAAACCAATGAAACCATTAACCATGTTTTTGAGGTACTGGAAAACATGCATACAGTTTAGATCTTGCCACTTTTATCATTTACTTGTAGTGCCAAAAGATGCTTTAGCAGGTTGTGGATTTTCTATGCACAAAGAAGTGCATAAATGATTGCACAACCAACTGTAAACCTTCTTCTCAACACACACGCTTGTGGACCATTGGATAAAGCAGATCAAAAGAGAGAGAGAGGGAGAGAGAGACTAATATTAATGATAATTTAAATTTAGTACTACATCTGTTCAAAGTTTTCCCTCTCAACCTCTATATACTGGTCATCCTTCAGAACCAAGATTGTAAGCACTGGTGTCATTCAATATCTTCAATGGTGCTAAGCTCCTCTTTGCATTCTGCTGTTTGAAAATAGCTTCCCCTGCAATAAGTTCTTCACCAAATAGAAAAGGAAGCAGTCACAGGGAGCCAGGTAAGGACTGTATGGAGGATGGATGACAAGAATTTCCAGGATTATAAGCATATCACTGGTGATGTAGGCAAAGGTAGTCACAGCGCAACCTGATGTCTCTAAGCCCAGTTCTCAGCAGTTTTCAATACACATTTTGGAAACCTTTCAGGTGACAAAATGTACCACTCTCTCCGTTTTCCTCTGCATTCTCACCAAGTATCTCCATAAGTCTCCTTACACACAAATTCTAGCCAGTAATCACATAATAAATTGTAACTCACATTCATTGGAGAAATGGGACATTTGTGTGTCTTACAAGACAATCTTCCTGCAGTTAAACCTTCTGTTGGTTTTCCTAATATCCAGTTACTATGTCCAGAGTGAGACTTACAGTATAGTTTAATTCTAATTATCTAATAACTCCATGCCTTCTTATTAACATTACACGGCCATAATAAGACTGGGAACAAGGTAAACTACTGATAGTATTCTAATGTTTCAATAGAAATAGCAGCATACATACATCAATGTATGTTAAACTGAAAGTTTGCTTGTTCTGCATGCAAATAAACAAAAATAGCCTTGTGGAGAAAGAAATTACATTCCAGTAACTACACTAGTAACATGAAATTATAATTCTGGAGTTATTAACAGTGAAGTATTAAATTAAATTTAGTAAGGAGTTGGTTTTTGGTGTCTCATATATTTCATGTTTGACATAAATATTATCAGTCCAAAAAACCTTAGCTTTCACCCTTACCTTAGTTACTTAAGGAGATTAGGAAAGATTTTGTTGAACCATTATCCTGGTACACAGTACTATGCCATGAGTAAGTCTTTCTTTATTTCAGAGTTTTAATGCCATATATTGACAGTGTGCCAGCAAAACTTTTGACAAAAAATGTTTCTGGAGTGTAAAGTTCAGTCTAAATGATGCATGGCATTTCCCTTTTAAGATGAGCAAAAAAGACCATGCAAGTTGATCCGATCAGGACTAGAACCCCACAAATGCCATGCTATTTTTACTCCAAAGATGAACTAGCCCAGTAACTGCACTACAGCTCTAGGTATAGATGCCCATGCATTTTTTTAAAGATTTATTTAGTGAATTAATAAATCCGATCAGGACTAGAACCCCACAAATGCCATGCTATTTTTACTCCAAAGATGAACTAGCCCAGTAACTGCACTACAGCTCTAGGTATAGATGCCCATGCATTTTTTTAAAGATTTATTTAGTGAATTAATAAAGATGTCATTCAAAAGCTTTCATAAAGACACATAACATTGTAATATTAAACCCCTTATAATAAACAAACAATAAAATTAGCTTTAAAATTTTAAAAAAATAAACATTTGTAATATCTTTAAAAGGACAAAAAGTGATGAATATGCATGAAAAGCTTTAAAAGAGCAATTCTGCATAAAATTATGATAAAAATGCTCCATTATAAGAGTTTCAACTCCAATACCACATTGGCTTACAGAAAAATGGTATATTCTTTAATCCATGATTGTCCTTTAATATATGCTTAGCTTTATATACGAGGTGGTATCCAGAATATTTGGAACTGGTGTTGCTATTTGGTCAAAAACTTACTTCAAGACTAATGACCGCCGTCACCCTCAAAGCAGTTCCCTTCCACACGTATACACTGGTCCCAGCGATTCTGCCATTTCCAAGTGCATCTTGGAAGCCATGTTCTTTTGAGGATGCTTAGCACAGATGGCATTTCTTCTTGAATCCTATCAATTGTATCGAACCGACGTCCTTTCAACTTCATTTTGAGTTTGAGGAATAGAACAGTCACAGGGTGCCAAATCAAGTGAGTATGGTGGGTGGGGGCCAACAGTCATGTTGTTTTTCGTCAAAGAGTTCCTAGTGAACAAGGAATTGTGACAGGGCGCATTATCGTGATGCAACAGCCAGTTCCCAGTTCGGACCGTCGTCTCCGCACATTTTCACAGAGTCGTCGCAAAACGTCACATTAGTACATGGAATTCACTGTTTGATTTGGTGGGACGAATTCTTTGTGCACAATCCCCTTGGTATCAATGAAAATGAGAAGCATGCTCTTGACTTTCCTCACTTTTTTTGGTGTTGGTGAGTTAGGGCTCTTCCACTGGGAGGATTGTTTTGTCTAAGAGTCATAAGCGTACATCCACCTCTAGTCGCTGGTGATGACACTGGACAAGGATGTTGAGTCTGGAATACGGCCTGACGAAGCTCCGTGCAAAATTCAGCACACTGCACCTTCTGATCAGCAATCAGGATCCTTGGCACAAATTTTGCAGCGACACGATGCATGCCCAATTCATTAGTTAAAATTCGTTGACATTCCCATAACCAATTTCCACTTCATGAGCAAGGTCTTCAATAGTTCGATGTCGATCCTCACGGAGGTGTTGAACTTTGGCAACAATGTCGGGCGATGTGATGCTGACGGGCCTAACGGTAAGAACATCGTCTTCAATAGCTGTACGGCCAGCCCTGAACCGAGCAGCCACTCAAACACATTTGTATGGTTCATGCTTTATCCCCCAAGTACTTGTTGAATCATTGCGAGGGTCTCAGTAGTATTTTCCCCAAGATTTGCACAGAATTTGATGCACATTATCTGTTCTAATCTTGGATCCATCGTAAAATCGCCACAAACCGAAGTGTCATGAAAAGTACTATAGAATCTCAACACATCTACCAAGCTGCATGAAACTTTTAACACTCATTCATCATATGTGCTAGTGTTGCCACCTAGCGGTACAAAACTCCAATGCGACTATTGTCGGGATGGCAGCACCAATCCCGAATATTGTAGATACCACCTAGTATTAATGTTGAGTGAATATTTGTTCAACAATGTTTCAAGCTTGGGGCAAATTTCATCTTTAATGCAGCTTTACCCCTTTCCCCCCAATTCTTTAATGAACCCTAACAAGAACAATAAATCAAATTAAACAGGAACACAGAATTGTCAGCTTCCTGGAGAACTATGGAACAAGTCTTATCCAAGCAGTTTATCCCAAATAGGAAATGAACTAGCAACTTGGCTATAAATATAATGCGGTAACAAGGTGAAAATTTTACATAATGGTTTCTCTTATATTTGCCATTAACAGCAAATTATTTTTCAATCATGTTCTGTATATTCTATCAATCATAAAATACGACATTTATTAACTTTTCTTTTCTTTATTGCATTTATATTACGGTACTCTTGTATTAACATCACCATTATTTTACCTCTATGGATAAAATTATTATAGGTACATTTCCAATATTAAAAATCTGTGATTATTTTTACACTTAAGTGCATAAGTTCCACAATTATAGCATCTAGGCAAAGAACTTAAACAAATAAGAGTGTTACATTTTAATAACATTAGCAGTTTAGATTATGAAAAAATTAAAAGCAACCAAATATAACTGAAATTACCCTTTAAATGGAAAATACAGAAAACATCCCTTAAAGGATGAAAATTTTGCTTTATTATACGTGCAATACAAGGAATTTGTATACATTTTTGATAAATGATATGTCATATGTTGAGTTATATTAGCAATATTCTCCAGTCAAATAATTCAGTTGTTTGCAATATGACTGGATGAACAAACAGATGACTAAATTAGCTTCTGATCTTGTGTTACTTGTTCAAAGCATAATTAATTTATAAATATTGCATTAATTACAAGATGACCCCATAGTCAATTCATCATGACCATTATCATAAAATATGCAAACAGACTGTGAGAAGTTTCTCGTTCATATTAATGAAATGGAGTATCTAGCAATTGCATATGGATTGTAAAAAATCAGGCATTTCAAGATCTATGCACTTACCCAAAATAAGCAAGTAAATGATGAAATTAAATCTCATTTTCCCAGCATTTTTTGCACCTTTAGATAAAGTCAAACGTACTTGTTGGGAGTATCCTGTGAATATTGGATAGCTCCTATCATTCCTCAGTTGTGAAGTAACATTTCTATCTGTATTTTGAAATTTTTTAATTGTTTTGGAATACGGCTTTTAATGAGCTGCCTACTATGGCTTAATTATCTTTGGAAATGTTAAAAGGTATGTACCAACTATGCAAAAAGGATGCAAACTACTAGAATATATTTATCAGCACCGTTTTCTATTACCAACAATCCTGTCATGGAGATACAATTCATAAATTAAATTTTTTGAGTTCCAGAATCATTATTCTGCAGACTTACATATCCTTAATAGTGGGAATCAAATCTGCCATACATATTATTTAAAATTTGCTTACATAGCTTGCTTCTACGTTCAAAACTGTTGTTATACATCATCATAACCAATTTATTTGATTTAAATTACACTGATCCATATACCTTTTTGTTGTAAAAAGTGAAAAATGAATTTTTATGGGAACTTTCCAACCAAACTTTACTTAAGTACTTTTTGATCTTTGCTTAGGGCCATCTTTTACAATTTCAGTTTTCCAAAAGTCATTCTCCTAAGCCTGATGCATAATGAATTTTGTTCCATCTCATAACTACATGAGCTGACTTTGTTAGCACATGATAGATTATATATGAAAACTTTAAATGCAATACTAAAAATGGGCCATGCCTATTTATAAAAAACAAATGCACCAAGGAAAGTTTAAAAATGCTTGAAAAGTGTGAGCTCTAATGAACTGTCAAGGCACAATCAGAACATATCCAAGAATGTCACTGAGAGTACTAATAACATATGCTGATTTAGTCACAATTGCAATGCCCATTAAAGGATATATGACCATTGTTCATTCTAATCTCAAAGGAGACAAGCTTTCAAAATTTCCTGACCTAAAGAATGCCATCAACCCAAAATATATAATTCAACTCAACGACGTTCAAGTTACAAAGCTTGCCAAATTGGAGTTTCATGAATGACAAGCAAACTCAACTTTTCTAACAAAGCAATATCCACACACATACAGACACACACACACACACACAAAAAACAACATTAGGAATACTGGATTATTGGAACACTTTATGCTCAAATGAAAATGAAAGCTATACGAGGCATGAAATAAAGACTTAACTCAGCTTCATGACTAACCAATATGTTCAATGATGATTAGATAAGAGGTTTGCATATATTTTTCTTTGCTTACCAAGATAATCAGACTACTTGACTTAACTGCTTTATCCTGTCAAATCTGAAAGGAGGTGTCTTTGTTCAGGATTTTCTTGTCCCTACTGCTTATTGTGCATTTAGAACCCTTGATGATTCCTATTCTATGCAGGCATTATGAAAAGTAGCCAAGGTTATCCATTATGTCAGGTAAGGTTTTTGAGGGATTTTATTAGTGCAATATCAGATAACCTGTATCAATGAATGTATAAATTTGCATTCTTACAAGATGCAACACAATAAAAAGACTATTTCCCTATAAATATTGTCTCTAAATAATGAATACATATATGCAAAGTCAAGCAGAGACATAAATACAATAAAATTACAGTATTTTTCAAATGGGAAAGGGACTGACCTTATATAGCCTCCAGCCATGTCCCCACTGTTTCTTGTATCAATCCAGAAAAGAGGATCATGTGCCCTATCACTGGGTCAAAATAGTTCTATATCATATAAATTACCTAACAAGACAAGTAAAGTACATTTTTGGGCATGTACATCTAAACATCTTTTTGGCTTCAGTAGATCCAGTTTTACTACTATTCTTACACTTGTAAAATATATGGCTATTCCAGTGCTAATATGAGAATCTCTGGTACATACACGGCGATAACATGTCTATATTACTAATGACATAAATGCACTCATTCATGTAAACACAACAGTAACAATGTCAGCAATATTTGGCAATAATGTTTGTACATACCATCTAACAAACATATCTTTTTTTCTGCATACTGCTCATTAAGTTCATTTGCTAGTAGGCACTAGCCAGCCTGACAAGTGAAGTGGAAGCAAATAGTTCAAGGTTGTGTCATTCATGTCGTACAGTAAACTTAGTACAAGTGCTCCTAATTTTAAAAGAGAAGTAAGGCATGAAAGATGATTTTTTATATGCATTTTTAACAATATTCAGGAGACAAAATGTTGATTTTAAAGTGTCAAAGCCTAATAGCAGAGGCATATAGAGTAAATAAAAATGCTTTCATGCATCTCTGTTCAGGTCAAAAGATCTGACTCTGGTAGTGTCCAGTGTTTTTGTCACCTCGAAAATGTAACTGATCCCTAAGAGAGTTACACATTTAAATGACTTGGACAAGGCTGTTGTATGAAGGACTGTTTGGGGCTTTTACAATGAAGGTGAATTTCCAACAATTGACAAAATTACGAGTTTTAAAAACCAATATTTCATCAAAGGCCCTCACTTGTTCACCTATAAAATATTATGCAGTCTCGGCTTCGAATGCAGAAAGACAAATGGACATAAATTTTTAATGAAAATTAGTGACATTGTAATAGCATAGTTAAAATTCCTGCACACAATGCATCAAGTTTGAATGTCTGGCGAGACAAGACCAGTCATTTATTTAGATGAAATTTAGTTAATCAAAACCACAATTAAAAATCCATTTGGCAACTGCTGTAATAATGGTTGACTGAAGGTCCCTTTGGGGAAGGGCAGCAGATTTATCATTTGTCATTAAAATCGGCAAAAAAGATTTTGTACCAGAGAGCCAATGAGTATTTCATTCTAAGTCAACTTCTGATTATCATGAGGAAATGACAGCTTCAACATTTAAAGAATGATTTTTGATTTTCTAAACTATTTACTAGAGGGAAGCATTGCAATAATAAATAACCCTCTTATCATTTGGTCACCATAAATAAAATCCAAATACATCAACTAGAAAAGGTGAATTCATTCAATGGTTGCAAAGGGGAGATTCAGTTTTTGGCAAATGAAATTTTGCTGTGTTTTACCGCTCAAAGATTGGCCTAAAATTTCCAAACTTGATTGAATGCCAGAAAGGGGCATGAGGTAATTCGACTGCTTCCTTATCAGTCATTGCAATTCAACTGAGAATGTGTTGTTCCAAATAAAAATAGGGCATTTAGTATGAAAGACATAGAAAGCCCTGTTATCAAAAAACAGATGTAGCACAGAAAGATTGGAGCTCTACATTTGGCATGCTAAAAAATTATAAGTAGAAAATTTTAGGAAAGAAATAGAACATGATGAAATGTTAGATCTAATAATAATAATAATATATTTACAAGATTCTGGTGACTGTTATGACATACATGATGCTACTTGCATAAGTATGACAGAAGGCAATAGAAATTTGGAGAGACACAAGTGCTAGTGACAATTCTGCGTAAGCATTTACATTCCAATGGCTGTAGCCATATCCCTTTCCCATTTGCCTCAAACTTTCTACATTCAACAAACTGAGCTTTTACATTGAAAATTACCTTTCACTTTAAACTTATATCCATGCAAAAGAACTTCATTCTAAACCTATGCCCATGCAAACGAACAGAAGACAACAAGCAATTAACATCATGTGATTAATGGCATATACTTACTAATGCTGTATTAGTCATGTTTAAAGATATATATTTGAGCACACATTTAAAAATATATAAATTCCTATTATTAACATGTTGTTCTCACTTTTTTCCACACATTAAATTTGGTTCCAAGTGTATTGTTTGAACCCATTGGGATAAAGTATGCCAACTATGTTATATGTAATATAAATAACAAAATCAAATAAATACTTTTTACACATCAACTTTTCCTAGTTTACAAGACTATTATAGGCAATATTTCATCTAGTTAAGCCATTTCCTAAAATTTTGTTGTTATACCACATGAAATCAACACACATGATTAAACCTGAAAAGTGAAAAATGTATTCATTCTTTCAATTTCTAGAATTGTCTATATATTGCCATGCCAAATTGGTTAATTAAAGGTACAAACAACCTACTATTAGCTAAGTTTGTAAGTCTAATTATACCATTAATTCCATAATATTAATCAAAAAATGTTCAATAATACTTATAAAGAAATAATGGGCTATCAAAATTATTCACAGAAAATAAGCATTCTCACTTGGCAATCTTATGCCTCCAGTTTCCGCAAATATCTACTTGTCTGACTTTTTCTTTTCTTTTTTGTTCTGGTTGGTTCTTAAAATTTCATTAACCATTTCTGCATAAAATTCATCTAAGAATCTGTGTTAAAAATAGTCTGCAATACAAGATGCTGATAGCAGGAGCTATTGATGTGGTAAAAACTATTCTTCACAGCACATGTTACGATCCATGCATGATACCTCTCCAGTTATTCAGCCTTGTGCACTAGCACAATTATTTCATATTAAAGAATTGATTTCCCTCCTTTCTCTCAATGCATACGAGTATCACCCTCCAGGTATTCTGGTATGGCCAGTTATAAGGCTTTGGATATTATATGAAACTAAGTGCACCTAAAATGCCAAAAAAAAAAATCTGTTTTCAGAATATGTTATTTATATCTATATACAAACTTATTAATGTTGCATTTTAAAATAAAATTAATAATAGAGTATAATTTTTTTAACTATTCATAACACACATCTTTCATCATACTCAGTAAAACTTCTTTGCAGCCATTAATAAAAATTTAGAAACAACTCAAGCTTCTGAATACCTAGTAATAGGTACTTGAAAATGCCTTATAGAATATTAACGTGTTCTTCCAAATTTCTTCAAATCATGAAAATAATTTACATTCTTATGCATTTTCTTTTGTATAAATATCCTTTTTGTGTTGAAATATTTCACACAAACTACCGGATGGTACAAAAGTTTCTAATACTCATGACAGTTTGGCCAACGAATTTTATCAATACTTAAAATTAGGCACAATTTCAAGCAGTTCTGATGCATCAGTATTCGCAATAGTATTTATGACAAATGAAACCAATATTCTCATTCATGCCAACCGTACACTGGGTGAGTAGGATACATCTAAGAACACTGATTTGAAACTATGTAAGTTTCTTTATCCTCATGCCCCATTGCTATTTCTCAATACTCAGAGATAAGTCAGAAATAATTTCCATTTATAATTTTCAGAATCTAATGTTCATAATCCATTATGTTAGTAAATATAATTAAAAATGCAGTAACTCAAAAAGAATATAATTAAAATAATAAAAACTAGAAGCAGAAATCAACAAAACACAGTGGCATAAATAGTAATACAGTACAGAAGCTAGATCTATCGTTCCCAGAACCATTGTTTCCCTGCATGTATCGTTCAATTTATGCGATCCCAAATGTTTTACATTATAACTTATGTAAATAAAACATGCAAATATTGTTCTTCAAAGTACCTTTTCCCTGTATTATTCATTTATAAAGTTCGGTCCCAAAGAAGTTGAATGATCGCTTTCAAACTGGAATATTTGAAGCAGTTGCTCACGGCATGTACAGAGAATTCATGTCATGTTTGATCCAAGAAAGCGGGAGAGCCGACTGCTATTTACTTTGCACTCTACTGGCTTCCTCCCACTTTGTCGGATCAAGCATGCCTCAAACTCTCAGTAGTTCAGATATTTTTGGAGCAGCAGGATGATGATAGCCGATGCGAAGAATGAGTGCCAAAGTTGCCTGTGCATCACCTATGAGGCAGCGGACAAGGATGTTTTTACACATGGCATTCAAAGTGTTAATGAAGCATGAGACAAGATGGGAGGAGTAGAAAGGATTTATGACATGGGAAACAGAAGTGAAGAAGAGGGGAAAGATGATGCAACAGCCAAAGCTCTGAGAGCATGTGAAACCATGTGAACATATATCTACACACATGAACAAGGACAGTACAGAACAACAGAATGTGTTGAATGTGCAAAATTTATTGTTTCGCATGACAAGAAAAGTACCAAAGAAGCAAATGTCAATTAACGACCTTTTTCAAAGAAAGTGACAAATGTATACATGGTAACATTTAAAATTAATGAAAAATATAGCATTTCTTATATACTGTCTTAATTTATTTTTAAATATGATTTATGCACTTGCCATATCTATCGTTTTTCCCACATCCATCGGTGTTGTTTTTTTTAACCTGGTTGCTACAAAATGATGAATCAAGGTTCTACTGTACACACTGACAACACACACACACACATCTGGACAATAAATATTATTACAAGATTTTATTTAATAGCTATAATATAATTTACTATTTTGCATCTGCTTTTGATATTTTTCTCTCTCATATATTCCAAATATTTAGCACCAATCAATTCTCAATATCAGCCCCTTTTACCCCTCTCCTTTGACCAAAGTCTGTCTAGCCATTAATCTATAGCAGCAAAGACAATCCCCATTGAGAAATCCAGCATTGCTGACCCCAAGGATTACTTAATGCTCTCAATATTTGGTGCTTGTTCTGCATACCCTTAAGCAATGTTCTTGAGCACTAATAAAATCTTAAGCATTGCTCTCAGGCCAATGCTGGGTGAACGGGCTGGAAGTGAATCTTACTGGAAGTTTCAATGCCTGTTCTTGAACAGTTATGTTCAGGTTCATCACAGGTGTTTTCCCCCCACCATATGCATGCCTGTTGTTTCTCCTGATGCACGCAGCCAGAGGCTGACTGTGTTACTTGCATGCCTGTTGTTTCTCCTGATGCACCGCAGCCAGAGGCTGATAGTGTTACTTATATTACTTTATAACCAATTTGTGACCCCTATATCCTTCACCAAGGAACATGATCCAAATCACAATTGTTGATTCAAGATCTTTTGGCATTAGACTTGACCACAAGTTACAACAAAGAGGTTTCATACACTTTAGCATTGGCTTCAATTATTTATTACAGAAATGGAGCTTGGTGACAATACTAATAATCACTTCCCACCTAACCACTGCTAAGGCAGGATGATGATCTCTCCAAACATATGAGACTCTAGCACAAGCTTCTCATGAAGTCAAGGCATACTCTTTGTCATTCAGATGACTATAGCTTTCTTCAATATTGAATACTTTCTCATCAGCAAAAACAATTTTCCTATGAATGTTCTTGGTGTAACACTGTAGCAGTTTTTAAGTTTTTTTTTGTATCGGGGTTTTTCACAGTGAAATATATTATAATAAGACAAATTAGTGAAATTTGAGTGATTTCGTAACAATAATTTGTCATACTGTAGCAGTTGTTTGTGTGTCAACACCCTCTGCTGCTTCACTTCTGCAGAAATGCCCAGTGTTGTGACGAAAAGATTGCTGTCATTGCTTTGAAAACAGCTACAATCCTCGCTGAGCAGAAATGTCAGATCTCAACATTCATCAATAATACCAATCTCAGTGAAGAATTAAATAGCTTAGTACTGAAATATTCTAGTGATTTCCCAGCTATTTTAAGGATCTGGAAAATCTTGCTTGGTGATTTTTCAACCCTATGAAATGTTTAACCAAGTAATGTACAAATGAAATCACTAATGAGGATAATTGTATCTGGCAGCAACTGTCATCAGATGACCTTAAAAGTTCTTTTAAAATGTTTGTGATAGTATTTATATAAAGGCTAGGCTACAGTTTACTTGGAGCAACAATGAAAACATCCCTTACACTAAAAGTTTCTACTGATTTAGGCTTTCACTCATAAGAGCATGAGAGATTGAAATTTAATTACTCTTAATTCCAGGTGGTCACTTAAGAGATCTCTGAATATTGACAGAAGCAAATCAGAAAATGGACCAAAAGAAGAGTGAACAGCAACATTTATTCACACTGCACTGCAACCAACATAGACCATGCACTTGAAAACAGCTTATTGAAAGGGTCAAGGAAGAATGGACAGCTTTTGACTGACTGATTCAGAGTATCCTATTTGGAGTACAACTGAAATAATGGACACCACAAACTACCAATAATAATGGCAGATCATCAAATGATGCACTTTATACTTTATGATGTTGAAAAATAAAATCTATAATCATGATTTTAGAACACTCATTTTAACATTCACAAGAGCCTGTAGTTTATTTTATATGGACTTCTTTGTGGATTACACACACCAATGAAAGTAATTATCTAAATGCTCACTTTACTCTTTGCCAAAAAGATTCTAAAAAGTTATCTTTTAAGCATTGCAATCTTCAGGAGCAGTTATACAAATATAATATTTAAATGCTAAGTAATACAAAAGAGATTTAAGTCTGTAGGTTCTGCTGAACATGGCCAATTTTCTATGGACCATTACAACATTTCATACAATAATTAACAAATCAGTTATAATATTACAAATAATTACTAAACAATTTTTTAGGTTTCATGCCTGGTATTAACACCAAAATTGAACATTATCAGGCTATTTTACATTGGTTGTTGGTTTAAATTAATTTAAACCAATGAGCACAGCAAAATAGCTCGATAATGATCAAATTCAATAATAACTACTAAATAATTCATTAGTGGCCAGTATTTCTGCCTATGGATAGTCAAATAATAAAAAAAAGCATTCCTATATGTGATTGCAGCTCAATTATATTCAAGTAACCCATTCCGGTATATTTCGAAAATAACGTCTTGGTAATTAATGTAAAAAATGCTCTATATTATTAACATATCCACTCTTTATCAAATTACAAATGACAATTTAGAAATACTACACCTAGCATTATCTTTAACATGAAATTGTTCTTAGGGAAAGCTTCAGATATAAAAAGTTAAAAGTTCATTGCTAAAATTAAAACCTCATACATGACTCACGCATATGCTGTAGCACAGATCTGCTATCTACCTTCTGTACAGGACTTTAAATTTCTCTCTGATCCTTGAGACCATGTTTGCTATCTCAGTGAAATAAATTTTATACCCAAGAAACTATTTAACTACTTAAGAACTCGTCTCTTTTAATCACACTACAAATTTATATTTTAAAACTTGTTTTCTTTCAAATAAGTTCTGAGTAGACAATAGCTGCATAGTTTAATCAGATAGCCTTCAAATGTCTCAGATACAAGCAAATGGAAAAGGCTTAGGGTGAATGTGATTGAATTGCAGAGAACTGGCATGGTAACCTAATTATCTGTGATTTAAATACCAGCTGTAACCTTATTGTTTCTTAATTAATTTTTCTTTCCAACCCTTGGTCATTAAATAGCTTAATGTAAATCAGTTTCATTGCTTTTTCACTGTTTGAGCTTTTGAATATGCATTTATGAAATGAAAATAATGTTTAATCTATTCAAGCTAGTGACCAGTTGTATGACAAGAGTTTTTTTTGGCCTTTAAATTACATGATAAGCTGAGCTCACATCTCTGCACTGTTCCATTTAGACACATATACTGTTAACGACCAGAAATGTTGCTTGTACTAACATTGAAAATACCAAAAACACATGGTGTCCAGAATCCCCATCTCTCATCAGTTTTTGTAAGTTATGAATAAGAATCATTGGTTTTCCGTTGAGCAATATTTAGCCTGGCAGCTGTTTAGCGAACAACCGATTATATGTGAAATTGAGAGGAAAATAGATTCATTTGCTTTTCTTAAAACACAAACAGTTCCATCTAAGGCATGGGAAAGTTTCAAAGAATGTCCTAGCAACAGATAATCCAAGTCCTCATATCGGAAAGAAACGTGCCAATTAGATTTACAAGACTAAGTCATGAGTCTGTTTCTTTTCATGTTTGTCAAGAGTGGCAAGAGGTACAGAAAAAACATTTATCTATCTTTTGGATATCTGAAAGTTCAATGCTTATATTGTTGTTTCAAACTCATATGAAGGGAAAAAATCCTATTCTGACTTCAAAGTAAACAAGTTGCTCGTGTTTGTAGAAATGTGCCAGTGCTCTGTTCAAGTCAACCTTCTAACAGTTCTAGGCCTTTATGTTGGGCTCATTTTCCAATGCATATTCTTCCCACTCCCCAAAAATGTGACAGGCTACAGCAGAGGAGAAAAAGTGAAAATGCTTGGCAGTGCAAGAAATGAGAATTACTTTCCAATTGCCGTACTGCTTTGAGATGTACCATAGCAGATGTACATAATAAGTCAATGATTTTGCTCTATATGAAAAATATGAATAAAAAACTTTGTAAGTTCTTATTTTTAATGGTTCATATATAACATGCTCTTCACAACCCTCTGGAGGCTTTTTAAATCTGATTTCTGTTACCTGGGAAGGACATTTAAATATATTTCAGTATAAGACATATAGATTAAACCCATCATTGGGACATCATTTGGTGTTAGGGGAGAGAAGAAAAAAAGGGAAGGGGTAGAAATGACCAGGCAGCTGAATCTAGGTGAAAAATTCCCTTGTGCTATTACACATCAGCAAATATGAATTGATATGCAGATTTAGGAACAGTGTCATTTTAAATAAAGGATAATTGCACAAACTAATGCATCAATTTCATACAGCAAAATCTATAAAAACCCAAGTAACATTCTCATTAATGTATACATACACTATTTCAGACAATAACACCATAACTTTAACTGCTGCTAGTATATTTCATGAACATACTTTCTGCCCCCTTTCTATACATACATTCCATGATCCCCCCCCATTAAATGCTGTATGACCAAGCATCCACCTTGTTTTAATCCTCTATAAAGTACTGTAGCTAAAAATTATTTAAAGTGCAGAAGCTAAAAGCACATATGCAAATATAAATATGCTATCATACAAATAATTGCTTTGGTTATACATAATTTTTATTTCAGTTAGAATATACAGGTGATGCTATAATAGTCGCTGTACCATTAAGTAAAGATAAGATGGCTAAAAACTGATTTTTCTACATTTACTTATACTTCAGTTCAAAGGGGCTAAGAAGTGAAGTATTTGCCGTTATATGATCAAAACTGTTTCCTCTCTTCATGCCACTTTTTGGTCTTTATCAAAGATTAGTGCTGACAAAGAAGGTTTTGGTTCCCATTTGGTTCAAATGCCACAGAACCTGACAAGTTTTTCTAGGTGTTTCATAGATCTCATCCCTGGCAAATGCTATGCAGGTACCTAAGCTGAAGCATTTCCTTCCCAATTTATCATTTCATCAACTGTAACATTAGTGCCCACCACCTGTGATGCCACAGTAGTGAAAAAAGAAATTAAATACCCATGCATACAAAAGGGGGTTAAAAATACCCAGCTCTATACCTACTCAAAAATGGCATGTGTTCTGGCTTGGAAAATTCTGCTACTGGCCCAGGGTCTGAATTATATCAAATATATTTTTGCTACGTTTTCCCAGACATGCATATTTTAGAATTGAACACATCTATTGTGTTGAAAACTATTCTACAGCATTCAGATCTGGAAAGGATATAGGTGGGCCAGCATCAGTTTTTCCTAAATACATACATTTTATTTTGCATAGCAATATATTCTAGTCAATGTACCATTTTGTGAGTGAGATGTAAAGAAAATTGCTGTGAACTTATTTTGCAAATGTTGTAAACCATATCCAATGTTAACATTCAGGAATCAGTTGAATTTACTGGTGATTCAGCATGAAGCATTTAATCTGCATGCAGCAAAATTGAACCTAAAAGATTTGTTCTAAACATGCAAACATCAAATGACCTATAACAGAAGTTCAAAATATGTTTTGTCAGAATCACCACCTTTGGTAATCAGTGATTACAGCTTGCCAAACTTCAAGAAAGCAAGCTTTCGTGCTTAATTGCACAAAGCAGTTTCTAGCCATGAAATATTTCATATCTTAAGCAGGTATAAAATGAGCTTATTAAGATAAAAGCTATCTGCAAACAATTACATATTAATTAAAAATGCCATTGAAATTTTATGTCAATGAACATAATCTGGATATGTCAATAACAAGAATAGCTAGCCATCTGATTCACATTTGAAATATTTGCATATACGAACAGTACCCACTACTTTTGGAGAAATTGTGATTTACGATAACAGCTCAGACCAACAGTCACCAGCAGTTACGCTCCAAAAGAAAAATGCACGCAAAGGAACAAGAAAAGTAAGTCTTTATTTTCCTTAAATTTAAGATGTACAACAGACATTCCTCAAAAATGGCCTTCCTGCTTTTTAAGGCTAAAGATAAAGCTAAGGATAAGAAATCCATGATGCAAAAAGTGAAACAAATAATTTAAAACAATAATAATCTTCTTGCACTACTACTGTTGCTTATTTATTTCATACACCTAATAAAATGTTTTCTTAATCTATGTGCTAAAGCAATTCTTTTGAAAAAGTGAAATTAAATGATTCAATTAATTCTTTAAGATAAGTCAGAACAAACCATCCACATCCTAGTCACTATAAACCACACGCACCAAACTGATTATAAAGCGGGCTGTCCATCAAAGGCCCACACAAACTATCAAAGAGTAACAAAAAGTAATTCTTAAATTATTTGAATACTACACAAAAAAAAATTTTTACATTCAAATTCCTTCCCCTAATCTATCCATCACACAAATTATTAAACTGTAACAAAAAGAAATTCTTATGTAGTGTTGTCTTTAGTTTACTATATCAATAGCTAATACAAATATTTCATATCAATATACACATAAACAGGATTACCATATAGTATAATATATCTCATGTGGCTAATACTACAATTTCTTATTGAACTATAAGAAAAATGATATTTACGATTTTTATAACTTTTTATTATTAGGGACCAAAGATACATGGACTTCTAATTTAGATATTTAAGGCATTCTTGCCATGCTTGATTTTCTCGGTATTATAATAAAGTTTCTGCTATTTAAGTTTTTTTTATACATTCAGGGGCTAAAAATGCTCATTTTTCACAAATCCTGACATAAAAAGTGGGAAAATGAAAAAAGTATTATAATTTTGATTAAGGTGATTAAATATTTTATTTATTAACACTTAAAAGTGCTCTTATTTACACAATTCATGCCTGAGAAATTGCAACTGTAAATGCACAATGTTATAACTTATGTAATAAATGTAATGTTATATGCATATTCAGGTCACATGCTACATCTATTTTTTTTTCCACAGACAACAGACCATTTTAGTATCTAATGCATACATGTTACATATCTTGAATTTTATGGTCATTTTTGTCTAAAAATTTGAATATACATCATACTCAAATATAAATTACTTTATTCATATAAACAATTAAATATAGCGTTCCAAATTTTATACCTAAAAGACTACCTCAACCAGCAAAAACCAGTAGGGTTTGAGGCACTGTACAAAGATTATTCAATAAAGACTGAGAGATGTCTCTCATTACATTAACTTACATTTTTACAAAGTATTTTGTAAAATAGCAGGCTATTTTAGATAATATCCATAGATAGCAGCTGTATAGCAGTCTGCACTTAGCAGTACTGTTTTTTTTACAGTGCTTTCAAATGGACATAAATTTGGAAGAGCACAGTTCACATGGCAGCTGGAAGCATGCTGTCTGACAACTGAGTTACATCATAACCCCTAAAACTGAAGTGCATAAATCTTTCATGTAAATCACATTTACTATTATCCTTGTCCTTGTCATACAAGTTGTAAATGTTTTAGGGCCACCACATATCTCTCACACATTTTAAGAAAATTAGGATTCATGAGCATTAGTTCTTCTGAAATTGCAGCAATTTATTATATTGCCTTTTAGTTCTTCCAATGTACGTTGTACAGGTTATTTTGATATAGATTTTAAGTTCCCTGTAAACAGAATTCATATATGGCAAGATTGTGCCAGCCATAAAACCTTACTACCGTAGAGCCTTGATTCATCGTTTTTGGAGGGCCCAAGATAAAAAAAACCAATGGATGTGTGAAAATGATAGACATGGGAAGTTATAAATCATGTTAAAAATAAATAAAGCCGGTATTTACGCAAACACTATATTTTGCATCAATTTTACATGTTAACATGTGTATACTTTACTGTTGGTCCTGGTAATCTAGTGGTAACCATACTTGCCCTGCAGGTTATATCTCAGTTGGGGTTAAGGAATTTTTTGGGCTTAAAAATCCTAAGTACTTTGGAAGGGAAGTAAAGCCCAGCATCCTGTGTTGTACATTTACGGCATGTAAAAGAGTTTCAAGCTGGAAAGAAAAGGTCTCTAAGCAAAATTTATCAGTCATTTCAAGCCCTGAATTGAATGGGATGCTGATTACCTGAGAAATTAAAGAGCATCATAAATAAAACAAATCTGCAATAATTAAAATGTTTCTCACTTTCTTTGAAAAAAGTTGTTAACTGACAATGGCTTCTTTGCTGCTTATTTTTTATGTGAAAAGGATTTTTCCACTTTCAACAAAATTCTGTTGCTCACCACCTACCATATTGCCATTGTCAGGAGCATAGAATAAGCATGAGCAATTTCACCATGTTTCATATGCTCTCAAGAGTTTTGGCAAACATGTTGCCTGTTGCATCACATTCCCCCTCTTCCTCATTCCCCTCCCCCATATGGCAAACACTTGCTAATCCTTCTATTTGATTCCATTTCATCATCAATGATCTAACATTTTGAATGCCACTATGTCCACATCCACCTGCCTCATAAGTGAACTGATGGCAACAGCAACTTTGGCCCACTCTTCACACGCGCTATCATCATCCTGTGGCTCCAAAAGTATTGACAACTATGGAGCATTCAAATTACACCTCCACAGATCAAGCATGATGCAAATTCTCTGTACATGCATTGATCGCTGTTTCACCATTCCAATTTGAAAATGATCATTCAATCAAACAATTCCTTTGGGACTGAATTTTTTGAATGAATAACATGAAAAATGATACTTTGAGGAATGATGAATGTAGGTTTTATTTACCCAAGATATAAGGTAAAACGACCATATAAATTGAATGATACATCCGGGAAAACAAGATTTCGGGAATGATAGAGGTCTCACTGTAAAGATGCTATACTCAAAAATTTCCTCAATTAAAGCTAACAAGAGATAAGCTGTAAAGGAGTCTAGAAAATGCATGTTTATATTCAAGATCGAATAATTTTTTGGCAAACAGTATGAGTGTCATCTCTGTGCATTCATGATATTTTCATAAAATAAAGACCCCTAATAGTTCTATAAGGATTCACTGCATAATCATAAACCAATTTTTGGTCGTGCAATAGCAGTGCATGTACAAATAAGGTTTTCTGTCCTCCTGTAGCTATTGTTATGAGTAGCTACATGGCTATTTAAATGCAACAATTATTCATCCATGGGGAGGAAAAAAAATATGTGAGCCAACAGAATCATTCCTAACATTATCCAAAACCCATTTGCAGAAATTTACTCTACTTACATTATCACGTGGCTGCATACATTTACCTTCTATGGATTAAATTTTAAAGAGTTTGGTGGCATTATAAGGCAAGTTTTGCAAAATTCCTGTTTAGTGGTGAGCCTTTGCAGAAATTTATTTGTACCTTGTTCGAACCTTTCTTCAATTTTCTCAAAATTCCTTCTTGGAACATGGAGCCTTTATTTCTGCTTCTTTATCAAGAATGATCCTGTTACCTAAATCTATTTACAAAATTACGAACATTACATCAGATGGTGCTGGAACACTAAAGAATTTTCTTATAAATTGCCATTTTACTTTTCTGCAAGAGTTTGCTTTCACATATGATCATACATAAAGTGCTGCATTCTAAAGTGTACTGACTTTCTGATATTATAACAGTACCAATAAAGCATAAAATACTAAAATACCATTTTTTTTTTTACTTAAAATGCTTTGGAACAGCACAAAGACAATGCTCCTACTACTTTAGGTGAGCAGCACATGCTTCTCTGCTGTCATTCTGCTGTGCTCTAGCAAATGAATGTCAAAGGCACTGTATAAATATGGTTTACATTTTGCCTAAAATGAAAGTGATGCAATATGAATAGGCAGCATACATCATTGTTTTCTCTGGAAATCAGCAGAAACTTGCAAAAAGCTTAAGCAAGCATATTATGAACGTAAACTATCCCATTCTATCACTCTAGATGTTTAAAAAGCTCACAGATGGCACAATTTCTACCATTAAACAAGCCGAGCCTGCTGCTTCAGCAAATGTAGTTACAAAAATCAACATCAATACATGCTGCAAAGAGAGTGAAAATCAATGGATAACAGTACCGTCACTCTTGAAATTTCAACTGGCAACTCAAATGATCCAACAAGTTTTGTGCCTAATGAATGCTGCATCTCTTGACACCAGAGCAATGAGTGTTCAAATGGACACGTGATATGCACATCTGCTCAATAATCTCTTCCAAGACGAAATATTTACAACAATCTTTAAGGTTTCACTTACATGAGATTTACTCATGACATGTTTTGTAGAATAATGTCCACATCAGCTGTTGAATGACTATTTGATCATTTGTAGAAGTTGAGTAGGTAACCATCTGGGTTGAATCTGGTGGTCTAGTGCTAAACTTGAATAAAGAGCTGTCTGCTTCCAGGATGTCAAAATTCATAAGGGTTTGCTCTCCCTCATACACACACATCCATCCACCCACCAACCCACACACACACACACACACACACAAATTCCTTTCCCATATGTTTAATGCTTTTGGTTTTTGAATAGTTTTTAATAACCTGATGTGTTTTACTATTTCATGGTTTTCATTCCAAAAACATCTGCCACAGATGATTTATCTATTTGTTTGTAACAGATGTTTCTCCAAAGTTCCTTCAACCTAATTCCTATACTTCTCTGTTTTTCCTATGTGGATTTTTTCACAATCCTTACAATCTAGTAAGTACCAGATTTTTTTTCTCTTTGGGCCTAGAATCTGTTATGTTTCATTTCAATAAATTCTTTACACTGTATCACTTTTGAGGTCCTAAGATATTATTGTACTGCTTGAAATTTTTTTGGAAATTTCTTATTGGCTAACATGTGGCAAGTGAAATTTTTAAATGTCTTTCCCCAGTTAAATCACTCAAAGTCGAGTATGAATTTGGACATCCCAGAAGCAGACAGTTCTTTATTCACATTTATCACTAGACCCACATACCTACCTACCCACCCACCTTCTACGAGTGATCCAACAGTCATTTGACAGCTGATGATGTAGACAATTGCTTCACAAAACATGTCCTGAGTAAATATCATGTAAGTGAAACCATAAAGAGTGTTCTAAATATTTCGACTTAGAAGAGATTATTAAAGTGTTTCACTGTGTTCAATTCCAAATTGAATTAATATTGTAAATGAGTTACTGCATTTGTTATTGATAGTGCATTTATCAAATTAATTATCAGAGGTGAATAGTTATGACTTTCAGGGAGGTAACAAGATAGCACAGTATGCAAATAGTATTTTCAACACCAAAGAAAGCATTGTTCATTTGCAGGAAAAATAATTGTGACTAATTTCTTAAACTGCAATGGAAGATTATACCAACATTCTGCCACACATTGGAGCAACACATGTCTGCATCAATCTTTTAATCCAGTGGAAGACATGGTCTCTTCCAGAGAAGACGATATTAATGCATAGGTGGCTAAAATTGTACAATAGGAGAAAAAGAAAACAGGTTCATAACTTCAAATTATCTGTGCTCAGCATGGCACAAATGTTTTAGTGCATTAACTTATTAAAAGATTTTACAAAGTTCCAAAAATATTATATCGATGTACCAAGAAATGTACAAAGAACTTCTGCAAAGGTGGTATCCCTTATTACTGGGGGAATAACCAAAGAGAATAATTGCAGAGTCAGCAAGTTCATGTTACAATGATGAAATCCAAATGGTACTATTTACCTTAAGTGATGATGAAATGAATAAGCAACAGGATCAACCCAAGTCAGAATTCTCTACATAACTTGTAAAAGTAATCATTTTTGATCAAATACTAAAAAGAAAAGAGATTTCAACTAGATAATATTTAAAAAATGGATTTCCCACGTTAATTTTCCTACTAAACAGTCTTCCAAAAAGATCAGATTCAGCTGGAAAATAACTAAATTGATGTAATGCTTATAGGGAATCAGAGTTATTTGCAAATTGCCATGAGACATGATGCACAGAATGCAGCATGCTGAATCTCGTGCAATGTGTCTACAGCATGTTGATGATGTCAACATGATGCAAACTGGTGTGTGGCAGATATCGTACTTGCATTGTTTTCCATTTGGCTATTTCTTTTGTAATGTTGCATGATCGATAGTCTGTTGTATGACTTGAAGCATTCCGGTGTGCAGGTGGCCTTAATGACAAATGCAATATTGTATGGAAGTGTCAAGGTGCAAAAAGGTTTGTGTTCATATTAAAAGTGGTGGTGTCAAGGAGAGTTGTGTATGTAAGAGTGGAAGTTGATATTTGCTTACAATCAGTTTCCATGTCCAGCTATCTTCATTCCGTTTTCTTTATTTATGTTAAAATTATTTTAGTTTATCTCTACTGTTTCCTCTCTGGTCAAATTGATTAACCATTGGTTCTAGCAATAACTTTAGTTCTTATAAAGATCTTATGGCATTCATTAAGGGCATGATCAGCTACAGCAGTTAGTTCTGGTTGGTTCATTCTAAAGTGACATTTATGCTCACATATTCAGTTTTATGTATCAGGTGGTCATGCAAATATATACTTTACTATGCACACAGGAAAGTTTCTATATACCCCAGTGGTAGTGAGAGGATCAAAAGAAGCATTTGACTTATATGCGTAGTCTGAGAGAAAATAGTTTTACGCCCTTCATTTTTAAATGCATTCAATTCTCACAGTTACAGCTTTGATAAACAACAAAAAGGTTTAAGTTTATCTCAAAAATCTAAAGCCTGTTTCATGATATGGCCAGGCCTTACAGCTCAGTTATCTTTATTTCTGTATCCATTTGCTTTCACAGCTTTACAGAGATTCAGCAGTTTTTTTAAAGAAAAGTATTAAATAGCAGACTTCCAGAATTAGTCCCGCAAAGCAAACTTTCAGCACTATTCTACAACACTCCTCGAAATTACTGCATTATTGCTTGATCACTAAAAACTCTTAGGCCTCCTGTAGTTTTCTGCCAAGTTAAAAATTTAAATTGTTAATTTCCAGGCTCTTATAAGGGTGAATGTATCATGGTCATGGAGTACATAGCTCGAAATTTTCTTAATGCTTACCTGAACCATACATTAATAATTTCTTTTGAGCCACATCTGTGGGTGAGTGCCCCAACCACTCCCATCATTACCTGTGCATGTGTGGCAGAGTAATTGGTATCATGTTCTTTCCATTAAATTAAGTGACATTTTACCTCATTTAATGAGGCAAACACAGCATTTGCTAATTGGGGGAAATTATGATTCTTAAGATGAACATAATTTGCACGATGTACTGGCAAAAATGCAATTGCATAAATAAACAAAAAAGTTATGTATACACCTCTAATGCAGGTCTCAAAGAGTCTTGAAGTCTCAACAGCCACATTTGTAGGTTGGGTCACTGAATATGAACATGCGATCATTCAGTGCTCACAGATATGAGGATTGCAGATTGTGTTATGGGATTGAATAGATCATTCTTTTAACCATGTCATTCTTATAAACTGTGATTATTACTAAAAAGTTAATTGGAACTTGTACAATGAATCTAATCATATAATTAAGATCATTGTATGATTTGAGTTGAATTACTTACTCTTATTGCTCCAATTACTTGTTTAAAGTATATATACTAGTTTCATGAACCACTGCTCGCAACCTCATCCAACTGTCGGCTGCTGTATAATTCATTATGCTATGGTCCGGTACAGGCGAGATGAAATTTATGTTTTCATCCCCAGAAATGTCGGAATTCATTAAACTGTCTCTGTGTTTGTAAATGCAGATTTTCTCCCATGTTGCTAATTCTGTAGGCCCTTGTCTGATTTTAATAATTTTGCTTTATTCACTATGTACTATGTTGAAGTTTTCTGTCCAGAAATTATGCTACTGCCGATTTCTCCATTTGCTTGTATTTTAATGTTCCTGAAATGTTCTTTTAACCATGTGTTTTATGTTTCTCTTTGTTTTTACAATGTAATTTTTCACATTCTGCACAACTTATTTTGTAAACACCTGCTTTTTTCTCTAGTGGAATACTGTTATTAACATTGTCTATCAGGAGATATTTAACATTAAATCTGTTTACATGTGCCAACCTGATATTAAAATCTTTTAGAATATTTTGAAATTTTTGCAATGATATACATTTTTTTTTTAAAATTAGCTAATCTTTTCCTGCTGAAAGTTTTGTGGTTTCTTAGTAAGTTTTTGCCTCTTGAATTTCTGTAAACTTTATTACAAATACAGAGACAGCTTAATGAATTTAAACACTTCCAGGGATGAAAACATAAAAGTTCATCACACCTTCACCAGAGCAGAATACACATTTCCACGGCATAAAGAATTATCCAGCGGTTAACTAAGGATGCGACAATGGTTCGTGAATTCTAGTATTATATATTGTGTAGTTCAACTCAACCATACAATGATCTTAATTACATGATTCACTTCACTTACAAGTTACAATTAACATTTTTAGTTAATATTTAGGCCTTCAAGCCTGCAAGGAACAGACATATATAAATTCGTTGGAAACTATTCTAAGAGCACGATACAGACAAAAGGTACAATAACCTTATTGACTTCAACTGCAACTTTCATTACTTGAAAAATGACATTAAAAAGTACATCAGA
The DNA here is from genome assembly GCA_030762175.1 of Metallyticus violacea. Lineage (NCBI taxonomy): Eukaryota > Metazoa > Arthropoda > Insecta > Mantodea > Metallyticidae > Metallyticus > Metallyticus violacea. The sequence goes on from CM060841.1 coordinate 48,086,697, forward strand.
TTAAAAGAAAGAAAAGCAGATTAATTTCAGCAGATATTCGTTTTTGTGCCTAAAACTTAAAATATGCCCAAATTTTGTATGCAGAACCGTTAAATATAACCATTACAGTCACAAGCAATTAGCCGCTGAGAAAAACTAATACAAATAGAAAAGCATTACACAAAACTGGTAAACATAGATCTTAAAACAATATAAAAAGCAGATTTCAAAGAGGTTATAAAACATAGCATAGGATAACTTAATCAGCATAACTTTATATCATATACAGTGTTCGGTAAACAAAAAAGTAGCAATCAGAAAAAAAAGTTTAGAAATCTAAAAATCCAGAACCTTTACCGAATTATGTGGAAAAATCTATCAAAAGAAAGTTTCAAGAAGAATCAGTATTTTTAAATAAATGCCTAAAAACTTGTGTCTAATACTCCTATAATGTAGGAAATAATTTGGTAGAAGTGGCTATTTAAGGATTAAACAATAAAGAAAAAGAAATAGAATCAGATCAGAAAAGGTTTTAAAAGAGATAAATAAAAAGAAAACATCAGTAAACATGTAGGAACACAATAAAGTCGTTAAATGATAAAGCTGTTTTATACCAAAGCTAACAAAGGGAAGAGAACAGTAATATTAGATAAAGAAGTTTATAATACTAGGATGCAAGAATTGCTAAATAAGAAACAATATGTACAGGTGTATTTAGACCCATTGAAGAGATGTATTAATTCAGTCAATGAAGCTCTGAAAATATGCAGTTATCCCAAAAGAAACAAAATAAAAAATTAAACAGAACCTAACAATTGTGAAAATTTATGATTTACCAAAAATTCACATGACTGGTAATGGTATACAACCCATCATTAACAATGTCAATACACCTTTGTATTATTTAGCCAAATGACCAGCTGATAGATTCAAGACATTATCAAAATTTCAAAGCAGGAGCATTAACAATTCATTTCAATTAATAGAAAAATTTAAGGATATAAAAGTACAACCTTCTAACACATTAATATCTTTTGGCATAGAATCACTGTTTCCAAGCATACCTAAAGATAAAATTTTAATTCATATGCATGATTGGCTAGAACAAGTGGAATTAATGATGTACCCATAAAAGAATACATAAATCTCATCAAAATTTGCAAAAACCAATCCTACATATCTTTCAAGAGCAAATCTATAAACAATCAGGACTTACTATGGGCAGCCCCATATCTCCATTCCTAGCTAACCTCTTCATTAGCAGATTTGAAACACATTCAACTCAGTCTTTCCATATATATTGTAAAATATAGTACAGATATGTTGACGATATATTTGTCATGGTTAACAAAAAACTCATTGATGATGCATAAAACTTCTGAATATAAAAGATAAAAACATATTGAAACAGAAACAATAACATATTACCATTCTTGAACATTGAAATAAGGAAGCATCACAGGAATTTGGAATATACAGAAAGAATATGCACACAGACAATCACATCAAAGCTGACCCCAAAACACACAAACATGCAGTTATCAATAACTTTACACTTAGGCTAGTTAACCTAGAAATTTGCAAAGAGGAATATTTTAAAGAATATACACAAATAGAAATGACAGCAATTAAAAATGTTTTAAAAAAGAACTAGTACACAAAATGTACAGAAATTCAAGAGGCACAAACTTATTAAAGAAACCACAATGCTTTCAGCATAAAAAATAAATCAATTTTTAAAAAATTCACGTATCATCCATGAACTACATAAAAATTTCAAAATATTATAAAAGATTTTAATATCAGGTTGGCATCTGTAAACAGGTTTAATGTTAAAAATCTCCTGATAGACCCTGTAAACAGGTTTAATGTTAAAAAAACTCCTAATAGACAAAGATGATGACAATATTCCATAGGAGAAAAAAAGCAGGTATTTACAAAATAAGTTGTACAGAACATGAAAAAATCTACATTGGAAAAACAAAGAGAAATATAGCCACATGGTTAAATAAATATTTCAGAAACATAAAATACACATACATGGAGAAATCAGCAGTAGCACCTCATTTCTGGATGGAAACCATAACATAGTGAATAAAACAAAATTATTAAAATCAGACAAGGGCCTACAGGATTAGCAACATGGAAGAAGATGTAAACTTACAAATATAGATACAGTTTAATGAACTTCAACATTTCCGGGGATGAAAACATGAACTTCATCACACCTTCACCAGAGCAGAATACAAATTCCCAAGCATAAAAATTATCCAGCAGTTTATAGTTGCTGAGGATGCGAATAATGGTTTGTGAAATACATATTATAAACAAGTGAAGCAGTAAGAGCATGTAGTTCCACTCAATCATACAATGATCTTAACTGTGCAATAGTTATCCAGAAAATTAAATTTATGTTAAAGCACTTAAATGTTTATCTGCAGAATTTATTGCTTTCTTCCCCAAGTAGTATTTCCCTTATATACTATTTCATGATTCTCTTCCCTCCAAAAAACAAATGTATTTGTTTAACAACTGCAATATCTGCACAGCACAACTGCATCTCCACTCAATAAAAAAATTTTTCACCTTAATATGGTGGAATCTGTTAATATGCAAAACTGATATTACTAATCAACAATTCTAAGGCATGTGAATTAACATCATCAATTATACCTAAACAATGTAATACAGTTTTTTTCACACTAACTCCATTCACTTACATAAAATTTTGGACATATGTTTCGGGAGCGATCCCTCCCATCAAGTTTGTCAACAGGCTGAAGATGGGAGGGATCGCTCCCAAAACATGTCAAAAAAAAAAAAAAAAAAAAAAATCCATTATACCTATTAATACTTCCCATGTACTTTTAACAGCAACTTTCTCTATATCATTTTTGAGTTACTAATGTCAGCAGAATTGTGTAGAAATGTACACTGTAACAATGCAAGAGAAGCTTAACTTTCTAGGTGATGTAGAATATACATAATGCCAGAGACCTGATCAAAAGTACTATTTCAGTCCTCACTTGAAGCAATCAGCTGACCATCTATCCTGCTGACATATGTCAAGTACTAAGCTAAATTCAAATGTTTCATATGGTCCATCATGACCCAGAACAGGTCTTAGGTCTAATCCTTGTAACTCGGTGATTATTTTAAACCAGGAGATTTAGCAGAGCTGAGAAAGGAGTTAATATCAAGATATGCACATAAGAAATAGGATATGTACTCATAATTAAGAAAAGCAAAATAAAAATATTTGGCTTTCATTATTACAGGTGCAATGAATAAACTCCCAGGATATAACCTATCTCATTTGTTTACCTGTTCACTTGCATACTTGATTTATGTGTATTCACTTATTATAAACAAATGAGATGGGCTAAATCTTGAGTCTATTAATAAACAAATTTAGAGTTGACTGCAACCATCTCATTTTTTTTTTTCTTCAAAATATCTAATGTCCAAAAATAAGCTGCTCTGGAAATGACATCTTACATAACCTAAAAAATGTAATAGTAACACAACAGAAAAGCATTTTAGTACTCATTAACAAAAAAATGTCTTACCTCTATGCTCCCAGACTTCTGAGGAGTTCCATCACTGACCAATAAGCTTTCTGCAGATCCAGTTGATTCCTGCGTTGCACTTGGATTTACTTCCTGATTACCTTCTGGCTCATTATCTTGATCTGCAGACTTGTCTTCTTTATCCACCTCCATTTTCATTTCCTCCTCTGCATCACCCTCACCTTCTGAACCCTTTTTTTCTGATATGGACTCTCCAGCCTGTAATTAAAAATATATGCTGCTACTGTGCCATCCAGAATTGGCATGTATTTCAGTGTCAGGAGACTTTATGAAGGTTTTAGAAGGTTATGAAAAGGTACATTTATAATATTGATGAGACTGGACTGTTTTTCCAATTAATGCCATCCAAAACAGTGTACAGAATGGGTCATATCATGGAGATTAGAAAAACAGAGTTTGTAAATTCTATTTTGTGCAAATGTAGATGGCAGTAACCAACTGTAATAGAAAAATTTGCTAAACAAAGATGTTTTAGGAGCTGTGCAATGCTTCCATGCAGATATTGTAATAGCAACAAGAATGCAGGAATAACAGATATTTTCATTAAATTTCTGCAGTCATTTAACTTGAAAATGGGTGCTGCAAACAGAAATTCCTCTTCTTGGATATGTACCCCACAAATCCAATGCAGCTTTACATTATGCAGAATGTTTATGCTATGAAAAAGATGAAGTCATGAAAAATAACATGCTAACCAACATGCACATGGTTGGAATCTAGCAATTATAGAAACAAGTGCTAATATTTTTCCAAGGGTTGCTTTTTGACATCTAGCAAATTGGAATGTGATATAGAAACAGAGTTGATGCTGCTGATTGGAATTTGGTTAGTGAGGATACTGCTGTCACTTTCAAGCAACATGTAAGAGTTGTTCAAAAGAAACATATACAACACTGGCAATATTGCAAATAGTTTATGGGGAGGTGAAAGCACGGCATGGCATCTTTATAACACCACAGAATGTAGTCAATCAGAATGTCTACTGAGTAGAAACAGCTGAAGCAACAGAGATGGAACTATGCATATTTTGATATGCGAGTACATTACGGACTACGCTAACAAAATATTGTAAAGCTGAATTTTAGCGCAGGAAATTATTCCTGTAAACAATTTGCATCGTTACTTTTTGAACAGCCCTCGTAATAATTAATATATTGTAACATTCTATTGTAAAAAATGAAAGTATGTTAAATCTTAATGTTATGTATAATGGGGCATACAATGAAGTGCAATGGGCCGGATTCAATTCTTGTGCAAAAAAGTCCTTCAGCAAGTGAAATCTTTGGTCAAATGCAAGTAGTGTAAAGAAATGCATATCTCAAACAAAGCAGTGTGCAAGTGGGTGCTGAATTTGAAGAGGGAATATGGAGACCTTCTATGACCTGGATGGGAGTCCTTACTAATGCAGGAAAAGACAGTTAACCCTTAAAGCTAGAGGAAACCCTGGAGCTCTAGTCTAGAGCCAGTTCTGAGCAACAACGGAGAAAGCCGAAGATAGTGTGATTTCCACAAATATAGGTAGATAATAACATACTGCAGCACAATGGCATATTAGCTAAGAAGGTTGGAGCATCATGCTCTAAATGCAAAGGTAAAGGATTCAAATACTCATAGTCCAAAGTTTTTTTATTCTGCTGCAGTTAAAAGGAGATTTGCCATTATTACAATGATTTATTTTCTATGTATGAAGGGGGAAGGGACAGAAAAGAAAAGAGTGGGGAAAAAAAACTGCTGGAGTCAAAAGCAGATTTGCCACCCTTACATGATTTATTAGCATACTTAATAGCATACAGTCCCCATCAATTTATATTTATGAAAAGGACACATACGGCATCAGGCCATAGATCACCGCAAGAAACAATTGGGTCCATCAGTTTCCAAGATTTACCTAAGGTTACATTAAGGTTAGTGTGTGTGTAACAATTGTGAATTGCAATAAGAAAACAAAGTGATAAAATGAACATTTTAAAAAATTGAGTCGAGATTGTAACATACACACCACTAAAATTCAATAAAATGGAAATGTATGTTACAATCTTGACTCAATTTTTTAAAAATGTTAATATTTGACACCAGTTACAAAAGTTCACTATATTTTATACAATTACTGATAAAATAAAGTTGCAACATACCTGAAAAACTCAATTTTATAATAACATATTGCAGTCAGAAAGTTACAAAGGACAATGCACAGGTTACATTACATTTAACAAAAAAATAATACATGCAACATTTACACTATTACAAGCAGATGCCTTTTTCATTTTGGTTGTGGCTTGAGTCAAGTTTTTGGCATTCTGAACTGAGGAGTTCAGCTCCCTCTGCTGTCGCTCCAGGTCCTCCTCAAGCTTTAAGGGCAAGTGAAAAGACTGCTGCTGTGAACATGGTGGTGACGGATAACCATCATATAACTCTACAAGAATTGACAACAGGTACCAATCTCAGCGATGGATCCATACACAGCATCTTGTGCAGACTAGGGTTATTGAAAAGTATTCCCAATGGTATCCTGACTTCACCAGCAACCAGGATCCTCCTTCGCAGACGGTTTAGAGAAACTTGTTAATGTTGGGACTATTGCCTGAATGGTGAAGGTAGATTACATGTACTCTCTCAAACCATAAACTGTATGCTATTGTTGTGATATAGCATATATTGTCCAATATATAGCATATTTATTTCAAAACAACTGTCAGTGTTTCATTTGAACAACCCTGATATATCATGTGATGACCATATGCTTACTTTCAATATTTTGGAAAGTAAGTAAAGAATTATGTTTCAATAAGGCAAATGAAAATAAGAATAAAAAAGAATAGGATCCTAATGAAACAAAGCTTCCAAAATTCTCCGAAGTATTGGCAAGCTTTGAAACCCTCAGAAATGATTCCTTTGTGGCATTAGCAAGGATTAATCTGGTGGAATAATATCTGCTACATCTACTGAAGCAGTATCACAAAAGCAAATAGTGATTAAGATATCTTCAGAAAATAGAGGTACATGTATTTTCTATGCATATGTATATCAGTTGGTCCAGGTGGTGTAGTGGTAACCATACTTCCTCTAAAACCCAAGATCGGAGTTTCAAACCTGGCCAGGATCAATGGATTTTTTTGGGCATAAAAATCCTAAGTATGGCTTCCTTTGGAAGAGAAGTAAAGCCGTAGGACCCATGTCGTACATTTACGCCACATAAAAGAACCTCAAGTCTGAAAGAAGAGGCCTCTGAGCAAAATTTGTTGGCCGTTTCACGCCCTGAATTGAATGGGATGCTGATGGCCTGAGATGACAGCAGCTTTCTGTGTATTTGAAATAATGCCATTTTTAATGTCATGCAAGTTTTTAGCAATAAATACAGTGCAGTAATAAAATGGTATCTTTTTAAAAGAAAAAGTAAAACCTATATTTAGTATGAATCTCCATATAAAGTAAATTCCTATCCCCAAAAGTATTTAAATGGGTGATGCCTATTAAATGCCTTTGCCTGTTTTTAAGGCCAATGGATATAGCAACCAAGATATGATAGAGCCATCCTAGGCAAACAAGAGTATCTAACACCTATTCAAGCAAAAAAGCTGTTTCTAGCATACATAGAAGATGTTACCATGCATATCTCACATGTAGTACAGAAAAAAAATCATTCAAACTATTTTCATGCCAACTGTTAAATAAGGGCAAATGCTTGGTAATGCAAAAGACTAGGCAACCCCTTGACACACAGGAATTTATAAAAGACCACGTAAGTGTGGCAAAGTGTACATTGAAAGACTGATTAAAAACATTTGCAGGAACATCAGCAATACCATCATCTTAACCAGCCTGAACTAATAAAACATAGGTGGTTGCAAAACACAATGCCTTTTCATTCTAGCCAGAGATGGATATTATCAAAGTAGTATGTGGAAATGATTCTTAAAATCACACAACAACCCCCTCTTCCTTTACAGGTAATACTGATTAACTTTCTAAAAACCAGACAGAGATGGGATCAATATAGTCTTGTTTCCAGCAGCCAGCTGTTCTTGTTCACTAATGATGCCAATTGAAGTTGGTGAAAGCTATGGTGGCATATTAAACCATAGACCACTGCAAAACAGCCCAACTTCTTAATTATAACACTAACAGCCAAAGAATTAATATTAAATTGGGGTTTTATAATGTATCACTATAAAACTCACCTTTCAACATATTAACTCGCAAATTAAATTCCGAGTCATTGGCAACCAAACTGAACAAACCACGTATATGCTACTTAAAAAGCAAACAAATGGATTTACCATAAAAACATCAAACTATTCTAAAATATTAATGCTTTTCTTACTTTGATTTTTTATCAGGTATTATAAAAAAGTATTCATCAGGTATTATTGAAAGTAGTTTACCAATTGCAAAATATGACTTTTCACATCTAAAATGATAAAGAAACTGCTGCCCTATACTTTGAAAATATCACTTGGAATTCATGGTACATTATATACTACGCATTCATTTTAGAGTTCCCATTAATTTTATATTAGTTATCAGCTAAATATACTGCAACAGCATTGCACCTGGTCCTTGTTCATTCCTTCAACATTTCCATTTATTTAATCAACCTTCACCAAAATTTTTTGCAGTCATTTACAATAATTTATTTAACAGTTTTTTATACTGATACTCCCAAGTCTATTGTAAGTTCTTGGCCATTATTAACATATTCCTCAAGTCATTTGTACTATTACACTCAAACATTACATTGATCTTCCATTACCTACATATCTTTATATCTGGAACTCATCTTATACAGACTTATTCATATCTTTCTGGGCATAAAATCCAAAATCATTTGATATTTTCATTTTTATTTGATGTGGTTTCTCATTCATTTAATATGTGATTCTCCTGCAGTTAAGTTTTAACCACTGCTGAATAACCAATCATTTTCAGCAAAGGTTTGAAACTACCTATACATATACTTAAGATCATTGTATGATTGAGTCGAACTACATGCTCTTACTGGCTCCACTTGTTAAAATTTAGTACATGTTTTAGAGACTGTCCGCATCCTCAGCTGAGTTGCCAATTAGCTGAGGATGTGGACAACAGTCTGTGAAACATGTACTAAATTTAAACAACAGGAGCCGATAAAAGTGTTTAGTATGATTCAATTATACAATGATCTTAATTATATGATTAGCTTCACTGTACAAGTACAAGTTTCAATTAGCACTTAAAAGTTACCTACATATATTTTAAATAAATTGTACTTACAAAGTTGCAGACAATGGAATGGTAAATATTTATGTATTCAACTTGTTTACACTAAATTCCACTTACATTAAACTAAGACATGTTTTAGGAATACTCACTCCCATCTTCAGTTGTTGACAGACTACATATATTTTATTTTATTTTTGATGCCTTCACAATTCTAAAAGCTTTAGATATATGCTTTGCAAAGTCACTCTGCTTCTGAATTCCTCTAATAGTGCTCCTCAACTTAATTTCTTCTATTTATTGCTTTTACCTATATTAACCACAAATATGCTTCCATATTTAGAAGAGACAATACTTTCCTCTTAAATGTAAATTGGAACTTACACAGTGAAGCCAATCATATTAATAACATATTATTAATCATATTAAAGTGGATATCACTTTTAAAGGAAAATTTTATAAACAACAAGCAGGACTTACAATGGGCAGCCCCTTATCTCCATTTCTAGCTAACCTCTTCATGAGTAGATTTGAAACACACATCAACACAGCGTTTCCATTCATATTTAAGGTATGGTACAGATATGTGGATGATATATTTGCCATAGTTGACAAAAAACTCATTGACGATGCCTTAAAACTTCTAAATATTCAAGATAAAAACATTTCATTTACATACGAAATAGAAACAGATAACATGCTGCCATTCCTGGATATTAAAATAATGAAATGCCAAGAAAAACTTAAATTTGGAATATACAGAAAGAATACACATGCAGATAATCACATCAAAGCTGACAGTTTAAACCCTACAGCACACAAACATGCAGTAATTAACAGTTTAACACACCGGCTAGTTAACCTACAAATTAGCAAAGAAGAATATTTTAAAGAATACAAACAAATAGAAGAAACAGCAGTTAAAAATGGTTTTAAAAAAGAACTAGTACATAAAAAGGTGCAGAAATTCAAGAGACAAAAACATATCAAAGAAACCACAACACTTTCAGCAAAAAAAGATAAACTTATTTTTAAAAAATTCACATATCATCCATGGGCCACAAAAAAATTTCAGAATATTCTTAAAGATTTTAATATCAGGTTGGCACCGATTAATAGATTTAATGTTCAAAATTTGCTGATAGATAATGTTAATGACAGTATTCCACAAGAAGAAAAATCAGGTATTTACAAAATAAACTGTGCAGAATGTGAAAAAATCTACATAGGGAAAACAAAGAGAAACATTGGCACACGGTTAAAGGAACATTTCAGGAACATAAAGTGCAAGCAAATAGAGAAATCAGCAGTAGCATATCATTTTTGGACACAAAATCACGACATAATAAATAAAACAAAATTATTAAAATCAGTACAAGGACCTACGGAATTAGCAACCTGGGAGAAAATCTACATCTACAAATACAAAGACAGCATAATGAACTTCGACATTGTCGGGGATGAAAACATAAACTACAAGTTTATCACACCGCCACCAGAGCAGAATATACATCCCCACAGCTCAATGAATGATCCGACAGTTGAACTTTAGCATGACTGAAGATGGGAACAAAATGTTCTCGAAACCGGTTCCATACATTTATGAAAAGTAAGCGAAGCTTTAAGAGTGTGTAGTTCAACTGAATCATACAATGATATACATTAATACTTTCCTCTTCTATTTTATTTATCAATTCCCCACTACCCATACGCCAGTCATCTTTCCCTTTTCTTGCCAGATCTTACAGTGCTTTTATTTCCTCTATTTGTTCTGCTATACATTTCTTTGGAACATCTCATGACTAATGTATATATCTAACCATCCATTTTATTAATAGTCCAGAGAATATGTATGAAATAAAATTATCTGCTTCTTTTGCATGGAAAACCATGAAAATAAGGATGAATATTAACTTACCTCTGTCTTATCATCAGCCTTATCATTGGCTGCATCATTACTGACTTCTTGTTCACTGCCTTCCTCCTTTTTATCTTCACCTTCCGTATCCTTCTTTGGTCTTCCTCTCCGTGAACCTGAAAATATTAAAAAGAAAAATATTGATGATGTTCTCTAGCTTATAAGAAGCAACATTCTTGTACGTCTGTTACAACAATTTGAGGAACTGTAATACAATTGAACAAGAATTTTTGCAATAAATAACATAATACTACTTAATGAACACTCTTTTAAGTACTTGCAACAATGTAGGGATGAAATTAATTCCGATGTTTATGTTAATTCACTGTCACTGATGATAAACACACTAGCTGTCATCAAAATCTTTGATGTAAAATGTTATGTTCACTTAAAGTTTACAACAATGTTCTGATTTGGATGTGGCCTGAGAGACTACTTGAAACATCTACAGAGCCTAACTTTCTTTTCTTGACTAAATACTAACTTACAGTTACTTAACATATCATCCTAATAAATATTTGTACAAAGAGAGAGAGCATTATTATAATGTTCTTTATCTAATATTACTATATATATATATATATTACTATTTTGTTTCCTTTTTCTGCTTTTGTATGAACAAAATCAAGCAGACAAAGGAAATAGAATAGTAATATTAGATAAAGATTATAATAATAGAATGCAGAATAATAAATAAAAATGAGTATGTTCAGATCCAGTCAGACCAATTGAGTGTGTTAGTTCCATCAATGAGGTTCTGAAAACATGTACAGTCATCCCAAAAGAAACAATATACAGAATAAAACAGAGGAACCCTCAAATAGCTAAGATATATGGTTTACCTAAAATTCACAAGACTGGAAATGGTATGTGTCCCATCATTAACAACATTAATACTTCATCTTACCATTTAGCAAAATGGTTAGCTAATAGATTCAAGACATTACCAAAATTTCAAAGCAGGAGTATAAACAATTCATATCAATTAATAGAAAAAATTAAGGACATAAAACTACATCCCTCTGATACTCTTATATCTTTCAACGTAGAATCTCTTGTTTCCAAGCATACCAAAAGAAAAACTCCTGATTTATCTACATGATAGGCTTAAAAACAAGTGGAATTAAGGATACACACATAAAAGAATACATCAAACTCTCAGAAATTTGCAAAAACCAAGCCTTTTTATTTTTATATGAAAATTTTACAAACAAGCAGGACTTACAATGGGCAGCCTCTTATTTCCATTTCTAGCTAACTTCTTCATGAGTAGATTTGAAACACACATCAACACAGCTTTTCCATACATATTTAAGGTTTGGCATAGACATGTAGACGATATATTTGCCATAGTTAAAAAAAAAAAAACCTCATTGATGATGCTTTAAAACTTTTGAATATGCAAGATATAAACATATCATTTACATACGAAATAGAAACAGATAACATGTTGCCATTCTCAGATATTAAAATAATGAAAGGTCAAGGAAATTTGGAATATACAGAAAGAATACACATGCATATAATCACATGAAAGCTAACAGTTTTAACCCCACAGCACACAAACATGCAGTTATCAACAGTTTAACACACTGGCTAGTTAACCTACAAATTAACAAAAGAGTATTTTAATGATTACAAACAATTAGAAGAAACAGCGATTAAAAATGGTTTTAAAAAAGAACTAATACACAAAAAGGTGCAGAAATATATGAGACAAAAATGTATCAAAGAAGCCACAACACTTTCTGCAAGAAAAGTTAAGCTAATTTTTAAAAAGCTCACATATCATCCTTGGGCTACAAAAAAATTTCAGAATATTCTTAAAGATTTTAATATTAGGTTGGCACTGATTAATAGATTTAATGTTAAAAACTTACTGATAGATAATGTTGACAGTATTCCACAAGAGCAAAAAGCAGATATTTACAAAATAAATGGTACAGAATGTGAAAAAAATCTATATAGGAAAAACACAGAGAAACATGGGCACACGGTTAAAGGAACATAAATTACAAGCAAATAGAGAAATCAGCCCTAGCATATTATTTTTGGACACAAAATCACGATATAATAAATAAAGCAAAATTATTAAAATCAGTACGAGGACCTACGGAACTAGCTACCTGGGAGAAAATCTACATCTACAAATACAAAGACAGTTTCATGAACTTCGACACTGCCGGTGATGAAAAAAACTACAAGTTTATCACACTGACACCAGAGCAGAATACACATTCCCACAGCTCAACGAATGATCAGACAGTCGAACTTCAGCCTGGTTGAAGATGGGAACTAAATGTTCTGGAAACTGGTTCCATAAATTTATGTAAAGTAAGTGAAGCTTGAAGAGTGTAGTTAAACTGAATCATACAATGATATCAATTAATATGATTAGCTTCACTGTGCAAATTCCAATTTACATTTTAATTTTAAAAATAAAGTTATCACTTCCTTGATCAGTCTTAAATACCAGCACAAAATAAATTTTGTTGCAAAAACAATGTTTTGTGACTGTAGCTTGTAGCTGCATTGTTCATATTGCCTTTCTATAAATTGTTATTCTTACCTCTTCCTCCTGATGGTGGTGTTTTCTTCTCTCGTTTGGCTGGAGGAGGTGGAGTTGGTGGAACCCCTCTTGTAGATGAACGGGTTCTTCTTCGATTTTCAACTTCAGCTCCACCTTCTTCTTTATGCCCCATTCCCTACGAAATACATAAAATCCACATTTTAATGTGTAACCTTGAAGTTAATTAATTTCCTCAGTAATTGGCATGGCACTTACACAGCAATTTGACAGCAAAATCAGTAGTCAATCGTCAGGAACTTTTGCTAACCCTATATATGTGCATAAATTTCTTTTTTTCCTCTTACATAATAATATTATAGGTCTTTAGAATGAAATAAGCTATGAGTAGAATTATAGCCCTAGCGTATATCTGTTAAATAGGTCTCATTCTTTTAGAAATTTAAAAATAATATATGTTGTATTGTAGCATCATATATATGCAGTTATTTTTATAACCTTTGCTGCTCCCATTGTTTTTCCAAAAGCATTATTTTTGTTTAAATGTTTTAATGTCCATTTTTAATACTAAGGTACCACAAGTGGTTTACACTGATAAATAAAATGAAAAATTGGGAAAGGAATTTTTTCAAGTAAGGAAGCATTCCATGCTTAAGTTTAGGGTACCTCCCAGCATTTGCCATCTATGAAGGCTGAGAACAACCTGGAATAAACCTATCAGGTAGGACGGTCCTGGTGGGAATTGAACCCCAGCCTGCCGCCCATGAGTCCATGCCTAATGACTTCATAAGTCAGATCCCCTGGCAGTACATTTGTCTTCTGAAAATAATTACTTTGATTATTGATAAATTATTAGTTGTCCAAAATTAGACCACAAGAGGTTATTATGTGTTCATTTACACTCTTTTACATCTGTCATCAGCATCCCATTCAATGCAGGGGTGAAACAGTGTCCCTTCTTCACTCAGGCTCTAGGTTCTTTTACATACCATAAAACGACAACATAACACCTATGGCTTTACTTCCTTTCTGAAGGAAGCCATAATTAGGATTTTTAAGCCCAAAATACATCTATCAATCTTGGTGAGGATTGAACCTGTGATCTTGAGTATACGTGGCAAGTATGGTTACCACCAAGACCGTCTGAGATAATGATTTGAAATACACCTTATGAATTAAAATATATGCTTTACACTATCTTTGACACAACATTCTCCATGGTAGTTTTGTTTAAAACAGTTTCTGTGATTAATTGCTGATATGTTTAGGACTCAAGTTGCTCAATATTCAATTTAGTTGATTATTTTAATTATATAAACAGCTGTCAGCATTTTGGGGAATGCAAAAATTAGCATATCATCTGAAATCTGCACATTTATACAATATTCATCTTTCCTTTATGCTCATGGATGTAAATTTAAAACACATTTTTGCTGATCTCATCAACTCCAAATAATTTTGTTTTGGTAACACAGGCGACAAAATTATAGACAAAGAGTGCTGTTATGTATCAACACATGTACATTGAGAATGAAACTTACTGCAACTGTGAACATGGTTGGTTAATCTTTGAGAATAGGGAACTCTGCTCATTTGTTTAATGTTTACCAGAATGAACACCAGAGGGTGCATAGATTGCACATGGAAAACCACTTATTTTTCATTAAACAGCAAAAGTGGCGTAGCAGAAATATCGAGCGCAATCGCATATGAACATTATTTATACACATACACATGACCACTAACACAAACACTTATAAAAAGCAACAAGCAATGAAGGTATGTAAACTACTAATATCAGACAAATATTGCTCTTTTGAGAAGAAAAGGGGCTGTTTCCATAATTGCAGTGAAAAGGTTAAAAAGGTGCAGATGCAGATTGTTGGTAGCTTGAAGTGATGGAATGGTGGCAGTAAATTTTAAATTTATTTCTAACCATTATAAATGACGCAAATACGTATGTTTGAATGAATTTCTCCGGAGGAATTCGCGAAGATAGGACATAAAGAGTGCATCCGAAGTTCCATACTGCCTTCTAATCTTGCGCTTAGCTCTCATCCACATGTTTCCTACATTTTGTGTATGAATTTGTGAATTATCTGGGTCCACAAAATTTTGCTCATGAACAATTACATCATGCTCATAAATTCTCCCATTGATGTCCGAAATGTTAGCTTATGCCGCACACTCATCAAAAACAATAATAGTCCCAGGCAGTGAACTGTCGAATTAAATTTGTGAAAGTGACAGCCTTTCAGTCTGTACTTCAACAAGAAAGCACCTTCCTCCCTCTTTCAATGCTCCTGAAAACCCAATGACCCTCATGCCACAAACCACTATTACTTTCTGTGGAAAAATTTTGATTCATCAATTTGTATGACTTTAGGCTTTAACGGGATGAATCTATAACATAGACCATGCAGAAGAATGACACCACAAATAGTTCATTTTGTGGCTATTTCAAAAATTTCCTGCCTGTTTTCTATTTCCTGCTACACAAACAGACTCTCATTTGATTTCCACATGTTCATTACCACAAATGTAAACAAATAGAGTGCATCATTGGAGTTTCCTATTCTCAAAAACTATCCATGGTTGAAAGATAAGGCAGTAGCAAAAAACAACCAAGACACTATGAATGTTAGAATGAATGTTAGATTAACCATTTCACTTCAGTATAATTATCTTTACACTTAGCCAATATGGTAATGTGATACTTCTATTACAAAAAATTTGCAATTATCATGCAATCAATTTTGAAAAACAGCAGTGTTTAAATGCATGTACAATAAAAATCATTTAGCTGCATTATAAGGTATGGCAGTACTTTATTTAGCCAAGCTATAAGATCTAGTATGCCTTTTATTAAGAGCAATCACTTCACCTTTTAAGACTAGCAAAAACTGTTTCTAACTTATTATTCAAATATCCTAAGATAGCAATATACATAGGTATTGCCATAGAACCAATCACAAGGAATGATTAAAGCTTTTCAATATCTGAATGAAGCATAAAATGCCCTATTACTTTTTTTTTTTTTTTTGACCATTTAAATTTCCACAGTATCTGTCAAGAATTTATACAACAAAATAAGGAATATAATAAACAAACTGAAATCCAGCACTTATCACCTTGAGCAGAGCTTCTCCTTCTTGTGCTGTTCTAGCAATTGTTGACACTCTCTTTCCTCCACTTCTTCTATTTCGACCTTGTGGGGCTTCGTCTTCAGATTCCTGTCAAGTAAATTATACAAATGTTATTTAATTATGTTAATAAGTTAATTTACACATCATACACTCGCTGGGACCATTTATTTCTACTTCCCGCCTGTTTTTCAAAGTTCATTCATTTCCCGCCAGAGCATATATCGATGGCCACGGTTTACTTCACCCCGCCATTGAAGGACGTTCAGTACACTTTAAAATTGATTAATTCTATCATCTTCATCACACAAAGTAATTGCGCACTTTTAGCTCAGTGGGTTACGCTTATACATAACGTTAAACTCAGTAATAATTCTTAGCTTTAAACCGTCAAAATTGTAACAATTTATAACGCTACTTAAGACTATGTTTTCTCTTCATCACGTTGAGCCAGCATGGGATCTGAAGTACTGCTATCTATAACACAACAAATATCTCATTACCCTATTCGAAACTTCCACTGCGTTTTCTTTCTTCGCATCTACTTTCTCTGCTGACATTCTGCACACCAGGCAATCGGCAATAAACACCTAAAAACAGACGAAATCTTGAAATCGTCACTATCCCGGTTCGAGTGTTTATACAGCACACAAAGATGGCGGTTAGCGTGGGTCACGTGACTATACTTGAACTTCAAAAATCTTCCGTCTAAGTACCATCTACCGACCATCCTGCAAACTAAGTATGCGAGCGCGCAATCCAAGTGCAATAGTCGTGCAGCCCCGTTTTGCTGGTTTCATTCCCGTTTAAACGAATTTTTCCAATCATTGACAAAACTATAATATTTTTCCTAGGTAAAATCTGTTATATTTTTTCAATAATTTTATCTTGGCTTCTCTTAATTTAAAATCCAGGTAAACATGCAACTTATTATATGACCTTCTAAAAATATTTCCTAATTAACTAAAAATAGATTAACAGAATTCAGAATTAAAAAATAAAAATAAAATTGCTTGACAGATTCAATTTGGCGATATAGCCAATATCTGCTCTGTTCCCTGCTATTTTTAGAATAGTTTAATTACCCCAAGTCCGTGCCCTTACTTTGTTTTGTATCCTCATAAAAGTAGATCTATGATGCAGTTTGAAGTGGAGTCACCTTTGTTTTAAGATATGCAATATCTTGTACGTACCAAAAACTTCAACGGTTTTCGGAAAATGACAGAGTCCTTTCTTTCTTTCTTTCTTTCTTTCTTTCTTTCTTTCTTTCTTTCTTTCCCTCTCTGATCTGGACATTGCAACGTTACGATATTTTTGTATTTTATATATGGTCAGGGAGTCCTAACCATTGTAATTCTCCGCTACTGTTAAACGGTAATTAGACTTCCCTACAGCTGGTAAGTTACGCTAAAGAAGAGAAAGGTGAAGGATAGGAAAAGGAAGAGGAAGAGGCAACATTTGCGATTGGTAGGGTAACGAAGTAACGAAGGATCAATCCAGCAAAATAGCGAACTAGCATTGCTCTTTGTGAGTGATGTGATAACTGAAATACTGGGGAAATAGTACACAATCGCACAATGGAATATTTGGTTGTATAAATATTATAAGTATAAAAAGAAAAATATTAGATATTTTCTGATATTAAAAAAAATGTGGAAAGTTTGGATAGGCTTTTCATGTTTTTCTTCCTATCAAATTTATCTTCGCTCCGAGAAGCTAAGTGCCAAGTAGCTTTAGAAAGTGTTAAATCTGTGAATCTCTGAAGCAATTTCACTTATCCATTGATTGTTATCTACTGCTGGGATCTGGAGAGATGGCTAGTCCGAGGAATGTGTTGATAACATCCAATTGTTCACTATTAATAGTCTGCTTTTGTTAACGTAACGAGAATGAACCGCCGTTAAGTATTTGAATAGATGATGATACACGTGCAGTGCGTAATGTTTTACTTGACAGATAATATCCTCTCCCCGCATACGTCGTTAGACATCTCTCTAGCTCCCAGTAAGTTCTGATTGAGCTGAAGAAGAATAAAGAATGTTGAGGGCTACGTTTGATTTATTATCTTGTATTTTCCATATTCATTTTACATTTCTTTTAGCGTTTTTTTTTTTTTTTTTTTTTCCTATCCTCTCCCCCTTTCTGTCCATTCCTTTTTCTTTCGCTTTTTACTTCACTTTATACCGGTTAAAAGCTTGTAGATAAAAAACAATATATATTATATAAAAAGAACTAGCTAAGCAGAACTGTATAAAACACTTGAATAGCAACACAAATATCGCTATAACTCGAATAGCTTCTGTTCTTTTTCAAAGGCAGAAGATAAGCGCCTGAGAGATAGGTTTAGAAAAATCGACATCATCGTTTTCATCCACCCAAGAAGAGAGGTGAAGACTTCCTCAGTTTGTCATAGGTCATTAACAGAGGCACCAACATTATGTTTAATTTATTTATTTTATTTAATTTGTTTTTAACAAGCTTGATCTTTTCCCATATTATGATTTATTTTGCATTTGCTTTTTAAGATAAATAATTGAACGCAAATATTCTAAATATCTTATTTGTTTACTTATTAGTGTTATAAAAAGGACCACCTCTGTGGTCCAGTGATTGCGTTTGAGACTACTAATCTGGAAGTCCCTGGTTCGATTCCCGGTCAAGTCGTTTGGGTAAGTTTTTTTCGGAGTTTTTCCTTGGCCTGATAAGGTGGATGTCAGATACTTTAGAGTGTCAAGGACTCCGAGCTCATTTGCGCCATCATTCACTCATAGGTTTAAGGAATCCTCTGATGCATCATAACCGTATCAACTGCATCTCCGCCGGGACAATGTAGCGACGACTCCAAGGGCATCCCGACCTAAGAAGTTCCCTACAAAACATCCAGGCCCGGGGGAAATGACCCGAAGTTCACGAGACAATGGGCTGACATTAGAATAAAAAAGTTTAAATAGACATTTCTTTCATACTTATAAACAGATACAATTAACTGAAATTAAAGCCCTTATCTACTATTGCTTTATATATCTGGGGATAGGTACTTGGATATCAAAACAATGTTTTAGCTGAAAGTGTAATTCAGTCTTACATGTCGCTCTCAGACTCTTCATCTGCGGTTTCCTGAAACGGTTGTTGATTAATTCACCCTTATAGGTGAACCTCAAAAGCTTCCTGCACGAACTTTTAGAATTCAAAATCCAATTCAACGATCCCCCCCCCCCCGAACTAAAGTAGATGATGAAGAAATCTAGTTTCCTTAATTGTCAGTTAAGTTGGTGTAGGCATTCTAATGGGATGTTTCAGTCAGAAGTCTAAAGCAGAAGCCAATTTTTCTCCAAATATGTTGATATTTCTTCCAGTGGAACATCAACAACAGAAAAACGTTTCAGTTCACCTGAAGTAAAGATGCAAGAAATCTCAGCTACAGCTCCAAGTTGGGGTTGAAGGGCTTTATTTTCAACCAGACATTTTAATGTTGTTATAGCGGCATCCAAATTTAGGTTGATTCAAGGTTTTACTGCATTTAAATTGATACGATGATGCTTTCCTGCCTTTAGCCATATGACCCAACTAATTACTACTGGAGACTAGAAATAGAACAAATGTCCTTTCATCTCTCAAGCAACGTCTCCCTTATGGCTGGACATTTCTTTAAAGCGGTCTTACAGCTCCAATGAATGCATCAGCAATTTTCAGCGAATATCTAATCTCTTCAGCACAGGCAATACACGAGACCAATAGACATAGTGTAAAACCTAAAGTGCAACTCCAGCCAGTCGCCTTCCTGGCGGTAGCATTTATGATGCACTGTCTGCAAAATTGTCTGTCAACACCAATAAGTTCTAGGGTATCAAGTATTAAAAGAACTATAACATCAGCATTGCAATGTTGAATTATTTTGGTCTTCACTAAACGAATGTTTTTGCTCACATTCCCCAACGGAGCAACAAGATTATTTCCGAACGGCGGTTCTAGATGGATCTAGATAAATAGAATTCCCATCGCGTTTTAACTTAATTTCCTGGAGGTTTTCTTCGGTGCACATGACAAGATACTAGATCTTCTTAAAGTGGTTTCATACATGTAACTGTAGCTATTCACTGAAAAAAAAAAAAAGTTCATTTGGGAAATCATGAAGAGGATTACCATTTGGACGATTTGACCATTCCGTTCATATTTGCCTTGGAATCTTCCATATATATACCATGGAGCAAGGACCGTCTGAAACTGAACTCTACGCTATGTTTCCGTAATCTATGCATGCTTAAAACTTTTCACCCACTCTGGCATGATTAAATTATTTTCAAAATTGGTACACTCTGAGGCTATAGCACATAAAATCTTCCCATTTCCAGCCACGAACTAAACTCAGGGGAATTCGTGAAGTCTTTATATTGTGCTTGTCAATATTTTCGGCATGCTGACATTCAGTAGACGTGAAATGCTTTGATTCAGATGCACATTGACAATGAACCGTTAGTAACTTCAAGTACTGTATTCTGACTTTAATTTTGTTCGTTTCTCACAGTACTTCAATTTTATTTAAACTGCTTAAAAGCATAATAATGGTTTGACATTGTTCTTTGTAAAAACGAACCATTTCTGTTCTTTTTACAATAAATGTAAAAGTATGTTATACTAACAATTAAATAGGTATCCAATAGCTATCCTGTATATAAATATATGTAGTTATGTTTTTATACTTTGTTCCTTTTTTTTTTTAATTATAATGCTTTATTATGTTTTTAAAATTAGTACTTTCTAGAGAGCGAAACAATCAAAATTAGATATTATCTTTCATCTCGAAGTCTCAATCTTCTAACTGCAGTGAACACTATTGTGATCGCAAAGAGAATCATATGACGATATGCCAATAATACAACGGTTAGTATATAAGTTTTGAGATACGTAACAATAAAAACAAGACATTTGTCATCTATATTACATTGCTTCAAAATGCTCCCCAGCACATTCTGTTGCACTCTATAGAAACAGCCAAGCAGCCATTCTCCAGCGTAGCACAGCTGCTGTTCATAGACAGCGCAGCGTTGGCGTTTTCCAGGCTGGAGAATTGATGTCCAAAGAGGAAACAGGAAACTGATGTATGCAGTCAAGCTGGAACTGTAGGTTGGAAGCGTCAATTTTGCTGGTATTCACTGTAGAAACGAGATGGTTTAATTGCTCATAGGAAAGAAGCATTTTCTAATGGAATAAAATTCCTCGTAACTCTTTTTTCATTGACTGTTCTGGATTGAGAGCCCTTAGGTAATCTGTTCACTGAACAGAAGTACAATTAGGTATGTTTCTTTTATTAAACCCCATTTATAGTTTTACAACATGCTTACATCCCTCTGCTGCCGTATTTGCATTGTTGCAACGGTTTACTCTTCCTAGCCATTTCTCTTTCATAAATATATGCAGAAACGAAAGCGCAGAGAAACTTAGAAAAAGTTTCGTTCGCGGTCACAGAGTTTTATGAATTGCGATATAGCACCATCAAACACTGCATTAAAGGTCCTTTTGTTGTTGGTTAACAGTAAAAAATTGCTGCACCTATTTCGCACATAGATTTTTATAAAAAAAAAATCTATAGTATACTGCGCATTCATTTAGTTGGGATACTTACTGTCTCAGCCATCTCTTACAGTTTTACTCGGGGTCTTCCTTTATTATTTTTTTTTTATTATTATTTAAATCATATCCTTCCTGGTGATCTCAATTGGAAGTCCAAGGGGCGCTTCATCTTTGGTGCGTGTACAGCCAAATCTAAACTAACTTATCTGGAAATAAATGGTTGTTCACAGTATCCATGAACTTCATTCAACTTGACTTTGATCTGCGCAGCTGCCCACATCTCGAAATAAAAAGTTTGGACTAATACATGCAATGGAAGTCTTTCCCATCTCTCGTTTTCTATACAGATGTAAGAGTAGGTGATTCGATAGGTCGTTAAACGTTAACTATATGCCACATCTGAGCGAAACTTTGTCATAGACCGTTACCATAATGGTGCTTGCTAACAATTGCTACTTTTCTTTTCGAACAACTTTCGTAATTAATTTCATAATTTATAACCACGTGCAATAATGTCCTTCTTCAATGCAAATGCAAATAATTTAAATTCAGCCTAAAATGCTACAGGGTTTACTTGTTTTATTTGTAACAACAGACAAATGACAGTTTTTTTGCTTTTTGTTTGTTTGTTTTCTTTTTTTTTTTTGGCTCGGGTGATGCTGTTTCGTTTTTAAAATATTATGTCATTCACATTGTTCATATTGTTGTGTATTTGTTGACTTTTATTGGGAAGGGGTAATCGTTCGCTGTTTGAAAACGACGGTTAACTGCGTCAATAAAACATTTTAGAAGAGTGCGGTCATTTGTTGTATCCTGTTTGGTGGTTTGAAGTTTCCCTACCTAAGGGAAGCTAAGGAACGGCTAAGAAACAGTCAGTATCAGTAGTGCTATCTGATATTTGTTTTAGGAGTGTAAACACTGCCTTTCCTTCCCGTCAGCCAATCATTTACTTGGAGAAGCGCATTTAAGTCATGTATAATATAGAGCGATGTTCAAAATTGAATACAGAGGTGTACTTCAACTTTAACTTTCGCCTAGCGATATTAAACAAAGCTTTCATGGCGTGTATGACCCTTTATATGTTTGACAGAGAGTAAAACTTGAAGATGACCCTCGTGAGGATGTGGTGAATGTGTTGATTCAAGAAAAACTCTCCCTTGTTCAACAGTCTGTTTTGAGATGTCTAAAGACAAAAGAAATGGTTGCATGGTTGGAGCTTTCTAAAACCACTGGGCTTCGCTTCTTTCATCAACTTTCGCATATGCATAAGGTCAGTGAAAGATGTGTGTTCCAAACTCTTTCTTCAGTGTAAATGCAAGTGCGCGTGGAATGCTGTAAAGCATTTATGAACCTTTGCCGTGATAAAGAGAGGTCAGCATGGGAATCCACCACAGAAGAAAAAATTATGGGTCTTTACTATAACCATCTTTCAAAAGAGAATCAATGAAATGGCGGGAAAAGTATGAAGCTCCCCTAGAAAGGGGCCAAGAATACACAGTCGATGAAGAAGATCATTGCTAACATCTTTTGAGACTGTAGAGGATCCTAATGGCAGACTTCAAAGAAAGAAACACAACGATAACTGAGAAGTATGTGCTGAGCTACTGCATCAACTGCTGAATCGAGGAATTTACCGCACGACGAGCATCAGTCCATATGTCCACTGTCGCCAAAGCAACACATGTGGTTTCAGGAGCCTGGAGATCCACCGCACAGCTCAAACATTGTCCCCCAACGACTATTACTTGTTTTCAAAACGGTAAGGCCAGCGATGCAGTGAGTAGGGGGGGGGGGGGAATCATTCTTTAATAAAGGCCTGCATGAAGAAATTATTTTAACGTTGAATAACATTTTATTCATGCATTCCAAAGGTATACTACTTACAGTATTTTTATAGAGTTTGTCTCTTTCAATAATCACTTCTCAACATGTAATAGCTTCCCTTCCCCCCGATGACGCAACGTTAAACATTAAGCACCCTCTTCTCCAACACGGGTTTAGATCTTTCCGTCCTGGTCTTCCTGGAATTATCAACTTGCATTAGCCACAATGATATCTATGCCTGGAACGTGCATAATAATGTTATTTTTATAATGGTTTTAATATAAATTTTACATAATGGGAGATTAAATTATTCTCTGAATTACAAATAGTGCACAGTTTACGATTTTTATATTGATTTTCTGTAATGTGTATATGCACGAATTACTATGAGAGTGCACAGTTGGCATGCAAAAAAAAAATCACAGATAATCAGTCCCCTCTTCAGTGGAGACTGTTAAAAAAAAAAGGATATCATTTTAAAAGTGCAAGCGAGTCCATTCCTAGTGTTAGAGATAGCAGATCTGGCAGTGAATGTGTTTCATATTACTACGTAAGTTGAAATATAATAAACGAATGTGAGAATGTTTCCACGCAAAATATTTTGGCATATAGGTATAGTATTAACTAATAATGTGATACATTTAATGAGGGTTAGAATTAACTTGAGTGGTGGGAATATTTTCTCGGCCCTTTAAGTAAAAAAATCCTTCCTTACGTCCACCTCCCTCCCATTTCATAAATGTCTGTGCAAATGCACATTTTAAAATCCTAATACAATTGCTGGAAACGCGCACCTATGTTTCTTCATAATGACATTCTGCGAATGAACCACCTGTACCATTGCGTTGCAGTAGTATAAATCATGTAACAAACTTTGGACATGCAACAGAAACGCAACAATGGTCATACTGTTTTATTTTCTGTAAGCTTATATTACTGCTTTATGTCCGTTTCTGCAACAATAGAATTTAAATATATACTACGACAATTAATGAGGTAGTGATTTGGTGTTCTAATGTAGTAAATTGAGTATGTCTTTTAATGAGAGTGGATGTTATAAATAGAACTCGGACTCTTAGGTTTTAAACTATTTTGTTCTTTACTAGCTAACTGTGATATTTTAACATAATTTTTCGTTTCTTTATCGTGGGAGTCACTAGTTGAATTTTATGAAACCTAAAAATGGCTAAATAGGACTTTGAAACCATAAAATGTCTAAAACTATCGTTTACAAATATAAAATTAAATTGAAATGTATTTTATTTTAAATTATTAACTTTAATGTTATTGAATATTATCAATATTATTAATTATTAATAAAATTTACAATAAAATTAATTTTAAAACATTAACCATGATGTGCATCTTAATGAACTTCAAAGATATCATTGCATTTAATTTTGTAATACCATTATTGTCATGTGTTAATTGGAATTGTCGAAATTAACTTTTTTTAGAAGCAAACTGAATTTAGTTTCGTAATACCATCGTTATCAGTCACGGTCAGCTATGTTTCTCTCAAATGACTATCGAAAAGACGCCTTCTGTTTCTTTATTGTCACTCGCGTTCTGTTAAAGAAAATTGTTGGATGTAACTGCTATTTAGAAGAAAACTGAGGTCATTATTAAGGAGCTTACATTTCCAGTTTATTAACAGCTACAGCAAGATGCCGAAACTAAAGGATTCTAAAAGTTGGTTGATTGGACTATGGATCAGCAACAATCCCAATTTTAAAATTGTATTTTGCAAGCTATGCCAAAAACAAGTGAGCTGTGACCAAAATTCGCATTTTCTGCAGCAGCTTGTAGGACATGTCAGCACCATTGAGAGGACACAGAGGGTCCAGTACCAGTCACTAATTTCGATTTATTCTGTCTCTTCAGAAGACAGTTTTAATCTTTATGTACGTGAATAGTTAGTATCAGTAATGTGCATGTCATGTGGTACAGAACCCAGTATTCAATAAATTTCTTTAAGACATCAGAAAGATACAGAAGAATAAACCTTAAGGAAAAAATATTTGCACCAACTATACGAGAAAAAGATTGAATTCATCAAAACAGAACTACAGGACTGCATAATCAAAGACGCTTTAGGCATCATATGGCCACCAGAAAACCGTGATGAGAAATTTCTACTACTTGTGACCGACAGTGCGGCCTACAAGATCAAGGCAGGACAGACATTGAAACATTTCTACCCTAACATGCTGCATATCACCTGTCTTGCTCACGGCTTACACCGATTGGCTGAAGAGGTTAGAAAAATTTTCCCAGGAGTGAACATTATTTCAGCTGCGAAGAGAGCCTTTCTAAAAGCTTCTTGTCGCATTCAGATTATCAAGGAAATGCTACCCAAACACCTCTGCCACCAGAAGCCATTAATACTCGCTGAGATATTTGGTTGCTGACAACCATCTATTACTCCAGTTATATTGAAGATATCAAGAGTGTTATAGACCCGTTTTACATAACGAAGCAACCTGCATAGCAAAAGCTAAAGCCGTTCTTCTAAGAACAGCATCACTTCATTTACTTTTATTAAGACTAATTTCAGTGATCTTCCTGCAGCTATTTCAACCTTTGGAATCCGCATCTTTAAAACTAAAAGATGCAATGGAAATCATTGACATAATTTCAAAGAAAGAAATACCAGGGCCAGTGGGGGCAGCCTGTTCTTTGAAGCTTACCAAGATTCTGCAGAGGAACCCAGGGTTTGCAACAATGAAAAATGCATCTGCTGTTCTTCAGGGAGAACGTATTCCAGACGATTTACCGCGAGGACGGACAGGACTGGCTGCATTGAAATTTGCACCGATGATTTCATGTGGTATCGAGAAAACATTTTCTTACTATAAGAATGTTGTAAAAGATAACCGAAAATTTTTTCACCAAAGAAAACCTGCCATGTATTACATAGTCCAGTGCAATAGTAACCTAAATAACTAAAACATGTTCTAAATGAGTTTGAATACTAGAAAAATATTGTGGTTATAACTTAAAAAAATATATATATATATAAACTTTTAAAAATGCAGCGCCATAAAACTTTTTTAAAAATTCAGTTCTCTTACGTTATAAAGACTTGAACAATTTAAGTCAGTAAGTTTAGTTCTTTACAACTTTAAAAATTGCAGTGCATTGACATTATATAGACTTGGATATTTTTAAGTGTTCATGTACTTTAGTATTTCAGAACAATGCAAAATACAAGTACAATTATATTCAAATAAATTCATAGTAATGTGTTAATTTTATTTCAGCTAAGAGAAACTTAAAAAAAAAAAAAAACCATAAGTGTTAAAAACTAATATATATATATATATATATATATATATATATATATATATTAGCATGTTAAAAACTATTAGCATAATAAAAAACTAATTCAAGGTTTATGTAAACCTAAAAACCCTGTCCCTTATTACAAATAAAATGGATATGGACATGGACATGGATAAAATTGTGATAAAAAAGCGTAAAGTAACAGAGTCAAATGGTGTAGACCTTTCAGTGTATCAAAAGTCAAGTAATGACTCTACATCTTCTACTCAACAGGTCGGGGACAAGTGTCAGTGAAACATATAATGGAAATTGTGAGATTAAACGCAGTAGCCTAATAGGGAGATGTATAGACGAAGTGAGATTAGAAAAATGGGAAACGATTCGCCCTTGACTTTGAGCAAACAACTGAAAGTCTATATGCTTATGCTTATACAGTTCAGAAAGTCAAAATCATTCTGCTATTAAAGACAGTAAAATGCATATTGAGACTAATTTAACAAGGTTGAATGCCAACAATACAATTAAATGATAAAATTAGTGATCACGGAAGGAATAAATTTCACTTGGAGTGTGAATCATTTTCAATGATAAGAATAAAAGAGTCAATTAATAAATCTCGCTCTGAACATTTCAGGAAATGGGAAGAAAAAAAATTAGAGAAAATACAAGTGATCGCGCATGATTTTAGAACAGTGAATCTCATGCGTAAAGAAAACGAACCATTCTTAGTTTTCAAAACTTTGTGTGAATTGCAAGCATCGAACGGATGACATTAGAGAGTGATTCAGATCACACTTGTGCTATATAATATATTTCATTAACAAAAAAGTCATCTCCTATCGAAGCCTATAATTGTTTCCTGTCATATTTTCAGCATTTTTGTTGACGAAAGAACTAACCAATAAACGAATTGGGCTTAATTGTCTATATTCGTTGTTTCTATGAGGTTCAACACAATGTAACCTCTTCTATGATATAATCGAGTTAAATTCATCAAATGGAGAAGTCGTTACTGATAATATTACATCTTGTTTTATTACCAACTGCAGCAGTTGATAGGATTTGCTTCGAATGTGGCCACAAAGGAAATTACCAAGGAGCAATTACTTACATTCATGATAAATCTAATCCTAATGTTGTATGGTTATTCATTATTTGAATCATATTTGCAATATGTGGTTTTTCTGCGAAAAAGCAACGAGAATTGACTGAAATTGGGACTTGAACTTAAAGAAATAGAAAGAATGTTTGACATTCGTCAAATATGGTAGCCTACTCGTGCAATATCGTGACAGCTGTGATGTCAAGCTATACACCACTTATCCAGTATTTTACAAGCAGAGAAATCGACCATTATCTGTCTTCACGAAGCAGATTTCATGATAGTTACTTCATGAGATTTTATCATGGTGCTGGCTCTCTTTAGGGATTTTCTGGGAACAATAAAGTAACTTTCTCTGAATCTGCAGTGTATAAACTCTGACGCTATAACTGCTTCTTCAGAAATAAAAGCTTTGCATTAATGCTTGACTGCAATGAAAGATAAAACTGTGTTCATCTTCAAGCCGCCCAAGACGAATATTCAACTTCAAAAGCACTCAAAGGCCACCCTATCTCCGAATATTTGAGCACAGCTAAAACATCGTTCACTAATTTCAACAAATAGCTTCTTCAAGGTTTAGTGAACAATATGCCCGCAAGATTTTCCAGTGCTAGTTCAAGTTATAAATAAAATGTATTGGCCTCAGAAAAAGAATGAATTGTTATTTGGGGATGATAAAATTGAAGCCTTGTGTAACACTTTGAAATTAGTTCCTTCAAACACTGACGCTTCTATTGTGGTGAAAACTTTGAAAGAATTTCGCCAGTTCAAGAAAAATTTATAAAAAGGAATTTTATTAGTGAAATATTAAGGGAACCGATGCAAAGGATACAAATTATATCAATCTCTTCAGCAAAATGTATAAGGAGTTATAGTGTCACGAATAAAACTTACTAAACTGCGGAATCGATGCAATCAAAAACACTAGCGTCTGTGATATTCGTGATTATTAATGGCCATGTGTAAAAGATTTTCCTGTCGAGCGGTTTGCAACAGAGTGCATAAGGAGTTGCAACAGACACCGCACATATAAAACTTTTCCAGATTTTCGTCACATCATATCAAATTGTTCCTGCAAATTCGGTGAGTGTATTTTTAATATTTATAATATTATATCGATTCAAAACGTGATTCTATTGGACTATTCACCAGGCTTGCTATGTTATTATTATTATTATTATTATTATTATTATTATTATTATTATTATTATTGATAATTTCATATAAAATCAAGTACAATTATGTAAATATATTGCACTCGTCAAAACGTTTGATTCGAACACTGCTAATACCGTCTCTTTCCCTTTAATTAGCCCATTCCTGTTCTTTATAGTTACCTATCCATATTTCGCCGTAATATATTTTATGTCTTCCAAAACTGTCCCATATTCTCTTCTTTGTTTTATATTCACTAATTGTCCTAAATTCTTTCCATGAGTTTTTTTTTTAAGCTTCCTTTATGCTTTCTTGACTTCGTTTCTTATTTCAAAACAATTCGATTTATCTATCTTCTCTGGGTTCTAATATGTCTTTCCCAAGCATATATTTTGATTGTAAGTTTTTGTTTGGTTTCTTAATTCCACCAATTCTTTTTCCTAATATGTACTAATGTCTTTCCCACATTTACTCAGCTACCTGTTTTCCACATTGTTTTCTAATTCTTCTATATCCACCTTCTAACAGTCTGTCACCTCCTCTTTAAATTTTCTCTTCTTTTCTTCTCTCTACAACATTTATCCTAATTGCTTTTTACTTTTTCCATGCTAATTTTGGTAGCCTTGTAAATCGAGTATCTACAATCAACGGCCTACTACCCAACCTATTTCTGTCCCTCTTATAACTTTAAAATACATTATATATAACTTCTCATAATTTTGGATATATAATGTAATCTGATATACTTTTTGTATCTCTTCATTCTACCTGAAATGTTGTTTTATTTGCCAGCTTATATGTGAAAAACGAGTTTCCAAATAATAGCTGACTCTCTATACAAAACTCTATCAGACCTTTACCATTCTCAACGATAATTCTTTCCCCTCCATAATCTCCCATACTACCATGTGCTATCCCTTTAGCTAGTCCAATTCGAGCATTGAGATCTCCCATTCTTTATTTCACGTTCTTTTAGCAGTTCTTTATTTACTGTTCTCTGTGACTGTGCATAAAATTCGATGATGTACTTATAAGACAGTACACATGATATGCCCATTGTTCTTGAGTTAACTGTCTCCCATTCAATCACTTTTCTTTCCAACTCCTGACTTGTTATGATCGTTCCTCCTCTTTCCTGCACTACTAAAGAATATTCATGAGGCATCTTCTAAGTTCTTTATTTTATTTCTTTCTTCTTTATCTCATTAAGGCGCAAAATATCCCTTTACGATTTGTTATATCCTGCACAAGTTCCACTTCTTTATCTATTATAGTTTTTATTTTCCATGCTCCCTGGTCGTCGACGTGATGATCTGTACATTCCGAGGCTTATATTTTTCCTCTGAATTCAATTTAAACCCTGTAATGCAGTGTGCTTTGTCTGGGTTTGCTATAAGGTATTGATTATATAAGGTTAGTGGTTATTCCACCACGACTCACTCCCGACAAAAATCCTGTTGCGCACCTCCTGAGACTAGAAGTTGCCTAGGTGTAACACACATACAGCAATTTTTTTTTCTCTCTACCCTGTGTACCTTACGCTCAGAGGCCTGTGTTTCCCTTTGGATGAAATTGTAGGTACCCATTTTAGCTCTTAAATGTTTCACTAGGATGTTGTAAACTGTAATATGGACAGTGTATGCCAGTAGTATATAAAATGTAAATTATATTTCACTCCGTTTTGTTACGCGACTTTTAATTGATACTCTACAACGCGTTGAAGCTACCATTTTGTGACACGCAAATATAACTTGACATGTTATATTCATGCTGGAGTGACCACTTGGCTATGAATGAAGTAACTTTTGTAATTTAAAATTGCGAATCAGCTATTATTGTAGTTGTATGTGAAATATGTGCTGAAATAGAACAAATATAAAGCTCCAGAAGAACTGTGGAAGCGTGTGTGGTTCGTTAAATTGGAAGACAAGGTAATTTAAAAATATTTAAGAAAAATGGAAAGTAGTTTTCACCCCTCTTTTATTACAAATAATTAATTATTAAAAGAACGCCAAACAGTATAATTGCTATATGTTTACAATGAAATATATTAGTGTGAAGTTGTACCATAGAATAAATTCTTGAGAAGACTTACGTATGAAAATTTTCATCAAATATTATATATTTAAATGGTAAATTACTTATACTTCTCCAAAAATAATACGTCCCATTAAACTTAGCAGTATATTAAATCGGGCACAAAGAAATATGCTAAACTAGACGCAAAAATGTACATACATATCTCAGCTAGTAACATTGTACATAAAATATAAATAACGTGGAAGCAAAATAAATTTCAGAGAATACCCACTGTTATGTAACTGTTATGTAACACTTTTATTTAAGAACCACAAAATGGATTAAAGCAACTTAGTGAAGATTCTCAAGAGAATACTAATTTTAATATTTTAAATATCCAAATTTTAACAAAATTGCAATATTTTTACAACAAACTCACAGTAAAGCAACCAAAAAAGTCATAATTACTCCCCCCCCCACAACTTAGGAGAGAATCCGCACAAACCGTGACACAAAGAGAGTACTTGCTCATAGAACCATTCAAAGCCAATCGGTGTAGACTTCAAACATCAGGTGGTCCTTATCATGTGATGGCACCAAGAAACACAAGAATAAAACAAAAATATTGATTAGCGTGCACTGTTTCGCGCAAAATGGGCTATTGCACCATCACAGGTGGCAAGCATTGTTGATACATGAGATGAAATTATACACTTGGAAAATACTTTAAGAAAGTGTTCTATGTCTAAGTTTAAGGTACCTTTCCGGGCATTTGTCATTAATGAGGATTGTAGGAAATCTGAGAAAAGCCTTAGTCAGAGAGAACAGTCTTGGAGGAAATTGAATCAAAGACTTCCCACGCATGCATGCGTACCTTGGCGACTTCGGTCCCCCTGTTAGTTCCCAAATAATAATTCATGAACATTATCATCATCTATTTCGAGTTTTAGACTGTAAGGTTCATTACGTCTACATCAAAGTTTGATCCATTCATCTGTTCTTCGGGCGACTTAAATTTTTCTTTCCAGTTATATTTACATTTCAAATTGTGTTTTGGTGTCCTAGTATTATCATTTGCTCTAAATAAACCCATCATTTCTTGTCATTATTATATAAAAATTATGTTCAGAACCGATAAAATTCTTAAAATTATTATTTCTAAATCTTCGAGTTGATCATATTCCTTCCACATTTATCAAACATTTAATTACTGCTATTTGGAGTCTTCTCTTATCTCATACTTAAAGAATTAAAACATCTGCTCCACATAAGTCAGTAGGAAACGCATTAAAATTTTATTTTTGTTTCTCTCCTACTTTCATTTTTAAATTTCTATTAATAGTAGCGTTAATTTGATTCATTTTATAGATCATTTTATGTTTATAACTATCAGAATTATACGACACTTCGCAGTCAAGAAAGTTAAAGGATATAACGTGTTCAATTAGTTTATTCTCAATGATATACTTATTTTTGTATTATAAGAAATCCAAAAGTGCATGATCTTTTGTTTTTGAGAGCATATTGTTAAATTATGTGTTATAATGGGTTTTTTTCAAAACATAATAATGTTCTTTGCAATATTATTTCATTCAGCAACTGTAAGCTGATTATCTGTCAATAATATACCAAATTTCTTAATTCCAGTAAAATTACCAATTTTAATTTTACAAATTTGTAGAATTTCGTTAAAAAGAAGCAACTATAGATTACACCCTTATCATACTTCCTTATTTACTATTAATATTAAATGAACATAAAACAGTACCTTTTGCTGGAAAATTGTTACAAAAAGTGAAATTACAGTATTGTACAGCATTTAAAATGTACAATATTTAATGATATTTATGGACTAAATATGAATTAATCAAGACGTAATCCTTTATATCATTAATCAGTAATCACTGTTTGAGTACCGGTATCTTTCCTTACGCTCTTAAAATATCTAAAATTACTTCTGTGTTTAAAAAGATTTTATCCTAACAATGTTAGCAATTATAGACCTATAGCGATTGTTCCTATCTTTGCAAAAATATTTGAGATTATAATGAATAGATAGTTGACTAATTTCAAATCGAATAAATTATTTCCTGCGTCCAAAGCTGGTTTTAGATCAGTTACCTGCTTTAAATACAATTGAATATGTGATACAGTAGTTGCGGGGTTTGAAAATTGTGATAGTATTATGTGACTTGTCTAAGGCCTTCGATTGTGTATCCAATATGACCATTAGTTTTAAATTTTTATTATGGTATAATAGACAACAAATTAAAATTAAACAAAAAACTGTTGCAACGGATAAAATTCTACGTTGCCAATGTAAATATCGGTGTCCAACAAGGCTCCGTTTTAGGTCTTGTTTTATTTTGGGTGATAATTAATGTTTCACCGTTTAATTTCAATTGAGATTCTATTTTATTTAACGATGACGCATCTCTCATGTGAGTTATTGGTATGACCTATTATTATTTATGGATTCTTCTTTGGCAGCTGCTTCTAAATGGCTTGATGTTAATGGATTTAAGTTCAATAATGATAAGAATCAATTAATTCTATTTACTTTAAAACAATTTTCCAATTATAAGTTTCACTATGTCAAATTACTTGGTATATGAGACAATGTACTGATTCAGTTTGTGTAAAGCTTTCTGGTGTTATTTTTTAATTTATTTATTAAGTCAATTACGACGACTTGTATCTACGGATTATATGCTGAATTCGTATTATGCTATTTTATATAATATTTTATCTTATGCTTACATATATGAGGTAATGGATCAAAGTTAATAAAACTCTTCTATTGCAGAAGAAGTTTATTCGTATTACTGGTTCTCCATATGATGCCCATTATCGTCTTATATTTATTGAATTAAAAATTTTAACTATCATTAATTAATATATGTTAATAGCTTAGTGATGTTTAAAACTAAACTGTATCACTTACAGAGTCAATGTGATAGACACACTTATGCTACTAGGAACAATCATCTCATTTTAATGCCCAATGTGAGAATGAACAAAACTAAAAACTGTTTTTTGATAAAGCCATGAATATGTTAAACAGATTACCTCGTGATGCCCAATCTTTTAGTTTAAGTAGATTTAAGGCTATTCTTGAAAGCTGGCTTCCCAAAAATCCTCTTAACAAGCTTGATTAATTTTTATTGCAACAATATTATTATAGTTTTTTAAATTTATCTTTTTATTTTTATTTCTTTTATTGTCACTATTACCCTACTATATGTTACTTATTCTGACAAATAAACAATTGCAATTGTAATTGTATTATGGATTGTGTATTTATTTAATCTACCTAATTTATTTTATTCTTTGTTTTTATATATATTTAAATTATCTGAATAATAATATAGTAATACTATAACAATCACCGATACTTTTATAGCGAGCGATGTACTTTGTAAGGTATTTAACCTTGCATCTCCTTTTGCCGTTCTCTACTAGATAAAAGTAAGTTTCACTTTACTACATTTATAATGATTTAATGATGATGATAATGTTCTTGTTGTTGTTGATGAGATGATGATGATGATATTAATAATAATAATAATAATAATAATAATAATAATAATAATAATAATAATAATTCAGGGGAGAAGTTGCATAAACGTAAAGACAGAATCTTCGTATTATACGACATATCGCTACAGTTCTTACATTAAATTTGCATTGCTAATACAACTTTTTTACAAAAAATAATGCATGAGCAAGTAATATATCGTAATTTCTTAAGCTGTTTTCATCTAAAAATTGTCACTGAGAAATGACGCTGGTATATTAATGTTTTAGGAACTTTATTTCTTAAAGTTCTCCCAATTAGGTTCCCTAGTATCCTCAGGAAAACAATTTAAGAAATGTCATCCTTGGTAATAAAGATTTGTTTCAAAGGCTCACTTTCTTATGGCTACTTATGAGAGTGTTCTTGCCTCTAGTAAAATATTTATGTTAATCTCTTTTCTTTTGAAAAATAATTCAGATGCCACTACAGCCGTTCTTAAAATGTAAATAATGCATACAATCAGTATCTTTAAATGACTGACTGCTCTCTAAAAGATTCGATACTACTTATATCTCATGCATCGAACTTCTTTCTCTATAACATTTATGATTTGTTATGTTTTCTTTGGATGGGTTTTTCCATGTTGTAATTGCATATAATAAATGTGAATTATTTGTGCAAAATAAATTTACTTCTAAACTACTACCTGTATTATAATTTGTTTTCAATTCCTTTCTTAAATATATCCTCTTTACAATATTGATACATGTAAAATCAATGTGATCATTCTACGTTAAACCAAAATTAGAAATTACCTCTGGAAAACCAAATATTCTTACTTTCTCTAATTTTCTCACATTAATTCCAACCATCAGCTAAAAATAAGTATAGTCGATGGCATGCCAAATATTCCCTTATCTTTAAGGAATGTTTTCCTTCTCTTAAATTCAGTGCACCAGCAGAAGGCTGTATTTAAAGTCATACTAATCATTGTACTTTTTAGTCGGTCCTGATGGTGTAGTGTTAATTATACTTGTCTCCTAAACCCAAGATCGCGGTTTCAATCCCGGTCAGGATCGATGGATTTTTTCGGGCTTAAAAATCCTAAGCATGGCTTCCTTTGGAAGGAAAGTAAAGCCGTGGATCCCGTGTCGTCGATATTTACCTCAAGTAAAAGAACCTCAAGCCTGAAAGAAGAGACCTCTGAGCAAAACTCATCGACCGTTTCACGCCGGAATTGAATGAAACGCTAATGTTAAAGGGATGCTAAAGAGCATCTGTAAATAAACCAAATCAACGAAAAAGTTGTTCTTTCTCAAATACTTCCCCTCATTTAAACAGCCTACTGCTCTGAATTAATTGAATGGAACTAAACTAATTTCTATTGT
This sequence comes from Metallyticus violacea, assembly GCA_030762175.1. Lineage (NCBI taxonomy): Eukaryota > Metazoa > Arthropoda > Insecta > Mantodea > Metallyticidae > Metallyticus > Metallyticus violacea. Next base: position 48,122,911 of record CM060841.1, read on the forward strand.
TGTGATATGCAACAATAAGTGTTATCAGTTATATCGCGAGTCTGTAGCTTGATTTGCGAGGACGGTTCACAAACTTCCGGCCTGGTCATACTAGGTGGATGGTAGAATAAAATACAAGTATAATTTTCAACGCAATCTCCGTTACTTCAGTACAACTCTCTCACTTCTGGATTAACCTAAAAGATTGGTCCGAAGCTTTGTCTATAAAAGTAGAAAAGACTATCGTTCATGGATCTTCTGGAGGGTCAGTTCAGTAGCATAACATTGAGCATGCTTCGCCTTCCCTGCAAAATATTTTTCTAGGACTCCTCTTCTCATATCTGCTCACACCAAAAGGTGTATTGCTGTGTTAACAGCATATCTTTCGTTACTATGCATGCCAAATGCAACATTAACGACATCAACAACAACAACAACAATAATAATAATAATAATAATAATAATAATAATAATAATAATAACTGCCACTAACACTACTACTATCACTATTACAATACAACGAACTTACCTTACAATTTTCAAAAGCGCCTACGTCTACAGGAACTCATTGGAGACTTTCTTGGCGTCAATATTCCTGCATTTTTTATTCTCAATGGAGAGTTCAGATATTGAACTCAAGTCTCATCTGCGATATTGTACTATGCAGGTAGATCTTTATTACTGGATGAGCGCTTGGCCGCTTCTGTAGTGACAGGTAATCAGAAAGAGTTATAGAACTGTACACAGATCAGAAACACCACTGGCAATAGCAGGAGTTTCAACAATAAATAATTCGTCCAGTTTTTTTGAAGTTTTGAAAGTTTACGAATCTATTCCATCATAATGGATCGAAAACTTACCAGTTGCTGAGGAAAAGCAAGAGATAAATCTGTAGCACAATATTCACAAAGTGCGTTGGCTTTTTGGATCATTTCCTTTTCAGTTAAGGTGTGTATTTTGATGGCTAGAGTAGCGAGAATTTTGTTGAGATGGCGTTATTGATTTCAAAACGTATGAGGGTAGTCCATAAGTTTCCGGTCTAACCATTTCCTAGATATGATAAAGACAAAAAATATATTTCACGTTTCAATATATTACCCCTTATTGCCATATACTTCTCACATCTTTGAATTAACATTCCAATCCACCTCCCCCCCAAATAATCAGAAGTCTTGTCTGCAAAATGGGCATAAACAACATCCATTACTTCTTCGTCACACTTAAATTTCCTTCCTGGAAGATACTCCTTGAGTTCTAAGAAGAGAAAATAGTCACTGGTAGCTATATCTGGGTTGTAGGGTGGATGGTCGATCTCCTTGAAGCCACATTTCTTCACAGCTTCCTTTGCAACAAGAGTTGTGTGCACCGACGCTTTGTTGTGAAGAAGGCACACACCACTACTCAGCTGCCCTCGCCCTTTTCTCAATGATGGAAGCGTGTAGTCTGTGCAGTAGGCCAGCATGGTACTCTCCATTTACTGTGGTGTTCCTGTCCTTGAAGTCAGTGAAGAGTATTCCTTCACAGTCCCAACAGATTGAGGCCATGATCTTCTTAGTTGACTGAGAGACCTTAGCCTTTAGAGGCGGTGCTTCGCCAGGTTTACGCCACTGCATTGATTCTCTTTTGGGCAAGGGATCATAGTAGAGGAGCATAGTTTCACTCTCCTGTAACAATGGTTTGCAGAACTTCTATTTCATTGCCACGGCAGAACTTCCAAAAATGCCTGACAACAGATGATTCGTTTGCTTTTGGACTGAGGAAAGAAGTCTAGGCACCGATCTTGCACTAACCTTATTCATGTTTAAATGTTCATGAATAATTCGAAGGACTGTTATTTTAGAAAGGCCCAACCTTGCTGCTATTTCTGTAACTTTGAGCCGCCGGTCTTCCATAATTTTTCCTTCCACAGCAGCGATGTTTTCAGGAGAGAGTACCTCCAAGGGCCGACCTGCATGCTCTTCGTCTTCAATACTTTCTGTACCCATTCGAAAAGGCCCATATATTGGAAATAGTCACTGGGGGGGGGCATATATGAGGGGGATGCTTTCCCATACACACCACCCAATTGCTGTTTAATTTCATTTGGAGTAAGTCCTTCTTTGTGAAGAACTTAATACAGCTCGATTCTTTTGAACATGTCACATCTTCTACACATAGCCTTCTTTATACAACTATATCTGAAAAACTGAACACAGCGGAGCGGAAATTACAGCTGTAATTATTTACTTAACAGATAAGGCATGACACCAGATAAAGATTTTTGTTAAGGCAATAATCCTTATCTGCGAGGCAGCAAACTTATGGACCTACCCACGTAAATATTGAATCACAGCTCTGTATTCATTTTTGAACCTCGCGCTATATTACTCACGACTTAAATGGGCTTTTCCGAACAAATAAACCCGGCCAGGACCCATGGATTTTTTGGAGCGTAAAAATCCAAAGTATGGCTTCCTTCGGAAGGGTAGTAAAGCCGTGGGTCCCGTGTCGTACATTTACGGCACGAAAAAGAACCTCAAGGCTGAAAGAAGAGGTCTCTGAGCAAAATTTGTCGGCCGTTTCACGCCCTGAATTGAATGGGACGCTGATGACTTGAGATGTTAAAGAGCGTCCGTAAATAAATCAAATCAACAACCGAGCAAATGATTGATGTGACCGAAAAGAGTTTTTCGCTTCTAAAACATGTATCAGACATCATGACTGTCGTGATGCTGTTTCCTAGCGGTTTCCAGGGTGGAAAGACTTCAAACCACCCAGGATACAACAAATATTCTCTCTTTTCTAGCATTTTTTATTGACGCTGGTAACCGTCTTTTCCATGTAACGAACCCCCCCCCCCCCCTTATATGATGTTCAGTGAGCAAATCCACTACAATCTAAACAATAAGTATGCCATAATATTTTAAAGATTGAAACAGCATCACCTGGGAAAAGAAATGCTATTTGTCTAGTGTCACAAATAAAGCAAGCAACCCGTGTAGCATTTTTAGTCTGAATTTAAATTATTTGCATTTTGAAGAAGGTTATTAAACCCTGTTATAAATTAGAAAAATAATTACGAAAGTTGTACGAAACGAAAAGTAGAAATTGCTCGCAAGCACCCTTGTTGTAACGGTCTGACAGAGAAGTTGCAATATAATAAATTAATCTGAGATTCATCACATTCCCTGTGGGTGATTTAGATAGCCTTTAAACGTTAACTATGTGCAACATCGCTTAAGAACATTTAGTGTGAAAATGTTTCATTTGTCGCCATCTGAAACATATTCCCTGATGCATCTGTCATGAGAATGAGTGAGAAGTCTTAAGAACTCGCTGTATCATCAATAAAATACAGTGTACTATACTTAAAAACAAAGCCTTATTAGATTAAGCAAAAGCAATCAGGTGAAAGACAAATGGAAGGAATGTAAAGTCGGGAGCACATTACTAGGTTTGATGAGGTTACCATTTTGTTTGCAAAAGGTGGAAAAAAGCATTACATGAACTGATGACAGAAAAGATTGAAGAAATTGAATTTATCTTCCCTTTAACAGTATGAAACGATCTAAAGAATGGTGTTTTTCATATATGGTTTAATGTAAGATCAACTGCAAAAAAGTCCCCAAACTAAGATAATTTCTCACCTAGCAGAGTAGCCACATTTTTCGAATAATGATGATGATGTTGATGATGATGATAATAATTATTATTATTTATATTATTATATTAAACCAAAAAAATCAATGATATACTGTTAATTAAATGAAATATATGACCACTGATAGATAAAGCTATACTGTGTGGGTATTTTTAAACATTTTTAAATGTAACCATGTTTATGAACTGAGGCCTTGATATTATCTTTACATTCACTAAAATAATTAAAAATAACAAAGTTTCGAGTTACATTATGTATTTAAGAAGAAGGCATTTATTTATTTGTTTCAATAAAACAAAAAATGTTACTATTCAGAAACAATTAAATATACTAAGCAAATACATCCTTTTAATAATAAACTATCGGACGTTTCATAGATTTTTATTGGCTTTGAAATTTAATTTAAATTTATTGCCGCAAAAACGTCTAACGCACACGTTTTCTGAAGATTATTACATTGCGCTCTTACATACAAATATAATTCTCACACACACATTAACATTTCATATTTGCTATCTTTGATATCGATGCTTTTTTTAAATATAAAATATATGCATCGTTATAAATACAATTTATTTTTAATTTGTGCTTTTATTTTAAAACATTATAGAGAAAATTAAACACAAGAGAGATTTTTAAATTTTTAAGTATACCTCTACTTCTAATTGTCGAGCTTTTGCAGATTTTCAGAAATTAAACTTTCTTATTCTATTTAAATAGTATATGCGGAATTCTGACGAAGAAACAAATTGGTGCCGCTAGAGTAATTTTTAAATTTTGGGCTTCAGGCAAACTCCCACTACTAATATGATTTCACCGATTTTCGGAAAATATTTTTCTTATTTCATTTAAAAGGTATATGCCGAATTTTGTTATAAGAAAACAAATATTAGTGCTTCTAGAGTTTTTAAATTTTGAAAACTAATGACACGATTTCATTGATTTTCATTTTCATTTTCGTTTTTTTTTTTTTTTTTTTTTTTTCCCCTTCAATAGCGTATATATACCGTGAGTTTCCTTTAAACAAATTTAAAATGCGGTCGTTAGAGCGATTTTTAAATTTCGCTCTAACATCACCTGGTTTTCATATTTACTCCCCCCCCCCTATTAATATCTCGATTCCCCTGATTTTCGGAAACTCTTGTACCAATTTATTTTAAAGAAATATGCCGATCTTGGTTGAGAAAAAACAAGCATTGCGGCCGCTACAGCGATTTTAAATTTAAAAAAAAAAATCCATTAGGTTAACCGCCATCCCGAATGTTTGCTGGTTAACAAACTCGACGAATCTTTTGTTAATTGATGGTTATAAGCCGAGTTTCGTTGAGAAAAAACAAAAATTGGATCGCCAGAGCGTTAACACAAACAAGAGCGTGCGCTCGCGCGCTCGCGCGCACACACACACACACACACACACACACACACATATATATATATATATATATATATAAACAATAAAAAGCAATAGAAAACATAGAATGTAAGAAATAAAATTAAAAGATTAATAGTAAAGAAGTCAAAAGCAAAACACGCAAAAGCAAATTAAACTTAATAAGCAAAGTTAAAAACAAAACCAGAGGTGCAAACAATATAAAAGAAAAAGAAAAATAAAGTAACACTATTAACAATGTAACAAATTAACAGTAATTATAACAGTAGAAAAGGATAAAACACTAAGAAAAAGTCACACTTGAGATCGCTATATTTCGGACTCGTGGAGTCCTTCTATGGCAAGAAGACAAGAAGAAGGCAAGAAGAAGAAAATTTGTCTTCTTGCCATAGAAAGACTCCACGAGTCCGAAATATAGCGATCTCAAGTGTGACTTTTTCTTAGTGTTTTATCCTTTTCTACTTTTATTATTACTGTTAATTTGTTACATTGTTAATAATGTTACTTTATTTTTCTTTTTCTTTTATAGTATATATATACAGTAATTATAAAAGCAGAAAAGGATAAAACACTAAGAAAAAGTCACACTTGGAATATATATATATATATATATATATATATATATTGCCATTTTCGGTGCTTAGTAGGTAGGATCGATGGGGATTTGAGAAATTTTTCAGAATTTGTTTTATGTAGTACAACCGCAATAGATAAATTTCTTCGGAATTCACTAAAATGTGGAAGGGAGAGTCGATTCAGTAATTGCAACGAGGCTTAGGGTGTTGGCTGCTCTGAACAAATGGCTATTGTTTTGTGCTATATTTAAAATGGTCAGACGTTCCCAGTTGAAAAATGTGTTACATTACGACATCTAGAAAGACTGACGCAGTATCTATTTTTAAGTAATTTTAAAAGCACTGTGAAATATATTGCCATTATCTAGAAAGAAATAGTTCGAGATGAATATTTGATGTAGGCTCACAATAATTGACGATTCGTGGGAACGAAGGTGAATAAATCAAGTTGGATACACGAATCTACCCACTCCAGAGCTAGAAATTGTTGAGAGCGAAAATTACGCATTTTTGCTTATTTATGGAATTACAGAAACCTTTACTGTCATTAAATATCTGCGCAGTTACGAAGTTTGCAAAGTTCTATCGATCTGAATAAGGCCATGGAGATCAGAACCTTTTTCCTTCACTTGCAACAGTATTCTGTTGGTTTAGCAAAGATAGGGTCGGTAGACTGAAGAAAATATCTCACGTGCAGATCAGAAAAGATCCAAAGTTGAGTTACAAGGATTTAGAGTTGAAGACTCAGTTCACCAAGTGTTTCTACAGTGAGATTATTGCGCATTGGGAGAAGTCAATCATTAAGGCCGTAAGAAGCATGTGCAGGTAGCAGTTTGTTATTTTGAGATAGCCTTTGTTAGCAAGTGGTTGTACGTTCGAGTGTTTTTCAGCGTTTTCACTGCGTGTGCATTATGTATCAAATGTTCTTGTAAGTTATACTACCGTCTTGAAGAACGGAATTTTATTTACGAAACATATGTATGAAAACGGATTATTGCAGAAGTAGTGAGGTAATTCGCAAGAAAATATCATTGTGTTTCAGGAGAACTAGTTAAAAATTTACGAGATATAGGGAAGAAAAGTCAGATGAGTACAGGAATTGCCTACTCAGAAACCGGCAATGTCTTGCAGCTAAGGAGCATCATTTTCAAACATGTCATTCTTTCTAACCCTTGTATCCTCCCAGGCAAGACGTTTATGTTCGCGAAGACGGGCACTGACCTCTTGCCTAAGGAGTCTTAGATTATGTGGTGTGGGGTGTCGTTGATAGAGTCTACGAGCAGCCCAGTATAGGCGAACCAGGAGTTCTAGGTGTAAGTGTATGACATCTGAATGTGGGGGCGGGGGAGAGCAGTTTGTATAGTAAGGCTTACCGTGTTGGTGAAGGATGAGACTGCTGTCTCTAGGTTTACGCTCTTTAACATTTCAGGTCATCAGCATCCCATTGAACTCAGGGCGCGTGAAACGGCCAACAAATTTTGCTCAGAATCCTCTTCTTTCAGGCTGGAGTATCTTTTGTGTGCCGTAAATGTACGACGCGGGACCCACGGCTTTACTTCCCTTCCGAAGGAAGCCATACTTAGGATTTTGACGCCCGAAAAAATCCATCGATCCTGGCCAGGAGTTCGTATGCGTGGAATGTGGAGGGTATAGGAGTACAATTGAAATCTAAGACAACGTGTTGCTAAAGCATACCCAGAAAAGTTGGATGTTATCGCGTCTGTTCTAAAAATACAGCAATCGTACGCCTATACTGCGAAGTGTGCAACAAGAATTTCAATCATGCCGCAACTTCAAAAGCCATGATGGTGAGGGATTAGTTAGAAAGTAAATAATGACGTGCAGCTTATGTAGTCATGAAGTAACAACATGAAATAAAAATAAAATCGGTAAATCAAATTTCTAATCCTTTAGTGATTTTGCTGGAAGCAGGTAATTGAGGAAACAACGGGGTCGAAGTCTAGAAAATATAGTGGCTCTCGTACTGTTTCTGGAAAAGAAGTCATTAGTCCCACCTCAAATTAGGAAATACCTCGCTTATACAGTTCGGGTCACATGCAAAACTTTTAGTGTTAAAAGCGCATGCCTTTCCCCGTACAATTATCATTTCCCGTAAGTGCTACATCGCTGCAGTACAGTTTCTCATTTGATTCGCTACATATTATTATGCTTTCTACAAAGTTACTTTTGTGTACGATTGATTGCTTTCCCTACGTTACCAGTATTATTTCCGCCTGCATTTGTTGAAGTCACGCTGCACTTAATCGCTCCGTCACTGCCGTTCCTGATGCCACACTACAAGTCCATCTTCACTGTACTGATGCACCGTTCCTGATGTCACACTACAAGTCCATTCACTGCACTGATGCAGTCATGATGCTCGGTTTTCTCCGCTCCCCACTGACTTGTTCGTGAAGGTAGGGAGGGCTGCAGCAACCATTGTGTTCACCAGGTAACGATAAGTGTGGCCAAAGCTTCAGACGCAGTGATTCCTTCTCCAAGAAGATGTTCGCCATAGTTGTGCATGAAACGGCTGGAACTCTTATCTCCAGCAGAATACAGCATAACAGCCCGGAAGATATTTCTATTTTTTATTTGTGACTCCGGCCGTAAAAGCCTACGGTTCCAGCCAAATATTTTGTTAATAATAAGTCGCTGCATGTTTTCTTATATACAGGGAGCTCAGTCAGTGTCATTCATGAAAGTTATGTTAATTCTCATTCCCTTCCTGTATCACAATCATTGATGTTACAGTTATTAATAAATTGATTAATGTCTCTTTTTGTACTAAATTGAAGTTGGACTGAATGGGGTCCACTTTGTGGAAGACGTTTTGGTGGTTAAAGATTTTAGTAGTGGCTATTTGTTGGGGATGGGCTGTTTGAAGCGTTATGGGGCAGTGATTAATTTCGCATCCCTTGCTATTACATTAAAGTTACTGAATGGTGTGCAGTTTATTGTCAATTGCAGTGAAATGGTGGATGCCCTTAAGCCTAAATTATAATAGAACCCGAGGAAGAGGAACAACTATGTAAAGCATCTTGTAAGCAAGACATTCGCCTACCCGCTTTTTCCAGGTCACAGGTGAGCGTTCAGTTTCCTTCAAGTAGACAGGGTTTGTCATGCTTTAACCTTTTCACACTATTAAATACAAGAAGGATACAGATATGACCCCTATTGTGTGTGATGCTAATAAGAATCATTTCACATCTGTGTGTAATTATAAAACAGAACCAAAGACTATTTTTAGCTGGACCCCTTTGGCTCATGTGCACGAAGTTGCACTGATACCAATAGGCAGAATTTAGGTTACAGGTTGCAGGTTGTCATTAGAACTCTAGATTGTCAGTAACGTTGCGTCACAACTTGCAGCTGCTCTTTAGAGATACAGACACATATTTGCCACTAAATTACAGGAACTAGGAACAACCGATTTTGATGAATTCAAGATTCAGGTTTTAGATCGCACGTCTACAAAGCAACGTTCCTATCGGGTGTCCCCAAAAGCGGGAGGTGATTAACGCCCAAGTGGAAGAAATGCTAGATGCAGGGATTATTACAGAATCCGACAATCCCTGGGTCTCTCCGGTGATTCTTGTAAAGAATGGCAGGGATTTCCATTTTTGTGTGGATTATTGTAAATTGAACGCCATTACTGAGACGTCATTGTACTCTTTACTACTAGTTGATGATCTACTGAGTTATCTAAGCAAATCTTAAGTGGTATTGCACGTTAGATCTATTAAGCGCCTATTTTCAAGTTCCTGTAGAGGAAAACAATAAGAAATACACCGCTTTTGTGACCCCCAAAGGCCATTATGAATTTGAATCTCTAAGCTATGCTCCGAGATCCTTCTCCTGGATAGTCAGTAAACAATTGGAGAATCTAAAGTATAAAAAGCATTGTTTTACCTGTACGATATAGTTGTCTTCGCAACATCTTTTGAGGAATTATTTACGTATAAGCTGTTTTTTTCTAGGTTGAAGGAACATACTTTTTAACTGAAGCCCAATAAATGCTTCTTTGCCATGTCTCATATTAAGTTGTTGGGCTTTGAAATATCTGAAAGGGGCATTGAGCTAGACAAAGATACGCTTCAAGCTATCACACAGCTACCTGTTTCAAAATATGTGAGAAACGCACGCAGAGTGTTGGCATTATTTAGTTTCTATGAACGTTTTATTAATAATTTTTAGTCTATTTCACAACCTTTGCACCTGCGTACACGTAAGGACCAAAGTTTTGAATGGACAGCAGTCCACCAGGAACCATTTGACATACTCAAGCATTTGTTAACTACTGCATTGTTTTGGCACACTATATACCTGAAGCTTATACTGAACTCCATTGTGATGAAATGGCATAGGCATAGGGACCCCCTTGCTTCCGCATGCAAACGATGAGCTGCATTCAGTTTGCTTCTGCTCAACAAACACGAGAGGAACTACAGTGTCTCGGAATTAGAATTGCTAGCAATTGTGTATGGTCTAACTCACTTCCGTCCATATAAGTGCCAGTTAATATAGTTATTGATCACCAAGTACTAGGCTACCTTAGGAATTAAAGGATTTTACAGATATACTAGCGCGATGGGCACTTAAATTGCAGTAGTACGATTATACCATTATCTACAATTCGGGAGCTAAACACATGGACGCTGATGCACTTTTCCGTTATCCGGTAAAAACGACGCTAAGCATCAGGAAACAGAGCACATGGATGATCTCATTACCTGTTTATTAACACCTGTAGACATCGCCAAGAAATAGCAGGAAGACACCCAATTGATAACAATAATTCGAGCCTTGGAACACCCAGGATATGGAACCCCAAAATTACAACGGCAGGCCACCTCTTGCGTTTTGAAATCTGGAATACTCCATCACAAAAATTCGGGAGCAACTGGGCCACTACACCTACTGGTTACTCCTGAATCTTTAAAACACGAAATATTGCTTTCCTACCACGATGACCCTTATCTGGACGTTTGGGTTTCACGAGAACTTTTCACAATATTCATCCTCGTTAGTATTGGGTAGGGATGAGAAAATAAATTGAGAAATATATTAGGGAATGCCTTAGTTGTCAATCTCGTAGAGATTCTAGGAACGTTAAGCCCGTTGTAGTTTTAAACCCTATTCCTGTTAATCAAGTTAAGACAAGATACAAAACGTGAAACTTGATGAATTTAGCTTGTTACCTATCAGTAAGCAGAAAATTTTGTTGCACTTTTCAGCAGTACATGTGATAATATGGGAAGTGGATGGTTAGGTGTCTTTCAACATGAATGAAAGATGCGCCATGAGCAGGTCGTCCTGTTCTTGAAGCACATTGCAGTGATTTGATTCTTTCAGTGCTAGAAGTGGATGTGAGGCAGTTAGCCGCAGAAGTTAGGATAAGCCACACTATAATGTTGCAGTACAGACATGCACAAAAATGATTTAGCTACGGGTGTCCGGCGACTTCCAGAAATGTGACAGCGGATGGTATATGTGGCAGGGAATTTCATTGAAGAAATGTAAAATCCTCCATTTCTATAGTAAGCTACTTAGGAATGTGTTGACATTGCTTTCTTTATATACTGATCTTCTTTCTTGGATTGTGTCAAGAATGTCATTTTTTATATTCATGATTTTTCTAATTTCCGAATCTCTAATTTTATCAAATCTTCATTTCCTTGTTGCCCTCGCCAAAAATAATCTCTGTAGCTAATAGTTTGTTAGCTTGCTGTTTATTTAACCTTCATGTTTTTTTATATGTAACAAAATACTTTGCACAATTTACTTTATGAAAATAAATATTTTGCTTAAATCATTCATACTCCATACGAAGAAATTAGTATGCCTGTTACCCTAATTCTTTCGCTCTTTTTCAACCGAGCGTTTTCTTGGCCTCAATATTTAATAATAATAATAATAATAATAATAATAATAATAATAATAATTTGTTAATAATTCTGTTTTATCGATTTCCTGTTATCAATATATCTTCATATTCGGCATCCAATGTTAAATATTCTGTTTTTGTAAAATGTATATTTTACGCTCAATGTTTATACTCTTTTGTTGTATTAGTTATAAAGTATCTCCAATGTTCTGAGCGATTATTGCTTTATCATTTACAAAAAGTACATAAGTTATTGAGGTTTCCATGGAGTTGCATATCCATCTATATATCGATGCAAGCAATCGATCGATTCATTCATCCATCCAGCCAGCCAACCATCGAAGCATCCTTTTTAGCAAAATTTCGCTACCTAACTAGCTGATATCTATTATTTTCATTTCCCCATTTTCTAAAATTTAAATTAATATAGTTTTCAAAGCATTATTATGCACGTTCTAGACATAGATATCAAATGTAGCGTAGGCAAGTTGATGGTTCCTGCAAGTCCAGGACGAAAAGAATTAAATCTTGTTGAAGAAGCGAGTCGAAGATTAACGTTTAATGTTGCATCATCAGGAGGGGAAAAAAAACCTGAGAAGTGAATGTAAAAACAAATAAAACTATATAAGAATATTGTAAATAGTATGCCTTTAGAATGCATGAATGAAATATGTTATAATGTATAATAGCATTTTCTTCACATGTAAGTGTTCTCAGCCTTCCAGATTTTCACTTATTTTGTACCCTTCCGTTTATATTATTATTATTATTATTATTATTATTGTTATTATATTATTATTGTTATTATTATATTATTATTGTTATTATTATTATAATTATATTATTATTGTTATTATTATTACTATTATAATTATATTATTATTGTTATTATTATTGTTGTTGTTATTATTATTATTATTATATGATCTTATCATTTTAACTATTGACTGTGTAACTCGTATATTTTGGTGTTGGTTGACTTCATTAAATAAATAAAATACTTCTTGCTTATATTTCTTTTTGTCCCCATAAGCAACCATTATAGGGCTTCTATTCTTTCTCTATTAAAAGGAAGATAAATATAAATAATTTCCAGTTCAACAATGAAAAAGAATCACTGTTGATTTATACCTAGATACACATATGTTGTACCAAACGCTATAAGTGTTTAACATTACTTATAACATTTGAACAAACGTTATAAAAATAAAATAAATCCATTGAGTTCTTATTTAACACTCTGGGTGCGACAGCCTCTTGTCTTCTCTCCTTCCTAAACCTTTATTTCTCTACTTGATTTAAATCACTTGTGTTTGCATAAACTCACAGAGAAAATTGAGATCAGTTTTGAAAGGTAAATAATTTTATTTTCACCAGGGAAAAAATCTGCAAGTTCCATCAAGAATAATCACGTCCCGAGAGAACTCCCCTTAACATCTTGGGACTCTCGAATATATGACCCTATCTACATTCAATAATTGCGGGATCGCCTTTTTTCTCCTTGGGATATCACGAGGCAATGCTTCACGTGTGACTTTTGTGAAAATGTTTCTGGGGATTTGCTTAGAATAAATCAAGATTATGTCCCTAATTTTTATTACTACCAGCTGGAGGAAAGGAAAAGTATCTCAGACACTAACTCTTTGTGGTGCAGGAAGCTGCAGAGAATAGCATTTAAAAATTCAACGGAGAAGGATAATGAGAGAGAGAAATAATCCATGTTTTATGACTGCTGAGGCACTGAGACACGTGAGTCAAGTCCTGGATGGGAAAGTAATCTTCCTTAATAAATATAATTATAAAGATAAACGAGTTTAGCCGCGTTATCCTACCTTGTTTGTGTTCAGCATTCTTTCTCAGATCACAAAAGAGTATTGATGTATTAATATTGTTACGAAACCAAAGGATGATGGTGACATTCCCGGCGCCTCCACCAAAAGATATCATGATCCTGGTTCCTTTGTCTTTTTACTATGACATCTTGATATGATAATATCCCACGTAGCTTCAACTAACTGAACAGGACTCGCTTGGCAACGATTATGAGAAAAATGTTGTTAAATCAGAATATTTCTTATATACTAAACTACAGAAAACTATTTATTAAAACTTTAGGATGGTTAAAAATGAATGATACAATCATTGTATATCTGTTATAAAACGTCTACATTGTATACGCCTGGTTCCCCCAAGGGGAGAGAAGGTGTGACACACGTCTATCCTGTTTGATGGCTGTTTCTTAACTGACTTTTATTCCAGAGTTCCATGTTCTCTATTTACCCATAGTCGAAGATACATCCTGGGGAAAGTCACGCCTGCTTTTCAAAATCGGCAGCGGGGAAAACTGATCGCCTCTTAAGCTGAAACTTCGCCTCCTTTGTGTTAGTTTGAAGTTGCGAATTTAATCTCGCCTCTTATTTTTCGTCTATTGGGATTCGCAATCAATTCATATACACACACACTAATTATAGCTTCTTAATATTAGTTTGGAATTGCGAATGTTATCGCGCCTCTTCTGTTTTTCGCTTATTTGAATTCGCAATTAATTTATATACATATACATACTAACCTAAACCTTACCTCGAGAAAACCTAGAAACCGGTGGATCCAGTTGTTTGCTGCGGCTCACTACCGTCTGACGGCCTATGCTCGCCTCCTTTTCATAAATATAAATTGATTGCAGGTAAATCAACTATATCAAAAAAAAAAAAAAAAACACTACCCGATTCTGGCATTAAAAGCTCTCATTATCACTAAACCCACGTGTGAATGTGAGTCTTGAATTTATGTAATGGCGTCGTTCCAGTCAAAAGAAAAGCGAAAAAATCGTAAATACAAATATATTTCAAACTGTGTGTGTGTAATATATGTTAGCTGGTAAATCATTTTATAATGGCAAATTTCCTTTAACTTCTACCTAAAAATAAATAAATTAATTAATTAACTATTAATAATAATAATAATAATAATAACATTGTGAGGATTCGAACCCACTATCTTTCCTCTTCCATGTACTGCCAGTATATTCTATCCGTCTGAGTTATCACGCCGAGTTAATGTGTGACTGCTTATTGGCCTATATCTGTTAAAGTAGTCCGACTACCTTCGGCTAAGAACGCTCTCTTCTGCTGCCGTTCGTAAGAAGCAGGCATGACTTTTCCCAGGACCGACAACTTCGACTATGGATAAGTACGTTCTCTTAGGAGGGTATTCTATCAACCACCAATCAGGATACAGTAACAAAATACTCTGTAAAATTATACCTGCTCCCCGTGACGCTAATAACCGTTGTTTCCAAAACTAGCGTTTATCAATTGATCATGTCTTTGTGCTATTAGTATAATTTAATTGTTTAATAACCCCAATTTAACAAATGTCTTTTAAAACATTTAAATTATAATAACAAGTCTCTGTATAAAATAAAAAACACAACGTATTTTTTATATTTTAGAGCATATTTTAACATGTGCAAAGTTTTAGTACTTCATATTTTAGATCTAATGATGAACACTTACATATAATGGGGGAATAACAGTTAATTAAAAAATTCAATATCTGTATTTGCTTAAATTTTAAAAACAGCAGATGGGTCATTTCTACAATAGTTGAATGTGCCTTAATCTTTTGTTGATTATTTTCATTTCAGTGGAAAATGGAGATCGTAACTGCAATAATTTAAAGTTAATAAAATTTGTTTAAGGTGCAGAATTGGCCAGAAAATTTGTCAGCATTAGCATCTCATCTCACAAGGGTAGTTCGAACTTCTCGCTGAAAAATTCAATCATACTTAATCAGACAGTTGAAATTTGACTGCAGTGAATATATGGAAAATGTCAAAATATCCGAGCACTCCTGCATCAGATATCCATGACGAAACGTGGGGTTCCCTTTCGAAAATGTATTGGGTATTAATTCTGCTACAATTCATGCGGTTATGAAGTACCCTTGTGTGATACTGAACTCTGCATCGCGCGCTATATTCAATTAAACTACCAGGATGTATACACAGCATAGCCATATACATCTGTTGCTGTTTTATCTTGCTCCATAGCATCTTGGCGCTATTCTTTGTGAATGAAACCTACGGGAAAATAGTATTTGAGTCTCGTTTCTTTTTAAAGTTCACATTACATACAATACCGACATAAACGTGTCCAGATTGTCTCACTACAAGAGGCACTATCTACATAAATTATAGAACTGCGAAACATAGGACGATGCAGATATACATTCTATCCGTGTCCTGCATTTTTGTACAGATTAGTCCAATTTAGGGCCAATTACAGGGCTGCATAATATCCAAGAGTAATCGAACATTTCGTTATCAACCGCTGGGGCACGAAGTTGTTCCGAAACCTGGCACTTTTACATATATTGCTGTCATGTTTTAACTCTATGATAGAGTATGATTAACAGTTTAAACGGGAAGCTGCCATACATGTAGAGAACTGGATTATTAGAAACATCGATCTCTCTCATGTTATTACTATGAAGCTACATAAAAAGTCAATTTACTTTAGAGTGTAGCAAAAGTTTCTCTTTTAATTAATGTGAGTTTTAAAAATAAGCAATGTAAATGTAAAATGCTTAAAAACCGAAACAGCAAGAGGCAATAGGACATTAATAAAAACTTGGATTGAATTGGAGTGGCACTGAGGAGGATATTTCTATTTTAGCCTTGCTCAACGACTGGCCATTTGTGCCTTTCCCCAGTGGGAGTACCTTAGGGAAAATAGGGATGAGGTGAGGGAGACACCAGTACCTTGTTTCATAAAGCTCGTGATCTAGTAAACTAGTCTCCATTCTAGTATTACTTCTTTATTTTACAAGTGTGTGTTTCTAGGACTTGTGAGCCTAAACTACTAGTTACTAGTGTGACAAAATTTTTTATCAGCATGCATCAGTATTCTGTCTCAGAAACATTTGATCTTGTAACATTGCATATTGTTAACTAGTGGAATTCTACCCGTGAATCTCGAATAATTAATTCACATACTAACGTACATATTTTAGGTTAGGTTATTGAATCTATAAATTAAGTTCCACGCATTTTAATTATAAAACTCATTTAGTGGTTGTTTATGTAATATGTGGTCTCAAATCTACCAGTCATTCCCGTAATTTTTGAATTATCTATTTTCTCCTGATAAAACAGCATAGAAACTGAGCTGTATACAACATTATTTGTAGATAATAAGAGAAATAGCGAAGATGAATGCAAAATAAAAGCACTTACCATTGTAGTTTTTTGGTCAATTTGTGTCCCTCACATACGTGTATGCGTAATCTTTCTCCGATCTAATTAACCTCAACGCTTTCACAGTTTGCGTTATTATTTTCTACATTACGGCTTTGACTTTCTTTGTAATTTTGTCGGAGTGCCCAAATAATATTTTTATGTCCGTTAATTAAACGCAGCAATGTTACTTTGTTTTGAATACTAGAGATTCTTTTCGATGTGGTAGACATAATGCCGTTTCTCGGTTTGAATCACGCTTGAACATACTTTTAAAACATGTGCCGCGTAAACAAAATCGCATCAACAAACAGTCCACGGAGTAATACCTATCTCCGAAACAGCCTTTTCGAAACTCGAATACAGTCGCTACACTAGTAATTTGGACAAATGACTAATGAGAGAATTTTAGATTCTATCACTGTGGAATAAATGTTTGGGTTTTATTAGAATTGGTGGAATTATGAGCAGTAACTAGTAAATTATTCGTGAAACAGGGCCCAGGTGCTGAGACATTAAAGTAGACAGGGTATCTCACGCCGCCGGAGCCCCCCTCGCAAAGAAGTTGGAGCCCTCAGAAGGGCCGCTTCCATATCAGAAACCGGAAACTTTTCCAAAGCGCAAGCCACCGTCATACCGCACCAACCTAGCTCTACTGGCACTTTCGACTGTTAAACAAAACCAAAGGAATTAAATTATATGAAATGGAAGAACGGAACATTCGTGAAGAGGAAATATCCATTTCAATATTCGCCTAAGCAACCTGGAAGGAAAAAGGGAGAAAAAGTCAGGAAGGCTGGTCCCAAGCTATTTAAACCCGGGACCTCCCGAATGCGAACTCCAAGTTTTACTGCCTGAGCCAGGCCTATTGGCAATAAGAACTTGGATGGTAAGAATTAAAATACAAACATATTAAAAACTGGAGTGGACACCAACATCGTAAATAGCTTCGTATATGAAATCTGTTTGGACCGAGTCTGCTCCTTTGATTTCATAATCCTGTTCTACTCCCCAAGCTCTATAAAATCATACTATATATTAGAACCTATGTGCATGACATCGTATAAGTATTTTTATGCCACCGCTGTCCGTGCAAATTTATTGGATGCTCCCCGGATGGCGAGAGTGTAGCCGACTTCTGAGTTTGGGATGCCAGGAAGACGCGGCTATGTTATTCCAAGGATAGCTGCCGCAGGAATGTTTAATTATTTACATCCTCAGGCTACAGAGTATAACTTTAAAAGGTACTAGCACGAGAGACATGCCAAAAGGTTTTAGCTCTTCCCCTGAAAGGGGAGAATTAACACATCTAAATTATAAAATACTTTTGCAATTTTTAAGGTACTCACCACCGACACATTTGTTCGTGCTCACAAAACCTTTTGGAACATATTTTCTTCCACATTGCTCACAATCTCTAAATAAGCTGCACTCATTACATAAAGCAAAGAAATCGGCATTTCTGAAAAAAGGAATAAAGTCGCTGAGCCAAGTCTGGAGAATGGCTGCTCAAAAAGTTCCTTGCAGCACTGTGGTTGGATACTGGAATCATTGTTGTGGTCGGATTCTGGAATCATTGTTGTGGTCTAATCGTCCCTTAATCCAGCCCTTGAGCTCATTGCGATTTTTCCATGCAATAAATAGATAAATAAATATACAAAACAAATGTTCAGTGTTGCTCTATCCACTATTTGAAGACTATGCAATACAATTTGTTGGTTATTCAAGTGGAACATCATTGCTATGAGACTTTTCTAAGTAAACAGATGTGACCATTTTTCCTCCAACACTTAAACACCATCATGATGCTTTGTTCCAAGTATCAGACAGAGTTTAATTTCCGGATTATAATGGTAAATCCAAGTCGCGTCACACAATTCGGATTTTCACTTCCACTGAGTTTTCCCGGCATAACCTGATATAACTGCTAGTAATCAGTGAGAGAATGTGGGTGTGGGTTTTTAAAAATGTGTAACGCCCGTTTTCGTCCTTGAGACATCATAGGAGGTGGACATTGGTGACACGTGAGCAGAAATGATAAGTTCGGAAAGGATTTTTGTTTGGGAAGCGTTCCAAGCGTTTAGACACCTCCCTTTAATGAGGACTGAGGAAAACTGAGGAAAATGTCTATTACGGGAGAGGGTCCTGGCAGGAATCAAATTCCAGACTTCCCATTCGCGAGTAAATGTACTAACGACCTCGGTCATTCGTGTCAGAAAGGGAATATTGGCCGCAAGTGAATGCTTCTTGCTGAGACGCATAGTGCTATTTCTTGCTTTGTTTGCAGATTTATTGTGTAGTCATACTTAACTTGAAAACACAGGATGCCAAATAACTGCTTAAACAAACATGACAATTTCTGTTAGGTACGCAGTGATATGACTCTTACCGCCCAGAAACTCCCAATTACTCCACCCATAAAGATAGCTTACCACCATTATTTCGGCATGAAAATAGGGAAATAAGGCAGAATATGCTGCAATTATAGTTCTGTGGTGTTATTTGGATGGATTCCTAAATATAAACGTTTTGGCATGAATAAAACACCCCAACATCCCGCCAACTATTCAATCAGTTCCACATGGGAACGATTTGGCTGAACTTAACCCCCTAGAGGAGCATAGTCTGGACTCAGGTGAAGATGTACACAGTACGGAGGGCAAAAGCAGACCCGTTCCCCGAGGATCATCACAGGTTCCTGATTTTGAACCTGCATCACTGGATGAGCCACAAAGACTTTCCCAAGATGACCTAAGTGATTTAATTCGAGACTCAACCTAGCACAAGACAAAGTCGATTTGATTTGTTTTTGGACGCTCTTTAACCTCTCGGGTCATCAGCGTGACAAAGCCGAGCTTCTAGGTTAAGACAGTGCACTCTTCTGTTAAAGTGTCAGTATACAGGAGTCCTCCTATAATAACCTAGTTGTCTGATGTGCTGTGAAAGGTTCGATGTCAGCTTTGAATGTGGAGCACAAATCACGGGAATGAAGGCCATTCTTAGACCCATCAAAGCTTAGTTTAAAAGCTGGTTTACTACACACCGGCAAAATCCTCTTACTTCGATGCCTGTCCATTAAGGGGGGGGGGGGGCGAGTTCGGTCATTGCTCTTCAGATGCTCCTGGTGCGGACTCTGCGGACCCTGAGATCCCGTGGTACTTCTGACGTTACTAGAAGGAGCCGGACCGGACTCAAAAAGCATTTTTTGGTTTTGTTCAGTCTCAAATTGGGCATTAATATGAGATGATAGTTCCTAGTAGCATAAGTATGTCTATCAGATTGACTCTGTAAGTGATACAGTTTAGTTTTAAACATCACTAAGCTATTAACATATAATAATTAATGATAGTTAAAATGCTTAATTCAATAAATATAAGACGATGATGGGCATCATATGGAGAACCAGTAATACGAATAAACTTCTTCTGCAATAGAAGAGTTTTATTAACGTGGATCCATTACCCCACATATGTAAGCATAAGATAAAATATTATATAAAACAACATAATATGAATTCAGCATATAATCCGTAGATACAAGTCGTCGTAATTGACTTAATAAATAAATTAAAAAATAACACGAGAAAGCTTTACACAAACTGAATCAGTACATTGTCTCATATACCAAATAATTTGACATAGTGAAACTTATAATTGGATGCTTCAAACCATTTAGAAGAAGCTGCCTAAGAAGAATCCATAAATAATAATAGATCATACCAATAACTCACATGAGAGATGCGTCATCATTAAATAAAACAGAATCACAATTCAAATTAAACGGTAAAACATTAATTATCACCCAAAATAAAACAAGACCTAAAACGGAGCCTTGTTGGACAACGATATTTATACATAATACTATCACAATTTTCAAACCCCCCAACTACTGTATCACATATTCAATTGTATTTAAAGCAGGTAACTGATCTAAAACCAGCTTTGGACGCAGGAAATAATTTATTCGATTTGAAATTAGTCAACTGTCTACTCATTATAATCTCAAATATTTTTGCAAAGATAGGAACAATCGCTGTAGGTCTATAATTGCCAACATTGTTAGAATAAAATCTTTTTCAACACAGAAGTAATTTTAGATATTTTAAGAGCGTAAGGAAAGACACCGGTACTCAAATAGTAATTACTGATTAATGATATAAGGGATTACGTCTTGATTAATTCATATTTAGTCCATAAATATCATTAAATATTGTACATTTTAAATGCTGTACAATACTGTAATTTCACTTTTTGTAACAATTTTTCAGCAAAAGGTACTGTTTTATGTTCATTTAATATTAATAGTAAATAAGGAAGTATGATAAGGGTGTAATCTATAGTTGCTTCTTTTTAACGAAATTCTACAAATTTGTAAAATTAAAATTGGTAATTTTACTGGAATTAAGAAATTTGGTATATTATTGACGGATAATCAGCTTACAGTTGCTGAATGAAATAATATTGCAAAGAACATTATTATGTTTTGAAAAAAAAAGCATTATTAAAATAATTTAACAATATGCTCTCAAAAACAAAAGATTATGCACTTTTGGATTTCTTATAATACAAAAATAGGTATATCATTGAGAATAAACTAATTGAACACGTTATATCCTTTAACTTTCGTGACTGCGAAGTGTCGTATAATTCTGATAGTTATAAACATAAAATGATCTATAAAATGAATAAAATTAACGCTACTATTAATAGAAATTTAAAAATGAAAATAGGATAGAAACAAAAATAATATCTTATTGCGTTTCCTACTGGCTTATATGGGGCAGATGTTTTAATTCTTTAAGTATGAGATAAGAGAAGACTCCAAATAGCAGTAATTAAATGTTTGATAAATGTGGAAGGAATATGAAGAACTCGAAGATTTAGAAATAATCATATTAAGAATTTTATCGGTTCTGAACATAAATTTTATATAATAATGACAAGAAATGATGGGTTTATTTAGAGCAAATGCATAATACTAGAACACCAAAACACAATTTGAAATGTAAATATAACTGGAAAGAAAAATTTAAGTCGCCCGAAGAACAGATGACTGGATCAAACTTTGATGGAGATGTAATGAACCTTACAGTCTAAAACTCGAAGTATATGATGATAATGTTCATGAATTATTATTTGGGAACTAACAGGGGGACCGAAGTCGCCAAGGTACGCATGCATGCGTGGGAAGTCTTTGATTCAATTTCCTCCAAGACCGTTCTCTTTGATAAGGCTTTTCTCAGATTTCCTACAATCCTCATTAATGGCAAATGCCCGGAAAGGTACCTTAAACTTAGTCATAGAACACTTTCTTAAAGTATTTTCCAAGTGTATAATTGCATCTCATGTATCAACAATGCTTGCCACCTGTGATGGTGCAATAGCCCATTTTGCGCGAAACAGTGCACGCTAATCAATATTTTTGTTTCATTCTTGTGTTTCTTGGTGCCATCACATGATAAGGACCACCTCATGTTTGAGTCTACAACCGATTGGCTTTGAATGGTTCTATGAGCAAGTACTCTCTTTGTGTCACGGCAACGTTTGTGCAGATTCTCTCCTGAGGTCTTGCAATCGAATGGTTGCAGCTAATAAGTTTCGGTGGGGGGAGTACTTTTGGCTTTTTTGGTTACTTTACTGTGAGTTTGTTGTAAAGATATTACTGTTTTGTTAAAATTTCGAAATTTAAAGTATTAAAATAAGAATTCCCTTGAGAAACTTCACTAAATTGCTTTAATGCATTTTCTGGTTCTTAAATAAATGTGTTTTAGGTAACTGTGAGTATTCTCGGAAAGTTATCTTGGTTTCACGTTATTTGTATTCTACGTACATTGTTACAAGCTGAGATATGTGTGTACGTTTTTGCACCCTAGATTAGCATATTTCTTTGTGCCCGATTTTATATACTACTAAGTTTAGTGGGGCGTATATTTTTGGAGATGTATATAAATCGCCATTTAAATATATAATATTTGATGAAATTTTTTATTATGTAAATTTTTCTTAAGAATTTATTCTTTGGTGCAATTTCATAATAATATATTTCATTCTAAACATATAAGCAATTATACTGTATGGAGTTCTTTTAATAATTAATTCTTTGTAATAAAAATAGTGAAAACAACTTTTTTTTCTTAAATATTGTTAAATTGCCTTGTCTTCCTATTTAGCAAACCACATACGCTTCCATAGTTCTTCTGAGGCTTTATATTTGTTCTGTTTCAGCATATATTTCACATATGACAATAATTATTGCTTTATCGCAATTTTAAATTACAAAAGTTACTTCATTCATAGCCAAGTGGTCACTCCAGGATGAATATAACATGTTAAGTTACATTTGCGTGTCACAAAATGGTAGCTTCAACGCATTGTAGAGTATCAATTAAAAGTCGTGTAACAAAACGGAGTTAAATATAATTTACATTTTATATACTAAGTCATGTCCATATTACAGTTTACCACATCCTAGTGAAACATTTAAGAGCTAGAATGAGTACGTACAATTTCATTCAAAGGGAAACATAGGCCTCTGAGCGTAAGGTACGCAGGGTAGAGACAAAGTATTGCTGTATCACCTAGGCAACTTCTGAACTCAAGAGGTGCGCAACACGAGTTTTGTCAGGACTGAGTCGTGGTGGAATAACCACTAACCTTATATAATCAATGCCCTGGAGAAAATCCACAAAGCACACTGCATTACAGGGTTTAAATCGAATTCAGAGGAAAAATATAAGCCTCGGAGTGTACAAATCATTACAACGACGACCAAACGGAAGCATGGAAAATAAAAACTATAATAGGTAAAGAAGTGGAACTTGTGCAGGATATAACAAATCGTAAAGGGATATATTGCGCCTTATTCAGATAAAGAAGAAGGGAAATGGAATAAAGAACTTAGAAGATGCCTCATGGATATTCTTTAGTAGTGCAGGAAAGAGGAGGAACGATCATAACAAGTCAGGAGTTGGAAAGAAAAGTGATTGAATGGGAGACAGTTAACTCAAGAACAATGGGCATATCATGTGTACTGTCTTATAAGTAAACCATCGAATTTTATGCACAGCTACAGAGAACAGTAAATAAAGAACTGCTAAAAGAACGTGAAATAAAGAATGGGAGATCTCAATGCTCGAATTGGACTAGCTAAAGGGATAGCACATGGTAGTATGGGAGATTATGGAGGAGAAAGAATTATCGTTGAGAATGGTAAAGGTCTGATAGAGTTTTGTATAGAGAGTCAGCTATTATTTGGAAACTCGTTTTTCACATATAAGCTGGCAAATAAAACAACATTTCAGGTAGAATGAAGAGATACAAAAAGTATATCAGATTACATTATATATCCAAAATTATGAGAAGTTACATATAATGTATTTTAAAGTTATAAGAGGGACAGAAATAGGTTGGGTAGTAGGCCGTTGATTGTAGATACTCGATTTACACGGCTACCAAAATTAGCATGGAAAAAGTAAAAAGCAATTAGAAGACAATGTGGGAAACAGGTATCTGAGTAAACGTGGGAAAGACATTAGTACATATTAGGAAAAGGAATTGGTGGAATTAAGAAACGAAACAAAATATACAATTAAAATATATGCTTGGGAAAGACATATTAGAACCCAGGGAAGATAGATAAAAGGAACTGTTTTGAAATAAGAAACGAAGCCAAGAAAGCATCAAAAGAAGCTAAAAAAAAACTAAACAAAAAAAAACTTATGGAAAGAATTTAGGACAATTAATGAATAAAAACAAAGAAAAGAATATGAGACAATTTTGGAAGACATAAAAAATAATAGAGCGAAACATGGATAGGTAACGAGAACTATAAACAATGGGAATGGGCTAATTAAGGGGAAAGGGAAGGTATTAGCAGGATTGGAATCAAACATTTGATGACGCGGGGGAGGGAGTTAACGCAATATATTCATATAATTGTATTTGATCTTATATAAAAATTAATATAAATAATAATGATAAAAATACCAGTAAGCTTGGTGAATAGTCCAATAGAACCACGTTTTGAATGGATATAATACAGGGCTATTCAAAAAGAAGGAACAGATTTCAAACATTTCTATCTTCGAAATTAAAAAAGGTAGAACCATAATTTCAACGTAATTGGAAAGACAAAAGTTCAAAATTTGAACCGTGTAGGTAGAAGTTCCAATCACAGCCGCATTGGCGCTGTTGCTAATCATGCACGGCCACATTCGGGCTGTTGCTTGCCATGTTGGTTGTCTGTAGTAAATTGGCGAAATAACAGGAAAAAGCATTTTGTGTGCTGCAAATAGCAAAACTAGAGTCCATTATTGGAGTTCAACGTGCTTTTCGCCGTCAGTTTTAACAAACAAGCGCCTGCAAATAAGCAGATTTACCAATGGCATCGAAAATTCGTAGAAGATAGTTGCATAGCCAAATGGAAAAGCATGGGATCTGCGCACATCGAATGAAAATGTCGAGCGTATTCGTACAGTTTACGAAAGGAGCCGGAAAAAATCCACAGCACGAGCAAGCAAGGAACTTAACATTCCTCAACCAACGGTACGGCGACTTCTGAAACACCGTCAGCACCTGAAGTCGTACAAACTGCAGTTTTGCAAGCATTGCATTCTGGCGACCACAACAAAAATAATGCAAAAATTTTGCATTAGCATGCTAGATGATATGGATGATATGGAACAATTTTTCTGCACGATTAATTTTTTCCGATGAATCCACTTTTCATCTTTCCGGTAAAGTTAATTAAATCGGTCCTGGTGGTGTAGTGGTAACCATACTTACATTCTAAACCCAAGATCGCGGGTTCAAACCCGGCCAGGATCGATGGATTTTTTCGGGCGTAAAAATCGTAAGTATGGGAAGGGAAGTAAAGCCGTGGGTCCGTGTCGTACATTTACGGCACGAAAAAGAACCTCAAGCCTAAAAAAAGAGACCTCTGAGCAAAATTTCGGCCGTTTCACACCCTGAATTGATTGGGACGCTGATGACCTGAGCTGTTAAAGAGCGTCCTTAAATAAAACGAATCAAAAAAAAAAAAGAATCGGTAAAGTTAATCGGCATAACGTTAGAATTTGGGCAAGTGAAAATTCTATGTCACTTATTGAACATGAAAGATATTCACAGAAGATTAACGTCTCATGTGCCATATCTGTAAACAAAGTTTATGGGACTTTCTTCTTCATGCAGAACACTGTGACAGGTCTAACTTATCTACAAATGCTTCAAAACTGGTTATTTCCTCAACTTGAAGGTGATGCAGATGACTTCATTTTCATGCAAGATGGTGCCCCGCCTCATTTCTCTTACCTGAATGTAACCATTCCAGGACGTTGGATTGAAAGAGAAGGAGCCGAAGATCAACTTCATCGCCGGTGGCCTCCCAGATCTCCAGACCTCACTCCTTGAGACTTTTATCTGCGGGGTTACGTAAAAGATTGTGTTTTTATATCCCCTGTGCCTGACACTCTTGAAAGTCTGCGACACCGAATTGTTGGAGCTGTGAATTCGATAACTAGAGACCAGCTGATTCGTGTGTGGCATGAAATGAGCCACCACTTTTATATTTGTCATGTAATACATGGCGCTGATATTAAATGCATAAAAAGTAAGAATTGAATCTTTTTTTCTTTCCGTGAACGTTGGAATTGTGGTTCTATCTTTTGTAGTATGGAAGAAATAAATGTTTGAAATCTGTTCCTTCTTTCTGAATAGCCCTGTATTATAAATATTAAGAATACACTCACCGAATTTGCTCGAACAATTTGGTATGATGTGACGAAAATCTGCAAAAGTTTTACATGTGGTGTATACTTATCCACTCTGGTATAATCCGCTCGGAAGGAAAATCTTTTAGACATGGCCATTAATAATCACGAATATAACAGACGCTAGTGTTTTTGATTGCATTCGATCCTGCAGTTTAGTAAGTGTCATTCGTGACACTATAACCCCTTTTACATTCTACTGAAGATATAGATATAAATTGTATCCTTTGCATCGGGTCCCTTAATGCTTTACTAATAAATTTCTTTTTTTAAATTTTTCTTGAACTGATGAAATTCTTTCAAAGTTTTCATCACAATAGAAGCGTTAGTGTTTGAAGGCACTAATTTCAGTGTTACATAAGGATTCAATTTTTTCATCCCCAAATAACAATTCATTTTTTTCCTGAGGCCAACACGTTTTATTTAAAACTTGAACTAGCACTGGAAACCTTGAAAACCTTGTTCACTAAACCTTGAAGAAGCTATTTGTTGAAATTAGTGAACGATATTTTAGCTGTGCTCAAATATTCGGAGATAGGGTGGCCTTTGAGTGTTTTTGAAGTTGAATATTCGTCTTGGGCGGCTTGAAGATGAACACAGTTTTATCTTTCATTGCAGTCAATGCATTAATACAAAGCTTTTATTTCTGAAGAAGCAGTTATAGCGTCAGAGTTTATACACTGCAGATTCAGAGAAAGTTACTTTATTGTTCCCCGAAAATCCCTAAAGAGAGCCAGCACCATGATAAAATCTCATGAAGTAACTATCATGAAATCTGCTTCGTGAAGACAGATAATGGTCGATTTCTCTGCTTGTAAAATACTGGATAAGTGGTGTATAGCTTGACATCACAGCTGTCACGGCATTGCACGAGTAGGCTACCATATTTGACGAATGTCAAACATTCTTTCTTTTTCTTTAAGTTCAAGTCCCAATTTCAGTCAATTCTCGTTGCTTTTTCGCAGAAAAACCACATATTGCAAATATGATTCAAATAATGAATAACCATACAACATTAGGATTAGATTTATCATGAATGTAAGTAATTGCTCCTTGATAATTTCCTTTGTGGCTACATTCGAAGCAAATCCTATCAACTGCTTCAGTTGCTAATAAAACAAGATGTAATATTATCAGCAACGACTTCTCCATTTGATGAATTTAACTCGATTATATCATAGAAGAGGTTACATTGTGTTGAACCTCATAGAAACAACGAATATAGACAATTAAGCCCAATTCGTTTATTGGTTAGTTCTTTCGTCAACAAAAATGCTGAAAATATGACAGGAAACAATTATAGGCTTCGATAGGAGATGACTTTTTTGTTAATGAAATATATTATATAGCACAAGTGTGATCTGAATCACTCTCTAATGTCATCCGTTCGATGCTTGCAATTCACACAAACTTTTGAAAACTAAGAATGGTTCGTTTTCTTTACGCATGAGATTCACTGTTCTAAAATCATGCGCGGTCACTTGTATTTTCTCTAATTTTTTTTCTTCCCATTTCCTGAAATGTTCAGAGCGAGATTTATTAATTGACTCTTTTATTCTTATCATTGAAAGTGATTCACACTCCAAGTGAATCTTATTCCTTCCGTGATCACTAATTTTATCATTTAATTGTATTGTTGGCATTCAACCTTGTTAAATTAGTCTCAATATGCATTTTACTGTCTTTAATAGCATAATGATTTTGACTTTCTGAACTGTACAAGCATAAGCATATAGCCCTTCAGCTGTTAGCTCTAAGTCAAGAGCGAATCGTTTCCCATTTTTCTAATCTCACTTCGTCTATACATCTCCCTATTAGGCTACTGCGTTTAATCTCACAATTTCCATTATATGTTTCACTGACACTTGTCCCCGACCTGTTGAGTAGAAGATGTAGAGTCATTACTTGACTTTTGATACACTGAAAGGTCTACACCATTTGATTCTGTTACTTTACGCTTTTTTATCACAATTTTATCCATGTCCATGTCCATATCCATTTTATTTGTAATAAGGGAGAGGGTTTTTAGGTTTACATAAACCTTGAATTAGTTTTTTATTATGCTAATAGTTTTTTAACATGCTAATATATGTATATATATTAGTTTTTAACACTTATGGTTTTTTTTTTTAAGTTTCTCTTAGCTGAAATAAAATAAACACATTACTATGAATTTATTTGAATATAATTGTACTTGTATTTTGCATTGTTCTGGAATACTAAAGTACATGAACACTTAAATATATCTAAGTCTATAGAATGTCAATGCACTGCAATTTTTAAAGTTATAAAGCACTAACTTACTGACTTAAATTGTTCAAGTCTTTATAATGTAAGTGAACTGTATTTTTAAAAAATTTTACAGCGCTGCATTTTTAAATGTTTTTATATATATTTTTAAGTTATAACCACAATATTTTTCTAGTATTCAAACTCATTTAGAACATGTTTTAGTTTTTTAGGTTACTGTTGCAATGGACTATGAAATACATTGGCAGGTTTTCTTTGGTGAATTTTTTTCGGTTATCTTTTACAACATTACAGAAAGTCAATATAAATAACATAAACTGTGCATTGTTGTAATTCAGAGAATAATATAATCTCCCATTTTGTAAAATTTATATTAAACCATTATAAAAATTACATTATTATGCACGTTCCAGGCATAGTTATCATTGTGGCTTATGCAAGTTGATAGTTCTTGGAAGACCAGGACGGAAAGAGCTAAACATGCGTTGGAGAAGAGGGTGCTTATGTTAAACGTTGCGTAATCGGGGGAAAGGGAAGCTATTACATCTTGAGAAGTGATTACTGAAAGAGACAAACTCTAGAAGAATACTGTAATATACCTTTTGAATGCATGAATGAAACGTTATTCAATTTTGAAATAATTTCTTCGTGCAGGCCTTTATTAAAGAATGGTTTCTCTCCCCCCCCCCCCCACTCTCTGCTTCGCTGGCCTTAGAGTTTTGAAAACAAGTAATAGTCGCTGGGGTACAAAGTTTCAGCTGTATGGTGGATCTTCAGGCTCCTGAAACCACATGTGTTGCTTTGGTGACAGTGGACATATGGAGCAAAGGGGATCACGTGGTCTGCTATGGAAGAAGGTGCCCCACAAGACTGCGAATTATCAGGAACCGCAGGGCCCATCCAGGTGGAAACTCTGCGCCAACTACTTCCACGGCACCGCCTGCAGCAGCAGCGACATCCACCTCCACGGCACGGTCTTTGGGTGCACGACCATCAAGCACTACTTCAATCAACAAGGCCGCTACCAGCAAAGGCAACATCTCTTATGCTGCAATAGCGCGAGGACAGCTCTCTGATGCTCGACCGATATCGCTACAAAGCAGGTTTTAACAACCAAACAGACAATAGCTCCATCCCAACCGGCTCCCAAGCCGCAGAGGCAGCCCCGCCCTCCCAAGAGGACTCCAGCTGCTGAGGGGCAAGGCGCCACTCCCCAGCAGGTGCAAACCCAGGAGACGCGGTCACCTCCAAGGCCCTCTCCCACCTCTCCTCAAACAAAACAAGGCGAAAGCTAGACTTGCTCCAGTGGCTGTCACAACTGTG
Organism: Metallyticus violacea; assembly: GCA_030762175.1. Classification (NCBI taxonomy): domain Eukaryota; kingdom Metazoa; phylum Arthropoda; class Insecta; order Mantodea; family Metallyticidae; genus Metallyticus; species Metallyticus violacea. The sequence goes on from CM060841.1 coordinate 48,152,957, forward strand.
GCAGACATATGGCAGGAAGTTACAAGAACTTCTCGCCCGATTCCGCTAAGCACTAGACTCCTCCAGCAAGATGATGATAGTCTTAGAGGCTATCGCCGTTCTTGTCGACAACAACCAGGCGATCCAGAATGGCGAACGGAATTAGGTCTCGTGCCTCTTTCCAGTTTCCATATTTTGGAACCCAACGGTCTTGCCGAAAAGAGGGACGAGTTTCATCATTTTGCTGACCGGTTTGCCCTAGACGCCATATTAGTCAGCGAGACGCTCTTCCATCAACACTCCATCTTCCGTCTTCCGGGCTACACTTGCCTCCGGACTGACCGAGGTGCCCCTGGGAGCGGCATAGTGATCTTCATCCGGAGAAATGTAGTCCACCGCCCAATCCACATCCCGCAACTTCAAACAGCAGTCTTTGTGGAACATGGTGGCACGGAGGTACTGATAGTATCTGCATACCATTCCCCATACAGAGCCTTTGTGGTGGCTATTTACCAGTCTCTCCTCGTCCTACATCCCAGTGTTATTTTCGCAGGTGATTTCAATGCCAAACATCCTCGTTGGCATTGCACTCGCCGCGTGGATACTAGAGGCCAAGCAATCGTTCGCTTAATTGATCAGAGCCCTCAGCTCAGAGTGCAGGGTCCCTGGCAACCAACATCCGCTTAGTAGAGGACAGCCATCTGTCATCGACTTTGCGATTCTCAAGCACTTCCCACACCATCTCACCCTCACATCAATCAAGGTTTACATTCCGACCACAACCCGTATTGGTCGAAATACACTCTAGGATTGCCAGCACGATGTTGCAGGTCTAAACCGCGAGATCGACTGGAAAAACGTAAAAGAATGCCTCGGCACTATCATCCCTCCCAACCCCAAAATCACAGACATCCACTACCTAGAGACTGCAGTCTCATCCTTCTCCCTGACAGTCACCAAAGTCACCCATAGTCTCATAATCCATGCCTCCCCTCCTCTTCACCCAGGTGTCATACCATTAGACCTTGAGCTCCTCATCCGTCGCTCCTGGGCCGCCTGCAGACTCTACCAGCGTAACTGCACGCCGCATCATCGAGCTCTGTTAAGGACCTTGCGCCGCCAAGTTAGTGTCCGCCTCCGCGAGCACAAGAAGCTCGCGTGGGAGGACACTATGGCAAGACAGAACTTGATCGATGGCGACGTGTGGAGGATAGCTAAGAACCTCCGTGGCCAACGAGACAAAGCCTCCCGACCCATTCATGGCACCCGAGGCTTCGTATACGATCCTCATGCCAAAGCCAATGCTCTCGCTGACTACCTGGAACGTCTATTCAGGCGACGACCCCCAGGCCCATACCTTTTCAAGTCAGGTTCTCGCGACGTCAGTCGATATCTTCGACGGCCGCCGGATGAAAATGATTTAAGGATTCCCATCTTTCACCCCCACGAAGTCCAGGGCGCAACCCAGCGTCTCAAACCCAAAAAGGCTGCCGGACCTGACGGGATAACTCCCCTCATGCTCCGCAGCCTTTCTTTCAAGGCTGTGCTCTTTATCACAAAAGGCTTCAATATGCGCATCAGCCTGAGCCACTTTCCACGAGATTTTTTTTAATGTGTTTAATGCCCGTTTTACTACTGTGACACCACAGGCGGCGAACACTGGTGATATATGAAATGAAATGATAAATTGGGAAAGATTTTTTAAGGAAGGACGCGTTCCAGGCCTAAGTTTAGGGTACCTCCCCGGAATTTGCCAGTCTTGAGGACCGAGGAAACCCTGGAAAAAACCTCAGTCAGGGAGGACGGTCCTGGTGGGATTCGAACCCCAGTCCTCCCGCTCACGAGTTCGCGCCTTAACGACCTCGGCCACCGATGGCGGTCTTCCACGATTGTGGAGGGAGGCACGGATAATGTGCATATTGAAACCAGGCAAAGACCCAACTCACCCTTCCAGTTACCGATCATCAGCCACCTATCCACACTCTCAAATGTGTTTGAGAGACTACTTCTTGGCCGTTTGCTTCCCTTGCTGGGAAACATCCAAGCAACCCCCCTCACCAATTCGGTTTCCGTTCTGGGCATTCTACTACCTAACAGCTACTGAGGGTTGTTGAGGCCTCAACCCTGGGTTTCCAGGAGAGGTCTTTCACCCCAGCGGTATCATTGGATGTAAAAAGGCCTTCTCGACGACCTGACATGCCGGGCTCCTATACAAACTCATTCTCTGGAGCTACCCAAAACCTACATGCCACTACTACACTCATACCTTAAGCACCGCACTTTCAAAGAAGCGGTGGAGGGAAACAAATCAACACTAAGACCGATAGGCGGCGGAGTCCCCGAAGGTTCTGTTCTATCCCCAATTCTGTTTAACATCTACATGTCAGATTTTCCCCACGCAGCAGATGTAAACGCCGCTCAATACGCAGATGACGTCCTGCTATACAAAACAAATAGAAACTTAAACAGAGTCATCATTTCCATACAAAGACTACTACACCTAATCGAAAGGTGTGCTCACAGGGCACAGGGAGCAATTGCTCAACTGTTCCCTATGCTCAGTTTCAAGGCGATGTCAGTCCACTTGAAATCACACCTTTTCAAAGCCCTGGTCATCCCTGTCATGCTATATGCTGTGAAATCTGGGGTATGGCAGCTGACAGTTGGCTCGCACTTCTGCAAAGGGTAGAGAATAAAGGACTCAGGACCATTTATTCTGTATATCGATGCTTTCCAGTCCAGGTTACCTCATGACAGTTCTTCCCTCCCATATATTGAGGAGGAAATTAGACGCAGGACCAAAAACTTTTACGCCCATGTACCATTTCATGAGAGCGCTCTCGTTCGATCACTCGGCAGCTATTCCTGTCGCAATAGGCCTAAGCCAAAATTCAAGGTGCCACGCCCTGCTTGTGGCACTTTGGATAACAAAGGGGCAAAACATAGCAGAAAAACATTCCAACTCCCGAACAAAATAACCATAAAAAATAACAATCAGAAAACCAAGTAACGGTACGCCCATGCTGTTTACAAAGCAAGTGAACAACATGCGCATATCAAGCAAAATCCAAGGATGTTATATCCGCCCGTTTCAGCAAGGATAAGTTTTTACAGCATAATCCTTCCGCCCCACACCCAAAACAGCACAACCAACCTACATCCCCTAACTCTTCTCTGCTGTTAAACCCAACACAGGGTAGGTGCGCAGCATCCTCACACAGGCGAGCACTAACCTCAGCCTGCTACATCAGGTCGGTCGGTCGGTCTGTCTCTACATCATTCCCTGAAGATGAGAGCGACATTAGCTCTTGAAAGCTTGGAACTTCTTCCAGAATTCACCTGCTGATAGCCCGAGAAAAGTTATTGTCATGTCGCCGCCAGGAAAGCTTTAAATCATTTAGGTGTTTTCTTCCATTGCTCAGTGCTTCAATGTGGTAAAATATCTTGCACAACACACAGAAAAATAGAAATAAAAATTAAATTAGTGTATTTGAAGACAAAAAAATTCCTTTGGAGCCTGTATCTGATGAGTCTGATTCTGATAATTCAAGAAACTGCATCAAATGCTCATAATTGCAATGAAATTATGACAATGACGAGAAGCGATCCGCCCACCTAGTTGGACAGAATGATTTTATGTTAACCTTGTAACTGCTTGAAGAATGAACCTTTTTAGGCGAATTCCTTGTAAACAAATTTATATATGTTGTCAATGCGCGCTGAAACTGAGAATGAAATATATGTTGAAATGAGCATCACCATTGAAAATATTATGGGGCTAGGGGCTCAGCACCCTCTGCGAAAACTTGGAGGGGCCTCCGGCTGCTAGCACTAGGTGCCTATGTTCAGCAGTACCAAAGTTTTAAAAGCTGGTGCGGATAGGACGGAGTATTGCGCCGGTCTACATGTTTCATATGAACAATGAGTGCTAGTAGGTATAGCAGAAAGATTAGAATTTTACAAGCGATTCCAATCCGATCTTGGCATTATATATGTATTATAGATTATATGTAATAGTTCACCTCATAGCGTACCATTGCATAATTTACATACACTACCCGTTTTAGTAATCTTAGAAAATAGAGAGCTCCCATGATGCACTAGGGTTTGTTTACATTTGTGGGAATGAAACTGTGGGAGTCAAGTAACATGTAATTGAAAACAGGCAGGATGTGTTCGGAATAGCCCCGGAATGAACTGTTTGTGATATCATTAATTGTAGACGCGTTGTATTAAAACGTAAAGCCGTAGAAATTGACGAATCGAAATTTTTCCACGGGAAGTATCGCCGTGGTATGATCATGAGTAAAATTTTGTGGACGCGGACAATGCTGAAATGCATACACAAAATGTAGAAAACGTATGATGAGGGCTAAGCGCAAGATTAGGAGGCAGTATGTAACTTAGGATGTACTCTTTATGTCCTATTTTTACGAATTCCTGTGGAGAAATTCATTCAAACATACGAATGTATCTGCGTCGTTTATAGCCTGCATTTCCAGTATCTACAGTGTGGACTATATTCTTGTCTCGATAAAACATATTCTAAATTGACTTTTGGTTAGAAAGAAATTAAATTTTACCGCTACTATTCCATCACTTCAAGCCACCACTCCTGCAACAGCTGCAACTGCACCTTTAACTTTAAACTTTTCACCACAATCGCGGCAACTGCCCCTTAAGGAGTCACCAAATACTTCTCAAAAGAGCAATACTTGTCTGATACTGGCAGTTTAGTTTACGCACCTTCTGTGCGTTTTATAAGTGTTTATAATGTATGTGTTAGTGATTATCGTATTTGTGTGTTAATATTGATCATATACAATTGCGTTCGATTTATCTATTAAGTCACTTCCGCTGTGTTTTGACTCCTATGGTTATCCATGTGCGATCAGCGCAGCTCCCAGTGTTCGTTTTGGTAAACATAAAACAAATGAACGGAATTCCAATTCACAAATATTATCGCCGTGTTTGCAGTTAACCTCCAATAAGCGTTTATTATGCAAATTTTAAACGTATATATATATACGCAAAGGATTATAACCTGAGTTAACGGCAATCATCGTTGAACCATTCGGCTAAGGCTCTTAAGAGAGAAGAGGAAGTATTTGTATTTGGGCAATATTGAAAAGCTGAGTATAAACAAACGCTGAAATAATTCATTCTGAGATGTTTTTCATCGGTACAGTACATGTTTTCTGAACAATTACTTAAGAAGAAATGGTAAAACGCAAGCGTCCTAACACTGTAAGTGTTAAACAACAACATCCTTAAGGCTTATTTAAGTTATATTACATATACTTACTTATTCAGAGGTCGACTGAGAAAAATAATGCGCAAATCATTTATGAGATCACGGAGAAACGTGATAGGCGCAAGACAACTTATACACAAATAGCCTAAGCTAACCTATGCAAAAAAATAATAAAAATACTGCAAACTGAGAATGCCATTTATGGTATAAGAGTTTTTTTTTTAATGTATACAGTCTTAGCCTAAGGTAAACTGGGCTAACCTAATTTATGTAATAAAATCTTTTGGAAAAAATAAAAATATGCAAAGTAAGAATGCCATTTATGAGATCATAAAGAATGAGATGACAAGGATTAGTTTATAGATTTTAAGAAAATGATGAACAACAAATATTTTGAAATGAAACATCATGTTATACTTGTGTTCTGAATGAGACTTTATGATAGATTTTTATTTCTCATCTATCAGCATTATTACCAGAACAAATATTGCAAACACTATATAAATATTTATTTAATTTTTCCATTATTTATCACAGACAGCTGAGTTTTGCATGAAAATGACATGATTAATACTAAAACCCTTTCACTGGAGAAGACTGGGATTGAAAGTAACATCAGAAGAAATCTATATTTGATAGTTAATAGCATCTTATACTCATGACTGATTGAAGGCATCTAATCTAATATCGATTGGGAGCTAATTTTATTATAAATATGTCCTGCATTTACTTTTTATTAATAACAGTTACTCCTCAATATTAATAAAGACAATTTGTTCACAGCCTGTGGGGGAGGGAGAAAGCCACAGCACACCTAGTAGTGTTGGTGGCTCAGGAGTGCCCAGTCCTGTATCAGTTACAGCAGTGGAAACACAAGGGGAAGAAGCAAAGGAAGAAAAACGACCCATTTTCAAAGACCCTGCTTTTCAGGTGAGTAAGGAAATATGTTTAACTTAAAGAAGCATTTGAAATATCTTTTCTTAGTTTTTAATAGCTGGTTTACATCACGTAATCAAAATGTCATAGTAGCCATCACTAATGATATGCTGTAATTACAAAAAATAATTCTATAAGGCCCCCCAACCATGTTCTTAACTCATCGCTAAGCCATAGCTTTCCATTTTTTTGTTATTTCTTCTTAGTGCAACCTCATGTAAAGTAAAATAAATTAAGTGTATATCACAGAGAATTTCAGAATTATGAATCATTTATCACAGGATAATTTTGAACTTTTTAAATGAAAAATGTAGCATTTTTAATTTTAGATACAGCCTTTGATAACATTTCCTTTAGCAAGTTATATAGCAGGACAATTAATGATAATTAATAAAAACAATTTTAGTACAGTGCATATAATCACAATTATGTAAAATGAAATGAAAATTGAGCTTTCTTTATCCAAAAATTTAATTACCACAATGGAAAACTTGAAAATAGGCTTATTTTTATTTATTCAGTCATAAAATACCAGTTAAATTTATTTATTAATAATTGTAATTTAAAAAAAAGCCTCTGCATGTATACCATTAACTAGTATCAAGCAGACTTTTAATGACTGCAAGGGTAAATTGTATGCTTCATTTGTAATGTTGACATTAACATGAAATGACTATTACAATAAATTTCTTATTTCTGAAACATGAAAATTTGGGAAGATAATGCTTTTAACTGTATCATAATTCATCATATCCATTTTAGTGCTAAGATTCACTGTCTCTAACAGTATCTTCAAGGAAAAAATCATTGGTGTTAACATTACATGGCATCTACTAGGCACATCTATATGATGTCCCATATATAACCGTATCTTTAAGTACTTACAATCTAACAGATATATATGAACTCCATTGTGTCATAGCATTGAGTTGATTATGTCTCCAAATCCTCTTAACATTTTGCTATTACTGCAGCTTTTAGTTACATCATAGACACTGGTAACCAAGTGACAAATTTCAGGCACTCCAAAAATATGTTTACTGCAATGGTATAGCATTACTTAATTCACTTTCATCATCTAATAAGGATAAAAATAAGCTCAGGTTAGCATTAAGAAGATAACCTTGTCAATCATACCTTCTATACAAAGGAGAATTTCATACAATTAAAAAGTTAGCGTACTATTCAGAGGTAATATATATATAAAAAAGAAGGGTTTAGCAATGGGAAATCCACTCTCACCATTCTTAGCAGATATGTACCTGAGTTTCTTGGAAACAAAATTAGTTAAGGCTTTCACACATATATACAAATGTTGGTACGTTATGTTGATGATGTCTTTGCAATAGAAGATGAAAAATGGAAAGAGGTTGCAATTAAACTACTCAATTTAACAAGACAGCACCATTAAATGCACAATGGAAATAGAAAGCAACCAGGTTCTTCCCTTGCTGGGTATAAAAATTAAAAAAAAAAGACAATATACTGGAATTCGGCATATTCAGAAAAGATACCCATACAGATAATTACATAAAAAAAAAAAAAAAAAAAAAAAAAGCCACAATCGAAAATAACATAAATTGCAATAATCAATAGCCTCACATTCAGATTAACAAACTTATCAAAAGGCAATATAAAATACAAATTAGAATACTGAAAAATCATAGATATAGCACAAAAATGGGTGCACAACAGATCTGGTCTAAAAGAAAGTACAAAATTCAAAAAAATAAAACCTAATAAAAGACACCACCACACTGAAAAGCTACAAAGGAGATCATATATATATATATATATATATATATATATATAAATTAACGCTAATAATAAAAGTAGATAAAGATAAAACACAGAGAAAGAGTCACACTTGAAATTGCTATATTTCGAACTACTGCGAGTTCTTCAATGGCAAGAAGCTAGACCAATATATATATATATAAGATATTCATATTCCATCCATGGGCTCACCAAAAATTTCAAAAGATTTTTAAAGATGCCGACAAATGCAGTTTACAAAATCTCTTAAAGACCAACACAAAAGACAAAATTCCACCAGGAAAACAATTAGGCATTTACGAAATCAGTTGCAAAGACTTCAATATGAAATATATAGGTAAAACAGAAAGTTTTGTGGTATTATATGGTATAGTATAGTTTAAGTAAGTTAAAATATAAACAAGAAAAAATCAGTAGCATACCAGTTCTGGCAAAAAAAATATGATTTCCAAAATGAACCTAAACTCCAAAAGCTCTTCAAAAACCCATAGAAATGTCAGTATGAGAAAATACATTCATAACGAAAACAAAAAGGAAAATTTAGTTCATTTTGATCTTCCAAACATTTGTAACCTCATCACAGAGTTCATAAAATTCACAGAGCATCAACATAGTACCAAGCTGGAAAGCTGACAGTGGAACTGTGCTGATGATGAAGGCAACAGCCTTTGAAACATGTCCAAGTAATTGGAACAAAACTAGTGAAATTTGAGTGATTTCCTCATAAATAATTTGTTATATTAAATGTACTAAATTTTTTCCATTGAATTAATTCAGTTTTGTAAATATATTAAATGTAAATAAACACCTTAAGCTACCATTTTGTAAATATTCTAGATGTGAATAATTTAAGTTATCGTTATTATGTATTTTTGTTCCCTTCCCTAAGATGGCATATTAATGTAAACTATGTAAAAATTGCCATTTCTAATAAACTCTGCAACAAAGTTAAAATTTGTAAATATGAAAAGTGAGACAGTTTGATCAAAGGTGCTTAATATATCTAATTTCTGACAAAATCTACATCCTAGAGTTGGCAAAACTCATTATAGAATCCACAGTTTGAAGTGATATGAATGATAATTCATCAAGTTTAATAGTAATTTGAAGTCACATTCTCTTCGAAGTATCTTCACAATCTGTTGTGTAATGTTGTCAAGCCAGACTTGGAGATATTGGTAATAGTGATATTGGTGCTGGAGGCCACAGCTAAACCACTTTTCTGGGAATTGTCCTTTAGCAAGTTATGAGAAGTAGAGCAAAAGGAGTTGCTGAAACTAAGCCCAAAATCCAACTTCATTCTCAGTGAGTTGGGATATCAAATAGTTGCAGACAGGCTATTCTGTTATTAGCCCTTCAAAAGAGTGTGGTCTATTAACATAATTTATAGCAATACATGCTCCCAACATAACATGCACATCAATTCCAAAGTATGGATTTCTGTTCCAGAAAATTATATTGTAATTCTTGTAAAGTTCACCACTAAAGAGAATGTTTCTTCAAAAAGATGAAGATATTTGGAACTATTGAAAAAATAAAGCAAATGTTTAGCTCTGTTTGTTAATATCAGCAATATTAAGCTCATTGAAAAAAGAGATGGAAATGACTTAAGTACTTCATGTGATGAAGCATGGTATTCTGATATTTCCTTCTATGTTAATTTAATCGGTCATTGTTTGATATACTGATGTCTCAGTAGTGAAAACAGGCTTTTAAACTATTAAAAAAACTTTGTTGTTTTCCTATTGTTGCCAAAACTGCTAGATGTTACGGCATTATTCCAAGTACAATAGAGTGTTTATTATTCATACTAATTGGGATCAGCTATAGTTCGGATATTCAATTGTTTGGAAACCAGGCCTAGAAATAACAGAATGCATAGTATATTTTTATTAAGGTAAAGTTACCATTAAAATGCATGCATGCCTCCCTAAATTTGCGTCCCTAAATTGTCTTTTTCTTGAAACACCCCCAGAGTTAAGTTTGAACACAAATTGCAACATGTTTTTTAATTTCATCTCATAACTGTGAAAGTTATGAAATGAAATTATAATACTTATAATTTTCCATAAGGTTTAAACCTTTATTGTTTTGTATTTATTTTTAATACATGATTTTGTTTTATGAAACATCCCATACCTTGTAATTTATACAGCGTTCTCCACATAGTACAAGCACTTTTGCATAGAACAGAAGACAGCATGACAAAATAAGTTTTGCAAACCAAAAATTTGTTTGCATTTATAGAATATCATGGACAAAGAGCAGTCATTTATGGTACATGTGAGAAATGCAGTAAAATAAACTAATTAACAACCTGTGGAAATGAGAACATGATGCACTATTCTGCTATGAGAGAGAACTGTTAAGCTGAGTAACGGTATTGCCAGGCTTACTTAAGTTGGATGAATGACATTAACAAGGAATTTGCATTGATAATTTGCAAAAATGGTCTATAGTGCATAGATTTAAATGAAGTTTTGGAGTCTTCTAAATAGCTTCAGAAATTTGAAGTTTCAGATAAATGATGTTTAGGCAAATGACTTTCTATAAAGTCATTTACGTATATTATATATATAAAATGTTTAGGGATATGCTAACTTATAGCTCACCCTATAGTGTTTTAGAATTATCAATTTTTCTAATAAAAATGTAGAGAACTTATTCCAAGCATACTTTAATTCAAGAAGTTGGCCCATTCCTGTTTGCAATGATTCATGTATCTGTTGGACACTATTCATTTGAATGGACAGTTCCTTTTACCTCAGAAGTAAATGGAAGACAACATTCAAATACATACTGCTGGGAGCTGGAGAGATGGCTAGCGATGTTTGTTGGGAGAGAGGGTTTTATTTGCCAAGTAAAACATTACACACTGATGTGTATCGTCTATTCAAATACTTAAGATTCAATCCATCCTCATTGTTAATGAAAGCAGAATATTATTAATTGAATTGTCAGCACATTCCTCTGACAAGGCATCTGTTCAGCTCCCAGCAGTACTTTACTTTTTTTTTTTTTCCTGGAAATATTGACCAACATTTTCAAAGGTTTATACTCAAAGTATTTAAAATGAATTTTCTTTCATGTTTACTATCTCAAAATTAGTGTGTAGCTTATACAGGATCCTTGTTCAACTATGAAATTGGACATCAATTTTTCTGATGGAAAGCACTGTGTAATGTTCTCGCCACTATCAAGAAAAATCATGATGCAGAGTTAGAGCTAATAGCTCACATTTTTTATTATATTGCAATTTACTAGTAATAATAATAATTTATATTGTACCCACCATTATAGTAGCTTCTTGAAGTGTTTGCTCTCTGCTATGAGGCATGCTTAAATCCTTAAGAAAACATTTTGAGACATGCACGTCCATTCATCCTCATAAATATTTTACTTCTGCAACTCCACAGATTTTATTTAAGGTATAAATGATGAAAATGCTGAATGGCTTTGTATGCACTGTCAACAGATACAATAGCTTGCTGAGATAAGCATGTTAAAGACTTTTGAACGGAAGTTTGTATTCAATAACCTATTTTGCCAAAGCTTCTCCTGTGTTAAAATGTGTTTTTTTGGTCTCAGCCTCTTGTTGCTGTAAATGCCTTGGGTTTGAGCTTTGTTTACCAATCTGAAAATTGCACTTTTGATAGAGATTACTCCTGGAAATTTAGCAACTCTTTCCTATAGTGCTTATACAATTTCTTCTGCACATAACAATCACAAATAAATATTCTTTCTTCTTTTCTTCTAGCATATATCTTGCTCTTGCATACTCTGCAATACAAAAATACACAAAGAAAGTCTCTTAACACTGTTTTTGAACAGAAATGTAACTGAAACAATTGTCATTATAAAACAGGACTGAGCAAACTCAATTGCAATCGTCTGCAAAGTCTTAATCTCATTCTTATCAATGAAGGTTAGTCGGTTTCCACTAGTATATGACTTCAATGCAAAGTGGAATGAGGACATAATACATTCAGTGGTATACATATATTTAAATGGCATTAGCACTGGGGTTTGTTCTGAAATCACTCACATTATCTTTAGTCATTTTGATTAATAATGAACACTTTTGACTATTGGGCTTAAATGTAAAAAAAATGCAGCATTACTGAATATTTTCTATTCTTGGATGCAGCACAGTAGCAGGACAAATAACAAGAAGAGAGCGTGGCGGTCTTTGAAGCAGATTGTGGCTCAGGAAAGATCAGTGCAATGGACAGAGGACTATGTGCATTGTAAGTAATGATTATTATATTCTACCAAATTTAAGAGGGTCTGTTAGGAATTGGTCACGCTTTAATTGACCTTCCAATTGGCTCTTAAAAATTCAAGAGAGCATAATTTTTTAATTAAACTCACCTTCAAGAAAAATGTTGGGGTACATCATTATTGGGAGGAGGGCAAGTGGTCTAATGGTTGCCACTTGCTACCAGTTGCCTTCTACTAAGTTAACTCAGGTTTAATTTCAGCAGCCATTAATGGAAATTATGACAAACAGTATCTGAGGAGGTTACCTAATGCTCCAGTTTCCCATACCTAAGTTCTGCCATTTGCTTCATTGCAACCCTCATCCTCATTATTTTCATCTAGTGCATTGTGGTCCTCTAAACTCCAATGCATGGCTTGAAAATAGACCACTTCATTGCCTCTACCACCAGAATGCAGAACTTCATAGCCTTGATAAGCTGTCAGCATTAACCTTACATACTTTGTAGGGGTGAGCCATTTGTTGAATCAATAAGATAATCATATGCACTTATATAGGAATTACATGTAAAAACTATATGCATGCATTGTGTTTAGATCCCTCAGGGGCCCAATTTTTTGGGTACAGGGCATAGCGACCCCAAGGCACCCGAGCTCTCCCGCAGGTCTGCGCTCAGCTCGTTTGACTCATTTTAATTTCGCCTCCATTTTAATTTTTATTAAAATATCCGTGTACTATTTTACTGATTTGTCCTACTTCCCTGTTCTTCTTCGTCTGATGGGTGCCCCCGTGTTTGACATGGTAAAAAGTGACTGGGTAATGGCGTAATTCCCAGGATGGGGGCGTATCCCCTGGTCAGGCCCGGGGAAGGGCCATTGCATGAGCTGTTGATTTCCTGCAGGCAATTGGGTCCCTTTGTCAACCCACAGGAAGGTGTGACCCTGGGTTGATTTTGTCTAGGCCAAGATAGGTCACCTGAGCCGGAGTGGCGCCCAGGAAGCAGCCTGCCATCGGAGACAGTTGCAATGGTGGAGGATTAAATCGCTATGGTAATGGAAAATAATCCTATACATTTTAAACGTAAGAGAGTTGACATAAAGGAAGTATGCGAGAAGTCTTTTCCTCGATAGTGATTAGTTGTACCAAAGATGGTCAGTCATTTACCAAGGTAAACCCATTTATGATTCAGAAGGGTATTGATGCCATAGCTGGACCCATTAAGTCCTGTACCCGTCTGCGTAACGGATCACTTTTGGCGGAGACACTTGGGCTGTCTCAAAGCAACTCATTGCTCAAGGCGACGCTACTCCAAGGTTAACCTATCCGTGTTAAGCAACATAAGACATTGAATTCGTCGCGAGGAGTTGTTACCACCAATGTACTAGACGTATGTCTGACCCGGAAATCCAGAGCTGCCTGGAAGACCAAGGGGTCACTTCTGTTTATCGGTCTTCGCCACCGCCCTTATCTACATCCAACCGATTCCAGGTGTTGCAATCAGTTGATCTCTCTCGGCGGGAGAGCCCTCCCTCTGAGGACGCCATGGAGCAGGATGTGCCTGCTCCAGGCAAACCACCGAGCGCCACGCGACTGAAGAAAGGACGTTTGATTCGTCCTGGGCCTAGCAAAAAGTAAGGTGGTAAATTTTAACTTATTTTACCTAATTTTAACAATGGCTATCCTTTCATGGAATGTGTGTGGACTCCGTAGTCGAAGACCTGACCTCGAGTTAATTTTACGCTCTACTGACTCTCCGCTTGTGTGTCTCCTAGAGACCAAACTTCCCCCGCAAGATTCTATTACTTTACGCAGTTACTCTTCGGTGAGATTTGATCTTCCTCCCGAAGATGGCACTCCCGCTCACGGCGGAGTTAATTTTAATCAGACATGACGTGTACAGTACTTCATTACAGCTCCAGACTCCTTTACAAGCTACTGCAGCTACAGTTCACTTCTCTGGCCTTAGTTTTTCCATCTGCAGTATTTACTTGGCTCCGTCTGGTACAGTCACCACGGCTGATGTTGATTTTTTTGTCTCATCTACCACCCCCTGCCCTACTTTTGGGGGATTTCAATGCGCACCATCCCCTATGGGGTTCCACCACGGAGTGTGCAAGGGGTAGCCTTTTAGCCGACTTTTTGGTTCGTCACAATCTTATATTGCTCAATACTGGTCAACCTACTTTTCTTTCTGACAGCACTCACAGCTTTTCACACTTGGACCTAGCCTTTCGTTCTGCCTCACTTGCTGTACATTTTACCTGGACTGTCATCTCCGATTTATATTCTAGTGACCACTTTCCGTGTCAGATACGTGTACTTTCTTCAAACGCACATTCTCAGCGCGCGCCAAGATGACTCATTGCAAAGGCGAATTGGCCTCTCTTTAGATCTATGGCGTATTTTCAGGGTTACATTTTCCATCTATCGACGCCGTGATCGGGCACCTCGAAACGGTCATCCTTAATGCCGCAGATCAGGCTATTCCCCGGTCATCTTGCAAACCCAGACGCTTATTGGTTTCCTGGTGGGCCGATCAATGCCGGAATGCGTTGCGTGCACGCCGAGGTGCTCTACGAGTCTTTCGTCGCCACCCTACTTCAACAAACATGATTCGCTTACAAGCAATTGCGCGCCAAATGTCGTCGTATCACTAAGGCTAGCAAAAAGGCGTCTTCGAATGCTTTTCCCTCCTCTTTTAACCGCACAACGCCTTCCTCTGTTGTTTGGGAACAGCTACGCCGCGGTGCGGGCAAACCAAGATTTACGCCTATACCCAATTTAAGGATGTCAAATCGAGTGCTTACCACTCCGATTGACGTTGCCAATATTTTAGGTCGCACTTTCGCTGCTGTTTCGAGCCCCGCCAATTACCCTGCATCATTTCGCACACTAAAGGAGCAGGTCGAGTTGAAGGGTTTCTCTTTTGCCTCCGACCAGCAGGAGTGCTATAATGTCCCCTTTACCTCCAGGGAATTGGAGCATGCCCTTAAGAAACTCTCGACACTGTGCACCAGGCCCAGATGGTATTCATGTTGCAGCATTTATCAGCGGAAGGCAAGGCTTTTTTTATTACAGACTTTTAATTTTATTTGGTGCAATGGGATATTTCCGAGCACTTGGCGAAAGGCCACCGTCATACCCATACCGAAACCTGGAAAGGACCCATACCTTCCCTCCAGTTACCGTCCGATTTCCCTCACCAGCTGCGTTTGGAAGGTGATGGAACGCATGATTAACGGACGGCTTATGTGGTGGTTGGAGTCGAGGCACTTATTGACGAACGCTCAGTGCGGTTTTCGGCGTCATCGCTCCTCAGTCGACCATCTTGTGTATCTAACCACCCATATAATGGACGGTTTTGTACGGAAGTGCCAAACGATCGCCGTATTTTTCGATCTGGAGAAAGGGTATGAAACTTGCTGGAGAAGCGGTATCCTCCGAACGCTTCACGATTGGCATATACGTGGGCGTATGTCTGTTTTTATTCGGGAGTTCATGAAAGCCCGGGTTTTTAATGTTCGCGTGGGTTCAGTTTTATTATCTGTATTTACTCAAGAGAACGGTGTACCTCAGGGCTCGGTACTTATTTGCACACTATTTGCGTTGTTATCAATTCCATCACTGAGTGTTTACCGCCAGGAATACAATCGTCGTTGTTCGTTGACGATTTTGCTATTTATCTTTCCTCTCGAAGAACATGTCTTTTGGAACGCCGCCCTCCAATGCTGTCTCCACCGCCTTTACGCTTGGAGTATAAATCACGGGTTCCGTTTCTCCGCAGAGAAGACGGTCTGCATGAATTTCTGGCGCCGTAAAGAGTATCCTCCACCATCTCTACATCTAGGCCCAGACGCTGTTACTTTCGCAGACGAAGTTAGATTCCTTGGCTTGGTGTTTGATAGAAAATTATGCTGGTCTTCGCATATAGCACAACTCAGAGGCAAGTGTGAACGTTCTCGTTGTACTTTACGTGTTTTAAGTTGCACATCCTGGGGTGCTGCCCGGACTATTCTTCTACGTTTTTACCGCTCTCTCATCCAGTCCAAACTGGATTATGACTGTGTTGTTTATGACTCTGCGCGACCTTCCGTTCTTAGTCGCCTTAACCCGATTCATCACCGGGGTATCCGTGTCGCTATTGGAGCATTCCCCACCAGTCCTGTGTCTAGTTTATGTGCGGAGTCTGGAGAACCTCCGATGTTTTATCGTAGAGATTTTTTACTTGCTGCTTATGGTTGTCGATTAGCTGTGCAACCGCGTATGAGCCGTTTTTTAATCTGTCTCTTGCTCCTTTTTATTGTGCTCGGTCTTTTAATCCTAGACCTCCTGGTTTTCGTTTTCAGGAGCTGTTACGGACTTTGGACGCGGTTTTGCCTGCTTTTTTCCTAGCCGGGGAAAATTCTTCTCCCCCTTGGCTTTCAGCAGAGGCCCCCCGTTCATCTTGGACTTACGTCCTGTCCAAAGTCCTCGACCGCAGCACCTATAATACGTCGTCGTTTTAGCGAGATCGTCTCTTCTTTTAATGGCTAAAATTTTATATATACCGACGGCTCAAAATCTGACATGGGAGTAGGATGTGCCTTTGTTTTTAAAGGAGCTAATTTTACTTTTGGTCTTAACGTTGCGACGTCTATTTTTATGACTGAGATTTATGCTATTTTATTTATTTATGACCTGGGGCTGGGGAACAATGTTATTTGTTCCGACTCTTTGAGTCCCATTTTATCTTTTAGAAATCTGTACAACCACCACCCTCTTGTACAGACGTTTCAGGATGTGGTGTTATCGCTTTTTGACGTTGGCGTCAGGTGATACTACTATGGGTACATGTAGACATGTGGGACTCCCAGGTAATGAGGCTGCAGATGTGGCAGCTAAATCCTCCCTTTTAGACCCCGCTGAGTACGAGCAACGTTTTTATTTCGGGGATTTTAAACTTTCTATACGGCGAGGCATTCTCTCGTGCTGGCACGAAGAGTGGGATTTAATACCCGCCAATAAGCTTCAGGAATGTAAATCCACCCCTTTTAACTGGTCGACTTCTTCTCGCGCAATTCGTCACGAAGAAGTAATTTTAGCTCGTCTTAGAATTGGGCTTTGCCATTTTAGTCACAGTCACCTTTTTAATGGTCAACCAGCTTCAGTTTGTCCTCACTGTGATCACCCCTTTACAGTGCGTCACATTTTATTCAAATGCCATCATCTTACAGCTTTTACACTTTCCGTAGGTTTGCCCTCGTCTATTGAGGAGTTACTTTCTGATGATGTGACTGCTGTTGAGTGAGTGCTCCGTTTTATCCATGTTTGTGGCTTTTGGAGCAAGGTGTGAGGTGCTATCATTTTACTCATGACAGCATTTTTAGACTATTTTAAGACTGTTGTTATTTCCGCTTTTGCTAAATTGTTTTAGTACTGGTCTTTAATTGTTGTGTTGTATATTGCCCTTGTTATTTGTTTTGGAATTTTATTGTTACCATTTTAGACCGTTATAACAATGTTGTTTTTTCAACCCTTGCTTGCGTTTTACCTCCACTCTTTACACGTTGTTGACCATATTGCCCTTGTTTTTGTTTTGGGGTTTTACTGTTACAATTTTAGGCTATTAAGATTGTTTTGGTTTTCCACTCTTGCGGCTGAGTTTTAATACCTGCCATTTGTTTGTTGACCAGTTTACCCTTGTTATTTGTTTTTGGGGTTTTTATGATTACCTTTTGAACCATTAAAGACTGTTGTGTTTTCAGCTCTTGCAGCAGAGTTATTAGTAATGGTCTTGTTTGTTATGTTAATCCCCTTGTTATTTGTTATGGGGTTTGTATTTTATTGCCTAAAGTGCTGCTGTTGTTTATCTCCTACGCAGATTTTGTGTATTTATTTAATTCTGGCGCAGTTTTTAGTGTGTTTGGGCGCTAATGACCTTAGATGTTGTGCACCCGTTAAACAATAATCATCATCATTGTGTTTAGAATCCTGGTGGTGTGACAGGATCGGCTGCCAAGAATCAAACAGCGTATTCAGGATAGTTTTTACGTAAAGACCCCGTACATAATCCATATAGCACTACATAATGGTTTTCATAAAAAAGAATAAATATAATAATTAAAAGTTTAAAAGAAATGAAAAAGTCAAAGGCATAAGCTTGCTATTGCAAATAAAAAATGATATGCAATCTAAAATAATTTACATATCACTCTAGCATGTTCAATAAATTTAAAAAAATAATAATAATTTTGTCTCTTCAAAATGTCTATGGCATTAAAAATTTATTACAATCTTCCTGTAAAGATCCTATACCTTCTGAGAGGAAGTCTGGTATCTACCAAATCAATTGCAAAGACTGTGATGAAGTATATATAGGAAAAATGAAAAAATATTTGGAAACCTGTGCCAAAGAACTTTTCAGAAATATCAATTACAAAATTTCAGCAGTGGCAGCCCAGTTTTGGTCAGAAAACCATGATATTTATAAAAACGAAATTATTGAAACACACCTGCAAACCTTTGGAACTAATGACATAGGAAAAATTTAGATCAATAAAAATAATAACAGCACCATGAACTTTGAGACACTATCGTTGGATACATTCAATAATTTCTCTGGCCACCTATAGAGTATGCTTCTACCAGTTGGTCTTCTGCTGATGGGAACAAATGTTCTAAAAACATATTCAATTAAAAAACCAAGTAAGTGAAGTATAAGTGCCACCAAACCAACTCTATATCAACATTAAGATAATCATGTTTATTTATTATGTATTTTCTGCAAGTATGTTTTGTAGTGGAACATAAAGTTATTCCATGTTAATGTACTACCTAAGTAGTAGTGGTAGATGGAAAACATGTGGAAGATGTGTTTCTATTGTACTGTTTGCTATTTACATATTAATAGTAGTTCTTCATTTCAATTATACTTCATAAATGTTACCTTGTAATAAATGAGTGTCTTATTTTTCATGTAATGCATACTTCTAAAACTTGCCATAATATTAACATATGAAGGATGTCATGCCAATTATTTTTTTTCTCATGAACAAGGAATAACATGAAAAAGTAAAGATATACAATTGAAAGTGTATGGAATGTAATTTTGAATGAAGCCATCAGATATGTGAGCAGAGCTGTGTGTTTCAGCATGCCCTGAAGTTCAGTTGGTGAACGAAATTGGTCAGGAATGCAGGTCACAAAGAGAGGACAACATGCATATGTTTAAATAGCATTTCTCTGCAGGGCCCTGTTTCACAAAAATGTGGTCTAATATATTACAGGTGTACATACTGGTAACTTGTAGTTATTAGTAAAATTCTGTTCCACAAAGATTTCTGCTACAGTTGTACTTTACTACTCCATACCTACAAATGTACATGTGAATTTTCGTAGTTCTGTTCCATGAAAGTATTAGTAGGGCACTGATAGTTTGTATAAATTTCTCTACAAGTGTAGGAACATCAGTAATTTTAAATATTAGCACAAAATTTATTTTCTTTTTAATGATTTTGGGAGTCAGTTGACCCAAATGTGCTAAGTATTAGCGAAAGTGATGATAATGATAAGTAGGAATGTATTTAAAGAAAGAATAAATAAGTGAACATAAAGTATGGTGTATGATTAATGTTACATTCTATTCCAAATGCATATTTCAGATCTGCATCTTAGTTAATATAGTTTTGCTACTTGCAATGAAAATAATTTCTTTTCATTCTCTTTTAAAATAATTTCTTTTGGCAAAATTGTCCCACAGTCTTTTTGCTTATGAGAATGTGATTGTGAAGCAATACAAATAAATAAATACTTGGGCATGGAACACTTCCTTTCTTTAAAAAAATATCCTTTCCCAATTTATCACTTCTGCTCATGTATCATCAGTGTACACCGCCTATGGTGCCTCAGTAGTAAAAACAGGCATTAAACACTACTCAAAAAAAAATGGCTGAAATTGATGCTCCTAAATGTAACCTTATGGGACTGTTGTCTCAAAGTGGATTCTTGAATATCGATAAATACATAATAAAGTATTTGAATTATCCTTATGTCTGAGGGAAAAACAAGATCCATTTTGCAGAAATGGCAATGATTGGCTCCATGAATTAAAAAACCCAAAAGAGTGGACATAACTTAATTCACAGTATGGCAACATATGGCAAACAGCTGTTCCTCTATTTTGCTTTTATATGACATTCACATGACCTCACTTGTAAGTTTTACTAATACTTTACCAGTATAGGATTTCTTTTGTGAAACAGAAAGTTACAAGAACCTGTACTAATACACTTATATGTATTAGAGCATACCTTTGTGAAACAGGGCCAGCAGGAATGCACAAGAATACTACACAGAGCTAGCCTGCCATATCAAACAGTGGTGAGGTGGACAGAGGCCTTCAAACAGAGCAGGATGTCAACTGCCGACCTGTTGTGCAGTGGTCATCCTATATCCAAGAACAAAGATTTTAAGGGTGATGATGAAACAATACTTATGCGATGATAGGCACTGGGCAATTGTGGACTTAGAAGAGCAAACAGAAATTCTGGTAAAAACAGTGCACTGCATTTTACATGAGCAACTGAACATGCAGAAAATTAGTGGAAAGTGGGTACCACATCAATTAAGTGAGGTACAGAAGTGGATTTGCTACAAAACATGTCACATCAATCTGCGGGAGATTTCAGGAAGAAGGAATGCCATGTTGAATTGCATCATTGCAATTGATGAAACATGGCAAGGGCATATGAACCACAAATCAAGCAACATCCAGTGAATGGCATCACCCTGGATCAATGTGCAAACACAAGTTTAACCAAACTCTTTCACTAACAAAAGTTATGGTCATGCTGGTGTATGACAGTCATGTTTTGCTAATGTGTCATCTTGTACACAAAGGGACCATTGTGAATGCCCAGTATCACAGATTTTTTAGGTGCCAGAAAATACCGTGCTGGATGCATCAAAGGACTTTTGAACAATGTCACTATTCTCCACAATAATGCAACATCTCACAGTGTCGAGTGTCTCTTTTATAGCGATGGGGATGGGAAGTTCTTCCACACCTGCCATATTGACGAATCTCAGTCCCTGTGATTATGATCTCATCCCAAAGTGAAGCAGCCATTGCATGGGAAATGTTTTGCTAACAAAGTAGACATTTTGACAGCATTTCAGTGAGATGGCTCACAATAGCAATTCATATGCAGCAGATGGTTTCCCTTCCCATCGCAGGCAACGAACCATTGATGTACTTGGAGACTATTTCAAAGGCTGCTAAATACCTGTGGATTACCTGGGAGACTTGTCCTGTTATGGAGTTGCAACCCTGTATAAGTAGTTGTGTGTTATGTTTGCTCGTGCCATAATAAACCAATGTTGTCTGGTTGCCTTTTTGATTCTTCTCTATGTGGGCCACCCATCCTGCCTTCTTTTGGTGGCACCATTCGGCAATAAATGCCATATACTTTCAGTCATATATCTTAGATTTTTCATGTTCATTTGTGGGTTGTATGAGGCATGGCACACCTTTGAGGTGTTACATAAGGGTTTCAAGGAATAGGGTAGTGAACGAGTTTAACCTCACACATTCATTTTGTTTGCCACTAGCATCATGTTTAAGCAGAGGTACACATACATTGCATAATGTATTTATTAAGTTTTTGACAAAAACCAACCAAATTTTAATAAAGATTAAGGGCATGGTTTGGGAATAAGATACTTAGTCACAAGTATATGAATGACACAGAAGTTTCACAGAACAAGAAAATGTGGAAAATTAAAGTCACAAGTTGACCTTGAACAACATAACAGAATTAAACATTTAGGCAATTTGGCATATTAGTGTCATTTGACAATTTAATCGGTCATTTCTAAAAACCCTTTCTCCATTTTTGTTACTTTCGAGAAAAAGACAAAAATGTTTTATATCAAATATTAATTCTCATAAAGTAGTACATTTGCACTCTGGAATATATATATAAATGAATGCTTTCATTTTAAATTATTCTAAAATGATGTATCATCAATACCATCAATATTAAAATGTTGTACTTATGAGCTGTTGACAATGGAGTGGCAATATAACCTCAACTTAGGTATTCATTTTTTACACTAAACTCCATTCACTTACACAAAGTTTAGTATAAAAAATGAATACCTAAGTTGAGACATTAAATATTAATATGAAATATTTGTGAAATAAGTATCTTTTAGAAATGAATTCTGCCTGTTGTGCCCGAATAGTAAAAATGGGCGTTAAACACTATTAAAAAATCCAAATTATTCTTTTTGTCATAAACAAAATGAGTTTGCAAAAGGCAGGATTAAAGTTAACAAGCCAGAAATGCAGCATGAAAGAAAATGCATTATTTAATAGTTTTGACATATTTTTTGGGGGGGTTATGTTTGTTTATGGAATGACATTACTCTGCTGATTGTGTTCTTCCATTGCTTAAGAGTTTACAATGTCTTCATAATAATATAAATACTCATGTGGAATATATTGGCTTTATGCCTTGATTTATTTATTTCAAATTGTTTCATTTTCCTTATTTTTAGGTTTATCTTTTAGCATTATTTCATTATACTTATAAGAAGACGACTAACCTGATACTGGAATAGTAACTACTCAAATAATTGTAAACAAAATTTATGACATGTATGACATTTACAGGCATGTAGTTTGTACCAATACAATAATTACTAATGAATTACCAATTATTAATAATTATATATTATATGAGCAAGGGGGTTTCATTCTATCTCTTCCTGTAAATGAAAATGTAATTCATAAATAATAATATGATAATGACCATAGTGATTTATGTTCTCACCTATAAAGTACATTGCATCATCAAATTTGTCCCTTTGTCACCTATCTCATCTTCAGCTTCATGAGAAGTTTCTGAATCTAAAGACCTTGTTTCTAGTTTATCCTCAGAATCAGAATCATCAATTTCAGAAATCCTCTTGAAGGGCATCATCATAATCATAAAAAGCAGATGCTGAGCTTCTTTCAAATCCTCAGGATTTTATGGATTGTAGCTCTTGCTGATGCTCTAAAGAATAATATCAATTTGTAATGGCAAGGCAATTATGCAAATATACAAGGTAAAACAATACTCCTAAGTGATATCAACAGTATGTTACGAGAGTTGGTGCAGTAGGTCAGATTCGTTCAATGGATGTGCAACTGCATGTTGTTGACATTCATTCTTGCAGCTTAACAAACAGCTAAGATTATTGCTGTAGTAAAACACTAAGAAAGGTATGCATTTAGATGTACAAGTAAGCCAATTACATAGGTATGTTGGTTAGAAAATAACAGCATCTAAATGATGCCATGGTTCTCTCAAACCCCTAGTGACTAACGGAAGGTAAAAACATTTCTAATGTCACAAATTATTTATGAGGAAATCACTCAAGTTTCACTAGTTTTGTTCCACTTATTTGAAGAGGTTTCGAAGGCTGTTGTCTTCATCATTGTCAGTTTTCCAGATTGGTGTTAAGATGTAGCTCTGTGGATTTTATGAACTTTGTGATGAGATTACTGTTGTTTGGTAGATCAAAATTAACTAAATTTTCCTTAAATATAACATTTAATTTCATGTCGGAACCAATACAGTGAAGCGATTATTATGTTCTTAATTATCTAGTAAGTCGATTTGATAATCTTATGCTCCCCTTACTGTTGAATTATGCAAAACTAGTTTCGCAGGCTTTTGCCTGCATTCCTTGTAGATAAGAAAATCAAGAAATTCAAACAAAAGAAGAGGTTAAAGCAGGTTACAACATTGAAAGCAATAAAAGAATCTACCATTCACATAAAATTCACTTATCATCCTTGGGCCACCAAAAAAATTCCAAAAAATACTCAGAGTTTGGGATTACTTTGTCCCCAGTGAACAAGTTTAGCCTAAAAATCTGTTCAATTCTAGTGATAATGATAGAATACAGGAGGAGAAGAAGCCAGGAATATACAAAATTAACTGTTCAGAATGTAATAAAGTATATATTGGAAAAACAAAAACAAGCATTGGAATTAGGCTGAAGGAACACTGGAGAAACGTAAGGTACAATCAGATAGAGAAATCAGCATTTGCACATCACTTTTGGAGAGATAAACATGATATAGAAATGGGAGTGAAATTATTGAAATTCGTAGATCGACTGTTGAGCTGGAAATATGGGGAAAAATTTATATAAAAAAATGTGAGGATAAAGTTATGAACTTTGAGAGCCCAACAGAAGACAAATTAATCCACAAGTTCATAAAATGTCCACGAGATCTACACCAAGTCCAGCCAACCAACAACGAAGCCGACTCGCAACTGAGCAAAAGCCTGTGAAACTAGTTTTGCATAATTCAACAGTAAGTGGAGCATAAGATTATCAAATCGACTCACTACATAATTAAGAACATACATTTTCCTTGTTTTAATTTATGTATATATTTTCCCATACTGATAATTCATTGGGTTTATGAAGAGCTTTTAAGGGTTTGGGTTCATTTTAGAATTTGTGGTTTTTTGCCAGAAATGGTATGCTACTGTTGATTTTTCCATGTATTTACATTTTACGTTTCTCATGTGTTCCTTAGACGATAGTGTAATGTTCTTTTTTGTTTACCTATATATGTAATATTGCAGTCTTTGCAACTGGTTTCGTAAATGCCTGATTGTTTTCCTGGAGGAATTTTGTCTTTTGTGGTGATATTTAGGAGGTTTTTTTAATCTGCATTTGTTCACTGGAGCCAAAATAATGTTGGCATCTTAAAAAGCTTATGTAATTTTTGGTGTGCCAATGGAAAATCCCAGCTATTTAAATCTATTTTTAATGTCTCTTGCTGTTTCTGGATTAATTGGCATCTTTTCTTCTTATGAGGAATGATGAAGAGAGATGGACTGAACACCAGGTAGACTGAGGTCAAGTGTGTGTCTAATGATTTCATCAATGGACTCTGAAGTCTGACAGTATGAGGAAGATTGACATTGTATATAAATTCAGAGTAGTTGGCATGTGAAAATGATACCTTGGATTTGTGTGGTAATGTTTTTATTATATTTCTTTTAAGTATGTATAAAATTATTTTGTATTGATAGACATACATTTCAAAAAGAATATTTGATAACATGAAATATATTGAAAGTACTACAGCTGATGATAAACAGAGTTGGATTTCTCCTACCAAATTGAAATATTGCTGTAAACAATTTCATTGCTAAAATTCCCTCTATCCTGAAGTAAGTGCCTTCTAAAAATGACTTAGAAATTAAATTCCCTGCTGTGGCTGCAAAAATAGCTTGGAAGAAGGTCCTTTTAGCATGGAATGTGTATCTACCCGTGAGGATACAGAACCCACAGTTAACTCATTTTTACAAAATAGTGGAGAAAGGCCTTTTAAAAATGACCAATTCATTTTCTGAAATTATTTCTATTGAAAGTGTTGAATCCATCATTTCACATGGCTGAGATTAATGAAAAGTCTTGGCAAGATGAGTTCCTCGAATTCACACCGAGGATCAAAGGGGCTGCACATGTGGGAATGTGTCAGAAGACTTTTAGCTCAATACCTGAATCAAGGAGAAATATTTCTACATCAAATCACAACTTGCAATGAAACATGAATACACCACTATACTGAGTTGAAGCAAGTGAGCATGAGTGGAGGAAAAGTGTGGAATCCACTCCTATCAAAGCAAGAATTTGCTGTCGGCTGGTAAGGTTCTCTTGACAGTTTCCTGGGATTTCTAAAAATTTTGTAAATTATTTTCTTTATGAATGTTGAACAGTCAGTCCAACTTATCAGTCCATCTTCTGGTTGAGGCAAAACATGCTTATTGGTAAAAAAATCAGCAGCCAAATTAAAACATTGATTCTCCTCTAAAAGAATGCCCATTTGCATATAGCTTTTTTGATAGGAAAGAAATGTGGAAATCTGCTGGACAGCATTGGAACACCCTCCCTTAGTCCAGACTTATCGCCTTGCAATTACCATATGTTGAAACATTAGGAGGTTGGCGATTTGACAACAATGAAGGTGTGGAAGCATTCATGTACAACTGGCTGGAAACATATCCCCATTCTTTGATAATGGAATTGAGAAGCTTCCTAGCCACTTATAAAAATGTGTTTGTAAATCAGGAAATTATGTAGTAAAATTAAATGTATCACAGTTTTATTTAATGTAGTTTCAAAAATGGCACATAATTTCCAGTTTATTTTTGATTCACCCTCATTATAATAAATGTTCTTTTCAATTTATGTAAAAATAAAACTATCTGATTGTTACACTGTAATTTAAAGTTAGAAATTAATTTTCACTAAAATGCAATATTGTTAGGTCAGCTTTTTTGTTTTTTTTACACTTGACAACCTAACCAACCTTCACTATAGCAGATAAACAGTGAAATAAACTGCCTTTGATGTATTGATTACACAAGCAATAGCTTGAAGCCTACCAATGCTATCTATATTCTTGACATTGCCTAATGGCTCACTTATGCACTTTTTTAAACATTTTGTGTATGTTTGCTTACAGATAGCACAATTGATACTCCACCTTCTTTCAAACCTGCCAAGAAATACTCCGACATATCTGGTCTTTTGGTAAGATTTCTCTGTTCATAAATCATTGTTACTTGGACATTTTATGCAATTTGGTTATGCATTTAAAGCTTTGCGTACCTTTCAGTCTTTCATCTGGAAACCAGAAACAACTATGAAAATGTGGGTGTCTAAAAGAAATGGTGGGGGGAATTTGGGGGATGGCTTGTGGAAGTTCCTACTTTTTTTTTCTTCCCCCATAGAATGCATACTGAATGAGCATAGTTCAAATTGAATGTATTTATGCATCATTCCTTTTAATTTCCTGTTAATGAATAGCAAAATATTTTGACTATATATAGAGTGGTCTTGGACAAGTAATAAATGATGGAAGTTATGTGCTATTGAAGTACTATTGCAATTTGTTGTTGCTTAGAAATTCATGTTAAAGCTAAATAATGCTAAAATTTGTATTAGAATGGCTTCACACCTTCTTAATACTCTAAATAAACTTGGTTATTAATAACCAATAAAGAGCGTTTTCACAATTTAACACTAAAAATCTGCAAAATATCAGCCAAAACACTGATTGCATGCCATTGCATTGGTGGATAATGGAAATTCAATTGTTTCATGTAGCAGTAGTTTGTAACCAAAAGATATGACAAAATTACTCATAAATAAATTACAAATTGAAGAAATGGAGAATGGTTACTAAAGAACTAGTTGACATGCACCTGACTTATGGGGAAGCAAGAGGTTGTGCTTTAAAAGCTACTGAAATCTAAAAGTTATTGACATGTATACCTTCTGAAACATTAAGCCCTAATATGTAAGTTTCAAAATTTAACTCTGGGTTTCACATCTCAAATTGCTTGTCTAAGACCCTTCTATACAGAGTGCAAATATTTTAGTGTTGTTCATTAACATCCTGTATAATATTGTACCTTATAGAAACTTGTGAACTTAATATCCAAAATAACTGCCAAGGGGAACATAACTTAGATTTTTTCAAAGAAAGCGAATTGACTGAATAAAAGCATAGTTTTACTTGCTATGTATTGAAACATAATTTCAATAATCTTTGCAACTTTATTTTAAGAAATGGACTATATATTGCATAAAGTTTTACTTTGAAATATAATTTAGATAAATTTGTATTAAATGATAGCTTTCCCTCCCTTTTTTACCCCTCTTCAGTTTTTAACCCTTACACCAGAAATGCATCATTGTACATTATTCAGTAATACAGGTGCATGCATCCTGACCATATTAAAAAATTGGGTGTAAATGTGAATCTGCTAAACTGAATCCCATTATTGAATAAGAATTGCCTGTGGTTCTTATCAAATTGGACATTTACAAATGTTTAAAATGTCTGTCACTGAGTGAAAGTGTGTGCACTGCAATTTACGAATGGTATATATAATGGATCTAAATTTATGGTGTAAATTTATCCAGCTTGTAAAAAGGATTGAAAAATTGACATACAGTCTGCCAGCAATAATAGTAAGTATACAAAGATGAAAATTAAGGTTTGTTAAATTTCAGCACAATTATTCCAAAGATATTGCATTTTAAATATAGGTACTAACAATACAAATAATTAAATATTAATAATAATTTAATTTAATTAATTTATCAAATTGCTTATTTTAAGATGAATATATTATAATAATAATTGCTAATAATAATTATTGTACTTCTATATAATTCACACTCTTAAGTGTTTTTACTGCTGACCATTTGCATATTCAATGGCATGAACAATGGCAACATGCATACCACTCACTATAATGATAAACTGCATGGCATCTTTTATGATATGGACAACCAGCGTTAGGTCACAAAGATAGGAGACAGTCGTCCATCAGAGTGAGTTAACTATAATATTTTCTGGCTCCACTATGAAAGAATTAATTGCACTCCATTTTCCATTCTTTGTGAATAATTTATTCTTATTACCATGCTGCTTGTAGTTATGGAATGCTGTAGTGTAATAATGTGTATATTCTTGCTGTATTACATTGGTGTTTTTCCAGGCCAAATACACTGACCCACAAACAAAGCTTTATTATGCACTGGCAGAAGAGTTTGCGACAATAAGAAGTCTGCCTATGGATATTGCAGCAGGTTATTTGGCTTTGCGGAGAGCAAACAATCCTATGGGATAACAGCATTTGCACCATATTGGAATTACTAGCATGTTCTAATTTTTCAAATATCTGTTGGATATTTAAAGTGTAATTTCTTGTAGTGATATTTAATTGTATATTATAAAAAAAAGCACACTATATCAGAATGATCTCAAACAGTGATTTGTATAAAATGGAAATGTTACATAAAAACAACAAATATCATTTATGTAAAAAGGTTTTATCTTCTGCATATATAAATTATTATAAAATCTGAATACATTCATTTTGTATAAAGGAAGACTACAATTAGTTTATCAAATCAGTTATAAACATTCATCCTATAATACCTTTACTTATTTAAAAGATATACTTTTTTTACATTTTTAGAAACAAAAACACGTTTTATGCAAGCAAGTAATTTAGAGGGAAAAAAATAACAGCTTTCAAACTGATACTAAGTATTTTACAGCATATGCTGAGCCATTGTTGAATTTCAACATTCAAATAATACTAAACAGTCAATAGTGCAGCATCTTTGAAGTCTTCATTGCCATAAGAACAGCAATATATAGAGACAAGAACTAACTAGCCACCAATAAACTTTCTTCATTGCCTTAATAAGTAACCAAAAGAGGAGAAAGGGAATTTTGCTTCTCTGATGCAATTCTTAGTAGATTTTACTCAAGTTTGCTCAAAAATTTAAATTATATTTATACATTTTCTTTTAGTAGTTCTTTGGATAAAATCAAGCTCACTTGTAAATACAAACATTTCCAGAATAGTATAATAGGTAAATTACTGGGGAGGAGGAAAAAAAATTAGCTCTGCAAGATGAATTTTATAGCATGATTTCATTTTGTTATGAAAATATAAATTAAATAAATTGTACTTATGATATATATTAATCAGTTACCAGTTATTCTCTTGCCACTGTTAAAGCAAAATATGGAATGTTGCAGATATAAAAACTGATCAAATTAATCAAAGAAAAATAATTGTCATTCGCAAACGCTAAGTCAAACAACAAAGCACACAGCATCTGTGGAGGCGTATCAAATAACTACAATGTTGGACTTTCTCAAATTTCCATTTCAGACCTTTCCTCCACTTTCTTCTAACGTAGTGATCGACAAGATTCTTTCATCACACTTTCCCTAGCTGAAGAGGCGAATAGAAACCAAAACAGAGATAGCACAAAAATAGTATTGAAACTCCATCAAATACAAATTTGAATTTTTACAGAGTCTTGTATTTGATGGAGTTTCAACTCCATTTGTAGGACAGAGTGGAGAAATAAAATTCTTGAATGGAAATTTGATAAAATCCCAACATTATAGTTAAATAATTGTCATTTTTAAAAAAAATGCATATTTTTACTTATTTAATGGCAGAATAATCATTGAAAAAAGTAAGAGTTACTCTGTATGAGACATTTATGCTGTAGTGCCTCTAGACTTTTGGACTTCCACAAGTTGACATTCTCTTTGAATGTCAGAAGAGCATCCACACTAAACACTTATTGGCACTTTAAAGAAAGGTTTAGAAATGGAAGAAGCGGTAGTCTCTGCTATAAATGACAAATTTCAGATTCTTCAAGCAAAAAAATTATCCATTGCACATTGCATAGCTGCTAGCCAGTGAACTTGAACATGTTCCATATGGCAATATTTGAAACTTGGGTATTACACTGCTCAAAATAATTAGGGGTCAGACAGAAATAATTGTGAATTGAATCTGACAGATTCAATTCATGTGAATTTCACTGTGTTAGTTCCTATGAATTTTTTAAAGTTTTTACAATTTAAGAAATAATTGTGTTTGTCCAGTTTCTACTCTTCCCAAGCCTGACCAGTGCAACTTTAATTTTCATCAGCTTCTAATGCATCAAACACTCGCTAACTGCAAACAACTGGAATACGACACACCCTTATTCTGGGAGACCATGTG
The DNA here is from genome assembly GCA_030762175.1 of Metallyticus violacea. Lineage (NCBI taxonomy): Eukaryota > Metazoa > Arthropoda > Insecta > Mantodea > Metallyticidae > Metallyticus > Metallyticus violacea. The sequence goes on from CM060841.1 coordinate 48,183,732, forward strand.
TGAAATCAATTCTGGTAAATCACGTTGCAGCATTGAGTTTGGGAAGAGTAACCTCTCATGTCTAAGGGAATGGAGCTGCTGTAATGTTTTTTGTGCTGTCATACTAATGCACCCATTGTCATCCCATATTAAGTCAATAACGAGCATATCATACTGTAATTAATCTGTATATGTGTGCAGTTTTAAATATCAGGAATTCTCAAAGTGAAATATAGGATAACTTAGCAATTTTTATGAGAAAATCATAATGAGTGCAACCATGCTGATGATGAAGGCAACAGCATTCCAAACTTGCCCAAGTGGAACAAAATTAGTGAAATTTGAGTGATTTTCTCATAAAAAATTTCAAAATTACACTGTATATATATTTGCATTATAATACTTCATATAATTCTTCTATACTGTTGTATAGATTGTATGTATATCAATAAAACCAAAAAACAAAAGGCAATAAGAGATGTTTCCACTCTTTAAAAGTGCCAAAGAAAGGTACAAATTCAAAAGTTTCACATACCACCCAATTTATCACAATAAGTTCAAAAAGATATTCAAAGAACAAGGAATTATGTTAGCCCCAAAGAACAATTTTAATATAAAGAACTTATTAGGTTGCAGAGTAAAGGACTACATGCCAACAGAACAAAAGTCAGGTATTTACGAAATAGAATGTGCAGAGTGCGACAAAAAATACATTGGAAAAACGAAGAGGAATTTGGGAATCCGGAAAAAAGAACACTTCAGAAATATTCGCTTAAAACAAATTGATAAATCAGCAATAGCAGTGCATTTTTGGAATAAAAATCATGAAATTAAATCAGAGATAAAACTACTTAAACAACTTCATAATGCAATAGAACTTTCCACTTGGGAAAACATTTTCATTACAAAAAATAAGGATAATTTGATGAATTTCGATATCCCTCCATTGGATGAACTCAGCAAATTCCTAATAGAACCAACAGATGCCGCCACAAGAACATCAAGAGACCCAACCGCCACGTTTAACAACAGTTTTGTCAACAGGCTGAAGATGGGAGGGATCGCTCCTGAAACATATGTTCCAAATTTTATGTAAGTGAATGGAGTTAGTGTGAAAAAAACTGTATACATTGTTTATATTTATAGTGTAAGTAATGTTTTTGTGTGTATAAAATGAATTAATTCCTTTCCATATAATGAAGCAGAACATGTGTCAGATGGCCTAGAAAGAACATCTTACAACCTCAAAAGCTGATCTTGACTAAGTGTCTTTATACTCTCAAAAATCCTTTAATACATCACTAATGAATTTAAAGACACAGTTTATTTCACTAATATAAGGTTAAAGACTTCCAATAATCATTTTGTGGATGCAAATGGAAAGAAAAAAAAACATGTATACATCATACACACCTGACAAACTTTTTATAGCACATTCACTTTATTTTTCATAAAAATTTTCTTTCACATTGAAAAATAATAAAAAAAAACAAAAAGTTACCTGTATAGAAATGCATACAAAACAATATTTCTATTTTGTGAATATATAAATACAATCTTATTAACATTATTTTTATTCTGTAAATGGCATTATTGTCATTGAACATAAATTCAATATTAAGCCATTCCCCAGAAAAGCATAACTATATACTAACTTAAACCAAATTAAATACATATACATAAATGAGCATTAAAAGTGTAATAATGGAATGTACATGGCAGATAATCCCCAAATCTTGATTCTTGTGGAATGGGATACAAGCATGTGCAACAATGTTTCATGAAACATGAATATACATATCATAAAAATAGAGAACCAATACAGCTTGTCATACTGTTAGTCACTATTTCAAAAGCATTCACTGCATATTCATATCACTATTTCTGATCCAGCATTTATTATTCCCCAATCCAATGTTCCCAAAGATTACCTGTTCTTTCCCACTTTTTCCAATTGTTATGGTATCCAACCATTGAATTGCCAATAACATTTTTCTATCTTTATTTTTACATAGTTTTAAGGCAAAGTATTTACAATAGTATAAATTATTTTCAATTTTAACATTTAAAAGTAACATCCTGAAACGCTGTCAGAGGACATTTTGTTAATGTCTTAATATGCTTTCTTTCTATCCAGGATGTAAGTTTTGTAAACACTTTATACAATAGAATCATAGAAAATCCATAATTTCAGAATTATCTAAAACACTTCATAATTCTAAGTGATTGGATTATAAATGTTCAAATCTTCTAACATCTTCAGGTACAATAGTTAATGCTATTGTATAAGTCAGTTCTTCCTTTAACTGCAAAGTGATATACACAAATGAGAGATAGTGGTTGTTCTCCATGATTACATGTACAACTTGCGGAATCAGCAATGACAAGAAGAAAAAAAAAAGTACACTGATTCAGAATGTGCCATCAACACATATGTGCAACTTTCTACCAACTAATTTTACTAGTACCTAATATAGCAATTCTATCACAAAAGTTATCATGAGCGAGCATTCTTGCACCTGCATTATTCTTTGATGATATATGGTCTTGTTAATAGTATGTTTTCCTGAAAGATTAACTAATGTGTTACAAAAGAGACTTTTATGAACCCATTTCTAAGTAGCAGCACCTGGGGCATTTCATGATGCTCTCTTTACATTTTCTTGAGCCTATTTAGTTATTTAAAAAACTTACTTCTTTTTTGTTAGAAGGGTTATTTTGGGATGACACATTTGAACCTTTCACCACTTGAACTTTCATTTTGTAGTTATTAATGTATAAAAATCTTCTACAAGTAGAATGTATAATTTCAATCTCTTTACTGTAATAGTTTATCAAAGCTAAATTGACATACTTTGTTATCCTGCGCTAAAACACCAATACAAAATTATATTCCACGGTAAATACCGATAGGAAGATGTGAATTAATTCATATGGTAATTTCAAATTTGGGAAAAAATAACACTTGAGAAGTTACAGATTGAGAAAACTGCCCTAGTCTTTTAGCACACATCAGTCTTATTGTAATTCAATTCATACTTTACATTTATAAAACTAATTACAGAAGGGATATATGATGCATCATTATTCTCTTATTTTATTTTTATTATACTGAATTGTCTATGAAGGTATATATTTTTAGGGACAATGTATGGCCACAGTATGTTATGTACAGAACACATAACAAGCCATTATATTTTATTTTAACGTTACTATTTTAGAATGCATTTTCAAATATAACGTTCAGGTGGAAAGGAGAAAAGGTATGGAGGTAGCAGATAACTCTCTTCTCTATAATAGTCAGCCAAATAGAAATTGGGGCTTTGATTTGGTGAATGTTCAGCTGAAATATTTCCATACTTATTTTCATTTGTCCAACTATATAATGGAATAAAAATAAAATTCTTAATAGTCTCTGCAAACAATATATAAGTTAATGACTGATGCGGTACTTCAAATTTAATGATTAAAAATGAGCTAAAATTCTGCACTTATTTCTGCAGGGACAGTGCCAGCACCAGAAAATCCATCACTAGGTTTCAGTCGGAGAATCAAATGAAACATCTGGATTACAACCATGTTGCCAACAATTGGCTTGTGATACATTTGTTTTAAATCAAACCCTTTCTTAAGATAAAGTTCACGTGCAGCGTCATGACATTCAGATGTTACAAGCTCTACATTGGAATACCCACGTTCTTTACAAAATTGAATAGCTTCATCTACTAATACACTTGCAACCCCTTTGCGTTGATATCGAGGAGTAACAGCCATTCTACGAAGCCATGCAGTGTCTGTATCAAATCTACTACGAGTTATTGCCACGGTTCCTACTATCCTCTTCTGACTGTTTGTTGTGATTTCAATATTTGCATTTTTCAGTTCTCTTTCAGTCATGATGGTGTACTTCACTTGATTGGGATTTCTCGTCATGAAATATGGTTCAAATACTTCCGCAACCCAGAATCCTGTGTATTCAGATGACATGTATACTCTAGGAATGTTTGACACATCTTCAGTTAGTTCTAATGCCTTATAAATATGGGCAAGCCAGACGAACACATACATTAATACTATCACTACTGGAACAGCACCTAGGCATATATTGAAGGGTACACCAAGAAATATGAACATAATTGCCGCTAGTAACACCATTGCCTGAAAGGTAACTTCTCTAGTTAACCCTGCAAAAAAGGCTGTATTAACCGTTGACATAGTTCCTTCTTTGATAATTTCACGACAGAAAAACTCATCCCCTGGTCGATATTCCCTAATAACAATCAGGTGGTTCATCTTTCCGCTCAATACTATATTCTGAGGTACTTGAGCGACTTGTAACCACAGCAAAGCACTTTTAGAGGTTATGGCATTTGTTCCTTTTCTTATGGATATTTTTATACAGTAAACAGATTTCCGAAATTAAGAAAAAAACTGTTATCAACTAGTTTCATAATCACTGTCGTTTATTAACAAAAATATCACTAATTTACTTATTACAGAACAAACATAATTTGTAATTACTAAAAAGTCTCAGTGCAGCCAACATCACACGTCGCCACCAAGCCAACCTCTGCAAACCTTTAATTTGAAACAATTTGGACGAAATTTAAGTCGGATATTCACCGCAAAGGAACCTCAGACCGCCTCCTTGGTCCAGTGGTTAGTGTTACTGATTGTTGGCCTGGAGGACCCCGATTCTATTCCCGGTACCTGCTTAGGAATACGTCTAAATTAAGGAGGTCTGGAATGGGGTAAACCCCAGCTTGGAAGCCTTCGATCTCGAATACCTTGTAATTGGCAACCACCGGGGTGCTGACATGCTGGCCATGTGCTTCCCTGCAAAGAACAAGAGGTCGTTGCTGCAGGCCATGGCCCGATATCCGGCCGTCTGTTACTGAACAAAATCAGCTATCTAGCCTAAGGAATGCGAAGAGTTAATGTAAGAATTTCGCTGAAATTGTATTGTACTCTACTGCCCTGGGCACTAATCGTTACTTTTACTATTTTCTCTGGTCACCGAGTGTATTTGGCTGCATTTCATTTTCTGAAGGCACTAGGTACGTATTTGATTCAGCGAATCGGAGGACATTTCGTACCTTGCAAGTTTAAACCTGTATTTGAACATATTGATAATGTAATGTGCTAATTATAACTGCTTGAAATAGCCAGCATACTTCAGGTGTAGTTGTTGCAAAAGTGCAGTGAATCTGTCGTAAAATATATTAAATATCAGACAACATGTGTAATGTGCATTTGTAATATTTCAGATCAAATATGATTCCGCGAAAGGTACATTACAAAGCACGCAACTTCTTAGGGATATACATGTTGTTTCTGCTAACAACAGTCACGAATGCATCCGTACTTGATTGGATTTGGGGACAGTCTGAAAACTCTGGAGAATCAAGCACTCCACAAACTGGTACTACATTACCACAGGTGAAGGTACCTTTTGAAGCAATGACGGAAGATGAGAAGTTTCTGCAAGAGGCGAAAAAATACACAAGCCTACAACTTTCGGACCTTGATTCATGCCAGCATAAGGTAAACAGCGATACTAACATATTTTGCTCAGCACATATCTCATAAAAGGTTTTTATTGACTTCATCCTTTGTTTTCACAGGTTTTGCATATAATGTTCCCTTATTGCATTAAAATAACAATTTTGTTTTGTGTTATTGTATACGCAATTAACAAATAGAAAATTTTCAATTTCACATTGTAGAACTATTAGCCTGTATGTGTTAACGCTTTTTCACTGCCGCTCTATTTGTGCATCGATTTAAGCTGTTCTTAGTTTATTTTTCAGAGTTGCTAACTATTATAAAATTTTGTCATTACTACCATGTTCAATCAATTTATCCTTCAATTGAAGGCGAGCAGAGCCGCATTGAACCACAAAGTGCTTCTGTTTCTAGTATTCACTTGGGTTTTGGGTAGTGTGTTTATTAATTAATTAGAGGTTCCATTATTCCCAATTGCTGCCTTGTCATAATTATTTGGATCGTATTTTGTATTCATCTTCAATTTTAATATGGTATTTCTGTGCAGTTGCTCTCACTTCAACCAAATAGTGATTTAATGTTCTATATAACAAATTAAACTTAGCGAAAATTCCTTGTGTGAATTTACCTTCATCTTGCTTTGCTGGGCCTCTCCAGCTCGTCCTCTGGTGCTGAAAATTGCACAATGGTATTGATGGGAGGCTGGAATTTCAGAACTACAGACATTGGCATGCAACAGCTTAAAGATGAAGAAAGAGAAGACTTCTTCATACTTGCAGAACACAGCAAAAATGCTGCTTGTGCCTCTTGCATCATGACCAATATCACTGAAGTAAAACAAACATGCAGCTTTTATGTGGTTATGAGACAATGGTTGAGTTGAATAAACAGGGCTTCTTACTTTTACTACAGATTCTGCAATGTATGGAGGCTAGTCAGTAAAGACTGAGAATGATATTTTTACTTAAGAAGTACGCTAGCCAGGGTCAAGATTGTCCTGTCCTCCCTGACAATTTTTTTTCAGGTTTTACTCGGCCCTCATAAATGGCAAATGCCAGGAAGGTACCCTAAACTTAGGCATGGAACATTTCCTTCCTTTAAAAAGAAAATAATTTCTTGTCATTTCATCTGATGTATCAGCAGCGTCTATTGTCTCTCTGCAGTAAAACTGCATTAAACAAAAAAAATTGAGCTGTGTGCTTTTGGCCCAGTCTTACAAGACCTGTTGGGACTTGTTTTTTGACATTGTTTTCATAATTGCCTATTGTCTTCTTCACAACAGCCATTGATGCACCAAAATGCTGGCCTTGCAACTCGTTTTTGAGACGAAGGAACAGAAAAAAGTCACACTAAGCTAGGTCCAAAATATATGGAGGGTGGGGCATACGATTCATTGTTTTTTTCTGGGCTAATGTTGAGCAACAACGTTGCAAACACAGCGTGCATTGTCATGGTGAAGGTGTTATATATGCTGTTAAGAGTGTTTTGGTTTTATGTGTTTTGCCAGAATGTTCAAAACGATCTTGTAATACTCCCCATTGTTGTTGGGGGGGGGACTTAATGTTGATAAACCATTCCACTAAGCCAAAGAACAAAATCACTATAATCTTTCTTGCAACTCTTGGCCTTCTTTGGTATCAGAGAGCTAAGCTTTCAGGATCATAATGTGAACCTAAGTTTCATCACCTGTAATGATGGAATTCTGGTGTGTCTCACAATGCTCCGCTTCCAAATGCTGAAGCTCCCAACACATGTACACTTACACCATATTCTGATCAGGCATCAGCAATCTTAGTACCCATCTGTAACAGATTATTCTCATGTGTAAGCAATCATGCAAAATGGTGAATGCGCTACCATAGGTAATTTGCAACATGTCTGCCTATTCATTGTTAGTCAGTCAGTTCTCGGAGTATTCAGTGAGTTTGTGGAGCAGCCACAGAGACCTATGAACATTGAACTTGTCATATATAATTGCCCAGTAGCTTTCAATCTGTATTTACAAAAATTTCTCTGCATCTACATAAATAATTACAATAAAAATAAAAAAGAACACTTAGAACAAATCAACCAAACAACAAAAACAGACAAGTCACTTAATCATACAAATTTTATTATATACATGTTTACATAGGTATTTTCTAAGAGCAGATTTAAAGGAATTGGCATTGTTTATTAAGGCTTTAAGGCTAGAGGGAAGAGCATTGTATACCAAAATGCGCTCATAATAAACACCTTTTTGATGGCATAAAAGTGCTGAAATTGGGCGATGTAGATTTGCTTTTTGTCTAGTATTGTTGTCATGTATATTTTAATTTTGATTTTTTATTTTAAAGTTCATGAGGGATAAAATATATTCACAAGGAAGAGTTAAAATTTCAAATTTCCTAAAGAGGATTCTGCATGTATGTCTGCTATGTGTACCAGCGATTATTCGTATCACTTTTTTCTGTAACAGGAAGACACATTCACTTTTAACTGAATTTCCCCAAAATATTAGACCATACTTCATTATTGAGTTGAAATAAGCATAATAAATTAAAGTCTTAATTCACTCCAACATTACTAATGCACATATTGCATAGCATGCACTGCTTAGTTTAGGTGTAATAAGATCAATGTGAACTTTCCAATTCAGATGGTTATCAATTATTAAACCAAGGAATTTAATATATTTGGTTTGTGAAAGTACACTGTTAATATCCTATCTGTAATTGTGGATCTGGAGATCTGTTGAGTAATGAATTTCATGACATTTGTTTTATCTAGATTTAGAGACAATTTGTTTGCTTTGAACCATACACACAATAAACTGAGAACCAAATTTAATTTAATGGCATAATCATGTAGGCTCTTTCCATTTATCAATATGCTTGTATCATCTGCAAATAGAGCAGTATTTCCTACATCTTGGATAGATAAGGAGAGGTCATTTATATATATCAGAAAAAGAAGAGGGCCCAGAACAGATCGTTGAGGCACTCCATGGGTAATCATTCCCCACTCTGATGCATTGTTGTTATTATTGAAGGGACAATTTATCACTACTTTTTGTTACCTTTTGTCAAGGTAGGATATAAACCATTTTAAATGTTGGTTTTTTATTCCATAGAAAGCTAATTTATCTATCAGAATTTCATGATTGACACAGTCAAAAGCCTTACCTAAGTCACAAAATATTCCTCCTACATGTGCTCTTTCATTAAATGCAGTTAAAATTTCATTAGTGAGTTTATAGATTGCATTTTCTGTTGAAATTCCTTTTCTAAAGCCAAACATGACTAATTAGAATATTGTTACTTTCAAGGTAATGGTAAAGCCTATTGTACATTATTTTCTCAAACACCTTAGAAAATGTGGTGAAATAGCTATAGGTCTATAATTAGAGACATTTATCTTTTCTCCCTTTTTGTACAAAGACATCACTATTGAATATTTTAGCCTCTCAGGGAATACATCCAATGTTAAAGATTCATTACACAAGTGACTAAGGGGGGTTCTAATTTCCTTTGCATAGGCCTTTATGACTTTGCTGTTGATCTCATCATAGCCAGAAGAGTTTTTTGATTTTAGTTTTCTAATGATATTACTAATTTCTAGTGAGGTAGTGATACCTGGTTTGAATTCATTATTATGACGGGGAGTTGATGATTGTAAAAATTTTAAAGCATCTCTTTTATCACCAGAATATACATTTAAATTTTTTGTTACATTAAGAAAGTAATCATTAAACATATTTGCTACGTCTGCAGGGTGTTGTATCTCTTGATTGTTAATATTTAAGACATGCATCATCTTGTTGCAAATTTTTGCCTGTTTCTTGTTTTATTATATTCCAAATAGTTTTTATTTTAAATTATAGTGTACTTACGAAGCTGTTGACAATGGAGTGGATGATTTTAGTGTAAGCAAATTGATTACATAAGTGTAGTTTTTATTTTGTTTTTTACTGATTAATAAGTTTTTGGTAATTGAGGCCTTTTGCTGCTTTTATGACTTTCCTAAGTATCTTACAATACTTCCTAAAATGTATTTTTAATTTAGGGTCTTTACTGAACTTTTGCTCATTATATAATTGTCTTTTATGTTGACAAGATTTTTTAATTCCTTGGGTTAACCATTTCCTGCTTATATTATAACTTCTTTTTTTAATTTTTAGTGGGAAATATGCTTCAAAATGCAATTTAAAAATACGTAAAAATTGTTGAATTTACTATTAACATCATTTGCACTGAAGACACTATTCCATGATTCTTGTCGAAGTGTCTCCGCCATTTTACTGAGGTTAGCATCATTAATATCTCTATATTTTATATATCTATAACATTCTTTGAGTTTTATTGTAGAATTTTTTTTCATCATTACTTGAGCATCATGGTCAGAGAGACCATTAATCATTGAAGACAGAATATAATGACAGTTTGTCTGAATTTACAAATACGAGGGGCATCCAGAAAGTAAGTCCCAATCGCGCCTAGAGATGGCACCACTAGTCGGATAGGAATGCGCTTACGCAGGAATAGAGAGGAAGTATGTGAGAATAATGCAGTAAAGTTTCAGCCTTGTGACGGTCGACGGTCGTGGTTATCGCGCTGTGCTAGGAGAAAATGGCTGCTCTGATATTGTCTCCCGCCAACTGCGAGGTTCATGCAGTCATCCAAGGTTTGCACGCTCAAAAGCAAGGTCCGACAGATCCATCGCCAATTGTGTCAAGTGTATGGACACGACATTAGTGCACCGCCTGTGGTGCCTCAGTAGTAAAAACGGGCGTTAAACACTACTCAAAAAAAACGACATTAGTGCGACAGTATGGTAAGACGATGGTGCAGTCAATTCACTGAAGGACGAACCAATATTCACGACGACTGTGGTGGCCGACCGTCCCTGTTGACGGCAGAAGTGTCGAGGCTTCCGGCAGACAATTTCGTGCACAAGGGAGCGAGACATCTGGGGAATTGACAAGAGAGTTCTGAAAGTGTGAAGCGCCGGTTCTGCTCAATTGCTTGCCGCACACTTTCCAACACTTCTGCCGTCACCAGGGACGGTCGGCTACTACAGTCGTCGTCGTCGTCGTCGTCGTGAATATTGGTTCGTCCTTCAGTGAATTGCCTGCACCATCGTCTTACCATACTGTCGCACATAATGTCGTGTCCATACACTTGACACAATTGGCGATGGATCTCTGCTGGACTTTGGTTTTGAGCGTGCAAACATCGGATAACTGCACGAACCTCGCAGTTGGCGGGAGACAATATCAGAGCAGCCATTTTCTCCTAGCACAGCGCGGTAACCACAGCCGTCACAAGGCTGAAACTTTACTGCATTATTTCCACATACTTCCTCTCTACTCCTGCGCATGCGCATTCCCATCCGACAAGTGGTTCCATCTCCAGGCGCGATTGGGACTTACTTTCTGGATGGTCCTATTGCTATGCTAGAGTTTTTATCAATCCTGGTGGGAAAGTTAATTGTTTTAACCATATTATATGCAGTTAGAAGGAAATTCAGTCCATGCATTCTTACACTTGGCATTAAGTAATCAATATTTATGTCCCCACATATAATTATTTCATGCTTAGGCTTAAATAAAAAGCAGGTATCTTCAAGCCTCATCAAGAAAGTTTCAAAGTTTCCTAACGGTGAGCAATAAATAGCAATTATAATAATTTTTGTATTGTTGCTATCCAATTGGATTGTGCATAATTCATTGTCCTGTTTTGAATTCAATTTTGATATATCTAATGTTTTATATGGTACATTCTGCCTGGCATAAATGCAAACTCCTCCGTTATTTAGTTTTTTTCGTTGAAGCTCCTGCTCCCAGACAGTAACCATGTAATGACAATTGTGATAATTCCTGTTGTTTCAAATGATGTTTTGATAGGCAGATATGTTGTTTTATATTGTCACAAGTTAAGCTGTTTAATAATTCATCAGTTTTGCTTCTAAGTCCCCTAATGTTTTGATGAAATATACAAAGATTTTTTATTGCTTGCTGAATACTCTTCAATTTTACTTCATTTTCTGTGCTATCATGATCATTGATGTGATTGTCATTTGATTTAACATTAACTATTATTAAGTTTGACTTGGCCTGGATCAATTGTTTTTATCCTAAAAAATGGGACCTTGAACTATTTATAACAACATGAATCTTACCCTTGATTCTTTCAGCAATAAGGAGTGAAAGCTGCTTTTTGCCTCTGGAATTCAAGTGCTGGCCATGTACAGTAAAATTATTTCTTCCTTGGTAATTATATCTATCATACAAATGTGGGAGTTTCTGGGTGTCATCAATGCACACTCAAGCCTCAGATTCATACCATGCACCCTCCTATGAAGCTGAGGCCTATCATGCCTATCTAACAGTCCCAGAAACTTCACATTGGTATTGCTTTTAGCGCTGATGTCACCAAGATCTTGCTCAATCTGATAATTATCTATATCAAGACTATTACCTGCACCACCAACAATTACAACATGATCATTCTTACTGAAATCAGCAGTTAGTTTTCCCAAGTCTTTTGTGACATCAGTGAGTCCAGCACTTGACTTAAAAATGCTCACAACATCATAATCGCTACCCAAGTCGTCCTTCAGTAGGGATACTATGCCCCTCCCATGACAACTACCTAGTAACAAAATCTTAATCTTCCACTTAGGCTTAGCATCTGCTACTAGAGGAGGATTTGTGCTCTGGTGAGCTTCCAATGTTCCAAGTACATTGAATCTGTTCACCAGAGGAATAATGGTAGCATCATCAGCAGAAAATACTCTCCTCCTCTTGCAAGTGTTCCTTGGCACAACCTTGAATTCAGGTGATTTACTATTCACTTTAATTGGTGAGCAATAGCTCTCAATTTCATCTTATTAGTCAATCTTTCCAAACAATGACGATGACTGTGTTAATCAGGATGTTATTTACCACAGTGGTTGGAGCATCTGGACCATCCTGCTTTGTTGAAACATTGCCCATGTTAAACACTTTGAACCACCAAATTGCACCTGATTGTGGAGGAACATCATTGCCATATTCTATTAAGGTCACACACTTCCAACTGGATTTCTACAGATGGAAACAAAAACAAAATCTCCTCTTCTCATAAAAAATTGTTTCATCACCATATCTCCTCTGTCTGATGAGAAAAACATAATTATCAGTCTTTATTGAATAGCCCTCACATCTCGCTATCACTTGAATAAAGCACAGCATTCCAATTAGCAGCACTTGAGATAAAGCTCTTCTTGTCCCATAGCTTTATCTCCACTTCAAGGTGAATAAAATATGGAACTTCCATATAGGTACACAGCACAAGCATAGATTTGAAACTTATCCAAAAAAAGCACAGGAATGAATGGAGATATAATTACAGACCTGTGATGTGAACTGTTTGGATCCCAAGCACCCCTACTTTAAACTATTATTAATAGCAAAATTTCACATTAACATGTTCGTATGTGTGACTTACATTTTTCCCCAACAGGGCAGCTGAATGTATTAATCTCAATGGTTCTTCAATTATTTTTCAGAGTTCCAAATCATCATAAAAATGTTACCATTACCATATGTTTGACCAGTTTATAGTTATGAATAGGTCTTCAAGCTTTTGTAAGCCACAGTACACCTCTGTGTCCTTTGGTTTCTAAGACAGTTTTAGGATTTTGTTTATGCACCAGTGAATATATTAGGAATCCTATTTTTCCCAATTCTTACCCTGTTGTATTTATTTGGTTGCACAATATACATTTCATTTTGACATTTCTGTGCAGTTGATCTCACGTTAATGAAATCAACTGTATTTTCACTATCTTTGCATGTGCTGTCAAATCCTAAGTATGGCTTCCTTCAGAAGGGAAGTGAAGCTGTGGTTCCCATGTAATAGATTTATGGCACAAAAAAGAATCTCGAGCCTAAAAGAAGAAGCCTCTGAGCAAAATTTACTGGCTATTTCACACCCTGAATTGAATGTGATGCTCATGACATGAGATGTTAAAGAACATCCATAAATAAACAAAATCAACAACCACCTTCTTAGCCATCATTTACCTTCACTACATAGTTTAATATTTGCATTCGTTCAACATTATCCTTTATTCTTCCTGCAGTGCACTGCTATCTAATGTATATCTTGCTGTTGGTATAATCACGACATCACCACAGTGTGCTATCATTTTCTCCTTAGTTGGATTTCAGCTGTAAAGTCAACACACATTTTCGAGTTGGTAGGTGAGTTAAAGCTTTCAGTGCATTCACTTATCTCCTAATACTGTTTATATTCACTGTCCTGTTATTTAGGTAAGTTTAAAATTTTGGCTTGTCTGATTATCAACATGGAAGGCTCTTAAGCTTTGATTGAATGAATGAGGGTGCATCTTCCAATTTCTTCAGAAACCTCTGTAGTTATTGTGCTTGAGACTACATGAAAAATTTATTCTGGGAAGAATGAAGATATTACAAAGTATTTAGGTATTCCTTTGTGCATGATTATATAGCTCTACTGTTTAAAAAATGAATTTTGTTGGGCATATTGTTTTATGAGAGACTATCATAAAGAAAAGGTGGTGCCCTTACCAATGAGCCGAAAATGAGAATTTTGAATTTTATTATTAATTTTTGGATAGTATGTTGGTGATTGGGTTTCATAGCATGTGTTTGAAGATGGTGACAATGAAGGGTCACTTCAGCAACTTCTTAGCAACCTGTGGGTGCAGAGAATTGGATAACATTTCTTTCATTTGACCTAGAAAATGCAAAAACTCGTTGGCTTTAACAATATTCATTCCTTAATGCTATTTGTATTAACTGCACTCCTGTGATAATAATAAATAAGCCAAACCATTACGCAGATGAATACATCAATTGAAAAGAGGTGGGATCTGAAAAGTCTAGGCTATATGCAATTCCAAAGAAATGTTCACAAGCGTAGATCTGTTCATGATACTAGATAATGGAGAAATTCTAATGCTTAGAGAGCTTATGAATGGTATTCCCATAGATGTACTTCTATGAGATTGCTCCCTAAAGTTTGTAGATATTTTCTCATCTAGGTAATGGGATTTGGTGAACACTGTTGCTCTTCAAGCATTTCAACAAATGCAATTGAATACCTAAACCTTCTTAATCCATTTCAAGCATCAAGTTAATTTTTTTAAAAATTATTTTTTTTAGCTCCCTTGTTTGCTTGTGTCTGCATTGCATGAACAGTATAAGCAAAAGGCTTGCCATCATTATATGCATTTATGCATCCTCTGACATTACACTCGGAAAACAATCATGTCTCTCTGTTTTTTTGCACCAAGGAATTTTTGAAATTAATAATACAATAAACGTATTTTTACATTTTGTAGATATAAACTGCACTTCCTAATACAGATTTATGAAAAATATTTTTTATCAAAATAAATATTAACTCAGAAGAAAAGTTAAATTATTCATACTGAAAATTGTGTTACGGCATCCAGAAAGTAAGTCCCAATCGCGCCTAGAGATGGCACCGCTAGTCGGATAGGAATGCGCATGCGCAGGAATAGAGAGGAAGTATGTGGTAATAATGCAGTAAAATTTCAGCCTTGTGACAGCCGTGGTTACCGCGCTGTGCTAGGAGAAAATGAGTGCTCTGATATTGTCTCCCGCCAACTGCGAAGTTCGTGCAGTCATCCGAGGTTTGCACGCTCAAAAGCAAAGTCCAGCAGAGATCCATCGCCAATTGTGTCAAGCTTCCGGGAGACAATTTCGTGCACAAGGGAGCGAGACATCTGGGGAATTGACAAGAGAGTTCTGAAAGTGTGAAGCGCCGGTTCTGCTCAATTGCTTGCCGCACACTTTCCAACACTTCTGCCTTCACCAGGGACGGTCGGCCACTACAGTCGTCGTCGTGAATATTGGTTCGTCCTTCAGTGAACTGCCTGCACCATCGTCTTACCATAATGTCGTGTCCATACACTTGACACAATTGGCGATGGATCTCTGCTGGACTTTGCTTTTGAGCGAGCAAACCTCGGATGACTGCACGAACCTCGCAGTTGGCGGGAGACAATATCAGAGCAGCCATTTTCTCCAAGCACAGCGCGGTAACCACGGCCGTCACAAGGCTGAAACTTTACTGCATTATTCCCACATACTTCTCTCTACTCCTGCGCATGCGCATTCCTATCCGACAAGTGGTTCCATCTCCAGGCGGGATTGGCACTTACTTTCTGGATGGCCCTTTTACATTATTTAAAAACAATTTTTAAATTATCTTCCAAATGAAAAATATTCTTTCTGTTCATTCTAAATAATAAATAAATAGGGTTAAGTAAGCAAATAAAAAAACATCTTAACAATATATTCAAATTAAAAATAATAGTATTCAAAAGTAATTATTTCTCCTTTATATGAATATAAAATAAAATAAACCATAAATACCAATTAATTAATTCATTTTTATTGAAAAAAGAAAAAAATTAATTTGTAATATTCAAACTAAGTTCTAGCATTTTAAAACCCTGGTGATCACAGTTGATTGTCTTATTTCTGCACAGTTTACAACAGCACAAAGAACCTTGCTTTTTATGTTTACTCAGCTGATGCATGGCTGAGTGACAGCTTGAGTTGTGGATATAAATCTATATGCAATGCATCTGTCACTCAATAGATGTGATTCACAAATAACATCTTCATTTTATTCAACATAAATAAAACAATTTTCTCTGTTATTGGCATGCTGTTCTAATGGTTGATGAATAGCATGAAGGCTTTTGTTGCAGAAGCATGCCAATCTACAGAGTATTGAATTATAATTATTGATTTCATATCCTAAAAGTTAGTAACCTGTTTGACATAAAATGAGATGAGTCAAATAAAGAAATAAAATAAGATAAAGGAGAAAGAGGCATAGAAGATTCCTTTTCACATATGTTTCTCATGTTTGATTCTTCCTGCCTTTTTTCTCACCTGAAAATCCCACTTCTGGGGCTGTTCCTGGTGCTGCACTATGTTGCCTTCTGCTGTAATAGAATTTTATTCACAATTATATCTGCATTGATGAATGTATATATTATACAAACTTTAACTTCCTGTACTCGTATTCTGATAGTTATGTGCAAGATTCATTGGCTAAATATGTGCTTTGGATGGCACTAAACACCACCATAGGTGGCTGAGGTTTTTAAGGTGCGGACTCGTGCGCGGGAGGTCTGTGTTCTGAATCCTGCCAGGATCATCTTCCCTGACTGAGGTTTTTTCCAGGTTTTCCTCAGTCCTCAGAATGGCAAATGCCCGGGAGGTATCCTAAACTTAGGCCGGAAATATTTCCTTCCTAAAAAATCCTTTCCTACTATATCATTTTTGTTTCATGTATCATTTGTGTCCACCGCCTCTGGTGCCTCAGTAATAACAGGCATTAAACACTATTTAAAAAAAAGGCAATAAATGATCTTAATCTTAGCATTAGTTACACGATAGGTGAAGGGTAGTATAAAAGGAAACCCTCAGAATGAATGGATGGTCATTGTTACTATGAGTGAAACTGAGCAATAGTAAACATATTATCACATTCCTTTTCAGCCATTCTTCTCACCTCAGATAACATTGCTTTTCAGCTGGGTAGGGAAGGGTAGTTTAGTTTTATTTAGTGTTCTCTGAACATATAGGATGCTTTTGCAGCATGGGCTCAATCTCACAAAAGTTTGGTCTAATATATGCAAGTGTATTAGTACATGGTCTTGTAACTTTCTGTTCCATGAAAGAAGTGCAATATTTGTAAACTATTAGTAAAATGTTGCAAGTGATGTCATGTAAGAGCAAGATGTAGGAGGCTATACGTTATCATACCTTGAATTAGGTTATATTCACTCCTTAAGGATTTTTACAGAGCAGATTATTGTCATTCCTGCTAAATAGGTGTTGCATTTTTTCTAAGATATAATGATAACTTAAATACTTTATTATGCATTAATCGATATTTAAGTGCAAAAAATCCACTTTGAGTTGACAGTCTCATATTGCTATATTTAGGAGAATCAATTTCAGTAGTCGAAAAATAGCAGAAGAATTGACTTCCTGTTTTAATTAGTCTATTTGATCATTTATATTTAATGTTTTGTATTGCTTGACAATTATGATTTCATTATAAGCAAAAAATTGGGAAAATTGTGTCAAAAGAGATTATTTTAAAAGAGAATGAAGAATGAAAAGAAATTATTTTTGCTTGTGCAGTAAGAACCTTAAAATTATATAAACAAGATACTGGACAAAATATGCATTTGAAACAAGAAATGCCAGTACAAATCATAAGCCGTACTTTATTTTCATTTAACGTAACTTTATCATTGTACATAAATACTAATTCTTTCTTTATACATATTCTTACTCTCATTATAATCACTTTCGCTAATAATTAGCACACTTTGGTCAACTCACCCAAAACCATTAAAAAGATAATAAATTTTGTGCCAGTATTTGAACTTATTAATATTCCTACAATTATAGAGAAATTTATGCGAATAGAACAGTGAAAATGCACTTGTACAGTATTAAGTATGGAGTGGTAAAGTACAAGCGTAGCAGAAATCTTTGTAGAACATAATTTTACTAATAACTACAAGTTATAAGTTCATACACTTCTAATGTATTAGACCATATTTTTGTGGAACAGGGTCCTGGTGTCAGTATGCCTGGCTACATGAATTCAATCCTGTGCTTCTAAAGAATTTTTCCAAAGATTTGTCTGGAATAGGGTGCATCCAGCCTTGCGAGGACAATTGGCAAGTTATCTGACAGAGATATAATGTGATCTCAGAAGCCATTGTAAAGGCTAGTAAGGTGCATTTCAGTGTGCATATAAACCTTGGCGCCCTTTGGGTTCACAGTCAACTCATAAGACTTGGCACCGGGCATGGCTAGTTGTCAATTATTGAACATTAATTTGATAAATTAATTAAATATATTGCCATACTGAAATTAGAACAAGTCAATTATAACAATGACAACATAATGCATGAGTTGATGCATAAGTAATAGTAAACTATTCTTTCACTTGAAAATGCACCAAGACTATAAATTCAATATGTAGATTTAAAAATGTGTGACATTTACCTCTTAATGTTGCCATCAAATCAGATATAAGTCAGAAACCACTTATTTTAACAAATGTCAATCTTTTGGTAATATTGGTGCGTAATGGCAGTAATTAAAGTGGAACAAATCTCTTAAGTCAAGATAGTAGTTCTCTGCAGTAAAAATGCATGGTAATATATAAAGCTATGAGAAGCATAGGGAGATTGATGAGCTCTGCAGTGTTTGGACATTATTATTTAACAAAGTTTGCCTAACCAGGAATACCAATAAGTATGAATGAACACAAGTTTTCTAATGAAGCAAGTGCTTGGTTAATGCACACCTGAGCATGCTAATTAATGGAAATTCTGACCAGTTGTAATATGACAGATATAATAGATTGACAGGCTGCCATGATACATTGGCAAAGGCTCTTGAGATCTTCTTGCTCCTCTGCATAAACTTGTGTTAAATATCCCCAGAGGAAGTCTTAAGGTATTAGATCAGGTGATGACCAGCCAAGAGATTGATCCTTGACTTTCTATCCAATGACCAGGATATGCCACGTATAGATGGTTGCAGGCCACCATTGAACAGTGCAGTGGAGCTCCATCATGTTGAAACGACATGCTACTCTAGTGGTACATCCTCTAGCTGCAGTAGGAGCTCATTGCAGAGAAAATACAGGTAGTGTGCTCCTTTAGATGCCCCTCAAAGAGAAATAGTTCAATAAGGTGATCACCCAAGATTTGCACATCAGATATTCACTCCCCACTGCACTTGAAATGCTGCTGCCTTCCTTACCCAATGAGGGTTATCAACACTCCAATAATGCATTATACAGCAATTTATGGTCCCATTGTTATGGAATTGTGATTTGTGAGAAAACAGGATTCTGAATACAAACCCCATATCATTTGCCACTTTGCCTGGCACCCATTTACTGAAGTCCACCTGGGCTTCAAAATCTCTCCCTTGAAGTTCTTGGTGTAGGTACAAGTGATAGGGTTTAACTGTATTAGAATGCAGTATATTCCACAGAATATGCAGTATATCACAGAAGACTGGCTAATTTCACTTCTTGTGCAACTGCCTGCATACTAGTATGAGACTTTTTCAGGATAGCATTCAAACAATCTCTTTTTTGACACCAAATGACACTGGTGTGTTTCTAACAGGAGACATCCTTGCAAGTGACACTATTGTACACAGATATCTTTCAACACTCCAGAAAGCATTTTGCTGTTAGTTCTTATCTCTGTGGGTATATCTTCTGATATAGACAATGAGCTTACTATGCATTCCCTATTGATTCTGCATAGATAAAAGGCATACCAATGTATATCCATGTAATGCATATTGAAAGACTGGGACAAAACCTGTGTTAAAATCTTACATATGCATGAGTGGTGAAAACAGGCCACAAACATTGTAATACCAATCAAATAGGATATAAACATGTAATTTGAATGCTATTTTGATTATAAGTAAGAAGCTTCATATTGTAAGGTAATGCTTTAAAGGAAGTACATTTTTGAAATATTTATCGTGCCAAAATTTATACTGCCTAGAAGTATTAAAACAATTATTCCATTACAACATGAGTGCTCAAAATAAAAAAATAGGAAAACAAATAAGGAGTTGTGGTAGTGCTCGAACCACCAATCCAACTGTCATATTTATTCCTGGCAATGCTTGCAATAAGGTAACCAGTCAACTGAAATAGGAATTGGAAGATTACTACATAATCAATATGTAATCATAATTTTGTCATGCATCATTTTTATTCCTCAAATTATTTTTAACTTTCATTGCTTATTGTGCTGTCCTATACCTGATTACATTGCATGACCTTGTAATATTGTCATACAACAGACCTATATATCTGTAACTGTCTTATTAAAACTGCATGTTTTCAGGTGGTCCTGTTCTTATGGCATGGGTCATCTCTTGTTGCTTTATAGAGTAAGTCTGCAGTAAGCATAGGGATATTGGCCATCTCATTACTTATGGTTTAACAGATTGTATATCTTCTAGAAAAATAAGGGGCAGCTGATTCACCTGATATAGTAGCAATAATGTGTATACACTAATTATCATTAAGAATAACATATTTATTAGAAGATTATAATTCAAACCTTAATATTAAACATATCAGTAAGAAAAATATATATCACTGTACAAAAAGAAACCACTTCTTTGAAATATTATTGGAAAATTTATTAAATATAGCTTATTTATCAAAAAAAAACCTTTTTATCCCCTTTTAACTAAGCAGATATTTGGTATAAAGAGAATCATAATGATACACAAGTGTATAGCAATTAGAATTTTTTTTTTCATATTATTAAAATGTTCTGTAAATTAGATTAGACTGTTCCAAAGCCAGTTCAAACATGTCAAAATACTATTAACACCTCCACTGAAGTGGAGTTGGTCCCCAGCTGAAGATGAGAGCAAATGCTCTTAAAATATGTTCTAATAAATTAATCAGTTAATGAAATAGTGTCACCTAATACCAACCTCTTAATGTGTATAATTAATCGACTTGGCTGTTTCTAACTTCTATTAAGTTTACAATTTTATCCACTCAAGCTCAGGTTGTGTACATATATTTTGCCTATAAGTTGCCTCCTACACCCAAGAATGCAGGTTCGAACCCGGCCAGGACCGATGGATTTTTTCGGGCGTAAAAATCCTAAGTATGGCTTCCTTCGGAAGGGAAGTAAAGCCGTGGGTTCTGTGTCGTATATTTACAGCACGAAAAAAAACCTCAAGCCTAAAAGAGAGGCCTGTGAGCAAAATTTGTCAGCCGTTTCACGCCCTGAGTTGAATGGGACGCTGATGACCTGAGATGTTAAAGAGCGTCCATAAATAAATCAACCAAAAAAAAAAAACCTATAAGTTGCATTTTAGCAACTTGTGTATTTTATTTACTTTAGATTGCTATCATGATAAGATATGTTCTTTGTCTTGTATGATAATGTTCAACTTTGTTTTTCTAGATTGTGATGACCATTCGAAACTCATGTGCTGAAATGACAGAAGAAGAACTTGCAAAGATGAGTGTAAATTTATTGAATTGTCAATCTTCTGTTGAAGGAAGGCAACAGTTTCCTTGCACAGAGAAAATGGCAAGTATAAATAATATTGTTAAGTAAGGTAAACTTTTCATAGCTGTGGCTATTAGTAATTATTGTAATGCTAGGATTGTGCATAATTATTAATATATAGTATGTCACATTTTGTGTCAAACACTGTTTAAGTATTTAATTTATTATATGTAATGGATCATCAACAATTTTCTCTGCACTTGGGTATGTAAACTGCACAGGAGAAAGTTGTACTCCTACATTTCTGATATTTCCTTCCTTCGAAACCAGTTTTTAGCTGGTAATTCGCCCACCATTGCTAAGGTTTGAACTTTAGTGTGTGTTCTTGCCTTGGTGGTTAATTGAATACAGTAACTATACCCTCAGTGCATGGTCAGTGCTACCACCCAAATTTTATTCCCTAGTGAAATCTCAGCTATATAATGGCTGCATAGTGACTTCACAATGGCCCTTTACTAGTTTTAATGTTGTATATATCCTGTATAGCTCAGTGATCTTTGCATTTATAAGTACATATATTGCATTACAAAATTAATAGAAGTTTTAAAGAAATCATTTAAGAATATCACCTTTTATATTTTCTTACTTTGACAGGCATTGTCAATGATAATATCATCTATGTATTTTTGTCTATAACAGTAACTATATCTAGTGTTTTCCAACTTTGCTAAAAATTGTGTCACTAGATTGACACAAATATTTTTATAGCTTTGTCTGGGCTTTCAATTTCATTAGCATAAAAGAAAAAAAGAAAGTTCATTGCATATTTAACATCACTAGGAAGAATACATTGTTCTGAAGACTCTTGCATTATGGAATTGGGAATATAATGTCCCTTTTCATATTCTTCTAGTAGTAAAGAAAGGTGCAAGATTATTATGCATTTCTTTCCATGTTTGGGATTCATAAAAGAGTAAATTTAATATTGGGAAGCACATATCTTAAATATCTGACCTCAAACTATTTAAACATTAATGATGGAATCTTAACATCACATCCAATAGAGCAAACCACAGGGGTCTTACAAGGGATTCTAAGCTCATTTTATCTTAACAAGCTGATGGTGCAGAAATCTTTCCACAGGAGATAACTCTATATATGTATGCCAATGAATGATTCTTGCTTGAAGATCCCAAGAACAACTACAAGCTGCTTTTGATTTTCAGTGATGTGGGCAGAAGATAACAGTCTTCATTTCAATGAGGAAAAGATGTGTTCTTGATGTTTTGGAAGGGTGGAAAGTCCGCTTGTTTTCCCACAAGTGCCAGAAATCCTTTAAAAAAATGTGAAAATTTAGGTATTTAGGCATTATTCTACAAGGCTCAGACACTGTTTTCATGCTTTACTTTAATATTAGACAACGCTGCAACTAGAGTCATGAATCACATTAAACATTTAAATAAGCTATCCATCATTACAGCTTGAAATGTTTCAACTAAATGTTTCATTCAATGGAACATTTGGACTAAAAAAACCTATGGTCACATTTAAAAGTGAAGCACCTTGAGCAACTAGAAAAATTGAAAGCAACTTTCCTGATGAAGATTTTATATATCTTAAATTGTACCACTCAGGACTGGGCTATGAATTAACAAGAGAATATTTTACAAAGACGAATTTAATTCTAATCTGCTGCTGTCCTATACTCCTATGTGCAACTTATAGAAAAACTGCATATATAGAGGAGAGAGATAATTGCATCACTAATGCAATGACTTGTGAAGACTGGAATCATAGGGACTAAGAGCTTAGACACTATTAACATTTCACTTTGCATGGTTTCTCCTACAAACTACTAAAGGTTCCATTGGTCAGACTGAGAATGTATGTGTGAATGGTGTGAATTGTGATCTTTATCATGCAATGTGTTTTGCACTGTGCAGTCAAACAAGAATCTCTAATGGCATTTTACAATGACTATTAACATCTGACATTGATTATGTGCACATTTTATGCTATAATATAGTAAATATAAAATCTTTCTTCATCCAGAAACTGTGTATTGTGGTGATTATTGGAAAAATTCCATGTCCTATATATCGCCACAGGTGGCCGAGGTCGTAAAGGCGTGTACTTTTGAGCAGGAGGTCTGAGATTCGGATCCCCCCCAGGACCATATTCCCTGACTGGGAGTTTTTTCCAGGTTTTCCTCAGTCCTCATAACCGGCAAATGCTGGGGAGGTACCCTAAACTTAGGCCTGGAACACTTCCTTCCTTAAAAAATATCCTTTCCCAATATATCATTTCATTTCATATATCATTAGTGTCCCTGCCTGTGGTGCCTCAATAGTAAAAATGGGCATTTACTCCAAAAAAAAAAAAGTCTTATATAAATACTTTAGCTGTTATTCCTCCTAGAATTATCTTGTAAAATTGTGCTTAGTTTTTGGTAACTTAAATTCATGCGTTATTGGTAGAATAAGCATCATTATCACAGAGTCACTGAAACTATGTTGTAACTTCGTCAAATAAATCCAATATACGAGAGTTGGAACTTAAATAAGGGCAGCTATTTATTTACAACTGGTACAAAAGAGTTACATTTTAGCAACCTTTACTGTTCCTTCATTGTAGTCACCAGCATTATGTATAACTCGTTGCCAGCGATGTGGAAGTCGTAGTATACCTTTAGCAGAGCCTGTTTTCTTGGTGGTACAGATGGAGCAGTCTACTGCCTGTTGAATCTCTGGAACACTTCTGAAGTGAATGCCACGAAGTGGTTCCTTCATCTTCGGAATCAAATCAAAGTAACAAGGACTTAAGTCCGGGGAGTAGGTGGATGTACTTCCCAGCCCTATCGACCCAATAAATCAGCCACAGCTTGCGCTGTATGCGCCCGAGCATTGTCGTGCAAAATGATGGGTGGATTCTGCAGAAATTGTTGCCGCTTCTTTCTCAAAGCTGGTCGCAGGTGGTGCTCCAAAAACGAACGGTAATACTCAGCATTGACGGTCTGCCGTGGAGGAATATAATGCGTTAGGATAACACCACAGTCGTACACGAGAATCACCATAACTTTCACAGTATTGGAGCTCTGACGAACTTTCGACTTTTGTGGTGACCCATACTGATGCCATTCGTTCGATTGGCGTTTCAGTTTTGTCTCATACGATTTGGGCCATGTCTCATCCAGGGTTATGATACGGCGTAAGAAAGTCTCTTCTTTGCGCTCATAGCTGTCCAAGTACGTCTTAGCAGCGTCGTAACGCAACCATTTCTGCATTTTCGTCAAATCATGCGGAAGCCATCGTGATGCAATTTTTCGCATGCCCAGGCGTTCCTTCAGGATGTGAAGCACAGTCGTGTGTGCTAATCCGGTTTCTTGAGCGAGCTCACGAATCGTCTGGCGTCGATCACTGTCCAGTAACGCGGCAAGAGCATGCACTTCTTCACTGACTCTCGTAGGACGACCTGCCCGATGAATGTCTGCCACAGTTTGCCGACCATCTTTGAAGGCTTTTACCCAACGTGCCACTGTTCTGTAAGGAAATGCAGATTCCCTTCAAGCCTCTTGAAGACCTTTATGATACTGTCGTGCTGTACAACCTCTGGCACATTCAATCTTGATCCAACTCCGTTGTTCCTGTTTTGAAAACATAGTGGCAACAGTACGTTAGACCACTAGCTCACAAGTGACTGTGTTTCTCTCTGTGGTGCGCATGCAGGTGATGTGGGAAGGGAGAGTCCATTTGCTCTGAGAAAAGATAGGTATGTAAACAATATGTGCTATCAGCGACAATATTAGATTCCGTTGCATAGCATCTCCACAGCAGTGTTGCCACTATTTAAGTTCCAACCCTTGTATTAATTAGCTCTTGGAGCAACTACAGTATCTCCCAAAGTAAGAGCCAGAGTTTTGGACAATTTGAATATAGCCCAAGCTATTGCATCATTGATTTTTCAACTATTGTTTTTGTCATACTTACTGTTTCATCAGTTGATACTGATAAGATAGAACCCTTCTGAAAAGCGACAGTAAATATTGCACACTTGTGTATATGATACTAAGATAGAGATGTAGTCAGAACTGTACTATGGATGCCTGTAACAAGTTCCGTTATATAACAGAAACTCTTCAAATGCTCTTTTGGATAGCAAGCTGCAATGGAATGGAGAAAAATTCATCCGTCACTGCCAGGGACCTAACACTAGACTAACCAGTCTGCACTCAGGTGCTTTATAACCTCAGCTTCCCTGCAATTGGTTTATATTTTGTGGATAATTTTTTAAGTTTAATGCCCAGATTTTTTGTTTACAACTTAGCATTCTGGAAACGTAGTGTAGTTGCTGGATTTAAAAAACAACCAAATATTTACATTTAATGACTGGATTTAAAGAGTGGGGCTCAACTTGGGTATTCATTTTTTTTTACACTAAACTCCATTCACTTACACAAAAGTAAGACGCGTTTCGGGAGAATCTCCCGAGAATTTATATACTCCAGATTTTTGTGTAAGTGAATGGAGTTAGTGTGAAAAAAACTGTATTACATTATTTATGTATTTATAGTATTGCATTTATTTTGTATTTAACAAAAGCATATAGCAAATATGAAATATTAATCTAATATGTTCACTTAAAATGTAAATTGGAACTTGCACATTGAAGCTAATCATATTAATTGATATCATTGTATGATTCAGTTGAGCTACACACTCTTAATAATTATAATAATAGAATGCAAAATTTATTAAATAAAAAATATGTTCAGATCCAGTAAGACCCATTAAAAGGGTGCATTAATTCCATCAATCAGGTTCTGAAAACATGTACAGTCATCCCAAAAGAAACAATATACAAAATAAAACAGTGCAACCCTAAAATAGCTAAGATATATGGTTTACCTAAAATTCACAAGACTGGAAATGGTATGTGTCCTATCATTAACAACAATACTCCATCTTACTATTTAGCAAAATGGTTAGCTAATAGATTCAAGACATTACCTAAATTTCAAAGCAGAGTATAAACAATTCATATCAGTTAAAAGAAAAAATTAAGAACATAAAACTACATTCCTCTGACACGCTAATTTCTTTTGGCATAGAATCTTTGTTTCCAAGCATACCAAAAGAAAAACTCCTAATTTATCTACATGATTGGCTTAAAACAAGTGGAATTAAGAATACACACATAAAAGAATACATCAAACTCACAGAAATTTACATAAACCAAGCCTTTTTTACTTTCAAAGGAAAATTTTATAAACCACAAGCGGGACTTACAATAGGCAGCCCCTTATCTCCATTTCTAGCTAACCTCTTCATGAGTAGATTTGAAACACACATCAATACAGCTTTTCCACACATATTTAAGGTATGGTACAGGTATGTCTGTAATATATTTGCCATAGTTAACAAAAAAAACTCATTGACGATGCCTTAAAACTTTTGAATATACAAGATAGAAACATATCATTTACATACGAAGTAGAAACAGATAATATGTTGCCATTCTTAGATATTAAAATAATGAAAGGTCAAGGAAATTTGGAATTTGGAATATACAGAAACAATACACATGCAGATAATCACATCAAAGCTGACAGTATTAACCCCACAGTGCACAAACATGCAGTAATTAACAGTTTAACACACCGCCTAGTTAATCTACAAATTAGCAAAGAAGAATATTTTAATGAATACAAACAAATAGATGAAACAGCTTTTAAAAATGGTTTTAAAAAAGAACTAGTACACAAAAAGATGCAGAAATTCAAGAGACAAAAACATATCAAAGAAACCACAACACTTTCAGCAAGAAAAGATAAACTAATTTTTAAAAAGTTGACTTATCATCCATGGGCTACAAAAAAATTTCATAATATTCTTAAAGGTTTTAATATCAGGTTGGCACTGATTAATAGATTTAATATTAAAAACTGATAGTAAATGTTAATGACAATATTCCACAAGAGGAAAAGTCAGGTATTTACAAAATAAATTAAAGCAAAATTATTAAAATCAGTACAAGGAAGGACCTATGAAACTAACAACCTGGGAGAAAATCTACATCTACAAATACAAAGACAGCATAATGAACTTTGACATTGATGGGGATGAAAACATAAACTGCAAGTTTATCACACCAACACCATAGCAGAATACACATTCCCACAGCTCAACGAATGATCAGACAGTTGAACTTTAGCCTGGTTGAAGATGGGAACTAAATGTTCTGGAAACTGGTACCATAAATTTATGAAAAGTAAGTGAATCTTTAAGAGTGTGTAGATGAACTGAATCGTATAATGATATCAATTAATCTATTATGTGTTTGAGAATTATAAATTGTATGTAAGAACGCTCTGCAATGACCTTCAGAAAATGTTTGTATTATATGTAGAATTGCTTGTCTGTTACCAGGAATTGTCCATTACTAAGAATTGCTCATCTGATACTGGGAATTATCTGTCTAGTACCAAGAATTGCTCTACCTGTTGCTAAGAAATGCTTTCCCCCCCTTTTGCCATGAGTTGTTATGTATATTACTAAGAATGCTCATCTGTTACAAGGGATTGCTCTGCCTATTACCAAGAATTCCTCTGCCTGTTTCTAAGAATTGCTCGTCTGTTACCAAGAATTATTCTACCTATTTCTAAGAATTGCTCATCTTTTTTTTACCAGGAATTGCTCTGCCTGTTTTTATGAATTTCTTGTCTGTTATCAAGAATTGTGCTACCTATTCCTAAGAATTGTTGTCTGTTACCAGGGATTGCTCTGTCTATTATCAAGAATTGCTCTGCCTGTTTCTAAGAATTGCTCGTCTGTTACCAGGAATTGCTCGTCTGTTACCAAGAATTGCACTACCTATTCCTAAGAATTAATTGTCTGTTACCAGGAATCGCTGTACCTGTTTCTAAGAATATGCTCGTCTGTTAGCAGGCTTTGCTCTGCCTTTTCAAATAATTGCTCTTTTGTCATCCACGGGTGGCCGAGGTCGTTAAGATGCAGACTTGTGATCGGGAGGTCTGGGGCTCGAATCCCGCCAGGACTGTTCTCTCTGATTGAGGTTTTTTCCAGGTTTTCCTCAGTCCTCATTAATGGCAAATGCCAGGGAGGAACCCTAAACTTAGGCCTGGAACGGTTCCTTCCTTAAAAATAAATCCTTTCCCAATATATCATTTCATGTATCATCAGTGTCCAGCGTCTGTGGTGCCTCTGTAGCAAAAATGGGCATTAAACACTATTCATTCATTCTGCCCATTACTAAGAATTGCTTGTCTGTTACCAGGAATTCCTCTGCCTTTTTCTAATAATTGCTCCTTTGTTATTAGGAGTTCCTGTGCTCGTTACTAAGAATTGCTTGTCTGTTACAAGGAATTGCTCTACATGTTTCTAAGAATTACTTGTCTGTTATCAGAATTTGCTCTACCTTTTGCTAATAATTGTTCCTTTGTTATTAGGAATCCCTCTGTATAATATTAAGAATTGCTTGTCTGTTATTAGAAATTGTTCTGCCTATTATTAAGAATGGCTCTGCCTGTTCCTAAGAATTGCTCGTCTGTTATCAGGAATTGCTATGCTTGTCACTAAAAAATGCTCCAACTGTCACTAAGAATTGCAGAAATTACTGTTTGTTACCAGGAATTTCTCTGCCTGTTAGTAAGCTATGTCTGCCACTAAGAATTGCTTTCTTTTTTCTGAGAATTGCTCTGTATATTACTAAGAATTGGTTGGTATCTTATAAGAATTGCTGTTCAAAATTGTCTCCCCCATTGTTAGCACTCAAAGTATAACAATATGATTGAAGGACAAGCCCTTCAAAGTATCTTTGGTCCTTTACAAAGATTGTCAAAACCCAACATAATGCTAGCAAATAATGCTTCTGCTATGTCGATGGGTGTTTCATAAGCAATTTATTTAATATAATCCCAAACATTCGGGAACGTTCTTGCCAAGCAACTGGATCTGCTCTCCCTATCCAACAATTTGGAAAATTAGTTTTAAATAATTTTGACAATTTAAGCCAAAATGTGTGGGTGCATTGTTATGTTAAAAGATCATGTTTCTCTGAATGTTAATCCAGATATCTTTGGTAGCTTCGAAAGCATTTCTGCAAGAAAAATATCATAAATATATTCATTCAATCATAACAATGGCCCCACTAGAAAGCTATCAACAAAAATGTTACCATGCTGTATCTGTCCATAATAAAGCATAGAGCAAAATCAGACAGTTATTTGTATATAAATAGCATTCAGCAAATTGTTGTTCACCGCCATGGGTGGCCGAGGTCGTTAAGGCACGGACTCGTGAGCGGGAGGTCTGCGGTTCGAATCCCGCCAGGACCGTCCTCCCTGACTGGGGTTTTTTTCCAGGTTTTCCTCAGTCTTCATAACTGGCAAGTGCCGAGGAGGTACCTAAAACTTAGGCCTGGAACGCTTCCTTCCTTAAAAAATATCCTTTCCCAATTTATCATTTCATCTCATGTATCATCAGTGTCCACCGCCTGTGGTGCCTCAGTAGTGAAAACGGGCGTTAAACACTACTAAAAAAAAAAAAAAAATTGTTGTTTACCAAGATAATCATTTGGGATTAATTTGTACTTTTTGGATAAGAAATGAATGCTTTTCATACTCATTGAAGACTCTCCAATACAGACTTGTGACTTATTCATCGAATGGGTAACAGTGCTGCTAGTTTGTGAATTATTTTGAAATCTCTGCAAAACCTCATCTTTAAAGTCTTTAAAGTATAAAATCTCAAAATATGGTTTGCTCCTGAAATTACTTTCTCTACTTGGAACTGGCCATATTCTTGAAGATGCTGTTGCAGTCTTGAAAATGTTGTATGGCAAGGAAAATGGCACTGAGGGTGTTGCTCCTCATGGATTCACTTTGCAAATTAGCATTGCTGTAAGCTGCTCCAAATGACTTATGCATGTCTAGAGCCTGGTAGAACTCGCAATCACATGTCTGAAAAGTCAATATTTGTGTACCAATGCATTTTAATATGACAAAATTAAATAAACAGATCTCACAGAAGATATTTTGTTATGTACAACAACAAACTACTTGTTTATTAATTCCGTAGTAACAATAATAATTGAAACATATAACTTCAGTTGTTTATGATAATAAGAAAGCTGAAATATAACTGTAGCCAAAAAGTAAATGATCCGTTCTTTTATATTGAAAATGAAGCATTTCTAAACACTTCTTTATTGTAAAAAAAAAAAAAAAAAAAAAGTTCATCTCTATATCACATCAGAAAAGTATAAATAGTCATTCTGATACACTATGGTATATATACATTTTTTCATTGTCGTTTTTGGTGTTTGCTAGGAAGGATTCTAAATTCTAAAGCTGTGGAGATTTAAAGAAAAAGTTCAAAAATCTTTTCATGAGTACACTCTCAATTGCTTCAGAATTTGCTAAAACAGCCATATCAAAAACAATACACATAACAATACAAGAAATCAAAATAAAAATTGATCAAAGTCACATAAAAGATATTAAAACTATGCATCAAGATAAGATGTAGGTAAACATAGATGCAAAAGAAAATTTTGTATATATCACTGACCATAAGGCAATTGTAGCCAAGTTCAAGATTATGACAGGTCAAAACTGCATAGCACATCCTTTAAATAGGATGAAAATATTAGATACAGGCTTAGGTACTTTAGATCACTATACCTACTCCAGTATAGTGCCCCCAGTAAAGAGAGAGAAAGAGGACAAGATATATATAATAAGCTTATATTGGGAAGCAAGAAGAAATATGGTATAACTACCTATATCTGGAAGTTGCAGCACACTAATTTAACTACTTCTACCAAAAACATTTTTCACAATATTACTTACAATAACATAACATTGCCATTATATATAAATCAAAATCAAAAAGCCTAATGTGTTCTGTAGAACAATTCCCCTTATAGCACAACACATCATGAGTTTGCAAAAACGTAATTTTTTTTTTGAAATAGGTAGAGATCAATGTGTAAATCATTCCATCTGCAAAACAAGCACTAAATCCTGAATGCATTGCCTTAAAGTACAGAATTATTTATGTGATGATCACAACATGTAATTATAACACATGTACTGGAGGAAAAGTAGAAGCAATGTATTACAAGTTAATAAACTCCTATACTTTAAACTAACACCACTCAATTGCTTTTGAGTGTAACCACTTAAAAATCCATAATTTCTTAAGTCTTGTAATTATACCTAAGTAAGATATTTCAGGTGGTTGAAAGAAAAGAGCCATAACATATAAAACTGTAGCTCATGACATTATAACAACAGTTTTTGGAAGACTTGTTATACCTTCCATTTAGTGTATTAAAAAAAAGTGCCTTAATTATCCATTCCATGGAAGCTATACTTTTACTATTAGTACTCAAGCTATGGTGCTTCAGCAATGTTCTTATTGCTGTTTCAAACAGCTTAGATATCATAGAGCAC
Organism: Metallyticus violacea; assembly: GCA_030762175.1. NCBI lineage: Eukaryota > Metazoa > Arthropoda > Insecta > Mantodea > Metallyticidae > Metallyticus > Metallyticus violacea. The sequence continues at coordinate 48,215,782 of CM060841.1, forward strand.
AATATTATTGGGTATCGGTTTTTTTAACGATTTTTAAATGAAACCATGTTTGTAAACTGAGTCCTTGGTATCACCTTTACATTCACTAAAATAGAGAAATAACAGAAAGAATCCAGTTACATTGCATATTTAGAAGATGATGTTTGCTTTACAAAGCAAATAAAAACAATGAAAGTTACATAGATTTTCATTGACTTTGAAATTTAACTTAAATGTCATTGTAGTAAAAAGACGTAAAGCAGATGTTTTTTGAAGGTGTTAACTTATTACAGAGTGCTCTTTACATATAAATATAATTCTGACATATGTTAGATTAATATTTCACATTTGATATCTTCATGACTATGCTTTTGTTAAATATAAAACATATGCATTGTTATAAATGCAAGAGTACTTTTTAAATTTTGATTTTTAAGTATACCCCTACTCTTAATGGTCCAATTTCCCCAATTTTCCGAAACTATTTTTATTATTTGATATAAATGGTGTATCTCAAATTTTGTTGTGAAGGAATAAAATATTGGTGTCGCTAGAGCAATTTTTAAACTTTGATTTTCAGGTTAATCCCCACTCTAATGGCCTAATTTTCATGATTTTCAGAACTATATACTTTGTTTTATTTAAATGGTATATGCGGAGTTTTGTTGAGAAAAAGAAATAATGCTGCTAAAACAATTTTTAACTTTGGTTTCAGATAAATCCCTCCTAGTAATTCAATTTCACGATTTTCAGAAACTATTTTTCTTATTTTATTTTAATGGCCTATACCAAATTTCCTTGAAAAAACATTTGAAATTGCAACCGCTAGAGTGATTTTTAAATTTCGCTTTAACCCCCACTAGTTTTTCAGGTGCACCCCGACTCCTAATGGCTTGATTGCCCTGATTTTTGGAAACAACTTTTATCAATTTATTTTATAGAAATTTACTGAGTTTCATTGAGGTGAAGCAGAAATTCTGGCCATTAGAGTTATTTTTCAATTTATTTAAAAATTTTCACTTTAAATTAATCCCCACCCCAATGGTCCAATTTTGCTGGCTAACGAACTAGACGAATTGGTAATTGATGGTTATATGCTGAGTTTCATTCAGAAAAACAATTGCGACTGCTAGAGCATTGACACACACATATGTATAAAAATTACAAAATATATCTGTGTTTGTGTAAACACACACACACTAGTTTTTCAGGTGCGCCCCGACTCCTAATGGCTTGATTGCCCTGATTTTTGGAAACAACTTTTTATCAATTTATTTTATAGAAATTTAATGAGTTTCATTGAGGTGAAGCAAAAATTCTGGCCACTAGAGTTATTTTTCAATTTAAAAATTTTCTCTTTAGATTAACCCACACCCCCAATGGTCCAATTTTGCTGGTTAACAAACTAGACGAATTGGTAATTGATGGTTATATGCCGAGTTTCATTCAGAAAAACAACAATTGAGACTGCTAGAGCATTGACGCACACGTATGTATAAAAATTACAAAATGTATCTGTGCGTTTGTGCACACACACACATATATGCACACACACAGATATATTTTTGTAACTTTTGTAAAAGATAAAAAAACTTTTTATATATTTTGTTGCCTGATAGGTATGATCAATGGAGATTTGTAAAGATTATTCAAAACAAATTCTATTAGTAGAATTGCAATAGCTCACATTCCTTCAGAATTTGCTAAAGAAGAAATAAAATACATGTTAAGGGTACAGCTGCAGGGATTTCATTCCTTCGAAATTTCCTAATATTGTGTTGAACCATTTTTCTGTATGCATGAAAAATAATATAAACCTCAGACTGTTTATTGATTACATTTTTCAGACACTGCGTCAGTGTACCAGCAGTATGGATGCTGATATGTGGAACACTTACCATCTCATGAACAACCGTGCAAGAGCTGTGTGCTATGCTGCAAGAAATCAGCAGTTTCGAGCCCTTTCTGAAATGACAGTCAACAAGCTAATGAATGCAGCTCATGATCAAATTACTACAATGAATACATTAAAAGTAAGAAAACATCTATAACTGTAGGATGGAAATTCTTAATTTTCTTCATAAATTTCTCTTTGATATTGTGTATTATGAGAAATGCCAGCAATGATAGACTGTTAACTTTTAAATTTCTGTAGTTATTTGTGTAATGAGATCCTGGAAAAGGTAATAAATTATTGTTGTATAAACATAATATTAAAAGCTGGTAAAAGCATTTGTAATTGAATAGCTATCATTGTAAAACTGTAAATACACACTGATTAATTTACTCTTATCAACTTTTACAAGGCTACTTATAATCTACAATCAATTTCTTATGCCTTCTGATCTCTGCAAATTTCCTATACCTCAACTTGGTCATTCTTATCTTAACCACCGGGTTACTTGTATGGTATATGAACCCCCCTTACAATTCCCTCTTCCCCCTTCCTCTGTGTCTTTTAACTCCTTCCCTATACATCTCCTCCATTTCTCCCTTATCTTCCCTAAAAATTCCCCAATTTCATTAATTTTCTGTATCCTCTCCTGTCAGTATTTTAATTACTATTATATCTTAACATAATATATCCCATTTATCATTCCAAATACTATCCCTCCATTTTTTCACCATTTCACATTCTAATAAACAATGAAACATATTATCTACTTTCCCACACATTACGGATCCTACCTTATAACTTTTTCTTACTCCTTTAAGGAATAAAACTCCTGTACGCATCCTTGCCAGGCCTATTCTTCTGAACTAGTCACAATTATCTATATACTTTTCTCTTCCCCAATTTTTCTTTATCTTCCTATATAACTCCAAAGAGCTTATCCTCCAAACTAGCTCAAATCTCCTGCTTCTCAATATCTTCTATACTCTGTCTCAGATTTTTCCAAAAATCTCTCCTATTACTTTGACCCAATCTCCAAACATCTCCCATTTCAATTTCTCATAATATAATTCCCACTTCTCCAAACCAACTCTCTTGTCCCAAAACATCTCTTTGATGTGTAAGACATACTTTTAGAATATTATTATTAAGACGTGTATACCATTATTTCATAATTCTCTGAACTATTATACCTTTCCTTCCTGCTCTTCCCAATTCTAATAAACTTACCCCATTTCTTGGTAATCCCAATACTTCTCTATGAAACATTCTGTGGACCACATCAATCTTCATCCAACCCTTTGACACCCATCAAACTTATACCACATACATTATCTTAGCTTCAACCACTGCCTCATATAATCTATCAAACCATTTCATTGGTAATGTGGAAATTTTATACAACTTATTCTAACTGCCCTCATAGCTAATTTACCTTTGGCATATACACTTCTGGACTGCACCTTCCATCCTCCATTTCTTGCAAATCTCACCCCCAAATATTCAAATTCTTCCACTACTTCTATTGATCTCCATTTATAAACCATCTCTCATCCTTCCTTTACAAGGCTAGTTAGTAGATGCATTTATTCTAAATGCATTCAATCTTTTTTATTGTTGAAGTTTTGCTGTCATGTATAATTATAGTAATGCACTGCTGCAAAGACACTGTGGCATACTTTCAGTCAGAACCTGCAATTGTGGAATGAGTGACAGGGAAAGCTGGAGTAACTGGAGAAAGCCTGACAAGATGCTCCTTTGTCTGCCACAAATAACATTTAATGGCCACTTGGATTAAACCTCCCACCTCATTGGGAGTCAAACTGTCTAACTACTCAGCCATGGTGCCTTCTTTAAAGTGATTAGAAAATTCTGTAATTGTTATAGTTATTGTTTTTCATACCGTAAATATTAATGTTTTCCCTTCTTTTTATTAATATTAGATGATCTTGAGTACATTTTGCCCAAATAAGATAAAGGACCTATTTCCTCATAGTTGGAATTCCCTTTTTTCAATCTTTTTTTTGTCTCAACAAAGTAGCGGAGGAGGGAGGTAATAAAAATGTTAAAATAGGAGTAGAATAGATAATTTTATGAACACTTGTTTGTTTTGAAACATTTATTACATTAATTTCATTTTAAAATATATGTTTGTATTTACACAGTATTTTGAGGGTCAGCATTTGCACAGAAGATAAATCCTCTGAAACTGAAAGTTGTGTGGTTGGAAAGAAAACGTGCAACATATTGATTTTATATCTTTTCATATTTTTGCTATTTGTACATACTTTTTATTTAAACTCAGAAGTCAAAGAAATGTGTCAGTTGCTTATTTTGAATGTCCTACTGGTGTTTCTTTGGCAGTGTACTTCTGATCCTTGTTTAAATTCTTATGCAATTATCAGAATTTCCTGAAAATTTAGCAAGAGAAACTTGTCCTGGAAAATAAAACTAAAAGTAATTAAGGATAATCCAACATTTGAGTAAAATTGCTTTTTGTGTAACAAGGTGCAAAATTAGTTATTTTTGTTACATAAAATGACATTTTCTGAGTAGTCAAGAGGTTTTGTTGCATTTTGTAATCAGGACTATATTTTTTATATTTCTGAGTTTTGCATCATACATGACAAATTCATCATGCTCATAATTTTTAATACAAGTTCTGTTCATTTATATTACAGGAAGGTCAGTTTAAGTTGGAGTCCATTACTTCAAATGCAATGGAATCTGTTTCCAAAGGACATCAGACACTAATGGATCAGCAAGATAAGTTAAAAGTTACTCAACGCAATATTCAGGATTTTGTGGCTCTGAACCTTCGAGAATTGACTAGAGAAAAGGCTTTAATTGCAGCAGGACATCGTGAATTGGCCAAAATGACTGAAGATGTTAGAAAAAGACTTGGTATGATCCTCTAAATATTACAAACTTTTTAACACTATGCAAAATTTTTATAAATATGCAATAAGTCGTGTTTGTATAGGAAGGGATTTGTAATTCCTGAGTTCACTCTCAGTAGCATAGTACTGCATTGTGCAGCATTACAACCAAGTTGCTGTAAGTGATTTGTTAATGAAATCATTTGAATTTCACATTCAGGTGGCCGTAGTCGGTCTATAATTTGTTTTAAGTCATATATTTAGTAGGCCAGGAGATGTGAGAAACAATTGATGAAATGAGGAGCATTAGAAACAGTATATAGAGAAAATCTGTTCAAAGAATGCTTTATCTGTCACAAACTCTTACAAACAATGGAATCAAACCTATATCACTGCAATGTAAATAACAAGTGCACCCACATGACCGTTTATTGGCACTGTATGACATATCATTTCGTAAAGTACTACAGAGGATAATTGGAATTTTCTTATTGGTTAAAATATAAATTTGAACTTGCGCAGTGAAGCTAATCATATAATTGATATCATGTATGATTTAGTTGAACTACACGCTCTTAATGCGTCACTTACTTGTCATAATATATGGAACCGCTTTCAAGAACATTTAGTTCTCATCTTCAGCCAGGCTAAAGTTCAACTGTTGGATCATTCGTTGAGCTGTGGTAATGTGTATTCTGCTCTGATGGTGGTATGAAAAACTTGTAGTTTGTTTTCATTTCTAGTTGTTGTTGTTGTTGTTGTTGTTGTTGTTGTTGCTGCTGCTGCTGCTGCTGCTGCTGTTGTTGTTGTTGTTGTTGTTTGCAGGATTTTGATCCATCAAATTTTCCCTGGCCAGCCAATATAATTTGTGTATTTTCCCGTCAGGTGCAGCTTTCTTCAGTTCTGTGCATTCCAATAGATGTTCTCCATTTAGAATCTTGTCAGTATTGCAGATCTTACATGTGTTATCATTTATAAAACCAAATCTGTGTAGATGTTCCGCCAGACAATCATGTCCAGTTGCCAGTCTTAAATGAGCAACTGCTTCCTTCCTTCATAGCAGAAGTAGTGTTGAAGTTCATTGTCTTGTATTTGTAGATGTAGATTTTCTCGCAGATTGCTAGTTTCGTAGGTCCTTGTACTGATTTTAATAATTTTGCTTTATTCATTATGTTGTGATTTTGTGTCCAAAAATGATATGCTACTGCTGATTTCTTAATTTGCTTGTACTTTATGTTCCTGAAATGTTCCTTTAACTGTGTGCCTATGATTCTCTTTGTTTTTCCAATGTAGATTTTTTCACATTCTGCACAATTTATTTTGTAAATACTTGATTTTTCCTCTTGTGGAGTACTGTCATTAACATTGTCTATCAGTGAGTTTTTAACATTAATTCTATTAATCTGTGCCAACCTGATATTAAAACCTCTTAAGAATATTCTGAAATTTTTTCTAGCCCATGGATGATATGTGAACTTTTTAAAAATTAGCTTATCTTTTCTTGCAGAAAGTGTTGTGGCTTCTTTGATACGTTTTTGTCTCCTGAATTGCTGCACCTTTTTGTGTACTAGTTCTTTTTTAAACCATTTTTAATCGCTGTGTCTTCTACTTGTTTGTATTTATTAAAATATTCTTCTTTGCTAATTTGTAAGTTAACTAGCCAGTGTGTTAAACTGTTGATAGCTGTGGGGTTAAAACTGTCTGCTTTGATGTGATTATCTGCATGTGTATTCTTTCTGTATATTCCAAATTCCAGATTTCCTTGGCCTTTCATTGTTTTAATATCTAAGAATGACAACATGTTATCTGTTTCTATTTCGTATGTAAATGATATGTTTCTATCTTGTATATTCAAAAGTTTTAAGGCATGATCAATGAGTTTTTTTTGTTAACTATGGCAAATATATTGTAAACATACCTGTACCATTAAGTAAAAATTGTACTTACGAAGCTGTAGACAATGGAGTGGTAATATATCCTACATTAATGTGTTCAGTTGTTAACACTAACTCCACTTACTTTTTTAAAACTTCGGGAGAGGTTCCTCCCATCATCAGCTGCTGTTGACTCAACTGCTGAGTCAACAGCAGCCGATGATGGGAGGAACCTCTCCCGAAGTTTTAAAAAAGTAAGTGGAGTTAGTGTTAACAACTGAACACAATGTAGGATATACCTGTACCATACCTTAAATATGTGTGGAAAAGCTGTATTGATGTGTGTTTCAAATCTATTCATGAAGAGGTTAGCTAGAAATGGACATAAGGGGCTGCCTATTGTAAGTCCTGCTTTTGGTTTATAAAATTTTCCTTTGAAAGTAAAATAGGCTTGCTTTATGCAAATTTCTCTGAGTTTGATGTTTTCTTTTATGTGTGTATTCTTAATTCCACTTGTTTTAAGCCAATCATGTAGATAAATTAGGAGTTTTTCTTTTGGTATGCTTGGAAACAAAGATTCTATGCCAAAAGAAATTAGCGTGTCAGAGGAATGTAGTTTTATGTTCTTAATTTTTTCTTTTAACTGATATGAATTGTTTATACTCTGCTTTGAAATTTAGGTAATGTCTTGAATCTATTAGCTAACCATTTTGCTAAACGGTAAGAAGTTCCATACATTATGACAAGTAAGTGAAGCATAAAGAGTGTGTAGTTTCACTGAATCATACAATGATATCAATTTCTTATTGATGTTGACTACACACATCTGAATAGACATAAAAGCAGTGAAGTCATACTGCAGAATGACACCAGGAGATAGAGCACGTACTTGTTTATGACAATTTTTAGAATATATTTCTTTTTCTTATTTTTTTTTTACTATTAAATAACAAATTTGTGCATGTATTTTAATGGTACATGTGAATTGGTTTTCCAGATGAGGCAAACACTGATATAAGCAAGCACTTGGAGGAACAACGAGTGAATCACAAAGAATTACTGGAGGATTTGGAAGCCATTCAGGAAAAGACTACTTTAATTTGGGACAGTATCGGTGAGTCTGTGTTAAACAATCTTTTATCATTTTTGAAACCATTCCTTGAAAGAACAGTGGCAAAGCAGTTGTATAAAAGAATTAGAGGTGTACAGCTTTTTGTGAAAAGATTTTCGATGAAATACAAACAAAATTGAAAAATATGAGAGTACATATCTCTTATATACTTAATAATAATACTTAAAAATATTTTAGCAGAAATGAATACATGGTAATAGCTAATTTCAAAAAGTGTATTGGAAATTGTATATACAGTTTGTTCTGTAAAACAGCAATATAACAGAAAGGATTTCAATTAATTAATCTTGATAGATGCTAATTGAAGCTTGTACAGTGAAGCTAATCATGTAATTAAAATCATTGTATGATTGTGTCAAAGCACACACTCTTATTGGCTCCAATTACATATTTTATATGCAGTACATGTTTGCATTCTCAGCTACCTATTGTCGGCTACTCAGGATGCAAACAAATTTTTCGTGAAACATGTACCACATATAAAAGCAAGTGCAGCCAATAAGAGTGTGTAGTTTGACTCAAATCATACAATGATCTTAATTTATCTAATTGCTTTTAAATTCTTAATAGAGCGCAGCACTGCAGATATTTTGGCACAACATGCAAGTGCTGCAGAACAGTATGAACTTACTTTGGGAAAGTTGGCTCAAATTAATGCTACTGTATCTTTTCTGCTGGATCTTATGGACAAGACACGCAAGGTAAGATTTGATTATTTAATTTTTTTGTCACCATTATACATCTACAGTAAACCCTGGTTCTATTGTGGGCTAAAAAAAAGAAAATGATAAAATGCAGAAAAAGATGGATGAAGCAAGGAGTCTAAAACAAAGCTATCTCTGTTTAACTAGAAATGTTAATTGGAACTTTTATAGTGAAGCTTATCATATAATTGAGATCATTGTATGACTAAGTCAAACTGCACACTCTTATTGCTCCACTTGTTTATAATATGTAGTCCTACTTTCACAAACCCATTATTCATGTCCTCAGCTACTCGTGGACTCTGGGTTCTTGAAACTAGTACTACATATTATAAGCAAGTAAGTGGAGCAATAAGAGCATAGTTTGATCACTCATACAGTGTGTTAACCATCTCTCTATGTTGCAATTGGAGGGGAATGAATGAAAGAGGCTGCAGAATGCAGAAATATGCTAATATATTTTAAAATATTAAAATTATTGAAAGGCATCACGTCCACCCTTCCCCATCAGAGATACTCATGGTTCATAATGTTATTTAGGTCTTTCATCAAGTGACTTCATATGCATTACGAGACATGCCATCACTTCAATAACAATAATACTTAAGCTTTCTGTTCATGTAATTTGCATACTGCAAAAGGTTACAATAGACCTGATTTCTTGCTGCAAGAGTTCATTCACAGCTTTGCTATCTCTCTTATGCATCTTTATTTCTATTCATGCTTTCCCTCTACTGCAAACATATGCTGTTAAAAACATATTTTGTCTTTGCATTATATTCAGCAATGCCTTTTCATTTTGCACGCCACGGTTGATCGAGGTTGTTAAGGCAAAGATTCAAGACGGAAGGTCCTTCATTCGATTTTGGCCAGGACCATCCCTGACTGAGTTTTTTTTTTTTTTTTTTCCTGATTTTTCAGTTCACATAATGACATGCTGGGGAGGTACCCTAAACTTAGGTATGGAAAAGTTTCTTTTTTTAAAAAAAAAACTTTTCTAAACTTATAATTTCATCATCAATGTCACACTGCCTGTGATGCCTTAAACTGTGTTAGTCAATAAAAAAATTACATGTGAGTAAACAATATGCACCTTGCTACAGTGTTTAAAATATTCAATTTACTTGTTGCAATTTATCAATTATTCACGATTTAAATAGCTATCATTTGAGGATACAAGTTATGTAAAACAAATAAAATATGTTTGATTAATGCAGGAAAAACATACTTTGAGGTACGATCAATGCAGATTTTATTCCAATTCTTTATAATAAAATTATATATAGGACTACATGAATCAAATGATGGATCAAGGTAAACAGTACTTCTGGGAATGAAGGATTGAGATTTTACAGTAATGAACAATACTAGTAATTTCTGAAAGAACTAAGAAATGGATTGGGAAATGTCTGTTTTGAAATTGAGTATTATTGCAGTAAATATATTTTCATTATCTAAATATTTTTAATGTATAATTGAAAAATAACATTTATAAATAGGGAACCTCAATAAAAGTGTAGTTCAACTGAATCATACAATGATATCAATTAAGGGAACCTCAAATTTATTGAATAAAATGTCCTAAATTTCTTGGATAAATAAGGTAAATTTTTTTAATGAAAAAATAAAATTTTTGAATGTGAAAGGAAAATTCTTGGGTACTGTGAGTCATTGAGAAATAAAAAGGTTGTAAAATTTTCATATATCAATTTTAAATTGCAAAATAATAAAACTAACAAATAAAACCAAATGTACAGTTAATCTATTCACTATTCTATTATAAAAAATAGTAAAAATATTTACAAACTTACCATATATTCTCAAAACCTGTTTATGTTAATAACTATGTGCTGACAAGAGCTCCAAGTTTGTCATATTTAATTTGCTAAATGAGGAATGACTATCCTGCAAAACAAGATGTCATGCATGTCGCAGGATCACTAACAAATGCTATTACTTGGTCAAAGTTCACTTCCATATCTTGCAAAGTCTCTGTAATAGCAAGAGCTTAGCTTTGTGCATTTACAGCCTCTATTGAAATGATTCTGGCTGCTTAATCCTGGGAACTGGAAGGCTCCATTGTAGAAAGCAGAACAATATAAATTGCTCACCCCATCTTGACTGTACTCTCATCAGAAATAACAGCAACTTTCTTGCCTTTTAGGATGGCAATAAACTATTCTTTCCTAAATTTTGCTAAGAGAGGAATATTTCTTCCATAGAATATTGCTTCCAGGCAAGTCTCCAACACTAGCAACATTATTCTTCACCCAGTCTTTGAAAGCTGAGAGATCTGCCTTCTCCCTTGGAATATTGGTGCAAATTATCTCCATACTTGAGGTGACAAAATCATTGGCAACCTAATAAAGTACAAAAAGGCACATAAAAATTTCTGCATTTATGATTTTATGCATAAAAAGGCATATTTGGACTTTGTTCAGGTTTTAATGACTGAACTAGAAGAGATGTAAAACCAGCTTCATTTTGCTCTCTGTTAACACATATACTGTAGGAATTTTGACTCACAGAAAACATGAGTTTTCCAGAATGTTTTAAGCCTCATGCCTCCCCCTTACAATGCAAGTAATATAAAAGAATCTAATACGAGTTTAAATATAATGGACTGTATACAATCTTATCACTAATACTTCCACTAGTAATAAACACTTAACAGAAACATGATTTAAATAGTGGGGATTTTCACAGTGAAATGTAGTATGATATAACAAATTATTTATGAGGAAATCACTCAAATTTCACTAGTTTACTTCCATTTTCTTGTACATGTTTTGCAGGTGGTTCCAGTGAAATCATGCTGATGATGAAGGCAACAGCCTTCGAAACGTATCCAAGTAAATGAAACAAAACTAGTGAAATTTGAGTGATTTCCTCATAAATAATTTGTTATAGAAACATAACAATTTGCATGTTCTTGGGGCAACAAACGTTCCAACAGTTCGTGCATTGAAATGCATATGTTTGCATCTTTTACACATTCAAACCCCTTGAACATTGCCCTCTGAATTTTGTGTGTATTTGTTGCATCCATGTGGCCTCGGCTTGCAGTTGTTAAAATTCCATTAGAAGTTTCCCATGCAACCCACTGATTGCAGAATCTGCACAGCATTATATCTCCAGATGTCTTCATTCCATCTTATGTGCTTTATTCGTTCGTCTAAACTTATTTTCAGTTGCACGATTGATCATATTTTGCAAAAATTGTTTTTAATATGTGCTCCCTTGATGCTGTGGCTAGTACTGCTGGATAAACAAGATTGAAGTGTAGCTTCTGTAAGTTTGGATCTTCCCATTTGTTTTTGTTACATGATAAGATAAAACAAAGTGGTAGCATGATACCTTTTTGGTGTTCACCTTCGAATGCATATGGATATTCATATGTTACCATGGCAACAGTGTTTTGCATTTAATGGAGGCTAAGAGCAGCAAAAATGATCTATAAACCAAAAGATAGATGGCTTTAATTTACCATTTTTTCACTGGATGTTATTCAATTTCTTGAATATATATAGACATTTATTTATAGAGGCAGAACTGCAAAAATTTGTGGGTTGTTAATGTATCAGAGCAAACATAATAACACAATTGGCTTAAAATCATATTTGCTACCATTTTTCAAGTTTTTAAATTTTTTGCAGTTTTTGGAATTTGCAAAATTTGAGTGTATCCCTAATTATGAAAATGGTGGTACTATGAATAATTATGAAGATTATGAAATTGTCACATCAGCAGTAGGGGGAGAGTTCAAAATCCATTTTCTAGGTCTGCTTTGGAACATTCTAATAATGGCAATGTGAACCATAGATGTTAGATGGGGGAATCAAAAGTATCTGGATGAAACCTTCCAAGCCACTTCTTTGTGTGCACAAATTCCACAAATCAGAGTCTAGGTGAAAGGCAAGCAGTTTACACTTAGCTATGGTGCTGCCCAGCATAGCATTATTGTACTCCTGCAGACTAAAAAATAAGTGCTCTGCTTCCAAAGTTAAAGTTCAACTTCACATAATGTTGGTGGCACTCAGTAAAGCTGCATTCAAAACAGGGAAAAAAAATTTTCATTCACTACATTTCCAGTGATTGTCATGTGTATCATATATTTCATACCTGGTTCCTATTTATAATGTAATCACAATAGGAAGAATCCTACAAAAACAAATTAACTCATCAGCTTCACTTTCTCCATCTACAGCTAGCTGGATCAGATAAAGTAGACAAAAAAGTAAATTCTACTAAATTGAAATTGAAATTAATTGAAAACGTATCCATTACCAGCCATAGTTTTGAGTAACGCAGTTCAGTGAGCAACTGAAGATGGGAGAGATTCTCCCAAAACGTGTCTTACTTTTGTATAACTGAATGGAGTTTAGTGTAAAAAATGAATACCTAAGTTGAGGTTATAATACTAATCTTACTTATCTCCTCTAGATATTTTCTTTCTAGAGTTGCTTGCTTACAATCTGATCCCAATACACACAACTCCAGGTTATTAGTGTATTTATAAATACTAATGTAATAAGCTTGTTTACACTAACTCCATTCACTTACATAAAAATTGGATATATGTTTCAGAAGTGATCCATCCCATTTTCTGCCTGTTGACAACTAATGTTGCTAGAAATGGTGGCTGGGTCTCTTGATATTCTTGTGGCAGCATCTGTTGATTCTTTTAGGATCTTGCTGAGTTCGTCCATTGGAGGGAAATCAAAATTCATTAAGTTTTCCTTGTTTTTTATGATGAAAATTTTTTCCCAAGTGGAAAGTTCTGTTGCATTGTGGAGTTATTTCAGTAGTTTCATCTCTTGTTTAATTTCATGATTATTATTCCAAAAGTGCACTGCTATTGCTGATTTATCAACCTGCTTTAAACAGATATTTCTAAAGTGTTCGTTTTTTTTGGATTTCCAAATTCCTCCTTTTTTTTCCCCGATGTATTTTTTATCGCAATCTGCGCATTTTATTTCATAAATACCTGACTTTTGTTCTGTTGGCATGTTGTCCTTTACTTTGCATCCCAATAGGATCTTTATATTAAAATTGTTCTTTGGAGCTAACATTATTCCTTGTTCTTAGAATATCTTTTTGAATTTTTTGTGGTAAACTGAGTGGATGTAAAACTTTTGTATTTGTACCTTTCCTTTGTGCTTTTTGGTGTGGAAACATCTCTTATTGCTTTGGTTTTTTCAATTTATTGATGATTTTTATTATTGTGTCTTTGCTGTACCCATTAGTTTCTGCTATCTTTATGATCTATTGGTATTCCATTTTGTACTCTGTTTCTGAGAGTGGGATGTTTATTAATCTGTGTGCTAAACTATAAAACATTGCATATTTACGGGGTTAAAACTCTCATTTTTATGTAATTTTCTATGTTATTGATGACCATCATATTATTTACTATATTATCCTATCCTTTTTTATACTTAAGTGACCTATTGTACTTCTAAGGTTATCCTTAGGTTCCCTCTATCTTCCTCTTAATCATTCTTATCCATTTCTCTCTTTGTCCACACAATTCCCTATCATTTTTATATTCTTCTCTCCTTTTACGGTTAATATTTCTAATTAATATTTCCCCATCTAAATTTTTCCATTTTGGTTGCCATGCCTAACTTTTTTTGCTTGGTATAATAATGATTTTCTGCACACATTGGATATTTTTCTGCATTCATATCTTAACCATTTAAATTCACAACTCTAGTTCTGGCCCATATAAACCCTTCCTGACCTGCTTTATCACATTATTATAAATATTTTTTCTAACCCAATACTCTTTTTATTTCTTGTCTTTCAATATCATCTTTATCATACCTTAACAATTTTAAAATCGTAACTGTAGTTCTAGCCCATGTGAACCCTTCCCAACCTGCTTTATCTTATTATTCTATATATTTTTCCTTACCCAATACTCTTTATTTCTTGTCTTTGAATATCTTCCAATGTTAGGTTTATTTCTTCTCAAAATGCTCTGTTTTGTTATTCCCTATCTATCCATAAGTTTACTATACGTATCTTTTGCAAAATTTCCTGCACTTTGAGATACCATGATCCTTGCAACTTACATTTCTCGTGGATACTGAAATATTCTTTAATAATATCACTCTTTTACAATATGGTAATTCTATAGTATGTATTTCTTGGTTCTTGTAATAATTTTTATCTTGGTGGAATGTCTACCTAATTCTAACTGGGCTACATCATTTGGTGGTGCTATCAGTAAACCTAAGATCAATTTACAAAAGCTTCTATTTATTTTATCAACATCTTTGCATGTCTCTACACCCCATATTTCTGCCCCATGACATTTTGGCTTCTACTTTGGTTATAAAATTCTTTCAAGCCAATTTATTTTTATATCTGAATTTTTTATTAAATATGCTTTTATAACACTAAGAGCTGCTTTTCCTGTTGCTATTATCTTATTCTTCTGTTCATTCCAACTTCCATTAGAACTTAATCTTGTCCCTAAATGGTTAATTTCTTTACTATCTCTATTTCTCTCTTATTCAACTGCCATTTGTCATCCTTTCTCAATTTATAACCTCTTTTAAAAATAAAAATAAAAATTCTACTAAGTGTGGGAAATAAAACTGCAACATAGAAGGACTTTGCATAGTTGTAAAAAGGAGAAATTAAAATAAATTAAGAGACTGGGACAGGATCGAACCTATGACCCCTTGCACTGTTGGTCTGTATGTTACCATGGAGAGATGTATGTATGCATAATGCTTTCTGATATGAAAGCATGTAATACAGTTCTAGATTATGGACATGGTAGTTTTCATATTGAACAAGGCAAATTACCAAAGTGAACTTGATTCAGGTTTTAAGAGGCAGATCCTTTTTTGTCTTTTAAGTGTATATATTTTTAATGTTCATTTTTCTTAGCTTAATGCATTATTATATACTACATTTAGTTGCTCATACTATTCTTTAGTATATTAAAAGCAGTATTTGAAAATAACGAAATGAATAGTTTTGCTCAACTTATCATAAAATGCATGGGAAAGTAACTGTAAAAATGTGTTATTATTAAAGACTGCATCCTAAAGTAGAAAAAAAGCATATTTAGAATGTCAATCAATACATGAATTATATGTCATTTTCAGACAAGAATTTGTGCTAACTAAGCAGCAAAGCAAATATATACTGCACCCTTACATAAATTATAAAATGAGTACATAATTCTATGGAATGAAACTGTATAGTGAAACTACATGTAACTAGGTTGGAATGCTACTTTACTTTATAGAAACTGAGAAATGTTCTTTATTTCAGGAGCTTGATGAAAGATTGGGCTGGCTGACCAGTCTAGTGGGTGGAACTGAAAATCAATTGGATCGTCTCTATGCTTGTGTGGTGCATGTGCTATACCTCATTTTAACAATGATTGCAGCTTCTTTCTTATCAGCACCCCTAATTACTCGACTGTTTCTTATGCTGATTGTACCACTTAATCTCTCCATTACTTTCCATCAAGGAGAAGATGCAGCCCTCAACATACCGTCTATGAGTCTACTTATAATCTCTTCTGCAGCAGGTATTGAATTTCATTACTTCCATAAATTGTAAATAATTTAAAAAATATGGCCTAGACATTCGGCAGTAATTATTCATTTTTATTACATGTAAGTTTTCTTTCTAGCCTAGTTTCAAATGTGTTTTCTTTTATATAATTTATTTTGTGCCTTGTTTTTGCTATAGCTTACACTTTTAGTGAAGCTAATCAGATGTACCATTGGTAACTAGTACATGATATCTAATATAGCTGATAGCCAATAGGCTAAGCACATTTCTGAAAGTGCCTACTTGTTAGCCTGATAAATGGAATAAACTTAGAATGCCTCATTGATATTTATTTTAAGTAAAGTTAAAGTATGTATTGCTTAGTTTCAGCCCCAAGCCTTTAATATATATTTACTCTTCACCTTTGAAATTCTAAATAATAAAAGAAAGGCTACACAGAATAAATTAATAAACCTTTTAACAAATGATTTATGAGGAAATCACTGAAATTTCACTAGTTTTATTGCACTTATTTGGACATGTTTCAAAGGCAAAT
Source organism: Metallyticus violacea (assembly GCA_030762175.1). Lineage (NCBI taxonomy): Eukaryota > Metazoa > Arthropoda > Insecta > Mantodea > Metallyticidae > Metallyticus > Metallyticus violacea. Next base: position 48,232,321 of record CM060841.1, read on the forward strand.
TTCCTTCATCTTTTTATAAAGTTTATAAAATCCAAATAGCGACATCTTAATACAACGCTGGAAAGCTGACAGTGGAACCGTGCTGACGATGAAGGAAATTTGTCTTTGAAACACGTCCAAGTAAGTGGAATGAAACTAGTGAAATTTGAGTGACTTCCTCATAAATCTTTTGTTATATGATAGTATATTTCACTGTAAAAATCTCAAACTATTTAAATGTATTTTAATAAACCTTTTCTTAATTCCTGTACTTCACATTAATAAGTGTCCTCTCTCTCAGTCTATGAACAAAGTCAAAACTTGATATGATATTAAACAGTTTGCTTACCATTTCCTTTTCACCTAAAACAAACAAATTACAACTAAATACATCTTCCATATTTGTCCAATCTCGCTTATTCTCCTCTGTTCTTGAATTGCATCCAATTCTTTTTAATCTTAAATGATTACCTATACAATCATCCAATCTACTCTATAAGAATGTAATAAATATGTTCACACTAATTCAACTTGCAAGTTCCTACTTGAACATCAGAGACCACCAAGGCACATCTTGGAATGCAGCAACCAAATCAAGTAGTTGGTCAACAGCTGATGATGAGAGCTATTGCCTCCAGAACATGTCTTAATGTTGTCTCGTATAAAAAGGGAGTTAGCGTGAACATTTTTAATACATTCTTATAGGATATATTACTGCTCCATTGCCTACAGGTTCATAAGTACAATTTAATTAATCCAATCTGTTGTTAGTTTTAGGTAAATATTTAAGTAATTTCCTTGTTAAAGTACAGCCATTTTTTCTTTTCTCAAACTTTTGCTACACTCTATTATTTTTCCCTTGATATACAAATAAAATGGTAATAGCATCCTTTATCTCTCTACATATAGACTAGGCTGATGACCTTAGATGTTAAAGAGCATCCTTAAATAAACAAACAATACATAAAGACCATATTTTGTTCATATTAATTATTAAATCTTTTAAGCTCCAAACCCCTAGTTTGAATCAAGCTAATCCTTCCCTTTCATATCTGTTACACTTATTAATATACTATATATTCACATTGATAGTTATTACGAGTCTAACCCATCAAAATTAAACTGCATTTGACAAAAGTACTCTGTAAGGCAGGAGCTTGTTGAGAGCTTGTAGTGAGTCAAGAGTTTAAAAAATTATTTCAAAATTCATTACTATTTTTTTGCATATAATTGTTTCAGTTTGTTTCTTTAACCAGCTATTTTACTATGTATTCATATAAGTTCTATAGCTGAATTGGAATTACAAATTAAATATCTATCACTAAATTATTCAGTACTACAAACTAATGTGATTCCTCCTCCTCCTCCTCAATTTCTGTTTGACAGATATAACCTTGAGATGCCTGATGTAGAATATATTGTGACTCATGTTAAGTATGTTTCCATTTTGTTGCAGTGCATTGGTTCTTTCATTACATAATATCTTACTGGGATAAAGCAAGACAAAAGCAAGTTTACTATCTGCAAGATGGCCAGTCATCAACTGTCAGAAATGGATTTATCCCTAGAGCAAAACCATTTACTGGAAATATATCACATATGGCAGCAACAGAGAGGCTTTGGAAGTTTGTGAAGAATGTAACAGGTAAGTTTAAAAAATGGTGTGTTCTTATAGTTTTGTGTTTTGGGCAAATACCCTTACTGGCACTTCACTGCATATCAGCCATTCTTACAATGGTACAAATGATAATTACTGAAGCAGAATTTCATAACATGAAATTTAGCATAAATTTGGGAATTGTAGTTAATAATAGTGCATTATACTAATTGTGTATAATGGATTTATGAAACAAGGTTAAGCTCCTATCCAAAAATAAAACCAGATTGGTAAAACCTGGAGTCAGTTCTTCCACCCTCAAAGCCATTAGGAAATATTTCCTCTTCTGCCCCTGAGACTGTTCACCATTTTTCACCCATAACCGTGGATAAAGACCTGTTGGTCCATGGGAGGTATTTCGTTTCCCTCCTACCAGTCCTATCTGGGAGATATTCCCCTATCTGCCACCTGGGGTTCAGCTAAAGAATTAAAGAATACTAACGTCAGAGGAAACAGCTTGCAAAAGGGAAGGAAGTTATGTAATTGTAGTCCATAGTTGCTTGAAATGAATTAAAAAAAACATAGTGCATGATAATATTGAGATGGATGCGGTATGGTGACATTTATACTTTACTTACTCACCAGACCAACTCTATATAAATTAATTTACTTCTTCAATGTAAACAGCTTCAAAAGCATAAGTTCATATAGTGCATGACATTTATGACATTATGGACATCTCATAGATTTAATCTTTCTGAGCATCTCTTATATATTACAGATTGTAATGGTATTTGCATTACTGTTATTGTTTTGTGAAAGAGGAAAGGTTTTTATAAGGCTTAAGCAATTATATAAGAGGTAGTTTTAAATAACAAAAATGTTCACATTGAAATATAGTATAATGTGGCAAATTATTTATCAGGAAATCACTCAAATTTCACTAATTTTGTTCCACTTACGTAGACTTGCGGAACCATGCTGTTGAAGGCAATGTCCTTGAAACAAGTCCAAGTAAGAGGGAAAAAATTTGTAAAATGTAAGTGATTACTCATAAATAATTTATTTTATAATACAGAAATATTTGTAATAGCGGTGTTTTATGAATACTGCACAATCTCTGGGCTCATCCATTTGTAGGGTGATGGGCTGATAATAAGTATGCAGTGTGGATGCTAGATGGCAGCTGTAAGCAAAGTCTTTAGCGAAAGGACATGTTTATTTCTTGCCAAGTATATAAAGACATGGACAAATGGAAGGTATAGTCTTGGACAAAAATGCATTTAATGGTTTTTGTGGAAGGAAGACTTCACAACTGCAGAAGTTCATAGATGGTTTAACAGCAGTCTGTGGTCAAAGGCTCTTATATGCAAGAACATTTACAACAGGGTCAATGGATTCACCAGCAGCAGAATTTTGCATGTAAGAATGTAAATACTGGATGTCTGTAAACAGTTGAGGTGTGTCTAAATTGGTTATGGCTGATAGGTGTGTAAACTTTGATAAACTGGAATGGCAGACAGGCCTCAGCCGCTCAATCTTGCACACCATTATTCATGAGGATTTGAATATGAAAAAAGTGTGGGTTCTGCAGGATTTGACACATTAACAAAGAAAAAGAATTGAAATCTATCTGGCTACTGGAAATGCATTATGAAGATGTGGATTTTTTTGGAGAAGCTGGTGACTGGTGGTGAGTCATGGTGTCACTATCAGACACCAGAGAAGAAAGTTCAAAGTTTGTAATGGAAACATCAAGGGAGTTCCCAGTCAAGTTCCCCATCAGTTCCCATTTCATGCTACTCTATCTGCATACAGGACAAGCAGATGAGCACTGTCTTCTGGGACACTTCAGACATACTGTAATGGTCTGGCTTCCTCAAGGAATTACCGTGAACAGTGAGGTGTACTGTCAGACCCTTACATGGCTTAGATGCAGCATTCAGCAATGGTGAAAGGGAAAGTGGTCAACAGGAATGTTCCTCTAACCTGGCAATGGGCAGTCCTACACCAGAAGAAACACTGACTGCAAAGTTGGCATCACTGGGGTTTACTGTTGTTGTACCCACCATATTCACTGGAACTCACTCTGTCTGATTATGTCTTATTTGACAATGTGAAAAACTGGCTGTAAGGTTAAAAATTCAACAACCATGGGGAAATTCAGAAACTGTCTTTGAGTGGTGGTCAAGTACTCCTAAACAAGTTACCAAGTAGATGACAGTAGTGCATTGAAGCTGATGGGGAGTATTATTGAGGGATCTTAATTCATCTAATCATGTTGCATAATAAATAAGACTACTATAGTGAATAATTTTTTAATGAACCCCATGTTTAATGAATATTTCAAACACTGTAAAGCATTTGATTTAATTTTTTGTCATCAAAACACTCTTAATGCTTCACTTACTTGTCATAAAATGTGGTACATGTTTCGAAGACGTTCGTCTTCATCCTCGGCCACGGGATGACTGATTGGAGACTCGATTGCACTTTTTGATGTAAGGTTTTGCCCTGGTGGTACTTTGATGAACTTAAAGTTTGTGTTTACTTCTTCCGGAACGTCAAAGTTCATTATACGATCTCTGTGTTTGTAAATATGAATTTTTTCCCATGTAGCCAATTCTGTAGATCCCTGTGTTGCTTTTAACAATTCTACTTTTTTAATTATGTCATGATTTTCTGTCCAAAAATGATATGCTACAGCTGACCTTTCATATCATTTTTGGACAGAAAATCATGACATAATTAAAAAAGTAGAATTGTTAAAAGCAACACAGGGATCTACAGAATTGGCTACATGGGAAAAAATTCATATTTACAAACACAGAGATCGTATAATGAACTTTGACGTTCCGGAAGAAGTAAACACAAACTTTAAGTTCATCAAAGTACCACCAGGGCAAAACCTTACATCAAAAAGTGCAATCGAGTCTCCAATCAGTCATCCCGTGGCCGAGGATGAAGACGAACGTCTTCGAAACATGTACCACATTTTATGACAAGTAAGTGAAGCATTAAGAGTGTTTTGATGACAAAAAATTAAATCAAATTGATTAGCTTCACTGTGTTTAGTTCCATATATGATTTATTAAACTGTAAAGCATATTTCTATTCTACACATATTTGGAATGCTAGAATGCATTTCATCTGCAAAGCACATATTCCCATTTTCATATAATCAATTTTATATTTTAATTAGGTTTAAAATTTAAAAAGTGTTGCCAATTTTTAGAGACAAAATATATCAGTATCGAATTTTGATTCTTATGGTTATTTCTGCATACAGAATTCAGAGTTGTATTCCAGGTATCTTTTTAGGGTAATCAAATCATATGTGTAGGTATATGACAGTTTTGAATTTGAAAAATCTATTTGCAAAGCTCCAAATAGGCCAATTTTTGGACATAATTTTATGAATATCCTCAGGGGGAGTCAATCCTGGTAGTGTAGTAGTAACTATACTTGCCTCCTAAACCCAATTGTGGGTTCAAACCCAGCCAGGATCAATGAATTTTTTCGGGCATAAAAATCCTAAGTATGGCTTCCTTCGGAAAGGAAGTAAAGCCGAGGGCCCCGTGTCTTACATTTAAGGCACAAAAAAGAACCGAAAGCCTGAAAAAAGAGGCCTCTGAGCAAAATTTATTGGCTGTTTCACGCTCTGAATTGAATGGGACACTGATGACCTGAGATGTTAAAGAGCGTCCATAAATAAACCAAATAAAAAAATCTGGATGATTTTTATGTTCTACATATATTTGGAACGCTGCAACCCCACTTAATATGCAGTGTACACTGTCATGTTTTCTTTTATTTAATTTTATTAATTTAGCAAGTCTTGAAATTTAAAAAGGCTGGCCAATTTTGGGGGGCAAAATCTTGATATTGAATTTTACAATTTTAGGTTCAGCTCTACAAAGGGTCTTTCTCCCTCCTCCTCCTTCGTTTAATGCCCATTTTTACTACTGAGGCACCACAGGCAGTGGGCATTGATGATACACGGGATGAAATGATAAATTGGGAAAGGATTTTTACATAGGGACTTGCAAATTCTGTTCTCATTATCTTCATAAGTTTAACTGAGGCATATTTGTGGACATGTGCAATTTCAAAATGAAACCTCCATTCCCAGAGCCTCAAAAAGTCCAATTTTTGGTAGCTTTGCTGGATCCTTATTATCATATTTTCTTTTAATTAAATGTGTATATTAGCAATGCTTAACATTAACCATACTTGCCTCCTAAACCCAAGTTTATGGGTTCAATCTGGGCCAGTACCAATGGATTTTATTGGATGTAAAAAATCCTAAGTATGGCTTCCTTGGGAAGGGAAGTAAAGCAGTGGGGTCCTGTGTCGTACATGTACAGAGCGATAAAGAACCACAAGCCTGAAAAAAGATGCTTCTGAGCAGAATTTATCAACCATTTCATGCCCAGATTTGAATGGGACACTGATGACCCGAGATGTTAAAGAGTATCCATAAATAAACCAAATAAAAAAAAGGGGGGGACTTAATATTTAAAAAATGCAGGTATATTAACTTTTAGGGACCAAAAATCTCTTATGTCAAATCTTATATTCTTATCATTTCTACGTTGTGGGTGCCAGCTGTATTTTAGATATATTTTTTAAGGCATTCGGGGCATATTTGTAGGCATGAGACAGTTTCAAAGTTCGGTTAACTGTCCGCAGAGCTTAAATAGACTGATTTTCAAACATACTTTTATTAATATCTCTGTAACCTCAAGGCAAATTTCTATGTTCTGTACACATTTGGAATGTTCCAACCTAATTTAGAACGCAAGGCTCACACTCATACTTTCTTTTAATTAATTTCATATTTTAGTGCTCTTGAAATTTAAATAATTCAGATTATAGACTATTACTTTTCAGAAATTTCAATGTTAAATTTTACATTCTTATGTTTATGTTTAAGGGAGTTGCCATTTGTATTTCTTTTAATAATGTGTTTTATTGAGTCTTGAAATTAAAAAATGCTAATTTATAGACTTGCCAATTTTTAGGGACAAAATTTTTATGTCAATTTTATATTTGTATTACTATTTCTACTTTAATGATCACCATTTGGCATATTTTTTAAGACAATTATGGAATATTTGTAGGCATGGGACAGTTTCAATTTTTGAAACTTTTTTTCTGCAGGGGCACAAAAATTCAATTTTCATACATACATTTGTGAATATACCATAAGACAGATCTCTCTATTCAGTGCATATTTGGAATAATACTGGAGCCCTACTTTATCTGCAGGGCACATAGTCATTTCATTTCAAATTCTTTTTGTATTACCGGTATCTTTTTTGGGCTGTCTAGGCATATTTATGGATATCAGTTTCGAAATTGATGCTTCCATCCACAGAGCCCCAAAAAGGCCAATTTTCGGATATATGACTGGTGTTTGGAAATGATTTACAATAGCTGTGTTTTGCAAGTACCATACAACCTTTGGGCAAGTTCATTTGTAGGATGATGGATTAAGACTAGTACCACATGAAGATGCTAGATGGCAGTTATAATCAGTACATATAGCTGAAGGACATTGTCATTTGTTATCAAGTACAGTGTGACTTGAACAAGATGGAAGGTGACTATCATAGACATATATAGGCTGCGTGTTTTTTTTTTTTTTTTTGTGTGTGTGTGTGTGTGTGTGAGAGAGAGAGAGAGAGAGAGAGGAAGGTATCAACTTCAGAAATTCATGTACATTTCTATGGTATGAGTTCAAGAGTCTCTTGTGCACAAGACTGTATACAACTTGGTCAATGTGTTCTCCAGTAACAGGGGTACCTTCCTGGCATTTGCCACTTATGAGAAAGTCAGGGAGAATGGTCCTGGTGGGATTCCAACCAGACCTCCCACTCACCTGTCTGCGCCTTAACGACCTTGGCTACCCATAGCGATTAAATTGGTGCATTGACATTGGTAGAGAGTAAATTGAAAGAACCCATGTGCATTTAACCATGTGGCATAATAAATAAGATACATAAAAACTAAAAAACTACTTTTGTAAATATTGCCAAAATATCTAATCATACTGTGCATATTGTGTTTAAAAGCTTTTTGCAAGGTGTTTGTTATGTGACTTTTCTGAAAAACAGTAAATGCAGCTTAAAATGTATCTAAATATATTAAACAGCGTGGAATGGAACCAGTGCCATATTTTTTAATTATTTTTTTTGTTCCAAGCAATAAATGAAACAAAATTTTATATCATTTTGGCCATTGGCATGTTATGTTGCCAAAAAAATATATTCTTAATTCTCTTTCTTGTTCTGTAATATAATAATGTGTGGGTCTTGTGCATTCTAATCAAAATAGGGGAAAGAGAAATAGAACTAATAATGTCCTTTACTATTTTTCATAACTCAAAGCGTTTTGATACTTATTCACCTGTAAAGTTTTGTGTGAATCATTTGGGTTTTCAAAATTAGATTTGGGATCACTTTCTCTTCTTTCAGGCTTGAGGTTCTTTTTTGTTTCATAAATATATGATAAGAAACCCATGGCTTTACTTCCCTTCTGAAGGATGCCATACTTAATGGTTTTTATGCCTGAAAAAATCCATCAATCCTGGCCAGGATGAGTTTATGAGGCAATTGGGCATCACTGAGCTTAGTACTGTGATCATAGTGTTATGTTGATAAAGGTTTTAAAAAGAAAACAATGCTAAACTGCATTCCCTGTTACTTCTATCCTGACATAAACAAATGGTGTATCACTTCAAGATGCATGGCTCAGATTGGTTAAGTAGCACTATCAGTCATACAAACAACTGAGGGAACATTATTATCTGCTCTGGGTATTTTTCACAAGCATTGTGAAAAACATTTAGCATGATAACCTTGTTGCCACTTTTCAATGACTTCCCGGCTGTATTTTACGCTTTAGTAGTACCCACACAATTGATTTCTCTCAAAATATTATAGTATTCATTAATATGCTTTTCTCAATGAAAACTGGCCCTTATTAAAGTCTATAGTAATTTCATATAATGTGTCTAATATTAAAGGTGTAATTATCCTGGAGCCAATGAAAAATGATCTGCACCACATGGATATGCTTATGTTAGGATAGAAGTAAGAATGAATAGATAATAGTTATGAAATTGTTTTCTCAGTAAGGTTATGCACACAAAAACATCATCTGCAATGTATTCTAAGTTTATAAATTAACCATGGAAAAGCTCACTCTATTGAATATTTACAGATACTACTCATTTATGGAGAAACATTAGAATTCAGTAATAGGAACTCGCTTGAACCAATAGAGGTACCCATCATGAAGATCATACTTTTGTGACTATGGACCATTGACTTGTGAATACAGCAAATGTTACACCTCTATATTGGTAGGGAGGCAGACAGACAATGGATATATTGTACTAATAATGAATAATGTAGGTGTCAAGCATATGTGTGTTGACATTGGAAAGCATTTTGAACATTTAATTTAACCTTATTTTTTCATCTCTTATGCTCCATTTGTTTCCATTCAAAAGACTGTTATTTGCATGCATTGATTCCATTAAATCATCTTTAGGTGCATAGTTTGTCGTCATGCCATGTGAAAAGCAACAAATGAAGGTAGGAATTTTGTTAGTAGATGACTCATGAAGTGAGAAAACCCTGAACATAATGGATTTCTGTTATTCTTTATTGTGTGTTGACATGAAATTTTGATGCAATACATATTAGTAAACTTAAGCTCATAGCTTAACATAATCTTGCCCTCTTCTCCTTTCACAAAAACAGATAACATTTAAATTCTTAACTTTAGTTGCCAATGATGGTAATTTGTGTTTCCATTAGAAATGATCAGTACAGAACATTAAGCAATATTGACATGTTTGGAGATATAATATTTATTTTCCCGAAATTTTGAAGAGATAGTGAAAAGATTATTAAAATTTTTTGTATCTTTATTTAGCTCTATTTCCAGCTTTATTTGTGGTACTGAGTTTCCCTTCTACCCTAAATAAAATTTTATCACTGTTAATTTAATTGCTGTTCAAAATATATTACTACACATAAGCAAAACTAAGCTAAGCAAAGTGATGGAATCACCACTGTGTACCAATTTAAATGCATTTTAAAACATGAAAATATTACAGTGTGTTACATTTGTTGATAGCATATGTGGAAAACTGGATTCAGCCTTGGCTGTCACAAAGAAAGGAAACATCTATGCATTCGCCAGTAAGAAGTCAGCATAGTTCAAATAGTTCTTGTCCAGCTTTGGCAGATGATTCCAGTGATGAAGATGACATAATATCTGAGGTGAGTGTGCAGAATATCTAATATGAAAATTGTCCTGCCATATATATTCCTTTTTTTCACTTCTCAAGGAACTAAAAATAAAGTAATGTAAATTGCAGGAAGATGTAAATTATAGGAAATGAATGTTGCATATAGATATATATTTAATTTATAGAATTTCAATAAACCATTCTATTAGTGTTTTGTTAATAACTGTAACCCATATTTGTAACTTTTGGCTAACAAGCCTTACACTATAGTCACTATTTTAGAAGAAAGTCTAATATTGAATTCTTCTGATGAATAAGCTCTATTTGTTAATATTCTATTTTATATATGAAGTCAAAACGCATATCTCCATATGCAACAGAAATACAGTGAGTTTATGTAAATTATAATTAATCTGTCCTCTAACACACTCTTATGCTTCACTTACTTTTAAATAAGGTGGGACCGGTTTCGAAGAGACATCCTCTCCATCTTCAACCAACTTGAGAATCGTCAAGTTGGTTGAAGATGGAGAGGATATCTCTTCGAAACTGGTCCCACCGTATTTAAAAGTAAGTGAAGCATAAGAGTGTGTTATACGACAGATTAATTATAATTTACATTAATAAGTTTCACTGTGTGAGTTCCAACAGAATTTTTTAAAAATGTCATATTTTTCGAAAGTTCTTAAATGGAATACAGTGAGTTGTTTTACAGGCTGGTAGAGAACAGCTATGTATTGGAAGAAACTGTTACGGTTGTATATTACATATGCAGGTAGCAACATGTGGTTAATTTGAGGGAGGCTTTGTCAGCAAGCAGTTGTGCATTCATGTGTTACTCTGTGCCTTCATTGTGTGTAAATTGTGTGCTAATTGTTTTTTGTTAGTTATACCATTGCATTTAATTCAACAGGTTTTTATGTATGGTTCATACGTAAAAACTGTTTCTTGGAGAGAAGCTGTAAGGTGATTTATAAGAAAATATTCTGGATATTGTGTTCCAGGTGCAGAAACTGGTTGCCAATTTATTAAACATAAACAGGATCCCTCAATGACAAGAAATGTATTCCAAACTGCCATGTTCTTAGGGAAGAAAAGTTAGATGGAATGTAGAAATATCCTTGTCATATGTTGATAAAATATTTCTGCTTAGGGGCATCATTTTCAACATCTCTTATAGCACATGTTAGTGCTTATTATTATATATTTTAAATAAAGTATAGTTTTATACTTTCCATAAAAGTATGAATACTAAAATAAAAATACTAATTTGAAATGCTAATTGAAACTTATGCAGTGAAGGTAATCATAATCATCGCGTGACTGAGTCGAACTACGCACTCTTATTGACTCCACTTGTTTAAATTTAGTACATATTTCATGAACCATTGTTTGCATCCTCAGCTAATTGTCAACTGAAGTTTATGCTATCATTCCAGAAAGTGTCAAAGTTCATTAGTCTATCTGTCTTGTCTCTGTATTTGTAAATGTAGATTTACAAATACATTGAGCTTTACTCTAGCAGGAGGCCCTAGCCCTTTGCGGTACATAAGGGCTCATTCATTCATTCAAGTGAAGTCAATAAGAGTGTGTAGTGTAGATTTTCTACAAATACAAAGACAGCATAATGAACTTCGACATTGCCGGGGATGAAAACATAAACTACAAGTTTATCACACCGCCATCAGAGCAGAATATATATTCCCACAGCTCAACGAATGATCAGACAGTTGAACTTTAGCCTGGCTGAAGATGGGAACTAAATGTTCTCGAAACCGGTTCCATACATTTATGAAAAGTAAGTGAAGCTTTAAGAGTGTGTAGTTCAACTGAATCATACAATGATATCAATTAATATGATTGGGTTCACTGTGCAAGTTCCAATTTACATTTAAGTAATATCTAACACTATTCACTTTATACATGACAATACTCATAGAGATGTTTGAAGCACATGCAGTTTGGAATCAATTTTTTAAGATGTCTTTCAATTCTCATTAGAGTAAGTGGCATATTTTCTTTTCTTGTAACAAGGGCTATTTTCATAATTGAGTCTTAATGTTAACAATTCTGTTTAACATAGACAATGATATTCCTAAGTTTTATTTAAGTGCTACATATGCACATTGACAAGCTTCAACTTAAGGAATTTTCAGCTTTTCCTGAATAAAAAGACTTTCATTTTATCCATTTTAAAGTGAACTTGATTTGAGAACTTTTTAAAAACACACTACTGTTACGAACAACACAACCATTTGCAGTGCATTCTACAAAAACACAAGGTGTTCAGGTTAAATCCAATGCTACTTTCAATGGAACCATGAAATGCTTGCTCTTCATGTCATGCATGGCTTCGGTTGCAGTCACCCTTAAACATTCACATTCATTCTGATGCCATTTTATTTCCAAAAGTGTAATTTTTGTAGTGAATCACTTTTTTACAAAGTAAATGGGAAATTACAAATTTTGTAAGTGTAAAAATGGGTGCAAGTTTACATTGTGAGCATATGAAAATTCAGGGCACCGAGAAAAAATGTTGTAAATAATATGAAAATGTAAATTCTGGAAAAATCAAATCAGGATTATATTCCATATATTTTTATGTTCATTAGTTAGGAATGTCTAAATGATAGCTTTACCCAATTCAAGTGAAGCAATTCTGTTTGATTAATTATCAGTGGCATTTGCTGGTGAAATAAAGAAATGGCACTTAAGTGTAAATTGGAACTTGCACAGTGAAGCTAATCATTTAATTGATATGAATGTATGATTCAGTTGAACTACATACTCTTAATACTTTAAGAGTATGTAGTTCAACTGAACCATACATTGATATCAATTAAAAGAAATGGCAATTTCTTCTCAAATTTGCAATGTGTGCCTTGGTCATTCTCCTTCATCTATTTGTCCATTGTTGTCTGCATAATGAAATTTGGTGGGCAGTATACTTCATTATTACTAACCATTTCTTGCATTGTAAGATAGTTGAGTATACATACTGTAACCTTTATTGTTTTGTCCACATTTTCTGATTTGGCATATATAGTTCTTGGATAGATTCTCCAGTGGTTCACCAAAATACCAAAAATATTTTGAATAATTCTGCAACCTCTAAAGTGGTGGAAATTATTTTCCTTTTCATGTTTGTTAATGTCATTTTTGAAAAATGAATCTTCAGATTTAGTCTAGAGGAAATGCCTCATCACAACAAAATAATATTGTATTAGAATTATAGTTTGCAGGAGAGTTGCAGGAGGTGATAATGGGAGTAAATTATAATTTTATTTGTAAACAAAATCTGCTGCTTAAAAATTCTCCATGACTCTGCAACTCTTATGCTTCTATGTGGACATAAGTAAATTAATATTTTGTATTAATGGACTTTCAGAATATGTACTCACTGCTCACACAGAGTTTTGCATTTGGCCAAGGCCAGCTCCCTCCCCACTCACAGCCTCCTGCCTGCCCTTGAACTACTGAGAAGTCAGCAAACTACTTATGCTCATTGAAGACTTCTATAGAGGAATGTATTTTTGTGTATTAATGTTATTATAAACATAAATCATCTCATCATGTTCATGAAGAATTGATTGGGAAGTTCTCTGGGCAATTGCACCTTGGGGTATTGCAATTCATGATCTTGTGAATTAATTTGATATTACTGGTTCAGTGCAAAACAAGAAATGTGCAAAAATGTACAGTTTCAAGAGGAGAAAAATTAAATGAAATTGAGCAAATAAATGTTTGCCAAAAAAAGTTACTATAGAAATTAGTACAAGTTGGGGTTTCAGTAATTTCTGCACAGACAGCAACAAAATTGATATCATTGTATGATTTAGTTGAGCTACACACTCTTAATGTTTACTTATTTGTCAATAATATATGGAACCAGTTTGCAACAAAATTGTTAAAATTCAAACCTTACAAGTGTACACATGTGCATTGTCTATGACAAGGTGACCCTGTATTAAGTGTATGTTATTGTGAGTGGTTTCTTTCATTATTGACTAAAGAATTAATTGATCCACAACTTTAGTTTTTTTATGAGGCATAGTTATACCAAAATGGTTGTGTGAACACTCAACAAAGCTTACTATTGGTGTGAAAATCAAATTGTATGCAAGAAACTGCTCTTTACAATAGGAAAATTTGAGCTTGGTATATGATTAGCAGAGTATGCATAATTGGTCCAATTGCCCCCTCTCTCCCTCCCCAGATTTAACAGGCTGATTTTCTGCAATGGATAAAGTGTACAAAACAAATCCTTGCACATAATTAACATCATTATATGATTGAGTCAAACTGTACATGCTTAATGCGCTACTTACAATGAATATTTCTAGTTAAATCCTTAAACATTGGAAGAGCTCAAAGAAAATATACCAAATGAAATCAGAAACATTACAGTGGTCTAGTTGAAGCATGTCAATCAGAATATGTTATCCACTACTATCTGTTTAACTGAGAAAGGATGATATTTCCAGCATTTGCTATAAGTAAGATATAAGCAAAAACTTTATACAAAGTCTCAATATGGAGGTGTCCAGCTGCCAAGATGCAAAACCTCATGTGATTAGTAAGGCATATTCTAAAATCTCTGTACATGCTGTTAATGTAATATTAAATTGTTTTTATAATGGAAAAATTGGAACTATAGAATTAGAAAATGAACTGAATTCTTCATTAACCAAAAATCTGAGAAGGAAGAAATTTACAATCATTAAATATAACATAATCTACAAGGGTGTTTCAAAAAGTAACAGCAAGCTGTATTTTTTCAAATACATATTTCAATTAGAGATACAAATAATGTTAGTTTTGAACATAATCAACCTTCAAATAAGTGTACTTACGAAGCTGTTGACAATGGAGTGGTATATATATATAAACAATGTATACAGTTTTTTTCACACTAACTCCATTCACTTACATAAATTTGGAACATATGTTTCGGGAGCGATCCCTCCCATCTTCAGCCTGTTGACAAACTGTCGTTAAACGTGGCGGTTGGGTCTCTTGATGTTCTTGTGGCGGCATCTGTTGGTATTATTAGGAATTTGCTGAGTTCATCCAATGGAGGGATATCGAAATTCATCAAATTATCCTTATTTTTTGTAATGAAAATGTTTTCCCAAGTGGAAAGTTCTATTGCATTATGAAGTTGTTTAAGTAGTTTTATCTCTGATTTAATTTCATGATTTTTATTCCAAAAGTGCGCTGCTATTGCTGATTTATCAATTTGTTTTAAGCGAATATTTCTGAAGTGTTCTTTTTTCCGGATTCCCAAATTCCTCTTCATTTTTCCAATGTATTTTTTGTCGCAATCTGCACATTCTATTTCATAAATACCTGACTTTTGTTCTGTTGGCATGTAGTCCTTTACTCTGCAACCTAATAAGTTCTTTATATTAAAATTGTTCTTTGGGGCTAACATAATTCCTTGTTCTTTGAATATCTTTTTGAACTTATTGTGATAAATTGGGTGATATGTGAAACTTTTGAATTTGTACCTTTCTTTGGCACTTTTAAGAGTGGAAACATCTCTTATTGCTTTTTGTTTTTTGGTTTTATTGATGATTTTTATTACTGTGTCTTTGTTGTATCCATTAGTTTCTCCTATCTTTATGATATGTTGGTATTCCAATTTGTACTCTGTTTCTGTGAGTGGAATGTTAACTAATCTGTGTGCTAAACTATAAAACACTGCATATTTATGTGGAATGGGGTTAAAACTGTCATTTTTTATGTAATTTTCTGTGTGAGTATCCTTTCTATGAATTCCAAATGTAAGATAGTTTTCATTTCTTATGATTTTTACATCTAGGAAGGGGAGATATCCCCTTCTTTCTTCCTCTATGGTGAAATCAATAAAACCAAAAAACAAAAAGCAATAAGAGATGTTTCCACTCTTAAAAGTGCCAAAGAAAGGTACAAATTCAAAAGTTTCACATATCACCCAATTTATCACAATAAGTTCAAAAAGATATTCAAAGAACAAGGAATTATGTTAGCCCCAAAGAACAATTTTAATATAAAGAACTTATTAGGTTGCAGAGTAAAGGACTACATGCCAACAGAACAAAAGTCAGGTATTTATGAAATAGAATGTGCAGATTGCGACAAAAAATACATTGGAAAAACGAAGAGGAATTTGGGAATCCGGAAAAAAGAACACTTCAGAAATATTCGCTTAAAACAAATTGATAAATCAGCAATAGCAGCGCACTTTTGGAATAAAAATCATGAAATTAAATCAGAGATAAAACTACTTAAACAACTTCATAATGCAATAGAACTTTCCACTTGGGAAAACATTTTCATTACAAAAAATAAGGATAATTTGATGAATTTCGATATCCCTCCATTGGATGAACTCAGCAAATTCCTAATAATACCAACAGATGCCGCCACAAGAACATCAAGAGACCCAACCGCCACGTTTAACGACAGTTTGTCAACAGGCTGAAGATGGGAGGGATCGCTCCCGAAACATATGTTCCAAATTTATGTAAGTGAATGGAGTTAGTGTGAAAAAAACTGTATACATTGTTTATATATAATCAACCTTCTTTTAATGCATTTCTCACACTGTTGCACCAACCTTTTTATTCCATCAGAAAAGTTTTTGGTTGTGTCTTTAATCAAGAATGCATTGTTTCTTTGATCGCGTTATCATATAGAAATTGTCATCCCCTCAAAGCATCCTTCAGGGATCCAAACAGGTGGTATTCCAGAGCAAAATCAGTGCTGTATGGCATTTATTGTAACATTGGAAATCTCAATATAGAAGTCTGCACACACATCTTGTGTTCATATGAGAATCCTAGGCACCTACCATGCACACAATTTACAGTGTTTGAGAACTTCCGTAACAATGGTATGAGCAAATCTGATACTAATACTATTTCCCTGCTAAAGCTTCTAAAAATTTGCTAGTTCTCTCGGATCCTGGCATCAGCACATCTCATATTCCCATCAGTAACAGCCATGCTGGGACGACCAGAGCATTGCTCATCAATGATTGACATATGTCCTCTTTTAAATGCATCTATCCACTTGTACACTCTTTTCAACATGCACATATATATAAATTTCTCATGGTTTTACACCCTCTGACCATAAAAATTTTATAATTGCTCATTGCTCTTCTATGGTGCACACAGCTAATGGCGCCAGCATTTTGTTTCAACTATCCTTCCATTCAGCAGGACATAACATCTGTTGTCAAATGTCAGCATCTTCTCAAAGCATATATCTTTCCTAGGTGGAAGCTTGAAATGCTTGGAGTGTTCATTTGGTCTAATATAGTGAATTTATTGTTACTTTTTGAAATGCCCTGAAATATAAAAGTATTACGTAAGTTTAGGTTACATTCAAAATGTGCCAATTATGAAAGCAAAATTAAATTTGTTAATTAATTAGAAACATGCAGAGCTACTAGTAATACTACTTTTTCTTAAAAATAGGAATATCAGATCAACTATTTCATCGAACTGTGCATCATTCAATCTCAAGTAATACTGGAATTTCTTAGGGTCATTGTCTCACATTTTACACGAAAGTTATGGAAATTTTCCTTGAGTAATCCTCTAGCTCAGTGGATAAACCTATCATTGATTACATCTATTTTCCTTGATTTCAAATGTAAACACAACATAATTGCATTGCTACATCAAAATTCATCATCAAAGCATCCATTTTTATCTGCTTGACACTCTTCAATTGTTTTGTTTTGACATTAGCATTTGTTGGCATTGAGAATGACATTGTAAATCTTATGTTCATGTCACATGTTAATGTCCTTGCATCACATTTCATTGTGAATGGATCCTCATTGTCCTCAGCAACCAGACTTTTTTTTTATATTTTAGCATTGTTTAAGGTATTTTTGCCACATTTCATAGTTATATGTGCATGTTATAATGTGCTGAAATATTCATATTTTCCAGTTTCTAGTACAAAAAAAAAACCAATGTGTACTTTATGTTTTGAAGAAAGGAGACTTTTAGAATATCTGAATTATATTCATGTTATAGTCTTATGTATATGACTTAAAATGCTTATAAATGATCTGATGCATTATTATTTCCCTGCAGCATGCAACATTTCCTGAAAAAAAATCAGACTATCTTCTTTCATCAGGAGGTAGATTAATTTCTTCAGAATTTTACATATCTCCACCAACTCCAGCCTACAGCACTCGATCTCGCAGGTAAGAGATTTTTTTTGTTGTGGAAATAAAAATATACAAAAACGTAGAGCAGATCTGAATTCTACACATAAAGCTGTAATGTTACTCCATTTAAATGTACTACACACATAAATTGTGGTTGTCTTATTTGGTTTAGTGCAACTATATAACTGTTGTGCTACAGTACTATAGAAGAAATAGGGCTAATTTTTAAGAAACATATGATGTTGCAAACATATCTCTAACAGAGAATAGCTGTTCCTGATCCAATGAAAATACTCCTAAAAGGTTACAGTGGAGGACTGTTGTCCATATATATCTAAAGTAGTATTCTTTGAATACACAACATGCATAGGCCTTATATTATGTGAATATCCAAACCTTTTTCAGAATTGCAAACAAAATGTACCACCAAATGAATGAAAAAGGTTTCATGTTGCATTTGATACTCTGGTGTTCAGTCCGATTCCTATGGGCATTGTAAGGAGAAGGCCATTGCCCCCTAGCTACCCTGAACTAGTCTGTTAGAACATTAGTTCTTTTAATTGATATCATTGCATGATTCAGTTGAACTACACACTCTTAAAAAACTTCACTTACTTTTCATAAATATATGGAACCAGTTTCGAGAACATTTAGTTCCCATCTTCAACCAGACTAAAGTTCAACTTTCGCATCATTCGTTGAGCTGTGGGAATGCATATTCTGCTCTGGTGGCGGTGTGATAAATTTGTAGTTTGTTTTCATCCCCGGCAATGTCGAAGTTCATTATGCTGTCTTTGTATTTGTAGATGTAGATTTTCTCCCAGGTTGCTAATTCCGTAGGTCCTTCCTTGTACTGATTTTAATAATTTTGCTTTATTTATTATGTCGTGATTTTGTGGTCAAAAATGATATGCTACTGCTGATTTCTCTATTTGCTTGTACTTTATGTTCCTTTAACCGTGTGCCTACGAATTATGCCCTTTAGAATTATGTAGAAAATCTATCTAATGAAAATTCCAAAAAAGAAGAATTAGCATTTCTAAATAAAGGCTTAAAAACTTGTGTACAATACTCCACTAAAATAGAGGATTATTTGGTAGATTTGGAAGTGGCCATTGAAGGATTGAAGAACAAAGAAAACGAAATGGTTAGAATTAAATCAGAAAAAGTTTTTATAAAGATATTTGTAAAAAGAATATAGCATTACACAAGACGTATAAGAATACAATAAAATCCTTAAATGTTAAAGATGTTATTTATAATAAAGCAGACAAAGGAAACAGAGTAGTAATATTGGATAAAGAAGATTATAATAATAGAATGCAGAATTTATTAAATAAAAAAGAACATAATGTATTTGTTAAATTATTGAAGCTATTTACAGTGAAGGTCTTGTATATTGATTGATACACTGTGGGTAATTTTTATACACTTCACTTACATGTTTTTAAAAACAGGACATGTTTCAAGAACCGTCATTCCCATCGTCAGCTGTTGACCCACTGTTCACTGTTCTGGTTGGTCCTCTGCAGGTTATTGAATTTCTGTGTGGTGGCCTCTAGTGATTGTGAAATGAATCTGGAGATGTAGTCCTCTGGCGGAAGGTCAAAATTCATTGCTGTTTTTCGGTATTTTAAGATGAAAATATTCTCCCATGCTGACAAATCATAAGGATTATTTAATTCTTTCAAAAGTTTTATTTCTGGGTTCAATTCATGGTTATGGCTCCAATAATGATGCGCTACTGCTGACTTTTCCTATATATTTTAGTTCACATTCCAAGCATTCTATTGAATATATTCCTGATTTCTTTACTGCTGGTAACTGGTCTTTTAGTTTTGATCCTAGGAGGTATTTAATGTTGTATGTATTGATAGGAGCTAACGTTATGTTGAATTTTTTGAAAATATTTTTGAATTTGTAGTGTACTTTTGGATTGTAAGTGAATTTACAATATCTTGGCTTTTCTTTGATTACCTCCAGAGTCAAGGCTTCTTTTATGGATTTTATTAATTTGTATTTATTGATCCTTTTTATTATCGAGGAGATGCTGAAACCATTGTTTATAGCTGTGTTTATGATGTGTTCATACTCTATCTTATATTCTGTGTCACTGAGGGGAGTGTTGACCAATCTGAAAGCTAAACTGTTGAACACTGCATATTGGTGTGGAACTGGGTTGAAACTGTTCTTTTTTATGGAGTTATCTGTGTGTGTGGGTTTTCTAAATATTCCAAATTGTAATTTATTATCTTTCTTAATAATTTTTAGGTCTAGAAATGGAAGCCATCCTTCTTTTTCCATTTCTATTGTGAATGTTATAGATCTTTCTTGCAAGTTGAGTAATTTGAGAGAGTCATGAATATGTTTCTTGGGTACTATTGCAACTATGTCATCTACGTATCTATGCCACATTTTGAAAATCCAAGGAAAAGCTTTTGTGATCTGTGATTCAAGAGATCCCATATATAGTTCTGCTAATATGGGGGATAGTGGGTTTCCCATCATTCGGCCTGTAATCTGTTGGTATATGTTACCATTGAAACTAAAGGCATTTTGTTGGATGCACAGATTGGTTAATTTGATAAGATCTTCTAAAAATATTTAGAAAACGCACACACACAGATAACTATATAAAAAAGAACAGTTTCAACCCAGTTCCACACCAATATGCAGTGTTCAACAGTTTAGCTTTCAGATTGGTCAACATTCCCCTCAGTGACACGGAATATAAGATAGAGTATGAACACATCATAAACACAGCTATAAACAATGGTTTCAGCATCTCCTCGATAATAAAAAGGATCAATAAATACAAATTAGTAAAATCCATAAAAGAAGCCTCGACTCTGGAGGTAATCAAAGAAAAGCCAAGATATTGTAAATTCACTTACAATCCAAAAGTACACTACAAATTCAAAAATATTTTCAAAAAATTCAACATAACGTTAGCTTCTGTCAATAGATACAACATTAAATACCTCCTAGGATCAAAACTAAAAGACCAGTTACCAGCAGTAAAGAAATCAGGAATATATTCAATAGAATGCTCGGAATGTGAACTAAAATATATAGGAAAAACTAAAAGAAATTTGATAACCCGCAAAAAGTAACATTTTAGGAACATCAAGTTGAAACAAACGGAAAAGTCAGCAGTAGCCCATCATTATTGGAGCCATAACCATGAATTGAACCCAGAAATAAAACTTTTGAAAGAATTAAACAATCCTTATGATTTGCCAGCATGGGAGAATATTTTCATCTTAAAATACCGAAAAACAGCAATGAATTTTGACCTTCCGCCAGAGGACTACATCTCCAGATTCATTTCACAACCACTAGAGGCCACCACACAGAAATTCAATAACCTGCAGACGGCCAACCAGAACAGTGGGTCAACAGCTGACGATGGGAACGACGGTTCTTGAAACATGTCCTGTTTTTAAAAACATGTAAGTGAAGTGTATAAAAATTACCCACAGTGTATCAATCAATATACAAGACCTTCACTGTAAATAGCTTCAATAATTTAACAAATACGTTATATATTAGACAAACAAGTCTTTAGAAGCAAGTTGACCATCAGTAGTATTCCACATTCAAAATGGCGGCCTTAGAGGTAAGTGAAAACCACTCAACTAAGTATAACCTAATTTTGGGAACGCAAAGAGTAAAATAAAAACTTACCTTAACGTACAAATAAAAAAGAGAAACAACACAGCAGACATCATATTCTTAAAACTTTGCCTACTACACAATGTTGTTCTAATTTTCGTAAGGAAAACTGTAAAAGGTGTTAACAATCCACATCGTAAAGCAGCAGAGAAAAAAGTCATACAAGTCAAAAAAAGCTTACAGTACAAAAGCTCAGTGAAATAGATTTAAAAATTTACGTTTTACATTTGGAACTTTCCAATCTCTTAGATTCCAGTATATGGGAAAATCTAGAAAAAAATTACACAAGAAAGCAAATTTTATTATGAAGACCAAAAATAGAAAACTCAAAAACAAATTGTACAATTTATGTTGCCAACAAGCCAAACCAAAATCTAGGACAAAACCTTTGGAAAATAATGTTATAAACCGTTCACATTCAACTTTCAATAAAGAAGAATTACAATTCCTCAACCAAGGATTAAACACTTGTGTAGATTTTTCTAAAAGTACAGACGATTATGTAGCAGACATTGAAATTGCATGCCAACCACTAAACGAAACAGATAAAAACATAATAAAAAAGAACTGTAGCGAAGTTTTAGAAAAACTAACAGATAGTAAACAATACCATTCCATAAGCAGCTACAAAAGCATCATCAATAATTGAAAGTCAAAACCAGTAGTCTACACAATAGCAGATAAAGGCAACACTATAGCAATCCTAGACAATGAAGATTATGTCAATAGAGTGTAAAACCTATTAAAAGGACCAGACTACATCACAAAAAAGAAGAATCCCCTCAGCTCACAAATAAATAATTTCAGAAAAATCATAAAAGAAATCAAAATACTATCAGATGTCCAAAAACGAAAAATTACTGTTGATAACCCTACACTTCCCGGACTCTATGCGCTCCCAAAAATTCATAAAGCGCACAACAGTATGAGACCAATAGTAAACCAGATTAATTCACCCACTTGTAAATTAGCAAAATGGCTCAATCAACAATTCAATGTACTTCCGAAATTCAACAGTCATAACATTAAAAACTCGTACGAGTTGGTAGACGAAATCAAACATACGTCAATTTCCATGGATGATAATTTAGTTTCCTTTGATGTGAAATCTTTATTTCCTAGCATTCCTATAGAAAAACTTTTAACTATTTTAAAAAAATGGCTTACTGACATTGGGTTACATACCGTAGAAATAGAAGATCTTACCAAATTAACCAATCTGTGCATCCAACAAAATGCCTTTAGTTTCAATGGTAACATATACCAACAGATTACAGGCCTAGCGATGGGAAACCCACTATCCCCCATATTAGCAGAACTATATATGGGATCTCTTGAATCACAGATCACAAAAGATTTTCCTTGGATTTTCAAAATGTGGCATAGATACGTAGATGACATAGTTGCAATAGTACCCAAGAAACATATTCATGACTCTCTCAAATTACTCAACTTGCAAGAAAGATCTATAACATTCACAATAGAAGTGGAAA
The DNA here is from genome assembly GCA_030762175.1 of Metallyticus violacea. Taxonomy (NCBI): domain Eukaryota; kingdom Metazoa; phylum Arthropoda; class Insecta; order Mantodea; family Metallyticidae; genus Metallyticus; species Metallyticus violacea. The sequence goes on from CM060841.1 coordinate 48,255,507, forward strand.
AAGAAGGATGGCTTCCATTTCTAGACCTAAAAATTATCAAGAAAGATAATAAATTACAATTTGGAATATTTAGAAAACCCACACACACAGATAACTCCATAAAAAAGAACAGTTTCAACCCAGTTCCACACCAATATGCAGTGTTCAACAGTTTAGCTTTCAGATTGGTCAACATTCCCCTCAGTGACACGGAATATAAGATAGAGTATGAACACATCATAAACACAGCTATAAACAATGGTTTCAGCATCTCCTCGATAATAAAAAGGATCAATAAATACAAATTAGTAAAATCCATAAAAGAAGCCTTGACTCTGGAGGTAATCAAAGAAAAGCCAAGATATTGTAAATTCACTTACAATCCAAAAGTGCACTACAAATTCAAAAATATTTTCAAAAAATTCAACATAACGTTAGCTCCTGTCAATAGATACAACATTAAATACCTCCTAGGATCAAAACTAAAAGACCAGTTACCAGCAGTAAAGAAATCAGGAATATATTCAATAGAATGCTCGGTACGTGAACTAAAATATATAGGAAAAACTAAAAGAAATTTGATAACCCGCAAAAAGTAACATTTTAGGAACATCAAGTTGAAACAAACGGAAAAGTCAGCAGTAGCCCATCATTATTGGAGCCATAACCATGAATTGAACCCAGAAATAAAACTTTTGAAAGAATTAAACAATCCTTATGATTTGCCAGCATGGGAGAATATTTTCATCTTAAAATACCGAAAAACAGCAATGAATTTTGACCTTCCTACAGAGGACTACATCTCCAGATTCATTTCACAACCACTAGAGGCCACCACACAGAAATTCAATAACCTGCAGACGGCCAACCAGAACAGTGGGTCAACAGCTGACGATGGGAACGACGGTTCTTGAAACATGTCCTGTTTTTAAAAACATGTAAGTGAAGTGTATAAAAATTACCCACAGTGTATCAATCAATAAAAAATAACATGTTCAGATCCAGTAAGACCCATTGAAAAGGTGTGTTAATTCCATCAATGAGGTTCTGAAAACATGTACAGTCATTCCAAAAGAAACAATATACAAAATAAAACAGAGCAACCCTAAAATAGCTAAGGTATATGATTCACCTAAAATTCACAAGACTGGAAATGGTATGCGCCCCATCATTAACAACATCAATACTCCCTTTTACTATTTAGCAAAATGGTTAGCTAATAGATTCAAGACATTACCAAAATTCAAACCAGGAGCATAAGCAATTCATATCAGTTAATAGAAAAAATCAAAGACATACATTTGCATCCCTCTGACACTCTTATATCTTTTGACATAGAATCTCTGTTTCCGAGCATACCAAAAAAAAACTACTGATTTATCTACATGATTGGCTAAAAACAAGTGGAATTAATGATACACACATAAAAGAATACACCAAACTGACAGAAATTTGCATAAACCAAGCTTTTTTTGCTTTTAAAGGAATTTTATAAACAACAAGCGGGACTTTCAATGGGCAGCCCCTTATCTCCATTTCTAGCTAAGCTCTTCATGAGTAGATTTGAAACACACATCAACACAGCACAGATGATATATTTGCCATAGTTAACAAAAAACTCATTGACGATACCTTAAAACTTCTAAATATACAAGATATAAACATATCATTTACATACGAAATAGAAACAGATAACATGCTGCCATTCTTGGATATTAAAATAATGAAATGCCAAGAAAATCTTAAATTTGGAATATATAGAAAGAATACACACAGAGATAATCACGTCAAAGCAGACAGTTTTAACCCCACAGCGCACAAACATGCAGTAATTAACAGTTTAACACACTGGGTAGTTAACCTACAAATTAGCAAAGAAGAATATTTTAACGAATGCAAACAAATAGAAGAAACAGCAGTTAAAAATGGTTTTAAAAAAGAACTAGTACATAAAAAGGTGCAGAAATTCAACAGACAAAAACATATCAAAGAAACCACAACACTTTCAGCAAGAAAAGATAAACTGATTTTTAAAAAATTCACATACCATCCATGGGCCACAAAAAATTTCAGAATATTCTTAAAGATTTTAATATCAGGTTGGCACTGATTAATAAATTTAATGTTAAAAATTTACTGATAGATAATTTTAATGACAGTATTCCACAAGAAGAAAAATCAGGTATTTACAAAATAAACTGTACAGAATGTGAAAAAATGTACATTGGAAAAACAAAGAGAAACATAGGCACACGGTTAAACGAACATTTCAGGAACATAAAGTACAAGCAAATAGAGAAATCAGCAGTAGCATATCATTTTTGGACACAAAATCACGAAATAATAAAGACTGAGGCTGTATTTTAAAGTACCCATAAACACAGTCAGTGTACCATCTGTCTACTGATTCTTATACTATACTAGTACGCTCGACTGCCATCAGACACTGTTTTTTAAACTTAACCATTCTCTAACAGTTGTCTTTGTTGAACTTTATTATAGCTTGAGATGACTCTAAAGTTTAAGATAGCAGAAATGTGAGAGCAACATTATGCAAACATATTTTGTGCTCTCTCAAAGAAGATTGCTTGGTGAAACAGTTTAGTGGTGAAATTGTTTTGTAAACTGTTTCTGTTTCGTGCTGAAACTGTTTAGAACTACTTAGATGTATGTACCAACTACCGTGACTCCATCTGACATCGCGGAGCACTGGTCAACTCCTAGCGGAAGCCTCTGAACTAACAAAGGGGGTGGAGTATAATGACTGAATTTTAAACAGGCAAATTTAATCAGTTGTTTAATCACAAAAATTAATAAACAGTGGGAAACGAACTGCATGGTTAATGAAAACCAATACTGTTTATTATCGTGTATAATAATATTCTATATTATAATAGCAGTTATATTTATAAGGCAGTATTGAGCAACTTTTTTATTCCCCCCCCCTTTTTTCTTACTGCCTTTCTTCACCTTATCTTCCTTTTACACATTTTATTCACAACATAATTATAAAGATGAGGAGCAGGTATGGATACTAGTGTAAAATAGGTAATTATTTACCCTCTCCAGCCTGAAATGAGCACATGTTATAATATATGTAACATGCTTTGAATTGGAAAAATAATATTAGTAATAAAAGTGGTGATAGATGCTAATTTACTAACATTTTATTTAGGATGTTTGGAGGCAGTATATATGAGGCTATATTGCAGTGTAATAAAGATGCGTCAAAACGATCTAACATGTTAAATATGGTGGACGTTTGTAACAGTGATGTTTAGTATAAGTTTAGAATAACTGGGTCAACTTTGTAACATTTACATCACTAATAGTTTTCCTCTTTTAAAAACTATTAGTGATGTAAGTGTTACAAAGTCGACTCAGTTATTCTAGATCTAACATGTGTTTGCAGTAACTTCCCATACTTTTTACGGCATGTGATACAATTTCTTTTAAATGTGCAGACTTGTCAAAATATTTGCAGACAGTATGTCTGAGCCTGTAATTCTTTTGAAGTAACATGCACACTATCATAAATCAATGAAAACTGCCCTTTGAGATGGTACATACTGGACATATATTTGCATTAATTTGAAAATGTAATTTCTGGTCCTTTTGACAGCAACTAAGTTTTATAGAAATATTGCATATAAATAGTTTTGAAATTTGAAATACATTTTGTTAATATTTGTAAATGTGTAATTTCTATCTTTAGTTAAAGCATATATTGTGTGTATTGTAATTTTTATTTATATTAAATATCTTCATAGTAAATCAATATTATTTAAGAAACTGTGGCTTTTAGAAGTGTCATGTCCTATATGATTGAAAGGATGAATAAACTGCAAACATGCATACATGATTTGTTGGAAAATTGGATAAATATAGGTCATTCAGACCTATATTACCGCCCTAAAATATAGAAAAACATGAAATCATATGCTACTGCTGCATAAACAGACTCTACATATTCATAATTCAGAAAACACAGTTCATGTAGGCTTCTACATAATTGTAGTGGCCCTACACTAAGGAAGAATAAAGGGTGGTATGGTGGTATTACCTTTTCCATTCTAAAGGATTAAGTATTAATTCATTTTTCATTTATCAACTTATGCTCACTTTCCAATTTAAGATTTATTTCTTGCAATAGAAATACTATGTTAATCCGTGAGCTTTTGTGTGCAATGTTTTAATCCTATTTTGAGCAAGGGTACCTATAAGTATAAAGAAATAACCTATTGTGTTTTCGTTCAGTTAAGAAATATGCCATGTTAAAGAATACTCTTTCTAGACATCTTCCACGCTGCATTTGCAATGCAAATTACACTCAATAAATGGCCAGTGCATTTCGTATAATTTGCTGCAGCACAGATTTTACTTCCTTTTCAGATCAAAATATTAAAATATATTCGTAATTTCGAGAACTTTACATTATTTGTAATACCAGCATTACTTCACAATGCAAGCATAACTTGAGAGAGTATAGTTTTGTTCTGTAATGGAGATTTAGTAATATAACTTAACTTTAATTTTCTCTGAACACTAAAATCGCTAAGGATAAAACATTCGGTAACATGTCTGAAAAATAGGAAACACTATATGTGTTAAACTCTACTTGGAATTACTAAAAAAAAATCACATACAAAGCAAACAAAGTAACATTTTACAACATGCAAACTTTCTGGGCATTCTACGCCTAGATACAGTACTTGTTTAATTAAACTGTTTCAACCTTGCAACAGAAACAGATTTTAGAACATGCAAACTTTCTGGCCACTCTACCACCTAGGTGCCTACACAACAATAGTTGTTTCATAAAACTGCTATTTTGAAACTGTTTCGGCCTTGTACAGAAACAGTTGCAACTGTTTCATGAAGAGAGCAGTTTATCCCACCCTTAGTTGGAGCACATGAGAAATGTAAAATATAAACACACGGAAAAATCAGCAGTAGCATACTATTTCTGCCCCCCCCCAAAAAAAAAAAAACATGCATTCCAAAATGAACCTAAACTTTTAAAAGCTCTTCAAAAACCTACAGAATTATCATTGTGGACAAATATATTCATAAATGAAAACAAGAAAAATTTAATCTTCTTAAATTAAAAGTAAAACTTCTAAAATCATTTCAATATATTAAACTCTCTTGATGTTTCACATTAAAACTTTTTTTATTAAAAAGTAAGTTGGGACTGGTTTCGTGAGTCACTTTCTCACATTGTCAAGCAATTGACGACTAACAGATCTCTTCAAGTAGGATGTATACCTGGCTGTGTGCGCTCTGGTGGTCTGTTGATGAACCAGTACAATATGTTGTCTGCTTCTGGTATATCAAAATTCATAAGTCTATGTTCATATTTTTTTATATAAATCTTTTTCCATATACTAAGTTCCTTTGGGTGCTGAACTGCTCTTAGCATAATTATATCCTTTTCTATTTCATGATTTTCATTCCAGAAATGTGCTGCTACTGCCGATTTTCCTATTTGTTTGTATCTGACGTTTCTTCAGTGCTCTTTGAATCTAATACCCAAGCTTCTTTTGGTCTTGCTTATATATACGATATCACACTCCTTACAGTTGATCCTATATATGCCTGAACTATCTTCTTTTGATCTGGGTTCAATTTTGTTTAGATTCAGTAATTTGCCTACATTGTATCTATTTACGGGTGCCAAAGCGATGTTGTATTGTTTGAATATTTTTTTGAAATTTGTGATTGATGTAAGGGTGGTATGTGAACTTTTGATAAGTTTTTCTTTATATAAATTGCTGAGTGTGGTGATTTGTTTGATTTTCTTTTATCTTTTTATTTTTCTATGTATCATTCGTTTACTAAACCCATTGACTTTTGCTGTGTGTATTATACATGAGTATTCATTCTCATATTCTTCTTTTTTAAGTGGTACATTAATCAACCTATAAATCATACTATTGAATGCTGCTTCTTTGTGAGGTCTAGGGTTGAAATCTTTAGCTTTTATGTAATTATGGGTGTGTGTATCTTTTCTGTATATGCCAAATTCTAATTTGTTATTATTTTTTATTATCTTGAAATCTAAGAATGGTAAAGTATTATTAGTTTCAATTTCCACAATAGTTTGACTGTGTGGATTACTACATTCATTTTTAATGGAATTTTAAGAAAAATTTAGTTAATATTGATCTTCCAAACAACAGTAACCTCGTAACAAAGTTCATAAAATCCACAGAACATCTTAATACCATGCTGGGAATTCTGGGATTTCTTCATATATAATTTGTTATATTATACTATATTTTACTGTGAAAATTCCCCTATTTAATACTAGATCAATTACCCTTACTTCCATGAGCTTCTCACATTTAATTACTTTCAACTAAGTTTACTGTATAACAGGAATATTTATACTTTTGCTTGTTCATTGTAAGACACCAATATAAGCACACAGGACACAGCTGATACTGACTACTGGTATTCCACTCCAAGAGACAATAATGATTTTACACTAGTGTGGTGTTTAAAAAGTGTTTCATATATGTTAAAAAGAAACAATAACAGTAATACTCTTATGTGTTTTAGAATGAATTAATTTTAAATTAACTCATTGATTTAAAAGCTTACTATCAAATCATTTAATGTAAATATAGCATAACGGTATTGCACAAGTTTATATGAGGAAATAGATTGCAAAGATGGATTGGAAGATAAGCTGGAAAATATCATTTTCTAGATTTGTGTTGGTTGTATGGTGGTTGATCATTTTCAAGAAATGTATTGTGAAACTTGAGGTATCAATGAGGGGCAGTCTCTCTAACTTTCTGGACCTCTGTTAGCCGAATGCAAAATTGAGCTATTTCCCGGATTGAGGTTTTTAAAATGAATCTTCCATACCCCTACATGCAGTTTTGCAGGAAGTATCCAGTCATTTACTGACCTTGCCCATCAGTGCTTAACCGAAAGTCATAAAACGTAATAGTTAGCCCAAAAGGACAGCACTTTGTAATAAATTAACATATCTTTAAGCAAGACAACAAATTTTATTGTGAATAAGCCAACCACTTGGTTTAACTAAACTAACTTATTTAAAAAGGCATGAATCAAGCATTCCTAACAATATATCTGAAATGAAATGTCCTTCTGTTTTTTTAGTGGTACCCCTACTACAAGGTCTAGCACGCCTCATCCTTTATGTCGTGCTACATGTCGTAATGGGCAGCTATGTCGTAACACTGCAATAAGAGGTAGTGATTATTGTCATCGGCACAGCCTTAATTCATTTCACTAGCTTCCATGTGCAGTGATTATGGCACCATTGTTTGAAGGTAGTACAAACTACTAGTTTTATTTCTTTAAACTAGTAAATATAATCTTTTAACAAAGGAAAACTTGGTGTATTATTCGTGGCAAGATAGGCATTTTAACATAGAAACTTGGTAACTAAACTTGGTAAATATTACTATATTAACTGAGATAAGGATGGAGCAAAGTTTTAGTGCATTTACATCCGGCAACCCACCATAGCAGTGCATAGCAACAATACTGAAATCACTTATTTATTCTAGGACTATTACCATTTCATTTATAATAACTCGCTGGTCTGTTGACATATTTTGGTCATAGATCATTTAAAACTGTTGTTTCAAGAGCAAATAATATAGTGCTTTTGCAAAGCTTTGGCTCTCTAGATACTCTAACCCATCAGATCTAGATTTCTTTCTTTGGGATTGTCAGAGCAGACATTTTCCACTCATTAGCACAATTGGTAAACTGCAGCCATTCTGCAGGACATGCTGCATTTGATGATGAGCCAGCTATTACCTGTTTATTTTATGTTTGCTGATGATCAAGGAAGGAATTGTTTAGAGCCAATGCTGATGATAACACATGAGCATCACCAAACTGGGTAGTGACAAGTGATTAGAAAAGCCTCTCTCTCTCTCTTTGATTAGGCAGATTAAGGATGATTGAAATGTTGCCAAATGAATTCAAGGGACTTTGTGGCCGAGTTTCCCAGACATTCAACTAAAGAACTGAGAGAAAACACCTCATCTAGGTAACTAACCTATCTGGGAATCGAATCTGGGCCTGCCGCTTAGGAATCTAAAGTGGCTGTGGTCACATGAACTTATATTCTTCAGGCAATTAACAGTGAAATAATAAAATAAAGTTGATATTGGGTTGATTTGGTGACACACTTAATTATTTGGTTTTTAAATAGACATGTTTTGGGAACATTGCTGCATCATCAGCAGAAGACCAACTGGCTGAAGCATACTTGTCTGAGGAACGTATTGAAAATATCCAAAGTGTGTGTTCAAAGTTCACATGTGGGTTTTATTTTTGATTATGGGAAAATGTTTCCCCATGTAATTTTCAAAGGGTTACAGGTACATTTCAATAATTTAGTTTTGGTATCAATTTCATTATTTTTTGGAGCAAAAGTGGGCTGCCACCACTTACAATTTCTCCACCTATTTTTAATGTATATTTCTGAAATGTTCTGGATTTCCAAATTTATTTTTGTTGTATCATTGTATACCTGATCATAGTCTTTGTTATATACCTGTTTAAAGGAATAGGATCTTTGCAGGATGATTTTAATACTGTGGACATTTTTAGGAAATAAAATTATTGAAGTTGATACCAAAATTAAATTATTGAAACACACTTGCAATCCTTTGGAATAACGACAGAGTAATATTTTCATAATCAAAAATTAAAATTGTATCATGAACTTCGAGATAGCAACATTGTATATTTTTTATAAGGTTCTCCAACAGAGTATGCTTCTCCCAGTTATTCTTCTGCTGATGAAGGGAGCAAGTGTTTCCAAAACATGTCCATTTAAAAAAACAAGTAAGTGAAGTATAAATGTTCCCAACTCTATAACTACCTATGATTTATCTGTTTAACTTGAGGTGTAACTGGTGATAGCTTTGGTGGTTTATGTCTATTAAGAACTGAATCTGTCAAACTTGTATATTTCATTACACCAGGCATTTGTCCTGTCCCTGCAATAGTCATGTTAATTTGTCTTAATTTTTAACGTGGGTTTGTCCTTTATGCTGGCATCCGTACATGGTCATGCTAGTGTTATGGTATGCTCTGAATCAGATTAATGGGAGATGCATCAAAAGAAGTGGATGCAGCATTCTCACCATATGTGGCAAATGTAAAATGAACAAGTAATACAGAATTATGAAATGAAAGGAGAAGGGAATTTACCAGAGATCATTTTTAAGAAATAAAGATCTGTGGACATTAACAAAAATTGCATAGTGTACTAATTGTTTGTAAAAGTTATATATCTGTGAAAAGTTATTTTTTTCATAATTATTCTTTTAGTATCATACATTGCTCCACCCCTGTATAGTTAAATAAATGATTGTAAAATGTAATTGTAAAAGAATGTCATCGCATTTTCTCTCTCTCTCTCTCTATACATATATTACTTTTAAGATAAATGTTAAACAGCCGCATCAAAAAAATTGGTACTATAAAGCTGAATTTAAAAAATAGCTTTTAGTAACCGACTCAGTAGCATGGGTATTGTTGTGATATTCTGTGATACCTTGCAACATTTGAAACATTAGCATTAAGTAACATGAAAATTATCAAAAAATCTGTGATATTTTGTAACTCTAAGAGTAAAATATTTCCCTTTTGCTGAGAATTGTAATGGTAAAATTTCAAATCTGCCTCATATTCAATTTTTATAATTAGCTATTTATATATATACTTTTTTTTATACTGACAAATAAGGCTACTATGTATACTACATAAAATCAACAGGTTTTTACCATTATCTTAATGTATTTCAAAATATCATGCATGCATTGAGCACTCTTGTGTGGAAAGTACATAATAATTATCAATCTGTTTGTGTGTGTAAAATCTGGAAAATTCCAGTTTGGCTTGAAAACAAACCATATTTGGTATGATTTGTTTTATCAGAATGCCATAGAAAGAACTGCTTAAAAATTGTACCCCATTTATTAAACTTTCAACTATTCCTCATAAGTTTCTAAGCATTTTATATGTTTGTGTAGTTTGCTTGATCGTCACATCACCATACAATTTCATATATTGCAATAAGACCTAATCTTTGTCAATTATGGAATTGACAATATGAAATAAATACATATCATTATGACTCTATTACAATATTTTAATTCTAAACCCTTCATTTTATTATCCTATGCTTGTGAGTTACTCATTTGCTTAGGACTATATACACACTAACACCTAGGTTATTGGTGTATGATAATCTTGTTTCTAATGCTAATTTACTCCCATTTCCTCCCCTATTCAATTTATCAAACACTAACTCTCTGACTTCTTTATCATTTCTCCCTCACCTTCTCTAAATATACTGTAAATAAAGTATAATACTTCTAAGGTTACCTTTCTACATTTCCTTCCATCATTCTCTTCTTCATTCTTATTCATTTTTCTTTAACTTTACCTAAATAGTTTCCCATCATTTTTATATCCTTCTCTCCTTTTACAGTTAAAATCTTCCTAATTAAAATTTTCCCATTTTTTATTCCAAACCTTTCTGTCCATAACTTTGTTTGATTACAATGTAAAAAACAATGAAAATCGTATTGGTTTTCTTATCATTTAGTATCTTCCAATCTTATATTTATTCCATTTGTAAAATTTCCTGCACTTTGAAATACTATGATTCTTTCCACTTACATTTCTCCTGTATACTAAAACATTCTTTAACATCTCTCTCTTCTAATATAATTCTGAATAAATATTTCATAATTCTTGTGTTAATTTTTTTCTTAGTGGAATATCTACCTGATTCCAGCTGTACTATACCATTTGGGGGTGATGTACGCAAACCTAAAATCAATTTACAAAAACTTCTATTTATTTTATCAACATCTTTCCATGCATCCTGTACACTTCAAATTTATGACCCCTACAACATTTTAGCTTTTACTGTGATTGTGTTCATTCTTTCCAGCCAAATCACTCTTACACCAGGAATTTTTCTTAAACATGCTTGTATAACACTCATAACTGCTTTTCCTTTTGCTATTACTATTTTTTTCTGCTCATTCCAACTTTCATTAGAGCTTAAACTTGTCCCTAGATAATTAATTTTCCTTACCACCTCTGTTTCTCTCCCATTTAACTGCCATTAAAGCTTAAACTTGTCCCTAGATAATTAATTTTCCTTACCACCTCTATTTCTCTCCCATTTAACTGCCATTTTTCATTATTTTTCAGCTTATAACCTCTTTTAAAAATCAAAATCTTTGTTTTCTTTTCATTAATTTTCAATCCGCATTGTTTACAAAAAGTATTCACTACTTCACTTGCTCCTCTTAATCCTCCACAAGATATAAATGTGATTACTAAATCATCTGCAAAAAGCAGCCCTGCTATTTCCTTATAGTGTATTTTTGGTAGATGTAACTTATCTCTTTTAGTTTCTTCCAAAATGTCATCAATATAAAGATTGAATAGTGTTGTACATAATTTACAACCTTGTCTTACTCCTGTTTTACACTGCATATATTCCGTTACCCATCACCTGAAAATTTGACACAAAACAGGTTCTCATTATTTATCTTCTGTAATCGATTTATAAACATCTTTCTTGTTCCTTTCCTTTTTAGTTTAACCACATTGCTTCTTTATTAATAGTATCAAATGCTTTCTCAAAGTCCATAAATACCTTATAAACTTTTCCCATTTTCTTGCTTAAATATTTATCTACAATTGTCTTTATTATGAAAACATTATCCACAGTTCTTCTTCTTGCTCTGAAGCCTGTTTGAAACTCTGATAATATCTTCTCTTTCTCAACCCATTTCCTTAATCTGTTCCTGTAAAAACCTTACCTAAAATGGAAAGAAGACTTAACCCCTATAATTAACTGGACTATTTACATCACCCTTCCCTTTATATATGGGTACTATCATGCTCCTTATCCACATCTTGGGTATTTCCCTTGTTTCCTTTATTTTATTAAACAATTTAACCACTTTTTTTGTGGCCCATGGATGATATGTGAATTTTTTAAAAAAATTAAGAGACAAAAACATATCAAAGAAATTTAACCACTATTTTTCTCCTATTATCTTCCTTAACCCAAATCCTCCAGAATTCCCCTGGAATACCATCAATACCACTTGCTTTCTTCAACTTTAATTTCTTGATATGATCATAAAATTCTTCCTCTGAAACCTCTGGATCTAAATCATCAATAGCTTCCTGATTTCCCAAAAAATCAATTTCTGTTCTAATTAAATTCTGTTGCCCTAATAACGTGTTATAATGAGCATACAAATTTTCTGAAGTTATATTTTTTTCCATTATCCCATATCTATATAAACTTTTAACTTTTATCCTCCTTGTATCATGGTTTTTTCTGTATCCATTAACATTTTACTTATTCTTTTACCTCATTCCTTCTTTTTGTCCTCAATGAGACACCTATATCCCCAGCTAAGTATTAAGAAATTTTCTTTTTACTCTTTTTCCCCTGGTTGTCTCCTATTTTTTAGCTCTTGAATTACTCTTTTCTTTGCAATTATACAATCTTTACCAAACCATTTCTTTTTATCATCATAAACCACTGTTTCATATCATTCCCTGCCCTTTTCACACTATATTCTAATTTCTCTACTGATCATTTTTATGACAACTCTAAGAATCTGTAACATTTCTTCAAGGCTTAAAAGTACCATATTTGACTAGCTTCACCAAGCTTAAAGTACATTAAGCATTAATGATTTGACAGTTGCTTATTTTAACAATGCATATGTTGTATTTTAATATGAATTATGGTGCATAACATGTAATATAAATCTGCATAAAGATTTTTACTATAATTATATATGCAATAATGTAACATTGCAGCAATGAAATTTAAACTTGAACTTTTAAAATTTATACTTATATTGCATAAATTTGTTATATGTTTCAGAACTTGAAAATTGTTACATTCTTTTTCATAAAATTTATTTGAAAGATTTATGTAAAAAAAAAAAAAAAAAAAAATTAATGAGTTACATAAACTCATTTCTTGGAAAAATACGTATTAGCACTGAATTGAGACTGTGTGTCAAAAATCTCAATGGAATTTACCATGTTCCAAAATACATTTTTTGCTTCTGGCTTTTGAATTATTAATTTATTGTGATTTTCCTCATTGTAACTGTACAACAAGGGTTTAACCCCATTCAAACAAAACCTATGCACAGCATACCTGATTACACTACCTGTCCTTAGGTATGCTGCCATGGACCTTGCTTGAATGGCTAATCTTTGTAATCTAATCATTAGGACAATGATGCATATCAATTTTTGCTACCTTTGCAGCTAATTACTGAAGGTTTTGTTTATGGAGTCTAAAGATTGCAGATCTCTCTATTGCAGTAAAAATGTTAAGTATTAGTTATTATTAGGGCTCAAATTCTTAGTTGAGTGCATATTTTATTTTCATTTGAAAAAGAAAGTTGCATGGTTAAGCTTTTGGATAAGGTAAACTTAGTTTATATTTTAAATTTTATATCACATAAATATTTATTTCTTTAAAAACATATGTAAATAAATACTTGCATAAAGCTGCCTAAAATTCCATTCTAATTAAATAATTTTTAACAAAAATCCTATTTCAGATTTATTATTGAAGGAACAGGACTACTGTCACAGGTGGCCAAGTTCATTAAAGTGCGGACTCGTGAGCTGGAGGTGTGGTGTTTGAATCCCACCAGGATCGTCCTCCCTGACTGAGATTTTTTCCAGGTTTTCCTCAGTCATAAGTGGCAAATGCCAGGGAGTACCCCAAACTTTGACCTGGAATGTTTCCTTCCTTTAAAAAAAAATCCTTTCTGAATTTATCATTTCATCTCTTGTATCATCAGTGTCCATCACCTGTGGTACCTCAGTAGTAAAAACGAGCATTAAACACCATTCCAAAAAGGGGGCAGGGGAACGAGATTACCCTTTGCCTTTTGTTTTATTTTATTGGTTGGCTCAGCAGTATCACCTAATACAGAGCAGTAACATTAATATAAACATTTGAGTGCATGCTATTGTGATTATCAAAATTGTGCTATATCTACCATGGACAGCTGTATTTATACTTCCTCAAGATGCTATATTGTTTTCCCTGGAAGGAGTTTTGTATACATTAGGTTTTCACCCTGCTTCTTTTCTCTCCATGCCAGATGATAAAGTCAGTTGATATAGTATGACATCAAAATGTGATGGTGCAAATGTGCAACTGGCAATGCCTTATTTTTTCAGACCTTGACAAATCCACAACTGATTCTCAGTCTCACCCCTTTTCCTCTAGATCTCCAGTAATAGAAAATGTCTAGAACTTGGTGCTAGTCCTACATTAAAGAGAAAACTGCCTTTTCTTAGAGGTCAGAGCATTGTAATATATGCAGCTTGACACTATGAACATATATCAAGATGTGATGCAATAGAATAGAGGTATGACAGAGAACTATTGTGTTCTGCCACCAAGTTTGAACTTTGAGTTGAGATCACGCAGGTGCAGTTAATTTATGGTATTGTAAGGTGATAGTTTTCACAGTCATCTTTCTTTAGATGTTTGACAATGCTCAAAACAAAAGCAGCCATATATGCAACAATATGTTACAGAATTTAAGAATATTTTAGTTCTTCAGGAAATGTTTAGTGACAGCATTAAACATGGATTGGCCTAGATTTGACTAATTTAGTTTTCCTTTGCAGTTCAATTGAAAAATTCTAGCTTAGGCTAGTGGGTCAATTTTACACTTTAATATTCTGCTTACCATTAAATTACTGAGAACATGTGGAGCACAAGAGCACAAAATTGACTCACTAGCCTTATCTAGAAAACATGATTGCTTCACTGTAGCTATTCAGACATGTTGATTTTTAAATCTATTTCAATTCAAAAACTTGAAATGGGAAGAATCCTTCTTTCAGAAACAGATAGCATGCTTGTAACATGAAGAAAAAACTTTACAGTCTTGGTGAATCTACAACACAAGTGTTTAAAAAATACAGAGAAGCATGTTTCAAAAATAGTGGATTTCACACTATGTATTCTTTGAAATGTGTTTTGACATCCAGCAAAAAAAGGTGATGGACTTGTAAATGACATGTCCAGCAGACCACTTCTTGTGATATGGAGCATTCTTTTTCCCTAGTATAAGTCTATATTCTGCGATAATCTTCAGTCATTTCAGATGGATAGTGTACAGCAATTATTCAGTAGGAGCAGCAGTAATTAGAGAGGCTTAGCAGTACATACTCTTTAGATTGATATAAAATAATTAAAACTTAATTAAATATTTTTGTGCTTCTGTCATATATTCAAGTATTTATAGCAAATAAAAAAATATTCCAAATTTTTGGCATATTCATGCTTCTTGGGACTGCTTGATATTATTACTCCCATGTCCAGAAAAATTGGCATTTTACATTATTCCGGAAAAATTCAAACTAGAAAATAATAAAAACAAATTGAGATTGATGACAAAGCAACAGAAAAATAAAATATATTAACAGGTGAAGGCAAAAGAAATCAACTAAATCCAAGTGGTGAAGTTTTTAGAACAAATGACAGCTAAACATATGCTTGAATCTTATCTAGAGCATTGCTTGATTATAGTATATTAGCTCTTAGTTATCATGTATAATTTACTGTAATGGCTTTATACAATATTAATTTTATTAATGGTATCACCAGTGTCATAAGCATAGGTACTGCTTGGAGACAAAGTTAATTCTCCATGGTTATGTAATAAGGCTCTTAGTTGTAATTGCTGTATACAATATTAACTGCATTAATGGTGATCATCATTGATCACTGCCTTAGAGACATGCTTAATTCTTCATGGTTGGTTAATAAGGTTCTATAAAGTATTGTACATTTTTATTTTCTTGCTGAAATTTAGTATTTTGAAACAAATATTTACTGATTATTTAAGAGTTCTGTGCAAATCATTAGATAATGTTTAACAAAGAAATTCAATATATTAATTCTAAGAATTTAGCTGAAAGTACTCTTAATTTTTAAAAAAGTTTAGTAAATAAGTGCACAATCTGGGTAAGTCTGTTCCAAGACTAATGTGGGACCAAATAAAATGCAAACAAACATGTATGCAGTAGCTTTGTTCCCACATGCCTTGAACAGAGTTATTTTAATGTGTTGTCTAATAAACATTGACAAGGTATATGTATCTACAATATTGTGACATTGAGCTATAATGTTATTGTGGCAGTTTTCAAATCAAGTAAAATTTTTCTTTATCTGGAAATATTTATTTCTTGCCCTATTAAAACACAAAGTTAATGATTATATTAAATGATGCAGCTTATTTAATAGAAACCCATCTATGTGAATGCTATACATCATTAATTTTTCAAATAATTGTTTAGGCATAATATAAAAATGTGTTACACCTGATATCTTCTTCTTTTCTTTTCTTCTCTCTCTCTCATTTTGAATTCATTCATTTCACATTACTGTCTTACTGCAGTTTGGTGCTGGATTTTCTTAGGGCTGACTTTTTTGTCATTATACTAATAGCATAATGCTGTGTGTGATGTTCTCTTGTCACAGCACTCATTGTTGATCAAAATCATGCATTTAATGACTTGTAAAGTGATTGCAGATCAGTAGTTTTAATTTGCATGCAAATAACAATAAAAATGTAAATTATATTAAAAAAAATATGTTGTGACAAAAACAACGTCTTTCCTGGTATTTTACTTTATGCATTAAGTTGACTTAAGATAAGTGCATTAATATTTTTGTATTTGTTTAAGAGTAAGAGTTAAGAGATGCATAAAAAATGTTATGAAGCAGTATCTTAATGCTTATCATTTTAACTGTAAGCCATGGTATTCAAATTTCAGGCAAAAAAAAACACTTTATATACATGGAGGTTTTTATGCTTTGCACAGAAAATTTGGCAGCCTTTGCCTGCATATATGTAGTCTTATGGTAAAATGTTTGTATAAAACTTTATTGTTTTAGTATGTTACTTTACTGTGAAAATAATATCAAGCCTTACTGGTGGGCTAAATGTTTTTTATAAATTTCTTTTTTATTATTATTATTATTATTATTTAAAATCCAATTACAAAAATTCAGTCTGCTGATGTGATTATGCTGTAATAATTTCTATACTACCAAAATTCTGCATGGTTTTAATTTAAGAAGTTTTGTTGCTGTTCTTGATGAGCTGTTTAATATTCTTCCAATCTGTTGTGATGTGCACATGTGGAATATGTTCTACTCTTGTGCCTGTCTCATCTAATTTTTCTTTTGTGAGCATATTACTTTATGTTATGGAAAGAACCTGTAGTATGCACATTCTCTACAAATATTTTGATGGTGCTGCTGGTTGGGACTGGTCCATTGTGAAATTTACTTTAAGACTTTGTTTTAATGTATGTATATATACACACTCTCTTATTTCACTACTGACATAACTATATTCATATCAACTGAGATACTGAAATTAACTGCCATGTGTATAGTATATCATTCAAAAACTTTGTGAGAGACCATGCAATTGCAGTAAGCAGCAGACTCTGGGTTTTAATCACACACTTAGCTATGTTCATATCAAACAAGTATGTGATAGAACAGGAGAGGCTATAAAAACATGCATTTAAAGCATAAAAACTGCACTGTATTATATATGTATAAAAATCTGATGTTTTGAATTTTATTAACCCACCTAGATATAAAGCTTCACAATTTCTCTGGACATTTTCCATGATGTCATCATATTTGAGCAAATGTATTGCCATGTGCAGTTGCAAATAGTTTGGCGATTCCATTATTTTGTGCTTAATTTCATCAATGTTGCCAGTTATTTAGTATGAATTTGAATGAATTTTATTTTATCAAACCACATTACAATTGAATATATATCAAATTACAATATCAAAACTACGCTAGAAATTTATCACTATTGAAACTAAGGTTCTCCCATACCTTAACCACCCAGTTGTATGTATGGCAAAGAACCCCTCATAGAAAACCATTTTCACCATTGTGTGTGCCCTCCTGCTCATTTCTGATACTTCTCCTCTTGTCTCTTACTTTTCCTAGGAATTCTCATATCTTATTAATTTTCTCTACCCTCAGTTCTGCTAATATTAACATTTTTATTGCCACCAACTCTTGTTGTAAATTGTTCCATTTTCCATCCCAGATATTATCCTGCCACCCTTTATTTCACATTCAGTTGAACATTGGAACACACTATCTACTTTCCCACACATAACACATCCTTTTTTAATATTCTTAATCCTTTTAAAATTATCACACCTGTATGCATCCATCCCAGACCCATTCTACCAAATTGATTGCAATTATCTACTATTTCTCTCTCCCCCCCAATTTCTTTGAACTATTTTAGATCTAAAGAACTTTTATCCTCTAAGCTAGCCCAAATCTCTTGCTTTTTGTATATCTTCTACCCTGTCTTTTCAAAAACGTTGGTTTCACCCAATCACCATACAGCACCAGTCCCAGTTTCTTCTAATAATTTCCCCATCTGCCCGTACCAACTTTCTCTTCCCAACACATCTCTTTGATACATAATACATTGTTATTATCCAGTTTGAGACATTGGTACCAATATTTCAAAAGTCTCCAGTTTGAGACATCTGTAGCAATATTTTGAAATTCTCTTCACTATTACACCTTTCCTTCCTACTCTTCTTATAACAGGTTTCATAGCTAATTTACCTTAGGCCTGTGCTAACTTAAACTGCACCTTCCATCTTCCATTACTTATGAATCTCACCCCAAGTAATCATATTCTTTCACTACCTCTATTGGGTCTCTGTCAATAAGCCATCTCTTATCTTTTGTTAATTTCATTCCTTTTTTAAATACTACGAGGGCCATCCAGAAAGTAAGTCCCAATCGCCCCTGGAGATGGAACCACTTGTCGGACAGGAATGCGCATGCGCAAGAGTAGAGAGGAAGAAGAAAATGGCTGTTCTGATATTGTCTCCCGCCAACTGCGAGGTTCGTGCAGTCATCCGAGGTTTGCACGTTCAAAAACAAAGTCCAGCTGAGATCCATCGCCAATTGTGTCAAGTGTATGGACACGACATTATGGTAAGACGATGGTGCAGGCAATTCACTGAAGGACGAACCAATATTCACGACGACGACCGTAGTGGCCAATCGTCCCTGGTGACGACAGAAGTGTTGGAAAGTGTGCGGCAAGCAATCGAGCAGAACCGGCGCTTCACAATTTCAGATCTCTCTTGTCAAGCTTCCGGGAGACAATTTCGTGCACAGGGGAGCGAGACATCTGGGGAATTGGCGATGGATCTCTGCTGGACTTTGCTTTTGAGCGTGCAAACCTCGGATGACTGCACGAACCTCGCAGTTGGCGGGAGACAATATCAGAGCAGCCATTTTCTCCTAGCACAGCACGGTAACCACGGCCGTCACAAGGCCGAAACTTTACTGCATTATTCCCACATACTTCCTCTCTATTCCTGCGCATGCGCATTCCTATCCGACTAGCGGTGCCATCTCCAGGCGCGATTGGGACTTACTTTCTGGATGCCCCTCGTATTATCTTTGATCTTTTTGTATTTATCCTTAGACCTCATCTGCAAAAATTCATTAATCTCATCAATGGCATGTTGCAATGTTATCACAGTTACTGCTCCTATTATGAGATCAATGAAAAGCAATCCAGGTTCGAATCCCGCCAGGACCGTCCTTCCTGAATGAGGTTTTTGTCCAGGTTTTCCTCACTCCTCATAAAAGGCATATGCCGTGGAGGTACCCTAAACTTAGGCCTGGAACAATTCCTTTCTTGAAAATGATCCTTTCACAATTTATCATTTCATCTCATGTATCATCAGTATCCATCGCCTGTGGTGCCTCTGTAGCAAAAATGGGCGTTAAACACCATTTTTTCATTCATATTCATTCAATCCAGGTATTTCTTTCTTACCAATTATTGGACAATGTCTATTATTTTCCATAATCCTCTAGGATATCATCTGTTAAACACTTTTTGGCTCAATTTGCATCCTTGTCTCAAACCTGCATTTTGAATCATATAGTCTGTGGTTCTGTTACCTTCACATCTAACACAAAACCTACATCCTTTTTTGAAGTCCTAGAATAATTCATTACTACCTTCTTTATGCCTTAATTTGTATACCAATGCTTCCCTATTTACCGTATTAAATGCTTTCTCAAAATCTGCAATGAAAATATATACCCCTACTCCTTTTATTTTTTAGACATTTATCCATTACAGTGTGGATTATCATATATATTATCTAATGTTCTTATTTGTTTTCTTAAATCTGCATGAAATTCTGGTAATTTACCTTCCCTTTCTGCCCACTCGTGCAACCTAGCAATAGTATGCCAGTGTATTCAACCTAAAATAGATAACAAATTGCTTGGGTTATGCAGTTATTTGTGTCACCTTTCCCTTTGTATAATGATATAATCATGTCACTTTCTGGCTCTGGAATATTACCTTCCTCTCTTTAACTGTACTAGTAGCCTAATACTTGCATTTCTGCAAATATTTTCCAAAACTCTCCTGGAATCCCATTTATTCCTGAAGCCTAATTTTTTTTTCAGATATCCTACTTCATTCATTGTAAACTCATTATCTAAATATTCTGTTCTATTTACAGTTTAATATTAGTTCATAACTCAAAGCCATCCCACCACCTATCAGATTTCTAAAATGGTTTTTCCATTTTACTGGCATTATCTTATTTCCTCCCATTTTCTGCTCTCACACTTTCCTTTTTTTCTGAACTAGACATTTGTAATCCCCCCTTTTTTCAACAAGAAAATTTACCTATCTTCCTCTTCTTTCTCCACCTTATTAATCATTTTTCTTCTTTGCCTTTATACACTATCATACCATCCATAACCTATTGTATTTCCTCTTTGGTGCACATCCACCTTCCTTCCTGCCCACCTTACCATTGATTCCACCTTTTCCAATGTCCCATCTGTCTTTCCTGTTTTCAGTGGCTCTAAAACTCTCTTTTTTATTTCCCCAATTTTGGATATATTATCCGAGAAATACTCTGCACACTGCTCTATCCATAACATCTTATATAACAACTGTATTACTTCCTCTTCCTAATTACTTTCCCATAAACACAACTTCATTTTTAATGGAAAATTGCCCACTACTTATCACATCCAGGACTTCCACCAGCGCCTCATCAATTCCTTCTCTACACAACATATAATCAATCATACTCTGTCCATTTATGTTCGTGAATGTAAATTCTCCCCCATGGTCCTCTCCTCTTGAGCCACTACACATAATTAGATTATTTGATTCACTAAACTCCATCAATTTTATGCCCTCCTTGTTGATCACTTTATCCCTACACTTAACTTGTCCTCTCATCGCTTCTCACCCATACACTTTCATTCTCTAAACACTTAAATCTTATATCATATTCACCTATGCTTGCATTAAAGTCACCAACTACAATAAACTGCATACTAGGATACTTTCTGCTTAGATTCTGAATACTTTCATTTAGTTTTAAATTCAATTTTTCATTATAAAACTCTGATGTATTTGGTAGATTGTGCACTATATCTAGTTCTAGGCATACTTTAACTCCCTTCATTTTATATAGCTTTAGCCACATTACTTGCCCTTCTTCTGTTAATAACACTTCCCTCATATTTGCTGCACTATATTTATGAATACCACCAGAAACCCTCCCTCTATATGTTTACCTATATAATCATATCCCTCCACTTCAATACTTTTGTCTTTCTCCACCCAAGTCTCTACCATTACTATCATGTCTCCTAATTTTTAACACTTCTTCACTTTTCACCTTAAACCCTCCACATTCCATAGAACTACCTTCCATCTTGAGTCACTCCTTCCTCCTCTGAACTTCTCCAGCTTCGCTCTACACCTAATTCTTTCACCAGCAGCCACATATTCATTATCAGCTATTTCCATTATGCTATCCTCAGGAGTTGACACCACTTGAAGTCCAGTGTCTACTGGATATTACTGTGGATTTCCCTTTCAGCTGATGGCAAAGCCTTTGCTTCATCTATATGTAGTGTGTGCAGAGTATTATCTTCTTCCCCCTCTTCTATGTTCTCACTATTCTGCTCCCATACTTCCCCCCCTCTCAACACATTACTTCTATTTCCCCTCTTCTTGGTGTCCAGCTGTTTAGTATTATAATATATATTTACAATAGAGCAGTATAATTAATATAATGGTGCTGAATGGTGTTCCAGACTGTAGAGGAAATTATGATAGTCATAAAATTAAAGTTTCCTAAAGTAAAGGTTATCCCAAGATAAAACTACACTGTTACTAAATATTTTGTGGTAGAATTACAATTAGTGTTAATAATTATTAGGATTGCTGGAAAATGTGATACCATTATTATCACATACTGCTAACCTGTTAAACTTGCAAGCAGTTGGGGAGGAATAGTACCGTCATCTCCACTGAAGTAATAATAATAAAGACAAATTTGAATACTTATCTTCTTTACTATGATGAGCCAAATAATTTAATTAAACTCATGATTACTAGTTATGCTGTGCTAAACATTACATTAAGTATTTCCTCAATACAGTGGCTGCATAGCATACTTCTTATTATGCAGTATTATAGGTTTGTTGTATGCTGCTGCTACGATATTGAGGTTAAATGACCCACCATTACATATAAATTCAAACTATACAGAAAATAGCTTGCCCATACAATATAATTTCCACAATCTATTTATCATTGAATTATTATTGTCTGTGAAATCCTATATAGAAATTGCTTGGAGCTATTTCTGTCTTATTCCTTACTTGAACATTTGTGTTTTCTCTGGAGATGTATAATTAGGTACACACACTTAAACACCATTGTGGCAATAAAAGTACATACAACTTACAATATATAAAACAAAATATAGCACCAATATAAAAAATCAGTAATATTAACACAGAAGCACATGATCATTTAATCAAACAGTGCATTTGATAGACAAAATTGTTTGCAGTGAACAGGACAATGATCGCCCTATAGGCTTGATGTAACTCACACATTGTGCAGCCTTACATCTAGATGGTGTTAGATCTTTGTCAAAAAAATTTACTTCACTGTGTACTTAATTAAAATCAATTGAAATAATTGTATAAATATAGTTTAAGTTTTATTACTATCATTCCAGATTCAGTGAATAATAAGTTTAACTTGTTCATGAGGCCCACATTACATTCTTTAAGATTCATATTTACAGAATATCATTATAGCCTCATTTATTTAACCAGCTTTTCTTTCTCCCCCATCAGTACACTTTCTAGGGTTTATTTTATGTTTGTGTTCTAATTAGTAAATTATTATTTTTTAATTAACATAGTTGACAAGGTATTTTGCATGATTTTGTTTGCTAATTATTGCAGCAATTTATGCACTAATTGAAATGTTTGTTAAAAAGTGCTATATGTTTTGGTGTATATTAAAATCCGGTGCCTCAGTGGACATGTAATATATTAACTAGAAATGTTAACTGGAACTTGTACATTGAAACTATTCTTATAATTAAGATTGTCTGATTGAGTCGAACTACATATTCTTATTGCTCCATTTACTTGTTTATAATATGTAGTACTAGTTTCACAAACCCATTGTTCACATCCTCAGCTACCCCTGGATAATTCATTATAGTGAGGGAATATGTATTCTGCTCTGGTGGAGGTGTGATGAACTTTAAAGTTTATGTTTTTATCCCCAGAAGTGTCAAAGTTCATTAAACTGTCTCTGTATTTGTAAGTGTAGATTTTTGTCCCATGTTGCTAAAATCTGCAAGGTCCTTCTACTGATTTTAATAATTTTGCTTTATTCACTATGTCGTGATTTTCTGTCCAGTAATGAGATGCTACTGCTGATTTCTCCATTTGCCTGTACTTTATATTTCTGAAATGTTCTTTTAACCGTGTGCCTATGTTTCTCTATGTTTTTCCAACGTAGATTTTTTCACATTCTGCACAACTTATTTTGTAAATACCTTTTTTCTCCGGTGTGTAGTTAAACTCAATCAATGATCTTAATTATAGGTAATATATTGTTTGTAATGCTTGTGATAGATCCTATTATGCATAAAGAGTAACATACTGGTATATATTTTTTAAATTACAAATTTATTACTGGAAAATGCTGTTATGAAATTTTAGCCAAATCAGATATTAGATAGTATCTTGGGCTGCATGGGCTGCTTGCCTACTGCTGAGACTGCCAGGTTCAAAATCCCAGTGCTGTAAGTGGTGCCTGGGCAAGGAAGGGTTTTTTTTTTTT
The DNA here is from genome assembly GCA_030762175.1 of Metallyticus violacea. Lineage (NCBI taxonomy): Eukaryota > Metazoa > Arthropoda > Insecta > Mantodea > Metallyticidae > Metallyticus > Metallyticus violacea. The sequence goes on from CM060841.1 coordinate 48,279,806, forward strand.
TTTTTTTTTTTTCCTTCTTCTTCCCCATGCTAAAGTTTCCCCTGCTACTCATTCTGTCGTTCCCTTTCTCATCTTCATCATTTCGAAAGTGATGGCAAGCTACCGTAGTATCTCTCCCCAGAAAAACTGTAAACATGGCATGATGCTTAAGTGTGTGGTGAAGGACCTGCTCTTGGGCAGTACTGAATGAATGAATGAGGTATTGTAAATTTGCCTTCAACTTAACAGTGCCAATGCAGTAAAAAACAGAAGTCATTGAATCAATCATAAGGTCAATACATATGTGTCTTATTGCTTCATATTCATTTGTCTTTCAGACTGTAAATAAAATCTTTAAAAGAATAGGTATGTGGTGTAAAAGCATTTCATAACATATATTTTTACCGTATTACATGGCAATTGATGCATTTTGTAAAATATGCATATTTGTGCCTTGACATTCAGATTCTGTCCAAACATGTCTTATTTGAAGGGACTGGGGCAAAATAATGCATACTATAAGAAATATAAAAATAAAATACAATTTAATTTCAATTACTGAAATATTCAGCAACTATTGACACGGCAATAGCACTTTATTTTTACAGTTGCTGCTTTACACTTAAAATATTACAGATATTTAAAATTACCAAAATTATATACTTAAATTTACAAAAAAGATGTATTTATGTACGGTTTTTTCATTGATGGAAGCAAATGAGCAGCAGAATTACATGCAAGGAATGGGCATTTAATCATTTGTCATTTGTATTGCATAGTTTTGTCCCATGCTCTTCATTTAGTATACAGGGAATGTTTTAAACTTTGTAACTGAAACTCAAATAAAATTGTTGGAAAAAATTAAACATTTTTAGCATTTTTACTATCTATTGCAAAATGCTAATGTTGTAGAACAGCATTAGTTAAGAACGTTTATCAAGCACTATAGAAAGCCTGTAAATAGAGAAAAAGTCAAACAATATAAAAATGTTTTAAAAAAATAATTAAATATCAGATGCAGAAACAAATGGAGCAGCTGCTAGCAACAGAATTACAGACTGACTGCAAGCAATTACATATCTTGTATTGCAGTAAAATGCAAGTGAACTTATCTTTTCTGCAACCTTAATCCAAATACTTGTAAGTTGGAGGATTCAAAACAATGATTTTGCATAAAAACCTCTAATACCTTTCAGTTCTACATGTGCACTTGTTATTAATTTTTTTATATACATACATATCATGAAAACAATGTAAATGTTATGATTAATAACTTTTACTGTGTATGGAAAACAATACCTCACAAAAATCACAAAGAACAAACAGGAAGAAGGTCCAGCCTGTAATTGTAACCTTTTTTTATCCAGTTTCAGATAAAGTCAATACTGTTATACCGATATACTGTGAAGATGTATATACAGCATTCACTTTTAGTTTCACCACATAATACATCTCATTATTAGTCCACTTTATTTTGGTGATAGAGACTCTCAGCAGGAGGTCCAGCTAGACCGAGTATCTCATTCTCAATATTGTTAAGAGCCCAGTGATGCTCACAAATTTCCAGAGCTTCCCACTCTGCCTTGAAAGCAGCCTTTGGATCTGGAGGCATTGCCATTGCTGCTCCTGACATTTGATCCTGTAAATGCCTTGCTTGATCCGCAGCTAAAACATACATAAAAGATTAAATTATGCATTAAGACATTCACCTTGGAAGTACTTTTAGGAATACAAAATTTATTAATTTTAGGCTACAAATGTAAAAACAATATGACTCCATTCACACTGAAAACTAAACATAACATAAACTTAAAATGTAAAACCTAGATGCTATGTATTGTAATGGAACCGTTCACAATTAATCACAGAAGCTTGCAAAGTCCAAGGTTTTGCGTCTATGTCTAACTTAAACTTAAGAAATCTGCCAATCAGAACACAGCTGCTCTGTTTATAGAGAGAGAGCTGAAGATCAGTGGCTCTGTAGACAGAATGGCATCAATGGATAAAAGATTGATTGCATATTGCATTATATGAAAGTTATTCTTGCTTATGTTGCTCTAAGCAAATTAGTTATTGCACTTTGCATATACATAAATGCTACTACCATCTGCTCAGTAGCTGCCATTTTCAATCAGCTGTTAGTTGATGGCTAATGTGTTTGCATCTTTCATTGTGAAAGCCTACATACTACTAAGTTCACATGTTGCATCTTATTTTATTATATTTACATTTAATTTTCATTGTGAATGGTACCTATGTTCCCCACTCTGCATATTTAATCTCTCTAAATATATTTACTGAAAACTAATCCCTTACAACTTATAATTTAAGAGCTGGTCTTAAATTAGGTAATAGGAAATCCGGCATTTCTTAATAATTTTAACACCAATAGAGATATTGCAACAGCAGTACAAGGGTGCTTTGATAAATAAGAGAACGAGTTTAATATTGCAATGCACTTTATTTTTCAAAATAGTTCCCTTGAAGTTCAACACACTTGCTCTGTTTCTCCAGGTTTGTAATTCTCTAGTAGAAATGGGTTTCTTCAAGACTCTTCTCTTCATTTTTGACAGTTAAAAAGTGGATTGTTTAATTTAAGTGTGGTCGTACATCCATTCAAGATGATGAGTGTAGGACATACAAAAACTGCTACAACCATACCAAGATTGTGACAAAAATTCACAATGCCTGTACTCAATGATTGAAGGTATGCAAATTGGCTGGCATTGCAAAGACCTGAACAATCCATGTCCACTAATTGTACACAAAATTTTGGTTATGAGAAAGATTTCCACTCGATGGATGCCACATTTATAATGGACCAAAAATGCATTCAAATGAAAATTTCATAAGAGTTTACACTTCATAAGTGTTTACACTTCATAAGTGTTTACACTTGTTTAAATGCAATTCCAGTGAGTTTTTCTCACATTTCATAACAGTAGATGAAACATGAATTCATACCTACATGCCAAAGATGAAGCAGTAGTCCAAACAGTAGGTGGCAACAGATGAAAGTGCACCAAAGAAAGCAAAAATGGTTCCATTTGCAGGAAAAGTTATGGCTATGGTTTTCTGGGATTCTCACCCATGGTATGTATCTCCAGAAAGGAGAACCATCACCAGGAAGTATTACACTTAACTACTGGATTAACTGAAGGATGCCATTCAGGCTAAACATCCACCCCTTGCAAGAAAGAAGGTTCTCTTTTCATCATGATAATGTGCCTTCACACATGTCTGGTATTGTTGCTGCAAAATTACATGACCTTCACTTCCACATCTGCCATATTCATTATATTGGCTCCCAGCAATTACTTTTTGTTCCAAACCTAAAGAAATGGCTGGGTGAATGAGATTTACATCAAATGATGAGGTTGAAGCTAAGACAGACACTTAATTTTCACAATTGAACAAATCTTATTTTACTAAGTATATTAAAAAGTTGGAAAGTCATTGGGCTAAATGTATTGATTTACGTGGTGACTATAATGAAAAATAATAAAAACATTTCACTTAACTCTTGTGTTTTCTTGGCCAGGCTGAGAACTTTTAGAATGCATCTCGTATACTGCATATAAGATAACATGCTCAAAAAATTACACCTTTTGTGCATTTACAAGTTACACAGAATTTTGCCTTATTTTATGTTTGCAGTGAATTCAACTAAATCTTTATTTACGTCAATAGACTCGTATAAAAAAGAGTATTTAACATCAACATCAAACTTAAGTACATTATATAGAATAATCATAGATATGTTGTTCTTCCTGAATTTCTTAAATTGTAAATGTTACTTTAAACAATGAGACATACCATTATTTTCTCCCAGAACAAGTGTATAAATGCTCCGCAGACCAAAAACATTAAGGAAATACCATGATGCAGAGGACACCCAAGATGCATCTAAGGTATGAAGCTCAATCCCCCGTTGCAGCATAGGTTTGAATCTCAATGTAAGGGGAAATGGAACTTTAGCTGAAATACAATGTTCACAGTAATATGATAAACAATAATTTAATACATTGTTAGCAGCCCATACAGTGTAATTAAAGACAGTTTTCTTTACAAAACTTATATATGTAAGCAAATTGGGCTTTTTACCATTTTTCAAAATTAAGTCTCCCTGAAAATGTCATTTTACCAAGAACATACAACACTAAGAAATAGAGTCTGAGAGTCATGACTATAGCTTTAGAACTTGTGGTCAACTATGATGTCTCTGTACACTATACCTACATAGTTTACAGGATTCATTTTTCCAGAAGAAAAAGAAACTTAAAATATTTAGATATATCTTTATCAGAAACTATCATATCCTCATTAAACTTCCGCTGATGCAGGCAATTGAGTTTGCTCATTTGAATTTATATTGCCAATTGAGTTGCATTTATGTAGCCAAGACCAAAATATATTTTAACAAAGAAGCATGATTTAATAGATTGACAATTAGAAATGTTTAAAGTCTTTAACATGGTTAGCTCAGTAAGTTGGTATATATCAGCAGTGCATAAAGCCATTCAACTGCTCATCTATATAAAATTACTGCTGTACCTGAAACAAAACCCATGGAGATACTGAAACTAAATATCCAACAGACAGTTTGCAATATTTGAGACAGTGAATGTGGAAAGTGTCTTGAAATCGTTTCAAAAGGACTCGGGCATATCTTACAGCAGAGGACAGGAACTTTGAGCATCTACTATGATGGTAAGTACAATATTAATTAATTTGCTTCCAATAAATAATGAAAGAAACAAAAAAATGCACACTATAAATTCCAAATATGCCACATGATTTCCTTGGCAGTTGGAGAGGCCATTACATAGTATCTCCCCCCATTAGCAAATTCAATTTCTGACTTTGTAGCAATGAGGAACCTGTATGAATAAGATTTAAACTAAATTCCACTTACTTGTAACAAAGCCTGAGAACATCCAATTTATCCATCCTCCAATCACTATCATGGGCAAAACATTTGTAACATTTCCTTTCAACATATCTGTCATCATTGTAGGATCTGTCATTGGATTTTGTACTACTGCAGCACGTTTCTGTGTTTTAAAGTATCCTGTTTCTTCATTGTTAAAAAAATGGCGTCTCATTAAAAAGGACTGCTTTGGAATATATTTACTGTGTTCTCGTAAGCTTCTTGCTCTTATGATAACTTGACTATAAAACAAAATTGAGGTCATAATTTAACATTAGTTCATTTTCACTAAGTATATGAAGGTAGAAAACAATAGCTTGCAGGAATATATATTAAATGCCAAGAAATATGTTAAGGTGTGCACTACTGATTTTTCTAAAACAATTATTAGATCTAGTTTTTTTAACCACATATAACCTTGTGCTGTAATATATGTATGCAAATTTTCATTAGACTAGATTATTAAATAATATTGAAAAAAAAAAACTAAATATCAAAAAGCATTAGAAATTATATTATATGCTCAAAATGAAAGTTAATGATAAATTTTCATGCTTAATATACAACCAGAATTCCATTCTATGGAATTATAAATTGGTTTTAATGAGATTTTAATGATTCAGGTGTATATAAACAATTAACTTATTTTCTAATTGAATACATCCAATGTACAATTCCATCCTTCTATATGATTTGAAGCAGGGTGGAAAATTTCATAAAACAATGGTGAATGGTTTAGAGAAAAAATGATTTCCAGTACATGTTGGGGGAAGAAGAAGAAGAGGGAGGGGAAGATTGGTAATTGAAATCAAAGTTATTTGGTAAGTCGATTAATAGTCCTAAAATCTCCCATCTGCATCCTTCCTTCTGTAGTACACTGCTTTCCTCTCTCAATTTTGCAATTTTCACTCCACTTCTGTAACTTTGGTACATGAAGATGATTGTCACTGGCTGTCAGCAACTCACCTCTGGTCATGTTTATCCCAAATTATTTTTCCTTCTGAACCTGATAACAGCCCACATTTCAACAATTTTCCTGACATTTCACTGCACCCTATATTAAATTCAACTTCTTCAGCTATAGCCAACTCCATTCTTTTCTTTGATACAAATATTACTTTGGCGCATTTTTTTCATTTCATGTGCAACTGTTGGAATTCTGGGGTCCTACTTAACAAACATTTTTGTAACAAACTAGTCAAAGCTAGCCTCTGAAACTCAGGAATTATGTGGGTAAGGACTAGAATGAAAACGAGTGTCTTTACTCAAGTCTGGTGTTCAACCTTCATGAAGTAATATTGCTGTAAAAGCACCAACATAATGAAAAATTGACTTTTTCCTCATTTTTCATTAGTGCATACCCTTAAGGATATGGAATTCTGTAAAAGGTCTCATTCATGCAAGCCAAACTGCTAATCAATTGTCTTGCTCAGGCACCCTGTTAGTAATAATCAGATTGCAAATCTGAGTCCTACACAAGACATAATACATTTTATCTCTGTGCTATTCAATGCTGGTCGCCCTACCATCAGGGTGGTTTATTTGTCAATAAGGATCTGGAAGAGGTATTAAGACCTAACTGCACATGCCTTTATACAGATTAACTGTACACTCTGAAAAAAACTCAAGAGAAGAAAAATCAGCCTGTATTGCATTATATCACCACTTTTTAATCCAAATTTTAGCTTCAGAAAGTATTTGTAACAATTATTAATAACATTTTTCTACCACTAATGTATTTATAGCCATGTCTGTGAAGCTTTAAGAAATGTCCTCAAAAAGCCATTGTTTCAAGGCAGCACCAAACCTCCACATGTTGCCAAAAAGACCACTTACTATTAAATGAAATTAGTAATCCTATAGACTGAGGACCTGGGGGAGGGGGCCTTTCAAGTACTTAATATGACTTGCAGAACGATTTTACAATAAGAGGCAGGATTTCTCCAAAACTAGCAATAATGAATTGTATGTTTACATATCATTTGCAGAAATGAATCAGCAATATCACTCTTCATTTACATGCCATCACATAGGTCGTCACAAAGTTTGCACTTGCAAAGTTCATCTGGTAGGTGGTATTCAACTTTTTTTGCAAATTCAGTCATGAATTCCATGAAATGCAAAATGTGTTACTATATGTCTCAATTCAAATTGCCTCTCATCCAGTGTCTGTTTATCATTGCATTTACTGAGTAAAATTCCTGTCATATTTCCTACTTTGATGATAAAAGACTATTTTTAGATTTTTAATTTCTCATATTTATCTACTATATTAACTGCCTGTATCACTTACATTCTAAGATGGATAACAGTTCTTTTTGAAGTCTAACTATACGAGACAATGGTGCAATATCAATATTATCAGAGGCATGAGACACTTGTTCACTCACCCACAGCACTTTTTTTTTAATTTGGTTTATTTTGGTTTATTTACAGATGCTCTTTAACATCTGAGGTCATTAGCATCTCACTCAAATCAGGCCGTGAAACGGCTGACAAATTTTGCTTTTATTGTGGCGTAGTATGACATGGGATCCACAGTTGTGCTTCCCTTCAAAAGGAAGGGTTTTTATGCCCAAAAAAGTTCATTGGCTGGCTGGGATCGAACCTGTGATCTGGGGTTTAGGAGGCAAGTGTGGTTACCACTACACCACCAGGACCAACCCCTACAGCACTGCACAGGGACTATTGTCATGAATAGTATTTATCCTGAATATGGTGTAATATTAGTTTTCTTTAAATATTGAAAACTTCCCAGTAAATTTACAATTTAATAATGCTCTTGTTGCTGGCCATTTGCTTATCTCTCTTTCCACCAGCACTGACTGTGGCAACAATGAATGTCATTTCACAACTTTATATGCTACACAGCAGTTGCTTTGTTAGAAACTGTCATCAGAGTGAGTCATTATCTGCATCATCCTTACACATTCAATTCTAAAATTACAGCAAAGTGTATGTGAAATTTAATTTCCAGCTTATCTTATTCCAATCTAAAATTCTGTTATATTTATATTCTTATATTTTTTCAATTAATGTTCTTTTTCAGCTAATAAATTAATTTTTGGATGACACAATGTAAATTTTAGACCTACTATGAACCAAAATACAGAAGTAATGTTGATAAGTGAAAAATGCTGTAAAGAAAAGAATCTTCAGTTTGTGTATGGACTTATCTTTACCTTCATTTAATTTCTTTTTAATAAATAAATGTGGTACCTTATGTTAGAGCCATTTTAAATAAGGCAATGTTTTAGAATATATTGCTCCTACAAACCCTTCTGCAACCTTGCAACTTCTGGTGAGGATTAATATGGTGACTTATTCTCAAACATTACTCAAATAATTATTGCCTATTTTACATTATATAGAACTGTTCAAGAAATCATTTTAGGCACCTAAAATGCTTTTTAGATTCTTAGCTTCTGCTGAGATAGATAAATTAAGTTAGTGATACTGCCCTGAAGGATAAGTTACTTTTCCTACTTTGTGCTAGTGAGACATGAATCTATGATCGGAATACCTAGTAACTATCAAATTAATGTTATTTGACAGTTTATGCTGAACAACAGTTTTTAAAGTGAGAGGTTAAGCGACGAAATTTTCATCGCTCTAGAATTCCAACATATTCCTTCATATTCATAATCAGCTCTCATAATACAATACATAACTATAAACAGCAAAAAAAATAGTAAATTTGGCACCTGTCTTGAACTTGTTGCAATTCCACTTTCTTCTGAGAGGCAAGGAGCATCGAAACATAATGCCTAACAATTCCCACTAAAAATGTTATCACTACTATTGGTAAAAACACCCATACTCTTATTTGTGAGTCCAACAGTAACTCAGCCATTTTAATATTCAGATTCTTCGCATGGAAAATACTGATTTGTAAGTCCTCTTATCATTTACTGATCAGAACATTCACTCACACTCGCACTATTTTGTTGGTATTACTGATCCATAAATTAAGTCTATCTAGTCTATAAGTTGCATGTCCTGCTGTCTTCGAGAAACAAATGAGTGCAGTGCGAATGAAATGTAATGTATGTCAGATGTCAGTATACGACACGTGAAATTTTGTAGTGTTTTTACTAATTTTCTTCGCCCGTTGTGAGATTCAGTGGTAATTAAGATATGGGGAAGTTAAATGTTACTCTTTTGCGGTATTTAACGAGAGAGCATTTTCGCGTGTTGACTGCTGTAAGCAAATATACAAGAATTGTCTAGTTCACCTTGGCAAAATAATTTTGTTATGTATAATAATTTATTTTATTCGTAGATCGAAATGGGAATGAAAAATCACGAGCTTGTACCAGGTGCTCTAGCTGCATCAATAGCAAATCTTCGGCATGGTGGCGTTCATAAATTGTTGAAGGAACTCAGTAAACATAGGCTATTGAGCTATGAGCGCGGAAAGCATTGTAAGTATGTCTAGGTTTTTGTAAATATTTTTTCATGGACCTGCTTTCCTAGATTTTGAAATTTACTGTCACTTAAGTGCACAAAATTAAGAGCGTTTGTCATTATTGTGGTAATTGTAAATGACAAATTCTATGTCCTTAAGTATCTGTGATTTGAACTCACGGAATGCTCCAGGAACTGAACTAAACTAAACTATCCTACAGTATGAGGAAAATAAATTATATAGTTATATGAATCAGGATATTTCCATATTAAATGAACATAGCCTGTAATTCAGCAAGAATATATGTATATGGCATTTAAATATAGTTATACTTGATACTCTTCATAGGCATCATAACATATTTATTTGGCATACACTTTAGTTATATTATCCTAACTTTTTAAAAATAATGGTACACATGAATTCTTAATAAACTGTTTTGTGTCCTGACTGTTATGTTTGTTACATTAAATGGTGAAAGTTCATTATGTGCATCCACAAATAAAAACTAGAATAAAAAGCTTGCTTCCTTTTCTTAAGTAAAACCAAATTCAACAATTGTCAAAAATGGAATTCCAAATCATTTCATATACCGAGTAAGTCTTCTCATCCAACAGATTGGTAAGTTATACAATCCCAGTGTTTTACAGATTATTCCTTAAGCACTCTCTCCACATTGATTTTGGTCAAAATGGCCGCTATATGCTTTTCGACATGTTTTGACTCTGGCATGCTGGGCTTTAGTGATAAAGTTACAAAATTCAAATATTAACCCTTTTCTGTTTTCTGGCATGAAAGAAAGAAATAATGCTTATTCTGTGATATTTATTAATGTAAAAATCCTAATTGTATAAATTTCAGTTAAATCACAATTAAAGAATCTGCTTTATTGAATCTAAAAAGTGAATGCAAGTAACTTGACATAAATATGAAGTGGCAAACAAGTCACCAAATTATATTTTACTCTTTGTAAATATTGTTACATACAATAGAAAGCCAAATAAGAGGAATAGTTCTTGAGTATATGTATGCAGTAGACGAAGGTAAACTCCCATATGGGTTAGTCTGTTGAATGTGGCTGGTCACCTGAGAGCACTCTCCATTTCCCATCAACTGTAAAATGCAGGTTACTTAGTTACCAATCTGCAGAATGATAAGATTCACCTGGTATACACATACAGGAACCTCAAATAAATCCTTGAAGGACAGAGTGGTTTCTTTTCATAAGTACCAACCAATCAAATAAATATAACAGTGGGCAAAAACAGAATTCCTGATCAATTTACACCCATACACTAACTTAGGCCTAATCTTGAATAAATCCTACAAACCAGAGTATCCAGTGGTTTACTGTTTAGTAAAAATATCTCCTCCTATTCTTCATTAAAATGTAATAAATTTGCTTTAAGAATTTGTTAGGAAAACTATAAGTAAATACCTTAATCAAATTGCAATCATTAGTCTCCATATACAACAGTAGTAACCAACCACCTTCTTAAAAAAATTCATGAATTAAGAGAAGCTTCTTATTTATTAATTAATTTTTATTAAATAAATTTCATTATGTGGAATGTATCGTTGTGTTAATTATCTTTTTTTTTTTTAAAGATGATGGATATCGTCTAACAAATGCAGGTTACGATTATCTAGCTTTGAAAACACTGACAATGAGGAACATTATTTCATCATTTGGAAATCAAATTGGTGTGGGAAAGGAGTCAAACATCTATATTGTTGCAGATCATGATGGTCAGCAACTATGTTTAAAGCTTCACAGGTACCTATATCTCATGATTATTATAATTGCTATACTGTCCATGGTATTCATTTAAACTACTGGGTGAGCAATGCTTGACGCAACTGTGGGACTGGCCAGCAGCGCTATGTTGGCTGAGGAGGGAAGTATATTTCCCCTCTGCTGCGCAAGGCTTCAGTGCGAGTTGAAATCTTGTTCAAGTAGCACATGCTTGTTAGGCAGTGTAATGTAGTAAATTGAGTGAAAGTGTATCAAGCGAAATGGGACAATACAAGTATTCTGTTCCCAATAATTATTCATGTATGAATCAGTGCATGTTGTAAGGAGATTTATTTCAGGAGGAATTTCCTAATGTTCACATTCCTAATCAGAGTTCAATTCATTTATTAGTTTATAAATTTTGTGAAACGGGAAGTGTTCTTTATCACTGGAGGGGCAATAGAAGAGAAAGTGTTGTAGAAAAGAAATCCATACACTTTAGATGAACTTAAAACTAACATTCATCGAGAAATTGTGTCCATTTCTCAGAGGGAACTGCAGTGTGTAATGAGCAATTTTCTAAGCAGGTGTCAGAAATGCTTGAACAACTGCATCTCCTTACTAGTATATATGAGTAATTTACTTTTCCTTTTAAGTGTTTATATTATGTATGTTAGAAATAACTTATGCGACAAATTGTACCATATTTATTGTGGACTTCATGTCACCTGCACTGCCAACACAGCAGCCAGCCTCACTGGCCAGCTGCAAGCCAAGAAACCGATTGCATGAAGGATCATTCACCCTGTACATCAGTAAATTAGAATAAATTTTTTCTCATAATAAATATATTTATATTAAGTGATTTATGAATAATGTCTAATGGAGAATTTCTATAAATGATTCAGCATATGCTGGCTTATAAAAAGATAATTTAACCATATTCCTTTTACATAATAAGTACCATAATAAAAAATTGTCTCTCTTTGTTCAAAGCCATTCATTTTCACAATTACAGCATTTCATAGATTGTTTAATAAGCTCATAATTTATCAAAAGTTGCAATACAGTTTTCAATCTGAAGAAAACCAAACAATGTTATATTGGCTAATAATTTCAAACTTCTCACCCATCACCATTCCCATCGTCCAATAAAGCTTTGTAACCATCACAAACTTAATTTATTCATTGGCTGAGGTCCTTAATGCACAAACTTGTAAATGGGAAGCTTGATGTTTGATTCCTGCCAAAATGCTCCTCCCTAACAGATTTTAGCTGGTTGGTTGGCTAGTTGTTCATCCTTAGGCCCTATAATGAGCAAATACTCAATGATATGGAATATCATGCAACATTCTATATGGCAAATATCACTACAAATAAAATAAAATAAGATACATAACAAGCAAATACAAGTAAATAAGTTGAGGTACATGAAAAATTAAATATAACATGATTACATAGCAAGTAAAGGGGGGGGGGGGGCAACTTCGGTCATTGCTCTTCAGTTGCTCCTGGTGCAGGCTCTGTGGACCCTGAGTACCCCTTGGTACTTCTGACGTTATAGCTGGGCTGGACTTTTTTTGAGCCTCTCCCATTGGGGATGGTCCAGAAACTCATGGGAAATTGAAGACACCAGGTTATATGCATGGTAAAGAATCCCTAAATATAAGTTACCGTTTTCATAACTGTGTGTGCCCAGAAGCTCCTTTCTTATATTTCTTTTCTGCTTATCCCTTACTGTTCCCATGAAATCCCCACTCTTGTTTCTCTACCCCCTAATTGACATTTTAATTGCCAATATAACTTTAGTTTGTCCCATTTTTATCCCAGATACCCTTCCTCCAACTTTTTACCATTTCACATTCTATTAGATGATGGATTGCACTATCTACTTTCCCATTCATAAATTCTTTAAAATCTATTCTTAATCCATTTAAAAAATAATACCCCTGTATGCATACTTACAATACCTATTCTTCTGAATTGCTCACATTATCTATATATTTCTTCCATTCCCAATTTATTTTAATTATTCCATATAAATCTCAAAGAACTTTTATCCTCAAAACTAGGCCACATCTCTTGCTTCTCTATCTTTTACCCTTTGCCTAACCTCTTTACAAAATTCACTGACGTTAGTTTCATCCAGTCCTCACACATCCTCCATTCCAATATCTTCTAATAGTTTCCCCACCTTCCCAAACCAACTCTCTTTTCCCAGTACATCTCTTTGGTGCTTAAAACATTCTTTTAGTACATTGTTGTTACCTAATTTTCTTTCTAGCCATTTCATTGGCAATGTGGGAACTTCATACAAACTTATTCTGACAGCTTTCATACCTAATTTATCTTTGGCTTGTGCACATTTAGACTGCATCTGCCATCTTCCAATCTAACCCCCAAATCAAATTCTTTCACTATCTTTATTGGGTCTCTCTAAACCATCTCTCATCTTTCCTTAATTTTGATCCTTTTTGTAAATACTATTATCTTTAATTTTTTCTATTTATCCTTAGACCCATTCTGCACAAAATCTAGTAATTTCATCAATAGCATGATGTAATCCTATCATGTTACTGTTCCTTTTATGAAATCATCAGCAAAAAGCAATCCTAGTACTTCCTTCTTTCCAATAATTGGATATTGTTCTTCATGATCCTATTTAAGATATCATCTATAAGCAAATTAAATAATAGTGGGCTCAGTTTACATCCTTTCATAAAGGTGAATTCTCCCTATTGGTCCTCTGCGCTTAATTGCACATAATTAGATTATTCAACTCATAGAACTCAATCAATTTTCTGCCTTCCTTATTGAGCACCTTAGATCTACTTTTCCTTACTGCTCATCACTTTTCACCCATACACATTCATTTTCTAAACCCATAAATCTTATATCATATTCACCTACTCTAGTATTGAAATCACCAACTACCGCTGAGGATTCTGTCTGCTTAATTTCTCCATACTTTCATTAAATTTTTAATACAAGTTTTTATTGTACAACTCCGATGGCTCGGGGGTTATACACTATATTTAATCCTAGGCATAGTTGGACTTCCTTCATTTTATATATGTTTAACCACATTACTTGCCCTTCTGTAAATAACACTTCATTCACATTTATACCACTACCCTTATTATTTATAAATACCTCAGTCCATCAGAAACCCTCCTCATTATATCATGTTCAACTATGTAATCATAACCTTCTACTTCTATACTTTCCTCTTTGTCCAACCAATTCTCAACCATTACTAATCATGTCTCCTATTTTTAGCACACATCATCACATATTATTTTTGCTCTTAAATCCTCTACATTCTGCAACACCACCTTCCGTCCAACTCTTATCTTGAATTACTCCTCCCTTCTCTGAATTTCTCCAACTTCACTCTATACCTTGTTCTTCTTTCACTTGCACCTAGCTGCATTCTCATTAGTAACTATCTCCATTGTTCTACCCTTGAGAGTTGACACCAATTTAAGCCCACTACTACTATCACATATTCCTCTCTCAGCTGATGACAACAGCTTTGTTTTTGCTCTTTCCATATTGTTTGGTGCAACATGCCTCCTTGGTGATGTCATACAGGATTCCTTATTTTCTTCTGCTCTCTCCACCTGCTACACATATCTTGCTGGGATTATATCCTCTTCTTTCTTCAAGTTCAGACACCACACTGCTTCTGTTTTCAAATACTTTGCTGAATCGCCATTTCTTGATATCAGCTGTTTTGTATATTGCTGCTGACTCACACCCTGTTTCTTCCCATCGATCCATAGTTACCTTTTACATATACTTTCTTTCCCCTCTTGCATGGTCTTTTTCATTTTCTTTAGTAATGCATTCTGAACTTTCTTCTCTTCTTTTCCATACTTGTTCTTTGCAAATTCCTGTTCCTTTTAATTTTCTTGCATTGCTCAGAATTGACTAAATTTATTCGTTGCTAATATAATCACTATTGATCGGGGTTTGTTTCTTTTTCTGGTTCTAAAACAAGTCACCATTTCCTATCCAGCCAATTAAATCTACAAACCATTCTCAAATATCTCTTCAACTATTTGCAGCAATCTCTTCTCTCTGTTCTCCTCCACTCCAAATAGTGTCAAATTGTCTGTTCTTAACTCTACTTCCATTTTTCTCTCCATCTTCATTCTTTCTTTACATTGGTGAAGCTTTACATAATATGTAGCATGCCTCAACTTCTTCTATCTTATTATCTAGCTTCATCTCAATCCTCTTTTCTATTTTTTTCAGATTAACTATATCATTCGAGATAATTTTCAATATAGTCATTACCTGGCTCATATTTTCAGGACCTGGATCCAATTCGGTGCCACCAATAATCAACATTATGGCTAGTATGGCTAACATCCAAACTTCTTGTCCAATAGTGTACCTTTCCCTTTGTTACTCTTGTTCTGCTTATATATCTTCTAATTTTGACCTGGTATAATTCCAAATGATTACCCATCTTCCCAGCGTGTACAGAGAGCACAGGTCCTCTGACTAACACTTTTCATGCTAAATTCCCAATGATAGTAAGAATTTTACAGCTCTAGAATAAAAGTCTACAAGAGGAGTTGGAGAAGAGTTCAGGGAAGTGGCATAGAACACTTCCTTCCGAATAAAATTCCATTCCCAACCTATCATTTCATATTAGGTATCAACAGTACCACCTCATGTATTGCCTCAGTAGTGAAAATGGGCATTAAATGCTATTCAAAAAGGGCACCACTTCCAACTACTTGTAATATTGTAATAATCTCTCTCTTCATTAAACAATTATATCCATAATAGTAACCAGACTCCACAAAGGGAAATCAACAAAATGCACACCTATTAACTGAAACTATTTAAGTTTTTCGGGTAAATAATAGTTGTTGACTAAAGCATGAGGTATATTAAGAAACCTCATACACAGACTACAGCTAAGAACTAACAAAATCTAACGAACTGGTGGTATAGCTTAAGTAAATAATTGTCCTCTCTTCTTATATACTTATACATATTTTAAATTATAATTTGTTCTAAGTTTATCCTTTTTATTTTTAATATTTGGCTCTAAAACTAACTCAGTTTTTCTTAAGTAAAAATTGTACTTATGAAGCTGTAGACAATTGAGTGGTAATATATCCTACATTAATGTGTTCAGTTTTTCTTGTTTGTGGAAGAGCATATATTATAACAATACTTTCACAAGAAAATTTTATTAGTTGTAAGGCAAGCATGACTGATCTTTCTACTTTATTGTTTTGCTCTTAAAGAGTTGTAGGTTCATTGGTCAAATGAAGCAAATATATACATGCTATTCAGGAAGTAATCTGACATATTAAGGATAATAATAAAGTTGAAAATCTATAATTAAAATCATTATATGATTGAGTCGAACTACACACTTTTATTGCTCCACTTACTTGTTTATTATATGTAGTACTAGTTTCACAAACCACTGCTTGCATCCTCAGCTCACTTGATTTGAAAACCTATCTTTAAATTTTGATGAAACAAAATGTATGATAATGTAATAAATATATTTTATATCTCGGCAAACTGGTGAATTTCCTTTCATTGGTGTGTATTAACTAATGCCTATTGCTGTAAAATGTAGTAAAAAAATACTTATATAAGGTTTATCATTCTTTATATTTTTACAGACTTGGCCGAATATGTTTTCGTAATTTGAAAGAGAAACGAGACTACCATAAGCACAGGCATGCTGCATCATGGCTTTATTTATCTCGAATATCAGCTACAAAAGAGTTTGCATACATGAAGGCTCTTTATGAGCGTAACTTTCCTGTCCCAAAGCCTATTGATTTTAACAGACACTGTGTAATCATGGAACTTGTTGTGGGAAGTCCATTGTAAGTATGACAGTGCAATAGTGTGCATATATGTGTACTTATGTATCAGCTGCATAAAATGCTTAATATAACAACTAAAGATTGTTGAGAGCAGTTCATATAAGTATGACAGTTTTTATTAGTAATAGTGTGCAAAAACATATATATTAACTGCATAAAATAATTAATTACCACTGGAACAGTAATGAATAATGCTCATAAATATATTTTATATAAAGAAAGATAAAGTTTTCATGTAGGTCCATGCCAGAAGCAGACAATAAAATATAGGGATACAGTGAGACACATTTAAAAAACCATCCATTTGCAAGTTGGCCACTTAATGACATTAACCCCACCCCTGTTGTCATCAAATGGCATCACAAACACATACTTCACCTAAATGTAAAATTGGAACTTAAACACAGTGAAGCCAATCATATTAATGGATATCATTGTATGATTAGTTGAACTACACACTCTTAAAGCTTCACTTACTTTTTATAAATGATCCGACAGTTGAACCTTAGCATGGCTGAAGATGGGAACAAAATGTTCTCGAAACCGGTTCCATACATTTATAAAAAGTAAGTGAAGCTTTAAGAGTGTGTAGTTCAACTAATCATACAATGATATCCATTACAATGATATCCACATACTTCACCGTTTTAAAACTGGGGACTATAGATTAAGTATGTACTTATCCTTTTAACAGAAATTCTGAAAATGTTGCTTATTTTGCATGATACCCAAAGTACAGTAAAACCTCAATACATATTTCCCAGAAGCATCATTTACCTGGATCTGTCATTAAATTTATGTAGTCCTGAACATAATTTCATTATAAACAGTAACAGCCACATTGCTCAGTCCTCGAAATATTGTTTTCCCACATTGTGTATCATCAAATGATAGCTCTTTTCAATTGTGAATCAGTTATAGATTGTAACAGGTACAGTACAATTTTTTTAAGCAAACTGTAGCAAGGTGCACATTAACTAGGAATGTTAATTGGAACTTGTGCAATGAAGCTAATCATATAATTGAAATCACTGTATGATTGAGTCCAACTAAACACTATTATTGCTCCACTTACTCATCTATAAACATAGAAACGTTGCTGGATAATTCATTATGTTGTGGGAATGTGTATTCTGCTCTATTGGAGGTATGATGAACTTAAAGTTTGTGTGTTCATCCCTGGAAGTTCATTAAACTGTCTTTGTATTTGTAAATGTAGATTTTTTCCCATGTTGCTAATTCTGTGCTGAATTTAATAATTTTGTTATTCAATATGTCATGATTTTCTGAAATGAAAACCTATGTTTCTCTTTATTTTTCGAATGTAAATTTTTTCACATTCTGCACAACTTATTTTCTAAATATGTGCTTTTTTTCTCCTGTGAAATGCTGTCGTCATTAGCATTGTCTATCAGGAGATTTTTAAAATTAACCTGATATTAAAATCTTTAAGAATAATCTGAAATTTTTTCGTAGCCCATGTATGATATGTGAATTTTTTAAAAATTAACTTATCTTTTCTTGCTGAAAATGTTGTGGTTTCTTTGATAAGTTTTTGCTTCTTGAATTTCTGTAATTTTTGTGTACTTGTTCTTTTTTAAAACCATTTTTAGCCATGTTCTTTCTATTTGTTAATATTCTTTGAAGTATTCTTCTTTGTTAATTTGTGGGTTAACTAGCCGGTGAGTCAAACTGTTGATAATCACATTGTATCAATGTGGGCAATGTGGGGTTAAAACTGTCAGCTTTGATGTGATTGTCTGCATGTGTATTCTTTCTATATATTACAAATTCCAGGTTTCCTTGATGTTTCATTATTTTGATGTCCAAGAATGGTAAAATGTTTTCTTTTTCATATATGAAAGATATGTTTTTATCTTGTATATTCAGAAGTTTTATGGCAACATGAGTGAGTTTTTTTTTTTAACTATAGCAAATATATTGTCAACATATCTTATAAACAACAATCAGGGCTTACTATGGGAAACGCCTTATCTCCATTTCGCTAATCTCTTTAAGAGCAGATTTGAAAAATACATCAACTCAGCATTCCCATACATATTTAAAATATGGTACAGATATTTAATCTGAGCAACTCTAATAGTACATGAAAATGAACAACTGGAAATAAGAAAATAAAAAGGGCGTGTGCATGTGTGTGATTTCCTTCCAATTGAGTTGATTTTATTAATTGTTCTTTATAGGTGCCAGGTGTATGAGGTACCAGATATTGAAGAATTATATGATGAACTAATGAATCTAATAGTAAGGCTTGGAAACTATGGAGTAATACATGGTGATTTCAATGAATTCAACATCATGATAACAGATGATGGTAAACCAGTGATCATAGATTTTCCTCAGATGATGTCTACATCGCACCCAAATGCTGAAATGTGAGTAAAACTGCAAGAGTTTTTCTGCTCGGAGAGGATAAAAATATATGTCATCTGAGAGAAATCTATTATCTACACATTATTTTATAAATGTCAGGTGTAATATATTATACTAATACATTGTTATACAGCTAACAATTCTTCCTATTTACTACAAGAGAATGTTTAAATGGTCAAAATGAAGCATGTATGTAATACAACAAATCTTAACAAATATAACTTTTTACTTTAATAGTTTACCCCACAAAGCATAGAGAACATATAGAATATTTGCTTCCATCTAATCTTTTAAATGCCTTTTATTATATGCTCACACAGTTCTGATGTTTCAGCTACTCAGCATGTCATGTCGAGCAAAACTTGTACTTCAGCTTCATTTCCTATAATATGCATATGATATTATGTTATAGAATTTTTATCCCTTGGCTAAACAGGAAAAAGCATTCTCATTAACAAGATTAAGTTCAACCTCTCTAATATTTCTTCTGATTTCATCGGCAATATTTTCGTTTACATTTTATTTCCTAGGTTGTGCTAATTTTGGGAGTGATTTTCATTGCAAATGTTTTAAGTTTGCACTGATATAATCTAAGATGTATTTTTTCCCCCTTTGCTCAAATATGCGTTTTTGTTCTTGTTTTATTTTGCACCAACTAGTAGATTCAGATTTGTGCACATTTTATGAATTGCACTTCTAGAAGGAGAATCAAGAAAGCTTTCAATAAATTCCATCTGTACAGACAAGTTGACTTGTTTAAAAATATGTATTAGGGTAGGTCCATAAGTTTCTGACCTATCCAATAAGGATTGTTGCCTTCACAAAACCCTTATCTCGTGTCATACTTTATCTGCTACATAAATAATTGCAGCTTATATAGTTGTATAAAGAAAGCTAGGTGTAGAAGATAGTAACATGTTCAAAATGGAGTATTCAGCTGTTATTAAGTTCTTCACAAAAGAAAAACTTAGTACAAATGAGATTAAACAGCGATTGGACAGTGTATATGAGCAAGCATCCCCTCATATTCTACCATAAAAGAATGGGCCAAATTTTTTCGAGGGTCGAGAAAGCATTGAAGATGAAGAGCATGCAAGTTGGCATTTGGAGGTGCTCGCTCCTGAAAATATTGCTCTTATGGAAGCAGAAGTTATGGAAGACCGACGGCTGAAAGTTACAGAAATAGCAGCAAGGTTGGGCCTTTCTAAAACAACAGTCCTTGGAATTATTCATCAAAATGTAAACATTAATAAGGTTGGCACAAGATGGCTGCCTAGACTTCTTTCCTTAGTCCAAAAGCAGCAATGGTTCATCTTTGTCAGGCATTTTGGAGCTCTGCTGTGGCAACAAGAGAGAAGTTCTGCAAACCATTGTTACAAGAGATGAAACTATGGTCGTATACTATGATTTCTTGTCCAAAAGAGAATCAATGGAGTGGCATAAACCTCTAAAGGCCAAGGTTAACCAAGAATATCATGCCCACAATCCTCTGGGACTGTGAAGGAATACTGTTCATTGACTTCAAGGAGAGGAACCCCTCAATAAATTGGGAGTACTATGCTGGCCTACTGTGCAGACTACGTGCTTCTATCAAATAGAAAAGGCGAGGAAAGCTGAATGATGGTGTACACCTTTTTAATGACAGTGCACCTGTGCACACAGCTCTTGTTTCAAAGGAAGCTGTGAAGAAATGTAGCTTCAAGGAGATTGACTATTCACCCTACAGCCCAGATTTAGCTCCCATTGACTATTTCCTCTTCTCAAAACTCAAGAAGGACTTTGGGGAAGGAAATTTAAGTGTGACAAAGAAGTGATGGATATTGTTTATGCCCATTTTGCAAATAAGAATTCTGACTATTTTTTGGGGGCGGTATTGAAATGTTAATTCAAAGATGTGAGAAGTATATTGCAATAAAGGGTAACTATATTGAAAAATATAATTTTTGTCTGTATCATACCTAGAAAATGGTTAGGCCATAAACTATTG
This sequence comes from Metallyticus violacea, assembly GCA_030762175.1. Taxonomy (NCBI): domain Eukaryota; kingdom Metazoa; phylum Arthropoda; class Insecta; order Mantodea; family Metallyticidae; genus Metallyticus; species Metallyticus violacea. The sequence goes on from CM060841.1 coordinate 48,301,109, forward strand.
GACCTACTTTCGTACTTGGCCCATAAATTGTGAAGAATATTGAAGTCATACATTCATGTATCTAATTTTCTTGATATAAAGTCTATGTTCCAGCCTCCTAACATTAGAATGTTCTAGGGTTCTAGAAATAAGCAATTAATTTATGTATCTTTGTCAAATTTTGCTTTTGAAGTTCTATACATATAGATAGCTATATTATTGACCTTATGGACCTACCTTCGTATATACCCAGACATCTGTTTTAGATGCAACATCTATCTTTGCAAATGAATATCAATTGGTGTTCACAAAGTGACATTAAAAACATGAAAGGGGAGCAGAGTTGAAGTATGGTCACTGCTGGCTGCAGTACACATATTGGCTGAGATGTAAAGCACCACATGAGGGGACAAGGTTTATTACTAAAGCCATGTATGCATGTATAGTATTATTTCTTATCATTTATTAAAAAGCAAAAGGAGGATAAAAGATTATTTAACACAATTCGTTTTGAATTGTTTTTGTTTTTTTCTAAGATGTCATTTTGGATTATATTTGTCAGAAATTGTAAAATTCCTAATATGACGGCCAAACTAAGCATAATTATGGCTACCTTAAGGTATTCCATAGCGGATAGAATTTTATTATGACTTAATTCATGTTTCCCGAGAAAATTAAAGGATGCAGAGTGCATGGAACATAATTTTCCATTCTGTCCAGTTAGGAGGGTTTCATTATTCAGTTAAATATTTAATCACATGATGTTATGTTGGGACTCTTTTCAATGTGTGCCTGCTGTGTCTCAATTTGCATGCAGTGATTATTTAGAAATATTCACAGGTGGTTATAACATGTAGTTCTCATTCCCATATATCATAATTGTATTGCCTAGAAAAAAAATCTGCAACATTCCCTTCAGAATTTTTAGAATTAGGCATATTCTTTTAAAATATTAATATTTATGCATTATATATGATGCCTTTGCCATTTTAATAACTTGTAGCTTCCGAATCAATAACAGAAAATTAATCAATACTGAATTATACAGTAGCCGTGGGACAATCATTTTGTTACAGTAAATACTGGAAATGTCTTTCAGTGCACCCAAACTCAACTGTATCCTCATCATTGTTGTTGCTTTATTCCTGATGGTCTTTTGGAGTTTAGCAAATGACTTATTTCTTTACACTTTATCCTTAAAGTAGTCCCAAAGGTAGAAGTCTAGAGAGGTGATGGGGGAGGGAAGGGGCAAATGCTGGTAATAAGGTTGATGGACTTGTTAGATGTATAGTATGTTTCACCATCTTGCTGGAAGTAGCCCTGTTTCAACTCAAATTTGTAAAGTTGTTCCATGAATAAATCTGTAAACCTCAGTGTTCACTGTTTCATCAGAAAATGGGGCCAGTAATTCTGGAAGCAAACCCACACACCAGATCCCAACCTTTTCAGAATGTGGTGTTGTTTTGTGACAACATTTAAATTCTCAGCAGCCCAATATTTGCTGTTTTGTAAGTTGGTATAACCTGACAAATGGAACCATACTTCATAAACTGTGTTATGGGGAGAATGTCTGAACTTATAGTAAAAAGACCCAGACACCATTCGTAATAATCTACTCACCTTTCCACGTCTGGTTCCATTAATTCCAGCATGACATGCACTCTGCATGCTTGTAATCCAAATTTATTTGCTGCTGTTATACATGTGCCCAGTAAATATCCTTCTACTAGCGTAATCACATCAATTTTTTTGATAAATTGGGTAAACATTCTTGAACATCAAACTCAAGCTTGAGGCATTGCAGATCTGTGTTTCCACTCTCGCTAAGAAGCTCCATCTTTCTTTACTACCATTGTCGTCTCCATCTTTCTTTACTACCATTAAAATTGTTGACTTGCTTGGAACATTACACATACTGAATTCTCTTTAAAATGCTGATTTGTTTAAATAAGGGAATCTGTTTTCTACTATGTTTTCAGCATAAAAACATGCTGCCAAAGGAAGTAATGCATGTTTGTAATGTGAACTGATCACTGCATAACTTATTTCAACAACATTCAGCAATATAAATTTCCTCAGAGCCAATGAGATCATAGTATTCCATTTAAAGTTTATAGTGACTTCCAAAGAGGAATTATAGCTCATTAAAATGCGTTTGTATGATTGCTCTGTATAATTTACTATGTGAAAAAGAATTAAGTTTTCATTAAACATTCTATAAATTTTGCTGTGTGAGTGAACCCTGAAATGAAACATAAGGTACACTATTCTGTTAAAAAAGTAATGACTTTGGTTTTCCAGGTATTTCAGTAGAGATGTGAACTGCATTTGTGATTTCTTCAAAAGACGATTTGGTTATGAGAGCAGTTTACATCCTGTCTTTGCTGATATCATGTGAGTATGTATAGAAAGTGCATGACAGCAGTGTATTGTCAGTGTATTGATTGATGGGAAGCATTTTGATTATATAATATTTCCCAAACCAACCAGTATTAGCTTCTGTACCTTGTTACCAGCATAATTTATACTCTTTAAATTCAAATCTGTGGAAACATTTGATTAAGTAGCTATAAACCACTAATAACATACTTGAAATTGATCAAGTTTTAACTATTTTTTTATTTTGGTACAATTTTTTCTCCTTTTTTTCCCTGCTTAATTCTGCACTCAGTGTAAACTATTTTTTATGATCTATGGTAACTTTGACGATGGTTATTTCCTTATAAAAGACGCTAGCTATATTTTGTGTGGAACTTAGCAATTGGTTTTAAATGCATTTGGTGAGAAGAGAGACTCTGCCCACTCTTCTTTTCAAATGGTTGTCACGTGAAGAATGTGGGGAAGGGAATAGAAATCCCAATTGATAAATGATAAATGTTCTTTGTATTTTAAAGTAATGATGGTGAGCATTATAGATATTGAGAAACACTAAGTTAAAACACACAGATTGTGCACATAGATTGTAACAGTAATCCCCCTTGATTGAGAAAACTTAACTAACCTATAACAGCTGAAGTCATAATCACCATTATTGTAATTATTATCCATGTCCAGCTCTGATTCCTCATATGCAGGCTGATAGTAAACTGTGATTTGACCCATCAGTTGATTGCAATCCCAGTAAAAATCTTCATGTTCCATAGTGTGGCAGTAATCTTCTTTACAATCTTCCAGCCCTAATCAGGCTTATTGCCCCTCAAACATTGATTTAACAAGCAACATTGTATTTGTATTTAGTTTTTAGCTTACAAAATTTTTCATCTGATTCCAGCTCAACTCAGTTGTATTGTTTCCCCAGTGATAAGGGGATAAATGTATAATGGTTTGTGCCATTTCTTCCCCTATTTTGTTGTTTATTTCATATAATCAGAATAGTGGTTAAATTTTATTAATTCATATAATCCCAGTTTTACCATATACTCATCAAATGTTATACTATTTAGTTTTAAATAGCAGGAAATTTCACAGTATATATGGTATAATATAGCAAATTATTTTTGAGGAAATCACTCAAATTTCACTAATTTTGTTCTACTGACAGCAGAACCATGCTGATGATGAAGGCAACAGCCTTCAAAACATGTCCAAGAAGTGGAACAAAATTAGTGAAATTTGAGTGATTTCCTCTAAAATAATTTGCTATGCTATATTATTTTCTCTTAACCACTCCTGCATTTCATTTTTTCACATGTTCAATTAGGTGTTTTATGAAGTTCATAAGAATGGTAGTTTGTATTGTCAATTATGATATAGATATTTGGAAGAATATTAGGAAGTAATTGTTCCTTAAACCACCCTAAAAGCTTTTACTGCCTATTTCCTCATGATAGTCTTTTGTTTGTTTCGACTGAAATATCAATAGGCTATTTATAGTAAAACCATTCTCACTACCTAACATACTACCAGAGATACTACCCTTCCAGTTGGAACATTTAATGGTATTTCTTACTGTTCCACTAACCATATTTTTTAATGCATTAGTTTTACATTAACGCATGTTTCATCCGATACATAAGGAGTCTTTTTGTTTTGCAAACATCTTTCATAGTGTATAAAAATTAATTTCTTTTTGAGATAATATCTGGGCATTCCATTCAATAGTTAACAGTTCATGGAAACAAAAACCAATTTTCTGCAATATTTTCTACAGCCATCGATTCATACCACATCCAAACTTTTCCTTGCTTCACTCCAGATATGATTAATACTTGGAATACACCCCTGAGAGTATGCATAGCATTATGATTGAAACTATCCAACTTTTCTTTTCTCCTTCTTTGTAAATGGACTTGTGAGCTTCCTTGCTTTTGCTTTTCTTAAAAATTCTTCTACTGTAGCCCTCAATAAATCTCAATATTAATTCAGTTTGAAATCAAACACAGTAAAATATGCATTAATAATCTTTTTTGAGTTGAAATATTTAGAACACACTTTATGGTTTCACTTATCAGAGCAAATCTCTAATAAGTGAAATCATAAGGAGTGTTCTAAATATTTTGACTTAGAAGAAATTATCCTCAATAAATTATTTTTTCCCACACCACTCAACTTACAAATATTAGTGGCTTTCCAATTAGTGCATTTTTATATTCATGAGCTTGGCATACAAGTTCTTTAGTGTACGGCCAGGGTGGCCGAGGTCGTTAAGGGCAGACTTGTGAGCGGGAGGTCTGGGATTCGAATCCTGCCAGGACCGCCCTCCCTGACCGAGGTTTTTTCCCAGGTTTTCCTCAGTTCTCATAACTGGCAAATGCCGGGGAGGTACCCTGAACTAAGGCCTGGAATGATTCCTTCCTTAAAAATAAATCCTTTCCCAATATATTTCATTTCATGTATCAGTATTCACCGCCTTGGTGCCTCCGTAGCAAAAACGGGCGATAAACACTATTCATTTATTCATTTCTTTAGTGTCATTTGAAGAGGCTTTCTCTTCCTCCTAACAAGCAACAGCAATGCATACAGAATGAAAACCACACTACAAATAAAATATGTTCATACATAGTTTTTAATGGGATGAAGCACGCTACTAAGTCACAGTATACACATGGCTTTCATCACTTTGTTAGCATAATTTTGCAAGGAAGGCTGCAAGAAATGATTAGAGAAAGCCCAGCACCTGCATGCATTAATTACAATTATAGGATATAGCTAAAGTATCTTAAAGGCCATTCATCCTTAACTTGAATCTATGTACCAAATATGATTCTACATTTGTACACTGATTAATCTACTAGGATAGCAGGGTCAGTACTAAGTAATATTACAGGCAGATTAAAGCATAATGAAGTCTGCAAATGCAACCTGTTAACTTAAAACAACCTAGAGTTTAGATTTTAAGAGTGATTGGATTGCACACATGCTCCTAAAATTTAACCCTTAGGTTTGGTTTAAATTAGATTAAGACCCTTGTAATAATAAATATTTGGTTTTGTTAGGTTAGATTAGATTAGGTATTTTCTTAAGTATGCTTTTAAGAAATTTGCCTTAAATGTACATTGGAGAAGTACATTTTGTATCAACCTACATTATAAACTTATTCCTTCATTTTACAAAATGCTTTTCTCTTCCTTCATTAGGACTTTGCTTTTCTCTGTTAAGTTATATGTTGATTGATCATTATTTTTCACATATTTGGGTACCTAGATTTTAAATCTATTGCCTAATCATCATTCTGCTAACACAGAGAGAGGGGAAAAAAAAGGGAGGAAACTTTTTTCTTGATATTGGATATAACTTTAAATAAATAGTTTCTCTTGTTTTAATTTTGAGTTGATATAATGAAACTGTTTATAAATAAATAAATTTTTAAAAAATAATCTGCATCATTAGAACTGAACAGTACTTGTATTCAAACTGACATTGTTTGTCAGAAGAAAATACCAAAGGGAAGATTAGGTTGATTTTCATAAGATACATTTTATAAAATAGTACTTAAAGTAGACATATTATACTACTTAGCAGGTATGCCTTCTTGAAAAAACCATGTGATAAATTTCAGGGATGATTAAGTAATTATTTTAGTAATGGATTAATGCTGAATAGTCTTATCAGTAAATGAAAGCATTGCTACAAGTATCAGGCATTAGATGTGTAGCACATAGTTTGTTCAGTTAGATTTGTTTAGACGAAATTTTCCTTGCCTTAATAGATGCATGTAATGTACTCATTTTGCTATAGAATGAACAAGTGTAAGTTATCTTTCAACATGTTGAAGATGCTGCAACAGTCATCATGAGACTGATGACTATAAATAATCTATAAACAAGTTCATAATATGCAGAAATAATAGAAACCTGTAGAGAAGTCCCTGAAAAAACAAATAAGAAATGTTACTGCTACTTAGCAGGCTGCACATGTTTCTTTATTGCCTGCAATTTAAATATTTGGTAATTTCATACTCATATAAGCTTTGAAATACATTCATTCATCATAACTAATAAATTATTGTAAATTTTTAGGAGAGAAGATAATCTGGACATTGAGGTGTCAGCCAGTGGCTTTACACAGCAAATGCAGAAGGATCTGAATGTTGAAATGGGCCTTGAAAATGAGTCAGAAAAAGAAAATGACCAATGTGCAGGTTCAAAGATAAGTGAAGCTGATATAGAGGAGTTAAGAAAGCAAGTGGAAAATTTAGTAAGTGAAGACTTCAGAAATAGCATTGAAAACCTGAGTCAAGGAAAAACCATCATTGCTATTTCAGAGTGTTCAATCAGCAATAAAGAAACCGTTCTTGGCAGAAAAGATTTATGTGCCCAGTCACCAATACTAGATGTTAGTGCCAATCCATCTCTGGAAGAAGGAAAACAAGTTGAACTAAATGTGGCTAAGCTGGAAAAAGAGGTGCTGGAGAAAACTGATCAACAGGGTTCACAGGACTTTTGCATAAATGAAAAAATGTACAATGACAGTAACAGTGTTAGTGCTGTGCCAAATAGAATGGAAATTCTTAGCCAATTATATGATGATGCCCGCAGTATGAGAAGCACCTCCACAACTGCCACCATTGCACCAGAGGTGATAAAAAATAGAGTGAAAAAATCTTTAGAGAAACGAGAACAGGCAGCAAAGAAAAGAATTGTAGTTAAAGGTGAAGCTAATGCAACAACAAGATTACGAAGAGAAAATCAGGATACAATTAAACAGTGCAGTGGTATTTGGGGTTTAGATTAATAAGCACTATAGGAAACAGATACAAAAGTTGTTATAAGAACTGCAAATCTTGCTGCTAGGCATGTATTTACTGTCATAGAATTGTTTTGAAAATAAATATTATTGAAATTAATGATATTTTTATAAGTATATCAAATGAAATATGTATAAACTGAAATCTGTCACTGGTGACATTGTTTTGAATTTGCTCTAACATCATTGATATCCCTATACTGGCCAACAATGCATACTAAGAGAAGAAAATGTGGAAGCAGCCTTCTTCAACAAGCAAATAAATGGATCTGCTTTTGAACAGATAAATGCCAGAAAAATTCAGTTAAACATCTATTTTATTTCCCTCTTATCTTCCCCAAATATTTTCCAAACCTTTTCAAGCCATCCTTTCCACATTCATAAAATATTTTCTATATTATAATTTATTACTCTTGTCTAACATCTCCACTTAACAGATATAATTCTATATTATTTTTCCTATTAATCTATTTTATTACTCCCATTTTTTGCCGATCCATATCTTCCCTCCCCTGTTTATAAGAAATTCCTATATATCCGTCATCCAATCATCTAATGCCTTCACATACATTGCGACTACATTAGCTGGCAACCCAATGCTCAAGAGCCTGCTGGTTTACACTAGTTGAAGCAGATGGTCAAGGAAACAAGAGTCAATGGTGGAAACAGTAGATTACAATCTAACAAATTCTAATGCACCTAAAAAGTTTGGTACTTTCCCTTGTCACAATGAATTCCTGGAACTATCTGCCTTAATTTTCCATACATTTCTGGCATATGCTAATGAAATTACTTATAACCCTTCTTAATCCTGTATGGATCTCATGATGGATACTATCTTTTAGTTTATCTTAAGTATGTGGATACTAATCTCTTCTGAATCAGATGATTAAAACACTCTTTATAAATATTGTACTTACAAAGCTGTTGACAATGGAGTGGCAATACAACCTCAACTTACGTATTCCTTTTTTTACACTAACTCCATTCACTTACACAAAAGTAAGATGCGTTTCGGGAGAATCTGTCCCATCTTCAGTCGCTCACCAAACTGCCATTACTTGAAACTATGGCTGAACAAATGGATGTTCCTGTGGTGGCCTCTGTAGGTTGAAGTAGGAAGTTGCTGAGCTCATTCATAGAAGGAAACTTGGAAATTCATTAGGTTTTCTATATTTTTTAATATGAAATTTTTTTCCCAAGTGGACAACTCCAATATATGGGTGTTTTAAACATCAGATTCAGAAGAGATTATTAATGGGTGTTTCACTATGTTCAATTCCAAATTGAATTAATATTATAAATATAGATACTAATTTATGGATCACATGATTGGAATAGGAATTTCTGTTCAAATATTATCATAACAGCACAAGAGAACTAAGTACGCGCATACAAATCATAAATATTTGTGAGATGGTACAGAGTAATTAGGACTAATATTCATTATTGCCTGCAGAATTATTTGCAGTAGGATGCACAGAATAGTTTTGGGAATTTCTGGCTAGGAGCTGGTGGTGGTAGTAAAGGGGGCAGCAATAATGGTGATGATGATACAAATTTTTCATGATAACATTAAAGTTACAACTTTACAGTTAGAAGAAGGAGTGATATGGAGCTAAAAGTTATGACATAATATTTATCTCTGGTTGCCTTACTCTTCTGTAGTCAATGGTCCACTTTGCTATGCTTGCATGCTATTTAAACATGTGTAAGTATTTTAATGATTTTTTTCTTGACATAGCTTCTCTTGAAGACTTTATTTTATAGTTATAGATTGTGCTGATTGAATTTACTGAGCTCTAATTTTTGGAGTATGAATTGATGGGTTAGTGAGCTAAATCTTATAGTTGAATTCTTTGTTGTTTTTTTTTTATTCATTGGCTTAACACAATTTCACTGCCTATTTCAATAAGTCCATTATAAACACATCAAATGCTGACTTATTAAACAATATGCAGCAAATAAAATCTGTAACACATGAATGGTAGGAACTAATTCTGAATAGCATTTATTATTACGATAACACCTTTTAACTCCCAACAAAGAGCAAGCTTCTACTGGTAGCAATTAAATGTATGTATATAATTTAGCTCTAAAGGATCTTTTTCTCGATTCTTGTATTAGGCAGGAAAAAAAGATATTAAATAATTTGTTTACGGAATGTCGGAATCCACACAGTGAAACTTTTGTTAATCTTATTTTGATTTAAAGTAAAACACTAAAAATCATGTTGTCACATTAAAACTCTCTTTAAGTTTCACAAACACACTTATAAAAGTAATTTTGGTACATGTTTCGTGAGGTACATTCCTCACATTGTCAACCAAAACGACGACTGAGGAGTCAATTTCAGCAAAGTATATATGTTACTATGCTTGCTCTGGTGGTCTGTTAATGAACTTAAACAATATATTGTCTGCTTCCAGTATATCAAAATTCATAAGTTTGTATTCATATTTTTTTATGTAAATTTTTTCCCATATATTAAGTTCTTTCGGATGTTGAATTGTTTTTAGTAATGTTATGTCCTTCTCTATTTCAAGATTCTCATTCCAAAAATGTGCAGCCACTGCTGATTTTTCTACTTGTTTGTGTCTAATATTTCTCCAGTGTTCCTTTAATCTTATCCCCAGATTTCTCTTTGTTTTTCCTATGTATATTTTGTCACAATCCTTGCAGTTAATTCTATATATACCTGAATTTTCTTCGTTCTTCTTTTTTTGTTTAACTTTATTTAGATTTAATAGTTTACCAACACTATATCTGTTTATTGGTGCCAGAGTAATGTTGTACTTTTTGAAAATTTTTTGGAATTTATGGTTAACATAAGGGTGATAAGTATTTTCCTTAAGTGAAGAACTGAGTGTAGTGATTAGTTTAATTTCCTTTTTATTTTTAAATCTTTTTATTTTTTTATCTACCATTTGTTTGTTAAATCCATTTATTTCTGCTGTGTGTATTATATGTGCATATTCTTTCATGTATTCTTCATTACTGAGTGGTGTATTAACTAGCCTATATGTCATACTATTGAATGCTGCTTCCTTGTGGGGTCTGGGGTTGAAACCTTTTGCTTTTATGTAATTGTCGGTATGTGTGTCCTTTCTGTATATACCAAATTCTATATTTTTATTCCTTTTTATTATCCTTAGGTCCAGAAAAGGTAAAGTATTATTAACCTCGGTTTCCATAGTGAATTTTATGGTTTTTTCTTGCAAGTTCAACAATTTCAATGAATCTTCTATGAATCTATCTTCCACAATGGCAAACACATCATCAACATATCTGTACCATGTTTTGAATATGTATGGGAAGGCTTTCGTTATATGTGTTTCAAAATAGCTTATGAACAGATCAGCCAAAAATGGAGATAGTGGACTACCCATTATTAAACCTGATTTTTGTTTATAAAACTTTCCTTCAAATGTGAAGTAAGCTTGGTTTAAACATAATTCTGTGAGTTTTACATATTCTTTTGTGTGTGTTTCTGCAATGTTGATAGATAGTAGTCATTTTTTTAACAAATTCAGGGTTTTCTCTTTTGGAATGCTTGGAAACAATGCTTTTACATCAAAGGAAACCATGATATCATTTGAGTTTAGTTTATTATCTTTGATTTTGTTTATAAGATCGAACGAGTTTTTTATACTTAGACTTGGGAATTTGGGAAATGTATTAAATCGTGTAGTTAACCATTTGGCTAGGAGGTAACATGGGGTATTGATATTGTTAATTATTGGTCTCGTGTCTTTTCCTGGCTTGTGTATTTTTGGTAATCCTATTATTTTAGCTATTGATGGATTAGGTATTTTGATTTTGTAAACATCTGAATTTGTGAGTAAGCTATTTCCTTTTAATGTCTTCTATTGATTTCTTGCATTTATGTAGGGGATTTTTTTCCACTTCAATGAACTCCTTATTGTTTAGTAACTCTAGCATTCTATGTTGGTAATCTTCTTTGTCTAGGATTACAATTTGGTGTGTGTGTATATATATGATATTGGCTTTATTTTGGAAGATAATAATGTGACACATTTGTAAGTGGCTATTCATTTTGTGTTATAATTTGATAACAAATTCAAAAAGGCATCAAGAAGAGTAATGTATAATGTTAACCATCAGAAATCAGAACAAAGCTACTACATTTATTACATATTATAATAAATACTGGGCATTGAATTTTTTGTGATTTAAAGTTTGTAACATGTATTTAGATGGATGTTTTTATCATATAGACTATTTGCTGTTAGGGAAATGGCTTAAATTGCTGTTTGGAGAATCCTAGAATTTTTTAAATCACAAAATGCATATTAAAGCTCATGCAGGAGGGTTGTAAATACATAATTGTGAGTACCCATGCTAATATTTCATTTAGTATTCTTAGCAGACTTTACTCGAGAATTAGACGTATGGTATTTCTTTCACTCTTCAGACAACATTAACTGAATAGCACGAGGCCAATGCAGCAGTTCAGCCTCACTTTGTGTACCCTGACTGACTCAAGAGAGATGGCCAATGCAGTTCCCCACTGCCACATCAGTCATCAGATAATGGAATGGCCCTGTACTTCTCTCTACCCCATTTCACTTTCAACATTGTATATAACCTCAGATTATTTTTCTAACTTAATTTTACTAGTTCTTTCTTACAATATCTTCAATTCTAAACATACTTTCTTCCAAAACTTTGGCATATTATTTGTCCTCCGGTCCCATGTTCTCTCATCTCAATTTTCTCTAATATCTCGTGAATTTGCAAAATCCAACTTTTATTTTTCTGTTATGCTGCTAAGCAGTCTTTAAAGCATTATCGTCAATTTATCTAAATCAGTATTTTAACACTTGTTCAACCACCTTTTCCTTACTTCCCTTCCTATATATACTAATGCAATTTCATTGCCAGCAGCTTTTGGCAATACTAAAACCAACTTGCAAAAATCCAATATGAATGATATCAATTTTTTCCCAGTCCCCTTCTTTTCCCCGTATCTCTACTCCATAAACTGTCTGTGCCTCAACAATGACCTGATTTATATATTCTCTTTCAGTCATTGCTAATCTCTATTGTTCCTGAGTCTCACACACAGATAAACAAAATTCCTTACCTTCAGTTTACTGCCTTCTATCCATAATTTTTTTTTTATCATTCCTAGACTTGCTTCCTTTCTCAAAAACAATTATAACTTTATGTTTATTCTCACTTAAACCTTAGTTCTTACAAAGTTTATTTATTGCTTTGGGCACTAATAACTGTAGCAGCTTTGCTCCTTTTAAACAATACGTATTGCTTCTGTAACTTTTAGTGAATTCCAAAGGAATGTAGCTATTGCAGCCGTACCCATAAAACCTTTATATATATGTGTTAAGGCTCTAGTGGTTGCAATTTTCATTTTTTCTCAATGAAACTCTGCATATAGCCATAAATGAACAAGCTATTCGTCCAGTGCGTTAACCAGCAAAATTTGGCCTTGGGGGGGAATCTAATGTGAAAATTTTTTAAAAATTGAAAAATCACTCTAGCAGTCGGAATTTTTGCTTTATCTCAATGAAACTCAGCAAACTTTCTTTAAAATAAATTTATAAAATTAGTTTTCAAAAATCATCTTAATCTGGCCACTAGGAGTGGGGGTATATCTGGAAAACTTTTAGGGGTTAAAGCAAAATTTAAAAATCACACTAGCAGCTGCAATTTAAAAAATTTTAAAGAAAAATTTGGTATGCGTCATTGAAACAAAATATGAAAAATAGTTTTCAAAAATCATTGAAATGGAACTATTAGGAAGGGGGTGTTATCTGCATCCCAAAATTTAAAAATGACTCTATTGGCATTAATATGTTTTTTTGCAACCAATATTTTTTTTTTTTTTTTTTGTATACCACTTAAATGGAATGAGAAAAATCCTTTGTGAAAATCAAGGGAATGGGCCATTAGGAGGGGGGAGGATTTGCCTGCACTCCAAAATTTAAAAATCATTTTAGTGGCATTACTATATGCTTTATGCAGGTAAACTCCATATATGCTTTGTTTTTAATGGAATAATAGATGCTGAAAATCAGGGAAATTGGGCCATTATAAGGAGGGTTACCTGTAACCCCAAATGAAAAATTGTTCTAACAGCAGAATAATTGTTTTTCACAACAAAACTGGGCATATACCATTTAAACCAAGTAAGAAAAATAGTTTTTGAAAATTATCAGATTATTGGGAGTAGGGGGTTACCTGAAAACAAGTGCTAGTTAAACCAGAATTTAAAAATTACTCATGGCCTCAATTTTAATTTTTTTTTAAAGGAAACTCAATGTATACCATTAAAATAAAATAAGAAAAATAGTTTCTGAAAATCAATGAAATTGGACTATTAGCAGGGGGGATTACCTAAAATTTAAAAATTGCTCTAGCATTAATATTTGTTTCGAAAAGAAACTTTGTATATACCATTAAAAAAAAAAAACTCCAGAAAATCAATGAAATTGAACTTTGAGGAGGGCTTGGCCTCTACTCTAAAATTTAAAAATTGCTTTCCTGGCATTAATATGTTTTTTGCAACAAAACTCTGTATATTCTATTTAAATAGAAAAAGAAAAATAGTTTCTGAAAATTAGGATAATCAGATCATTAGAAGGGAAAGTAACATGAAACCCAAAATTTAAAAATTGCTCTAGCAACACCAATAATTGTTTTTCACAACAAAACACTGCATATACCATTTAAAATATGAAAAACAGTTTTTGAAAATTATCAGATTACTGGGAGTGTAGGGTTATCTGAAAAACAGTAGGGTTTAAACCAAAATTTAAAAATCGCTCAAATGGCCACAATTTTAAAAATGTTTAAAAGAAAATCCATATATGCCATTGAAATAAAATAAGAAAAATACTTTCTGAAAATCAGTGACATTTAACTATTAGCAGGAGGGTTTACCGAAAATTTAAAAATCCCTCTAGCAGCATTAATATTTGTTTCTTTGCAAAGAAGCTTGGTATATAACATTTAAATAAAATAATAAAAATATTTAGTTTCTGAAAATTTATGAGTGGTACTATACCCAAAAACCAAGATTTATAAATTGCTCTTGCAGCATCAATATTTATTTTTTTCACAACAAATCTCAGCATATACCATTCAAATCAAATAAAAAAAAAAAGTTGCCGAAAATCATGGAAATCTGGCAATCAGGAGTGGGGGTATACCTGAAACCCAAAATTTAAAAATTGCTCTAGTGACACCAGTGTTTGTTTCTTCACAAAAAAATTTAGTATATACCATTATTATAATTAAGTATGTTTCTGAAAATTAGAGAAATTGAACTATTAGGAGTAAATGTATACTTGAAAACCAAAATTTAAAAAGTGCTCTTGCTTATAATTTTCCCTATATTGTTTTAAAATAAAATGAGAAATTAAGCCACCATATAAACTGTATTTATAATTGAATCTGTTGTCTTAACACTCTTCATGCTTCACTAACCTTAAAAATATACGGAACCGGTTTCAAAGATAGACTTTAGACTTTTCAAATAATGTAGAAGAACATGTGGCAGATCTTGAAATAGCTATGAATAACTTAACAAACCGGTTCCATATATTTTTAAGGTTAGTGAAGCATGAAGAGTGTTAAGACGACAGACTCAATTCACATGAGCTTCACTGTATTAGTTCCATATAAAAACTTTTTTAAAGATTTACAATTTTTAAAAAATTTTGATTTTTGTATTTATAATGTTGCATATGTTTTATATTTAACAAAATCATCATTGTAAAGATAGCAGCTGTGAAATATTATTATTAATTATAATAATTATTTTATTGCTGTCATTAGACTCATGTACACAATTGTAAAGTAGAGCAAAATTTTAACAGAATCAGTAGATACACAGTAACTTATTCTTAGATCATTTTAGTACATATTTACAACAAAAAATTAAACATTTTTACTATAATTATCTACAATTCATCCACCCTGTATAGGCATTTCTCAGTCAAGAATACCTTTAGATCTCTCTTAAATTTCTCCCAGTTTTTTATTTTTAGAGTCCCTGGTATTTTTTGTACTAAATTACACTAAATTACTAAATAAATGGATCGCGTTCTAATACTTTTTTATGGTTATTGAATGTAAATTAGCTTTTCCCTGTGTGTCATAGGTGTGGTATTGGTTATTACTGACAGCATGCTTATTGCTATAAACAGTTAATAGAATGTCTGTATACTTATAGTGAGATTGCAGTTAACAGGTTATTTTCTCTAAAGACTTTTCGACATGAAGTTCTTTTGTTAAGTCTGTAAATAGTTCTTATACATTGTTTTTGTAAAGTTAGTAATCTATGTAGGTTACCAATAGATGTGTTACCCTGGAGTTCTATGCCATACTTTATATGAGGATAAATTATACCGTAATATACCATTTTAGTAGAGCAGTATCCAGATATTTTGAGAGTACCCTTAACAGATATAATCCCGTGCTTATTATCTTGCATATATGATTTATATGGCAGTTATATGTTAGATGCCTATCAAGGTATAATTTCAAGAAAGTAACAAAATGAATTGTTTCTGTCACTTTTCAATTTAACATTATTTCAGGATTATTACTGTTAATCTTGTAATACTGGAAGTGTAAAATTGTTGTCTTGTTTAAATTTATTTTTAAATTGCTATTTTTATGATATTTCAGCATGACCATTGAGGAGTCTGCTGTTAAATGTTTTACACTCTCTACTGTCTTATCCCAAAAATTTTTGATATATCATCTGCATAAGAAATTACTTTGTAATTCTCAAAACTGAAGGATATCGTTCGCATATATAAGATATAAAAAATGACCAAGAACTGAGCCTTGAGGTACTCCACACTTTACAATGTCATACTGTGATGAAAATGTTTTAATAATGTTACCAATACTACTCTGTAATCCTGGTGCATTGTTTGCAATTTGTCAGATATTATTTTACTAATTCAAGCGTTTTCTCCCTTATAGCATATTTTTCAAGTTTTATCAATAATAGGTCAATAGATGTACTGTCAAATGTCTTTGATAAATCAAAAAAGAGTCTCATCACTGTTTCCCTATTGTCCAAGTGTGCAAATGCTTCATGGATTAGCTCTGCCATAGCTGTGAGTGTTGAATGTTTCTTCCTCATGCCATGCTGAGTACCAACAAGTAAATTATGTTTATTGAAGAAACTGACCAATCTGATATTTATAACTTTCTGAAGCACTCTACCAAATACAAAAGTGAGAGTAAGCGGCCCATAGTTCATAATATTGTGCTCATCTCCCTTTTTAAAGATTGGCCTGACTATGCTAATCTTTTAACAATCAGGAAAGATATTTGTATCAATTGAATAACTTGTTAGGTGTACTCGTATATCTATAAGTTTCATTTTATAGCATCTAAGAATCTTAGGGGAAACCTCATCCCACCCTCAAGGTGATTGACATTTTAATTCATGAATAATTTTGCTTATTTCCTTGTGTGATGTGAACTGAAGTATTCAGTATGGTATGGTGAACTGAAAATTACAAGGTTTAAGGTTTAATCTAATATGTGTATGAGAATTATATTTGTATGTAAGAGTGCTCTGTAAACCTTCAGAAAACATTTGCATTATATGTTTTTAATATAATAACATTTAAATTAAATTTCAAAGCCAATGAAAATCAATTAAACTTGTGATTGTTCTTTGCTGATTCTGTATATTTACTTATTACATCGAAATAGTTTTTAAATAGTGACATTTTTTTGTTTTATTGAAACTTTTGAACATCTTAAATGTGCAATGTAACATGAAACTTTCCATTATTTTTCTCTAGTTTAGTGAATGTGGAAATATAAGGGGTCAGTTCCTAAAACTGCCACGGGTGGCCGAGGTCGTTAAGTCGCGGACTCATGAGCGGGAGGTCTGGATTCAGGACTGTCCTCCCTGACTGAGGTTTTTTCCAGGTTTTCCTCAGTCCTCATAAATGGCAAATGCCGGGGAGGTATCCTAAACTTAGGCCTGGAACGATTCCTTCCTTAAAAATAAATCCTTTCCCAATATATAATTTCATCCCATGTATCATCACTGTCCATCGCCTGTGGTGCCTCTGTAGCAAAAATGGGCGTTAAACACTATTCATTTAATTCAGTTCCTAAACATGGTTACATTTAAAAATCCCCACATAGTATAGCTTTGTTTATCAGTGATTATATATTTAATTCTTGTGGTTTAATTTAATTATAACAATAATTCTAAAAAGGAGGTTTCTCTTTTGTGATACTTATAGATTGGAAGAATTCTAATATTCTTCCCCTAACACCACAAAGTAAAGCCATAATTTATTTCATTTTATTAATTAATAAGGCCTAATTTGGATTTTATATTCATTTTTATTAAAAGTTTTTCAACTTGGTGAGGAATTCACTTAGTTTATGTAGCTCCTGGACTTTGGTTAATCCTCCATTTGATATAGATCCTACATGCATGTCATCTGCAAAAAGCAAGGCTGGATAATCTAAATATTATTTTTACCTGTGGGTTATACAAAGCATTCATTTCAAAGCTTCCCAGTTTGAATAACAACGTATGCTATTTATTATAAATTTCATTTAAACAAAAAAAAAATGTCAATTTATATATTGAGGAGGAAGGTCAATACCAATGTTGATTACATTTAATGTTTCACCCCAACCACCCCCTCTTTGAAATTTCAAATGGTACTCCCACCTTTCAATTTAAATTTTAAAGAAGATGAAATGTTATGTCTTTTATTATTTAACATTGCCTAGTAACTCGAATTATTGTTATTGTTTGAATTTGTGCAGAATAATACTATAAAAACTGTTTGGCATTTAATGTAATATAGATATGTGAAGAGATGACAGGGGAAGCACTTAGAGGGAATGTTTTCAGTACTATATATAATGCAGTGGAGCTGCAGTTCTCTCCTCTCTACCTTAAGTGCTTTCTTGCCATCTCTTCACATACCTATGTAATAATTGTGTTTTGTTTATAAAAAGAATGAATGCCATACAAGAAAGAACAAAACATAAGCAAATTAGACAGCTGTTACAAAATAGGCTTTATTATTGTAAAATAAATTGTATTTTCAATCTACAACTAACCAATTTATTTTTATTCTGTTTAAATTAAAACATTAGCAACAATGCAATGATAGGAAACCAAGTTTTTTAAATAGTGCTTATGGCTGATTTTTAATGCTTAGGCATCAGAGTGGTGGACACTGATGATAGGTTGAAATGATAAATTTGGAAAACTGTTTTTTATTTTAATTGTTTTTCATATATATGTATATATATATAAAATAAAAATAAAGTAACACTATTAACAATGTAACGAATTAACAGTAATTATAAAAGCAGGAAAGGATTAAACACTAAGAGAAAGTCACATTGAAATCGCTATATTTCGAACTACTAAAGCTTTTCTGTATCTTCTTGCCATAGAAGGACTTTGGTAGTTCGAAATATAGCAATCTCAGGTGTGAATTTCTCTTAGTGTTTTATGCTTTTCTGCTTTTATAATTACTGTTAATTTATATATATATATATATATATATGTATATATATACACACACATATTAAAGAAAGAATGTATTCCATGTGTTAGTTCAGCGTACTGCCCTGGCATTTGCCATTGATGAGAACTAAAGAAATTGTTGAAAAGCCTCATTCAGGAAGGATGGTCCTGGAGTGTTTATATCTTTGTATTTGGAGATATTTGCTTATGTCTAGAGAAGAAGTTTGTTTGTGCAATAGAGTATATCTTGTCAAAGTTCTTGACAGATAACATAATTACATAATGCTCATTATTGACACAGGCCTCAAGCCATCATTTCAAGATAATGAAGCATGTGGTGAATTTAAATTTGGTGTTGTTTAAGGTAAAGCCATTTTTTTTTTTCATGTCTGAATGTATGTTTTTGCAGTAAAAAATTAAACTTGAAAATTAGTTACTGATAAATGCAGTCACTGAAAATCTGAACAAAGAGCGTTAAGCAATGCAAACGCTGCAAAGGGCTATGTAGTCTTCGAGAGTCGTTAGGTATATTCAGTTTTCTGTCCGTAGTAACAAACTAGTGTAGTTAATAACGATTTTTTTTTTACAAAATGTCAAATATTTGGAGAAAGGGCGTGTTTTGAAGCTGAACAAAGAGCGTTAAGCAATGCAAACGCTGCAAAGGGCTATGTAATCTTCGAGAGTCGTTAGGTATATTCAGTTTTCTGTCCGTGGTAACAAACTAGTGTAGTTAGTAACGATTTTTTTTTACAAAATTTCAAATATTTGGAGAAAGGGCGTGTTTTGAAGCTAATGATTATTTCGACTAACAGCTAAGGGGGTTGCCGAAGACGTTAGGAATCGGGCTCATGTGCGGCAAGTCTGCTTTTCCAACTCCTCACCCCGAGATCACCCTCTTTGACAATACTTCTTTCCTAATGTACCATGTCACCTCGTGTATCATCGATATCCATAAACTGTGATGCTCTGTAGTTAAAATGGGCGTGAAACATTCACAAAAATTTTGTTTAAAGCTTATGGTGAATGTACTGACAAGCTATAGCTTTGCAATTCCGATCTGTAACTTGCTGTTAACGCGTTTAGCACTTATTATAATTTCCAGTTGCATATTAAGAGATAAATGAATAAGCAATGGCTGCCCAATATTGTGCCTCTCGAATCTCTAAACGAATGCTATGTGGTTTTTTTTTTTTTTTTTTTTTTTCTGTTTGTGAGATTGCGTGACAAGGCTTTAAATACAGCAGTATTTACATATACTATGCGTTAGAGGATTGTTGTGCAAGATAAAAGGGTATTTAGAAGTTTTCAGGGAATGCGCAATAGCATACTCCGAAGCTTTATTACTTTCAGCGTCTGCTTTGAAAAGATACAGGAGTGTTATTTGATAGATATGAAAATGTGTGCAATTACCTTCAGTAACATTTAGAGGCGCAACTTCTGCAATATATTAGGAGGGCCCAACCGCCCTCTTTGAGATTTGTAAATATACACTAGCAACATCAACCAAAACAAAAGTTTGTAAAGGTACATCACAATGTAGCTAAAAAGTATATCTCTTGATGGTATGCGTTATAAGCAGTCTAATTAAAATACCAGTTTGGTTTTAGAAAAGGGAGATCGGCGGGAGAAACAATTCGTCAGCTAATAAATGCGGTAAAATTGTCAAATTCAAAATATGTTATTGGCATTTTAGTGAATATTTTCGGCGGCTTCGACAATCTGCGTTGTTCGAATGTTTACGGGAGAAAGGTTTCCCCAATTGTTTATATGCAATATTAAAAGATTGTTGTAAAAATAGAAGAGTATATATTAAAGGTATTGAGCATAATATATACAGGAAAATTACAAAGGGATGCCCCCGGGGTTCGATCCTAGATCCGATCTTTTGGGACATTGTCCTAGAAACTGTTAGACGAAGTGATAAAAGATGACCACGTTAAGCAAACCATTGCTTATGCTGACGATATTTTGTTTATAATAGAAATCAAATTGACAGCATGCTGTTTAACGAACAAATTAAAGGATTGGTGTGGAAGAAATAAATTACAAATCGCCCCATCCAAATCTGTATATATGGTACTGAAAGGTAACCTAAAACGAGACCCAATTATAAAGCACAATACTCTAAACATCAGAGGACAATACGAAGCAAAATATTGAGGCACATATTTAGATGAGAAATTAAATTTTAGAAAACACAGAATTTGTTGGAAAAAAATCCGAAAATATTATGATGAAATTGGCAAATGCAAACGGATTTTAAAATCCCTTCAATGCTATTACAATTTATCACACAAGCATTTTTACCTCTATAATAACTTACGGGCAGGCATATGGACGATAAGGATGAATGATGTCGCTATTAAAACTCTTCTTAGATGCTCTCAAAGAAAGATCTTAAGATTCACGGGAGCGCTCAGTACCTCGCCCACCCTAGCTCTATTAGTAATCACAGGAATATGGCCAATTGACCTGATTATTAAATTGGGGGGTACAATTTTTGGTATAGGAAAAAAATCTAAACAAAGGGGCTGAAATAATTGGCAGGAAATGTAATAGTGTACAGGAAATAAGAAAAATATATTAAAACAATTGGCAACGGAAATGGGACACTGCAGAAGTAGGTAGAAGAACCTATCAGTTATTTAACAATATTTCGGAAAGATTGAGAATTAAACATATTCAACCGACGAAAGGAACGCTACATTACCTAACTGGACACGGTGCATACAAAAAGTATTGGAAAAAATAAACAAAACACGAAATGATATATGTGATCTCTGTAATAAACAACAAACACCCGAGTACGTCTTATTTTAATGTCCACACTTTTCAAATCATGTAAGGGATTACAGATCAATTTAAGTGGTCATCATATTTCACACATCCTAAGAAACAGAACCTCATAAAACCAACTACATCAACTTGCTGATAAAATTAGCAAAATGGCGCGGGAAGTGAAAGTACCACAGGAGAAGATTGAGATTATTGGTGTAGCCCAAGTAGAGGAGGTAAAACTAGCAGAGAGATTACGTACCCAAATACATAATACACAATAACATGAATAGGACCTTAAACTTTAACGGGGGTGAAGAATGATGAAAAAATTAATTATTGAAGAAAACTTAAGAACTAGAAGAAGTCATTTATGTGATTGGTGGTGAAGAATGATTTAAAAAAAAAGATTCCACAGAATAGGATTTAAAGAGTTGGAAAGTGAAAGTTATGCATAGGAGGCAAACAAGGAAGAAAGAAGATTTAAGGAACTGAAAATTGCAAACTATTGTGACGGCGGTGAATAATGGAAAAGGAAAATTATGGACCAACATTTAAAGAACAGGATGATGTAAGATACGTGACGGCGGCGAATGAAAAAGGAGGATGGGAGGCAACGGACATTGACCACAATAACCTTACACACAACAATAAAGACAAAACTTACCGTAACAATAAACAACGATATGACATCAACAACAAGAAGTACGAAGGTCACGGCAAAGAAGAAAGAAGATGGAGATGTAACAGACATAATAACAACAACTTAAAAAACACTGACAATAATAACCATTTAAACCATAATAATGACAACTATAAATACTAGAAATTATTAACAATAATATGACATGATAACATATCATCAATCAACAAACCAATAACAAGAAAGCATATAAAATTAACGACTTTAACATTAACAGTAATACCTATTGGACTATAATTTAAACAACAAAGACAGACCGGTGACCAAAGGTGAAGAAAGGAGACGGTGAAGGGAGGATTCAGGAGTGTTTGCTGTGTGAAGATCCAGGTAGGAGCAGAAGGGATCAAATGATGTACTGTAGAGCCACAGAGGGGAGGAGAAGAGGAAGAAGTACGGAAACTACGAAAGTTTATAAAATAGTGCAAGTGTAAGCCTGTGGTGTATGGTGAATAACTAGCGTAGTTATTGATTAGTTTAAATTGAAAGTTTTATTTATTTTCGGTCATACTTTGAACACTTAGGAGCGAAGTGAAAATAAGTGAGTGTTGTTTTGGATAGGTGGAAATGGAATTCAATTGAACAAGGTGAAAGTGACATAAATAAAGTGTAGTAGAATAATTATAAATTATAAATATTTATGAACCAATAAAATTGATAAAGAGAATAGATTAAATAAGATTTTAGCTTAGGGATGCTGGTTACCAGTACTATAACCTGCAAGCTCGGAAGAGGAAAAAAAAAAACATTTATTCATTTTCAATGAATTTAAACATCAATTATTTAAAAATCATTAGGCGGTACTTACATATATTTAAGGGTGGCAAAACTGTGAAGAGCATTCCAGAATCAAATATATTTTGGAGTGAGACTTTGGCCTCGTAGCTGTGGTTCAAGCAAATTGACACTTGTTATGATTTCTTCCCAAAATATGTCATAAGTGGGTCTGATATAAGAGAGTATCTGCCACACCAAATCGTAGAAAATGTTTCCTAAAAACTGTGTTTTAACTGTAGTTGATTTGGTTTATTTACTGACGCTCTTTAACATCTCAGGTCATCAGCGACCCATTGAATTCAAGGCGTGAAGCGGCCGATCAATTTTGTTCAGAGGCCTCTTCTTTCAGGCTTGAGATTATTTTACTTGCCGTAAATTTACGACATGGGACTGCGGCTTTACTTCCCTTCTGAAGCCATACTTAGAATTTTTACACCCGAAAATACCATCGATATTGGCCGGGTTTGAACCCGCGATCTTGGGTTTATACGGCAAGTATGGTTACCACTACACCACCAGGACCGACTTTTATGCTGTAGCACAGTGTTAACTTCATCAATTTAACAAAATATCTTGTACAGCACGCGCACGTGTATAGAAATATAAAATTAAATGAGTGCATTTAAAGAAAAAAAAAAACATTTACTTTAAACCCTAAACTTAATGAGACTGTTTCTTAAAATTCTTCAAGAAACTGGATCAATTGCTCGTAATTGAAATGAAACGATGAAAATGATAAGAAACGAACCATCCACCTAATTGGACAAAATTACCTTATGTTAACGCATCTTATAATTGCTTGCAGAATAAACCTCTTTTAAGCGAATTCTTCACAAAAAAATTTAATCATTTATCAAATTTAGTACATTCAAACTAAAAATAAATTAATGTTGATATTATCATTACCCTTATTGGGGAGGGGAGGAGGCAGGTCCCAGTAGTTTGCGCCTATTGTCATAATTAAATGCGTTTTACACCGTTAGCTGCGTTTTCTCGTGTAAGAGGTCTTGTTTATTATTTAGACTGGGCCACTAGCGGGAGTTTCGAAGGAACAGATGTGAATTATTTCCATTCCGACTGCATTATCTTCCTCGCCAAGACTTAGTAGTTCGCTTATCTCCAAATCACTGACCCTAAAAGCATTTTGAAAGAAAGGCAATGAAGCAATATATTATACTCAAATTAATAATGACATGGGAGAATTTTACTTCAGAGTGCTAGGTCAGGGACATTCCAATGCAATAGAACACGTGCATCCAGACATTGCGTGTGGCTTCAACGCAAATTAGAAAAATAAATGTGTTTATATCACCTCGATTTTAGATCTGTTACAAATGCTTGACATTTTTAAAATAGCTTCTTCCTGTCACTATATCAAAGGAAGTTGTTTTAAGTCCGGTACATATAATTGGATGCTATTATTAGATATCCAAAATGCAAGTTGGAGCCCACAAGTTAGATTTTTAGGAATCCCGGATGATTATACATTACTTTTTGGCGGAAATGGTATAATGGTATAATGGTATTTGTTTAGCAGTCTTTTAGACAGAAAGTATAAAAACCGTAAGTAAATCTAAACATTACAAGGTCTGTTCGATAAGACCATGCATACTCAAAAGATTATAGCATTAGATAGTTTTCAACGTTACCTCGGCAACGAGGTGACGTTAAGAGATTGTGTACGGTTATAAAAGTTAAGAAGATTAGTTTGTGCTTTGGAACCATTTCTCTGCTTAAATTTGTAAACAAGTGTTCAAAAAGGGAGAAACACGAATTTCGTGTATAAATAAAACATTATTTTTCGAGCGTGACAGCGCACGCAGGAACGAAAACAAAGCTGGACAAACATTATGGCGAATCTACACTTTCGCTTAGAATGGGTATAAATATTTTGGTGATTTTAGATGTGGACGAAAGAGCACAAGCGATGAGGACCGTTCCTGATGTTCTGTCGACTTTCAGAAATGATGCTAAACGATCGGAGATTGAAGGTGTGGGAGTTTGCTGAAAATGTGGGCATTTCTGGAAATGGGGTGTGTAATATTTTACACAATCATTTGTAAATGCAAAAGCTATCGGCGAAGTGGGTGCCGCGCTTGTTATCGATTGGCCAGAAAAGAATCGACAAAACGTGAATCGACCAGCACACGGCGGAAACGAAGGAGCAGTCGAAACTCTGGATTGCAGCGAGTGAAAGCATTCCGAAGAAGGCAAAAGCAGTTCCTTCAGCAGGAAAGGTGTTGGCTACAGTGTTTTGTAATTGTTGGTAAATAGTTTTGACTTATTTATTTGGAAAAGAGCAAAGCCATAACCAGTAAATATTACGCTATGCTACCGTAGTAAGTAAAAAGGAGATCAAGAATAATGGTCCTCATTTGGCGAAGAAAACTGTTTTCCATCACGATATCGCACCAGCGCTCAAATCTGTTATTACGGCCTCAAAATTATTGGACAGCTTTCCTCATCCCCCATACTCTTCAGATTTGGCTTCCCTCCGACTACTTCCTGATTCCCAATATGAAGAAATAGCTAGCAGACTAGAAACCCGCATCAAATGAAGAGGTGGTCCAAGCAAATGTGTATACTGCAGATCTGAAGAAATCTCATTTTATGGATGGAATAAACAAATTAGAAAATCGATGGGCAAATGTATAATGGTTTTTTCTATAAAAATGGCATGTCTTCTTTATTTTTGCACGCACTTAACGAACAGCCTTGGAACACACAAAACCTTTTGTTACTACTGAAAACCCTCTATTAAATTGTACTTTTTCAAGTTTAGTGTATGTCGGATGTTTCTAACGACATTATTGCGTAATTTCGATAAGGGATGTCCTTTACCAAGGATTCGTGTGCTTTCTGGGTGTACTCAAGCTTATCTTGCGTGATAATAAACTAATAACGAACTGCAAGGACATTCACAGGTGGAAAGTATAAACTAAGAAAGAAAAATAATGGGAATTTAAAACTCGTTGCTTGTGGTTCATACCAATTGAATTCATTAAAAAGTTCGTCACTCAGGAGCTGCGTAAACTATGCGAATTCCTCACAAAATTGAATAATTTTAAAATGAATATAAAATGCAAATTGGGCCTTATTAATTAATGAAGTGAAGTAAGTTATGACATTACTATGTGGTATTAGTCGGTCCTGGTGGTATAGTGGTAACCATACTTGCCTTCTAAACCCAAGCTCGCGGGTTCAAACCCAGCCAGGATCGATGGATTTTTTCGGGCGTAAAAATCCCTTCGGAAGGGAAGTAAAACCGTGGGTCCCGTGTGGTACATTTACGGCACGAAAAATAACCTCAAGCCTGAAAGAAGAGGCCTCTGAGCAAAATTTGTCGGCCATTTCACGCCCTGAATAGAATGGGACGCTGATGACCTGAGCTGTTAAAGAGCGCCCGAAAATAAATCAAATAAAAAAAAAACAAAAAAAAAAAAAACTATGTGGTATTAGAGATCATCATCATCATCATCATCATCATCATCATCATTACTATCGTCATCATCATTATTAAACTACTAAAAGTAACGGTGTATTATTAATTAAATGAGTTATATGATCACTGATAAGAGAAAGCTATATTTTGTGAGTATTTTTAAACATAATCATGTTCGTGAACTGAGAGCTCTTTCATCTTTACATACCCGAATATAGAGAGAAATAGCAGAAAGTTTGAGTTACATTGCATATTTAAGATGGTGTTCATATCTTAAAATGGTGCTATTTAAAACCAATTACAATGTACTAGTAAATGTACACAATCAACAATAAAAATTTGAAAATTCCGTCGATTTTCATTGGCTTTGAAATTTAAATTAATATTATTGTAGTAAAACATGTAACGCAAACGTTTTCCTGAAGGTTATTATAGCGCGCTCTTACGTACAAATATAATTCTCAAACACATATTAGGTTAATATTTCACATTTGCTATCTTCACGACGATACTTTTGTTAAATATAAAACATATGCATCATTATAAATACAAATTATAAATTAATTTCGCCTTTTATTTTAAACAATGTAGAGAAAATCGATCGCAAGAGCGCTTTTTAAATTTCGGTTTTCAAGTATCCCCTGCTCTAATGGTCTAATATTCATAATTTTCGGAAACTTTTTTTTAAATTGTATATATGGAATTTGGTTGCCATAAAATAAATATTGGTGCTCCTAGAGGGATTTTTAAATTTTGGGTTCAGTAAACTCCCCGTCCTATTAGTCCGATTTTATTTGTTTTCGCAAACTATTTTCTTGTTTTATTTCAATGGCATACACCGAGTTTCATTGTAAAAAAAAAAAAATAAATAAATAAAATGCAGCCGCTAGAGCGATTTTTAAATTTCGCCTTAATCTCCACTCCTAATAATCTGATTTCACTTATTTTCAGAAACTATTTTTCGTATTTGATTTAAATGGTATATGCCAATTTTATTTGTTAAAAAACACATATTACTGGTGCTAGGGCGATTTTTAAATTTTGAGTATTAGGTTAAGCCTGACCTTTAATGGCCCAATTTTCCTGATTTTCCTCAGATATATTTTTTATTTTATTTAAATGGTATATACGGAGTTTCATTGCGAGATAACGAAGAGTAAGTGCAATTTTTAAATTTGAGGCTTCAGGTAAATCCTCCTCCTAATAGTTCGATTTTACTAATTTTAAAAAATATTTTATTATTTTATTTCAATGGCATATAACGAATTTCCTTTAAAAGATTTGAAATTGCGGCCGCTAGGGCAATTTTTAAATTTCGTTTTAACTCCCCTAGTTTTTCAGGTATATCCTCACTTCTAAAGGCCCAATTGTCATGATTTTCGGAAACTAATTTTATCAATTTATTTTAAATAAATCTAATGAGTTTTGTTGAGATAAAGCAAAAGCCTCTGGACGATTTTTCAATTTTTTAAAACAATTTCGCTTTAGGTTAATCCTCACCCCCAATGGTCAATTGCCTGGTTAACAAACTCGATGAATCGTTTGTTAATTGATGGTTATATGCCGAATTTCATTGAGGAAAACCAACAATTACGACCACTAGAATGTTAACCACATAAACACTCACATTTGCATGTGCTTTTCGGAGCCTATTAGGTAGGATCGATGGAAATTTGGGAAGACCATTCAAAACGGTATCCATGGGTACAACCGGAATTGCTTACATTTCTCTTCGGTATTCGCTTAAAAAAAAAAAAATAAATAATAATAATAATAATAATAATAAATAGAAGTTTTACAGATATGGCTGTAATAGCTTCGTTACTTCGGAATTCGCTGTAAGACAAGATTAATACAAGCATTGTGAAGACACATGCTTTTATTCATCGTGTCGATTCCAAGGCCTTCGATAGTATAGCTTCGAAAAGGAAATTGGTGGGGGGGAAGGAGGAGGAGGAAGCAAAAAAGTAGTTTTTAAGAGACAAATAAATCTATTACACTGCTTAACTCGTTATTTAGTTTTTTGAAATCGATTGCTATTCGCTCTTTTTGTCACAAACATACTAGGTTGCTTAACTATGGAAAACCTTTAATTAAAAATGTTTCCAGTCTATATCAAAGTGTGTCGACTAGTTCCGTTGTATTCTTGGAAACATTAGTCTCTTAAAAATTACAACCCCTAATAAGAAGTAACTGTTATATGGGCAACGTCAAAGGAAAATGAAAGTGGAGGCTGTAAAATTGCACATATGTGCAGGATATAACTAAATTAGACCGACAAACTTTGTGATCGCATAGATGACCGTTTTAAAACTCTTTTTATTAAGGACTCGTGGGCTGCGAAGCTTCGTTCTAGTGCAAGTGTACGATAACCACTAGAAATAAGATGGAGGCTGCTACAAAGTGGGTCGAACAGTGGTAGACAGATGTCTGCCCAAGGTAATTATGTTAGATTGCAATGCTCAGACTGTTGTTCCACCGCTGGCGCTGCCGCGTATGCTTTCAGCCTCCATTCACAATGAAATATTACGTAAACATAATAAAATTAAACATAACGTGTAGCTTTGTAGTATTCACAATAAAAGACGCAAAATTATTAGGGAAAAAAAAAACTAACAGCTGATTGAAAATTGCTGCTGGTAACGAATTTGATTCGGAGTAATATATTTAAATAGTCGACCATCTCGTCGAGGGTCATACAAACAAGAATAAGTTTGATGTAGGCAATTAAATCTTCTTTCCATCGACTCCATTATAACAACAGCAATGCGTTCTGATTGACTGATTTCTTACGTTTTCCTTTAGACGTAGACCCAAAACCTTGAACCTTGCAAATTTCTTTAATTGTATGTTTGTTTTTATGTTTACGTGATTCATTGTGAACGGTTCCATTACAATACATAGCATCTAGTTTTTAGTTACGTTTACATCACACTTAATTTTCATTGTGAATGATCCCGTAAGGTATGTACGAGGGTAGGTCCATAAATTTCCGGCCTAAACATTTTCTAGGTAAGATGAAGACAAAAACTATATTTCATTTTTCAATATAGTTACCCTCTATTGCAATACACTTTTCACATCTTTGAATTAACATTTCAATACCCCGCAAAAATAGTCAGAAGTCTTGTTTGCAAAATCGGCATAAACAGCATCCATCACTTCTTCATCACACTTAAATTTTCTTCCTCGCAGTTCCTTCCTGAATTTTGAGAAGAGGAAATTGTTCACTGGGAGCTAGATCTGAGCTGTAGAATAGATGGTCGATCTCCTTAAAGCCACATTTCTTCACAGCTTCCTTTGCAACAAGAGCTGTGTGCACAGGTGCGTTGTCATGAAGAAGGCACACACCACTACTCAGCTTTCCTCGCCTTTTCTCTTTGATGGAAGCACGTAGTCTGTGCAATAGGCCAGCATAGTACTCCATATTCTCTGTGGTGTTCCTCTCCTTGAAGTCAATGAAGAATATTTCTTCACAATCACAAAAGATTGTAGCCTTGATCTTCTTGGTTGACTGAGTGGCCTTGGTCTTTAGAGGCGGTGCTTCGCCAGCTTTACGCTACTCCATTGATTCTCTTTTGGACAAGGGATCATAGTAGAGGACCATAGTTCCATCTCCTGTAACAATGGCTTGCAGAACTTCTCTCTCGTTGCCACTGCAGAGCTCCAAAAATGCCTGACAACAGATGACTCGTTGCTGCTTTTGGACTGAGGAAAGAAGTCTAGGCATCCATCTTACACTAACCATGTCATGTTTAAATGTCCATGAATAATTTGAAGGACTGTTGTTTTAGAAAGGCATAACCTTGCTGCTATTTCCATAACTTTGAGCCGTCGGTCTTCCATAATTTTTCCTTCCACAAAGGGATGTTTTCAGGGGTGAGCACCTCCAAGGGCCCACCTGTACGCTCTTCGTCTTCAATGCTTTCTCGACCCATTCGAAAAAGTTTGGTCCATTCTTTTGCGGTAGAATATGAGGGGGATGCTTCCCCGTATACACCGTCCAAACGCTGTTTAATTTCATTTGGAGTAAGTCTTTCTTTTGTGAAGAACTTAAACAGCTCTACACTCCATTTTGAACTTGTCACAATCTTCTACACATAGTCTTCTTTATGCAGCTATATCTGAATAACTGA
The DNA here is from genome assembly GCA_030762175.1 of Metallyticus violacea. Classification (NCBI taxonomy): domain Eukaryota; kingdom Metazoa; phylum Arthropoda; class Insecta; order Mantodea; family Metallyticidae; genus Metallyticus; species Metallyticus violacea. The sequence continues at coordinate 48,331,624 of CM060841.1, forward strand.
ACACAGCAGAGCGCAAGTTACAGCTGCAATTATTTATTTAACAGATAAGGTATGACACCAAATAAAGATTTTGTGAAAGCGATAATCCTTATCGACGAGGCCGGAAACTTATGGACTTACCCTCGTATGTGTGATACAGTTTGTTTACTCCTTGCGCTCAGGATCATTCGTCCATCCAGGCTATTGACTTTTTGTGCTCAAGATCATTTCCCCGCACGTATACTACATGAAATGGAACGTTACGCACGAAATGAATTGGCGAACATGCATTTGACATACGGAGCAGCATTTGGTTCTGGTCATACAGCTCAGTGGCTTTATTAATAACGGTTTCCAAACCGACAAATTCCTCATTACAAATTTTACGGTGTTGATCGCAGACTACATGAGCTGGACTCATTAGATAGACGAGCGGGGGGTCAAGTACAATGACGTTTCTGTGCAAACTCCGAAGGTTGAGCAAATAGTGTTGCAGTACGTAGAGGGTAAACCTTCGATTAATACTCGCGCTATCGCTCTCCAATTGAATATTAGTCGTTGTGCAATAAGGGAAATCTGGAGGAATAGCTATTGCATCCCTGTTAGTCGATCCTCGTGGTGTAGTGGTAACCAAACTTGGCTCTTAAGCCCAAGATCGCGGGTTCATTCCCGGCCAAGATCGATGAATATATTATTATTATTATTATTATTATTATTATTATTATTATTATTATTATTATTATTATTATTATTCGGGCTTAAAAATCCTAAGTATGGCTTCCTTTGGAAGGGAATTAAAGCCGTGGGTTCCATGTCATTGATTTACGGCATGTAAAAGAATCTCAGGCCTGAAAGAAAAGGCCACTGAGCTAAATTGATCAGCCGTTTCAAGCCCAGAATTGAATGCGACGCTGACGACTTGAGATGTTAACGAGCGTCAGTAAATAAACAAAATCAACAAAAAGCATCTCAATCGTCTTGAAAGGGATCATTGCGACAGCAATTTGCCATGGTATATGGACCAAACTCTGCTCCAACCATACTTTCCAGTCCGCATGATACGCGGATGAAGCGGCTTCACATGTGAGAGATTGTTTTATGTTTGGGATATTGAAAACCCCCCATGCCACGTTTGCGTGATCACATCAGACGAGATTTGGTATCAATGTGTGTATGTGTGTAGCTCCCTTGTGGGATCATACATTTTGCCGAGACGATGCAGGCCAAAATTACTTGGTATTCTTGCCAAAAGCTCTTCCTGAGCTACTGTACCCGCTTCCTCCTAATATCAGTCAAAGAATGTGGTTTCAACATGACGGGGCACCAGTTCATTTTTGAAGTACACCATCATGTTACAGCTACATTCCATGATCATAGGGGGGAGGGGGGGAGTTGGCCCGGCCGCCACGCTCACTAGATCTTACCCACTCGATTTCTTTACATTCATAGTATCATATGAAGCGCCTTTGATTCGGAAGAAAGTCTTCTATCTTGCATAATCAGCGCAGCAGGAGGTCGATGCATTCTTTGTTTGGAAATCAATGCTGTAGCGGTTGAGAATACAGTGAAGTAATGGGTTCGTGCTGCTAATTTAACACCAGTATTTCTTTTTCTTTTCCATTTGTTTGTATTTTTCTGTATTTTAATCAAATAAATACATGTAACATTAATAATTTGAATAATAAACAAATAAGTTCATTAATTTTCATACTACTAATATCTCAATTCCTTCCTGTAAATTGAACCAGTTTAATGGCATAAAATTCTGTTGTACTGACGAAACGTCGCAGCGCATAGTTGCTTAACAAAAAGTTTTTTACTGTTATCTAACCTATCTCAAAGTTTGTCGTCTAATTTAGATACACCTGTATAGTTAGGGGAGTGACGCAGGAACAAATATGAGACAAACAGGGATTAGCCGCAGCTTAGTTTCTAGCCGCGGTGACTGTTAAGCTAGATTTAACATATTCCATCCAGGGAAGCAATGTAGCCAAGTTGGTTAATGCCTTCTGTCAAAAAAATAAGAGAGAGAGAGAACAAGCATAAATAACAGTAGAATTAATGACTGAAACACCCCCCCCCCAAAAAAAAAAACAATTTGTGTTGATGTTCGAGCAAAACAATAGGGACATAGTTTGTTTTTAGTTACAGTGCTATGATTTCTGCAGCGAATTCACATGAAGTTAAATGAACCATAACATGCATTTCATAAGCAGAAGCATTGTAGTCTCAAATTTACCAGAAGGTTGTGCTGCAGAAAGTACTCTCATAATTCAATGACATGCCATATTATCTGTGACATCGCAATATGTGAAACGATGTGTGATTGTTGATTCCGGCTTTCTCAGGGACAGTCTCAGCAATAGACAGGAGATCATGGCTATACACGGTTGTAACAAAAAAGTAACCAAATCTAAGCTATTTTATTGTTGTTATAAAGGTACAAATGACTACCGGGCGGAAGTCGTGAATTTTTCAGCACTAAATAGAGGCAATGTTGTCAGCATTACCTCCAGGTAGCCTTTATTCTCCGATGAGTTGTTTGAAAAGAAACTTCCCACGTATTCATTTGGATAGCAACTTGATTGAACCTGCGCCGGAGAAAATCCTAGGTACTTCTATGATTTTTATCCTCCTACGGTATTAGGACTTATACGCCCATGTTCGGGTCAGCTGCCTTTCGGAATTCCGAGCATCTGGACACACCGAGAGACTCTCTGAATGGGTGCTTAGTATAATGTCAGGGTCGCTTTGAAGACATCACAAACACAAAAAGACACATATGCATACATGAAATGGAAGGTAAAATGTGGCGAAGAAACACTAACCCGGCATTTGCCCTATAAACAATGTAATGAATAAGAACATGGAAAATCTCAAGTTATTCGCTGCAGAATTTGAGCCTGGGACCTCCCAAATATTACCGCCTGAGATTACACACACAAACAACGCATTTATTCGAAACAGTGAGGGCGGAGAAATTTCTACTAAGTTTTTTTCGGATAATGCAAGTGAAATAATATAGAATAATTTTTTGTCAAATGTAATTTCAACTTTGTTATCTTTAGATTTACCTTACATAGAGTAATCAGCCATCTTATTTTGTTTCTTTTTCTGACATTCTTTGCGAACAGCTATATCATGTACCACTTGATGAATAAAATATCAGCAGGCGTCGATTTTCTGCTTTGTAAAGCAAACGAAATGTAAAGCAACCTGAAACAACATAGCAATTCCTTTAATCACTACGCTGAAGTAGTATACTACTAAAATTCCGTTTTAATATGTGGTACATTAAATAATCTTATGGAAGCTTTCTTATCTCCAGTTATATCACAGTACTTACCGAACTTCACTTGACCAAAATGCTTATATGACAGAGACAATGGATATAAAGCAATGGAGGTAAGAAAGGTTCCATGAATATTTTGTTACAATTTACTGGTAGAAAGGCTGTTTTTGTACAGCGTTGTTTTGAACAACAATGTGCAGATGAAAATAAGCTATATTAATTAGAAAGAATTATATTTTAAGACGAATTTTGGAAGAAATGACCTCCAAATTGAAATTAATTCTAGCGAGTACGAAATGTGTGTACATAAAGTTCCTATCTCTGTCCGTTTTAGGTGCCACATTATCTTGTATAACGGGATAAGGTAATTACTGTAAATGCCTTGACAATAAGCACAAACAGAAACATTTAAAATATATTCTCAAACAATGCAGGAAAGAAGGGAAGTGAGTTTCCTGTTCGAGCAATATTTAACCGCCACCTTGGGGATGACGTACATTGTTTGTTAAACCATAGTGCAAGAGGATACCGTCGAGCAAGGCTATTAACCCAGACAAGCTGCTTTTCAGGCCACTTAATGCTCTTTCCGTTGGTTAAAGAAAACTTTGGAGAAATCCCTATTTCGTAAATGAGTCCTGCAGTTGGCTAAGATCCATGTCTTCGATATCTATGCACATATTTGCAGGAATTGCCAAGGAGTCCCATATTACGTCCTTGATTTGTTCCTCAGAGATACCTATATACAAAAGTACTTCTCTGATGTTTAATATGAAAATACTTTCAATCAATAACGTATTTAAAGAAGATAAATATAGAGGTATAGCATCGTTTCCAATTACATATTTCTTAACAGCATCTCTTATCGCAATTATGCGAATTCAACAAATTTCCTTAGGTTCATTAATTATGTGGATATAGAAATATACAATAACTTACTTCAGAGTTGTTTCTTCTGGGAAGAATGTGTACATTTGATGATAACTAAAACTATAAATGATTTATTACACATTTATTTACATCCTCACGTTTTTTAAGGTAGATATTTGTTGTGGAAAAAATACTCGAACAGAATATTCATGCTGCATAAAAGAGCAACTAGATGTATCAAACAAACTAATTCTTGTGAGGAAGTTTACAGAACATAGTATTTTCTAACAATATATTCTTTATACATTTTTGAAACAATTTCCTCTCTCATAAATAGAGAGGAAAATAATTTACTAGCGATTTTCATACTCGTCATACTAGGACTAAAGTTAACTCCATATCAATACACATAGTTTATAATAATTATACAAGAGAAGATCAACTGCTGCGCAACAAGAAATCTCCAACAAACTATCCAATTACATAAAAGAAATAAAATGCCAGATTCCTTTTAAACCGTCGGTCAAGGTGGTGGTGTGGTAACCATACTTGCCTCCTAAACCCAGGATCGCGGGCTCAATCCCGGCCAAGATCGATGGATTTTTGGGCGTAAAAACCCTAAGCATGACTTCTTTCGAAAGGGAATTAAGCCATGGGTCCTGTGTAGTACATTGACGGAATGTAAAAGAACCTCAAGCCTGAAAGAAGAGGCTTCTAATCAAAATTAATCGGCCATTTCATAGGACACTGATAACCTGAGGTGTTAAAGAGCGTCCGCAAATAAACCAAATCAACAATCCTTTTAATACAAAACTAAAAGAATTTACCATTGATAAATGTTGTTTTAGCATGGAAGAATTCTTGCTCAAATAGGTTTTTACTGATTAATGTATTAACACCGGTCATTCATACATCAGTCTTTTTTTTTTTTTGTCTGGTAATTATAAGCTATATTATGCTATTTATTTTATGTATGTGAAAAATTTAATCTGGTTCACTCCTCACTGTATAAACTGACTGAATCCGAGGTTACAAATTATTTAATATTTATGTAATTTTTATTGTTTTAATTGGACGTACCCAGTATCATTATGGTTATCCAAGGACTGACATATTTGTATGTAAACATGTTGGTAAATTGAGTAAGGGGATAATGTTACACTTTCTCGAATAGAAAGCTCATAATAAAGAAAAATAACATCAAAACCTTACAAACCATTCCTATTTTTAAAATAAAAAGGTCGAAAATAAAATCCTATATCCTTAAACTACATGTATTCTATTCAGTTCAATTTATTGTCATTAGATATGGTTTGTATTAAGTATAATACATTATCAATAAATAACTGAATTATAAATCAAAGAAATTACAAAATCATAATTTTCGTGCTTTTTAAACAGGGATAATTATTTAAGGGATATAATGAATGCTCAACAAGCCAATAATTAATTTCCTTTTAAAAATATTCATTTCCCTGCTCTATATTTTGATAATGTGTGTTTATTTTTGGTCCAGGTATAAATTACTTTTGTGGTTCCGCCTCTTTAACTTACATTAGATGCAGGTAGATTTAGAGAAACCTGCTTTGTAATTGTATGAAGTCTCAAATCACTTCTTCTTGAGATTTGTGCATGAATGATAAAGGATCCTATTAAATAGACATTTGTTCTTCAACAAAAATTTACTTACACGGGATTTAATTATTTGTAATTCTAGACATCGGCAATCTTATTTGAGTCTCCCATTCAGAGTTAGTCCATATCTAATCTTGGATAGATAAAATGCAAACACTTCTATGTATGAAAACGCCTGATAAACTGTCAAGTTTCTGATTAGGCATAGTTTATTTTTTAAACATAATGCGATAATTGCATGTCAAATGATGGGCAAGCTGCGAACCAGGAAATAGAAATTTACATTTACTGGTTTTTTCTATCTCTAGCAACGGACTATATACTTTCTTTTATAGTATTTAATAGAATAATTTTGTGCTAAACCAGTCTTATGCATTTGTCATAATAGCTACTTTTACACGTAGTAGTATTCAAAAAAATTTAAGAGAGAGATAATCCTTTAAAACATATATATATATATATATATATATATATATATATGGACCAAGAATGCATTAATATAGCACAATTACAACTCGTGCATGCAACTGTGAAAAAGACATGCGAAGATCGACATTTTATATGTTGATAAAAACGACATGTTGTATGTTGATAAATAAGGATTTTGAGATAAAACTTTGAACATCGTTGATGATTAATTTTAATATTCTATAAATGTAAAATGCATGTGTTTATGTTTTAATGTAAACATTTTGATAAAAGAAACACGTTTTCTTGAGTAGATGCTATGTTTGAAAAAAGAAATATTTAAAATTAAAATAAAGAAAACATGTGCAGAATATATGAATAGAGCTATGGAAAGAATTGGATATACGTGCCCTGCCCTATCGAACACAGGCAAGATGAATGGAGCAAAATGTGAACTACCAATCTGCTGGGCAGTGGGCATCCTGTGTCTGTGGACAAGGATGATGGCGATGGTGTTGGAACAGTCAATCAAGGCGTGCTTATGTGTCATCCATTGTGAATGCCAGTAATGACTGAAGTGTTCGCAGAGGAAAATGTCCTTAAAGTTAATTAAATGAACACAGGGCAGTTGGGATCCCCTTAAATGGAAGTAAATTATTATAGCCAGCTTTTATTTTTAAAAATGTGAACGTTTTTGTGCATTTCTTAACTTGTTTATAGCTAATAAAATGTGCAAAATATGAAGAAACGTTTATACAAAATGGCAAAATTGCATCATTGCCCTAAAATACCTAATTGGATTCGTCCAGAAAACTATCACGAGAGTCTTGTTTGCGCTTAGAACAGAAAACCTGTTTTATTCTCCCCCCCTTTTTTTGTGAGATAGGCAGACACTTGTGCCTTTCTGTGAATACCTACCTAAAAGAAATAATTCAATAGTACACTCTGTACTTAAAAGGATGCGTGCCCTGCATAAACATTCTAAAATGGCTTTGTAAGCTCCTGGTAATGAGCATAAGCTATATGGACCTTGACCGTCTGACATTCACTCGGGGTCATTTGTTATTAAAATGAGCTATTGGTTACGTCCACGTGACTGGAGTGTATGAACCGTAGCTGGGAAATAAGATACACTTTTTGTCGCAAGCTCATATTACTCTCAGAAAAGCTAGGACACACCTATTTTTATTCTACATAACGTGCACTACATTTTTTTGGTGCTCAGCAAGGTGAACTGGTTAGTCCTAAGTTGCAAGGATGACCTTGAGTTAACAAGCTGTTGTTGTTAGAGTGCATTCCATTGGTGGACAAGGGTTCACTGGATATAACTATTAGCCTTACACTTAGACAACAATAACGGAAACTGCAAGACACACCTCCCATTGACGTCAATCTATAAACAAGCTGGTCACGGTCAAAGTGTATGCGCATGGCATTTCTTCCATACTAGGAAACCAAGAAGAAATACTTATATAGGAAATTTAAAAATACCATAGCTCTCTTAGTCATTGGTCTTTTACAGGCTGTAGTAGCTTGCTAAAGATTGTTGATATCGGGGGTGGTTCCTTTAGGAGGTTGCCTGTTTGCTCTAGCCCTCAAAAGTTCATCGTTTAATGTCTATAACTATCGTGTAATGCGCTTTTATACATAAGAACACAAAGTCTGTAGGAAGTCTATCTTTCGCCTGATGTTTGTACATATTTGCGGTTAAGGGGAGTTGCATCACTTTCTTCTTCATGTTACAGAAGTTTATCCCAGCAATTACGATAAGTTAATATAGCTATACTACTTTGCTCTAGAACATTGCTGGTTTGCGCTACCTAAAAAAAAAATCGTTTAATTATGTATTGTTTAATGTGTTGTTATGTGTAAAAACAACATTGTCTGCAGGAAGGAGACTTCTATCTTTCGCTTAATGTTTGTACACGTTTGTTATTATCATCATTTGTGGGGACTGCAAACCAATGTCGGTGAGTTTATGGGATATTTTGATCTGGGGGTGAGAGGAAGCGATAAGCGCACCTGGAGTGTCATCTCTCGTTACGTACATTCCCAGGAAAGTTTGCCTCCAGTTTTATATTACTTTTAAAATATTATTAGATAATTATTAATTGCAACACGGTCATATACATTAAATATGAAAAAACTTGCAGGTACTTCAAAACCAAACAATTTTATATTTCAAGTTAATTGTCTGCTAGAGCATTTCGTATGAATTTATAAAGCATAGTTTTATTTTGTCTTGCGTTAATTAAATGTAAACATAATTAAAACTGTACAAAGCTTAATTTCTAAGCTTTTTTTTTTCCAACCAATGGAAAATTAAAACACAGGATAGACCAAATCCAAAAATTAGTTTGAGTGAAACTGTGATTTCAAAACATAGGAAATATACAATGCTTTCTGCCAGGACCGCCACGGGTGGCCGAGGTCGCTAAGGCACGGACTCGTGAGCGGGAGGTCTGGGTTCGAAACCCGCCAGGACCATCCTCCTTGACTGAGGTTTTCCTCAGTCCTCTTAAATGGCAAATGCCGGGGAGGTACCCTAAACTTAGGCCTGGAACGTTTCCTTCCTTAAAAATAAATAATTTTCTAATATTTCAATTCAACCCATATATCATCAGTGCCCATCGCCTGTGGTGCCTCTGTAGCAAAAACGGGCGTTAAACACTATTCATTCTTTCTGTTAGTGCTGCATTTTCTAGACTTTAATCAACGAGCCGTAAATACGTTTGTTGCCATGAAAACCAGGAGAATTCATGCTTTTGTTTAAAAAGGTGCGTTAATACGATGTTTTAATTAAATTCTCTCCCTCCTTCTCTGTTTTGTATGTTCAGCCACGCATGTTAATTAAAAGTTAATTCTAGTTATTAAGATTGTAGAAGTTTGAAATATATATTCAGCAGTAGTAAAGTTGTGCACCGCAGTTTATGCTGACAGGAACCGCAGCTGATCGATTTACGAGGATAGGTTCATAAGTTTCCACCCTAACCATTTTCTAGGTATGATAAAGACAAAAACTATATTTCGCTTTTCAGTATAGTTATCCTTTATTGCAATGCACTTCTCGCATCTTTGAATTAACATTTAACCCCCCCCCCCAAATAGTGGAAGTCTTGTGTGCAAAATGGGCATAAACAGCATCCATCACTTCTTCGTCACACTTAAATTTCCTTCCTCGAAGGTCCCTCTTGAGTTTTGAGAAGAGAAAATAGTCACCGTGAGCTAGATCTGGGCTATAGGGTAGATGATCGATCTCCTTGAAGCTACGTGCTTCCTTTGCAACAAGAGTTGTGTATACAGGCGCGTTGTCGTGAAGAAGGCGCACACCACCACTCAGCTTTCCTCGTCTTTTCTCTTTGATGGAAGCACGTAGTCTGTACAGTAGGCCAGCATAGTACTCCCCATTTACTGTGGTGTTCCTCTCCTTGAAATCAATGAAGAATATTTCTTCACAGTCACAAAGGATTGTAGCCATGATCTTCTTGGTTGACTGAATGACCTTGGCCTTTAGAGGGGTGCTTCGCCAGGTTTACGCCACTCCATTGATTCTCTTTTGCACAAGAAAACATAGTAGAGGACCATAGTTTCATCTTCATAACAATGATTTGCAGAACTTCTCTCTCGTTGTCAAGGAAGAGCTGCAAAAATGCCTGACAATAGATGACTCGTTGCTACTTTTGGACTCAGGAAAGAAGTCTAGGCACCCATCTTGTAATAACCTATTCATGTTTAAATGTTCATGAATAATTCGAAGGACTGTTGTTTTACAAAGGCTCAACCTTGCTGTTATTTCTGTAACTTTAAGCCGCCGGTTTTCCATAATTTCTCTTCCATAAGAGCGATGTTTTCAGGAGTGAGCACCCCAAGGGCTGACCTGTACGGTCTTCGTATCCAATGTTTTCTCGACCCATCCGAAAATAATTGACCCATTCTTTTACTGAAGGGAAGCATCCATATACACCGTCCAATTGCTGTTTAATTTCATTTGGAGTAAGTCTTTCTTTTGTGAAGAACTTAAACAGCTCGACACTCCATTTTGAACGTGTCACAATCTTCTACACATAGCCTTCTTTATGCAGCTATATCTGAACAACTGAACACAGCAGAGCGCAAGTTACAGCTGCAATTATTTACTTAACAAATTAGGTGACGCAAGATAAGGGTTTTGTGGAGGCTATAATCCTTATCGGCGAGGCCGGAAACTTATAGACCTACCCTCGTACATAAGGCTATAACATGCATGTATAGAAAAGTAATGCATGAGGCTACCTCAAAATCATTTAATTTGCTTGTAGAATGCGCAGATTAAAATCTTAGTACTTATCTAGCTGACATTTTTATTATTGTTTCCCTTAGTCCAGAAATCTGTTTAACTATACCCGGGCCGCTGAAACTTTGTACTTGACAGCTATCGTTTCAGTTAGCGATCATACAAATTAACAAATAGGAATGCTACCCGGTGCACCTTTTCAACCAATTACAAAGTAGCATAATCGGCCAGTCATTCGTGAAGTAGCACTGCTGCGTTGCCGGTTTTTCTTATTGTGTGTGCATTTGATTTCTATCACATGTTTCAATTGAGTTTTATAATTATTTGAAATAATTAATTTGTAGTAGTTAGAAAGTATCCCAAAGAGGTCATTTGCAAAGTGATGCACAGAGTAAAACTTAATCCTTTGCGTCGAGATATTACATGGATGCAAAATGCTGTAAGAAATGGCACATATTGTAACGGCTCAAAGCTTGTTCCTACTTAAAATTAAATTATGAGGAATATCTACACACTAGATCCCTCACTGTCGAACGTTTGTTCTTCATTATGCTTGCATTATTATGCAGTAAATTAATAGCGTTGTAAATAATTCTGAGCGAAGTAATTCATTATTATATACGTTTATAAGGGGACATTGAAAACTCTACAATACCAGCCGTTAAACAGTGGTAGCTCTTGCAACGTCGAACTGCAGCATAGTCAACATAGCATGAACTGACGCTGTCAAGTGCAAAGTTTCATCGGCCCGGGTATACTACTACAGTATAGCCCGTTCCCTGAATGCATGTCCACTTACTATCAAAGTTGGGTCTCTATCGCTTATCTCTAGTTGCGTAAACACACAACTGGCCTTTCTTGCTCTGCAGTAGCCAATTACATGCTAGTTTTAGCTGATGACAGCTCTTAATTAAGTCCACACGGAGTGAAAAGGATAAGCACGTTGCCAAATGTAAATTGAAATTTGTTTCGTACGCAGTTGCGTTATTGCTGTTCAGGAATACGGTTTATCGTGGCAATGTCTATTAAGTTAAATATGTGGCGTCCTTGGTTAAGAGTTCCAGTGAATGATAATGATCAAGTGCATGGTAATGATAAAAAAGAAATGAATGAATTTGAAGCTGATCATAATGCCGATGCTGCGGAGTTTGTATCCGGGCCCAGTTGCACGTCTTAAAACATAACAAAAATTCTAAACAAGGACTGTCAGAAAATGGTGTGTAAAGTGTATAACTGTGTTGTGAAGAATAAACCAATAAGCCAGACGGCTAAAATTTTGCAACTGAATAGGCCAACGGTCAGAAAAATATTTTGGGAAGGGCCATTAACACCCCCTCCAAAAAAAAGCAGTATAAAAATCAATACCGTTGAAGAAATTTGATGAATTCAAAAGTGAAATAGTTCGGCGAGAAATCTACAGTTTCTACAAGCAAGGAAAACCTCCAACACTCCAAGAACTCCTAACATGCTTACAGAATTCTTAATATATAAAGGAGCGTCCCTATGGGGCGTTGTACGAAAACTTGGGTTTCGCTTTCGTACTCTTAATAAAAGGCGCATTATCATGGATTCACCTCGTATAGTGCTTTGGAGGTATACATGTTTACAGAGAATCAATCAATTACGATCTGCAGGGTATCGGATGGTGTACATAAGTGAAACTTTCTATGACACAGACTTTTTAATAAAGGCTGTGATAACAGAGTCTGCTCCTGTGCGCTCAATACACCCGTGTCCAAAGGAAAATGGACGATGGTGCTACATGCTGGTGGAGGCGAGGGTTGGGTTCCGAACTGTTTCTATATTTCGGCGGAAAAATTGCCGATGCTAGGGTTGACAGTCATCACGAAATGAATGGCAATATTTTCGAAAACTGGTTCCAAAACTGACTACTGAAAAACCTGCCCAGGAAATGATAAGAAATGTAATATTGTGCTCGAAAATGCCAGTTATCATTCAAGGCAATTTGTGAAAATACCTACGCAGTCATCGAGAAAAGACCAGATTTTGGCCTTCATGCAACAATTCAATATTCTCATACTCAACCCAGTTCCAATACTAACAGTTTTGTTACAGCAGATACAAACAAACAGTATGAAATATACATCTTAGCTAAAGCATCTGGACACGAAGTATTAAGGCTCTCTCCTTATCACTGTGTTTTGAATCCTATTGAAATAGTGTGGACTGACTGAAACATCACGCAAGGTACAATGTGACACCCATGTTAAGTGCGAGTGTTTGTGAATAATTGCGTGAAGATGTAGGACGCATTGATGAGGAGTACTGGAGAAAATGTGAACAGCACATAATAAAGAAATTGGCAGTCAATATGCCGTTTTTATTTACCCAAATTTCGTCTGAGCAATATAAAAAAAGACATAACTATTTTGAAAAAAAAAAATATTATTTCCTTTCAAATATAGACATTTATTACAATCATTTTCTAATTTGTTTATTCCATCCGTTAAAATGCTATACAGCGAAAACCACTTCATTTGGTGCGCATTTCTTTCCTGCTAGCTGGAGAACAAGAAGTAGTCCGAGGGTGCCAAATGTGGAGAGTAGAAGGATGAAGAAGAATTTCATTCCTTAAGTTGCAATAATTTTGAGGTCGCATTGTAGACCTGTACGCTGGCGCGTATCATGATGAAACAGAGCCTTTATCTTCGCAAATGAGGACGATTCTTTCTGATCGCTTGGTTTAATTTCTCCAGTAGCGTGATATTCACCCGTTAGGATTTTGCCCTTTCCCAAAAAGGCAATTAAAATTAGGCCCTGGTCATCACAAAACAACCGCCACTACCTTTCCTGCTGAAGAAACTTTGCTTTCTTCGAAGCGCTTTCTATGGTTGCAACGCACTGTTTCGACTGCTACTTCGTTTCTGGCGTGTAGTGGTGGATTCACGTTTCGTCGTCAGTCACATACCTTCTCCGAAATTCTCTTGGATTTTGTTTTAACAGTTCCAAATTCGAAAGTGACTACTCGTTCTCTTTTCTGGTCATTCGGTAGCAAACGCGGCACCCACCCACCTCGCCAAAGCTTTCTCATTTGCAAATGGTTGTGCAAAATATTATGCACTCGATCTCCAGAAATGTCCACAGCTCCAGCAATCTCCCCCATCTTCAGACTCCGATTGCTTAGTAATATGTGCATTTTCTGGAAGTCGTTACATCGATAGAATATCCGAAACGGTTCGCATCGCTTGTCCTCGTTCATCCATATCTAAAATCACCAAATCATTTATTCACAATGTACAAATTCGCCATAATGTTTGTCCAGCTTCCCGTTAGTTTATGCGGGCATTTCCCAATTCAAATAAGCTTGTTTTCAATTACTCTCACACTCAGATTAAGCTTTGTAACCGTTTATAATCATGTACACAGTCATCGCGTTGCTAAGGTAACATTGAACGCAATCTAGTGCTCAACTTTTTAAGTTTTACATTAGAAGACTTGTTGATTTTGATTTGTTAATTTGACAATTATAATATCCAGACTTACAAAAAATGTTGTTATGGATTGAAATTCAAAGTGCGCAGTTACTAAACCTTTAGTGCTTTTTCTCGCCATTCCTATATATATATATATATATATATATATGATCTTGCATCACCAAAGTCCTAATTTGGTGCATTGTGTGCAGGAATTTTGACTTTGAGGCCACGTTTACTGTTCTTTGCATTAAAAAGTTGCGTCCATCGTTTGAAACCTAATCTAAATCCTGAATTTCACAGTATTCAGTAAGTGGACGAATCAATGAAGTGGTGCTTTTTAAAACCCGAGTATTTTTTTGTATTGCTATATATTTACCTAGTTCATAGAAATCAAAAAAGTTAATAAGTTTCTTGGACCACGCTATTTTCATAATAGCTTCACTGTTGACATATGCAAATTAATCAAATGATCCAAATAAACCTGTAAATGTCAAAGTTATATTTAATTTGGTATTTAATAGAAATGTAGAGCTAAAAGAACATTAGAAGAAACTGGGCTATTTCAGGGGACTTCGAAAACAATTCAGACTTGACTAATTAAATGTATTCAAGAAGAAATCCAGTATTATACTAACAAAGAAATCAACAATGCTCCCTTTTTCGCTTGCATTTGCGATGAAACTAAGATATAACAGAGAATATCAACTAACAATGGAATTATTGCTATGCTTGTAGATGCTTTAGGGGATATTTAAGAATATTTCCTGGGATCTTATGGCATTCAGAACCTTATTTTCTTCTTATGTAGAGCTTGCAGAATTAGTACATTAAGCATGCAATTTTAAAAATAGCGTAGTAATATAAAATTATTAGCATTTTTAGTAATATACATTGTGCCTTTTTTCCGCATCCTAGCACAGTATAAACCATTGGCCGCCACTGCTGTCTGATTTCCAAAGCGACATGCATTTGTTTGCAAACGGTTGATATGGTACTCGTGGCGCCATAGATGTAATAATTATCCACCATGAAGGCTTGCAATGTTTCAAAATATAAAGTCCGTTACGCAGGAGCTGCGTAAACTAAGCGAATTCCTCACCTATCAGATTAACTATAAAAGAGAATATAAAGTACAAATTATGGCATTATTAATTAATTAAATAAATGAAATAAGTTATGGGCTATTGTGTGGTGTTAGGGGAACAAAATTAGAATTCTTGCCGCCTATATCACAAAAGAGAAACTACGTTTTAGAATAATAATAATAATAATAATAATAATAATAATAATATTATTATTATTATTGAGATTAAACTAAAAAACTAGTGGTATAATAATATGAATTAAAAGAAATATATCATTACTGAGTTATACTAGTGGGTATTTTTAAATATAAACATGTTTATGAACTGAGCCCTTGGTATCATCTTTACATTCACTAAAATATAGCGAAGTAACAGAAAGTTTCGAGTTACATTGCGTACTTAAGACAATGTTTATATGTTTCAATAAAACAAAAAACTTGTTATTATTTAAAAACAATTTCAATATACTAAGGAGACACATTTCTCTGATTTTTTTAAAACTCAGCGTGTTAATACTATAAAGACGTTTATTATGTTACGTGTTTGGGCTTGGAGCATGCGCGTTGCGGTGGGGGAAAGCTTATGCTATATAAAGCAAACTTCGTTCTGTGTCCAAGCGACCACCGCAGGAAACAGATCGCTGCCAGTTGTCTCGCAAGCTTTCAATATCGACCAAGAACATGGCTTCAGATAATTTGACCGCAGTGTTGTATAAAGTAAACGACTTAAGACTAGTAAGTAACAAATTTACATATGTGTGTAATTAGAAAAAGAAAAACTTAAATTGTAAATACATCTGTTATCTTCGCTTTGCTAAAACCATGCTTTGAATTTGGCTGTTATCGCATGAATAGTTACGAGAGTACTCCAACAGTGTTAAAAGTCTGTATGTAATATTTTAAATAATTGTATCATTTTTTGTTTGTTTTTGTTTTTATGTGTCAATTAAGCGCTTGTTTTGTTTCGTTTTTTTCGTTAGAAGATATAAAATGTCGTCGTGTTTCAAGCCGGCCCTGATGGTCTAGTAACTATACTTATCTCTTAGACCCCAAGATCGCGGGTTCAATCCCGGCCAAGATGGATGGATTTTTTCCCGGCTTGAAATTCCTAAGTATGGCTTTCTTCGGAAGAGAAGTAAAGTCATGGGTTCCGTGTTTTAGATTTATGGAATTATAAAAGAAAAGATGAGACCTCTGAGCAAAATTTATCGGCTGTTTCATGCCTTTTATATATAAGGACGCTCACATCTCAGGTCATCAGCGTCCCATTCAAATCAGGACATGAAATGGCCGACAAATTTTGCTCAGAGGCCTCTTCTTTCAGACTTGAGATTCTTTATTGTGCCGCAAATGTACGGCACGGGACCCACGGCTTTACTTCCGAAGGAAGTCATACATAGTATTATTTTTAAGCCCGGAAAAAATCCATCGGTCCTGGCCGGGATCGAACCCGCTATCGTGGGATTAGGAGGCAAGTATGGTTACCACTTCACTACCAACGCTGATGACCTGAGATGTTAAAGAGCGTCCGTAAATAAAAGAAAAAGAAAAAGAAAAAACTACACTACCAGGACCGACTTTTCATTTCCTTAAATGGGACACTAATGACCTGAGATGTTAAAGAGCGTCCGTAAATAAGCCAGCTCAAAAATCGTGTTTAAAAACCTAAAACTTAAAAAGAGTCCGTCATGCATAAGCTGCGTAAACTAAGCTAATCCCTCACAGAGTTGAATAAATTTTAATGAAAATGAATATAAAATACAAATTAGGCCTTATTAATTAATGAAATGAAATAAGTTATAGTATCAGTGGAACAAAATTAGAATTCTTACAATGTATAAGTATCCCAAAAGAGAAACCGTTTTTAGAATTATTATAATTCAGAAAGAACAACAATTAATGGTATTCTTTTAATTAAATTAAATATATGACCACTAATAGACGAAGCTATGCATTTAAATATTTTTAAATGTAATGTTTATGAACTTAACCATTGCTATCTTCACATTCACTTAAATAGGAAATAATAATAATAATAATAATAATAATAATAATAATAATAATAATAATAATAATAATAATAAAAAATAACAAAGTTACAAGCACAGGTTACAAGTTACCACAGATAACTACAGATATGTATCTCGATGTTAATAATAGATGACGCAGCCACGGGAGGTCGGCAATGCAGGCCTTACCAGATTTGCTTTATTATTTTTATTATTATTATTATTATTATTATTATTATTATTATTATTATTATTATTATTATTATATTCTCCCTGCTTTACTTGTAGTTTCCTTTCTTTCGCGTAGAAAATAAATCATTGGTAAAACTTTCACCCAACTGCAGAACCGCCGACAGCCTTAAGAGTCCGCAAAAATCTAGCTGTTCTGAGTTGTTTCAGATTGAATTTTTGCGTCTTGTATTTCACTCTTCAGGTTGTCAGCGGTTGTGTAGCTGGGTGTAAAAGTTGGATGAAAGCTTAAAAATGACTTAGTTTAGTCCGAAAAAGAAAGGAAACTATAAATAGTGAGCTAATCCTGTCTGTGTCCAGAGACATAATTTCTTATGCTGCCCATCCATTATATGATGTTGCATCAGAAAGTTCATTTTGAAATCTGACAGTAACTCATTATCTTAACTCAATTCTAATCAGATTTAGGAAGGATACATGAAGTTAATGTTATTTTTTGTACACGACCTGTAGCTAACCTAAAAATATAAACTGTCTTCGTATATTATGAAGAGTGCAAAAATGTAAGTAAATAAATCTCTCGATGGCAATGTACTACTATGTACAACAAATAACAATACATGTAATTTTATTTAAAGCACATAGAGGTACCAATGTTAATGTTATATTGAAGGTTATAGTGTACAAAAATAACATCCCATCCTCCAGATAACTTTTAGATTCTAAAGGCCTAATTATGTTTATAGTTATAGAGATGCACTTTAAAGGCAGCAATGTTACATCTAATGCTCATATACAAATTTAGGAATTATACACTATTTCACACAGCACACACACAAACGCACTGTAATACTGGATGTGGGACAGACATGGATGTGAGGAATAAGTTCTTAATTTATCTGAGCACTATTGCTATGCTGCAAAAGTACTGGGTGTGCTTGTAAGGTTAATTTGGCTACAGTATATTTAATGTTTTTATTTCCAGGGCACTTTTTGAAACATGATTTTATTTTTTAAGATTTACATAGTGATTTTTTATTAAGTATACAAGATGTAATTTTTGACCAACCAATGCCATCACTGTGGCATATATGGTTAATGCTTTGGTGCTAATGAGCTGCAAGAGTTACATCACAGAACTGAATTCTTCCGGGCCAAATTGCATGAAGGTAATGATAAGCTTATGTCATTTTCATCCCATTTCATTCATTGTTTTCTACTATATAGTACTTGATATGGGATAAATGCAGTAAAAATGAAGTTCTGTTTCATGTAGATTCAGAATGTTGTAGATTACAAATAAGTAAAAGGAAATATAAAGCAAATTGTAAAACTACTATGTAACAACAGTAACATAAATAATGGTATTAAACCTTAACTAAACAATAAATTACGTAAATCATATTGTGAACTGTATAACATGATTCTGAAAAACTAATAACTCATCAGATACTCAGTATATCAAATGTAAGCCTTAATTAGCTTTAATAACTCTGCTGCATATATAGGATATAATTTTTAAGCTTACTCATAGGGTAAAACACTTGAAAATTACATGCTACTTGGATCTCAATGCTTACATGTTCAACTATGAAAGTTTTCTGAATAGATTACTATAAAACAGCATAGTTTTGTTTTATATATTAACTACAAGTTTACTGGTAAATTAGATATTCAGACTGCTGAATGATAATTATTGCAAAATATTTCTTAAGCTGTACCAGGCTGGCAAACAGAAGCAGAAATCTACCTGACACACATAGAAGTTTCTAACAATAAATAAATCTTCAGCAGCTAAGCAAAAATCACACTTATTCACTCTGCTGATTCAAATGGCCATTCATATGCAATAAATAGCTTTGCAACAAAGGACATAGCACATCTGTCAGGTTGTATTGCTTGTGCAAAATTAGGCAGAGCCAGCAGCTTATTATTCCAAAATAAACTGCAAAAGCAGAGAATGCACATTCTAATCATGCCTTGGCCAGTTTCTCTAAAAGTAAAATGGCAATTATCCTAATGGCCTCAATTGTACCATTCATTCCATTTAATTCATTATATTAGACTAGAGCAATTGGCAATGAATGTTTAAATTTTTACCCAAAGGTGAGTGGGTATTTCAGCAGCATGTATATATTGATATGTTATTTTTATATTTTCGTATATATCATATAAAACCATTTATGCTCTCCCACATTGCATGCACTGCTATAAGCTGTTCAACGAGACATTACTGCAAAAATTCTGAAAAGTTCTTGTTAAAATGGATGTTTACATCTGTATGCTAAGATAAATATTATCTCTAGCATGTTGAAAAATAATTTATTTTCAATCTGGTAATACAGAATATTATCCTCAATTAAAGAAATATCAAATTATATATATAAATAAATAAATAAATAAGGTGGTTTTGTAGCAGTAATATTGTATTAGGCTTACAGCTACTCTTGGAGCTCCTTTAAGAGCTATTTTTATTGTGTTGTTCATTCATTATGTACCTTACGTTAAAGTATAACATACATAATAATTACTGTTGAAATTGTGACAAGCTGTAGAAGTTGCAACAACAAATGCATTATAAAATAATAATGAAGTGAATGATTCTTAATATATATGGGAATCACTACAAAATTTTTGAGATATGCAACATTGAATAATAAGTTGCCATACTATTGGATTTTCACATACACTATAGCAAGTTCTGTATGCTAGCACTCTGCCTCTGGAAGTAGTATGCCACTCATTCTTTGGCATAGCATTCATCTTCTCTTCATCGGCAGCAACAGCTTTTTCCGGGCTGGAAAATCAGTGTCTATGTAGGAGATGCATCACATATTTCTGGAAGAATGTGCATAATACCAAGTTGAGATTGCTGGTATGATGAAATTATTAATTTACTGAAATGAGGAGCTGCACATGCTTGAGGTCATCCTGTTCTTGGTAGTCTCTCCTTAATTTTTTAGAACACTGTCGATACATTTGATTGTCATCTTCTTTGCTTTGTGCTTTAGTACCCTAGAAAGAAAATAAGCATTATATAAGTTATGTTTTGCATGTTCATTAAATTGAAAATGTTCATTTACAATGTTTTTACTTTATTAGGGCAAGAATTGCTTTTAAAATATTTCTCAGTGTGTAAAATGATATGAGCAGATTGCAATTTCATTTCTAGGTTTATTGCTTATGCTATACATTCAGTAATAAAGTGTTGAATTTTAAATTATCAAGACCATTTCAAACCTCAAAATCTACTTAAAAATTAATGTAAGTTTGGTGCTTTTCTGCATGATTACAGAGTTCTACTTTGTGGCTGATCTAAATGCATTAACCAAGATTTAATTCAATTTATTAAAACCACTAAAATGGAGCTATATATAATATACATACATACTGGATTAGACTGTCAGTCTGTTTTTGCATTCTTATATTCCATATACTATAGAATGTGTTTTATGAGCTATTGCAGCTGATGAACTATCAGCTATATATTTTTTAATTTTTCGCTTTAGGTTAACACCCTACCACCATACGAACTCAATGAATTGTTAATTAATGGTTATGTGACGAGTTTCGTCGAGGAAGGAGGAAAAAATCTTTTTTTAACTATTTTTTTTTTATTTCAGTCGCTTATATAGAGTTTCCTTTAAAAGCATTTAAAGCCGCTAGAGCGATTTTTAAATTTCGCTTTTATCCATAATCGTTTTTCAAGTATACCCCCACTCCTAATGGCTCGAATAATTTATTTTAAATCAATTTACTGAGTTTCGTTAAGAATAAATAAAAATTTCGGCTGCCAGAGCGATATATATATATTTCAATTTTTCGCTTTAGGTTAACACTCTACCCCCATAGAACTCAACGAATTGTTTGTTAATTGATGATTATGTGGCAAGTTTCGTTGAGGAAGGGGTGGGGGGAATCCACACACACACACTCTCTCTCTCTCTCGATTTTTTTTTTTTTTTTTTTTTTTTTTAAATTGTAGGTGTCTAGTAGGTACGATCGATGCAGATTTAAATGGGTTAGTAAAAAATTCTTTCCATTGGTACAACCGAAATAGCTTACATTCCTTCCGAATTCGCTTTAAAAAAAAAAAAAAAAAAAAAAATAAGCACATTTTTCGCTGTGCTGACCTCAATACCTTCATTCCTTCAGAATTCGCCAAAAGGTTAAAATTACTTTTATAAATTCATGACCGTGAGCCACAATTATAAGTGCTGTCAGAATAATTTTTCGCCTTTCTTTAGGTTTAATACGCACACGCACGAAGTGACTTCAAGTGATAATGATAATGCGCACAATGATAATAACCCACCGGATTCCTTTGCATTTCAACTGTTGGATTAGTTGCTGCTATTAAGTAATATACAAATAACTTTCTATGCAAGTATTATAACTGTAAATTACAGATGTATCTCATTAAATCACGCCAACTTTAAAAAAATTTTGCATTTATCAACTTTACATTTATTTATTTAAAATATTTTGTAGGTTAAGTGGTAGGAAAGAATATTTAAAATTAAGTCATTTAGCTTTTATTATGTGGTGAATTTAAACTACATAGATGTAGCCCAGTGCCTATACGCTGGTCATTTATATTATTTGATTTGCTGTATATATTTTGTTACATTCTGTGTATTGGAATATATACACATACACGAATGTAATAAATATACTGGGACAAATTTTGGGAGCGAGTCGTACGGTCGTACGAACGATAGTGGGTGTCAATCTACGTGGCTGTATGAGATGACGCTCCCAGACCGAAGGCAGCCGAGTTATGCTGCCTTTTCCTGCAGTTTATAGTCCATTTGTGACAGGATCCACAATACAACAAACTGCATATCGTGGAAGATCAAGAATCGCACTTCTGATCTATAAGAACTGGTTCTACAGAGTGTTGAAGATAAGTATCAGTACAAGGCAATTGGCCGTAGCATTTGGTACATCTCATATGATAGCATGGAGGATACTTTATGAACAACTACGCTTATCATCTTCAACGCATTCAGGGTCTTGTGCTTGCTGCGCGACCGGGCATTAAATCATATCTACCTCCTCACGATAAGACTATCTTGCCATGGTTAGCCTCTCAAAGGTAAAACTGGACAGACTAAAGTCAATCTAAGAAACTAACCACGTATGTGCACAAATGATAAATGCACAAAGTCTCGCCACATATCGTCATCCTGGGAAACACTGTACACGAGTAGATTGACTTGTATTGATAACCACTCGATTATCTGAAAAAGGCAATTATTATTTTAACAAATTATGTCGTTGGGTTATACGTAACCCGAAACATGTTTAATGTTATCTTTCAATAATAACTCAACTCCCAGATTAGGAGTTTCCAGACGCATGTTTTATTACTTTTGTTTCTTTTTCTTTTCTTTCTGTTTTGTTTTCCTTCATCTTTAGTATGAATTTTGCCCCTAAAGTTTGTTCCAGTATTTTTGTTACACCATATATACACGAGAGTGACCCAAAAAGTAACAGCAAACTAATAGTATTAAATGCAATTAACACTCCAGGCGTTTCAAACTCCCAGTAAATGAAGATGCATGCTTTGAGAAAGTTCTGACATAATGCCGACAGATGGAATGACGTGCTGAATAAGGACAGTTGAAACAAAATTACCACGCCCCTAGTTTTGTGCACCTTAAAAGAACAGCGAGCAGTAATAAGATTTTTTGTTGTCAGAGGGCGTAAATCCACAGAAGGATGTCGGGAAGGTATAGCTAGCTGCATTATCGAGAGAAGAGTGTACGAGTGGGTGGATGTGTTTAAAGTCTCAGCCTCTGCCGGAAAGGTTCTTTTCACCCTCTTCTGGGATATGAATGGGCCGACTTTAGAGCAGTATCAGCAAAGAGGCGAAACAGTGAATAGTGCCCGGTACAGCGTCATGTCGAAGAATGAGCTAAAGCCAGCAATACGGAGTCGTCGCAGAGAAATTCAGTCCTCTGGCGCTTTTATTCTTCACAACAACGCGCGCCCCCACACCGCTGATGCAACTCCTGACGTCATTCAGAGATTGAGATTTCAGGTCTTTCAGCATCCCCCATACAGTCCTGATTTCGCTCCTGCGGATGACCAAGCGTTTGTACCCCTGAAGAAAGCTCTCAGAGCACGACGATATGAAAGCAGTGTTGCGGTTAAAGAAGCGGTGCATGGTTGCGGGCACAATCGAAAATCTTCTATGCTGATGGAATAAAAAATTTGGTTCAACGGTAAGAGAAATGTATCGAAAATCAGGGTAATTATGTTGAAAAATGACATATTGTTTGTATCTGTAATTGAAATATTTTACTTCGCAAAAATTAGTTTGCTGTTAATTTATGAATCGCTCTCGTAAATATGCATTGCTAACAAACAAGCAATCTCAATTTTGGAAAGCCTAAGCTAGCAAAGAAGCCTGTTGTAAAAACATGACTGAAACATGGTTGCTGTTCGAAAGTGTTGGTCCATATCTCTCTTTATAAAAACGTTATTTTGAACATATCATAAGGACCTTGTAAAATAAAAAATGTGTAAAACTGTTTTAAGGTTGATGTTGACAAATCTACTTAAAACACTTTAATTGGGACTAGATTTAATGATTATATTTTTGTTTGAAATTAATAATGTAATTAAATGTGTTTTATCCTACAATTTGCTTTATAGAATTCGAGAATGTCATTGTTTTAGGGCTTTAATACATTTTCCGCAGCTGGCAATCTCATAACAGAAAAGAAAAGAAAATGAAACGAACGTGAGAAAGGTTTTATTTTACAAACAAACGATTGCGGACAAACCAAATTCGATTTCTCAAGTTCAGTGACTATCATGAAGGTCTGGCTGAAATTTTTCACAAAATGCCATATCGCTGATACAGAAATGCCTCTAGTTTTAGCTGTTGTAGCAATCAAATATATGTAGAAGTAAAACAACCTTATGTTCTATTAATTGCTATAGGATACATTGTTTACTAGCATATTAACAGACCATACATACTCAACTTATTAGTAATGTATTAAAAATATAAGTATTATGTAAATATTGTAAAAGAGAAACATCAACTGCAAACACCACAAACTGACACATGCTCCAGACTATTTTAATAAAGTAAAACAGAACACACAAGGATAACTGCATTTGTATGGTTTTTACCTAATAGCTACCTACATTCCTTCCGAATTCGCTAAAAAATATTAAGTCTACTATTCTTGTTTGCTATAATGACAGAATTGTCAATTATACGCAAACTCAAATTTTGTTTTATCTTCCCAAACTCTGTAATCTAAATATAAGTTCTAGCATACGTTATGTCATCACTCATCACATGCCCGCTGCTCGTCAAAATTTTTGTTCATGTGCTTGTCTTACCTGCTACAGATGTTGCCAAGGTTAAGCAGTAAGTACGTCAAAGCGGGATGATAATCAAACATGCCCTTCATCGTCACTAGTTTTGCGTGCAAAGATAGCTTACAGGTCGTGTCTCTATGTATTGTATGTCTGTACACTTTCGAGAGTTAATGGTCCTGAACTAAATAAACTATATATATATATATATTGTTTCAGTGGCGCACGATGAAAGAAAAGGAGATAATTGCCCTTCCTTTATTTACACTTTTGTTCTTTTTGAGCGGGTTCATTCAATGAAGGAAACTAAGGTGGAAATTGAATGGGCTACTGAGGATTTGCTCTTCCGAGTGGGAAAATTGTAAATCCACACTGACATCCACATTTTTGTGTCTTCTAGATTTATTGTATATTTCTTCTACGCTTTTTAAAATTCGTTTACAAGTGTTTCTGCAGTTATTTTCAGTTGCATTTTCCACAGTAGCTTTAATGAGAACTTCTACCCAGTGGCGAAGAGTGCTTTTTGTATAGAGTATTCTGAGGCATGGGATATCGAAATTAATGCAAACTCTAATTTATGTTAAATATACTACAAAAATGACTCTGTAATGTTATTTATAAATGGTTTAATATTCAAAATTATGACATTGTGCCTGTAATAATGTATGTGAAGTTAAATTAAATTCAGCGTAAAAATAGTTGCCTAAACTGAGCCAATTCCTCAGCAATTCGAATTTGTGAAGGGTATTACAGAGCGCTAGAACGGAAATTGGTGCCGCTAGAGCTCTTTTTAAATTTCGGTTTTCAGGTATAACCTCACTCCTGGTGGCCCGATTTCCCTGATTTGCAGAAACTATTTTTCTTGTTTTATTTAAATAAAACAAGAAATTAATTTAAATAAAACCGAGTTTTGTTGCGGAAAAAAAAACACTGATAAAGGTAGAGCTATTTTTAAGTTTGGGGTTTCAGACAAATTCCCACTCCCAATAGTCTTATTTCACTGATTGTCAGAAACTATTTTTCTTGTTTTATTTCAACGACCTATACCGAGTTTCGTTTAGAAAGAAACAAAAATTGCGGCCACTAGAGTAATTTTTAAATTTTCGCTTTAGGTTAACCTCTACCTCCAATGGTTCAAATTTGCTGGTTAACAAACTGGAATCATTTGTTTAGTATGCTTATCACAGTATTTCATATTAAATAAAAAATAATAAATAACGGCATGACGAGAATTGAGCCCGCGGCTTGTGGAATATCAGCTTTTGCGTTATGTATTACTTTACACAAGCAGTTTAAGCTTCCCTCATAATGCAAGACCGCAGTAAAGTAAATTTAGTTATAGATATTATGTTAGTAGTAAGCTTGTTAGCCATTGTATGTTGATAATTCATTCATTGTTGAGAAGGAGAATAAAACTTGAAAGCATTAAGTAAATTTCACTCATATTCTTTAATATGCGTATCGCAGCACTTCATATTAAATAAATAAAAATAAGTAAATAACAGTAAGACAAGAATTGAACCCGCGGCCTACGGAATATCAACTTTTGCGCTATACATTACGTCATACTAGCAGTTAAAGAACTCTAGAGCAGGCTAAGCAATGCGAGAAGACAATAGATGTTCAGTGTCGCACTGTCATTCGCACATGATTAATTCGAGTTTTGAGGACATTTTATGGCAGTTTTAAAGATATAGTAAATCAATTTTTCACCAATGTTATATTTGGTTGTGAATTATACATTGCCTATCTCAAATTGCTTAAATATGACATCTCTACACTATCTGAAATAATTTTGGTGTATATATGTCGTGTGGGTGTATATAAAACTTGATGTTTTATATATAAAAGCAATTTAAGATATAAAACGTATGGCCTATCTGTTCAAATTTCGAAGCTATGGCTATAAGTTTCTAAAGCGCCAGTAGCTACTGCTAATGAAGATTCCCCTCGAAAGCATAACACATTATAACAAAGGGAGGTTTCTGAATGTAACACTCTTGGCGCCATGGTTATGACATTAGGTTTCGGTAATAGTTGTTCGTTTGTTTTCGAGCTCGAGTCTCATTCATCACTTTTTTCCCACCCGTTTTCTGATTAGGGCCTAATAATACAGCTTGTAGCCTACGTTTTAAGATGATGTTTCAATTTATACACTTAAATTTTAACATATTAATTCGTAGGGCCAATTCACAATGAAAATTAAACGTAACGTAAACTTAAATGTAAAAGCTAGATGCTATGTATTGTAATGGAACCATTCACATTGAATCAAGTAAACATAAAAATAAACATACAATTATACGTAAACTTACAGTGACTCTGTAGACAGAAGGCGTCAATGGACAAAAGATTAATAATTTAATTGCATTATACGAATGCTATCCTTGCTTATATTACTCCAAGCAAGTTAGTTACTGCACTTTGGATATGCATAATCACTACCCCCGTTTACTCAGAAGCAGCCATTTTCAATCAGCTGTTAGTTGATCATCGCTTCCCCCCCCCCCCCCCCCCATAGTGAGTGCCTACATAATACTAAGTTTACGTGTTACGTCATATTTTATTGTGTTTGCATTTAATTTTCATTGTGAATGGTGCCATATAATTACAATCTTTACTTATAACAGGTAGAATTATTGGTAATCGTAATAAATTGGGTGTCGTATATTCAAATATTGCCTAAATTTTATTCACAGTTCTTTAGAATGCCCAAGGCAGCACCTCATATTAAATAAAATCATTTAACGGCATGCTATAAATTGAACTCGCGGCATGCGGCACCTCAGCTTTTGCCTTATGCATTATGATTACGTCACACAAGCAGTTATAGAGCTCCCTCTAGAATAGGTTACATAATTCAAGAAAAAAGTTAAGCATTGTTACGTAAATTAAGTTTTAGGCATCGTGTTAGTATCGCCACGCGTGGCATGGGTCGTTTAGGCGCGAACTCGTTAGCGGGAGGTCTGGGGTTCGAATCCCACAAGGATCGTCTTCCCTGACTTAGGTTTTTAAGTTTTCCTCAGTCCTCATAAATGGTGAATGCCGGAGAAGTACCCTAAACTTAGGCCTGAAACGTTTCCTTCCTTAACAAATTCCTTTCCCAATATATCATTTCATCTCATGTAACATCAGTTTTCGCCGCCTGTGGTGCCTTAGTAGTAAAAAAGAGCGTTAAATACTATTAAAAATCGAGTTAGTAGTAAGTATTTTATTTGTTTATTTAAGGACGCTCTTTAACATCTCAAGTCATCAGCGTCCCATTCACTTCCGGGAGTGAAACGGCCGACAAATTTTGTTCAGAGGCCTCTTCTTTCAGGCTTGAGGTTCTTTATCGTGCCGTAAATGTACGACACGGGACCCACGGCTTTACTTCCCTTCCGAAGGAAGCCATACTTAAGCTTTTTACGCCCGAAAAAATCCATCGAACCTGGCCGGGATTGAACCCGCGATCTTGGGTTTAGAAGGCAAGTATGGTTACCACTACACCACCAGGACCGACAGTAGTAAGCTTATTGGCCATTGTATGTTGGTAATGCATTCAGAAAGACAAAACTTGAAAGCATTAAGTAAATTTCATTCATAATTCTTTAGTATGCGTATCGCAGCACTTTATATTGAATAAAAAGAAATTAAACGGCATGACAAGAATTGAACCCGCGGCCTGCGGAATATCTGCTTTTGCGTTATGTATTCGCCACACAAGCAGTTAAAGAGCTCCTTCAAGAAACTACATAATGAAAGAAGGCAGTTAATAAATGTTCAGTGTCGCACTGTCAAATGATTAGTTCGATATTTGAGGGATTTATGGCACTAAATTTTGAAAACTCTGATAACTAACTGAGGAAAATCGGTGTTTCTATGTTCGCAAGGCAGTTTTAAAGACATTCTAAACCAAATTTTCACCCCGCTTGGCTTTAACGCCGACTTATCAGCATCTGATGCAAAAATATTTAACACCATAAAACTGCGTTATGTTTAGTTGTGGAAGTCGGTCCTGGTGGTGGTTATCATACTTGCCTCCTACACCCAAGAACGCGGTTCGAACCCGGCCAGGACCGATGGATTTTTTTCGGGCGTAAAAATCCTAAATATGGCTTCCTTCCTTTGGAAGGGAAGGGAAGGGAAGGGGAGGGAAGTAAAGCCGTGGGTCCCGTGTCGTACATTTACGGCACGAAAAAGAACCTCGAGCCTAAAAAGATAGGCCTATGAGTAAAATTTCCCTGAGTTGAATAGGGCGCTGATGACCTGAGATGTTAAAGAGCGTCCATAAATAAATCAATCAATAGTTGTGGACCATACATTGCCTATCACAAAATGCTTATGTACATCTCCACACTCCTTGATATTATTTCAGTATAATTCATTAACATTGTGTATATACAGGGATGGTGCAAAAATAACTACATACTTGGTGAATTTCAGTTAACACAGGATTTCACTTCTTTGTATGTTATATTCAAAACATTTTCCTTCATTAGTCCGTACTGTCCTAGGTCGCCCACTATGAGGCGCGTTCAAAACAGAACCTCCAATTTCAAATTGTGAATTATATTGTAAACAGCCTTACGTGATAGTGGATCTTTCTCCATACCCTCAGTATAAAACTTAAACCTCATTGGTAACCGAACTTTACAGCAAAATTTCTTTCCTCTTTAGTTAACATTTTCGACTGACTATTCATTTCCTGTTTCCTGCTCTTCTCGCCGACAGTTTTACCAACTTAGAAATATATGTACAATACAGTTAAAAACAAAGGAAAATGAACTCGATATGTGTCTGCCTGTAACGACTTGTCCAAGGAAGCTCACAAGACGATTAGCGATAAATTTTCCAGCAACGTCTCGTCGGTCAATCCAAAGGATATTGCATCGGCAGAAGTTCAGAGTATACATTCTATGTCTGATACATGATTTGTTGGAAGAGGATCCAGACAGGCGGCTAAATTTTGTGAGATTGTGTTCGATCAGTATCGACATAACCCCAATTTCTTTCAAAACACCGTATGGTTGAATTAGGCCATCTTTAAGTTATCAGGACATGTAAACTGACATACCAATACTTATTGGTACACAGAACACCATCATGTTGATTTGAAGCAAGCGCTAAATCAACCCGGTGTAAATGTGTGAGGTGCAATATCGACATGTGGTGTAATTGGGCAGCACTTTATTGATGGAAATTTCGATGGTAACAAGTACTTGGTTCTGCTTCAAGAGACCACATCAGGAATTATCATGCATTTGAACAACTTTGATCAGCTCTACTTCCAGCATGATGGAGCTTCTGCGCATTATGTTACAGTTGTTCGGACGTAGATTGGTAACGTTTTCAATAGGAGAGTGCTTACATCGTGCGGCAATTGAATTCCCTATCACGATCCGCTGATCTTACCCCAATGAATTTCTTCCTTTGAGGTATGGTCAAAGACGAATTGTATGGAAGGAAACCACAAACTGTTGAAGAACTGAATGTTTATGTTGAGGAAGTCTGCCACAGTCTGAACAGCAACATTCAGCTGTGTTTGCTTGTTTGTCAGAGTGTTCCAGGTAGACTCCAACGGTGCATTAATGCAGAAAGGAAACAGCTTGAACATAAAAAGAAATGAAATCCTTTGCTAACTGAAATTCACCGAGAGTGTAGTTACTTTTGAGCATAAAAGTGCAGTCCTTTGTTAAAGGAAATTTGGTAAATGTAGTTACTTCTGCGTCGTAATGTATGTATGTATGTATGTATGTATGTATGTATGTATGTATGTATGTATGTATGTATGTATGTATGTATGTATGTATGTATGTATGTATGTATGTATGTATGTATGTATGCATGCATGTATGTATGAATGCATGCATGCATGTATGTATGCATGCATGTATGTATGTTTCAACTCTCTAGCCGCCACAATTTTTTCCTCAGCAAAACTGTGCATATAACGATCAAATAACAAAGTATTCTTCGAGTTCGTTAAAAGAAAAATTGGACCATTGGGGGTGAGGATTAACCTAAAGCGGAAAAAAAAAAAAACGCTCTAGCAGTCCCAAATATTGCTTTTTCGCAACGAAACTCGGTATATGTCATTGAAATAAAATAAGAAAAATAGTTTCTGAAAATCGGCTAAATCGTACTAATATGAGTGGGGATTTACCTGACACCCCATTTTTTTTTAAAAAAATCTTTTTTGCAAAGAAATGCTGAATATAACATTTAAAAAAATAAGAAAAAATTTCCGATAATGGAGGAAATCTGACAATTAGGAGTAGGGGTATACCTGAAAACCGAACATTTGTAATCGCCGTAGACGACGATTAAGTGACCTGGGGTGGAGATGTTGCACAGGGATTGTTATTGTTAGCATTAGCAATTGAATTTTCGCGCCAAGCGATAAACCCGTTGGTACCATGTGAAAGGGTTTGAGCGAAATAGTCAGCGCATGGATGAATAATCGGACTTACCCTCACAGAACTTAACCATACAACTGAACGGCCTGATCCTCCAGAATTGAGCTGTTTCTCCGTTGCTGCTCGGGAATGGAACACCAGCCTGGTACTCTCTGTACGGGTTAACCCCCGGTGTTCCAGTGACTTTAACAGATGTATACGGATAATTAGCCAACTGAACAAATCAGTCTGTTAACTCAATTGGTTAGAGCGTCGTGCTACTAAAAGAAGGTCGTGGGTTGGACCCCTCACGAACCATCCTTCTCTCTCTGGTAATCTTCATAATCTGTCTTCACTATTCTTAATTGAATATAATGTTACTTTTTAGAAGGACAACGCATAGGTTCCAATTTTACGTTAGGTTAGTTTAAGTTTAATACACACAGACACAACATGCAAAACTTACAGTGTTAAAAGCGTGTGCTTTTCTCGTTGCCATCGATCGTCCATTTTCTGATATTGTGCTTCTCGTCTTTCACCGCTGCCTCTCGGGACTGGAGCACCAGGATGTGATGGGTGTCTCGCAGACAGCGGCTGTCCCGTGGCTCCAGTAATGAACGGTAGCGAAAAAGCCAAATCCGGAATACTGAAGCGATCGGAGCGGTGTGTATGTGCTTAACCTAGGTAATGTAAAGTGTACAATAAATGTAGGCGGAGAGAACACACTTTCAGTGTACATGGTCTTGCCTAAAATTAACTATGTAGCTTAAATGTTAGTCGCATTCATTTTAGTTGTTTTACAGCTAAGTGTAATTGAACGTTAAGTTTGCAATATAAACACGCAAATAAAATAATGATATGGGAAAAACATGCAAGGTACTTTCAAGCCTGAACGGTTTTTTTTGTTTGTTTTTAAATACACGCATATCTTTAGTTAATGATACTTTTTCTTTTTCTTTCTTTCCCACATTCTCTGCTCTAGTGCTTCAAAAATGCAATTTAAAGAATTCGCTTAGTTTACGCAGTTCCTGTGTTGCAGAGACAACTCTAGCCCGATAATGTGGGAGGAAGAACTCCTGTTTTAATGAGCGATTAAAATAATCAGTAAAACAGCTGACTTTTCTGTAAATAATTCTCTGTTATATTAAGGCTTTAAGGCATTGGATAAAACTTGGTGAAATGTTTTAATGTTTAAATGCTTACATAGTTTAAATAAAAACTTAAAATTTCCCGGCAATAAATATTTGCACACATGCATGGACAAGAAGATTCGAGACTGGCAAATTAATTTGGAAATATAAATTGTACATATGGACGTAGATTAATAGGTTGGCCACAAACATTTAAAAATCGCTTTAGTGGTACCAATATTTTCTTTTTCGAAACAAAGTACACCAATTAAATAAAATAATAAAATGAAAATTAGAGAGGGGGTTTACCTGAATCCCAAAATTTAAAAGTCGGTACCGTTCTAGCGGTACCAATATTTGTTTTTTCACAACGAAATTCCGTATATACCATTTAAGTAAAATAAGAAAAATGGTTTCTGAAAATTGGGAAATCAGACCATTGAAGTAGGGGTGTACTAAAAACCGAAATTTAAAATGGGGGTTAAAGTGAAATTTAAAAATAGCTTTAGTGACGACATTTTTTTTTTTTTATACCGAAACTCTGTATAGACCATTAAAATAAATTAGGAGTAATAATTTCTGAAAATCAGTGAAATCAAATCAATAGGAGTGGGAATTTACCTGAAACCCAAAGTTTAAAAATGACTCTAGCGGCATTAATATTTTATTTTCACAACAAAACTCCACATATAGAATTTAAATAAAAGAAGAAAAATAGTTTCTGAAAATCAGGGAAATCGGGCCATTAGGAGTGAGGGTTTACCTGAAACTCAAAATTTAAAATCGCTCTAGCTGCAGCAATAATTTTTACACAACGAAACTCGCTATGTGCCATTTAAATAAAACAGGGAAATAATGTATGAAAATGTGGGAAATCGGACCATTAGGAGTAGAGGTATACCCGAAAAACAAAATTTAAAAAGTGCTTTAGCGTTTAATTTTCTCCTATGTTTCAAAATAAAAGGACAAATTAACTCGGCATATAAACCGTATTTATAACGTGCATAGGTTTTATATTTGATAAAAACATTATCATGAAGATAGCAAATGTAAAATATTAATGTAATGTACGTAAGAATTATATTTGTATGTAAGAATGCTCAGAAAACGTTTGCATTATATGTTTTTAATACAATAACATTTAAATTAAATTTCAAAGCCAATGAAAATCAATGAAACGTTTGATTGCATATTGTTGATTGTATATATTTGCTAAGTACATGGTAATTGTTTTTAAATAGTAACATGTTTTTGTTTTATTGGAACATATGAAAATGTAGCTCGAAATTTTGTTATTTTTCTCATTTTAGTGAATGTAAAGAGGATATCGAGGTCTCATTTCATAAACATGGTTATATTTTAATATGGTTAAAAATACCCACAATTATAACTTTGTCTATCAGTAGTCAATATTTTATTTAATTAATAGTGTACTGTCAATTTTGGTTTAATTTCAACAACAATAATAATAATAATAATTATTATAATTATTTTAAAAATGTGATTTCTCCTCATAGATTGCAAGAATTCTAATTTTTTTCCCATAATACCGCATTAACAACAACAACAACAATAATAATAATAATAATAATAATAATAATAATAATAATAATAATTATTATTATTATTATTAAAATTTTGATTTCTTCTCATAGATTGCAAGAATTCTAATTTTGTTTCCCATAATACCGCATTATTTCATTAATTGATAAGCTCTAATTTGGATTTGATATTAATATTTTAAAGTTATTCATATTGGTGACTAATTCGCTTAGTTATGCCAGCTCCTGCGTGACGGACTTTTTTATAATCAAGAATACTTCCCGTTTCACGAAATTTATCAATCTATGAATCGAACTTCAAATTGGAAGCTGAATATCACGGAATCTCTCAAGAATACAATCTCCGTACATCACTAGCCGATTCTGTACTATGTATGAATCGTAAATAAATAATCTTTGGGGAACAGAATATACCTTAATTGAACCGTGCTAACGTAATTAATACACTATATTGCACCGTCTAATGAATACTTTATATACTGTCTCACCCGTTAAGGACTTGTCCGTACGTTCCTAGAGTTAAACTCGTATTGCCCTCCCCTTCGGTTCCCCAGCCGGCTGAGTGGGAACCTGCAGAGATCGGTCAACTAAGGCCAACCGCATGAGGGGTCGGTTCCGGTGGTATAGTGGTACCCATACTTCCTCGTAGATCCAATATCGCGGTCAATTCCGGCCAGAGTCAATGGATTTTTATCGAGCGTAAATATCCATCCTCCGGAAGGGGAGTAAAATTGTGGGTCACGTGTTGTAGTTTTACGTAAAAGAATCACAAGTCTGAAAGGAGAGGCCTCTGAGTAAAATTTATCAGCCATTTCACGCCCTGAATTGAATGGGGCGTGATAACCTGAGATGTTAAAGAGCGTCTTAAACTACATAAATAATTTGCACATTTGGGCGGTTCCGCGAAGGAAAAAAAAAAAACAAACAAACAAACAAACAAACAATAATGTCACTTTTATGGACAACAACTAATTGTTAATACCAACTTTTTGCATTCTCGTTACTTTATTCGTTGTCTAATAGTATTTGGAAGCTTATATTTTGGTAAAAAAAAAAAAAAGTACAAAAGTAACGTGCAGTGATGGCAACATGCGAAGGTTATTATTATTTTTTTTTTTTAATATCCCATCCGCTTTTATCTAAATTGGACAGGTTTCGCTTGTTTTTTTGTGTTCGATAGCGAAATTAAGATTGTATTTTATAACCTGTGATTAAAATAACCTTTAAGTTTGTCTGTTGTTTTAAATTCATTTTAATGTATATAAGGATTTTGGGTATATTTCAGGGGCTAGCGGAAGTGGATGGTTAATTATTTTCATGGTCTGATTCTTTTGATTGATGTTATTTAAAGGGAGGATTTCGTTAACTGAGCATTAAAAGCCTTGATTATGGAACCACTGCTAAAGATACAAATATAAATAGAACCAAATAATTGTAAATGCTTTGCTTCTACATGGAACTATCCTGAAATTGTTCAGCATTAGGTAAATAACATGCATATTTCTCATTAGAATTTGTCAGGAAGTGCAAGATTGAACATTATGAACAGTTACTACAGCAGATACTGTCGTTTGTCATAACAATGAAATATTTTCTTTATTGATATATTTTAGAATAACATAACTGCACTTGTGTGGTACGAAAAATTAAAAATAAATAAATAGAAAAATAAAAAGAAGGAAAAAGGAAACCAAGTAAAAATGTTCCAAAAACAAAATCAATCTGATAAAATGCAAATTTTTGCTGATTAGGTATCAAAATCTAGCTACCATTACGACAGAACATGTCGGTCCTGGTGGTGTAGTGGTAACCATACTTGCCTTCTAAACCCAAGGTCGCGGGTTCGAATCTGGCCAGGATCGATGGATTTTTTTCGGGCGTAAAAATGCTAAGTATGGCTTCCTTCGGAAGGGAAGTAAAGCCGTGGGTCCCATCAAAGAAGAGGCCTCTGAGCAAAATTTGTCGGCCGTTTCAGCCCCGGAACTGAATGGGACGCTGATGACCTGAGATGTTAAAGAGCGTCCTTAAATAAACAATTCAAAAAATTCACTACAGAACATTGATTAAATTAGGTTGCAATTACAGAAGCATTGCTCCAGATTGTACACCATGCAAAATTCTGACAGGCCTAATCACTGATTGGGATTTAGAAGGGGAAGAACCGCCTTACAAGCTGTCCAGTGCCTGCAAAATAATTTCAAGGCTGCATTATCAAGACCCAAAGAAAACTATGTATATGCCATATTTATCGACTTCAACAAAACATTCTCTTAAAACAATTGGAAACAATGATTGGAGCTCAAAAGTACTTGAGCAGAATCATCAGGAAAACTACAGCAACAACTACATTGAAATCAACAATGGCACAATACTATTATATGACAAAACATTGTCTTCAGGAAGACCTCCTAACCTCCATTGCCACAAATATCACAAAGTCAGTAGCATTGGAGATGTAAAAGCCTACATATAACTATGCCAATGATATAGTAATAATTTTATCATCACAAGAATAACTCCAGAGCTCTTAAACAATTTTTTATAATGAGTGGAAATAAATAACTATGTGTAAACAAAGAGGAGATCTTCTCCAAGTAGTTCAGAGAAGGAGGAAAACAGGCATTCTTTTACCACAAATCCAAACATATGAATGTGACACATTTCAACTGCCTAGCATGATGTTCCAAGACCCCAGCAATGGACATCAAGCAGCTCAGTAAACTGTCACTCCACAGAGCCATGAAGTCATTTCATATCAAGATTTCATCCATTGCCACTTATGGCCTTGAAAACAGCTGCACATGCCTGATAAAAATGACAAGTGATAGAGTTAGAAAAAGTCAGAGCAACCTAGCTTAAGAAACTAATGTGCCTCTTATATATTATACTTGCCAAGTAGCAGCTCTACATAGAGAAACTCTGATCCAAAAGCTTTCCCCAAATACAAAAGGATACGAAGAATTGTTACAACAAAGCTGACATCTAGAGCGAATTCTATAGTATGGATGGCATTAACATTTTAAACAATTTCGACTCAATTTTTTAAAATGTTAATATTTGACACCACTGTTACAAAAGTTCACTATATTTTATGGATGGCATTGCTTACTAAAGCAAGTATGAGCTGAGAAACACAGTCACCAAATTTGCGTGCACAGTTTGCACCATGTAATCTGTATTAACCCTAGACATTATCAATCAGACCAGGCTGCAAATGCAAATGATGTGGAAAATTGTGAGAGAAATACCATGTCATGATATGTGAACAGAGATTAGAATCTCTAGCTCATTTCTGTTCAAAGTGACAATATTAAATTATGCATATTGTGCGCTTTTCCCCATTTATTTAAAGTGTCTTAGAAATCTGCAAATGTGCATCCTTTGTGGGTCAAGTATCTGACTGAAGGTTTGTTTTTGCCCATTTAATTCATGTCCGATCCATAATTTCATTATATATTTAAAAATAAGAAGAAAAGGAAAACGACATTAATTATGAGATATCTTAAGTATTTATTATTATTTTATTTTGTTGAATGAATTTTACTACTTCTGTTATAACCTTATGTTTTGTTAAGTGGATTCTTATACTTTTATTTTTGTTTTGCTTACCTATTATTTTCTAGTATACCTTAAAAATTAAGAGCTAACAATGAATTTAACTTTGAAATAATTTGTTTATAACCAACAACTTCAATTTGCAACTGAGAAATAAGTTTATTATTTGCACATTCAATAAAGAAATAACTCTCTGCTATTTGCTCTTCCTGCTAAGAAAAATGGACTTTTGCCTTCGCATCAGTTATCGTGGGAAAACAAATATTTTATAAACAATGGGGTAGAGAAAACAAAATTGCAATAAGAAATAAGAAATTCGTGTCTTTTGAGACACTATGGAAAGCAGATTATAAAGTAGCTGCTGCAATTAGAAAAATTGTAAAGGTAAGCAAAAGGATTTGTCAATGAGCATGAAGCGCAGCAACTGAGTAATGGAAATAATACCTGACAGGCTCCAGAAGGCCTGGCCCATACTATTATGAGTACCTATAAAATTATCTGCAGCCTGACACGAATAGGCATAGTGCTTTGCAGGAAATGCATAGAGTACAAGCGTGTAGATTGCCAGAAGAATTTAGTGCTTTGATAAGGTCACATAAGATGCTAAGAATATCTTACAGCAGTTGTCGGCCTGTATCGCTTGACCAAAATGAGCTCAGTGCCAAATAGATCTCTGCTGTCAACTTATTACTAACCCCATGGATTTTTTTTAAGGTAAATGATAGTTTGAGATGGAAAATAAGTGTATCGGCTCAATCTTGACACTCTGAAACAATGACTATACCTGGTCAACTAACTTAAACTGTTAATCTTTTCTTCTAAAGAAAATTAATGCACTGATAAGGCCTATTGTAAATGAACACATTCCAAATGTAGGAACCATTAATATTTAGCTCTATTGAAAAAAATATGGAATGTTTTGACTCAAAGAATCCTACACTGATTAACTAAAGGAGAATTTTCGTTGCAATATGACAATTTTTTATGAATAGTGATTAATGTAGCTTGATATTACATGGCTACATTTAAGATATCACCCTGGCATTTTTTTTTAGGTCTCTGAGCAAAATTTGTCAGCCATTTCATGCCCTGAATAGAATGGGATGCTGATGACCTGAGCTGTTAAAGAGCGTCCATAAATAAATCAAATCTACAACAAACCTGGCATTTGTCATTGATGAGGACTAAGGAAAACCTGGACAAAACATCTGTAGGAAGGAAGATCCTGGGGCAAATTGAAACCCAGATCTGCCATTCACAAATTCATACCTTAACAACTTCAGCCATTTGAGTCAGTACAACAAAAGGACAATATAATGCTCAAATAACTGTAGAACAAAATTCAAAAACAGGATGCAATCGAACTCCTAACCATCCACAGCATGCACCCCTAATATTGTGCAGACAACATGTTCCAATCTTGGCTTACTTTCTTTGGGGAAAAAATTTTCTATGAGTTGACACTGATATCTACATTAAAACTGAAGAATTGGTAACCTGCATGGAAACATGGCACTGTTTGAAAAGGGCTCAAGATTATTTTCATGCAATAGTCTATATTTTGAATAAAAAAGGTAGATATATTATGGCAAGTAAATTTTGTTTAAAAACGTCACTATTTATGAAATAATATCTTCAATTAACTATACTCATGAATAATCTCAACAATGCTTATCACTATTTACCCGCAGAAAAAAACTTATATTTGGCTAATCCTAGGTATAATATAAATCAAAACATATTTTCTTTTATAAACATAAATTGGACTAGCAAGTTCTGTACAAATAACTATGTTTATTTTCTTTATGCAAATGTAATACGGGAATCCAAAATTAAAATAGAAAATTAATTATGTATTCTTGGCTGAAGCAGTATAAAGCATAATAAAAGTGTGTGTAAATTCTTGTAGAAAAGTGTAGATCCAAATAACTATAGGTGTGTAAACAAATTCAGCCCAAATTCAATGACTGACTTTCCAATTATTTTAATATATATATTTAAACAATTAACATTTGGTTTATAATTACTTGTATCATGAAGACATACTGAAGGATAAATAAAACTATGCAATTTATCCTGCAATCACTATAAGCACTATCACCATCATAATTCTTTTTCTTCTTCTTTATACCACAATTGTATATATTGTGATCTTAAAATGCAATCTGTTTTTTTGCACAGGAGCAGCGACCTATTCCAGAACCAGCTAATGATCGTAAGTACATCTGATTATCATTATAGATAGATTTACATATATGTCATTTGTGCAAGAGCAAAATCCAATCCAATTTTTACCAACTTCAGAACAAAGCAGAGATGACCAATATGCACAACCATTAGATTGGGAACTATGGGTGAAAAATGCATAATCGTTTTCCATTTGAGAAAAAATTGTTGATAATAGAGTGCCAAAATATGCAATCACATTGATTTTTATGCCATTTTGTTTGTCGTCTTGTTGTATTTATAGGTAAGTTTTTCTTATAAGAAAGCTTGGTTGAGCCCCACTATAGCTCTCTTTGTACATGACATTTGAATTCTGATAAATTAAAGTGGTAATAGTAATAATAATGATGATGATGATGATGACGACGACAATACAACAATAATAACATCTGTGCAAGTATTAGACCAAGGTTTTGATGCTCCTTCAAAATTGATCAGCACACCTTTTCTTAGAATGTCTAATGTGTGTGCGTTCCTTTGGATTATAATTAAGCATAATATTCTAAAACTTATACCTAAGCACATTCTTTATAGATGAATGAACAATTTTTCACTTCAGGTTTGCTGTATCTTTAGTCTCAACAAAGTAAGTGTTCTTACAGTTTAATTGCTAATCATATCCATTCTTGTAATCCCAGCAACTGATTGTCTTTTGTCTGTAATCTTGTTTTGTCCTTCTGTATCAACAGTCAGAGAACTGCTGTACAAACATCAGGTCACTGCCATTATTTAACTGCCATGGATGGCTAAGGTCGTTAAGTGACAGACTCGTGAGCAGGAGGTCTGGGGTTTGAATCCCACCAGGACCGTACTCTCTGACTGAGGTTTTTTCTAAGTTTCCCTCAGTCCTCATAAATGGAAAATGCCAGGGAGGTACCCTAAACTTAGGCCTGCAATGTTTCCTTCCTTAAAGAAAATCCTCTCCCAATATATCATTTCATCTCATGTACCATCAGTGTCCACTGCCTGTGGTGCCTCAGCAGTAAAAATGGGCATTAAACACCATTAAAAAAAACTGTCATTAATTAGTATCATTAAATTTGCATGTCCTTATCGATTTACTTTTTATTTTTATTTTTATGGTTCTGTATCCAGCCTTTCAGTTTTACATTTAATAATTATATCTCACCATTACATGAAATTAAATATCTCAAGAAATCTTATTTATTAATACTCTTCTGCCCTCTGAAACACATCCAAGTTGTATTTAACATGTTGAGGACCCTAAAGATTCAATTACTTTTGTTTTGCCATATGGATATCTTAAACAGTTTAATTTAATTCTATATATAAATTATTAGAAATGTTAAATCTATTCAGTTGTATTTTTCAGTTACATATAATTTCATATAGGTATAAATTAAATAAAATCAAGGACATTCTGCAGTCTTGACATACCACCATATTTATTTCCACTTTTTGTCTTATTTACCTGTCCTTTGATAAATGTATGTAAAGAATTTGCTATTTCCCTCTATCAATGCCTAAAATATAAGTTTATTTGATAAATTTCCTATGCTTTTCTATTACAAGTTTAATAATTAAAACATTATCAAAACATTAACCATCTTTTTAGCTCAATTTTGTTTATGTAATGTGCTCTACTATACACTTTAGTGTCTATTTCCTCATAAAACTCACACCCTTCATTGGGCATACAAATCCCTTAATAATTGTGATTTAGATTGCTTTCTTTGTGGAGTAATATAGAGATACAGGTAGCAGCTAATTAAAAGAGTTGATTAAGATTACAACCTAGAAATCCTGATTTGTAGAATTAAAAACTAGTTAAGTCATTGGACTTAAATAGAGAAAATAACCTTTATTATATAAGCATTAATCAACACTGAAAAGCTTTATTCATCACTTTTAAAAAGCACACATAAACATAAAACACACTAAAAATTCTGTACTTTGGGCCAAAGCTTTTTTTTTATAAGAAGCAGACTGTTAAGAAAATAATATTGAGAAACTAACAGTGAAAAACTATACATATGTTGAATATTTTCTGATTCCTGCTCTTAAACAATGGATATGTACATTTCTGTTATATTTTATCTCCTAAGAGTTTTTTTATAATAAATGATAATATCATATATCATTTGTGATTATTTTTATTTTACCATAACATCCAAAAACTTCATTAACTCTGTCATAAACATGTTGATTTTCTTCTTTTATTAAAATGCTTGTGTCATTTGCAAACAAAACAATACTTGCATGGTGAATAAAATTTGGCGAGTAATTGATACACAATAAAATCAGTAAATAATTACTGATTGTTGATGAACTTATTTTAAGTACCTTTGTGAATTTAATTCCTTTTTGTTATACATAGTCAATTCACTGTTGTTTTTTGTCAGCTAAAGAGACAGTTTACAGTTGTTTCTTGTCAGTTAATGGTTTAATCCATTTATTAGTACCTGGCATTCCTTATCTGTGTAGCCTATGTAATTAGATAATATAATATTTTAAATATTCTTGGTATATCTCAGAATAAAGCACAGGTAAAATATATATTTCCTATTATTACACCTAAACAGAACTTGAACTCATGAAATGAGAAAAAGTTGCTAAAATCTTTTAAGGTACTGAACATTATGCAAGTACTGTTACAACATGCACTCTCTATCCTAAACACCAGGTATTCATTTTTTTACACTAAACTCCATTTACTTTTATGTAAGTAAATGGAGTTTAGTGTAAAAAAATGAATATCTAAGTTTAGGATACATTACCACTCCATTGTCAACAGCTTCGCAAGTACAATATTTATGCACTCTCTAACTAATTAATAAGAAACTTTTAAGTTTAAACCTGGTGTTACTTGTTAGTTTTTTTTAATGGTGTTTAACGTCCATTTTTACTACTGAGGCACCACAGGTGGTGGACACTGATGATACATGAAATGAAATGCTATACCAATATAGCATTTCATTTCATTTCAAGGATTTATTTTTTAAGGAAGGAAATGTTCCAGATCTAAGTTTAGGGTACCTCCCCAGCATTTGCCATTTATGAGACTGAGGAAAACCTGGTAAAATCCTAGTCAGGGAGGATGGTCCTAGCAGGATTCGAACTCCAGACCTCCCACTCACGAGTTCACACCTAAATACCTAGGCCACCCATTGGGGTTTGCTTGTCAGTCATTAGGGATCCCTTTGTATAACATTTTTAACTTTTCTCAGATGCAGAAAACCTTCCATTTTCTTTTTAGTTTCTTTTTAGAGTGCTTTCTCTATTTCTATATGATGGTATGCATATAGTTCTTTGTTTTTAATACCATATATATTGCAAACACCTATATTAAAATGGTCTAATGTTCCAAGTTATTCTTAAAAATATCATCAAACAAGGAAATGTTAAATGT
Source organism: Metallyticus violacea (assembly GCA_030762175.1). Taxonomy (NCBI): domain Eukaryota; kingdom Metazoa; phylum Arthropoda; class Insecta; order Mantodea; family Metallyticidae; genus Metallyticus; species Metallyticus violacea. The sequence goes on from CM060841.1 coordinate 48,374,358, forward strand.
TAAAATCCCACAGGTATCAGGATAATTTGTCTTTTCTGGTGTCTTATGAAGAATGGGAGAAGTTGTAATATATAAAAAAATGTGTGCTTTAACTTATTCAGAGTTTCTACTTTCTTTATGGTAAAAAGTTTATTTAACAATTTAATGATTGATAAATAAATGATTTAATCTAATGCCTGGATAATGTACATTTTTTAATTTTAATTAATAAGGAATATACTGTGTACAAGCTGATAATTTCTTGCACTTTGTCTAACACTTGCTAATTTTGGAACAGAGGTGCTTCTTAAGATGGCCTGTGTTGGCATCTGTGGCTCAGATGTGCACTATCTGGTTGCGGGAAGAATTGGGGACTTTGTTGTCAAAGAACCAATGATTATGGGTCACGAAGCTAGTGGCATTGTGGAAAAAGTTGGCAAAAATGTGAAACATTTAAATAAAGGTAAGTACGTAAGATTGGACATGATAATACTATAGGCTCATACATTAAGAGGAAAGAAATAAATAGACTTTTGCTGTATGAATTCATAGAAATGAACTACATATCCTATTGACTGCTCTTAAAAGTATGTTCTGTCACAAATTTAAAGTTTGATGATAATTCTTAAGTACAAATTCTTGTCTGTATTGACCACAACTTTAGCAAATGTAAATTCTGTTCCCACTTGAATCTAGACAAAAATGGTTCTTTTGAGTACAGTTGCAGTATAAAAAGGAGTCTCTCACTAATGTCATAATTACTTAACAAGAAGGGTAAATATTAATTATAAAAATCAAATATGAGAATAAGCGGAAAACAATAGTTACACACATTCTACAATAAACTTATAATTAACATCAATTAAATAAATGACGAGGGTAGCTGAGGTCATTAAGATGCAGACCCATGAGCAGGAGATCTGGAGTTCAATTCCTGCCAGAACTTTCCTTCCTGACAGGTTTTTTTCTAGGTCTTCCTCAGTCCTCATAAATGGCAAATGCCAGGGAGATAGCCTAAACTCAGGCCTAGAATACTTCCTTCCATAAAAAAAAGTTCTTTCCCAATTTATTATTCATTTTATGATCATCAGTTTCTACTGCCTGCAATATCTCCACAGCAAAATCAGGCATTAAACACTATTAAAACAAATGTACAAAGAAAAGTTATACCAAATAAACAAAGGTATTAGTTATCGGTAATCAATAACAAACAGAACTATCTTTGTCTGTATAAAATATAATAAACTTTTGTAACAGTGGTGTCAAATATTAACATTTTAAAAAAATTGAGTTGAGATTGTAACATACACACCACTAAAATTCAATAAAATGGAAGACTAGTTTCAGGAGCCATCGCTCCTATCTTCAGTTCCTGGTCGACCAGGAACAGGTGTATATGTTATAATCTCGACTCAATTTTTTTAAAATGTTATTTTTGTCTGCTTTCTATAAACGTTAAGCTTTTGGTTCCTTCAGAAATTTCAAACTCTATTTTTAATGTGAACATAAATGACCTCAAATAATTCCCTGTCCTGCTGACAACATTTTAGTCTATAACCCTTTACAAGCATTTTTAATTATTATTTTCTGTGCTCAACTCATGTTAATTTTAGATAACCTGCAGACTTTCACTGATGAAATTGAAGTGATATCATTCTTTTAAAAGCAAAAATGAGAACAGGTGCAATGACTTCTGGATATACATGCAATATGAACTACATTTGGATTTGAAAAACTATTAGCAAATAGTTTGAGGAATGGTGTGTATCTGGACTCTGCTATAATGCAAATATTGACATTTTCCATGCCATTTAGCAAAAGCCTTTGACAGGATGAAAGTAATGAGTTAATAATGATATCACAAATAATTCCAAAATCCATTGGTGTCTAAAGTAACCTGCATTTGCATCTTTCAAATTTAGGAAAAACCTTAGAGGGGGAAAAAACCACTCCAAGATATTTAAACATAGTAATAGACATAAACTTCTGTAATATTGTGGGGACAGCTTTCATTCTTGAGATTTATAAATATAAATGGTGACGTGCCAAAACACAAAGTTTGTAAATGCTTACTCCAATGTAACTAAAAATTATCTATCTCTATTATGGTGTGCATTAATAAATAGACAAATTATAATAAAGTAACAGATTTATGATATATAGTAAACTGAAATAAAACCTATGTATTTGTTGAATAATTCTATAATTAAATGTCATTTTAAACAAATCTATAAATTGATAACTTGAAAATCAATAATAGCATTTTAAGAAATACAAATTTTAAGAATTGTCTATTTTAACAAGTCTGCTACTGCAACTCATTTCTTCCTATCTACAGGTTGGCTATCCGTCAAGATTCAAAGAGCTGATTATGTTTTGGTGGCAGTTCAAAATAGTGATTTCATTTAGACGACTTTGTTCTATTGATATTGCTTAAACCTTCCAAGACATGAGACTGATCTTTCAGCTGAACAAGTTGATGTTGAAGCAGTTAAATCAATCATACAAATTTGGTTAACTTCAGAAGAATTTTGGGTCACAGCTTTCACTGTTCATACAAATGAGGAAAAGTTATCAATGGAGTTTCTTGTTTGTCTTTGATTCCAAAATTTCCATTATGTGTTTTCTTCTGTAGCACAGTGTTAAGTGCAGCAATGTGACAATCTATCTTGCATAACACACATAAATAAATATAGAAATTAAATAAGTGTATTGGAAGACAAAAACTGTTTGCTTTAGAACCTACATCTGATAGTCTACTTCGGAAGTTTTCTTGAACTTCCGAAGTAGAAATGGAAATTACTCATAATTGGAGTGAAATGAGAGCATGATGAGAAGCAAACTGGCCATTTAGTTGGATAGAATAGCCTTATGTTAACTGCATTATCACTTGGTGCTTGAAGATGAATGTTTTTTAGGAAAATAAATGAATATCTTTTATCAATTTGTGTATATCAACATTGAAAATTAAATATATATTTATTTGTCATAACCCTTTGGAAATATTGAGGGATCTCAGTCCCCTCTGAGAAAACTTTGGGGAGAGCCCAGGTCCCTCTGGTTCCTAGGAGCCAGTATACCTATCTACTTGTTAGTGATAGATATACTGTCAAAATATCAACAGATCTTTCAAGAGCACTGAAGTTCACAATATTTAAGTGGACTGAAGTAAAATTTGAGCTTTTAAAAGGTTAAACCTGGAGATTTTAGATTTTACACACATGCTGTTCACAGGTTTTAGTATTATGTATATAACTTTTTTATTTAATTAGTCAATTTTTCACTATAATTTTCAATTTTTCTTTTGAGAGGGGGGCAATTCAAAGCTGTTGTCAAACCACCTATCTTAAAAGTTGGAACATTTTCAGCAAAACCCTGTAAATATTTTCTAAATATTGCGTACATAAAATTTAGTATCAATTTTTAATTATGATAGTTGTTAATTTTTTAACAAAATAAAACATGCATTCAGATGCAGAGTCTTCAAAAAATTGGTAACTCGCTGTAATGAATTTTCTTTTTGTTAATCTGTTTTTAACTTTTACAGAAAAATGTAATGAAGCACAGTCTATAGAATATCTCTAAAAAGTTTCATGCATGTAAATAAAAATTATGGTAGAAAATAGATTTTTGAATGCAGGCATGTACATAAAAAATTTTAACAGAAGATAGGTATGAGTGCCAGCAAACATATTAAAAGTTAAGAGTCAAGAGATGGGAATTTAAAGAGTGCAGGTATTTAAAAATAACTGCTAAAATAAATGTTCCAAAGCTCATAACCCTATGAAAATTTTCAGGGAGGTTCTCTGGGGCTCAAAGTAATTTTTAAGAGTAAAAAAAAAATATATTTCTGTAATCAAAATGCCATTTTTTCCCACTTTAGTGTCCCTTTAAATTAATTTTTGTATCCACAAACAATAATATATAGATAAGAGATTTATATGTGTGCATTTTATGCACAGGTGGGAGTGGTCCCAAGCTCAAATTGCCTTAAAGTGCATTCTTGATAATCATTATATGTATGAATGAGAGAATAAACAAAGAAACAAATGAATTTATTCATTTACTCAATTTAATAAATATAAAGTATACAGAATTAATAATTACTCATTTTAAATATATGTAATTAGAAAATTTCTCTCGTACTGTAAGTGCAATCCAGATTTCCTGAGACACTGAATCCACTCTTAACTACTGATACCAGAAGAACCCTTTCACCTTTGAATTTCCAGAAGAGAAGCTCCCCCTCCCCCGATCTCCAGTATTCAATCTCTCACTTCATACCAATGTGTGTTTATTAATTACAAATCTTTCTACTAACATTCTATCTTAATTTAGTTTCTGATTGTCTTATTGACCCAGTATCTACACTTTGTTTACCAGGATATTGAAGTCTCCAACATAATCAAAATCATCTCTAATTTTACACACATTTCACTTCTTTGACTTGTTTATTGATCCTGAATCATTTGTTCTTCACTTTCTCTAAATAACTTCCCATTTGAAGACATAAACTTCTGCAACTCGTGCCCATTGGTTAAATTTCCAGCTTCCAGATTCTGCCACTGGTTACAGTTCAGTTTGTAGGAAATGATGTTAGTAGCCAGTTTTACCAATAAGATGTGGCAGCATGTGAAAAGAGAGAATTTAACTTCCTTTTTCTTTACATTTTTCCTCTGAACTTACATTCACTATCTTTTCCCATTATTTCTGTTGGTATATTACTCCATTTCTCCATAACTAGTTTCTTGACCTTCTAATAAACTATGCCAGATATTATTCTTCTCACCATGCACTGAGCATGAATACATATATTGATTCTTTCTCTTACTCTTACAATTGGACAGTTCCTTCTGTAGCATCTTTATTACAATATTCCATATTTTTCCCTACCTTATGAATTTTTCATTCATCTATATAACCTTAAGGAATTTTTGTTATCAAAGCTACTAAATATTTCTTTACTTCAGTGTCTTCAATCCTTAACTTTATTTATTTCCAAAAGCTTCTCTTTTGATTCCTTATCCTTCCTCATATTTCCAAAATTTATCTAATCATACTAACCCAGCCCTCTTTAATGCTCTTTCCTATATTTTTCTTTTATTACAAGCTAGTTATTCGGTGAAGCTCTTGCTAGACCTACAATTAGTTTATAGAAATTTCTGTGAATCAAATTGACTTTTACACAACCATCAAATATCACACAAATCTCTACCCCATATAGTTTTTTTTTTTTTGCTTCACCTACACAAATTCTCTTCAGCTATTTAATTTGCATTCCTGGAACATCCTTTTGCTCATTTCATCCTTTATTATTATCTAGATAGTAAAATGTACTTAATTACATCCATTTCTTCTTCTTCTTCTTTTTCTTGTTCCTCTTCCTCTTCCTCCTACTCCTCCCAGTACCATCTCTCACCTTTCCTCAACTAAAATCCTTCTTGAATACCATAACCTTAGATTTATTTATATTAATTTTTAAACCCCATTTTTTATAAAACTATATATTGACTGTTTTTGTTGATCCCAATTTAGTTATGACTACATAACTAAATCATCTGGAAAAGCAGCAGAAGGATCTCTTTAATCTCTTATTAACTATACAGATATGTACTTTATGAAACTTTATGAATCATCCCAAAAATATCAATATACAAATTAAATAATATACAGTTTTTCTTAAGCAGTAATATTTACAATAATTTCAGTCACCATATCATTAGAGAACTGAGTACAAAAATTCGTTATTAATGTAATTTATTTATAATGTTGTTATAAATATTTTATTTACTCTTTTTGTAAATAATTTAAATCATGATGCTTCATGATTTATTGTGTCAAAACTGTTTCACAATCAGCAATAAACATATATAATCTTTCTTTTTTCATACTTAGATATTTATATACCTTTATATTTATCACAAAGATATTATCTATTGTTCTGCTGTCTTTCTAAATTCCAACTGGAATTCTTCACTTTCTCTCCAATTTTGCAGTCTTTCTGATAATATCCCTGTATATATCTTTCCTATCAATGCTAATAAACTAATTCTTCTATAGTCAGCTAAGTTATTTAAATCTCTATTCCTTTTGTAAATTGACACTACTATTGATGTTCTCCATCTTTTACAAATATTTCCTTCTTCAAATATTACATTCAGCATCTTATTTAATAAAAGCATGCAGTTTTTGTTTTCATTCCAGCTCCTAATAGCCCTGGAATACCATATATTAAAATGTCACATACTGTAATGAACTGAAAACTGTATAATAGCCTCTTAGAAACTGTTTAACAGCATTTTGAGAATAAATGTCCTTATACAATTGCTGAAAGTTTTGCTGTACCAAAGAGTAATCTGCTGCAGTATTATTTAGTCTAGAATGTGATGTATTTTGCTAGTCCTCTTGCATTCTAACAGCCATGTAAAAGTAACAAGTTTTTGTAGTTTGATTGTAATATCTGCTGAAATTATCTAATTTCAGATGTGAACATCATGTAACTTCATTAGTATATAGGTCACATTGTACCTCTGGTGGATACTATCCTGTTAATTATTTTCCTCATGTAGTATTACAAAAATAACATGTTTTACTTTGTTCCATGTACATGCTTCCAGGGATATTTTTAATGTTCTTGTAATGTAAATGCTCTCATCTATAGAAATTTCCCAGAAAACATTTTGGAATGCTGTGCTTAGATAAATTGTTAACATATACCTGCTATGCTTATGCTTTTCTTTTGTTACATGGAGTTATTAATTTGTTACAGAATTTTGTCCAGCAAACTAAGAACTATATTGTTTTGCTAATTTTGTGCAGTTTGCAATTGAGATACTTTCACATCTTTAACTTCTTATAAGTTTCAGAATACTTCCATAGCTGATCATCTTATAGATGAAGCAAGGTCTTCTTTTGTTCACCGGAAACAATTTCGAAACATCATCAGTTACTCTTGAGCAACATTTGAGTTTTAAAATACATAAATGTGAATATGCATAACTTTAAATGAACTTCTCTAGTGGAGCATTTTTCATTTTTATTTCTCATTTTTTTCTTGCCTTTCTTATTTCCTCATTTCCTAAAGCCATTTTTTCCTATTTATGCCAAAGTTTAATTAATGTAAACTAATCTCTTCATTTAGGAGACAGAGTTGCTATTGAACCTGGTGTCCCCTGCCGCATGTGTAAATTCTGTAAAGAGGGAAGGTACAACTTATGTCCAGATATTATCTTCTGTGCTACTCCACCCTGTCATGGAAATCTATCAAGATATTACGTTCATGCAGCAGACTTTTGTTACAAGTAGGTGAATGATTATCATGCATTTATTTGTAATTTTGTAATTTCTTTTCCTTTTTCCCCCCCTTTTTTTCTTCCTTCCTTTCTTTCTTTCTTTCTTTCTTTCTTTCTTCCTTTTTTTTTTTTTTAAGACATGAATCATTAATCAGTAAAAGACTATTTATTCTCACATAAAATGCTGGATAACAGTATGGCAAAATGCTACACCTGGAGTATAGTTGGGCACAATAAATGTAATAAAATAAATTAATCCCTGAATATATTAAGCACAGTGTTGACATGCCTTTTATGTTTTTACAAAATATTAGATAATTAGTCTGAAAATTAATTGTGCAACATTCATTGGATAAATACATTGGTTTAGGTATATTATTTCTGTATATTTGTATAATTTTATGCACAAAATTTAATATAAATTATAACGTATACATGTACACAGTGTATTTATACCAAAGGATTATATATATATATATATATATATATATTGTATTATGCCTATTCTAAGAAACTCATCATTCTGAATTACTTATATCACCATTGAAATTGAAATAAAGTGCCTAATAATTGCTGTATATCTGTAGAGAAATGCACTAATTCTAAACTAGCCAATCAATAGTTAAATTTCCTGTTTCATAAATATTAACTAGATTAACAGCAGGGGGAACTTAGATCACTATTATTCCAACTCGCCAATCATAAAAATTTGAGATTCCCAAGGGTCAATTGTAGGATCAATTTTATTTTAATTATTTGTAAATGACTTCCTTATCTACTACAGCACAATATGCAGATGACACAACTATCATTATTGAGAGTAATTCTTCTGATATAGTCTAAAAGAACAAATTAACAATTCATGAGTAGTCGGAATCTTTCACGGCCGGAGTCAGACTTAAATCTAAATGTTTCTTCCGGGCTTAGAAGCCGTGGTCTGTTGGAGCTAAGGTGTCCAAATGTTATCCCCACCTGCGGAGGACATCTTCAGTGGTGCAGTGTGAGTCTTCTAGGCGAAGGTTCTGGCACAACTGAAATGCCAATTGGAGGTGTTATATTTATATACGGGCTGCTCGAAGGGGATTGGTTCTGCTAGAGCAGGGGGTGTGTACTTGGAGGGCAGGGCATGTGCGCTCTGATTAAATTAATACTTTTTAAATGACTTGAGCACAGTAAGTTATCTGTCAAAACACAGAGAAAACCATAGCAATACACTTTCATCTTTATTGCTAAAAAATACTAAGAAAGATAATATTATCTTGCAACTTTTTAATAAGGCCCTTGAAAATGTAAGCAAGTCCAACGTGTCTGGCTTCAAAACTATCTAAAATGTGACAAACATATTGATTTCCTAGTAGGTAAATTGGGCACAATGTGTTACAGTTTCAGGAAATTAGTAAATGTGTTGTTAATGGAGACACTTAAATGTGTATATTTTTCTTGTGAGCACTCAATTTTAAGATATGATATTTACTCCCCATCATGTAAAAGGTTATTATGCATAAAAGGATAATGACAATAATATTATAAAAAAATCCAGGGATCTTCTTGCAGACCCCTCTTCAAAGATCTCCAAATTTTATCTCTTAGCTGAGTCACTAGTTTTTATAAAACAAATCATTGCAGAGAACAAACACATATTTCCACCACTAATGATGTACATAACTACAATACTACATACTACAATACCAAATGTAATACAGAATACATAAGAATAGAACCAGAGCAAAGACTTTTCAAAATAGTGTAGTGCACATAGGCATCACAATAAATTACATTATTCAATAAAAATCAATAAAAAGTAAAAAAAAATATTTAAATAAGACTAAAGAGCTTTTTTTTTTTTGATTGATTTATTTATGGATGCTCTTTAACATCTCAGGACATCAGTGTCCCATTCAACTCAGGGCGTGAAACGGCCGAAAAATTTTGCTCAGAGGCCTCTCTTTCAGGCTTGGGGTTCTTTTTCGTGCCGTAAATGTACGACATGGGACCCACGGCTTTACTTCCCTTCCGAAGGAAGCCATACTTAGCATTTTTACGCCCGAAAAAATCCATCGATCCTGGCCGGATTCGAACCCGCGACCTTGGGTTTAGAAGGCAAGTATGGTAACCACTACACCACCAGGAGTGACACTAAAGAGCTTTTTGCTTAATTAGTGATTTTATATCATACAAGAATATATATATGAGCATAAAGAACCAATTTTCCCTTTATTGTCTGAGTGCAATATATGTAGAACTACCATATATTTATTATTTTTTTGTGAACATCTCTTAGGTTTTCAGTGTGTTCTGATGTTAAAAACCCATACAAAGAAAAACAATGTTGAAATTTGTAATCCCTGGTGACATAGTAATTGTAATAAATTTCCTTTTATCTTGTACATATATTATTGTTAACCTTATCATATGGTTATTATTTTTCATTTTTCTGTTTGCTAGATTACTAGGTATTATAAACTTTCAGCATTATTTATATTTCCATTTTGTACATATATTATTTCTAAATTATATCTTATATGATAATATTTTAATTAAGTGGCTTGATGTATCCTATATCAGAGTACTTTGTACATCAATATGATTTTGCAGAATGAATAAAGCATACCTGCCTGCCTGCCTACCCATCAACCTGCCCACTGACCCATCTATCCACCCACCCAACCATGCACCTACCTACCATCAAGTCTATCAATGTTATGTATCTAACAAATCTATTTAAATATTTTTTAATTATTTCATTGTTGGTACTCGGCCATTTTCCACTACTTGTTAGTACTTCAGTTCTTAGAATGTATATTTTGCATTTAATAGTTCACAACCCCATAATAGGTAATTTACTGAATATCTTTGTTGCATGATCAATTTGGATAGTCAGATATTTTGAACCTATGAAAATATTGGTTTAACTTTCCGTGTCCAGTAAGGAAAGTTGTTAAGTTGCCAGTAAGCTTAATATTTGCAGATAGCCTTCTTTTGCTCTGAGGAAAAAGAAATTAGTATTCTACCATTCTTACTCATTAACCTTTTACACTGGTAGGATAGCCATTGCCCACTGTGTAAGCATGTGAACACTATTTTAAACAAAGAACATCTACTGAAATGAAGCCAACTAGATAACAACAAACAAATGAAAAATAAATTGGAAGCTCTTTATTGTAAAGCTAGGGAAAAAATGATAAATATCAGAGTCCCCACTAGCACCCAACTCAACCCGAGCCTTTACACTGGGGAAAAAGGAATTTGTTACTTTACCATTCTTACTCATTAACCACTCCCTTTGCCATTCATTTACAGTATCTTCATTCACCAACCAACCAACCAACCAACCAACCAACCTTTTACACTGGGGAAAAAGGAGTTAGTTACTGTACCTACCACTCCCTTTGCCATTCATTTATACTATCTTCATTCCATAAGTTTTTCACAGCACTTTTGGGAACTTTCTTGTATGTACCTACTATTCTTGTATGTATCTATCTATTATGTATCTACTCTTGTAGATCCTGGTTGTGTCTTTTGCTAGTCGATCTGCTAACTCATTCCCAAAGATTTCATAGTGTGCATTCACCCAGTTAAAGTCCATTCTTTTTTGTTTGCTCCATGTTTACTGCCGGATGTCTTTAATTAAGTATTCTTGGGGTTTTTAATGAATACAGGGTTATTCTGCTCTCTGTGTAGATTGCTGTATTATCTTGCAAGCAGGCAAGTGTTCCTTTACTTAATAGAGATTTGAGGATTGCCAGCTGTTCAGCCTGATGGTTAGAATAGTTTTTATTAACCTCAAATTAGGTATTCATTTTTTACACTAAACTCCATTCATTTACACAAAAGTAAGACGCGTTTCAGGAGAATATCTCCCATCTTCAGTTGCTCACTGAACCGCTGTTACTCGAAACTATGGCTGGACAAACGGATGTTCCTGTGGCGGTCCCTGTTGGTTGAAGTATGAAGCTGCTGAGCTCATCCATAGGAGGAAACTTGAAATTCATTAGGTTTTTTCTATTTTTTAATATGAAAACTTTTTCCCAAGTGGATAACTCCAATGGGTTGTGAAGATGTTTCAGCAGTTTAATTCCCGGTTTTATTTCATGGTTTTTGGTCCAAAAGTGAGTTGCTACTGCTGATTTATCCACCTGTTTAAACCGAATATTCCTAAAATTTTGGGAGCAGTAGCAGCTCACTTTTGAACCAAAAACCATAAAATAAAACCGGGAATTAAACTGCTGAAACATCTTCACAACCCATTGGAGTTATCCACTTGGGAAAAAGTTTTCATATTAAAAAATAGAAAAAACCTAATGAATTTCAAGTTTCCTCCTATGGATGAGCTCAGCAGTTTCATACTTCAACCAACAGAGACCACCACAGGAACATCCGTTTGCCCAGCCATAGTTTTGAGTAACGGCGGTTCAGTGAGCAACTGAAGATGGGAGAGATTCTTCCAAAACACGTCTTACTTTTGTGTAAGTGAATGGAGTTTAGTGTAAAAAATGAATACCTAAGTTGAGGTTATATTGCCACTCCGTTGTCAACAGCTTCATAAGTACAATATAGTTTTTATTAAGTTTATATTGAAATTAGTTTATGAGTACATTGTTTTAAATTATGGTCACATTTGCCCCTACTCCACGCTTGCTTCTGCTGCCATCTGTGTAAATTTCTAATTACATGTAGTATTACATAATGTAATGGTGTATGTATGTAATAGAGATTTATTAAAAAAAATACATACACACACACACACACATACCAAGTGTGTATTACATGCATAGATATATACAGCATTCCTCTTTTTAAAAAAATTATTTAACCTTTATAATTATAAGTTTTTATAATGTTCAGTGTGAATTGCTATACGGCTTTGCACTTTTCCTTTATATTTTTATTTAAAAAAATATTAAAACATGTTTGTGGGTGTATCACATTATTCAGTAATAGAACATTTGTAACACATGCTCTATACTATTTATTTGTATATGTTGTAGGCTACCAGACCATGTGAGTCTGGAGGAAGGTGCACTCTTAGAGCCACTCTCTGTTGGTGTGCATGCATGTAGGAGAGGAGGAGTTGCTTTGGGTAGCACGGTTCTCATCACAGGAGCTGGACCTATTGGACTTGTCACTCTCATCACTGCTAAAGCCATGGGTGCAGCAAAAGTTATAATCACAGGTAAATCTTGAGTATCTCTGATTTCCAAATTACATTTTCTCACAACTTTTATGAGTTTATAATAAATTATAATTGAGTTGTAGTTTTCTTGTACTTCAAATAGCATTGGCTATTGTTGCTTCTGTTGTGTTAGTCAGAAGATTAGTTTTTCTTTTTGCCATTCATTTAGAATTGCCCATTAACACTGTTTTAAAAGCATACCAAAAATAAAATAATAATATCATCCAATAAGATAATGTAAAGCCAATATAGATCAAACTTTGACTCACATCTATCATATTGCTAACATGACTAGGCATTTGTCCATTACTGAATTGATAAATAATGTTGAATTAATAGATGCAATGAATAGCTGAGTAATTATTTGATAACCTTGTTAACTAAAACAAAGAATCAGATCAATTAGAGAAAATTATTTAATTTAATTTGCTGAAATAACTATTAATGATAATAAATGCAATGTTAATTGAATGTCATCAGAATGAGAAATTCTAGAGAAAATGTTTATTTGATACATACAGTTTCATTTTAATAATCACCAAACCTTGGAAGATCTGAAATCTCATTTAGCTGTACATTCATAGGAAACTGTTTTTTTTTTTTCCTCCCCAAAATAATGCCAATGGCAAATTGATTGCTATTTCAGTATTAAAGAGAAATAAATCAAAGACCTGAACCTCACAAGTGAGCTGGAAAAAGACAAGCCTGAAAATTGAATTGAGAAAGCAAATTTGATATAAAAATAAATAGAAGAAAGCAAATTTATTACTCTCAAATAACATTCTATTGTTTTCTAGTGAGCAAAATATAAATGTTTTAACATGCATTTACAGTTAGACAGCAGCTAGAATATGTAACAGAATATGTCTAGTCCAAAGTGTAATAGTCAGCAAAGTAAATGTCAAGGTGAAAATTATAAACACTGACTAGATCACAGTCAAGATGGATTAGAGCTGGAATGTGACAATGTTTGTTTATAGTTTGCTTCAAACATAACAGACACCAAAGAAGTAAAACAAGCATCTGGAAAACATGGAAGAAGTCCAAAATTCATCCTTTTGAAACTCAGAAAAGAAAGTAAAAGTTCTCAATTTGCATTTTCTCCTTGTTTTGTGTTGTTGGCAAATTAGCCACTTATCAAGAAATAAGTAAAACCATCCAGTTAGGGCAATGCGCATTGGTGAAGAAGATGATTCTGGAAATATCACTATAAGGCTGGTTTTATAATGTAAAACTGAAAAAAAAAGTTTGAAAAATGACTCCATGAAACTTGCCATGGTTATGAAAAGGAAATAATGACACATTGAAAACTACATCCAGATGAATTTGTAGGACTACTACTAGTATTTTTCCACTAGCTTAAAAGTTAATGATTTAGATATACAATGAAACATGGTAAAAATTATGCTAAAGAAAGGCAAAAATGCTAAAAGAATTAAGGCACTTTTAGTACAATAAACTAAAGAATAAACTGTAGTTATGTAGTTATACATTATACAGTAATGTAAGTAGTCTGAAGAGAAAAATATTGTCCACTTTAAGAATTAATTCAACTTCATGTAATGACCAAGATACTTGCTCAATAAAGCTGGATTCAAAGTAGGGCAAATTTGTTTTCATATGCTATGTTTTCAGTGCATGTAATGGATATTTCTCTCTCTCTCTCTCTCTCTCTCTCTCTCACTCACACACACACACACACACACACACACACATACACACACCATACATACATTACCCAGTAACTCTATCATACCACAGCCAATTAGCTAAGCAGTTAACCAGAAGAACAAGGCATGCTGAAGTAGATTAAGACATATTTAGACTCCAAGAGTAGGTACATTTTTCTTTTAGTCTTAAGGTGTTCATATATTATATACAATATACCTAATGGAAACAAAAATTGTTATTTCTTGCTGTAATGATTCAAGTGAGTTTTTAATTTGGAGATTTTACAAATTGTGGGAGGCCTTTGATCTTAACAGAACTTGATAGGTTTATACATTGTTTTCCTAAAGAGGGCCCTAAAAATGATCTAACTTCAGGTTTGCTACCCATAAATCATGAGCTTGAGATTCATTAGCTCTCATGGTTAAAGTAGAGGCTAGGTGGTTATATTCTAAAAGATCATATAAAAAAGACAATAAAATATATATTGTCCATAATGGCCATATGGCCATAAAATTAAAAAAAATGTGAGAATCATACAAAATATGCTGTTTTTCAATTAAACAGAAGCCATGTCATGTGCAGCTGAACCTAATGATAAAGGAATATGTCTGTGGTAAGAACAAAGGTTATGAATGAAGTAATACTTTGTTCTAGACTTCTGGGACACAATCTGAACAATAATAGGATTAAAACTTAAAAGCAAATAGGAAGCAAATAGCAAAATGTTTTTGTATTTATTGTTCATTTGTCTGATTATAAAGAGTGTACAATAGAACACCTCAGGGCCTTATTCAAAGTGTATCAGGAAACTAAATTCTAATCATATTATACATATTACGTAATCATATCTTTAGAATGTCATAACTATAATACTGAGATTATGGTTAGATTATAGACCCAGAGATGGAAGTAGAGATAAGCACTGACTCATAAATGGTGGAGCAATGAATTCTAATCAATTGAAAGCATAATCTGTGTTGTTTATGATGATGATTATCCACTTTAACTTTTAATAGATATTGTACAACATCGTTTGCAAGTGGCTAAGCAGATGGGGGCAGATAAAACACTTTTAGTCAACGCCTCTGAAAATGTACAGGATACAGTGAAGAAGGTGCATTCTCTTCTTGAAGGAGTGCCTGACATCAGCATTGACTGCAGTGGAGCTGAGTCTACTATCAAACTTGCTATATTGGTAAGCAGCAGTGGGTATCCATAGTTTTGGAATTTTGCAAACAACTATTTTATTATCTCCAGTAGATAAAATATTTTAAAATGCTTAAAAACACTTCTGTGGCTTCACTTCCAAGAAAGCAGTCTAAGTTAAAAACATTTAAAATATTGATACAATGGTAAAATGCTGTTAACATTTCACTCTCAAAATTTAAAAATTCAGGACATGTTTCATGAAACCTTTACCCACATTGTCAACTGTTAAACGACTGGTGCATGGTGGATCATACTAGGCTTGAAAATGTAGGCGATTGTGGTGACTCTGGTGGTCTGTTGATGAACTTGTACAAAATATAGTCTGTTTCTGAATGTCAAAATTCATGAGTTTATGTTCATATTTCTCAATGAAAATCGTTTCCCATATATCAAGTTCCTTGGAAGATTTTAATAAAGAAATGCCTTTTTCTATTTCATGATTTTCATTCCAGAAATGTGCTGCTATGACTGATTTTTGTATCTGTTTGTAATAGATATTTCTCCATGTTCCTTGAATCTGATGTCTATAATTCTCTTGGTCTTGCCTTTGTATATTTTTTCACAATCTTTACAGTTAATCTAGTATATACCTGATTTTTCTTCTTTGGGTTTGGAATCTACTTTGTTTAACTTCAATAATTTGCCAACACTGTATCTAGTCCCAGATGCTAATGTAATGTTGTACTGTTTGAAAAGTTGGCTCCCACTAATAGATTTAGTTTAAACAATGTTTTAAAGACAATACTACTGATAATACCCCAAAGGAGAAAAAAGCTGGGATTTACAAGATTTCATGTGCTGAATGTGATAAGATCTATGTAGGAAAAACTAAGAGGAATGTGGGGATACGTCTAAGAGAACATATGAGAAATTTAAAATACAAACAAATAGAAAAATCAGCAGTTGCTTATCACTTTTGGACCGAAAATCATGATATAAAGGAAAAGTTGAATTATTGAGAGCTGTACAGGGACCGGTAGAATTGGATATTTGGGAAAAGATTTACATCTACAAACATAAGGATCATTTGATGAATTTCGACATTTCGAAGGAATAAAATATAAATTTCAAGTTCATAAAAGCTTCACCAGAGTGGAACATTGCTTCTAATACTATTACGTAACAACAGCCTTTTACACCAGTCGTCCAGGGCCGAAGATGGAGATAACGTATCTTTGAAACCAGTACCGAATATTTTTAAGGTTAGTGAAGCATAAAGAGTGTTAGACGAAAGATTTAATTCATGTGAGCTTCACTGTGTTAGTTCCATATGAAAAAATTTTTAAAGTTTTTACAATTTTTAAAAAATTTTAATTTGTTTTGAATATTTATTTTAAGTTCCTGCAGTATGTAGGTTAGTTGAATATACTCTGTTTTTCAATGTCTCCCAAAGATAAAAATCACAAACCCACAAACCATCCCATCTGGGGAAGGAAGAGGGCTTAAATGAAAGTTCATATTTCATCAAGTTTTTCTTCTGTGACCACATAAGTCTTCAATTTTTTTCTCCAATCAGTCACAGAGCCTGTTTCATTAAACTTCTGTAATAACTTTCTTGCTTTTCATGTTGGAACTGGGCTGTCAGGAAATTAATACCCTAATTCCTGTCTTGTTCTGTCACATGACTTTCTGTACCCAGTGTATGTCTTGAAGATGAATATATGATGATACAGGGAATATCTTACCATTGCAAAATGCTACTGCACTATTTAATGAAATTTCACTCTTGACTGGGCCGAACAACTTCCAATTCTGTTAAAATATTTCTCACAAGTGATTGAAAAAGAGAATGGCACTGCTCATTTGCCACATGGGAAATTTCAGCAATTGGTGAAAGTAGATTAGCTGGTTTGCCAATCTAGGTTATGGGACTTTTAAACTCTGTCACTGTATTAATATTGACAAAATGATTATGCAATTTAATGCTACCTAAATGCATTTCTCCTAGAGTTTACCTTAATGCAGCTGGAACTTGTCAATAGCTGCTTTGTCCTGCTTTTAGTGTAATATAAAACAATGGTGGCAAAGTAAAAATAGTAGTACATAAAAAAGAGAGTTATATAAATAAATAGTAAAAATAGCTAAAAATATAAAATGCTTATTAATTGTGCTTATAATATTAGTGAACTCTTACTTCATTCTTTTATATCATTGATGTTTGTTAATTTTTTTTTAATGATTATGATTAATTTGTATATTGCTTATAATGCAGGCAACTTGCTCAGGTGGCACAGCTGTGATAGTTGGCATGGGTGCACCAGAAGTGAAAGTTCCACTTGTTGATGCTCTTGTCAGGGAAGTGGATATAAAAGGCATCTTCCGATATGTAAATGAGTAAGTATAGCTTCCCAAGAAAAACTAACTTCCTGAATCAGTAAACATCACTGCCCTTAAAATTATGATACAGTATGTAACAAAGATTAAAATGAATATATGCTGGGATCATTTTTGAGTTCTTTCAAGTCCAATAAATCTGATTTTGTGCAGTTCCCTAATAATTTCCTTTGAACATAAAGGTCTAAAAAATTGTATGTGTCCTTCTCCGTGTAAACATTTGAGGAAAAAAAAAATAAATAAATAAAACTGCACCCTAACTATTTCTGCACTGAGATGTTTTCTATCAGAGCTGTACAAGTTCCAAGATATTATATTATTAACTTTTTATTGACATTGCATAGATTATACATATAAATACTAAATATTTCTACTCTGTAAAAAGGATTTGAGGACTGGCACAATCTGAACCAATCTGAATATGCAGATACTTTTAGGACTTTGCAAGAGTTTTTAAGATTTGTATATGAACAATCAATTATGAAAATATAGTCAATATCCCTTTCTCTTTTCACATAACATTTTATTTACTTTAGCACATAACAGTCATTGTTTATAATCATTAGCCTCTATCTGACTTGTGATATATGAATTATCCTCATAAAAGTGTAATCTTTGATTTCCTGGACCAGTAGATGACAATGATGATTTTTTTTTTTAAATATTGTTTAAGAGCTGTTTTCAGCATAACAGATGATGGACATTGATGAAACATGAGATGAAATGAAATGATAAACTGATAAAGGATTTTAGGGGGGAAGGGGAAATATAAATTCCAAGCTTAATTTTAGGGTACTTCCCTAGCAAATGCGACTGATAAAGACTGGGGGAAGTTTTGAAAAAACCTCATTCAGGGATTATCTTGGTGGAATTCAAACCACAGACCTTCCATTCATGAGTTTGTGACATTGGCCACCCTTGTGCATGTTGATGTTCTTTGCATGTTTTAGTAGATAAAATCACACAGGCAATCAGCAAGTTTATTAACTGCTTTTGTTTTAGAATTCAAGCGCACAAGATCCAAAGATGGCAGATAGTTTGAAGACAAGCATTTTGAAATAGGGAACTAATAATCTTTGGGTTCAAAATTATTTGCAATTGAAGAAACACTAATAAGGGTAGCATGCCACCGATTCACCTTCTCTTGATGTTGAATTAATGAATGCTTTATTTCTGCATAATTCTCTTACATTAACTTTATAAATTATATAACTATTCTTGGAGTCTTGCTATTTTAGATCTATACATTTAACACCCCGGTTGTATACGTAATAGATCCTAATTTTCACTATCTACCCCTTTTCAATATTATATTATCTGTAAGTTATCTCAATTCTAATCCATACTTCAATTATACACTATAAATATTTATCTATTTTCCACAAAGTGAGTACTTACTTTTTCATCTTTAGCCCAATTAGCCCTATTATTTGTGCTTTACCCCAAACAAAACCCTCTCCTCTTCTACTGTGATTGTCTCCCATCTGACCCTGCTCTTCTCTTACTTTAACTTTAAAATCTTGTAGAATCACAAAAATCATCCTCCAAGTGCTTATTTTCTATTTCTTCCATATGACGGGCTCTAATTTCACCTTTGCCTTTGTATTCCTTTTGTCTGTCCCTGAGTTTTTGGCACTATTTGGACAATACTCCCCAAGGCAATGACACTACACTGCAACCTCTTGTCTTCCAGGCGATCTGCTGACCAGTTGGTTCCCTGCTTCCACTTGTCCCCATCATGTCATCTATCACATTCAGCTTCAGCTGTTTGGTGAAGACTCTTATTGATGATATCATTAACATACTTGCTGTACACTACTACCCTCTCTGCTGGATGCTTGTTCCTTGGCTGCAGGTTGTTACCCTTTTTTCTTTCCTATTCTCTTCCCCTCTGGTCATAGTTTCTTGACCTTGCTGTATCATCAGGATTCCATTATCCATAATTAGATTCCATGCATAAAGGCTCTTTTGCCTTTATTTCTGGCTTTTTTCATTTCTTATTAATTCTGCTCTTACTTCTCATTCTTTTTTTTTTTTTTTTCCATAATCATTTTCAATAAATATTCTTATGCCTTTTAATTTTCCAACTTTCCATAATACTTTACATTTCAAATTTATTTAACTAATATTGGCCTTCATCTCCCACCATCTTTGTCCAGTTCTTCAGGCATCTATAATTTCCCATCTATCCAGTTTGATGCCCAATATTCCTTCAATAATTTCTTCCACTTCTTCCCATACCTATTTCCTTTTATTTCTTTCACTTCGAAAATCATTACATTCTGCTTTCTGCTCTCATCAGTCAATTTCTCCAGTTTAACTGTTCTGTTCCTGCCTTCTGTGAACTCTCCCCCTACATCATCTTTGAGCCATCTTCTGTTTTATAGCTTCCATACTTTTCTCCATTTTCTCTTCTATTTTTGCCTTTCTGCTTTTAATTTCCCATATATCTTCCATTTCTGAATTAAAATATCCTTCACTTTCTCCATTACTCCTCCTGGGTTTTAATCCACTCCTTCAGTTACTAATAAAAATGCCAACACTAAACACTAGCACTTTCCAGAAACTTTTCTTTTTAGGCCATTTTCTTTATCTTGGTCCTGCTTGATGTTAACATGAATGTGGACAAGTGTCAAGCAGATAGTTGCTGTTACAATATAGTGCAATGGGTTTGCCATAGTACATAACTATAGTTGCACTCAGCAAAGAAGAGCAAGAATGCACATTTAAATGAGTGCATGGCCATTTTCATTCTGTGAAAAAAAAGTAGGTTTTGCTTTTCATTATCTAGATAAACTACAAGGGTAAGTCCATAAGTTTCCGGCCTTGCTGATGAGGATTATTGCCTTTAAAAAGCCTTATCTGGTGTCATATCTTATCTATTAAGTAAATAATTGCAACTGTAACTTCAGCTCCATTGTGTTCAGTTGTTCAGATACAGTTGCATAAAGAAGGCTATGTGTAGAAGATTGTGACATGTTCAAAATGAAGTATTGAGTTGTTATTAAGCTCTTCACAAAAGAAGGACTTACTGCATATGAATTTAAACAGCAATTGGACAGTGTATATAGGGAGGCATCCTCCTCATATTCTACCATACAAGAATGGGCCAAATTTTTTTAAATGGATCGAGAAAGCATTGAAGATGAAGAGTGTGCAGGTTGGCCCTTGAAGGTGCTCACTCCTGAAAACATCACTCTTGTGGAAGGAGAAATTATGGAAATCCGGCAGCTCAAAGTTACAGAAATAGTAGTAAGGTTGGGCCTTTCTAAAACAATAGTCCTTCAAATTATTCATGAACATTTAAACATGAATAAGGTTAATGCATGATGAGTGCCTGGACTTCTTTCCTCAGTACAAAAGCAGCAACAAGTCATGTATTGTCAGGCATTTTTCGAGCTCTGCCGTGACAACAAGAGAGAGAGAAGTTCTGCAAACTCTTGTTACAGGAGATGAAACTATGGTCCTCTACTATGATCTCTTGTCCAAAAGAGAATCAATGGATGGCGTAAACCTGACGAAGCACTGCCTCTAAAGGCCAAGATCACTCAGTCAACCAAGAACATCATGGCCAAAATCTTTTCGGACTGTGAAGGAATATTGTTCATTGACTTCAAGGAGAGGAGCACCACAGTAAATGGATAGTACTATGCTGGCCTACTGCACAAACTACATCCTTCCATCAAAGAGAAAACGGGAGGAAAGCTGAGTGGTGGTGTGTGCCTTCTTCACAACAATGCACCTATGTACACAGCTATTGTTGCAAAGGAAGCTGTGAAGAAATGTGGCTTCAAGGAGATCGACACCCACCCTACAGCCCAGTTCTAGCTTCCAGTGACTATTTCCTCTTCTCAAAACTCAAGAATGACATTCCAGGAAGGAAATTTAAGTGTGACAATGTGACAAAGAAGGGATGAATGCTGTTTATGTCCATTTTGCAGGCAAAACTTCTGACTATTTGGGGGAGAGGGATTGAAATATTAATTCAAAGATGTGAGAAGTGTATTTCAATAAAAGCTAACTATATTGAAAAGTGAAATAATAAAGTTTTAGTCTTTATTATTTCTAGAAAATCTAGTCCAGAAACTTATGGACCTACCCTCGTATGTAATTCACCTTATGCAATAAATACAAATGATTTGAAATTATTAATAAGGTAATTTTATGAAAAAGTACAGTAACATTCATAAATTTTTGTGGTTGCACAGTGTGAATGTTTAAGCTGGCAATATTAGACAAAATAAGGAAAAATTAACAAGAAGAATGAGTTTTTCATTTCTGAAATGGACAAGGATGCAAATACAGGTACTAGGAAGGAAAAGGGTGGTATATTTTATTTTAGGGTTGAGGAAAGGGATTAATGAAATAAGATTATAATAAAAGAGAATGAACATTGAATTTTTTACTTCCCAGTAAAGGAAATAAATAATAACGGATCGTGTATGAAACCTATTCTTTTTCATGATTATAGTATGAAGACGCTTTTCAATTGTCTTTCCTGCATCAGTATTGCTCTGTTTCTCACTTACAATAACTATTTAAAGTGGTACCTCTGATGTACCTGAAAATATTACATTGTGGTGTAAAACTGAGCCACATATCCCTTCAAATATTCCTGCAGTCCAACAAATTTCATCACAAGCAGCCAGTGTCCTTGCCAATAAGTCTTGATCTGAAGCAACCGATGTTTCGAATAAAGGCTGTCTAGATGTCCCCATAAGTTAAAATTCAAGGAAGTGATATCAGGGGAACTTGATGGTCAGCCTGCAGGACTTTCTCTTCCAATCCAACAGCAGGGAATACATTGTCAAGTTGGTAGTGCACATTTATGTCAAAATGTGGAGGAACCACATTTGCTGTTGTATGCCTAAGAAGATGTCTTCCAGAAATACCAAATTAGGATTAAGTACTGGAAATATACATGCCCTTAAGGGTAGAGGAAGAATGTATGAGCCAATCAAATGGTCACCAAGTACACATATTCATGTCAAACCTCTGTTGATTACTTGTCTCCATTAGGATATGAGGATTTTTATAGTTTCACACATGACTGTTCTTGTAATTTAAAATTAGCTCATCTCTGATCAAAGTACCTTCATCAGTGAAGAGCACCATGATGTTGGATATACAGCTACAAAATTGAGGAGGGAAGCCCATCGATATTGAGGATTGCACCTTCAGAAAATGAAATGGATGGAGCTGACCCACTTTCAAGATTCACCACATACTTGTGTCCATGGTATGTGCAATTACATGGGTATTGATTCCAGGATTAACCTGAAGCCTGTCTAGCAAATCTTGTTCTGAGGCAAGGGTGTAGCTTGTTTGATTTGTACTGTCTATGCACTGTCAGGGATCCAGTTTCTCTCAGGCATTGGTGGAAAGACTGGAAGGTCAAATGATGTGAATGACATCTATCTGGATATTATTATCACAGCTAATGCACGTCCATAAAAAAAATACAGTCTGCACCTTTGGCAAATGAATAATCATGATTAATGTTTTTCTACTGAACCTCTCAATAATGTGCTTGAATGGTAAATAATTTTCATATATATATAGTTGAAGCTCATAAAATTTGCTATCTGCCTCTATCTGTTTCTCCTACAATTAAAACTATGAATATTGAATTTCAGCCTTCAGATTGCATGCACAGTTTTATGAGCATAGTCAACCTTTATGTAGATAATTCATTACTACTACATGTAGTGAAAGAGCTAAACAAAGATTTATCAATGAACCTATGAATAATTATTTGAAATTACACTTCATAGCAATGTTGGAAAAGAAAAGAAAAAATGGACTAAAAAGAAAAGTTGGACATAGAACCTCAATGAGGTTCATATTTTTTATAAATCCAACACCATACTGACTGAGCTGAATGCACTGCTTTCTGATTATATATCTTTGACATAAGTTCTAATGGCTACTGAGAACAAGGTTTTCCCCACCAAGGGAGTGGAAATGAACACATTTTGGATGATAAATCAGAAACTTACTTTGTTTTAATGCCAACTTAATACTACCAATATCCATTGTCATAATTCCCAAATATCTTCCAAATTTGGCACCAAAATGAAATAAATTCCCATTTGTCTATATTTCCTTTGCCATCCTTGGAATTTGTATGGTCAAACTCTGAAATGCCTCTGTGTGTGTATGTGTGTGTGTGTGTGTGTGAGAGAGAGAGAGAGAGAGAGATTCAAATGGAAAATAAAGTAACTCTTGGAACAATGTAGCTAAAATAACAAGAATATGAGAAGGAGAAATAGAGAAAACACTTAAAGAGTAACACAAATATAATATTTCAAACTGTTTGTATTCTATTTCAAAGACAGAAGACAATTTTTTTTTTGGATTGATTTATTTATGAATGCTCTTTAACATCTCAGGTCATTAGCATCCCATTCAATTCAAGGCGTGAAATGGCCGACAAATTTTGCTCAGAGGCCTCTCTTTCAGGCTTGAGGTTCTTTTTCGTGCCGTAAATGTATGACCCACGGCTTTACTTCCCTTCCAAAGGAAGCCATACTTAGGATTTTTACGCCCGAAAAAATCCATTGGTCCTGACCGGGTTCAAACCCGCGATCTTGGGTTTAGGAGGCAAGTATGGTAACCACTACACCACCAGGACCGACAGAGAAGACAAATGAAGGTAGTAAAAGTAAATATTGAACCTTGAAGGTAACATAATGCGTGGAAATAGATAAAACAAGCAACAAGGGGAAAAGGGCAGGGGAAGGAAAAATAAGCAAGAGAAACATATTAACTGAACAAAAATAATTGAAAACAGTTATCACAAAGTAGAAAGGGGAATATAAACACACAAACTGGTGTTGTATGCACTTTAGGCAAAAATATACCTGCTATCTCTCTTATCTCTAAAGGTAGCTTTCAGAGACATAAGTATGTAATGCATCAATAAGTGTTAGTTAATTACACGTTCAAAATCCTTACAATTGAACAGGGCATGTTGACAATCGGAAAGAGAGACTTGGTTTTACAGAATGCTTATGTTTATTCATATGGAGTGAAACAACAGTAGAAGTTAAACTATATAAAATGCTTTGTAAAGCTTACAAGTTAATATATGTAAGATATTCTTAGAAGCAGGATTAGCAAATTTTAAATTCTCTGGATAAATTGGGTCTGTGGAATGAATGATATGGTATAATTAGCACACAGTTTTGCATTTAAGACAAAGCAAGTATATGAGCCTGTGACCAGATGGTGTATTTTGGAAATAGATTGCTGCAAAATATACTTTTAAGATTAGAAGGTGTTTTAAAAGTAAGTACTTTTAAGATTAGGAGGTGTTTTAACAATAAGGTGGGGTACCAATTTA
This sequence comes from Metallyticus violacea, assembly GCA_030762175.1. Taxonomy (NCBI): domain Eukaryota; kingdom Metazoa; phylum Arthropoda; class Insecta; order Mantodea; family Metallyticidae; genus Metallyticus; species Metallyticus violacea. The sequence continues at coordinate 48,399,364 of CM060841.1, forward strand.
GTAAAAAAAAACTCTCAAATATGAATGCATTGATAAAGAATTGCGACCTTCTTTCAAAACAGGTTTTATACTCTCAATTTCATTGTGGTAACAAGGTTAATAAATTTCTTATTGGAAGTTTTTGGTTTGTACTGGAATTGTTGTGTACTGGGATGAAATGGAGCTGTAAAAGGTAGAAAGGACATTTTTGGTCTTGCAACTTTTGATTTAGGTTTTTAATATGGGTATTAGGAGATGAAAATTTTATTACAAATATGGTGACTGAAGATTGAAAGAGAAAATTGAATAGATCTTTTGATTAATACAGGGAATGACAGCTATCAAAATGAAGACATTTTGTAAATTAATGGGCTTAATATGCATGAAAGTAAGAAAAGAGCCATTGCATAAAGAGCATTAGGAGAGAAAAGAAGAAGTAAACTTAACTGAAAATTTGGAGTTGAGATTGGTAAGCAACTGACCGAGCCATGAATATATCTAAACCATTATAATGGTGCAACAGGTTCTGACTTGAGGAATTCCTTCTGTAAACGAGGCCATAAAAAGAATGGTATAAGACTGTGCCATTCTAGTGCCCATTGCAGGGCCTTTAATTTGTAGATTATTATCAAAACTAAATGCATTGCATTGCATTGCATAGGCTAAATGACGAATGAAATCCATGCATAGGGTATGAGGAGGTGCTCAAGAGTTCAGGAAATATCTTAACAGCTGGCTGCTAATTCTTCATGATGGGGAATGTTAGTATAAAGTAATGTCACATCAATAATGGCAAGGAATATATTAGAATGTGCCAGAGGGTCAACTTTCTCAACCAAGCATGTACACATAAAAGTCTAATAGCGTAAATATTTTTTTCTGGCAATAAAAAAATGCATGTGCTTTACAGATTTAATAATTATGCTCTTTGACATAAATGTAAATGTCATAAATTAAATGGCAATACTCATACTTTGGCATTTATTATGTTTTAGGTACCCAATTGCTCTTTCAATGGTGGCTTCTGGAGCTGTAAATGTGAAGCAGTTAATTACACATAGCTTCTCTCTAGAGGAAACTCTAAAGGCATTTGAGGTAGCTAAGACTGGAGAAGGTAACCCCATAAAAATTATGATTCATCCTTTGCCAAGAGATCAGTGTGCCTAATTGCAGAGACTTCTGATTTTATTTCAGTGTTGCCATAATAATGAAATAATAAGCATACGTTCCAGAATGCATTTTAGATTGTTATAATTGTAACATTTTATTTTGTTTTATTAATATTAGGATTGTCTTTTAAAATTATTTTAATATTTTTAAAGATGAACTTTTCCACTTTACAAGTATCCTTAATATATCACATATATGTATGAAATGTATGAGGAAAAAGGTTTATGAATAGAATAAGAGTTTAAACAGACGTGTAGCAGTTGTATTTTTGTAAAATCTTTACATTTCACTTGTGTGTGTTTTTTCCTTTTTTTTAATCAATGAATGCAGTAAACAGCAACAAACAATTTACCAGTATATGTAGGCATTCAGTTAGGGTTTAATTTCAGAAAATAAGTGCACATACTTGGAGCAGTACCCAAAATCAAAATACATTCAGCACTATATCCCAGGCACCTTCAACCCCTTTGAGTTTATATTAAAAGGAAAGGAAAGGAAAATTCCTATATAATAGTTTAGATAGCTTACCGAGTTCAGCTATACCAGTTTGGACATGTAAAAAAAAAATTCCTTTGTTGTTGCCTAGAATGAAATTTATTCCATCTAGCCAGAAATTAGGCATCTGACCACCTAAGCTACCCGAACATCATCATTTTAGAGTATTGTGTTAATATATTTATATAATTTTGAAGCTGTTTACAGTGAAGTATTATATTTAAACTAATACAGAGTGCGTGACTTTTTTACACACCTATTCACTTACTATCTTTAAATTAGGACAATGTTTCAGGAGCTAACATTCCCAAAAAAACCTATTTGAATTGGTCACCTGGGAGAATATTTTCATCCTAAAATACCAAAAAACCACAATGAATTTTGACCTTCCGCTGTGGGATCATCTTTCTAAATTCATTTCACATCCACCAGAGAGGTCACCACATATCACACGACAGCTTGCATGGGACCAACACGAGCACCAGGAAATACTGGGTCAATGGCTGAGAATGGAAATGCTGAAAATTGTCCTAACTTAAAGATAGTAAGTGAAGTGTGCAAAAAAGTCACCTACATTGTATTAGTTTAAATTGTGTTAATAACTGATATAAGGTTCTCAGTAAATCTCCAACATTCAAAAACACTTATATTATCCACAAAATTGTAAGAATTCTGATCAAGTTCTGTAACTCCAATATCTCATAAAACTGCTGATGCTTCTGGTTTAATTTAAGGATACTTTCCATGCCTTCTGAAGGACTCTAAATTGTTCAAAATATGGAATGAAGAATTTGTTTATTTTATCCTACCCTATCTTAAAAGTTTTACCTTTAAGTTAATTTGTAATTTTCAGGATTTTCTCTTTTGTAGTTGTAGAAACATTTTAGTTAAAATTTTGTCTGTTTCACATCCTGAAGTCCTATTTTTATTTGGTTTTTCTTTATTAATGCAGAAAAAAGTTATTTAACAGTTGGTATATCTCTTGTGAATTTTGATAGTTTTGATAATTTGTTATAAGAGTTTATAATTAAGCTGATTTTCATCATAGCTGTGACCTTTGACTATTTCCCATATAGGCTTAATGTTATTACTTGATTAAAAAGTTACGAGTGGAAGCTGACCAAAGACGAACATGTCTCATTTGCTCCTTGTGCAGTAGGTACAATGGGTATATTGACAGAAATCTATTGCTTCAGAATTGGTCTTTTTAACAAAAGAAAAATTAAGATTGGAGAAAATGGTTTCAATGATCAAGTGACTATGATTTGGCATGGCTTTGTGTTGATGGCATTATTAGTGATCAGCGGGGTGGAACTAAATCCCGTTCCAGAAATGTTGGAATGCTAAAGGGAATATCAGAAGAAATTACTGAATTGAGAAAGATGGAGAAAAGGCTAGAAATGAGAATAAGCAGATTAACTAAAGATATGAGAGAAATTATTACAAGCTATCAATAAAAAGTGGAAAATCTCGCAAACTATGATGGAAGGATAAGGAGACTGGAAAAAGCTGAGGCAAATAACAGAAAAATAAACATTATCATTTTTGAAATACAGGAAAATAGAGAGAGGAGAACTTTGCAAGAGGTTGAAGAAATATAAGGAAAAGCTGGGGATCCAACTACAGGACTGGGAAATATGTGACTCTTTTATAATAGGTAGAAAAAGAGTTAGACTGAGGCCAATATTTGTCAAGTGTACCACCGTGAAACTTTAAATGGGTGGTGCTGGAAAGTACAAAAAAACTTAGGGGTATGAAGATATTCATCAAGCAAGATTATGGGAAAGAAGAAAGAGAATATAGGGCTACTTTATTGAAACAAATGAAAAACCAGAGAAGAAGACAAGATTGCATATGCTAGGAGTTTGAATCTTTTCATAGACTGAAAGAAACAGGATATGAAGGACAAAATACAATAGTTGTGGGCTCAGCCAGCAGAGAGGATCAAAGTCCAGGAATCCAAGGCAGTGGCTGAGAAGAAGAAATTGCAAAAGGAGAGAAGGGAAAGATGAACAGCTGACCACATCACCATGATGCATAGTACAGTCTCCTTAACAGCTGCACAAGGATGCCAACAGAGAAACAATGGGTTCTATGGCTGGTCTGAATATGTGGAGAGAGGCAGGGTTGAGTGTAGTCTCCATGCCTGGGGGAAGTTATTGGTAGAGGAACAATGAGTCCCGTCAGATAAAGACGTGAGATTTACAAGAAGCAAGGTGAAGTTGGAGCACAATAGGTGTGGGAGAAAGGATTCAGTGTAGGGAGTGTGTACCTTATCTGTAGTATGCTGGAATGTTGAAGGGTTAATAGCAAAAATACAAAATGGTGACATTCATCGGATAATCAAGTGGGCAGATGTGTTAGCAGTGGTATAAATGTAGATATTCATGCATTCTGTCATCATTGTCACTGAGTATGGTTATTATGGAAAAAAATAGGTGAAGGTTAAAGGAAAAGATCGATTGTCTGGTGGCATAGGGTTATGTGTGAAAAGAGATAAAAGTTTTAAAATTAAGGTTGAAAAGAATTTAGGAGGTGATAAAGTGCTGTGGTGTATATTCAATGATGTATGTGGAAGAAGTATACAAGTGTGTTTAGGTATTGTTTATATCCACCTAGCTCTTGAAGCTTTTACGATTCAAATTTGTTTATTAAATTCAGACAAAACATTGAAGAACTAAAGGACAAATATACTGATGTAGAATTAATGCTAGTGGAGGATATTAAATGCAATAATATGGGAAAAACAGATTAGGGTAGATTTCATTGCCTAGGCCCAATAGAAGCAAATTTAGAGAAGGGTTGCAGTAATGATAAAATTTTTAATAATGAGGGCATATAGTTCTATGAAGAGAATAACTTCTTGATGTTTAATGAAGTAAAAGGGGAAGGTGAGGGGGGAAGAATTCATTTTTGTAAATAAAAATGGACAAAGTGTTGTAGATTATGTTAAGGTCTTAGATAGATTATAGTTGGCTTTGAGATTATGGATATTGCAAGTAATCACTACCCATTAAGAATGGAGATCCAAACAATAGAAGATAGTAGGAGAGAGCAAAATTTCAGGTTAGGTATCCAATTAAAACATTACAGATGGTTAAATGATTTAGTTGAAATACAAAGCTAAATAAAGAAGAGGAATGTATGGGGGGGAGATATTTTTCAGCATTGTTATAGGATAGAAAGGTTGAAGAATGTATTTTTAGTATAGAGGAGGCTGTTAAAAAAGCAATAACAAAATGAAAGTGGGGAGAGGGGAGATTAAAGGTGAATGATAGCTGGTACGATAAAGAATGTTCAGATACAAGAAGAAGGGTACAGAGGGATCTAAAATGCTGGAGACAAACAGGAGAGGAGACAGATAGGAGCAATTACCTTGTAGAAAGTTGGGGATGTACATGCTTATTAGAGATATAAAAGGAAGAGTGGGGAGAAAAGCTTAGTCAAAACTTAAATGAGGCAACAAAGAAGAATGACAACAAGGCATTTTGGGCAATGATAGATAAAATGTGCGAAAGAAAGGGAGGAGATAATGTGGTACCTCCAACAGAGCAGTGCAAGTTTTTTTCAGGGTCTTTTGGGAGTAAAAATTTTGGTTATTCAAGATAACTTGAATATTGATAATCTATGGAAAATAGATAGCAAAATTACTTCAAGTTTGGAACAAATTAAAAAGTTAAGACCTAACAAAGCATGTGGAATAGATGGAAATGTTGGAAAGCTTGGGTAGAAGACCTTAACAGATTAAGCATACTGGGGCGATTACTGAATTTAATCTTTGAAGAAGGAAAAATACCAAAAAAATTGGAGAGTAGGAATTGTCACTCCAATTTATAAAGGTAAAGGAAATATTATAAACCCAAAAAATTATAGAGGAATTAGTTCATTTTTAATTATTGGGAAATTCTTCACTGGTATGTTAGCAAAAAGATGACAAGAATGTGCAGAGAGAGAAAAGAAAATTTTAGTATTCCAATTAGGCTTCAAGAAAGGTAAAAGAAAAGTTGACAATATTTTTATAATTAGAATATTAGTCGATAAATATCTTAGTAACAAAAGAGGTAGATTCTATTTGTTATTTCTGGATTTGGAAAAAGCCTTCAACACAATTTCTAGAGAAGCACTTTGAATTAAACTGAGAAAGAAAGGAGTAAAGCAAAATTTTATAAAGGTAATTCAGAATATTTACAAGGAAAATTAATTTTGTAATAAATATGAAAGAGGGAGGGTTACAGATAAAATATCAAACAATGTAGGTCTAAGAAAAGGGTGTAAATTAAGCCCAGTTCTCTTTAATCTATTTATTGACAATGTTCTAGAAGAAATTAGTAAAGGTAGTGTACATTTGCCAACTATAAATAATATAGAGATACCGGGTTTGCTCTTTGCAGATGATTTGGTAACAGGTTCTTTAACAAGTGTTTGAAGCTATAGATACATATTGTAGAGAATGGGGTCTTAAGATAAATAAAAACAAATCTAAGATTATGGTGATGAAAAAAGGTTTCAAATTAAAAAAGTAGGAAAAATGGTGGTGGGAGGGCACATAAATTGAAGTTGTCAAGAAAATGGATTATTTAGGAGTTAGATTGTCTAGCAATGGGAAATGGAGCAATCAAATAAGGAAAGCAGTAGCAGAAGGAAAAGTAGCCATGAGTGTAAGCAGATCTTGTATAAAAAAATACCAAATATGCAAGTAAAATGGTTAGAGAGAATATATGGCTCAATAGTCATTTAGGGGCCAGACGAAGGATGGAAAGGGATAAATAGATTATTTTGTAGAATGGTCATAGGCTTACCTAGATCTTCACCTAATAAGATTGCCTCAATGAAACTAGGAAGATTGAACTATAAAAGCAAGGGCATAAAAAGAGTTCAGAAATATTGGTATAGAATAGGGAGACTAGAAGAGGAGAATATCATTAATCAGTGTTTGATAGCATAAGGAAAAATTAGGGGAGAGAAACTTGGTTATCTAAAATCCAAAATATCCTACAAGAAGCGGGCATGTATGGTATGGTACAAGGGAGAAAGATTGGGTAAAGGATTTTGGAAAGAGATAACAATAAGAATTGAGGATATTGAAAAACAGGAAATATGGGCAAATCTTAACACCAAAAAATCTCTGAAATTATATAGTACACTAAAAATGTGTGGGTAAGAGAAAAATATTAAGAAATTTATGATAAGGTAGGAAGGGAAGGATTGGCATAGTTTAGAATAGAAGTAAAATATTTAAGTGGATTAAAAAATGGATACTCTAAGGGGATATTTCCAATGTGTGAAGAACCAGATAGTACTTGGCACTGTATACTAGAATGTAAGCAAACCAAGTTTTGGAGGAAATGGTTCCTATTACAAAAGTGGGACAATTTACCAAATGAAATAAGAGGTAGAAGAATTTTACATTTAAAATCAAATGAAAACATTAAGGTACTGAGAAAATACATAGGCAAGGTAAAAACAAAAATGGTTATGGGTGTAAAATACTTAGGAAAGGTGCTTGAAAAATGGTATAGAATTGTCAGATACTGAAAGGAGGATGAAATGAGTGGGGGAGGAAATGGGGCTAGTTATCTAGCATTAGTTAAACAGGATCCTTATACACCAATAACCAGGGTGTTAGTGTGTATAATAAGGTCCTAAGAAATAAGCAACTCTCAAAGATGGAAATTTGGTCAAATGGGATTAATTAAAAAAGAAGGAAGGTTTAGTATTGTAGGAAATATAACTTAATATTGTATTGGATGCATAAATTCTTTTTAATGTTGTGTTTTGCTTTTGGTTGGATCACATCCCAGTCTCCTGGATATTCCAATATTCCTGCTGATGAACAGGGGACTGGAGGGCTGAGCCAATCAAATTGAAATAAATTTTGATTGGAGTAGGTGGCTTCTGGAATTGCTGAAGGCATTGTTCCTAATTGATATATTTTAAATTAATGTTTTTTTATTTGTGTTTATTTTGTAAAAAAATGTTGTATGTTGATACATGAGAAATAAATACTACTACTACTACTACTACTTGACTAAACTATTTTATTGCTACATCTTTGCTTTCTATATTAATTAGTTACTGGGGTATATGTTCTTTAAGTTTCTATATTTTGTTCTGTATATTTCCATGTTAGTGTCTTTACAGAGTAAATAGAAGACCTGCAGTGTTTCCCTTGTCTTTATTCTATTTTGAGCTTTGGTATGATAATTATCTCACCTTTGTACTTTTTATTTTCTTTTTTTGCTATTTCTTTAGATACATCAGTATTATATTTCACATATATTATTTACATCCTGAATTTATTAAACTATTTTCATCCTTTTCAGTTTGTTAATCTCTATAATATTAACCTATTTCATCAATCCAAATTTCATTTTATAACATTTTTCCTGTAATCAAATGTTTACATGACTTGAGCACAGTAATATGCAAAATTTAGTATCACTGGATGTTCATCCATTTCTGTTTGTTATAATGCAATCTTACTGTAGATAGTTTGGCTGTGATTATTATTGGTTGCTTAATAATATCTTGAAAATTGTAGCTAGCTAATAAATTCTGTAAACATTTATAAAAAAACTAACCCTGAGAGCAACAGCTCTGGAGAATAAAGGTTTACTGCACAACCACTGTGTCCTCTGTCTGTCTTGTCCTGGACGGAGTGCAGTATTGTGATCCATATTGAACCCTGCTGCAGCATAGTGTTCTTGATCTGGAGCATAACCTCTCCACCAAATTTTCATCACAAGGCTGGGTGAACTCTGTCCCTGACCTCCCTAACTTTATAAGCAAGCAGGTACCAGGGACTTCCCAGTCAGCAGTTTGGCAGTGCTAACTGCTAGACCAAAGAGGCACTGCAAACATTTCACCATTCAAAAACAATTTTAGCCACAGCTTCAATTAAGAAATATTAATTTAATGCATTGGCAACACCATAATCATCAATATTACCTAGAACTCCTGGGAAGATATGCTCTCTTTATCTGTAACTGGTGCAATTTGTATTATTTTCCTTGTAATTTTCATGCTATCACCAAATTTATCAACAATTTGAAAAAAATGTCTCCTTTTAGACTCGTTTATTTTACTTAGTATTTTACAATTTAGTTTATAACAAGCTTTTAAATAAGGTTAATTATTAATATGATATCACAGTTTTCTTTGGAGGTTTAAATGCCATTTTCTTAGAAAATTGACCTCAAACAATAATAATACAATATATAACAAATTATTGAACATATCATTCACTAGGTTGCTAGAATACAGGGATAACCAATTTTCATTCCTAAGGTCTTATTTAAATTTATTCATTAGCTCTTTATTTATGTTCTAGTTGTATTACAAGTTAGGCCTCTTTCTGACAGGCCATTGATAAATGGAAATACTGAATAAATTAGAAATTTGGTTTTATCGACAAAAATGTTAACCTATAGATGCTGCAGAATCTGGTAGGAAAGTGAAATATAACATTGCAAATTATAAGTGCCTAATAGAGAAATAGGTCTAGATTTTAATTCATTGTTCACATTAAAATCCACTGCAAACAATAAGTTACCATTGGCATTATAGAATGGTGAAAACCTTTTCTCTAATTCATGAAGTTAGAAAAATTTACCAAAAGGTGATATGTATATTGCTAAGATAAAAGAAGTATCTTCATTTATGTAGTGGCAACCACATTTGCCTCCTAAACCCAAGATTACGGGTTCAATTTCAGTCAGGATTGATGGATTTTTTGGGCATAAAAATCCTAAGTATGGCTTTCTTCTGAAGAGAAGTAAAGTTGTGAGTCCCATGCCATAGATTTACAGCATGCAAAAGAACCTCAAGCCTGAATAAAGAGGCCTCTGAGCAAAATTTATCAGCCATTTCATACCCTGAATTGAATGGGATGCTGATGACCTGAGATTAACATCCATAAATAAACCAAAACAACTGCAGGAATCATTACACTTCTTCCATTGCTCCCTGTGTACCACTTTCTGAAATTGAAATACAACTAATTGTATATACTAGTTAATTATGTTTTTATAATTTGCAGAAAATTATATCAAATTTGACTTATGTTGAGGTTGAAAATTTTGCATCTTTCTGTCAAATTCGTCCCAAAAGGAAGATTCCCTTTTGCTAGTTTTTGTGATATCCTTTACTGCAAATTGAGTTTGTAACTGTCACTCTGAATTGAATGCTTTAGTATCTAATTCTAGTATTTTTTTTTTTACTTCTTTTAGAACAATAGGTCTAGAATATCCAGGTATTCTCTATCTGAAAGCTAAAAAAGTACTAAAATTCTGCTGTATTTACCATTTTTTAGTTTTATGGTAATTTGTTCATTTAAAACTTCTAATACAGAGAGCACAGAAGCATTGAACTTCTATTTTAATGTGGTTTTACACACGGAAACCAACACACGTGTTATGTGTATGGACTCTCCCAGTATATATTTTTCTCCATATAACTCTTTGGTTGTTTCTTCAAATATTTTCAATATTATGTACTTCAGTACAGTTTCCCATTCCTCCTCTGATAGTTTAGGGAAGTTATTACAGTTCAATGCTATTGTTACTCTTAGTATGTCCATCATTTCAACAAAATGGCTGAATATGTAGAATTCAATTCCACTGTGTGATACATCTTGTATAAGCTTTTTTGGAATATCTATTCCATAAGTGTTTTGATATTCTAGCAGTCTATGTTTGGCAGTTTTATTACATTTAATGTGCACAACAGTATTTTTCACTTTTTTGTGTAATGAATTTATAATTTTTAGTGCCTCTCGAGCAATTAAATGAGATAACAGCCAAAATACTTCCTTTTAAGATCTTTTTCACTAATATTTGTAGTGTTGTCTGTGACAACTTTTAGAATACTTTTAGATGAAGTTGTCTATAATGGATTTATAACTTTGCAACCAAGTTATTATTTGCAAGTGAACCATTCATTGGTGATTAGTCCAGCAGTAAGATATTTAGCTCATCATTTTCAGTTAAAAATGAATGGTAACAGCCAAATATAAATCATTGTTTTTTTAACTTCATGAATTTCTTATCAGACAAATAGAATAGATAATTTTTGCTGCACATTTATGAGATATTGCTTACATGTTGCTCTAGAGGATATTACTTTTCTATTTGATGGATTCAAATCATTAATAAACTTCTTAAATCTACAGTCCTCCATAAAGGAGGAAGATTGAAAAACTAACAGATTTGAATATTACTTCAATTTGGAATCAAATACAGTGAAACATCCATTAATAATCCCTTCTGAGTAGGATATTTAGAACACACTTTATGGTTTCACTTACATGAGATTTAATCAGGACATATATTTCATGGAGCTTTGTTCATATCATCAGCTGTTAAAAGACTGTATAGATCATAAGTTTTTATGTTCATGTTTTTTTTTATATACGCCCTTTCCAATATTTTAATTCTTTTGGTTGTTGAACAGTTTTTGATAACTTGTCTTTTTCTATTTCGTGGTTTTCATTCCAAAAATGTGTTGCCACAGCTGATTTATCTATTTGTTTGTAACAGATGTTTCTCCAATGTTCCTTCAACCCAATGCCTATATTTCTATTTTCAAAATTAGAAATATAGGCATAAGGATAAGATTTACATATTTTGTAGGAAAGTGCTGTAATCAACTTATATAACAAATGATCATGTTTCACATTATCAAAAGCTTTTGATAAATAAAATTATAAGGTACCCTCCTTTTTATTCTGTTCTAATAACTCTAAAACTTGATGAACTTGATCACTAACAGCAATTATGTTTGAGAAGTATTTTCTAAAGTCATGTTGAAAGTTATGGAGCACCTTTCTGCCATTAAAAAACATCTACAAACATAGCTAGAATTCTTTAAAAAAAAAAATTCCAATCATAGATGTTTAATGAAATTAGCCTGTAATTACTAATATTAAATTTATCACCCTTCTTAAATACTGGTCTTACAATACTAATCTTTAAACAGTTTGGAATTTTTATTTTTTCATTTCAGGAATTTATGAGATATTCTAAGGGTGTTACTAATTCTTTCATTCTTACAGTATTTTAATAGTCCAGGACTAATTTCATCCCAATCTGATGTATTTTTACTCAGTACTTGAGTTGTTATTTTAATAATTTTATCCCTGTTTGTGGATTTTACATACACAGTTCTATTTACAGTATTCACATAACACAATTTTGATTATTTTGTGATAGTTCAGGTATAACATTCATATAATGGTTTTTAATATATACACAAATTTTAATTGGTTCTTTTTCAAATTTCCCATTAATATTTATTTATAAGTCTTTCAATTCAGTTGTCTACCCCTTTATTTTATTTAAATTTTCCATAAAGATTTAGATGCACCTTTAGAACAATAGATTCTGTGCATAAATGCTGTTTGTGTATGCTCTTTTAATTCTTCTAAATATTCTTTCCTAAGTTTTTTATAGTTTTTTATAGTTTGGGAGATTTATTTTAGAGGTCATGGAGACCTCAAGGATCTGTTCTGAGCCCTCCTCTTTTACTGATGCATATAAACAATCTCAAGATGTAGGTAATACAGTTCTATTTGCAGATGACACAAGCATATTGATAAATGAAAACGGTTTTAATGATTGTGCCATTTAATTAAATCTAGCACTGAGCTCCTTGTGTGTATGGTTCAAATAAATTGTCTCTAAATCTAGGTAAAACAAATGTTATGAAATTCACTCACAGACTCCAAATCCCCTATTGCAGACAGGATATTATAGCAGTTATTTCTACAAATCAAAGACATTAAATTCCATGGTTTAATAATTGATAACCTTCTGAATTGGAAAAATCACATCAATCTTATCATACCTAAACTTAGCAGTGCATGGTATGCAATACTTTCATTAGTGACATTGAATTCAACTAAAACTTTAAAATTAGTTTATTATGCTTATTTCAATTCAATAAGAAACATGGTAATATATTTTGGGGAAACTCAGTTAAAAGTGAAAGTGTATTCCTATTACAAAAAAAAGTTACGAATAATCACTGGTACACAAGCCTGCTCATTCATGTAGAAGCCTCTTTAAGCGATTTGAAATGTTAACTCTTCCATGTCAATATATATTATCCCTCATGAACTTTTATATAAGAAATAAAGAAAATGTTGTACAAAATCAAAACATGACAAGGCTACTAAACAAAATAAATTTCCACAGGCCGATTTCAACACTATTCGTGCCATCATTTTCATTATTGTGACAAAGTGAAAACAAATAACTACGTTTGAACATTTAAAGCTCGCGGTAGTGTTGTTCAACCGTTTTGTTAGTTTGGAGGCAACCACTTACCGATCAGGTGGCACCACGGTACAGCAACTTAATGAAACAGGTTTGATCAGTTTCAAAGCAACCGCTATTTATTTGTCCTCAACAATCGTAACTAGTCGGCTTTCTTCGCTACAACTTGTCACTGTTCAGGAAGTATTGACATAACGATGTCATTTTTATCTCTGTGTGTAATATCAAGGCTATTACAACTGGATTGGTGACTTTCCAGTTGTGAACGCCAAAATTCTTGGATGAAACCAGCGATAACCCGTCGGACGATACAAAAATTAGCGCTCGATGCGGTCACCGGTTAACATTGAGTTGCATACCCCAATTAATACCGCAATCAGACTCGATGGAATGCATGGGGATGGAGTAAGGACAATTTTTACTATTAGTGGGAATGTAGTAGAAAACGTTGGTATCCTGATATGCTTGCCAAACGCATAAGTGAGAGAGTAATCAGTGGTGGTGAAAGAAGTACACAAAGTGTAAAGTTGGTTCAGGGTGGCAGTTTGGTTATATGGTATTATTATTTTGTTCATAGGTCTCTGTTACTGCTTAGCGAACTCACTGATTGCTCCAGGAACTAAACTAAATTATGTGATAATTTAGTCATGCTATGAGAAGGAAGCTCAATTAGTTGCAACTAAAGTCTAAGTGGAGGCAAAATAGCAATGACATACAGAATTTGGTAAATAATGCACTATTAAATTGCACCATGGAACACGATTTTATAGAAACAATCTCAATGCAGGTTCCTGTTCTTTTACAGTATGGTTTCAGATTTCTTCTACCCAAACATGGGTGGAGTGGAGGAACACATATTTAATCTATCGCAGTGTATCCTTAGCCGTGGGCATAAAGTGGTGGTATTGACACATTCGTACGGCGAACGTGTAGGAGTGCGTTATATGACTAATGGTTTAAAGGTAATATTGCCTCGCATTGCAGGGTTGTAATGCATGCATGTACATCTCATTCTATTGATCCAGACTTGAGTGAGAGCTCTATGAGATAGAGAACATGTACCTCCCCCCCCAAAAAAAAAAAACATAACTAAGATGAATTAAGTTCAAAATGTTCATCCATAAGTTATTAAGAATTCCTTGAGAGAATTTTTAAAGGTATGAACTTACTTTCATTTCCTAATAATTTAATTCTGTGAATAAGCCTTATATATCTGAATTGCAGAATAGTAGGCACCCCTCTGGAAAACTTGTAATGAGATATTTGGCACATAAAAAGCATTCCTGTTTCTATTATCGAGTCCATGTATGGTGAAATTTGATTAAAATGTTGAGATTATATGTCATATTGTATATAACAAGTTTTATATTTTGTAGGTCTCTGTGACTGCTTCATGAACTCATTGAATTCTCAAGAAACTAAACTAAACGCTACTATATAACACAAGGTTTTATATATATAATATAAAGGAAAAATAATGGTGCACTATTAAAAATGTAACTAAATAACCCTTCTGTGGCAAATTATCTAATTGCCATAAAACAACTCAAGCAAAAATAATGGTGCACTATTAAAAATGTAACTAAATAACCCTTCTGTGGCAAATTATCTAATTGCCATAAAACAACTCAAGCAGTTTGAAATATATACATACATTTTTTTTTTCCCCCCCCTGTGAGAGTAAGTACATTTACATTTTTGAAAAAAGTTTTACAGGATTCTCCTCTTTTCTTTGCACAGATTATTCTAATACCTTTCTTTTGCAAGCTGAAAACTTTTTTCTCTTTAAGAAGAATTGCCCCAAAAAACAAGTTCATATTTCATACAGAATGAAAAATGCAAAGTATATTATATGCGAGCCATCTTTTGTTAAGATCATTGTAAACTCTTAGAGCAAAACAGGCTAAAGTAAGTCTGGGAACTATCATTTCAATATGTTTATTCCAATTAAGGTTTTGATCAATTTCTAACCCTAATAATTTGTATGTCTGATTTTGATAATTGATTGTGAGATATTTTATATATATTCTTTGTTCTGAATTGAATACAATTTGCCTTGTCTGTTTTCAGTGACATTTTATTGGCTTGAAATCCTACATTTATTTCTTAAAAAACTTTTTTAATTGTATTTGACAGAAATTATTGTGATATCTCTGTTAGAGGCACATTAATATCATCTGCAAAAAGTAATACTCTTGATTCATTACTTAAATTATTTGGCAGGTCATTGATTAAATTTAAAAAATTAAAGGCCCCAATATTGATCCAGCATCCTTTATTTACATGACTCATCGTCTTGGCACAGTAGAACTCTAGCAGTTCAAAAATAGTGATTACAAATCTGTTACTTTTTCTTAGTGTTTTATCAGGGCAACTGATTACAATTTTTTGCATTCAATTACACAAATAATATTTTAAACCATTTTAGTGTTACATTATCTAACCCATAGAAATCTATAGTAGTTCATGATGTATACAGTCAAATGTCTTTATTAAATCACAAATGAAGAGTGTTAAGACGACAGATTCAATTCACATTAGCTTCACTGTGTTAGTTCCATATGAAATTTTTTTTTAAAAATTTAATAAATTTGGTGAGCTCATTCATGAGTGGAAAATCAAAGTTGATTAAATTTTTACTGTTTTTTAGAATGAAAATTTTTTCATATTTGCATAGCTCTGTTGGGTTGTGAAGTTCTTTCAGCAGCTCAGCTTCTGTTTTAATTTCGTGATTTTGAGTCTAAAAGTTAGCTGCCACTGCTGATTTATCAATTTGGTAAAATATATATGTTTATAAAGTGTTCCGTTCCTCAAATTTATAAATTTCTCTTCATTTTTCCAATGTATTTTTTATTACAATCTGTACTTTTAATTTCATACATTCCTGATTTCTGTTATATTGGTATGGTGTCTTTTACTGTGTACCCTAGTACATTTTTTAATATAATATTTTTTCTTTGGGGATAACTTTATGTTCTTTGAACATCTTATTGAATTTGTTGCGGTAAGTTGGATGATATGTGAAACTTTTGAATTTGTATCTTTCCTTTATGTTCTTCAGTGTGGAAACCTATATAGATTTTTGTCCTTGAATTTATTGATAATTTTTACTATTGTGTCTTTGTTGAACCCATTGATTATTGTCTTAGTTATCTGTTGATATGCTGTTTTGTACTCATTTCTCTGAGTGGGATGTTAATTATTCTGTGTTGCTGTAGAACACTGCATATTTCTGGATGGGTGTATGATTGTTTTTTAAGCAATTTTCTGTATGTCTCTTTTTCATGGATTCGAAAGTTCATTCTTGAATTATTTATAATTTTTAAATCTAAGAAAGGGAGTCACCCATTTTTCTTCTCTTCCATTTTAAATTGTATAGATTTTTGTTATAAATTAAGAAGCTGAAAATAATGGGGCCTTGGTCATATGTATTTCTAAGGAAATCATGAATAAATCTGCTAGAAACTGGGACAGGGCTGTCCCATTGCCAGACCAAAAACTTGTAAGTAGTATTTTTTCTTAAAACTGAAGAAATTACTAGTGGTAGCTGTTTTCATTAGATCCCATGGAGAACAATGCTCAAGGATATTAAACACATTATACATCGTATTACAGTAAGATCAGTGGTTTATTATTGTTTTGCATTATTTAAATTATAGCAACTGATCATATTGGTTTCTTTAATTTTTTATATACTTTTTTTGTATTATTCACTGTACAGGCATTGTTAATTTAAAGTTTTTAAGATAATATGTTTTGAAGTGTTTGAATATGCCAAATAAATTTCCCATTGTACTTGTATGCTAAAAAAAAAAGTAGCAAACTTTGTAGAGACAGGTTCTTTTCTGTTAAGGTGCTGAACAGAGAATATATTGAATCTTCCACAGACTGTTGTGATTCCTGATTTGTAAGGTGTGTAATGTCATGGGTTATGTAAATTTGTGCTTGTGACATTTTGCTTCCATATTCGCTTGTACCCCAAACATTTAACCATAGATGATGTTTAGGGTAAAATAGAGTACTAAGGGACAGAAGAGGTTTTCAACATCAAGCCACTGCCACAGTTGGCCGAAGTTGTTAAGGCATGGACTTGTGAGCCAGAGGTCTGGGGTTCAATTCCTACCATGACTGTCCTACTGACTGAGTTTTTATCCAGATTTTCCTCAGTCTTCATAAATGGCAAATGGGGAGGTACCCTAAACTTAGGCTTGGAACACTTCCATCCTTAAAAAAAATATTCCTTTCCCAATTTATCATTTCATTTCATGTATCATCAGTGTCCACGCCTGTGGTGCCTCAGTGGTAAAAATGGGCATTAAACACTATTAAAAAAAGCATCAAGCTAGTTTAATTTTTTTGCAATAATGAATAAATGATACGTTAGTGCTAGGAAGCTTGTGAGCATTAGTGTTATATAGTATTGAGATAATAATTGTGAATATTTTTAATGGTGTATCTTATTGGAAACTGCATACAATCAATTGAGTTGTTATTCCTTATAATGGTTGGTTCATTTGTGATAAAACATTTCAAGTAGCAGGAAGTTGTGTATGTGTTTTTTTTTAATATTGTTTAACACCAATTTTTATTAAATATTGTAACATCACAGGCAATGGACACTGATGATATAGTATGAGATGAAGTGATAAATTGGAAAATAATTTTTTTTGGAGAGAGAAAGAAGTGTTCCAGCCTAAGTTTACATCATATCCCCAGCATGCTGCTCATGAGAAGAACTTGGAAAAAATTTTATTCAGGGAGATGGTCCTGGTGAAAATTGAACTGCAGACCTTTCACTCATAAGTTAATGCCTTAGTAACCAAGGCCCTCATTACTAAAGAATTTGGGTAAATATATATCCCATATGGCAACATAACAGAAACGTATACAGAATAACCTTGTAAAAAATCCAGTTTGTGACAAATGTGTTATGTTGCTCTATAGAAAAAATGAACTAATCTTAAGACATTTGGTGGTCAGTCCACAGAGACCTACAAACATTGAACTTGTCATATACAATTACCACAGTAGCTTTCAATTTGTATTTACAAAAATTTGTCTGCATCTACATAAATAATTACAATGAAAATAAAAAAGAACACTTAGAACAATTCAACCAACAACAAAAACAGACAAGTCACTTAATCATACAAATTTTATTATATACATATTTACATATACATTGATATGTTGTGCAGTATAATATTGTCACTCATATATTCCTTTACAGAATATGTTATTATCTAGTGCACATGAGATCAAAGCACTTTGCTTGGGCAGAAATGCAGTCTTAAATTAAGACTCAAATATTGATAGCCTTTTTTTGTTTTACTTTTATCATCATTTATTTTGGAATGGCACTGTATTCTTATCTCTAAAGACAAACTTTCTTCTCAAACTGTTTTATAGATTTAAAATAAATCTCTCTTTGTTAGAGGAGGATTATATAGGGTACTCTGGAAAATTTTGAAAGTCAGGAATATTATAAAATTAAATGAAGCTGCTCATTCATTCAGGAAAACAGTATGATTTATTTTACTTAATAGCTATGCCATAGCAGCAGTTCAGAACCTCTCTTATACTATTTGCCTATGTTTGTGTAGGTTTATTATCTGCCCGTAAAAGTATTCTACAATCAGTGTGTGCTTCCAACAATGGTGTGCTCTCTTCCTCTTATTCGTTACATCTTCATCAGAGAAAGAATTACAATAGTTCATGGACATTCTGCATTTTCTGCATTGGCTCATGAAGCAATGGTCATCGGAAGACTCATGGGATTGAAGGTAATGACAAACCATTACATTTTATCCATATAGAAAAGATGAGCATTACATATTTTAGAAGAAACTAAATGAAAAATTGGAAAAGTGTAAAAGCTTGAATTATGCAACATTTCTTTCCACTTTTGTAGTGGCAGCCAAGAGGTTCACTGGATTTAGACAGTGCTTATTGTATCTATTGTTTATTTTTGAAAAGCAAAGAAAGTAAAAACATGTAATATTTGTCAACTTCTGCTTTGTAACTGAATAGATCTGGTTTCAAATCTAGTAGGAACCAAATCTCATGAATCATTTTCCTGTTTTATTTTCCTTGTCCTAAAAAACCAGATACAGGGAGATCAAAGTCCATCAAGCCAGATTCATCATTAAAACTGGGGTCCTGGGTTTTCACTTGCAGGCTAGAACTGCCTTTTCAATGAAAAGCATTGCTGTGAATATTAGAAATCTGAAATAGATAACAATATATACTATTGGCAAAAATTCTTAGACCATAGCCTGGGTTTTCACTTGCAGGCTAGAACTGCCTTTGCAATGAAAAACATTGCTTTGAATGTTAGAAATCTGAAAAAGGTATACTATTGACAAACATTCTTGAGGGTTGCAGCATGATTAAGTAATTACTTAGTGACTTTCTATTTCCCCATGGCAGCTGTACTAAGCATTAGTTCCACAGCTCCTATGTTTGCAATTGTGGTAAGCCATAATATTTTCTGTTTTGCAGACAGTGTTTACAGACCATTCACTTTTTGGATTTGCTGATGCATCAGCAATCATAACCAACAAACTTCTGGAACTCTCCTTAGCCGATTGTAATCACTGTATATGTGTATCTCATACAGGGTAAGTCTACTGAATCTGGCACAAGCCATTACTGATATGTGCATCTTATAATTTGATGTAATGTTATCTAAATGACAAGTTTTAAGCTACAGGTCATATTAGAATTAATCATTGTTGCACTACATTCACACAAATATCCTGTCAAGTTATTGAGATCTGCGGAACAGATATAGTCCCAAGTATTATGTCAGAGATACTCTAATTCTTTTTAAATTTATATTTTATTATCTGTGCAGCTGCAATATTATCTCTGTTAAGGTTTTATGTTTGAGTCAATGAGTTCAAAAACTAGTTGCCTCCACTTATTTTTTCAAATTGATTTTTCCTGGTTATTGTATTCTCCCAAAATGAATGCATTGGTAAAGTAGAAAATGAGTTATCTACTCATACGGAGCGTAGAAAATATTAAACCATGAATCCTCTTATTTAGTTTGAAAATATGGCATATCCAAAAGATGAATTGTTTTTTAACTAAATTGGACATTATATTACCAGACAGATGTGTTATAGCTGTTGTTTCTGAGCTTGTACTCATAATCTAAAGTAACATTCAGTCCTGTGTATATTTACTTGTAAGTTCTATAGTTTTGTGTGCTTTTACTGCCAATGTATGAGGGCTTTTCAATAAAAAATTATATTTTTTCACAGATATAATTTCTTACACTAAAATTTAACTTTATGATATCTTGTTAGCTTAATGCATAATGGTATGCATGGTAATAGTTTCATTGTTGTTGCTTTTGGTTCTCACTGTGAAAGGTGTGGAAATTCAGACACATTCAGTTTCTCCTGCAACAAAATGTAGATGATACTCAATAAGCAATATGCTACTGTAAAGTCTTTTTGTCTCATATCTTCAGCTGAGGTCTATGCAATGTTATAGGAGGGCTATGGAAAGTTTGTTCTTCCCTCCCTGTAGCAAGCTTGAAGATAGTTTAAAATGTTTAAAAGAGAGCAAGTAATCAGCTTTTAAGGAAGCTGGACATGGCACTCCAGTTTGTGCTGTAATGGAAGGAAACATTAACTCTGCTACTGTCATTGTAAGAGAGGATTGTTGAATAACATTAAGAACACCATCAGAAATTTTGAAAATTTTACTGGGTGCCAACCACATGTTGGTAACTGAAAAGTTGCACATGAGGCATGTTTGTGTACAGTGGATTCAAAGACTGCTGATTCCAGAACAAAAGGACATTTGTCTGCAGGGTTGCATGCAATTGAAAATGATGTTACAGGAAGATGCAGAGTTTCCTTCAAAGGTAATCACTGCTGATGAAATTTGATTAAATCATTGTGATCCTGAGAGTAAGCAGCAAAGCTCTGTGTGGAAATCTCCATCATCACCAACAACTTATGATCATTCATTTTTCAGTATTCAAGGAAAGGTTTACGAGCATGTCATACCAGCACAAATAACTGTAACTGGCAATACTACAAAGACGTCTTGAAAACTTGCAAGACCATATCACAAACAAAAAGTCAGATTTCTGTCTAACAAGCTGGATGCTGCATTATAATAATGCAGTGCTGCACATTGCAAATGTTGTTGCTGAATATCTCACAAAAATCAATGTGAAGTGTGTCTCTCACCCTCCCTAAAGTCCAGATTTAGCCCCGTATGACCTTTTCCTTTTCCTGAAATTGAAGAAATGCCTTCAACAGAAGCAGTGGTTGTTAATTTCATTTATTTACAGATGCTCTTTTAACATCGGCATGCCATTCAATTCAGTGTATGAAACAGCTAATAAATTTTGCTTGAGGCTCTTTTATTTGCTGTAAATCATGACATGGGACCCACAGCTTTACTGCCCATTAGAAAGAAACCATACTTACGATTTTTACCCCCAAAAATCCTTTAACCCTGGCTGGGATTGAACTCGGAATCGGGTGTACGAGGCAAGTATGGTTACCACTAGACCACCAGGGCCGATAGGAGTGGTGAAAGCTGCAGAGGCAATTCTGAAGGTCATGTCAAAAAAATGGTTTCCAGCATGTCTTTGAAGATGAATTGCTGAATGGGTGCATGGCACCGAACTACTTTGAGAAAGAGCATCAAAATTGTGAGGATGAGTAAAGATATGTTGTCTAAAGAAAATTATCATTCTTTTTTGAACAGTCCTTGTAGTATTGATCTAAATTGCTATATATAACTCACAGCTATACAAAATAAGAATTTAAAATATATTTATGAACAAAAGAAACTGAGAGCTATATAAAATTAAAACTGGAGCAACAAAGGATTTCAAATATAGCACATACCGAGGAACATACATGAAATAAATATTGGTGGTGATTGCAAATGAAAGGAAGCATAATATCAAAATCACTGTGTTGAAAAGCAAAGAATGAGTATGTATCTACCTTCCAGGATAACTCTAAACCTATAATAATGCAGAAACTACATAGATGCAATCTTTGGTTCCCATCCTAAGGAGTTCCCTCATGGCCTTCCATTACATTGGTAAAAAGTTATTGATGTTGGTGGTTACTATATTTAAATTAACAGGTGTTGTTTTCATCATTTTGTAGCATTTTGATGTTCCTAATCTAAATGTTACATATTTTTTGGTTCCCTAATATAATGTAAAAAAAAAAAAAAAAAAAATTGCAAAATGTATAAAATATAAAGCAGATTATTTTTTTTCAAGGAAAAATTTTACTTGTGTACTCTACATATAATGCACTATGTGTATAGAAAGATTAAAGCACAATGAGATATAAGAGACACAAATGCAAAAACTTTGTATTCTAGACACAAGAGTGACAGAAAAAGAACAGATGATTGTAGCCTGCTGCAGTTTAACAGAATTGGCAATTCTATGGTTTGTGCTCTTTCTTATACTTGTAATAAAATGCTAGACATCAAATAACCTTATGATCTTTTTTTATTTTTTGTTCGTAACAATTCTGTAGTGCATTTCTCATTTTGAAGAGGAGTAAGTAAAAGATATAATAATAAAGGCCAGGTAGGTATTAGACTGAAAGTTGCTTAAAATAATTTCATTTCTAATTGTGGCAGTTGTAGTTATTTTTTTTTATGACATCTTCATTACTGCTATAGGTGGCCAAGATCTTTAAGGTGCAGACTTGTCAGCGGGAGGTCTGGAGCTCGAATCGCACCAGGACCGTCCTTACTGATTGAGGTTTTTTCCAGGTTTTCCTCGGTCCTCATAAATGGCAAATGCCAGGGAGGTACCCTAAACTTAGGCCTGGAACCCTTCCTTAAATAAAAAAAAAATCCTTTGCCAATTTAGCATTTCATTTCAAGTATCATCAGTGTCCACTGACTGTGGTACCTCAGTATTACAAATGGGCATTAAACACTAATAAAAAAATCTTAATTTTATACACATATGCATGTGAAAGAGAAACGAAAAATGCTACAGAGGTTTAGTTTTCTTGTACACTCTTCTCATATGCCCTGTGCACAAAACAGCCTGGAAAATTACATTATTAATGTCTGGTAATTCCTAAGCAAATTTTCCTAATTTTTTCCCTATATGGGAGAAAGCTTTTCATAATCATAAGTGTGCCATGCCAAACTAATCTGCATATAAGAGAAATATTTATCCATGTAATTCACATGCAACATAAAAGTTAAGTAACCAGGAACTGTTTTTACCATTTTTTCAGCAAAGAAAATACCGTTTTGAGAGCCCGCGTACCTTGTGATAGAGTTTCTGTGATTCCAAATGCTGTAGATACAGCAGTGTTCATGCCAGATTCTAGTCGGCGCAGTAAAGATGCAAGTAAGTAGTGTATAAAGGCTTTTTAGATAATTTTGATATACAACAGAACCCCTCTTATCTGAAGCAGAGATTTAAGATAAACCATGAATTTCAGAAATCTGAATCATATTTTAAAAAAAAAGTATAGTTAAAGAAGTACTTGTCAGTATTAGTACTCTACACTTGTGATATTATTTAGGCACCTTAGAACACTGCTCTTCAAGTTTACATTTCATTTTCACCCAGTCTGAAACATTTGGCAGCCCAGCATCATAATGTGCTGTAGTATTTCACAAGATTTTTTTCTTCTCACTGTCCCAAGTTTCTCCCCAATTTTTATCACCATGTGTTTCTGTTTGACTGTAATATGGATGGCAAAGATTTGCATGTTGCAGTAAGGTTTCAGACTGCAGGCATACCAGTTCTCACCGAAATTTAACTGCCTTTACTCTTTTGTGCAGTAAAGTAACATTTGAAAGCCAAATGAATTACCTGATAAGGGCATCCTCGTTCCACTCCACAGCAGAAGGGTTCTGTTGAACAATCGTATACTATGCACATATTTGCACCAAAGACAAAGGAAAAGTGAATGTCAAACAATTGCATAGAAATTATATTCAACCTTAAAAACTTTAAAGAGAGATGGAGACTGGAGTATTTTGGTTCATGTGGGTTTTAGTTGACCAAAGGTCAGATAAACCGTAAAAGAGATGGAGGAAGAAGTATTTTGGTTCATGCAGGTTTTAGTTGACTAAAATTCAGATAAACAGGATTCTACGTAGTGATTTCCCTGTCATGGACATTAAAAGGAGAAGTTCTGACATAATATATCTACTTTCTTAAGCAAGTAATGTTATAATCCTGTGGATATCCATCCTGAAATACAGCAACAAGAAAGTTTAATGCATTTTGCATTAAGTTTATAAATTTGGAAAGAATGTAATTATACGCATCAGAACTCGGCAACACAGTCCTCTTTAGTAACATAACAGTGACAGACTCTTTAAATAACAATACACTATCTCTCAACAATGAATATGAAGAAAGGACAATATTATGAACAGCTGCTTTTAAAAACATGATAAATTCACAGTGAATGAAAGCAATGTTGGTCAACAGTGCTTCTGGTATCTTCATGTCTCTTAAATAGTCATTAGTGAGCATACTAGAACTCTGTTATGGTGATTAAAAGATGAAACAGAAATAACATTATAGAATGTGCAAATGATGGGAGGTCATCAGATTAATTGTTACTTGCACACCACATTGATACAGATTTGAGTTAAATAAGATAATGAATCAAATGTTGTAATCTAACTATCAAATCCAGTAGTTTAGAAAGAATTTTTGTGATCCTGAATATGAACTCTGAACATTACTATAGATAACATAATTAAATACAATAGAAGTAGTGTTTTTTTTAACTAATCTTTATTCTTTCGTGTTAAATCATAAAGGAATTTAAAAATTATGGATGTTGTTTCCTGATGATTAAAACCTTGTAGCATTTAGCCTTAAAAAAATTAGGATTTGGTTTTACACTTAGTAGATTGGGATTCATTTTCATTTTCCAAAGTGGGCACCAATGCAAGCTAAAGTAAAGAGCCTGCTTAAATAAAGCAAAAAGAGGAAAAAAGTTTTTCTATTTTTCAGTTATTTGAAATGTACTTTGCTAAATCTCCTATGCAGGATTTCAGTTGGAAGATAAAAGTATCAATTTAAAGTATATAACTGCATTTTTCTTCAATTGGCTGAAATTGTTCTAGTTATCGTTGTGGTGGTGAGCCGATTGGTGTACAGAAAAGGTGTGGATTTAATGGCACAGGTCATTGCAGAAATCTGCCCTCGTTATCCAGAGGTAAAATAATTTGTTAAAATGAAATTACCATGACTAATATAGATTTAAATAGCAGGGATTTTCACAGTGAAATATAGTATAATATAACAAATTAGGGTTGTAAGCCATTCCTCTTAAATAATTTGTTATATTATTCATGACTAACTTTAGACATTGCAAAAATTCACAGCATTCTTGTTTATATAATTATTTAAAATATATAGCATTAACATAGAGTAAACTTATAAGATCTATATAATGCAGAAAATAATTTTTGCTATACAGCTGCAGTTTATAATAGGTGGAGATGGTCCAAAAAGATGGCTGTTGGAAGAAGTTCGAGAACGTGGAGGGCTGCAAGACCGTGTAACTCTTCTAGGCAGCCTTGAGCATTCACAGGTGCGAGATGTTCTCATACGTGGCCACATATTCCTCAATACTTCCCTCACAGAAGCATACTGTATGGCAATTGTAGAAGCAGCAGCGTGTGGGTCAGTGAATTCTTATTCTTAGAATAAAAACAATGTAACTACTCTGCACCACTTAGGACAGAATCTGCTCTCATCAGCGCATAACCAATGAATGCTTATTTGGATGATTTTGTTTATATTGTTCCAGTTTTATAAAGCACATGTATTTTGTAGTTTACAGGTTGTCAGTACAAAGGTTGGAGGCATTCCTGAGGTACTGCCAAATGATCTCATTTACCTTACAGAGCCAGATGTGCCTTGTAAGTATCTTTGTGAAATCTTTTTCTGGCTGTATCATAATCACTTCCCAACTTAGGGTTGCAACGGCTCTGATATCATAGCACATCTATTTACCATTTTTGTAGTCTTCATACAATTCTCCTTCATAGTGGTTTATAATGTTACTAAATTAATGTTATTCTCTTGATTTCACTACTATAAAGTAATGTTAGTTGTAGCTACAATTTTATAAATGTGATTGTGGTTGCTGTGCCTGACTTAATGGAGTTGTTCCATTTTGCCATTAGATGGTGGTAGTGTATATAAATGCAGAAATCAGTGGACTACATTATGCTAGATGAAGATGGTGCAGTAGCAATGAATAGCAGGGAAAATCAGAGACCCTGGAGAAAACCTGCCCAGATAACACTTTGTTTGCTGCAAATCCTACTTATGGCTGCTGGGATTGAACCCAACTTGCCTTGGTGGGAGCCAAATAGTAACCACTCAGTCACAGCACTGCCATTTTATTAAATGTAACATAAGTTTGTTTTATTTTTTAATGTTCTTTTTATTGTGCACAAATCATTTGAAGCTTATTATATTTGGTACTTTATTGTTCCATTTTTTGCGCTAATGTTTACAGTCCACATTGTTAAAGGCAGATATTTTATTTTTCCTGCAAGGCCATTAATTTAGAATTTTTTTGCTTTCTTTTCAAGCTATAGTCTCAACTACAAGATATATGCTAAATGTGGTCAGTTGTTTTCATTTCTCTAATCTATTGTTATATTATCTGCATTTTAAATTATTTTTGTTAGTCTATTTGTAAATCAATGACTAGAGCTCAAAAGCTTATACATTTATTTAAGCTAAAATATGCAGGCAGAAGAGCATTAAAAATATGAAACAGGTAATGGGGGGGGGGAAGTATTTTATACATTTAGAACTTCAGTTTTTAATTACAGGAATGTAAATTGATATACAAAACAAAATTGCAATTTTTATTGGTGCTTTGATTGTGCATAATCACAAATGTGTTTATAACAAATTCATAATTTGTTGCCTGTCTTAAATAATTTTTTTCAGTGGAAAATACTCTGATTCTGCCTGAGGTATAACAGGATAATCATGCTATGTCAACAAAGTGTCAATACCATGCAGCTCAAGCATAATCACAATGCATTTTTGTAATTTCAAAATCATATTTAGTTGCCAGTTCTCAAAAGAATTCTTTTTTCAGTAAAAAAATAGTCTTTCCAGTTTGATTAGAATATACCTAAAATTGGTAATTACTATTGCATTTATATAACAGCAGAATTACACCTCTGAAAGTGTAACATTTAATTTTTTCATAGTTTTTGTGAGCACTCATTACAAGTTTGCTTTTCAGCTAAGTTTCTTAGTGCTGAGTCTGATGGCACCACTAGTTATTTTTCTAGGAATAACCAAAGTGACCTAATTTTGGATTTCCTGCTTTTATTCAAGTTTAGTACAGGTCACAGAAAACAGATTGCCTACTTAATATGGCAATTACTGTTAAAATTAGAAGTAAATATATTGTTTCATCCGCCCTTTTAGCAGCTAAATATTTCAATTTAGCTATTGTCAAATGTTGAGATATAAACATCCCTCCTTCATGGGGGGTTTTTTTACACATCTTACAGAGAACAGTGCTATTGGAAGAAAAGTGTATTCACTGAATTTGTGCATGAAACCATAGTTAATACCAAATTTTGGTATAATGTGCACACAACTTAATTAACAATTCATAATTTAGTCATATTAGCAGTACAGAATGGGTTAACTTTACATGCATTTGATATAGTTTTTTTTAGCTTTATTCCAGAATGCAGTGGTTTGCTTAATAATGAAATATTTTAATATGACCACAGAGTAGCGCAATAAAATGTCCCCCCTCCTGTCTACATTAAAAAAAGGTAAAATGTTTGGATGCTAGTGGCTTGGGATTGCTGATGTTAATCGTTTTATTTCTCCTTACCTGGCTTCTCAATTTATGTTTTTCTGGTTATCTTTAATATGTTGGATAATGCTAGTAAATGTTTTTGTTTGGATTGATAAGCAGAGCCCAGAAGTTCAGGCCTTTATTTTGGTTAAAGTAGGCAGGCAAAAAGGCGCTTAAATTACTGAAAATAGGCAGCAATATGATTAAAATAGGTATTTATTAAGAGTGAAAACAGAGAGCAATATCACTCATTAATGAAAATAGGTGTTTAAGATAATTAATACTTAATCATTTTTATCACCCCAGTACTTAAGCTTACTTTTATTGGTTACAAACAACAAGATCTTTTTTCAATGTATCAACTGTCATAGACAGCCGCTTATTAGAGAGAAAATTTTTCATCATGGAAAAAGAACATTCTACCTCCACTGAAGTGATTGCAGCATATTTAAAACAAGCTGTTTCAGAAGGATTTATACAAGTTAGAACAGAACATTCCCCTACCAGGACATCACAAATGCTCTTTAAATTTTCCTAGGTCCACATTAGCACTCATAACATGTTTACACTACTCATTAATATTTTTTCTTTTCTCTCCTGGTGCTTGCAGCAGTTGATTTACTTCATCTTCAAAGATCCCCATGGTTGATATCAGCGCATCACCTTTTTTCTCCAATTGCAAGATTGCTTCCAATAGCACACTATAATGTGTTGTTATAAATGCGAGATGCTTGCAGAGTTTTTCATGGTACATTTTTTTACCTGGTGAACTGAAATGGCTTTGCCTTCTGATACAGCATCAAATACCTCACATATCTTATCCAAATTATTGCTGTAATATATGGCTACAGAGATCCAGGTTCCTCATCTGGTTATAACTGGAGGTGAACTGAACTCTGATGCCAAGTCTTTAAAAACCCAAATTCAGGATGGTGATTTTAAGAAAGCTCTCTTGGTGTTAGAAATCAACTTATCCACGAGATGATACAAACATCTTATTTCTTCAATGATTCTGTGGAGCCCTTGAGCTAAACATATGAGATGGAGCATTTTGGGGAATAGAACTTTCAAGGCTTTAGCTGCTTTTAATAATGTAAGTTGCCACATCTGTGACAAAAAGCAGATCATCATCATGCCTTATTCCATGTGGCCAAGTAGCATTAAGTAATTTGTAAACAATTTAGTGGAACTATGCACTCTGTACAACTCTTCCATCGTTGATAGAAATACTGTGATAGATCACTTTGCCTTCCTTCCATAGTTCTGATGATGTAACATTCCATTGTATTGTATTTTCATCAATGAAGATCCATATTTTCCTTTCTGCAACTCTGTTTCAAATCCTCTTCAGGGTCTCATAAAAGCATACATTTAAACGAGTTTTTCTAAGTGTGGATTTTGAAGGAACCTCTTCTTTAGTTTACTTCTGCAGAAACGTACTGAAGGAGTGGTTTTCCAGCTTCCAAAGTTGAATTTCCAAGTCCAAGAAAATATTGCATAGATGCAGGGTAAACTGAGATTGCCTGCTGGATGTTGCAACTGCTGTTGATATTAAAGTGATATAAGGCCCAGCCATTTTAAAAACTGTAGACTTGTATTTTGCTGTTGCAAAGTGTTCAGTTTTAAGTACATTTTTTTCATGATTAAGTAACTTTTCACAAATTTTGCAAAGGGGTATAGCTCCAGCAGTAGAAAGTGCCTCTGAACTGAATTTGCAAACTTATCATATGTAATTTATTACTCAACAATGAACATGAACACTCAAGTTGCCTTTAACAAGCTCAACAGCAGACTAACAGCTCATTTATATATGTCACCTGTTAGAGAAATTTGCTTTTCTTCCTTTCTCTGCCCATTATCTCTTTGAGATTGGGAAAAATTGATTGTGTATTGTCATCATAAGAAGAGAGGTGTGAGAGACAATAGGTAATGGGACCTAACATATCTGTGCGCCAGCTGTAGCAAAGCATGAAACTCATACATGCTGTTGGCTGATCTTGACCAGTAGAGCTCATGGAAATGTTGATGAAAACAAAATAAAGTAGTTTTGAATAGTCCTGGCAAATGAGCAAAAGATGTGCAATGGTTTCTGATAGAGTTTATTTTCTGTTTATGCATTTATAGGGGAATCAGGTTAGTATCTCTCTTATTTCCGTACTGAACACATTGTAGGGACTGGTTTTTGCACACCTTTACCCCTCTCATCTCTCTTGCTTGCAATTGTTTGTTACATTTATGCAGTTGAGAAGTTACCCCCACCACAAATTTCCTAGAATTGTCTGGCCAGTTCGATGTAAGGTAATTTGCCAGGATTATTCAAAACTTTGGTACTCCCCTAATTCTCTCTTATTTCCTGGTATTTTTAATTTTTATAACTTTTTTCACTTCAATATAAATGTGTAAATAATTGCAGAAAACATTTATAACTATCCAAAAAAAAAAAGGTTTTAAACCTTAAAATAGGCAATACAACAAAATAAAAACTAACCTTATCAACCCCAAATGTTCAGAAACATGTTCATTTCTGCCTGACTCTTAAATATATCAACCCATATAGAAAAGGCATTTTGCCTAGCTTCCAAGCTTTGTTGATGAGTATTCTTTGATTGAGGCAAAATAGAGAAACAAAAACTAACCAATTATAAAGCATTATAATTAAGATCATTATAAGATTGATTTTAGCTACACACTCTTATTATTATGTCGAAATTGTGTGCTGTATTAATGATTCTATGCTTCTCAATGCAGTGAATAAGTATGATATATTACACCTAAGTCTATCATCTTTTCATGTCCCATCCTTTATTTGCAATCAATTCCATATATCTGATTACATGTACCAGATTCGTTATTACTTGCTTTTCCTTAACAGATAATTCCATTATTTCTATATGCCCTACTTTTGCTGAAGTACTCCACCATTATCAGAAATATCATCACAGTGTTACACTGCATCTTGAATTTTGAATGGTATTGTCTACCTGTTTGCAACAGAATTCAAGTTATCAATATTTGACAACAGCCATAAATTATCATTGTGAATTGAGTAACTACAGTTTCAGTTAATCTTAACTAGATTCAAAATGGCTTGAAGAAATGCAATATAATATTTTATTCTTGCTCATAAGATGACAATGGGATTGATGTATGAGAAGAGCAGTACAGGGATGAAAGCATGTATATAGTGGAAGAGCCATGTTATAGGAGATTTTAAGGGCAAAACATGTTTTGCAGGAATAAACTTATTTTTAATTAGCGAGTGAGTCAATTTAATACCGTTATGCTCCACATACCATTGACTTATATAAATCACGTTTCACGGGTCATTGCCCGCATAATCACCTGTGAGAACTGCTGGATTCATTGATGGTTGAATGAATATGAGTTATGAACTTCGGGATCTCAGCAGAAGACAAATTAATAAAAAAAATTCATAAAATGTCCACAGCTGATGATGTGGGAAGGCCTGTGAAACACATTCTGTATAATTCAATGGTAAGTGGAGCATAAATGTGCTAAATTGACTCAATAGCTATTTAAGAATATATTAGTTGCTTCACTGTATTAGTTCCACACAAAATTAGTTTTAAATTAATGGCTATTATTATGCATTTTTATTTTTATGAGGAAATCCTCAAATTCCACTAATTCTGTTACATTTACTTGGACATATTTCAAAGGGTTGCCTTCATCCCAGCATGGTATCAAGATGTTGCTCTGTAGATTTTAGAAATTTAATGATACTGTTGTTTGGAGGATCAAAATTAACTAAATTTTCTGCATGTTTATAAATATATTCTCCCGTACTATTAATTCTATGGGTTTTCAAAGAGATTTTAACAGTTTTAAGTTTTTTTTTGGGGGGGGGGCAGAAATAGTATGCTATAACTAATTTCTCTTGTGTTCCTTGTGTTATGTTGCTTTTCATTTTGCCTATATATTTCATGTTGCAGTCTTTGCAACTGATTTCATAAATGGCCGATTGTTTTCCTGACAAAATTTTGTTTTATGTTGGTTTAAGGAAAATTTTTAAACTTATTTATTTACAGGAACCAAAATAATGTTCACAGCTTTAAATATCTTCTTGAATTTTTAGTGTGCCCATGGATGGAATGTGAATTTCTTACACATAATCTACTTTGTAGCTGTTTAGTGTGGCGGTCTTTTATTTGTTTTTGTTTTTTAATTTCTTATTGCCCATATTTATTGTGTAGGCATTTTTCTATGCTATATCTATGATTTATTAGTACTCAGATTTGTATTCTATCTTGCCTATTCCTAAGTTTGTAATCTGAATGTGAGACTTTATGTTGATTTGCATTTGATGCAAATTTCAGTATATTGCCATTTTTTTATGAAATTTATTATCCAGGAAGAGAAGAACATTATTTTATATTTCTAAT
Source organism: Metallyticus violacea (assembly GCA_030762175.1). NCBI lineage: Eukaryota > Metazoa > Arthropoda > Insecta > Mantodea > Metallyticidae > Metallyticus > Metallyticus violacea. The sequence goes on from CM060841.1 coordinate 48,431,524, forward strand.
TTGAACTTAATGGCTATTATGTAAATGTGTAATAAAGTGTATGAGAAAAACTGATACAGTGACCTTTTCTTTCACTTTTATAACACCTTTTAAATTGCACTTATAACTAACTTTTGTATTGTATAAAATTTATGTATGCCATATGAATACAAAGAACTTTAGTGAACTCGTGCCATATTCCAAAAAAAATGTTAGCCTCATCAGTAAATATTCAGGTTCATCCACTGAAGTTTTGCTTCTATATAAAACATTTTTTTTGCTGTTCATCTCAAATTTTGAAGTAATAGCAAATCTAAGCAACTTTGAACTAAATAAATATCTTTTCAATTGCAGCATTGTTGTTAGGCTTAGAGACTGCTTTGGCAGATCTCAAATCTGGCAACATTGTGGCACCTTGGGATTGCCATCAGCGTGTGGCAGCATTATATAATTGGATGGATGTAGCACATCGCACAGAAAAAGTGTATCATAGAGTGGCAAAGGAACAGAGTAAGGCATTGGGAGCCCAGCTTAATAGCTATATGGCTGGTGGTGTACTGTCGTTCTTACTTGTTATTTCTTTGGCATATCTAATGCTTCAGATACTGGATAGGCTTGTACCGCATCAGGTTAGTGATATCATTGGTGTCTACCTAGATGTAATTTATAAATATAGTGTAAAGTGAAAAATATGTTATACTGAGACCATTTTCCCTACAGGATATTGATATTGCCAAAGATTTAAACATGCCTGTTGACCACAGCAATGGAGATGTCATTCAATCTCAGTCTTCAAGACAGCGTTCTGGTAGATGATAAAAATGTATAATTGTGTAAAGATTTTTGTATAAAAGATTTATTAACATATAAAGCATTTTGCTTTTGTTTTACATATATCCAAGAGCTTTATTGATTCCTGCTTTTACTTCTTCCCTTTGTTTCTTCAATTCAGCATATGTTTGCAGTGCCAGCTCTAATACATTTCTCTTGTTAGAATCTGCAGTAATGTATGCCTGTTAAACAAAATGAAAACATATAATTAAGATTATTGTATGATCAAGTTGAACTATGCACTTTTTTGGCTCCACTTACTTGTTTAAATTTAGTACATGTTTTGCAGACGCTTGTCCACATCATCGGCTAAACGTCGAGTGTGCATAAATATTGCACTTACGAAGCTGTTGACAATGGAGTTGCAATATAACCTAAACTTAGGTATTCATTTTTTACACTAAACTCCACTCACTTACACAAAAGTAAGACGCCTTTCGGGAGAATCTCTCCCATCTTCAGTTGCTCACTGAACTGCCGTTACTTGAAAACCATTTTCAACCGCTGTTACTTGAAAATGGTTTTCAAGTAACGGCAGTTCAGTGAGCAACTGAAGATGGGAGAGATTCTCCCCAAAGGCGTCTTACTTTTGTGTAAGTGAGTGGAGTTTAGTGTAAAATATGAATACCTAAGTTTAGGTCGAGTGTATAGTTCAACTGAATCATACATTGATCTTAATTATACAATTAGCTTTACTGCACAAGTTCCAATTAGCATTTCAAGTTAAATGAAAACAGTTTACTCTATGAAGTATTCCTGCCGGTTAAATATGCTCAAATTTAAAACATACTGCGACAGTATTTGGTTTAAAGATTTCAAATACTAACAAACTGCAGCTCAAACACATGTTCCGACTAAGAATGGCATTTTCTTTACTAATGAATGCTAGGTAAATACCAAAAATACAGTAATGTTGACTTATGGGTGAGCAAAACACTACTGTATACTTGCAGAAGTCAAGTCATTTAAGGCTGTATAAAGTATTTGCAGGTAGCAGCTTGTAGTTAATTTGTGGTTGTGCATTCATGTGTTACCTGTGCTTTCACTATGTGCAAATTGTTCATTTGTACATAAATATAGTATTTAACAGGTTTTCACACATGAATTGTACTGGTTTTTATGTATAATTCATATGTGAAAATAGATTCTTGCAAAGAAGTGGCAAGGCGATTTGCAAGAAAATATTCGGCGGAGAAAATGTTCACCAAATTGTTAAAAAGTTATGGGTCAGGAGCTCTCAATGAAAAGAAACTTGTTCTGAACTTCCCATTTTTTAAAGAAAAGAAGAAATATAGAACTTTCCTATGCAGATGCCAGCAATGTACTGCTGCTGAGGACCATAATTTTCAACATCTCTTATAACACAGGTTAGTGCATATTATTATTTTATATTTTCAGTAAAAATTTAAATAGCAGCTTTACTTGCAACAACATTTATCTCCCTATTTTTTATTATAACAGTGAGCTTCCTCAGTATGCAACCATGCTTAGACAGCCTGTAACTCAAATAACCTCACTGTAAAATTTGAGATGGTTATTGAGCTAGCATTCTAGACTTATAAATAGTAAAATCAAATCTACATGCACTAAAATTAATTTTTATTGTTGAATATAATTTCCATATAACATGAGCTTTTCCTATTCTTCAAAATAAATTATTAAAAAGCTAGAAATTTGAGTTCATTTTTTTGCTTGCAATCTCAATTCCATTAGTCTATTAAATATATATTACAGTGCAAACTATAGGAATACCTTAATGAATTCATATTCCTTTCCATCTTCATAGTTTTCTGTTGCTGACTTGGCTTCTGGATTCACAGCATGATATAATTTCACCAAAGCCACAGATTCATCAAGCCTGCAATATTTAAACATTTTTAAGTTAAATTCTTTAAATTGAATATTCCAATAATTGTAATTGGCTTGCTTTTTATTTTATTTGTGCTAATCCATGACCAAGATTTACAAATATTATTGTTATATTAATTATTTTAATTCTTTGATCCTCAGTTCTAATCTATGTGCTTACATTTTTGTTATTTGTCTCTATTTACTGTCGAGATCATGCTTGACCTACCTTACATATTTCCCTATATTCCTATCTTTGTGAAACATTTAAATTATATGCGTATCTAAACCATTTCTTATTAATAAACTCTTTCCCCAAATTTCTGTTCTTTTTCACATGTGCTCAAAATCATCTTTTCCACCACATGATGGACATTGATTTTGAGAAATATTAAGCTTAATCTATTTAATCTCCATATCTTGCTCTTATCCATGCTATACTTTCTTGTTCATTTGCTATGTCTATATATTTTTCCCTTACCCATATACTTTTCATAGGATACAAAAGACTAAGGATCTCTTTTCAGCTAACCTACTAAATATTTTTGTATTTCTATATCCTCAAATTTCTTTCTTGCCATTTTTCAAAGATTACTAAATTCTGGGTATCACAGATAATTACAATGGAATTGTAAAACAACACGATTCTTCCTTTCTTGGATATAAAAATTATAAAAAATGGCAATATACTGGAATTTGGCATATTCAGAAAAGATACCCACACAGATAATTACATAAAAAACAAGTCTCAACCCAATACAACATAAACATGCCATAATCAATAGCCTCACATTCAGATTAACAAACCTTCCAATAAGCAAGACAGAATACAATTGGAGTACCAAAAAAAATCATAGAGATAGCACAGAAAAATGGTTACACAACACATCTGGTCAACAAGAAAATAGAAAAAATTAAAAAAAAAAAAAAAAAAAAAAAAAAAAAACCCGAATAAAAGATATCACCACACTAAAAGGCTACAAAGGGGATCATATATATAAGAAATTCACATTCCACCCATGGGCACACCAAAAATTCCAAAAAAATTTTAAAGAGGCAAACATCATTTTGGCTCCAGTAAACAAATGTAGTTTAAAAAACCTCCTAAAAATGAACACAAAAGACAAAATTCCTCCAGAAAAACAGTCGGGCATTTATGAAATTGCTTGCAAAGATTGCAATATGAAATATGTAGGCAAAACAAAAAGAAACATTTCCATACGGTTTAAGGAGCACATGAGACATGTAAAATATAAACACAAGGAAAAATCAGCAATGGCAGACCATTTCTGGCAAAAGAACCATGAATTCCAAAAGGTACCAAAACTCTTAAAAGCTCTTCAAAAAACCAATAGAATTGACAGTGTGCGAAAATATATTCATAAATAAAAACAAAGAAAATTTGGTTAATTTTGATCTCCCAAACAATAGTAACCTTATCACAAAGTTCATAAAATCCACGGAGCGACATCTGAATACCACACGGGGAAGCGAACATTGGGATCATGCTGATGATGAAGGCAACCGCCTTTGAAACATGTCCAAGTAAGTGGAACAAATTAGTGAAATTTGAATGATTTCCTCAATAATAATTTGTTATATTATACTATATTTCACTGTGAAAATTCCCACTATTCAAAACTAGTCTTAACAAATTTCTTTTTTCTAAATTTGGAATTCTGAATCCAGTGCTGTTTCCATAATCATTCCTTTCCTTGTCATTCTCCCCATTTTAATTAGAGCTACTTTCCTTTTAATTGCATTTGATAGCCCCTAGCATTTCTCTACAGAACATCCTATGTACCTCATCTATGCTATCCCATCCTCCATCTAATCCCTACACTCCTATACCATAAAGCATTTTTACCTCAACCACCATGTTGTATATTTGTACCTCATCTATGCTATCCCATCCTCCATCTAATCCCTACACTCCTATACCATAAAGCATTTTTACCTCAACCACCATGTTGTATATTTTTTCTAACCATTTAATATTTATATTAGGTACCCTGTGTTTGCAACTTCTGATTGCTGACTAAACCCCTTTTCCTTTAACCAGTGCAAATTTCTTTTGCTACCCCCCCCCCATCAAGTATAGCTCCTAAATAAATATCTAGCATCATTCTGTAATCTTCTCTAGGTTCATTGACTTGTTAAGTAGCCAAATGGATGAAAAAATCATTCAAAATGTATACTAAGGAAATAAACATTTGTTATTGAGGATTTTCCCGTTATATGCTGTAAAACAAAAGAATGCCTTTTAACAGCCACCAAGACATTTGTACTGTACTGCTCTGCTTTGCTCAAAGCACATATAGGTACCTGTCATCTTGGATAGTGTTTAATAGCAGGTTGTCAATGCTGCAATTCCATGCAAGATGAAATGCAAAAGGTCCAAAATGCCGAGTTGAGCGTAAGTGATCATAAGCAAGAGCTTCATCTACTGCATTATAAGTTGCAGCAGTAACTCTCTGGTAATCTGGATCATCAGGCTCAAACTGCAGACATGCACGGTCCAATACAAATTCGTAGTCCCCAGTTTTTAAAAGGCGCTGAAATAATGTACAGACCATATTATACAATCTATTTCTTCTCTTTCTATAATTAAAAATATATACAAATTCTGAAAATGTTTCTTTGCTATTTTCCAATAAGTATATCTTGCGATATTTTTGTACTTTGATTCTAAGATACAGATGACTCCCAATAATTCAGATGCAGATAATTCAAAGTTCATCTCTCTCTCTTTCTCTCCATCTTTTAATTAATTTTATATCTAAAATATTTCACCCATTGAAGCCAAGCTACCATGCTTCCTCCCTTCAGTAGCACTGGGTATGATCACATGGCCAAGCTACCATTGCTGTAATATCTACTGTAAATGGGAAATGATGATTTTTTTCTTTATGGACATTGATTTCCTATGAAATTTGCACACTAAAGTCACAAAAAATTAACGTTCTTCAAGAACACAAACAAACTGACATTTTCCATTAAAATGAAATATAAGTTTATTATACATTTAAATAGCGTGGATTTTCACTGTGAAAAATAGTATAATATAATAAATTATTTATGAGGAAATAACTCAAATTTCACTAGTTTTGTTCCATTTACTTGGACATGTTCATCAGCATGGCTCCACTGTCAGCTTCCTAGCATGGTATTAAGATGTCGCTTTGTGGATTTAATGAGCTTTGTTAAGAGGTTACTGTTGTTTGAAAGATCAAAATTAACTAATTTTCCTTGTTTTCATTTATGAGTTTATGAATATTATTTTCCCAAACTGATAATTCTCTGGATTTTTGAGGAGATTTCAACAGTTTAGGTTAATTTTGGATTTTTTTTTGTGTGTGTGGCCAGAAAAAATATGCTACTGCTGATTTTTCCATATGTTTATATATTTTTTTACACTTTTAATGTGTAGTGTAATGTTCCCTTTTGTTTTATCTATATTTTTCATATTGCAGTCTTTGCAACTGATTTCATAAATGCCTGATTGTTTTCCTGACAGAATTTTGTCTTTTGTGTTGATTTTTAGAAGTTTTTTTTACTGCATTTGTTCACTGGAGCCAAAATAATGTTTGCACCTTTAAAAATATTTTGAAATTTTTGGCGTGCCCATGGATGGAATGTAAATTTCTTTTATATATGTACATCTCCTTTGTAGCCTTTCAGTGTGTGATGTCTTATTTGTTTTTGTTTTCTGAATTTTCCTATTTTCTTCTGGACCAGATCTGTTGTGCAGCCATTTTTCTGTTGCATATCTATGATTTTTTGGTACTCCGATTTGTATTCTGCTTATTGGTAGATATGTTAATCTGAATGTGACACTATTGATTATTGCGAGTTTGTTTTGGATTGTGGCTGTTGTATTTTTATCTGTATGGGTATCTTTTTCTAAATATGCCAAATTCCAATATATTTTAATTTTTTATAATTTTTATATGCAGGAAGGGAAGAATCTTGTTTTCGGTTTCAATTGTGAATTTAATGGTGCAGTCTTGTAGGTTCAGTGGTTTAATTGCATCCTCTTTCCATTTTTCATCTACTATTGCAATGGTACTAACATGTGTGGGAAAGCCTCAATTAATTTTGTTTCCAAGAAACTGGTGTACATAACTGTTAAGAATGGTGACAGTGGATTTCCCATTGCTAAACCCTTTGTTTGTGTGAAAGCCTCTGAACATGAAGTAGAAAAAAAAAACCATGAATTCAAAGATGAACCTGCACTCATAAAAGCTCTCCAAAAACCCATAAGTGCTGGGAAAATATATTCAAAAATGAAAACAAGGAAATTTAATTAAAATGTAAATTGGAACTTGTACAGTGAAGCCAGTCATATAATTGATATTATTGTTGAATTTTAGCTGATGATGAGAACCAATATTCTCGAAACCGGTTCTATACATTATGACAAGTAAGTGAAGTATTAAGAGTGTGTAGTTCAACAAATCACAATAATATCAATTAAGGAAAATTTAGTTCATTTTCATCTTCCAAACAGTAACCTCAGAACAAAGTTCATAAAATCCAATAACTATATCTGTATCATGCTGAACAGTTTGACAGCTAATGAAGGAAACAGCCTTCGAAACCTGTCCAAGTAAGTGGAACAGAACTTGTGAAATTTGAATGATTTCCTGATAATTGATTTATTATATTATAAGTTTATTACTTTTAAAATTTCTATCACTGCAGGTATGTGTCTTAAAATGTATTGCAGTGTTTCAAATATACTGATTTTGAAGTATACTTTATTTGCCCAATCTGTGAAAGTACTTTTTATCCAGCTTAGACAAAAAAAGATTTGCAAAGAATTTGCAAATTTGCAGAAATTCTGAATTACTCCAAATTATCGGGAGTTGACTGTACATCATATATGCCAATATAATAAATGCCATTGCCATGCACTAAGCATGATAAAGCTGATTTTCAATATTTACCTGTAAATATTGCTCTTCAAACATCTTTGGCATTTTTATTTGTCTACCCTTCATTGGAAAATATGTTTCAAGCATACGATGATGTTCTGCCCATGATGCCTTACGCAGCACACCATTTGGCTCACGTACAACTATGAGGCGTTTCTGAAAAATATTTTTTACATCCAACTATATTATTTCTAATTTGAATGATTTCCTTTAAACATTTATTGCAGTTTAACATGCATAAAGGGTTGTAGACATTATTTACATGGAAGGTTTTATGTGGCATTGTGTTTATATGGGGTTGTTTCTTTAATAATAGCAACTATTAGTTATAACCAATACAAACATTGATAACTAAATGAAACTTTTAAAATTTCTCAATGTAATCTCCAGCATTGTGTAGTACCTGCCAGCGATGTGGAAGCTGTAGTATATTGGTAGCAGCTCATGTTCTCTAGATAGTGTGGATGGAGTGGTCTATTGCCTGCAGAATGTTAGGAACAGTTTGGAAGCAGCGGTTTCTTTATCTTTGGAATCAAATTAAAATCACCAGCTTGAGTATGGAGGATGATAGAGCATTTCCTATCAACCATATTAATCAGCCACTTGGTTGCACAACATGCACTCTACCCTGAAGATGATGGGAGGAGTCTGCAGAAAGTTGTCACTTCTTGCATTACAATGGTTGCAGGTGTGCCAAAAATTAACAGTAATATTGTACATTCACAGTCTGTCCTTGGGATATGGTATGCATTGAGATAATCCCATCACAGTCATACATATAGTCGATCCTGGTGGTGTAGTAGTAACCATACTTGCCCCTAAACCCAAGATCGCGGGTTCAAACCCAGCCAGGATCATGGATTTTTTTGGGATAAAAATCCTAAATATGGCTTCCTTCGGAAGGGAAGTAAAGCCAGGGATCCAGCATCATACATTTACGGTACAAAAAAGAACCTCAAGCCTGAAAGAGGTCTTTGAGCAAAGCTCGTCAGCCGTTTCATGCCCCAAATAGAATGGGGCACTGATGACCTGAGATATTAAACCATAAAACAATAAACAGTCATACACCAGAATCATCTCATTGCTGCAGTTGTGACTCACTTTTGACTTTCAAGGAGATCTGTAATGATCTCATTCACCATTAACATTTCATTTTGGGTTCATACAATCAAGCCCATATCTCATCTATGGTTATGAAGAAGGAAAATTAGGTTAATTTTTATCTTCCAAACAACAGTAACCTCATCACAAAGTTCATAAAATCCACAGACCAACATCTTAATACCACTCTGGGAAGCTGACAGTGGAACCATGCTGATGATGAAGACTTTGAATCATATCCTAGTAAGTGGAACAAAACTAGTGAAATTTGAGCATTTTTCTCATAAATAATTTGTAATCAAATCTTCCTTTAATTGGCAACATTGTTCTTGAGTTTGCTTTATTTATTTTGTATTCTGTATAGTTTTCTTTCAAACTGATTTCATTGTAGTATCAGTAACATTAATTCAATGTAAAAATCATTTTTTAATCTTTATGTATATGGGTAGGTCCACAAGTTTCCAACCTAACCATTTTCTAGGTATGATAAAAAACTATATTTCACTTTTTAATATAGTTACCCCTTTATTGCAATACACTTTTCATATCTTTGAATTAACATTTCAATCCCATCCCAAAAATAGTCAGCAGTCTTGTCTGCAAAATGGGCATAAACAGTGTCCATCACTTCTTTCTCACACTTAAATTTTCTTCCTGGAAGGTCCTTCTTGAGTTATGAGGAGAGGAAATAGTAACTGGAAGCTAGATCTGCACTGTAGGGTGGATGGTCGATCTCCTTGAAGCCACATTTCTTCACAGCTTCCTTTGCAACAAGAGTTTTTTTTTTATTCGTTTTGTTTAAGGACGCTCTTTAACATCTCAGATCATCAGCGTCCCATTCAATTCAGGGAGTGAAGCGGCTGACAAATTTTGCTCGGAGGCCTCTTCTTTCAGGCTTGAGGTTCTTTATCGTGCCATAAATATATGACACAGGACCCACAACTATACTTCCCTTTTAAAGGAAGCCATACATAGGATTTTTATGCCCGAAAAAATCCATCAATCTTGGTTTGAACACGCGACCTTGGGTTTAGAAGGAAAGTATGGTTACCACTACACCACTAGGACCAAGTGCAACGTGGCACAGGTGCATTGTCACGAAAAAGGTGCTCACCGCCACTCAGCTTTCCTCACCTTTCCTCTTTGATGGAAGCACATAGTTTGTGCAGTAGGCCAGGATAGTACTCCCATGTGGCATTCCTCTCTTTGAAGTCAACCTTCACAGTCCCAAAAGATAGTGGTCATGATCTTCTTGTCCACTGAGTGACCTTGGCCTTTAGAGGATGTGCTTCACCAGGTTTAAGCCACTCCATTTCTTCTCTTTTGAACAAGAGTTCATATTAGAGAACCATAGTTTTCTCTCCTGTAACAATGGTTTGCAAAAATTCTCTTCTGTTGCCATGACAGAGCTCCAAAAATGCCTCACAACAGATGATTCATTGCTTTTGGGCTGAGGAAAGAAGTCTAGGCACCCATCTTGTAATAACCTTATTCATCTTATTTTGATTTAAAGTAAAACACTAAAAATCATGTCGTCACATTAAAACTCTCTTTAAGTTTCACAAACACACTTATAAAAGTAATTTTGGTACATGTTTCGTGAGGTACATTCCTCACATTGTCAACCAAAACGACAACTGAGGAGCCAATTTCAGCAAAGTATGTATGTTACTATGCTTGCTCTGGTGGTCTGTTAATGAACTTAAACAATATGTTGTCTGCTTCCGGTATATCAAAATTCATAAGTTTATATTCATATTTTTTTTATGTAAATTTTTTCCCATATATTAAGTTCTTTCGGATGTTGAATTGTTTTTAGTAATGTTATGTCCTTCTCTATTTCATGATTCTCATTCCAAAAATGTGCAGCCACTGCTGATTTTTCTACTTGTTTGTGTCTAATATTTCTCCAGTGTTCCTTTAATCTTATCCCCAGATTTCTCTTTGTTTTTCCTATGTATATTTTGTCACAATCCTTGCAATTAATTCTATATATACCTGAATGTTCTTCTTTCTTCTTTTTTTGTTTAATTTTATTTAGATTTAATAGTTTACCAACACTATACCTGTTTATTGGTGCTAGAGTAATGTTGTACTTTTTGAAAATTTTTTGGAATTTAATAGTCAGATACAAAAGGCAGCCGAAAAGAAAGTATTGGAATTAGAAAGACACAAACATTACGCCGATATCGCACATATAGACGTGAGGCTATACGAATTACATATGAAATTAAGTAAGTCAATAGGAACCATTGCATGGAATAATATCGAGAGAAACGTATTGGAAAGCATCAGTTGCAGAATAAAACAAAAAACTACACGCCAAAAAAATAAATTTAAAAATTTACGCGGAAAACAAATAGGTAAAAATAAAAATATCGACGAGAAACCTAACCTTGAAATAGTTAATCTCTCCAAAGAAAACTGAATAAGGATGAAACAAAACTATTAAATAACGGCATCAATACATGTGTCAATTTCTCATCAAACATTGACGAATATATTACAGATATCGAATTAACTATTGAGAAATTAAACACCATAGATAAAAATTATATTAGGAAAATGTCGTCAGGAATATTACAGGAAATTAAAAATCATACCAAAAAACCATAAAATCATTAAATAAAAAAGAAGTCATATATACAAAAGCAGATAAGGGAAACCAAATTGTAATCCTAGACAAAGAAGATTACCAAGATAGAATGCTAGAGTTACTAAACAATAAGGAGTTCATTGAAGTGGAAAAAAATCCCCTACACAAAAGCAAAAAATCAATAGAAGACATATTAAAAGGAAATAGCTTACTCACAAATTCAGATGTTTACAAAATCAAAATACCTAATCCATCAATAGCTAAAATAATAGGATTACCAAAAATACACAAGCCAGGAAAAGACATGAGACCAATAATTAACAATATCATTACCCCATGTTACCTCCTAGCCAAATGGTTAACTACACGATTTAATACATTTCCCAAATTCCCAAGTCTAAGTATAAAAAACTCGTTCGATCTTATAAACAAAATCAAAGATAATAAACTAAACTCAAATGATATCATGGTTTCCTTTGATGTAAAAGCATTGTTTCCAAGCATTCCAAAAGAGAAAACCCTGAATTTGTTAAAAATATGGCTACTATCTATCAACATTGCAGAAACACACACAAAAGAATATGTAAAACTCACAGAACTATGTTTAAACCAAACTTACTTCACATTTGAAGGAAAGTTTTATAAACAAAAATCAGGTTTAATGATGGGTAGTCCACTATCTCCATTTTTGGCTGATCTGTTCATGAGCTATTTTGAAACACATATAATGAAAGCCTTCCCATACATATTCAAAACATGGTACAGATATGTTGATGATGTGTTTGCCATTGTAGAAGATAGATTCATAGAAGATTCATTGAAACTGTTGAACTTGCAAGAAAAAACCATAAAATTCACTATGGAAACCGAGGTTAATAATACTTTACCTTTTCTGGACCTAAGGATAATAAAAAGGAATAAAAATATAGAATTTGGTATATACAGAAAGGACACACATACCGACAATTACATAAAAGCAAAAGGTTTCAACCCCAGACCCCACAAGGAAGCAGCATTCAATAGTATGACATATAGGCTAGTTAATACACCACTCAGTAAAGAAGAATACAGGAAAGAATATGCACATATAATACACACAGCAGAAATAAATGGATTTAACAAACAAATGGTAGATAAAAAAATAAAAAGATTTAAAAACAAAAAGGAAATTAAACTAATCACCACACTCAGTTCTTCACTTAAAGAAAATACCTATCAAAAATTCACATATCACCCTTATGTTAACCATAAATTCCAAAAAATTTTCAAAAAGTACAACATTACTCTAGCACCAATAAACAGATATAGTGTTGGTAAACTATTAAATCTAAATAAAATTAAACAAAAAAAGAAGAAAGAAGAACATTCAGGTATATATAGAATTAATTGCAAGGATTGTGACAAAATATACATAGGAAAAACAAAGAGAAATCTGGGGATAAGATTAAAGGAACACTGGAGAAATATTAGACACAAACAAGTAGAAAAATCAGCAGTGGCTGCACATTTTTGGAATGAGAATCATGAAATAGAGAAGGACATAACATTACTAAAAACAATTCAACATCCGAAAGAACTTAATATATGGGAAAAAATTTACATAAAAAAATATGAATACAAACTTATGAATTTTGATATACCGGAAGCAGACAACATATTGTTTAAGTTCATTAACAGACCACCAGAGCAAGCATAGTAACATACATACTTTGCTGAAATTGGCTCCTCAGTTGTCGTTTTGGTTGACAATGTGAGGAATGTACCTCACGAAACATGTACCAAAATTACTTTTATAAGTGTGTTTGTGAAACTTAAAGAGAGTTATAATGTGACGACATGATTTTTAGTGTTTTACTTTAAATCAAAATAAGATAAACAAAAGTTTCACTGTGTGGATTCCCAAATTCCGTAAACATATAAACCTTATTCATATTTAAATGTTCATGAATAATTCTAAGGATTGTTGTTTTAGAAAGGCCCAACCTTGCTGCTATTTCTGTAACTTTGAGCCACCAGTCTTCCATAATTTCTACTTCCACAAGAGGGATGTTTTCAGGAGTGAGCATCTCCAAGGGTTGACCTGCACGCTCTTCGTCTTCAATGCTTTCTATACCCATTCGAGAAAGTTTGGCCCATTCTTTTACAGTAGAACATGAGGGGAATGCTTCCCCATATACACCATCCAATCACTGTTTAATTTCTTTTGGAGTAAGGCCTTTTATGAAGAACTTAATAACAGCTCGATACTCCATTTTAAATATGTCGCAATGTACACACAGCCTTCTTTATGCAACTATATCTGAACTGAACACAGCACAACAGAAGTTACAGCTGCAATTATTTACCTAACTGATAAGACATGGCATCAGATAAGGATTTTTTTGAAGGTGATAATCCTCATCAGCAAGGCTGGAAACTTGTGGATCTATCCTTGTATGTTTAAAAAGAATGTGATACTGTAAATATACTGAAATTTTCAAAAACGGATACACAATTTTACAGATGGGTTCAATATTGGTACACAGAACTTATCAAAACTTGATATTACATTTGCAATGAAACGTTAATTAATAAATTGCCTTAAATGTCTACTGCAAAAGGAGTGCTAGTAAATCATAAGTTCATACATGTTACGATATGAAAATCTAGAAAATAACCAAACAATTTTATTAAAGTTCATGACCTCATTAAAAGTGGAATAATGTAAACAGTTTTTATAAAGCAATTAGTAATTAATGCTAAATTGCAATTAAAAATGTAGCTAATAAAATTTTATTTGTGATTTAGATTATTTTCAATGCAAAATGCTTTATCAAATTGTTGTAAAAAAGTATAATGAAATGATTAAACACTATGTTGAACAAATTGTAAATATTTTCTTGAAAGATGTAAAGGTAAACCACAGTAATTATTCTATGACTGGAGTAAATGAAAGAGTTCAGGCATGCAAGACATATCTAATGACAAAATAATTCATGTCTGGCTGTGGCAACCATCAGTGTTAGATTTAATGCTATGTGATTTTTGAACGTGGTAAAATTTAAGATCAACAAATCAAATTCTTATACTTTATTGTGTAGTAAATTATCTGCAGGGGGTAAATCAAATAGCATGTCAAAAATTCTGACAATACTCTAGCATACATTGAGTCAGAAATGTTATATAAAAAAGGATGAAATGATTGTATACGTATACTACAAAAAGTACTCTCTGCTCTATTAATTACTGGACTACATGCTTTAAGGTGGAGAGTAAACATCATTGTTAGATTTAATGTTATGATCAACAAATCAAATTATTATACTTTATTGTGTAGTAAAACATCTGCAGGGGGGAAATCAAATAGCATGTCAAAAATTCTGACAATACTCTTAACATACATTGAGTCAGAGATGTTATATAAAAAAGCATGAAATGATCATATAGGTATACTACAAAAAGTACTTTCTGCTCTATTAATTACTGGACTACATGCTTTAAGGTGGGAAGTAAACCTATGTTCTATAAAGACTAATGAAACATTGGTATCAATGTTTAAAACAAAGCAAATTTCTTACCCTATTTGGCACACCATAACTAATATCTGTAAATACATATTTTACATCAGTTAAGCCTTGCAGTTCAGGATCATATGAGAGGATTTCATCTACTTCTTTTCTCTCGAGAACTACAGGTGGCATTTGCATTTTTTCAGGGAACTTCTTTAAAGCTTCATTCTGTGCCTGAAATATTGTAAAGAATTATGTAAATTTCAAAATATATAATTTTTTAAATTATATGAGGGTCATTCAAATTTAAATTGGATTTTAGTCTTCTGGGCTAGCAATAAAAGGTGAAAGGAGCGAGGGCATAGTGGTAGTTAGTTAGGCGGGGATGTTTGGAGGGAAGCAATCCATGGATACTTCTGCATTGGTTGTACTATAACCAGTAGCACTATGTCTTAGCAAGAAGTTGCATCATCCATTGCACGGCATATCATCATCCATTTTCTAACTAAAGGAGGAGTCCAAACTGCAAGATTTTGTCTGGACTTTTGGCACAGTTTGGAGAAGCTGTGCTTTCACGAAGCCAAGTAAGACTGGGTTCCCCAGTGGTCATGATGCAGTGGAAAATTAAAGCCACTACTGAGACATCACAGGCAGTGGACACTGATAATACATGAGATGAAATAATAAACTGGGAATTTTTTTTTAAGGAAAAAAGGAAGCATTCCAGGCCTAGTTAAGGGTACCTCTGCAGCATTTCCCATTTATGAGGACTGAGGAAAACCTGGTAAAAAAAAAAAAAAAAAAACTCTGTCGGGGAGGATGGCCTGGTTGGAATTGAACCCCAAATCTACTGATAAAAATGCGCTTAACAACCTCGGCTAACCATGGTGCTGCTTGGAAGGTGATCAACACCTAAGTGTGCTTTATATTGCTTATGAGGTGAGCATAAGTTGGGAAAGTGCACTTACCATTCTTTCTGAAGAACTACTAGAACTTTGGAAAGTGTATGTTAAGATGGGTTCCATGTCCTCTCACTAATGAACAGAAAAATATTTGAAAAGACATCAGTCAAAGGATTCTGGATCAATTTGAGGAATATGAACAGTTTTACTGTGACCTGTGATGAGACATAGTTACACCGCTACATCCCTGAAAACAAGATGAGTATGGAATTTTTTTTTAGTAATGTTTAGCGCCTGTTTTTACTATTGAGGTACCACAGGCCTCAGTAGTATGGATTGCAGGAGTAGAAGATGCTCCAGTCAAAACTTGCCTGTTAGTTGGAAAACTGCAACTGTATTTTGGGACTCCAAAGGTGTGTTGTTCATAGATTTCCTTCATGAATAAAGGACTGTGATTGAGGCACAATCTGCTGGATGATGCTAGAGCTGCCTATCGCAACAAAAGATGCCAGCAATCCATTAATGATTTCCTGCTTCTGCATGACAATGCAAAACCATATAGAGCAGCTATTAACTAGGACCAATTAAGGAAAAGTCACTGGACTCATCCACTACAACACTCCTTACAGTCCCATTTTATCCCCTTGTTATTACATGTTTGGGCCACTGAAGGAAGCCTTGGGAGGAAAAGATTCAGCTAAGACGCAGAGGCTGAGCACTTTATGCACAATTGGTTGTTGACATGCCTGTCTTCTTTCTTCGATAAGGGAATAAAGAAGCTACCCATCCAGTGCAGAAAATGTATTTCTGTTGAAGGAGTAGTAAAGTAAAATAATTTGTTTTGTAATGGTATATTATGATAAATTTATTTTTAAAAAATATTGTTTACAGTTGAATGGCCCTTGTAGAACATATATTACTAATTTCAACATTTCTTAAATTACAAAATTGTTTATCATAAATTTCAGAATGAGAAAATGTGTTTATGTAAATAAGATTAGCTGTGTTAAATACATATTATAGTCTCAAGCATTTGCATGACTACAAGCACATATGCACATAACCACATCCCATATCTAGCGGAAAGACTCAAAAATAT
The DNA here is from genome assembly GCA_030762175.1 of Metallyticus violacea. Taxonomy (NCBI): domain Eukaryota; kingdom Metazoa; phylum Arthropoda; class Insecta; order Mantodea; family Metallyticidae; genus Metallyticus; species Metallyticus violacea. The sequence continues at coordinate 48,448,305 of CM060841.1, forward strand.
GTATAACAAAAGTGAGTGCAATGATAAGAGTTCTAATCAAATCACTTGCCAGTCAGGTATTGAATTACCCCACAAGGGTAGCAGAGGGCAATAACATAGCCCATTTTAAATGTATACACTTGAGAATTCGCACACTACATTACACTGAATGATGAAGGTGAATTTATTTTATTTGTTTAGTTTATTTTAAGATGCTCTTTAACAAAGCAGATCATCAACATCCCATTGTAGGGTAGCAGAAGGCAGTAACATAGCCTATTTAAATTTAAACACTGAGAATTGGCACATACTACATTACACTGAATGATGAAGGCATATTTATTTTATTTGTTTGGTTTATTTAAGGACACTCTTTAACATCTCGATCATCAAGATCCCATTCAATTCAGGAGTTAAATGGCCAATAAATTTTTACTCAGAGGCTAGTGCTAATTTTGAGAATAAACAGTTGCATGACTGAAGTTTGCCCAATGCATAGTTTCCTTGCAGAAAATTGAAAGAAAAAAATAAAATTACTGAAAAGGATATCTGTAACACTTTAATCAAAAAGTTGATAAAACAATCAAAGAACATAATTTCTACTTTCATAATTGATGGTGTTCATCAATTCAGGAACCAGGTTAATACCTGGTATTTGGCTGCAACAAAACATATGCAATTTACTGGCAGTTATCTTCCCTTTTTTCAGCAAAAGAGAATATATGGATAAAGCAATGCATGTATCATTTGAATAAATTCTTAGTTTTGAAAAGGTAACAAAGTATCTGTAGATCATGTTAACTGTGTAATCTAATTCCATTTTGTAAAGGTAAGATAGAATTTTGTTTAAGCTGTCAACAAAAGATTAAGAAAGTTAATGAAGTTGTAAAAGAACAACACAAATTGTCACCACTTTAATATCAACACAGAATGCTTCCTGGTGAAGCACACAGCCATTGCATGTGATAATTATTATTTTGATAATTAATATAACACAGCAGCATTCTAAGTATTAGTCATCTATTACCTCCTTTAACTGTTCATCTGTCATAAATTTATAAACTGGTGTCCTAAGAGGCTCTTGCACTTTCTTTGTCCTATAGACTTTAGATAATTCTGCTCTGGTAAGTTTCTGCAATAGTTTTTGCACCTCACTATTGAAGAAGATTGGAGCTGGATCTCGTTCACCTGTAAAGTATGGATAAATAAGATAAAATATTTTAAAGAGCTGGTGCATTTCTACATAATACTACTTTCATGTGCATGGTACTCCACTCATATTCATTTTATTTTATACACCTTCTACACACCTTTTGATTAGTTCTCATTTGCTAATACAAATTCCTTCATTTTCTGCAAAATGCAGCATTGCAACTACATACTCATCATTCTCCAATAGGGAAGCTCAGTACATCACTTTCTTACATTCATTCACTATTTTTAATTACCAACTGTTACATAATATTATCATAGGGAAGAATAAGTGCATTCCTTTATGGCATCCTATTCAAGAAAGGGTTGCAAATGAAATGCACGAACTTAATCCCAAACATAGGGATTACATTTTAAGATTGCTATTGCTTAGGTTAGGTTTAAGTTTTATGAAGATGTCTGTAATAACGAGTGTTTGCTTACATTAAGTTAAATGTTGGCAAAGTATACTATAGCAAAACTGCCTTAAATATCTACTTGAGAGGAATCCAACACAGTCAGTCTTTTCCCACTATTTCAACTGCACTGCAATCGAATGCATTGCGTGGTGTTGGCAACGGTGATGTCCCCTTCAGACGCTATTTTTCCTTACTGCTACCGAAATGTGCTACATATATATAATATAAAAGAAAAATAAAAGTAAAGTACACTATTAACAATGTAACAAGTTAACAGTAATTATAAAAGCAGAAAATGATAAAACACTAAGAGAAAGTCACACTTGTAATCGCTATATTTTGCTACCAAGAGTTCTTCTATGACAAGAAGACAAGACAAAATATATATTTTAATGGGTGGGTGTATCAACAGATTCCTACGAGCTTACATTATCCCTTGCTACAATTTTATGTAAGTTTTGCAATCTTCCGTTCATTTCTTAGTATTGTGCGACTAGGGGCACTTTATTTTATAGTTTTGTGTAGGATGGTTTTATGGAGCTTTTGTCTGATAAATTGACACTTTTGAAATCGGATATTTTATATTAATTTTATTATATAAATACAATGGTAATTTTTTCATAACAGCTTAGATTAATATATTGAACTATGAGATGTTCAGTAACATTAATTTGTGGAAGCGAATTTCTAGAATTTACATTTACATAACCTATATGGTGATTTCAATATTACTATCAGTAAAATATTAGAATTTACCAGTATGAACCACATTTTCTTGCAAATGCCTTACACTTTTTTGTATGGTAGGTATTTTTTGGAATAACTTAAGTGTATGAGCAAACATAGTTTACTATCCATAAATTCGTAACTTATTTCAGCTTGTAAAGCAGTGATGCTAACTTACGCAATCTACAATTTTCTAATAATAGCTGTAATACCAATGGTTGAAACTTAAAGTTATTGAAGAAGTTATCAAATTTAAAAATGAAACATTCTCAAAAAATGAAACATTATTATTACAATCATATGACATTATTATTTATTATGTGATACTCATTCGAAAGTTTCACCATTCATTCTATTATTCATTTTAAGCGCCACCGTAGCCGAGTGGTTACACTGCTCTCCTCCTATGGAGTCAACCCAGTAGGTCATATTGGTCGACCAAGTGGGATTTGTGGCGAATGAAGCAGTGCGTGGGCACTTTTTTTTCGGGTAATTCGGTTTCCTCTGTCTCTCATTCGGCCATTGTTCCGTCATCATCATTGTGGAAGGCAACGGCAAGCTACCGCAATATATCTTTCAAAACAAATTGCAAGAATCGCATGATGATAACCGGAATCAGCTTGTCTGTTGGAAATTTCCAGTGCACTAAGTTCTGGATTCAATACCTCCATTTACATAGTTGTACTTTGGTATCCCTGTTTGAAGGCCACTGTAATTATTCAGTTATTCCAAGTTGTTTAACGCCTGCTTTAATACTGAGGCATCACAGGTGGTGCATACTTATGATACATGAGACGAAATGATAAACTGGGAAAGAATTGTTTAAACGAAGCGTTGTAAAAGGTTTTAGGATACCTTCCCGGCATTTACCACTTATGAGGACTGAGGAAAACCTGAAAAAACCTCAGTCAGGAAGGGCGGTCCTGGTGGGAATTGAACCCCAGATTTCCCGCTTATGAGCACATGCCTTAACGTCCTCTGCCTCCCGTAGCGAGTTATTCCAAGGATCTAGTAACTCTTGTTTGTAGCATTTAATGTTGTCAACCAACCATTTACAGGATTTAGGGTACTTACGATAATAGAGAAGTATCCCATCCTGTAAGCAATAAATTCATTGAAGTGACTAGGATCAATAGGGCTGTTCGCAGCAACCCTGGTTAGCATCTCCACGAGAATGTCCTTGATATCCTCCTCAACTAATTTTTTACAAGGATAGTTATAGCATATTGTTGTAATTTTAATGCTGCCAATCACTTCCTCTAAGGCACACTAGTTTCCTCTGAGCGCTTCGAACGTTTTACTTGTTTTGTTTTGGCTGATGAATATTGACTGCTGGTTCTGGTTCTTTTAGAAATCAATCAACAGTCTCCATAGAATCTGAATCTGATTGCTGTCCCAGATGCATCTTTCAGATTAACTAACTCTCTCTTTTCCATGGACGTCCAGCTGCATCAGACCACTTTATGCTACCTATTTGCAGTCGATTGACTATAGAAAAGCCACTTAACCAAATGTATTGTCCATAGGCTGTCTTGAAGTATTGGCTCACTGTGACATTAAAACTTTTAGTGATAAGTTTCACTCCACTGAAAAATTTCTATGTCGTGTTTTGTTTAGATTTTTGTGGTTTCATTTTTATTTGTTTTAATATTATTTTCTTCTTTCACTTATGTCCACGAGTATTGAGATATTGAAAGTTATTACCACAGAACCTCGATTTCAGGTGGAAGAGAATCTTACAGAATCGTTCGACGTTCGCAACATTTTTATGCCATCCTAATGCCATTTACTTCTCCCACAATGCTTCACAGCTTGATTGAGTGAATCATTGTCTTTCGGGTATTGGTGCTCCAACTGAAAATTTCAACCAATTTCTTTAATCGAGAGCCTCTAATTAGATTGGATTTTGAATGGAAAGCTACTTCTCCCTCTGCAGTGACTCTACCTGAATATCAGCCTCTGCAGAGTGCGTGGAGTACAGACGTACATTCTAGTTGACTGCGCTTCATTTTGTGCTACATGGTTTCCGCCAGGCTTCTTCTTCTTCTTCTTCTTCTTCTTCTTCTTCTTCTTCTTCTTCTTGTAATTTTTCTTAAAATTCCTTTTAGAAAACAATTTCATAGTAATCCAGTACATTGTAATCATGAACAAGATCATACAAAAGCTTTGAAAACTACCTTCGACAAAGGTAAGTCTCGGCCTAAGCCATTAGATGTAAATCTCTGGTTGGATACTACTCTACGTATAGCCGAGGATCAGACACACTTCAATTAATTGTTAAGCAAAATGGGTATTTATCAAGTTACGCAGTAGAGAAGTTCTCGAACAGTTATTAAATTTACATCAGGGCACTACTACTTTTGTAACCGAAGATGGATCTGTGACTTCTATAATAATTAGACGCCAGTGCAAAATACATCTATGTCCCTGTGTTTTATTTACCGCTGAATTATCAAATGATAAAATACGGCAAGGTTTACAGGTATATGGCTCTATAAATAAAATTGAAAATGATCCTTGGTCTCTCGGCTATAAGTGTCGGGTGCAATAGCATTCGTTCTATTCATATTGATGTGAAAAGATCTGTTCCATCTAATTTGATATTTGCAGGTCACGAGGCTTACACTAGTTACGCCGGGCAACCATTTACGTGCTATACATGTGTGAAACCACCCAAATTCGTGATCGTTGTCCTTCAAGAAATTTACATCTAAGATTCCACAAGTACCTCGTTCAACATTAATGAATGATCTGTTCCCTGAGAAGCAGACGTTTCCTGAGGAGTGATCTGTTCCCTGAGAGCAGATCACTCCTCAGGAAACGTTTGCTTTCAGCTCCATCCAACTTAACCAGCAGGCAGACGCTCTCCCCCTTCCGTGCTCTCTTACCAATTAGCGTCTCAATTTGGTACCACCCGATCTTGTTTTCGAAATGGCATGACGTATCTCTTTTTTCCTAACCTACTAGTAACACTGATAAGCTGCACCATGCATGAAGAGGAGGTAAGTATAGGACCTAGTGCTAAGAAATAAAAAGTACGCGATTCCCAACCTACGTTGACCTGTTGAATGGTTTTGATGCTCATAATTTACTAAATAAAATGCCAGGGATTTTACTCCGAGATCCGCGATTACAAGGCGGCTCATTTACTATAGGTTCTGTTAACAGTGGAAAATCGCGGAAATCTCTGACGTTATCTGAAAATCTTACTGACTCTATGTCAGAAGATACATCTCCTGGCACTTTGGAGTTCACAATTGAAAAGCAATTTCTTATTATTTTCCTCAAACACTTTTTGTTTTAGTTATTCTTGGTTGAACTTTTTCTCTTTTTATGTCACACACACACACACACACACACACACACACACACACACACACACACACACAAAATACTTGCATTGAATATTAGTAATATTCAAACTTCCGAACATTTTCGCCTTCTTGCAAAGACGTTTCATTCTCTGGATGTTGACATTGCTCTTTTTTAAGAGATAAATCTCTGCTTATAAATCGCTTATATGGATATGAAATTAACACTGATTTTGTTACCCGTAGTACTGTTATCTTACTTAAAGATAATTTGCAATAATCGGATGTGCGAACGACCACACATTTTAGAGGAATCGACTGGAATGGTGGATTATCATCAAAACAAAAATAAAACAGTTTCTCCAGTATGTGTTTGGTGATAAAAACCGTAGTAAACAGCGCTATCGACACTTTCTTTGAGAGGTGATACGAGAATTGTACAGTCGTACTACGTTCATACGAAATGTACGCAGTCTTGAGATAAATAAAGCTCGGATTCTTAAAATTCAACGGAAGGATTTGCGGGGCACTCAGGGGCGGTCCCGGGCTACATTCATTGATATGGAATCCCCGTAGGTATATCATCATGCCCGTGAACAACGGCGTGCTTAGCGAAAATATATTCACTGTATTAAAAAATGCTTCCATGTTTCTGTGCGTAGTCAAGTGGATATTCGTTCTGTTGTGCATGGATTTTATCAAAAGCTATATTATGATATTACGACTAAAGGACTCCTTGCTAGAGAGAAAGTCACTGTTTTACTTTCTTTTGGTGCAGATGATACTATTCCTTCTTTAATCATTGCTGAACTGCAAGCAGCTTTAGCTGCCTATTCTCGAACCAAATCACCCGCAGAATTTATTCTGCATTTTGGGCGTTGCTGAAGAATGCACTCTATGCCAATTTAAAAGATCTGCTGTGTACTACCTTGATTCCCTCTCCATTTGTCCATGGCATGCTGATTCTTATACTTAATGTAGCCATCCCAGCACTGCACAAGACTTTTGTTCTTTAACATTGCTAAATACTGATTATAAAATATTCATGTAATGTATTAAACACAGCTTATCACCAATAATAGCTCATATTTTTACACCAGTAAAGTAGTCAATACGACGTGGAGGGAATATATTACATGCCCTATGTGCTCTTCGCGACATTTTTAGTGACGCCCTATTTTGCGTATTGAGAAATATTTTATCTCTTTGGACTTTGACTATGCCTTTTACCGTGTGAAACATAGCTATTACTTAATACTATGGTGCAATTAGGAATATATAATATCTATTGCTTCCTCCTTCGCAATATATTGAAAGCAGCCACTTCCAAAATTTAGGTGAACGGCAATTTCACTCATTCCTTTCCTGTGAGAGCCTCTGTAAGACTGGTCTGTCCAATGGCAATGCACATATTTATGTTATCAATTGAACCTCTCCTAAGAAAATTACAAAAGTGCCTTCGTTCTGGTGGTCACTCTCTAATTAGAGCATTTGCTGATGATGTCACTTTGATTATCCCACGTGGTCCTATTCTTCTTCATATTCAAGAGATTATATAATTTCTGAAGTGCTAGAGAAAAGACAAAGAAGCAACTCATATACTGAAGGGCTGCATCATTTTAAAGTGGGAAGAGCAAAATAAAGATGATAAAATCAGTCGGAGAGACCAATGGGAAGCAGGACAGCAGTTCCCACCCAAGAGTAAGGAAGTGCTTGAATGGAGTTTCAACAGAAAGCAAGAATATTGACGTGGTTTCCAGAAAGACGTACGAGAACATCTCATGAAGATTCTACACAAGCGTCTTGCAGAACTAGGAGGCCTCCACAAAAATTAAGGATTTTCATTTAACAATAACAAAGGTACAAGTTTCAAGAAACTTATATGAAATTAACACTTTTTTAATGTTCAGGGGTTATCAAAAAGTTGCCATCCTTAAGGATTATTTTACTGAGTGGAGATTTGGTAATTTCTGTCTTATATTCTCATTAGTCAGGGCCAAATGAGATAAATTTTTATCGTTTTAATGACTATGTATTTAGCGAGGCTTACTAAAGGCCTGAAAGAAAGCATGATAGGCGTACAATATATGTTAAGGACAGCATCTCTCATAGAACCCTATTCCTTAAATTGTACGAGGATGGTCTGAAAAGTTTCCGACCTCAACATGAAGATGGCAGCACTCGGAAATAAAAGCTAGTGAATTTCGTTGTTCACCTGTTGACAGTTACTCACCAAAGTTTCAGCCATTTTGGACGCTCAGTTGTTATGTAACAGTCGTTTGAGTTGATGTGAATGTTTTTATGAAAATGGACAAAATCGAGTTTCGAACTGTCATTAATTATTTGTTTTTGAAAGGCAATACGCCTACGCAAATCAAAGATGAGCTGGATTCTGTGTATGGGGACTCTGCACCATCATTTACCGTTGTGAAATTTTGGGCAACTGAATTCAAACGTGGCCATAAGAACTTGGGAGACGATGAACGTTCGGGACGTCCAAAAACTGCAACTACCGACGAAAACATCGCCAAAGTTCACCAAATGGTGCTAGACGACCGCCGAATTAAAGTGAGAGAGATAGCAGAGGCTATGAACATGTCAAAAGAACGTGTTTGTCACATATTAAATCAACATTTAGACATGAGAAAGCTGTCCGCGCGTTGGGTGCCGCGTTTGCTCACGTTAGACCAAAAACGTGTTCGAATGAACATTTCCAACGCTCTATTGGTGCAGTTTAGGCGCAATAAATCCGAGTTTTGGCGCCGATTAATTACTGTAGATGAAACTTGAATACACCATTATACGCCAGAAAAAAAATACAGTCCAAACAGTGGAGTGCAAAGGGGGAACCAGCTCCAAAAAAAAAGCAAAAACTGTTTTTTCGGCTGGGAAAGTGATGGCGACTATTTTTTGGGATAGTCATGGAGTTATTTTAATCGATTATCTTCAAAGAGGAAAAACCATTACAGGAGCATACTACGCATAATTACTTGACAAGCTGAAGGCAGAACTTGCGGAAAAACGGCCACATTTGCAGAAAAAGAAAATCCTGTTTCACCAAGACAACGCACCGTCTCACACCTCAGCGGTTGCAATGACGAAAATCCACGAATTACGGTTGGAACTGCTTGACCATCCGCCTTACTCACCAGATCTAGCCCCAAGCGACTTCTTTTTGTTCCCTCATCTGAAAATTACGCTCGGAGGATAGAGATTTTCGTCAAATAAAGAGACAATCACCTTCGTGAACCATTATTTTGCAGAGAAAAACGCCGAGTATTATTTGGACGGGTTACAGAGATGGGAGCATCGCTGGGAGAAGTGTGTAGAGTTATAAGGAGACTATGTTGAAAAATTAAAAAAAAAAAATCTGAAAAAATGTCTTGTATTTTATTAGGTCGGAAACTTTTCAGATCACCCTCGTATGTCTATTGAAATGCTTTTCGAAGTATCTGCTACTTAGTAGATTTTAATACCATTGTCATAGCATTGTATAGGTTTAACAATATAGACAAGGCTTTTTTTCAGTATTATTGACGGATTGAATAATATGCTCTAGTATGCATTTAAACAAAATACTAATATAATTTTATGTGGAGATTTAATATTGATCGTAGATTTGGAAAAAAATTAGAAAGAATGGTATTTAATAACAAATTAGCTTGATTTAATCTATCCATGTGCACTAGACTTAAGCCAGAGGGAGGTAGCTTCTTGACGTTGCCATTACTTTTAAATATATAGTCAGGGACTTTATGATTATTAAAACAACAGTTTCAAATCACTGCGCTTTTTATTGAAAACTATAGGCTATGATTTAAAAAAATGAGAAAGATAATTGGAAAAATCAATTGGTAAGAGTAATCAATGAAATAATATTTTACTTTATAGATATTACTTTTCCAATGTAAAGTAGTCGGATCTGGTGGTGTAGTGGTTACCATACTTGCCTTCTAAATCCAAAGCGTGGGTTCGAACCCGGCAGGACCGATGGATTTTTTCGGGCTTAAAAATCCTTCGGAACGGAAGTAAAACCGTGGGTCCCGTGTCGTACATTTGCGGCACGAAAAAGAATCTCAAGCCTGAAAGAGAGGCCTCTGAGTAAAATTTGTCGGCCGTTTCGCGCCCTGAGTTGAATGGGACGCTGATGACCTGAGATGTTAAAAGCGTCCATAAATAAATCAATTTTAAAAAATGAAAAAGTAGCATCACATGTATTTTAAATGCCTCAATGTTGATGAAAGGGTAATTTTTTAATCAACAAGGTTGTTAACATATTGAATATTTCCTTTACATTTAAACGCTCAATTAAGAATGAATCCTAACTTAAACCTCCAAAAAGAAACGGTAAACTGGGCCAACTATAATAAATGTATAATTGTTTTATAATTACTATCTCAATACTTGACTAAATGAAATTAAAAGTTTGTGCAAGAAAAATAGAAGACAATTCACTAAGTTAGTAAATTAAGAAATAGCTTAATTGATAATATTATGATTAATTATTCTAACAGATCAATGGGAGTGTGGAATGTTGTGAGAAAAATAAAGCGTTATATTTAGTAGGAGCAGGAATAATGACTGCACCAACTTCAGCGCAATAGAGGTGAACACATTCTTTTTTAATAAATGAATGAAATAGTGAACAAAGTATCATGATATAAAAATAAACACGATTTTATAATGTACTTGAATAATGCACCGAACCCTAATTCTATATTTGAATTCCATTGGTAATGTCTCAGGTGTAGATAAAGTGAATTTGGAATGAATTTTACAGTCCTTATTCCTCATCTATTTGAAATTCGTTAAGGTAATGCACATTTATAAGAAAGGCAATAGCGTGGCCTATGATAGTTAAAGACTCATTTCTTTTATTCCTGTAATCTCTAAATTTGTTAAAGCTATCTTAAAAAGTAAGTTTATTTTTACTTTGAAATTGATAACTAGTTTAATAATTCATAATACGGTTACCGCTCTGGGCTAAGATCATCAAAACTGCCAATTCTTTCAATAGCAATTGTTTAAATAGTAAGACAATAAATATGCAATAAATACTAAACTGGTTTGTCAAAAGATTTTGACATAGCTTTTCATGAGCAAGATTACTACTCATGAATTATCTCTTGAAAGGTTAAAATACTGTGACTTGGCGGAAGATGGATTGCTATTAATGGTATGTGTTAATTACGAAGTTTTAAACTTTTTATATTTTTATAAAATTAACAGCAACTTTTCCTATATAATATTGCTTTGGGGACTTCAAAGGGCTGCTAATATATTATTCAAACTGTAGAAGAAGACATTTAGGTTAAAATGTGACCTTCCTTCTGGAAGCCACTGCAAATCACTGTTTATTAGACCGAGTAATAATCTGTGGACCGATTATCGTCTTTTCCTTTCACTTTTGTTTTTCACTGCCTACTATACATTAAGTAAAACTATAATAATCGTAAAGAACATGGTATACGTTATAGTTACAGTGCCAGGTATAGGAATAATTTAAGTCTGTTATGATGTAACTATAGTAGATCGCAGAAAATCTATTATTATATTTTTTTGAAATACTCGAATGTTCTTCCACTCTCTATTAGACAATTACCTTATAACAGATTTAAGAATAGGGTTAATAACTTATATAAAACTTAATAATTCGTGGACATTTTATAATTTAGGCATAAATATTAATTTATAGATAATCTATAGATATTATCTTTTTCAGCACTTACGTGGTTACTGCCTCATAGACCCAAGATCGGGGGTTCAATCTCGGCCAGGGTCGATGGTTTTTCCGGGCATAAAAATTGTACGTATGGCCTTCTTCTGAAGGGAATAAAAATCGTGGGTCCAGTGTCGTGGATTTACGCACGAAAAAGAACCTCGAACCTGAAAGAAGAGTCCTCTGAGCAAAATTTGTCGGCCGTTTCATGCCCTGAATTGAATGGAACGCTAATGATCTGAGATGTTAAAAAGCGCCCGTAAATAAACCAAATAAAAAAAAATCTTAAATGGTTATTGTTTTTAATGTTGTATTGGTGTGATCTACAGTGAATGGTTTTTATCTTGTATTCCATCAGTCATATAGTGCGTTTAATTCTATTTGGCTTGTAGATCAGGTAGTTTGTTATTCATTATTGTATTTATCCTGAAAGAGTAATATGTACAATGCTCAATTGTTAGTTATTTATTCTTTTAATATTGCATTTTAAGCAGTTGTCAATAATATAAACAATGTTACTGTATATCTTATCTATTATGTTACTATTGTCAAATCAAATATATTGACATTTGCAATGCTTCTAATGTACCTAGGAACCTCTTTGCTCGAACTAACAAATTAAATTAAAATTTACTGAAGACTACCACCACTTCCAATGACCCAATAGCCCTAAGAACACAAAAATATGCTGAAATGAACGCAATATCGCCTTCGAATTCATTATTTGACAGATGCCTGATTGATTTCTTGTAATAACTATCTGGGAATAAGAATGTACAGGAAAATAAAATAAGGAATACTTTTTATTTTATTTATTTAGTTTATTTACTGACGCTCTTTAATATCTCAGATAATCAGTGTCCCATTCAATTCAGGGCATGAGACGGTACATTAATTTTTCTGATTCCTCTTCTTTCAGACTTGAGGTTCTTTTGCGTGCCGTAGATCTACGACACAGGACCCACGGCTTTACTTCCCTTCCGAAGGAAGTCACACTTACTATTTTTACTCTCGAAAAAACTCCATTGATCCTGGCCAGGATTGAATCTGCGATCTAGGGTCAACAAGTCAAATATGGTTCGGTTACCACTGGACCAACAAAAATAAATATTTCGAAAGAGTTATAAATACTAACTATATAGAAAAAATTTGAAAATGTGATATCTTTATTAAAGTGGCAAAAATATGTAAGCATTTAGATACATGTCTTGCATACTCAAAAATTTATTACACCTAAAGATATCTCACAAGCATCGATCTAAAAGATATGCAAATACATGAAATTAGTCCCAGCTGTATGTTTGTTCCATCAAAGAAATGGGTCTAAGCTCTACAGCATTATTCACCAGGCACTTTTAGGTTGGCAAAGCTGATATACTGACCGCACTGCACTACAGTTACGTGAGGCAGATGATCTCATCAGAGACAAATAGTACAACTGTACTATATGTCATGACAGCTTACTACGTAAGCACGAGTTATGGAAAGTTGCCACGCGAACAGGCAAACTGGAAAGAATAAAAGGGATAGTAGCAAGGATATTGAACCTAAGTTAGTTGAGAGTAAATGAACTAAATGCTGTATGTGCATTGGTACATTTAGTTATATCAATTGACATTGACACGTTAGTGAACTTTGATAAGTACCATCTTGCACTCATGTTGTAACATCCTATGTGGCAGTTCGCTGAAAGTCGTTCAGACACAGGCATTAATGTTCTCTGTTTTTCTGTATGCTGAGTGTACTTTTTATCAATGCAAAACAGTGTAATAACAATGGAGAAATGTAAGCCGATGGAAGTACACAAAATTACTTCCCTGAAATATTTGAGTTTGGTGACACTTACAGTGCAAAATGCTTTGTTGGGATTAAGTATGAGATATGCTCGGACGCGATCCGGTGAAATGTTTCTGTCATCAACAGCGGTGGTTATGGCTGAAATAGTGAAACTTTTCACCTGTGTTGGAGCTGTGTATCATGAAGAAGGTAGTGTTGATAAAGCCATCTCTGCTCTTCATAACACCATCATCAAGCAACCAGTGGACACTTTGAAAGTTTGTGTACCTTCTCTTGTATATATCATTCAGAACAATCTTTTGTATGTGTCAGCATCTCACCTGGATGCAGCTACTTATCAAGTGACTTATCAATTGAAAATTCTGACAACAGCTTTGTTTACAGTATTAATTCTTCGCCGCACTCTTCATCTGGTCCAATGGGGTGCACTGGTAATTCTACTAATTGGTGTTGTTTTGGTGCAGGTGGCACATACAGAATCCCCAAGTAACCCCCTAGGACCCCAGCAAAATAGATTGATAGGCTTCTGCGCAGCTCTGTCTGCTTGTGTGTTGTCAGGGTTTGCAGGGATATATTTTGAAAAATTGCTAAAGGGTTCAGATATAACAGTATGGATGCGCAATGTTCAACTTAGCTTTCTGTCTCTTCCATTTGGACTTCTCACATGTTTTGTGTATGATGGAAACAAGATTAAACAAAATGGGTTCTTTTCCGGTTATGATTATTTTGTTTGGTACTTAATTGTGCTGCAGGCTGGTGGAGGACTAATAGTAGCCATGGTAGTTAAATATGCAGACAATATTTTAAAAGGGTTTGCCACATCCTTAGCAATAGTTATTTCTTGTGTTGCATCTATTTATATTTTTGATTTTCAAATAACACTTCAGTTTATACTAGGAGCAGGGCTTGTTATATGCTCTATATTCATGTATAATCATAAGCCCAAAACACAAAACATTCAGAGCTTGAAAGTGTGATAATTGGAGGTAGTTCTAGAGATTAAAAACTCAGGGGAGGTGTGGTATTTAATAAACATAATCCATGAGTTGCATAGATAAATTAACATAGCAAAGGTAAGCTGTCATATATAGTGACAGAGTGTGTGTTCCATCTGTTGGCTTAAAAGAAAATAAATAAACAAAAAAAATAATGAAATGGTGGAAATTAGAAAACAGTGTTGGGAGAAACAATATACAAACATGCTTCTTAAGGAGTTAAAAAAAGGAAATTCAAGGTATATGCACTCCATTATAACATATGAGGTATTTCTCTGGGAAAATTCAGCACACAGTAATAATAATTTCATCCTGCAGAAGAGACCCTAAAAATTATAAGTGGTGCTGGAACCTGGCATATTTGTAGGTCCTTATTTAATAATCTTAATATGCTTACCTTCACTGAATTATAATAGCTTCATGGCTAATTATAAAGTACATGATCATGATACTAGACAAAGAACTACTTTATATAAACCAAAACACATTAAAACTCTTCCAGAAGGAATGCTATTATTCTGCAGTGCAGATATATAATAGCCTTTAACTTTTTTAAAATTGCTATATGAGCAATAGAACCACACTGTTTAAAAACTGTTTAAAGAAATTTCTAATCCCTCATTCATTTTGTGATCTATTGGATTACTTCAATGTTAGTGCAAAATAATCTTCAATGCATAGTTTTATTGTTTTAATCACTAACATAAATTTGTTTTTTGTATGTCATGCTCAGCACGGTGGAGCTTGCTCAATAAGGAATCAACAGAACAAAGTTTATCACTTATCTCTAATAGAGATCAAAGACTGCACATGAAATGCAAGTAAAAATACTAATGTGATACTATGATGAAGAATACATAAGCTGCAAATAGCAAGGAAGAGTATTATAACAAAAATAATAAAGCATAGCAGTAATTGCAGAAGGAAAGTAAAACAGGAAAAAGTGGTTTTCTATTAAGGTTCCAAACTGAAAATAATATGGCCTGCGAAAAAAAGAAAAATTCTGCTGTCTCAAATGTGAATGGTGATTTTTAACTAATTTTGGCATGATAAATTCAATGCTGAAATCCATTTACCCCATCATGCAAGGATTTTAAACAAATCACAATAAGAATTTTAAAATAAATCAATTTTTGTGAAATAAAGACTATCATAAAATCAAAATTAAAATGCCATATTCCTATCTACTATACAAAACAGGTACCTACACTTTAAAAATTTTGGTATCTGAAGATCAGCATCTTTTCTTTGTTGAAGGCTGTGTTAATTTAGGATTTGTTGCATATCTTCTTCAAGCACCAGCAGTAGTCAGCCATGATGCTTCGTTCCATCATCCCTGATACCTTCTTTCCATCTCCCTAATTTCTTGATGAAATCTTTTGCCTTGCTCATCACTCATGGGTCCCAAATAAGGTGGAAAGTAGTCAAGGTGAGAGCTCAAGGAGTGAAGTTTCAAACTCGTATTGCAACTGAGAACTTGCA
This sequence comes from Metallyticus violacea, assembly GCA_030762175.1. Taxonomy (NCBI): domain Eukaryota; kingdom Metazoa; phylum Arthropoda; class Insecta; order Mantodea; family Metallyticidae; genus Metallyticus; species Metallyticus violacea. The sequence goes on from CM060841.1 coordinate 48,463,924, forward strand.
GTCTTCATAACTTATTTCTTACAATTTCTTCATATTGCATGTCTTTTACATTTCCAAGGTACTTATTAATAACATCCTTGAAAGCACACTGTGCCTCAAGTTCTATATCGTTCACAGTGGTAAAAAAAATCTGTATCCTTCATTAGCTGTCTGATCTGAGGTCCATCAAATACACTTTCTTTTATTTTAGCCTCAAGACAAAAGTGGAAATGTACGGTATAAATACTTGAAGTACAAGCCATTTTTGTCTAGTGCTTTGATGAATTGCTTCATGATACCAAATTTAATATGAAGTGGAGGCAATAGCATCTTTTTAGGTCAACTAGACTGACATATATTACATTTTTTGCACCCGGCATTAAAGTGTTTCTCTTAGGCCATTCTTTCATTGACCAGTGTTTGTCCTTACATCTACTGTCTCATTCACACAAAAAGCAAGGAAATTTTTGTATATCCACCCTGCTGACCAAGTTAGATACCATAAACATTTAGTTCTCCACACAGTAGCCATTGATGTTCCATGTATTTAATTTTTTCTAAAATGGATTTCCAAGCTTAACTTCAAAATATGCAAAATATGCTTTCATAATAAATGGAGTAATATTCTTTTATTTTTTACAAATATGAACTGCATATGAAACAAATTATTTGGATTGTTCATACATCACTGTCTTGGTATTCCACAGCTTGGAACTATTTTATAATTCGTTCTGGGCATTTTATACACAATACAAAGAAAAATTTAAATATAGCCCCAAATAACAAATACACTATTGAATACTATGACTAATGAATTTTAACTGACATCTTTGTGATTTTAAACTATGACGGCAATAACTTCCCTTTTCTTCCTGGCCATGCATTGATAACTCCTGTCATGTTGGAAACTTTAAACACATGGCAGAGGAACTGATAGGAAAGTAAATAAGGGTTGCTTTAAATTCTATATTATATTCTGTATAAGCATTTATATATGACTTGTGTGCTTAAGTTATTCATGTTTTGCTATTGTACTATTTTCACTGCAGTAGGCAGTATAATCAATAGCATGTCACATAACAAAAACATGTGTATGTGTTATGAAAACACTGATATCATTTTCGAATTCAGCAGGCCATTTTCCATATAAATTGTTATTTTCACCAAGGCAGCAAAATCATTGCAGACCAATGTGATTAATGTATCTGCCACAGACTCCTTAATTATCACAGCATTTTTGCACTTACAATTAAGTTAGCATTAGGGAGTGAGTAAGGATTTTAGTTTTAGTTCTAAGTTTATGAAAACACAGTCATACAACATTACATGAACATGTTCTCCATCATAGTGACTTAAAACGAGTGGCGTGTTATCAGTTATGAGTAATCGGAAGCTTTCACGGCCGGAGTCAGACTTATAGCTAGAAGTTTCTTCTGGGCTTAGGAGCTTAGAAGCCATGGACTCCTGAGCTCCAAGAGACTACGGCTCCTAAGCCCGGAAGAAACTTCTTGTTATCAGTTATTAAATTTTGTATGTCAAGTATCTTTTGCTTTCTTATTGGCTTAGAACTGTCACCAGTCGAGCTTCTAGTAATGTATTGTTTTATATTATGAAGAATTTTTCCAAGTTCCGCTAAGCTTCTTCATTCCAGTTCTATAATACATTGGCAATGTTTATGGTAAGAAATATTATGAGGAAAGTATAAGTGTATTTTAAAAAGAAAATTGATTTGAAAGAAGTAAATGTATTTTGCTATATTTCTCAGAATATTTATTGTACCTGCTAGGTTCTGTAAAACTTTTATTTTCTTGGCAATGATGAAATTGGTATTTCAGGCTAAATAGGAAGCAAGTGGGTCATTCCATGTCAAATTAAACAAATTGATGCACTTTCCATCATACCATCTCCAGTTCTACCTGAATAGAAATATCAGTCATGTATTAACAGTAACAGTATTAATTCAATAATATCAATAGGTCCTGAGATATGACACAGGGAAGTTTATTAGGTTTTTTAATTATCAAGTAAATAATTTCTTATAGTTTGCCAAAATGCCATTAGTTTCTTAATCAGGATCATGAAATTTGACACAAAAATTCTATTTGTCTTCATAAAGACATCATTATATAGATTTTTAAAATATTAAGAAAATATTTATGCAGATATGCCTGTTGACTTAATTTTAAGAAAAAGAAGAAGAAAAAAAAGTGGCGCTACTTCTAAGAGGGTGAATTAATGTCATAAATGTATATACCAATTTTAAACAATGAAACAAATGGGGAAAAATGAAATAGTATTTTAGTTCATTTTTTGCAACGTAAATGTTGAATATTGATATAACAATTTAAGCTTTAAACAATTGCTTCCCATGCCATAAATTCTTTTTAATCAGTCTTGAAATGTAGAGAATTCTTCACTAATTGCATGATTTAAGTTTAAAACGTGCATTTTCGATCACTCCTGCCATAATTGACTGAAGTGGTACTCTTTAACAAAAAATATGGTGAAAGGGATTGTGACATCTGTCTTCAGTTTGTGGCCATGAAAAGACAGGTTCACTGTCACCTTTTTTAACTATGTTTGTGATGACTTCTGGTTGCAGGAACTGTTTTAACATATTTCCAACCTCTTGGGCATGGGTCAGTATCTCATTATTGCAGTATGTAATCAGGGCTAATAATAAATTCTCAAATGTGAGAGATTACTAGTTGTCTTGTATAACCTTTCTATGCATTGTAAAGCTCCTTTGCACTTCAGCTGATGTAAGGGGCACCATTTAAAATGAACAAGATCTGATGGCAAATAATCCTCTTCAAAACATTCATGTTGAAATTTTCACCTTGCAGAATTTCCACTATCTTATACAATGTTTGGCAGTCTTTGTTGTTTTGCACGCTTTTGAAATTTCTCTCAAACTTCTTGTGCAACATTTCCTTCACTTTGTTCCAGTGGCAACTTGCATTAAAGGGCACAGGGCATGTGCCCACCCTTTAATTTTTCAAAAAAGATTATAGAATTTCATGGATGCAAACCATGAATGTTTCAGCACCTGCATTGTAGTATACAAGAGAAGAATGCAATTTAAAGGCTTCTGCAAATATATACAAACTTAGTGTATATGTGAAGAGAATGGTCTAGGGCACATTCCACTTGTGTCCAGGTTTAGCAGAGCAGAATGCTTTGATTTAAAAGGAGTCGTTATGAAACTGGATTGGCAAGGGAATGAGAGGGGGTTGCAGTGAAGTTTCACAAAGGCACACAAAATCTGTGAACTTTTGTCACACATGCTCACTGAGCCTGACCTCCCCATTGTAGAACCTGCAAGAGGAGCTTCCCTAAGCAATTTGTCCTGAGGTGAACCTTATTACTTCCCATCAGCTGTTTGCTCTTTCATATAAATAGCTAATAAGGAATCTAAACTATAAGAATCTCTTCCACTATAAAGGCAACTTAACTAATGTATCCTTAAATAACATTATGTTTTAAAAAGAACCAGCATTACCATAAATAAGAGTAAACTTGAATGGTTTGTGAAAGAAGGCTTATAGATTAAATTGGCAATTTTGGTACTTCTGCGTACCAGTGATTTGTTGAACATCTGGAATAAAAACTGAGTAGCCAGTGTGGCTTATTTTTTGAATCCTTTAACGTTACATTTTACTATTGTTTTTAAAGCAAAAAAACAAACAAACAAAAGACAAAACAGTGATATCACAGGTAGTAATGTTTAAATATACTGCTGCATCCTACATATTTATATTTATTGCTTACATTAATTTTTCTTTCTAAACAAAGCACATAGCAAAACTATTAACAAAGTTCTTATGTATGAGAAACTTAAGTGAAGGTGAATTATTAATTTTATTAAACATATAGTGAATATCTTACGTCATTTTTCTTTATTTTTGCCTCCACAGATCAGGGCAATAAATTCATGTTAGTGGATTCTATGCAATGTTATTTTTATAAGTTGTTCCCTACCAACAAAAATGTACACAAGTTACCACTCCATTGTTTCAAACATTGTTCAACATTTTTTAATTTTTCAATTACTGAGAGAATACTTTCATCTGTTTTTAAACCATGTTATCATTGTTGTCAAAATTAAAATATTATTTTTGGCATATGCCAATTTTTCCTTCAATTCTGAATTAAAGATATGGCAATAGAAACACTACTTTCCCTGTCCAGTCATTGTTTTCACTATAATTAAAATGACATAGTATCCTGATGTACAAATCCAGATGTGTCATCAGGTGATTATAGGTTCTGCAGCCAAGGGTACATCAGGTGAACTTTTATCGAAAACTTGTATTCTGGAAAGTGCTTTAAGGAGTACTTCCTTAGCATTCAACACAAGTTTGTCAACATTCAGAAATTTTCCATGTATTAATTCATTTGTGCTATGAAGTGTGTGAGTATACAGGCAAATAATTTTTTTAATAAAGTGATGTATTGCCATGCCTGCATTGAAGTAAAAGTGCATATTAGTGTTGCAACTGTTAGGAACAGCACATCATCTTTATGGTTAATACCTTGTTGCTATAAAATAATGATATTGTTCAATAGTTTGTATATATTTTGATGGTTCACCTTCTCAAGTACTTCGCTTGAAGTGAGAAAAACATTTTCCCAGAGCTACACTCTAGTGTGCTATAATGACATATGCAATGGAATAACCCAACTGATAACTTGTTTAGTGTGTAGATGCAACAATCATATTTTCCACATAACTGCAAATGCTTCCTATAGTGTGTTAATAACAGTATAGCATGTAACTCTTTGGAAGAGCTGATTCATCCAGAATGTTTTTCCCAAAATAATGTTCCAAGAAATGTTCAAAAGTAGGATTAGTAATTTCTGCTAGGATTAGTAATGTTGGCAGAAGTGAATGTTTGACAAAGGTCTTTATTTATACCGTTGTTTGGGAGGAGGATTCACTAGCACTTTGACCAAGAAGTAATTTAGTATGTTCTTCTACTTCATCTTTGCAGTGTTTTACTATTTACCATATGCACTAGGTTGCTTCACTGTAAAGTATTTTTCTCACTTTAGTTTCACATAATTTACAGAACAAAATACCATCCATCACTGGGGAACACACATTTCACCAAACTTGTTCACAAGCTGTGGCAAAATCCTTTCTTTGCTGTGCTTCACCTTAGGCATTTTCAAATTTTAAAATGTACCTTAATCTCACCCTCAACAGCCCAATAATGTGGGAATGCCAAGGATTTCTGGTGTTGCACCATGATGCATGAGTAGCTTGCAGTATAATGCAAGTTATTGCTGACAAGAAATTCTTGAGATATTTGACGTTCCCAGCTATTACACCATATGATGCAAACCATTGGCGACAAGAAGTTCTTGAGATATTATTACATATTTATTTCAGGCTTTAATATGTAATATAACAATGCAGATGAAATAAAAGTTGTGATAGATCATAAATTAAAAAAAGAGTAAACATTACCAAACAAATGTACTTATTTTTATTTAGGTTTATTTAAATCAAGTTATCCAACTGTACAAATTTTTGTGATTAAAACTTTATATTTCATCAGCTTTGTAGCCCTAGTTATTTACTATGCTCAGAAGCAGAAAATGCAAAAAGCAAGCTATTCTCTGGATTTTTTTTACAACACTTAATCTTGGGTTCAAGCCTTGTATAAAGCCAACCTTGCTACATTACAGAAGCACAACATGCCTAATAGTTAATCAGATAGATTTAAAAAGCCTTAGTCCATTCCTTGGAACCTTTTTTTTGAATTCAGACTTACTGTTAATTTTGCGTCTAAGGCTGTTTTTACAACAATCACCACAAAGTGATGTTTTAATGTTTAAAATTGTGCATTGTTGTGCTGTGTGATAATTTAAAGCATTAAGGTTTGCCCAGCTATCATCTTATAGTCAGTTTTAATACTTTGAAATGTCTCTTAGAACTGAAGAAGCAGCAAAGGCTGTGGCATTAGTGGAGGATGGATGAAGTCTATGTTAATTTGCTGATATCATTGGCACTTCTCATTCCAATGTAAGCAGGGTTGTCCAGAGGTGCAGAGAGGATGGTATCTACACCAGCAGGCCCGGTTTTTGGTTGTAGAAGGAGTACCTCTGATTGCGACAATTGCTTTCTTTTACTGCAAGTTCTTTGCAATCGGGACGCAACATTGGTGGAGGCCAGGAATAATTTGCAGCAAGTACAGCATATTAACATCTGTGCAAGGGCAGTTAGAAGGAGACATATGAAGTGAAGTTACAGTCCAGGAGATCTGCAAAAGGACCAAGGCTGACCTGGGAATACTATATGGGTGCAGTTTGCTGGCACTCATCAAAACTGACTATGGAGCAATGGAGCACGGTGCTCTTCACAGATGAGAGAGGTTCTGTTTCAAGACACCAGATGGGAGGGAGAGAGTATACAGAAGGCCAGGTGCATGTTATGCACCCTGCACTTTCGGTTCAAGAACACATTTTAATGGAGGTTAAGTATTGGTTTGCTGAAGAATCACATTGAAGCAAGAACAGATCTGACGTTCATCAAGAATGGGTCACTGACAGCTCATCGGTACATCAAGGAAATTCTTGCTGATCATATAGTGCCTTTTGCATCCATTATAGTGACAACATTATCCCTGCATACAATAATGCTCATCCACACATTGCTCACTATGTTTCTGAGTTCCTGGATTTGATTGGGATTGAATGTATGGTATGGCCAGCACATAGCTCAGACCTGAACCCAATAGAATATACCTGGGATATACTTGGGAGACATGTTAAGGGTCGATTCCCCAACTCACTGACAGATCTTCAGGCTGCACTTCAAGCGGAATGGAAATTAATACCACAAGAGGAGATTGCAGATCATATCTGAAGCATGTCTGACTGAAACACAGCTGTAATTAGAGCTTAGAGGTGGCAACACTCATTATTGAAGCCATGGCTATCTTACACTAACAGCCAGAAAACCAGAGAACTATTAAAAGCGTAAATTTCCAAAATTTTTAAAAAGAGTTGTTTATTGTAATGTTTGCCCATGTTTGAAAATTTTTCTGCATTAAAATCAATAATGGGGTAGAATCTGTGCTAAAAATACTCCTTATGCAGATGATTAGATGATAAAATGTTAAATAATTGCTAAAGAAATTCTATTATAATATTTATGTCTTTGTTTCATTAAACACAGATTTTTATTTTAAAACATGATTAAAAATTTCGCTTTTTTTGCCACTCATTGTATTATAAACATGCATAAAAGGCTTTGTCTTTTTGAAACTGCACTGCTTTATGCTGGTATCCATATAATAGACATTAAATAAAAGTAATGGCAGGTTTTTGCTAGATGTATTCTGTTTAATGCATTAACCCTGGAGTGGTCATTATCTGAAGTGTTGCAAGGTTGGGCACAATAGGAATATTTTACTGACACTAATGAAAAATGAAATGTGACTATGAAAGGAAAATAGAAATAACAGAAAATGGTAGAAGAAGTAGACATATTTATGCTCTTACAAGTATTTGGTATTACAGTTTAAAACATAAGTTGGTTTTAGCTTTCTTCTTCTAAGCCTGGTTTACCATAGCCCATGTGGGCCTTTGGCTTACTGCGATAACTGCTGGGTCTTTACCTCCATCATGTGATATCATTGGTAGTGTATAGTATTGCAGGGGGGTATATGATCAGCACACCACATCCTGCTGGAAGTTTTAGCTTTAGGATTGGTATTATTATGAATAAATTATAAGTGAATATTGAACGATCATAACTATGCACATAAAAATAAACAGATAATAGAAAAATTTACGTAGGAAGAAGAAAATAACGCCCCCACAAACAGAAAGCTAATGTAAAGTACAGGAAATGCATTAATACATAAACAATATATGTTAACAAAAAAGAAGGGGGAAAAATTAAAATAAAAAGAGTTTTCAGCAAAGTTAAATGCAACAATCCAGTGATATATTTAGGTGTACTTTTCATTTATTATGCAGATTTGCCCTATCCTTTGGGATGAATGTTTGTCACAAATTGGAGATTTCCTGCAAATGTTGGCAATTTCTTAGTGCACCTGTTTTTTTCTCTTAGGACATATTGCACAAATTCCAGGTCTGACATTCTGCTTTTTTTGGTATTCTATCCCCACAATCTTGACAGTGTTGGCTTTCTATACCTGAAGCACAGCATGTTATACTTGAAAGCTGTAACACATTGTTTTGCCTGCTTATACACACATTACCACCACATGTGGCCGAGGTCGTTAAATTGCGGACTCGTGAGCGGGAGGTCTGGGGTTCGAATCCCGCCAAGACCATCCTCCCTAGCTGAGTTTTTTTCCAGGTTTTCCTCAGTCCTCATAAATGGCAAATGCCAGGGAGGTACCCTAAACTTAGGCCTGGAACATTTCCTTCCTTAAAAATAAATCCTTTCCCAATATATCATTTCATTTCATGTATCACCAGTGTCCATTGCCTGTGGTACCTCTGTAGCAAAAATGGGCATTAAACACTATTCATTCATTATACACACATTAAGAAGTAAATGATGTGAGGATCAACAAGTTTATCATAGGGGCAGATCATTTATATTATCTACATCTAAGTTTTATCTAACCCCCTAACCATATCACTTACATGTGCATGTTCCAGTAATCACAAAGAACTTTCAGCATTTCTGTTACTATCATCTCTCAAATCTTATAATTTGTTTTTGATGATGTACCTGAAATAATGTTGTCTTCTTGGAGACCAAATGAGAGTGCTAAAAATAAATACTTTTGCATCAGAGATAAAGTGTAAAATTCTAATTGCGCTACATTATATGATCACTATAATCATGAATTGTGAACTATGGCTAAATAATACTTAAAGTAAATTAATGAATAAATAAATTAATATTCATTCTTTGCTCCAGCAAAGCCAGTTCTTATGTTTACTGCTTCAAAACATTTCATAAAAATAAAAAATAATATTGATATTCACTTTCATGAATGTGCAGATCTGAAGGAAATGTTGCAGCATTGTTCTTGCCATAAAGGAAAATACTAATACCTGTGCTTCAAGTTTAACAAAGATTCCTCTGTAGGGAAACCCTGCATTGTTTGTAATAATCCTTGTAGCAGATAAAGAGTCACTTCACAAAAAGTCAGGTAGAGAGAGCAATGGGCTATAACTTACTGTTGGTTAAAATAATCACAGTATAAAATTCATGTTTATAAATTGCTCATAGCATAATGACAATGGCAGGTTAACAGAAAAATACTCAGGAATGTGCATATGTTCATTATTTGCTGTTGATAATTACTTACTATCAGCCTAAAGCCTATTATTAAAACTAAACATATTTGCTACCTATCTGTCCAAACAATTTTCTACTCCAGTAATATTTGTGTTCTTATGCATATTGCAGTTGCTGCGATAAAAATAAACCTACTCTTACTTAACTTGGTACATAAACCTTTTGCAATTATCCTAAAGCTTACTCCAAAAAAATAATTTGAAAAACATAAGATTATTATGTCACACATAATTGTATTTCTGTTCATGAGTTAAGTTAACAACACTTTTAAGCATAAATAGAAGATAGGGCCATAGTTATGGCTAACCTCTGGCAATCCCTATATATGACAGCTAAGCAGAGTGAGTGAATTTAAAGAATATTCAGGTATTTTAGTGATTTTAGATCCTTCATTAAAATTTGGCTCTGATCCTCTTCTAGTGCTACCTAGAACTGCCTCAGCTGATTGCCTCTATGCTTGTTTCTGAAAAGTAGATTGAAATTTTAACACTTTTTAAGTATTCATTGGAAATAAGTTGCTTTAAAAACAATTTTAGCAAAGGAATTGCTACCTGCAGAGCAATATTTTAGTATTAAAAGATAATAGTGCATAGTGTGTGCCCTCGCTTGTACTTTCTGTTTCTGTTAATTTGTGATTTTCCATTATTTCTAAAATAATAATGATGTTATCTACAATTTATCTTACCCATGTAAGCAAAACATTGCCTTGTTTTAAATAGACATATGTTGGGGTACCCATTGAAAGAGGATAGTTTTATTTCATTGATGTAATTTCTGCAATGATTATTTCCTTTTTAAATGCTTGTGATCTATTATTATTTTCACGCATTATAGTTAATTTGGGAGACACTGCTGAGTTGACTCCAGAATTGCCAACTGAATGGCTTTGAAACTTAATTATATACCTTGCAGTGATTCTGAGGCATCTAATTTAGCCTCAAAATGATAACATAAATTATAAAAAATTACTATTTCCCTTGTAAGGAAACTCTGGTCTGTAGTGGTTTACAATTTGGGTATGCATATCCCAAAATAGACAAACCATAAGGGAAATGAAGCATAGCATTTTAAGACAAATATTGTGCAGTGATTAAATATTTTGCTCAAATTGCCATTTTATTGTTGCCATGCAGTAGTGGTAATAATAATAATAATAATAATAATAATAATAATAATAATAATATACGCATACTTGGTTTGCAGACAGTATTACAGTATTCTTGAAATTTGTACCCAAGAATTGTTTAGTGTTGTATTTTTTATATGTGCATTAAATAGAGGTAAATCAATTTGGGGAGTTGTGAATTAAACGCTGCTACCATTTGCCATTCTTACTAAAGTATTCTGAATAACAAGAAGAAGAATGATAACAAATGACAAGCAAAGTCCTCTTCTTTAGCATGTTCATCGCTATTATTATTTTTATGCTTATTAAATTTTAACTATTTATTTTTTCAAATATGAAACTTTTAGTAGGTAACTTTTTGATATCCAATATTGACAGTCAATAAAATTAAAATAATTAATGATGAGGCAAATGAGGCCATTGAAAAAAATTAGATGAATATTCATCAAGCATACTGTTTGAACTTTCGATCTTTAGTTATAAAACTTGTGTGCTCTACAATACTTTACATCTTGTCTACTAGCTCAGCTGCTTTGGTTTGTAGATGACTGTAGAGTGATGCATTTTTATGTGTAAACATTATTTTAATAAGAATCAGCTGATCAGGGCATGGAATTTATTTATAACTTTATGTGTCAATTGTCTTCTTTCTGCAGTTCATATGATATTATGCACACATTTGAATCTACTGGTTCAGTGTAAAACAAAAATCACAAGCCAATCCAGTTTTAACAAGAGGAATAACTGGACGAATGTGGTGCAACAACCACTCATGAAATTAGTACAAGTGGAGATTTCCGATTGTAAAGAAAAACAAAAATGAAATCAGAATCATTGCAATAGGCAAAGCTTTATTATGGTGATCAGAATGTTTTTTCTTGATACAGTGCCCATTCAGCTGAGAGAGGATGACAATTCCAACATTTATAAGGTAAGATTGTATACTCATTTTGGGAAGCAGAAATGAAGTGCAGTCACTGCTGGCTGCACACACTTTGTAGCCAAGATATAAACACTAGGTGACAAGATTTGTAACTAAAGCTTGCTAATATTGAACTCAGGTCATGATAGTAAGACAGTTTTGAATACACTGCAACCTTCCAATAGCATTGTGAAGTTATAATTTCCTTACTATACTGCTTTAGTTATGAAGTACAACATTTAAAATAAAATAATGCTATATAGTATATGAAAATAAACAGGTAAAACCATTGCTATTGATTTAAATTGTCAAAAAAGGAGGAAAAAAGTGAAAGATGGATTTTGAAATACTGCTTATTGTTTATAGAGAAAGAAAAACTGTTGTAAAAAACATATTTACTTTGCAAACCAAGATTTCTCTTTAGACTGCTATAAACATTGCCAATTTTAAGGACAGTTTTTATCCATAATTTGAGATTTCTTCAGAACTGTCCAACAAAATGTATTAAATGGTGCTAGATGGTTTAAAGGAATCCAACTCAAGTTTGTGAAAAATGCTAGCCACATTGCCAAACATCACAACTCATGTTCATCAACTATGGTTTTTATATATTGTAATTTTTCAATAAATACATCCCATGAGCGCACATAATAGTGAAATTTCAGTCAGTGATTTGTTTGGAATTATTTTGGTATTAGTAACTGAACTATACTGAATGTATTATAATTGTGTAAGAGGTATACTACAGTCAACATTTATAAAAATATATTTAAATAACAAATATCCTGAGATTCATTTCTTGTGAAATTGTATAATTGCTTGAACAGGTTGGTGCATCTCTAACATACTAATTAAGCATGATATGATTTATCTTGAACTCTTAATTCATAGCTGAATAGTAGTGTTAAGTGAAAGTTCTATTGAACATTTAGTGATAATGTAATTTGAAAAATTAATTTTTAACTTTTGAGCAATCATAGCATTTCATTTGTGGTCCCATCTATATATGGAAATGCCATTGGTAACAGACATTTAAAGCTTGATTTTGAGCACTGATGCTTAAACTTGAATTGAAACACACTTTCAGTATAATTATGGGTCATTCATGGTAATATAGCTTGCCTATAACACATTTTGCATACATTTGATATAATTCTTAATGGAAGGAAGTCATGTTTTTTCAGTAATATTTACCAACTCTGAAAGCATGTAAACATAATGTAGATTATTTATTAAATAAATTATTTTGTATGGCAACTTGAGCTAATCTAAAATAACAAAGTATATTTTTAAATTCATATATCTGTTGGTAATATAACAAATTATTTTTAGATTAGTTTTATATCCATTAACCCAGAAAACAAGTCAACATCCAATCAAAAAGTTTCTCAATCTGTGCCTTTTTTTACCTATCAGCTACTTTATGAAAGACATAAAGGACCATTTCCTTGCATAAGCAATGTAGGTATGTGTTGCACATGCAAAATTATATATAACACATCAGTTTCATATTTTTTGAAACATATATCACTCTCAAAGGCAAGAAATTACTACCACTATTTACTTAGTATTCTTGGTGTTCACCAAAACGTGAGTTTCTGGCTTCAAATCTTCTTTTTTTAGGATTAATGTTTAATGCACTGTCTCACTATCTGATGAGAAAGTACCATATACTTCGTGTAAATGCTTATTATTTTCTGGCATTTGTAGCTGAGTATTGTCCTTCATCTGTAGTCTAGTGCTTTTGTTATCACTTAAAAATGTTGATGTAAATATTTGCTAAAAGGATTTTCTCTGTTAATTTTAAAATTACTATAGAGTTAAATATAGAATCAATATAATTATCATATTAGCCTTGGTTTAGATTCCTCTAAGTGCAGACAGTGTACTTTTGAAATTCTGGGAAGCAGAGATTCATTGTTAAAACTCAACCAAATTCATTTCTATGCTGTTGCATAATATATTAGGTGTAATTTCCATGATTTTCATGGTTGAAACTGTCTTTGTTTTGTGCATAAAATGGTTTGTATTAAAGACCAATTTTTTACAACTTTTCAATTGACTGAATTTCATTTTCCATCTACAGGGTATTTACCATGAGAAGTAGTAAAATAATCCTGTGCATGTTTGTTACTGTGCTGGTTTTCCAGTAAAGATAAGCTTAATAATCTCTTCTGAATCGAGTCGGTCCTGGTGGTATAGTGGTAACCATACTTGCCTTCTAAACCCAAGATCGCAGGTTCAAACCCAGCCAGGATCAATGGATTTTTTCGGGCGTAAAAATCTGAAGTATGGCTTCCTTTGGAAGGGAAGTAAAGCCTTCGGTCCCATATTGTGCATTTATGGTACAAAAAAGAACCCTCAAGCTTGAAAGAAAAGGCCTCTGAGCAAAATTTGTTGGCTGTTTCTTGCCCTGAATAGAATGGGATGCTGATGACCTGAGATGTTAAAGAGTTTCCATAAATAAAATCAACAACAATCTTCTGAATTGAATTATCTAAACACATTCTTTTTTTACTCCTCTTATTGGAAATTTACTCAGGACATATTTTTGTGGACACTCCTCTATATCCTAAGCTGTGAAACACTGTTGGATCATTCATAAGTTGGGTTGAGAGGTCCGGTGGTCTTGCGATAAACTGGAATAAAGAGCAGCTCTTTAATAGGAGATGTATGTTTCAGTGTGTTAGACTCCATATTTAATAAATATTGAGGAAAGATAAGCTTGCCACTTACTGTAAATCTTTTCTTAAATTGGTAGCTCATTCATCACACCATATGTTTTAACCCCTTCAGGAAAATTAATTACTACTCCTAGATTTCAACAATTTTGTTTATCAGTTGATCTGTCAGTTTGCATATAGTTAGATTGGCTGGTTATCCAGTGTGCACTCTCCAGTCGAGGGTGACAAAGAATAAATGGTCTATAGAGGTCATGGTTTCACTTACATCTCTCAGGTCAGGAAAACATGGAGGTGTTACGCACTCATCCCTTCAAAGTTGCCAGGGGACATTGATGAAGGCTAGTAAATAGTAATGACCAATCAATATGTGAAAAAGTGCAACTGCAGCAATGTAATGAACTCTGCTAATAGGCCCAGCCTTGACTAGATGATTCCAAGGTTTTTCCTCTGCTATCAAAATGGGAAATATTAAAGAGTCATTGTATCTACTCTTCTAGGATTCTTTTCCTTTTAAGAAGAAATAACTATTTCCTTTCCATAGTTTAAATCATAAGATGCACTTGTATTGGATATTTGTTATGTTTTTCTTTGAAGGCTGGCTAGGTTCAAAGCTAACAGATTGCAGCTGTATATACCAATATCATGGATGCATGTTGTCACTGGTAAGGTCAGCTAGTGCTTGTTAGATTCGGAACAGTAAGGAGCATTTCATTTTTCTGTTTGCCATTGTTCAAAGACTTAATTCAGAACAACTTATTTTCATTTGCTATAAGATTTTAAAAAATCAATCAACTGCTCAGTGTCATGAAGAATTTTAAGAATATGTTCTAAGTGTTCATCCACCTGACAGATCTACAGTTGTAAAATGGTGCTTAAATTCAAAACAGCAGGGTAAGTGTTGGACAAGAAAATAAGATGCAGGCATCTTGTGCTAACAGACGATAAGCTTGATTGTATCACTCCTCATTTAGAACTATCACAGCAAAAATCTCTGCAAAGTTAGTGCAACTAGTAGGAGTCAGCCATATATGAGCTACAAAATGGCTAAAATTTCATCCCTACAAGGTTACTGAAATGGATTACTTACAGCCATCAATTCGGGAATAAGAAACCCATCTTCTGTGAAAAAAGTTTTCCAATCTTAGGGCTGGCTGAGTTTGGGCAGCTGCATTATGTGCTCGGTTGTTGGTTAAGTACATTTGTGGGGAAAAACAAAATAAAGATCCGATAGGATGATGGTCCCTTGAATACTAGAGAGATTGTGGATAAACGATTCTGAAGCTGTAACCAGCAAAATTGTTAACCAGGATTGAAATTAGAATTGTTTGCAACTTCCTGATTTTCTTGGTATGTTGTAACTTTATTTTCTCATTTTAAGGAGACATTTATTATTTGCATTTTCACAAACACTTAACCAAAAATTCTCGGTTCCATTTTTAATAGGTTGAATTCAAAGAAGTCTTTTTTATATAAATAACAATCTGGTATTGTCTTATGGAAAAAATGAAGTGCAAATACATAATTTTTGTGATATTTGCTTAGCACATTTTACTAGCAGAACATGCTTAAGATGTAATGCTGCACATTTGCTTTTTGCCAATTATTTGTTCATCCTCAGAAGAAAATAAAGCATGATTCTTAAAAACAAAAGTATAAGTTTTTATTTTCTTTAATAATGCTCTACAAAGTAGCAAATGCTCATAATTTATTATCTTGTCAAATATAATTTTCATGAAGTGCGTTTTCTGTGTTTAAATGAATTTAATCTGTGAAGATATTCAGCCAGATGTCACAACCAGTTCATAATCTCAATGTAGGAACTGCATCCTTTCTGGACTTCTGGATATTTATCTTCCACAGCTGTTGTTTATTTGCTCTGCTTTTTGATTTAATATATTTTTTCTTTTAATGCTGCTATCTGATTTTCTGTTTATTAAGTGCTGTGAAGGTGCTGATGGTAGTTTAGATTTACTGTGGTTTCTTTCAGTGCTAGAACATCTGCAGTTTTACATCCCATGATGCCAATGTGTGATGGAATCCATATTGGATATGTATATTTTTCTTTTATCTGTTAGTCTTATCCTTTATTTCTCTTATGATTTCATAATTATCTATGGCCTTGATTGAGGATATAGCTTTGAAAACACTAGCATTAATAAAATTTTGTCTGTATAAAAACACTGTTAATGCAATGAATTACATCTACAGTTTTAATCAGGAATCACTCAAAGTTTACTAATTTTTACCAGCTTACTTGGATATGTTTCAAAGGCCTTCATCAGTACTGATTCACTGGACAGTGAATGATTGCAACAAAGTATACCCTTCCTGATCTAATGAAGCAATTTTTCCTAATTTTCCTTCTTAATATAATGTTATCAGCTGTTAAGTGACTATTTGAATTGATGACTGGATACCAAGATGCTTTAATGGCGATCTCTGCTGTTTCTATAGGAACTTGCTGAGTTCATCCATGGGTGGAAAATAAAAATTCATTCACTTTTTTATATTTTAAAGACAAAAATGTTTTCTCAATTCATAAGCTTAACCTATGGCTTATTAGGTTGCACAGTAAAGCAACACCATACCAACAGAACAGAAATCAGGAATTTTTGAAATCAAATGTGCAGGTTGTGATCAGAGATATTTAAAAAAAAAAGAAGAGAAATTTGGAGAAAACACTTTCGGAATATTCATTTTAAGCAGGTTGATAAATAATCAGTCACAGCTCACTTTTTCATCAAAATTCATGAAATTAAACCAGAGGTGAAAACATCTATTTTGCTGCAACCAATTCAAACACTTAGGTTTCCTTAATATTGCTGGGGCATGATTATTATATGAGCATTGTTGTTGACCCATGTGCCCAACGGTCTATATTCTCTTTCAGTTTACATTGTTAATATCAAATTATTTGCAGCAATATTTCTTATGTCATGTAACCATCTTGACCGTCAAAATCATTTGCAATTAATCATTTGTTTTGAATATTTAGAAGAATTTATGTTCTTTTCCAGAAAAAAAGTAATTATTTTCCAAACATGTAAAAATAGTTTTAATTCTATAATTTGAAATCTTTGTATTTTGCAATGACAAAAGTGAAAATATAACTTAATTTCACAAAACATTTATGTTAAGTATTCTAATATACTACTTTATTTATAATTGAATGATAACTGATTTAATTAACTCTTTAGTGATGCACGCCACTGACCAGTTTGGGCCAAGCGCTATGTATACACCTAATTCAGGGAAGAGCAAGAGCACCTCGCACGAGACAGACTGCCTGCTCCTGATCTTGGTAATATAACAAATGCCTAAAACCATTATGCAGCGTAAGCAATAGGTTTAATTTTCAGCGTCGTGTAGTCGTTAACAATTCCAAAAATACAACAGGCAAAGTAGTGCCGTGTTTTTACATTAAATGTCTCTACCTCTCTGATTTAAATAATGAATTTGATAACTGCTACAGATTTGCTTACAGTTATTTACCAATACAAACAAATGCCGGCATTTTTTGTGCTCATAGAGTTAGTTATCTAACGCTGAGGCTTCTTTTTGCTCGGTACTGAGCTTTTTTTTTTTTTGTTTTGTTTTGTTTTGTTTTGTTTTTTTTTTTTTGTTTAGAATGATACTATTGTTGAAACAGTTATGAGGAGGGGAAAAAAAATACAGCTAAACTATTAAAAATAAGACGCCTAAACACTATAAATTACTGAAGAGATGTAATGCCTGCAACGAATACAGAAACTGATTCCTACCACTAAATATTCATGTAAGTCGGTAAACATTTTTGTATCAACGGTGCACGTGATCGAATGATACTACAGAGCTAAATGTTATAAAAATAGATACGCCCCTTGATGAAATATTTTAATCAATTGTTACGACGAATGAATTTAATTCTCAATGCCAGACTGACAATTTATTTCTAATCTCATCCAGATTGTGATCATAACTTAATTTTGTTGTGTCAGGACCATCTTACAAAAGTTGTTTTGAAACCCCTCAAGACTGATGAAGTAGCTATTAATTTGATTATCATTTTCGAAGCACCATGCATTCTTAAGTCTGGCAACGGAAGAAACTTTGGTAACAAGATTTTGTCAATTTAAATTTACATTGGCCTGAATTAAAACAATCCAGTGCAAATTGGGGCGTAGTACAATTCAAGGTAGTATCGAGCGAGATAATCGGGACATACAGAGTATGATCTGCACGTAGATGCAATCTCAAAGAAACTACTCTCTACCGTCAAGATCTGCAATTCGTACAATTGGTGAAAAATAGGGCCTAGCAAAAAGGCACAGAGAGATCACCATATGAGACTTTTTCTATATAAAATTATTGTTGGACTGCGGTGTTCGCCACTTTCGAAGTAAGTACTACTTCAGGGAAAAAAAGACTAAAGAGTTATAGATCCACAAAAAGAATATTCCAGAAGCTAACGTACAGCGTTACACATCAACAAATAATGATCTAACCCAACCGCAGAAATCAATCCCCTTTGCTAATTTGTACAAAATTAAGCGAAACAGTACACAGATTTAAAACATGCAGATAAGATGTTTCATATATCTGTGGAGAGCCTTACATGGAAGAAGGCTACGTCAGAATATATGTGAAAGCTTTGTAAAGCATGCTAAGAAAATAAAACGCCCTGATCATAAATAACTGCAAGTTCCTAAAGACACAATTTGCCGAAAGTTGCTAGAGAGTGAAAATACATGAAATATTTTGGCAGTTTTAATTAAAGTAAGAGAAGAATGTCATTAATAACTTGGCATCAGTGAGGATTTATTAAAACGGTTTTATGTAAGATCTCAATTTACAGTCTATTAAAAAAAATTTTTTTGAACAAAATGTAGTAAAATGTAAATATTGTGAAACTGTACCATTATTATTATTATCATCGTCATCATCATCATCATCGATGATAGTTTACATTAAATATAAATTGCATTTAGGACATTGTATACATAATATAATCTAATGATCTATATTGCCAGTAACATAAATACCCACAGCTTCTTAAAAAGTAATAACACGTGAAATAAATCATAGCAGGAAATGTAGATCAAGAACACGCTTCTTACAATGGAAATACAGTATTTCGTCGTGAGAAACAAAATACAGATAAAAGACACTTAATCATTCGCTTAATTATTGTAATATTTGTAATAGGGGATTTAACAGCTAGGAACTGGAGAGATGGCTAATCAATGTAATGTGTTGACGACAAACTATTAATGTTCTGTTTTCGTTAACTCCATGAGAATGGACCGAATCACCAGTATTGAATGGATGATACATTCGGTGCATAATGTTTGACTTGGCTGATAAAGCAACTTCTCCCCGCATATGTCGCTAGCCATCTCTCCAGCTCTCAGCTCTATTAATATTAGGGTTAATGCGGGTGCCTTGAATTAGATTATTTAGAGACTTAAAGTTGATATATACAAAGCCATTAGAAAATAGCCTATCATCAAATAAGGAAGTTACAATGCTCTAAACGCTGTAGAATCTACATTACTGTCAAGTGAGACCGTCATTTTCAAAAAATAATATAGAAGATGGATTCAATAGCACAAAATAAAATGATGCAAAACTTGGGGATAAAGCTTTTTAGAAGATGGAAATGAAAAAGAAGGGGGGAACACTCTTAATAGAGCGGTCTGATGTATTGATACAACTTGGCTTTTGAGGTATACATTCTACGATACCAGAGTCGAGGGATCCATCTTCGCCTCGCTCTAGAGCGTATTGAAATTATCAGTCAATATTTTGTTAATGCCTTCTTTGCAATTGCTCACAAACCAAACCCATTTATATACCCTTATATGTTTAGTTTATGAGCAATTGCAGACTAAGATACGAGGGTAGGTTCATAAGTTACCGACCTCGCCAATAAGGATTATCGCCTTCACAAAAGCCTTATCTAAAGTCATATATTATCTGTTAAGTAAATAATTGCAGCTGTAACTTCTGATCTGCTGTGTTCAATTGTTCAGATATAGTTGCATAAAGAAGGCTAGGTGTAGAAAATTGTGACTTGTTCAAAATGAAGTTTCGATCTGTTATTAAGTTCTTCACAAAAGAAGTAATTACTCCAAATGAAATTGAACAGCGATTGAACGGTGTATAAGGAGAAGCATTCCCCTCATATTCCACCGTAAAAGAATGGGCCAAACTTTCTCGAATGGGTAGAGAAAGCATTGAAGACGAAGAGCGTACAGGTCGACCCTTGGAGATGCTCACTCCTGAAAACATCGCTCTTGTGGAAGTAGAAATTATGGAAGACCGGTGGCTCAAAGTTACAGAAATAGAAGCAAGGTTGGGCCTTTCTAAAACAACAATCCTTCGAATTATTCATGAACATTTAAACATGAATAAGGTTTTAAATGATACACTATGGGTAAATTATTAACACAGTTCACTCACTATATTTTCCTAAGTTGGAACAATATTTTGGGAACCAGCATTCCCATCCTCAGCCGTTGATCCAGTGGTTTCTGATGCTCGTGTTGGTCCCTTACAAGTTGCTGTGCGAACTGTGGCGTCCCCTGGTGGATCTGAAATGAATCTAGAAAGATGATCCCACGGCGGAAGGTCAAAATCATAGCGATTTTATGATATTTTAAGATGAAAATATTCTCCCAGGCAGTCAATTCAAATGGGTTCTTTATTTCTTTTAAAAGTTGTATCTCTGGGTTTATTTCATGATTTTGGCTCCAATAATGATGTGCCACCGCCGATTTCTCCGTCTGTTTCAATTTGATGTTTCTAAAATATTCTTTCTTTCGGATTGTCAGATTTCTCTTGGTTTTTTGTATGTATTTCAAATTACAGTCTAAACATTCTATGGCGTATATTCCTGATTTCTTTTCTATGAGTATCTTGTCTTTTAATTTTGAGCTTAAGAAGTTATTGATATTGTATCTGCTGATTGAGGCTAGCTTTATATTGAATTTTTTGAAAACCTTTTCGAATTTGTAGTGCAGTTGTGGGTTGTACGTGAATTTGCAATATCTTGTATTTTCTTTAATTACTTCTAGAGTGATGTCTCTCTTGTGATTTTTTCGAGTTTGTATTTATTGATCCTTTTTACTATGGTTGAGGTGTTAAACCCATTGTTTATGGCTGTGTTCATAATGAATGAATAAGGTTATTACAAAATGGATGCCTTGACTTCTTTTCTCAGCCCAAAAGCAACGAGTCATCTATTGTCAGGCATTTTTGGAGATCTGCCGTGGCAACGAGAGAAAATTTCTGTAAACCATTGTTACAGGAGATGAAACTATGGTCCTCTACTATGATCTCTTGATGAATGGAGTGGCGTAAGCCTGGTAAAGCACCGCCTCTAAAGGCCAAGGACACTCAGTCGACAAGAAGATCATGACCAGTCCTCTTTTGGGACTGTGAGGGAATGCTCTTCATTGATATCAAGGAGAGGAGCACCGCTGTAAATAGGGAATACTATGCTGATTACTGTACGGACTACGTGCTTTCATCAAAGAGAAAAGGCGAGTAAAGCTCAGCGGTGGTGGTGGTGTGCGCCTTCTTCATGACAACGCGCCTGTGCATACAACTCTTGTTGCAAAGAAAGCTATGAAGAAATTTGGCTTCAAGAAGATCGACCATCCTCCCTACAGCCCAGATCTAGCTTCCATTGACCATTTCCTCTTCTCAAAACTCAAGAAGGACCTTCGAGGAAGGAAATTTAAGTGTGACGAAGACATGATGAATACTATTTATGCCCACTTGGTAGACAAGACTTGTGATTACTTTTTGGAGGGGGCTGAAATGTTAATTCAAAGATGTGAGAAATATATTGCAATAAAGGGTAACCATATTGAAAAGTGAAATATAGTTTTTGTTTTTATCATACCTAGAAAATAGGCCGGAAACTTATAGACCTACCCTCATAAAAATACTTCCCTGGGCGCTTCAGTCCAAAGCAGCTTTTGTTGAGTTATGAGGAGTAACAATATTTATAGTACTTTATTTGAGAGAAATAACACGAATAAGGAATAAGACCAATATCAATCAGTTATCAATACTACAGTATCCTGAACAAGTGTTCTTTCCAAGCATTCGTGTCTATTTTTTGTGGAGACATCGACTATATTGGTCGGCACGCATAAACGGCATTTTGCGAAGTTCTTCAGCTATTATGAGTGCTTCCACTTCTAGAAAATGTCTATTTTGTTTTCAAGGAGAGCTTCGTATTTTTTCCTGTTGTACTTTATAGATCAAAAGCAGCTATAGCTAGCACCCCTATTATTCTACTATATGGTTCGAGCAAGTTCCTATACCTTTATTTATTTTCACCACTTCAAGACTGGAGCGACTCCTATGTATTTAGCACAGGGGCTATTGCACAGCAACTTACTGGTGTTCAATATGTTCCGCGAGACTCAAATAAGAGAAGTACTAATGGCTCTGAAAATCCAAGGTATGTGTATAGTTCTTCAGATTAACACTAATAATTAGACTCCGTATTAAGGAATGTTATGTAAGAATCAAGGTTTCTAATGAACACCATTCTGTTACTGTTGAAAAACATTTTCTCCTGATAATTCCTCACCGCTGCCACCGTAATTGGTAATGCTAACCTAAAGAGCTATATATACAACAAACCATGGCAAATGTAATATGCATTTGTTTCTTTGTAAATTATTGAAACTTGTTTGTTCTTTCTTAGAAGCAGGCGATTTTTATTTATTTATTTTCCCGCTTGCAAATTTCCAAGATTCCAATTCTGCAATAACACTGAATCAGTATCTGTTTTGCAATACAAACATTTATAATTGACCAATGTTTAAGCTTTTTTTGCATTTAATAAGTTAGAAGTTAACTTTTTGGAAAAACGTTTCGAACCCTAATAAAGCAAATCTTTCAATACGTTTATTTCCAATTTTACTGACTTATGAAATAGTAAAGGTTAAATGGTTCTCTTCCTTGGTCTAGTGGTTAGGCCGCGGCCAGGGTTCGATTCCCGGTACCTACTTAGGAACTTTTCTAAGTAAGGGAGGTCTGGAACGGGGTCCATCCAGCCTCATGAGGACAATTAGTAAGCTGCCCAATGGAGAGGTGGCGATCTTCGATCTAGTAAGCCGCTATAAAAGCGATCGGCAAATATCCTTTAACTCCGGCCAGAAAAAAAAGAGGGGTAACATTCGAACCCTCTATCCTACCTTCCCAAGTGTAGCATTTCGCCCTAACCGCCTGAGATATTGCCCTGTTGATTTTGATTAGTTATTATGTGGCTAATAGCTGTGCCATTCTCTGATTAGTTATTATCTAGCTTAGCTGTGCCAATCCACTACCTTCGGCTCTTTCCGCTGTCGCTCGTCACTCACTTCTGGCGAGGCTAGCCTTCTCTTCGCTATCGCTCACTTGCTTCTGTCCTGGGCGCTAGCAACACGGTACTTTTTATTAGTTATTATCTATTAGCTGTGCCAGTCTCTGATTAGTTATTATCTAGCTTAGCTGTGCCATCACTATCTTCGGCTCTTTCCGCTGTCGCTCGTCACTCACTTCCGGCGTGGTCAGCCTTCTCTTCGCTATCGCTCACTTTACTTTTGACGTTTGTGCTAGCAGCACAAAGACACTTTATAGCCCTGCCTGTAACGCCAACAAAAATACATGTCACCAGTGATGTGTTCAGAATCCTCCTTCGTTATCTGGTATTATGCTTTCGAGGGGCATCTTCAGCAACCAGTGTCGTACTGACGCTTTAGAAACACAGCCATAGCTTCGAAATTTCAACAGATACACTTTATAGCCCTGCCTGTAACGCCAACAAAAATACATGTCACCAGTGATGTGTTCAGAATCCTCCTTCGTTATCTGGTATTATGCTTTCGAGGGGCATCTTCAGCAACCAGTGTCGTACTGACGCTTTAGAAACACAGCCATAGCTTCGAAATTTCAACAGATAGGCCGTTATCTATTCCAAATTGCGCGCGCGCGCACGCACACACACACACATAGTGTGGCTTTATCTAAGTGTTTTATCCTTTTATATATATAAAGAAAATGCTCATAGTAAAGATATTTTGTGTTGATTTTAGATTCATTTAATTCAGTTAACAGTTCATAAATATATGTGTGTGTGTTAATTTATTTTCATTAGTTATACCCAAACATTCTAGCAGTAATGCTTACATTTGTAGATTGGTTTAAAGTTCCGAAGTACAACATGGTTTGGATTTACTAAATGCATTAGCTCAGTGGTTCTTAACCTTTTGAAGTTCGGGATATGCCTCCCTAAGGCATAGGGAGTTCAAAACAGTTGGCAACATTTTGGTCCAGTATGTGCAACATACATGTGCTTAAATTGAACATATTCAAAACAAAAGTCAAAGTGACTTTGGGTGGGATCCTATTGATACAGCACGAAGATATCTGAGTGTTATTAAATGCACGAGTAAAGATGAGTAAAACTGAGGAAGAACTTATCTGTGTTCCTGGTTTGTAACAATATTAACTAATCTAACTTTTTTATTATTATAGTTGCTGTAATCCGTAATGAAATATGGCATGTTTCAGGGCAGAGGTTATGTTTGACTGACAAGGAGCGTATTTCAGGAACTGGAACATATGAACGTAATGGGTACATATATTCTAGCTTGGCAGGTGTTGTCAACGTGGTAAAAGAAAACGAGGTTAGTTATAAGCTTTTGCAAACTGTAGAATTCATCACACAAGTAATAATTCTTGTAATGTGGTTAATTCCTTTATAATTCATTCTCTTAGCTGTGGTTTGCCATTGCCTTTTTCTGAATTAATAAATGTTCACCCTTTTGCTATCTGTAATCCTATATTTTATAATCTGTATTCATTTGTGCTCTTCTGAATAATATAGTCCAACTACAGTCATTCAAACTACTACATTATAAAGTAGAACACATTATGCAAAGTATCGCACAGTTTTATTAGCATCAGGTACCGTGATATAAAGTGCTAATAACTTATTCTGCAGGCCTACAAGCGTGAATGGTGAAATGTGTTGTATCAGGACTTAGATCTAGTTTTAAACTTATGTGGTATAAAACGTCAGTAGGTGGAGATATTATAAAAGTAATAAACATTGGGTAATTGGTTTCACCCTAGGTTAGGTTAGTATGAGTATATAGACAAAATGGAATTCCTAATCAATATATATAATACATTGATTAGGAATTCCATTTTTGTCAAATATATTTATTTGGTTTCTACTTACAAAGAAGGCAATCCTGTTATTCTAGGTAGGTTTAAAAAGTTTTACTTGTGGGATGCACAAGTGAAGTTTCATCAGATCTAGTAAATGTAAGCGTAAAGAATTTTGTTTTGTTATGTAGCTGTCATTACATGCAGTCTTAAATGGCACAAAAGATTAAATGCAATATAAGAAAGATGGACATAGGGGGTCACAGCCTTTATCTAGGCCTCTTATTTGTTATAGGTTTTAAAAAGGCATCAGATGAAGAGAAACTCAATCTGGTAATGTAACACAAATATAAATTATTTTAATACATTTGTTATATACGTGCAAATTTACATCACATGATTAAGCATAAATATGAGCATGAATGGTTACCACCTGCTTAATATTAGTCAAATGTCAAATGCTTTTAAGGAAAGGAGTCATGCTGACTCTCTGTACATAATAATATAATTGAATTCAATATTAGTTCAATTTGGAATCGAACACAGTGAAACATGCATTAGTAATCTCTGTGAGTCAGATTATTAAAACACTCTTTTTGGTTTCACTTAAATGAGCAATTTAATATTCCAACTCACAGAGATTATTAATGTAATTGAATTTTGGATTTCCTCTTCATGAAATGATTTTCACAGTCTTAAGGAGAACAACAATACAAAATGTATATAAAAAAAAAACTATGATATATGGAGAAAGACCTGTTCATGTGTTGAATGAGAATTGCATTGGCAGCCACCATCATTTATAGATAAACGGTGTTGTCTATATAAGACAGTCACAATCTTGTGTAACATCCACAACAAATGACTTGTGGCATTAATATAATTTTGCTGGATACAATGCAATAAAGATTAGGTTAGTTTTATGTTTCTTGGGACATGAAAAATGTTAGGTTGCTTTCAGTATTTTCTATAATTAGGGTTGCCATGCAACACTACTAATTTTAAGGGCCAAAATTGTTCAGGAAGGATGGCCAGAAATCTTCAAAATCTCAGATATTAGATTGTATCACAGAAATATTACAAAATCGGAATAATTCAGGTTATTGCACAGAAGGTTAGTGAACTTTGCTAGATAGCAGTAACAATCTCATAGTCAGTCTTTGAGATTGTAGATTTTTCTGTCGAATGTGATTTCAGAATCAACTTTTCCTAACCACTCCCTCACTTTGCTTTTCATTATTATCACTTGAATCTGTGTTATAGTGTACTTGTGTATTTCATTGTTCTATGAAGCGGGAAATGCAAGGAGTGACTTGCAATTATTTTCAGCCCTCTTGTGCTCTTACATCTTAGTGAGTAATGATTGTTCTAAAATGACTACAAGAATGAAAACAAATTCAATCAATTATATACAACAGAGTAGCCTTCAATTAAGAAAGAATGTTTTCATGACGAATCATATTGCCAATTATGCAAGTAAAATTAAATTACAGCTTCAAAAATTTAGTTAATTAAAAATTAATGCAAGCTCTACTTACACAGTATATACATTATCTAATTTCTTTTTAACTATAAGTTTGAGGGGGGAAAAGTTGCAGAGGCAAAGACTCTGTTCTCCTGATCGTAATCCCTTATTAATGACTCTATCCTAAAAAATTTAGTCAATAATGAGAAATCAGTTATATACACTGTAGAAGTATCTTGTTGAAAATGTGATTAACATTCAATATCGGACAATTCTTTAAATAATGTTGTGATTATTGTTATCTCTGTGCATTCACAGTATTTTCACAAGATACAGACCCTATGGTTCTGTAGCATTTACTATGCACTATATACCAATTTTTTGATGCAATGGCAGTTTGTGTACAAGATTGGGCTTTTCATTTCATCTCATGTAACATCAATGTCCATTACCTGTGCTGCCTCAGTAATTAAAATGACCATTAGAGTCATTCTTAGCTTTATCCAAAATCCAGGTGCAGAAATTTATGCTATTTACATTATTGTAATTCCTGAACAGCAGCTACCTTATAAAGTTTTAATTTTAAAAGTTTATTGGCACTCCTAACTAAGGTTTGCAAAATTCTTGTATGTGCAAGCCTTCACAGAATTTCTCTATTTTTATCAAGTTTCTCATTGGTAAGCACATTGTGATTTACGAGGGTAGGCCCCTAAGTTTCCAGCCTAACCATTTTCTAGGTATGATAAAGACAAAAACTATATTTCACTTTTCAATATAGTTACTCTTTATTTCAATATACTTCTCACATCTATCAGTTAACATTTCAATTCCCCCCCCCCCAAAATAGTCAGAAGTCTTGTCTGCAAAATGGGCATAAACAGCATCCATCATTTCTTTGTCACATTTAAATTTTCCTTTCTTGAAGGTCCTTTTTAAGTTCTGAGAAGAAGAAATAGTCACTGGGAGCTAGATCTGGACTTTACAGTGGATGGTCGATTTCCTTGAAGCCACATTTCTTCACAGCTTTCTTTGCAACAAGAGCTGTGTGCACAGGTGCATTGTTGTGAAGAAAGCACACCACCACTCATCGTTCCTCACCTTTTCTCTTTGATGGAAGCACGTAGTCTGTGCAGTAGGTCAACATAGTACTCCCCACAATGTTTTTTTTTTTTTATTTATTTATTTATGGATGTTCTTTAATATATCAGGTCATCAGCATCCCATTCAACTCAGGGCGTGAAACAGCCAACAAATTTTGCTCAGAGGCCTCTCTTTCAGACTTGAGGTTCTTTTTCGTGCCGTAAATGTATGACACGGGACCCACGGCTTTATGTTCCTTCCGAAGGAAACCATACTTAGGATTTTTACGCCTGAAAAAATCCATCGGTTCTGGCTAGGTTCAAACCCGCGATCTTGGCTATAGGAGGCAAGTATGGTAACCACTACACCACCAGGACGACATTTACTGTTGTGTTCCTCTCCTTGACCTCAATGAAGAATATTCCTTCACTGTCCCAAAAGATTGTGGCCATGATCTTTTTGGTAGACTGAGTGATCATGGCCTTTAGAGGTGCTGTTTCACCAGGTTTACACCATTCCATTGATTCTCTTTGGAACAAGGGATCATAGTAGAAGACCATAGTTTCATCTCCTGTAACAGTGGTTTACAGAAGTTCTCTCTTTTTGCCACGGCAGAGCTCCAAAAATGCCTCACAACAGATGACTTGTTGCTGCTTTTGGACTGAGGAAAGAACTCTAGGCACCCATCTTGCACTAATGTTATTCATGTTTAAATGTTCATGAATAATTCGAAGTACTGTGGTTTTAGAAATGCCCAACCTTGCTGGTATTTCTGTAACTTTGAGCTACCAGTCTTCCATAATTTCTCCTTCCACAAGAGCAATGTTTTCAGGAGTGAGCACCTCCAAGGGCCGACCTGCATGCTGTTTGTCTTCAATGCTTTATCGACCCATTTTAAAAAGTTTGGTCCATTCGTTTATGGTAGAATATGAGGGGGATGCTTCCCCATGTACACCGTCCAATCACTGTTTAATTTAATTTGTAGTTAGTCTTTCTTTTGTGAAAAACTTAATTACAGCTCGAAGCTTCATTTTGAACATGTCACAACCTTCTACACCTAGCCTTCTTTATGCAACTATATCTGAACAACTGAACACAGCATGGAGGAAGTTACAGCTGCAATTATTTATTTAACTGATAAGGTATGATGCCAGTTAAGGTTTTTGCGAAGGCAATAATCCTTATTTGCAGGCTGGAAACTTATGGGCATACCCTCGTACTTTTGAAACCTTTTCAAGAGCAGGTCTTGTTTCCTAAAATTGTTCATAAGACTATGAAAAGTACACTTGTGAGGTGCAGGAATACTGGAGATTTTGCTGCAAGTTTGTTTTCACATATGAATCAAATGTGAAAATTTCATGTTCTAAAGTGTACTGACTTTGTGGTACTGTATTGGAATTAATACAAATAAAGTGTGAAAAGCACTTTGCTTCATAACATTGCCTTAAGAACTTAAATGGCTCAAAGACAATGCTCCAACTCCATTAGGAATGAACAATGAAGGTCATGAACCAGTCAACAGCATGCAATCTCTGCTGTTGCTGCCCACACTTTAGAAAATGAACATCCATTTGAAAACTCTTAAGCTCCCATTATATTTTGTAATGAAAATTGTCATTTTATGCAAGCAAAATATAGCTGCATGTGCTAATATTTCCACTAAAGAATAAAAAGAATAAATGTATAAACTGTACTTGAATCTAAAACATAATATTAAATATTTTAGTGAGAAAAACTAGAATGTAGAAACACAATCTTTTTAATTCTTATAACAATAAACTTATAAATAGATTGACACTCCGCAGGGGAGGCACTAATTTTGAAATACTAAGGCAGATGTTTTGAAAGGACTGTAGGTGCTATAAATGCAAACCAAAACAAATACTCGAATACACATTTTATGGTTTTTTTTTAGTGAAGTGTGCTCACTAGAATATGGAACAAAAATTCTTAATTGTTGAGGAATTCATTGTTTAATGAAAGCTCCATCTTATTAATTCACATCAGCACCTGATTGATATTTATAAACTCATTTTTATTCAGCGATTGAGTCCAAATGCCATGTATTAGATAAAATAGTTTTATTGAAAATAATAGGAAAATCTCAAGCAGTAGGATATACATATAAACATGATAATTGAACTTATAAGTTCTTTTATTTTTAAGTATTGATAATAACTACAATGATAATTGCTAATTTTTATTAGTTTTTCGTTTTAACATTGATATAAAAAGTTGCCATTATTTTGTTTCAGACAACAATCATTGAAGTACACAGTTGCAAAGAACAGAGCATAGTTCCTGCTCCTGGAGATATTGTTACAGCTAAGGTAAACATTGACTAATAAGCTTGTAAGCTATGAAGCAACATACAGTGCATAACAGAAGCTCACCGGCAATCTTTGAGGAATGATAGTTCAACACCAATAGGATCCTTTTTTGTTGAGGGACATATATTTACCAAATCTCCCTAAGAATTATGCATCAGTTTTAGAAGTGCATTCTTCACATGAAATGAGCACCTTAAGTTTCTTCTTATCTGCTTTATTATACTGCTGTAGTAGTTTGTTGCTGGTCTGTGTCTTGCATACTCAGTGTGCCTGTATTATCCCTGTTATAGGTTAACATGCTGCAAGTATTTAATAAACAAGTAGTATCCATATCAGAGCTATTGTTGTGGTTCTTTCCAGTAACTTGCGTTTCTTGTCTAATCAATTGCTAGTGTTAATTTTTGGCATTTTCTCATCAACTCCATATGGAGTCCTAGATCTTTGTTACATCATTTCTCCCTACTTTACCAAATCTCAGTTTGTTTTGCAGCTTTGAAAATAATGACTGTAATATCAAGTGTGGAGATTGTGGGAAGTTGGATACTAGGAAACATAACATGAGGTGGTATATTGTGTAACAGTGGTAGTGATAAACAACAAGCAACCACCACCACCACCACAATAACTTTCCTTCAACAAATGGTTTTCTAAGTGTACA
Source organism: Metallyticus violacea (assembly GCA_030762175.1). NCBI lineage: Eukaryota > Metazoa > Arthropoda > Insecta > Mantodea > Metallyticidae > Metallyticus > Metallyticus violacea. The sequence goes on from CM060841.1 coordinate 48,494,617, forward strand.
CAGTGAATAGGCTTAGAGGGAATTCAAGTGTAGCAATCATAGAAAATAGTATGCAATGTCACAGTTACATAGCAAACAGGGTAGATAATGAAAATATTGGTGAAACTGCTAAAGTGGTCAGAATCTGTAGGCAATTAGTAAGTAAAATTATAAATAGAGGACCCACAACTCTGAAAAGACCTAACCATAAAAAATTTAAATTTGAAAAGATTGATAACTTCGTATTCAATGTTATTTGGTGAGAGGTTTTCAGATTTTATAAAAATGCTATATCACTAACTGTTGCCTATCTATCAGCTAAACTATAAGGAAAAATTGATCATTTTCCTTAGAAAAAAACTACTCACAGAACTGTTAAAGTTAGGAATTTGATCCTGAGCTCTGAACAAAAGAATGCAATTATGGAGTTCCTTAGAATAGTTGCATGGAAACATCACTATCTTACAAGGCTAAGGGAATTGATATCATTAAAGTACCAAATTGATTTTTTTTTTTGGGATGAGGCATGATATAGCAAGGAGAGGATGGGATGATGGAAGTTGTTCATGTCTCTAAATGCCTGTCATGTGGTAAGAGGATCATGGAATTGTATGCCAGTGGTAGCGAAGGGTGAATTCCTGGTTGTCCATACCTCTCTTCTAAAACATTGAAATTGCTAAAGCTGATTCTCACAATGAAATAAATTCAGAAATTTTGAGAGTATTTTGCTGAATAATTTTTATACTGATAAAAAATATGTAATAATTACCAATCCCCTTTCTTTCAAAGCAGTCCTTCTGTAAATCATAAATGAACATTTCTAAAACTTACATAACTGATGATTTTACAAAGTCTCTTGGTTAAATGATGTTGAGATTGCCCCCATATCATTGCCACCAAAATCCAATTGAACTCATGGGTGTGCATAAAAGGAGCAGTGAGGGAAAAAAATGTCAGGTGCAAATGTATGTGCAATATTGTGAGAATGGTGCAAAAAGAAATAAATTCTACCTTGTGAGAAATATGTGTGTGCAAAACAAAACATCAGCGGAATATATTCTACATGACAATTCAAAGTTCATTATCTATTTGGATAATAGTGACTGGAAGGAGGAAACAGTTGCAAAAGATTGAAGTAGTTTTAACAAGATAAATGGAATCTTTTATTTCATCCTTGCATTGAGAACAGAAAGAAATGTGGCAGCAGGATACTAACCCAGGCACTATGTGAAGGAAGATTAGAAGTGTTTTATTATCAAACACTTTCTGCTTAAAATTTTTAAGAACTATCGAAATTACACAAATTCGAAAATTCTAATTGGAACTAAACATAGTGAAGCTTTTGAAATGTATATAATCAACTACTTGTTGTCTAAACACTCTTATGCTTCACACTATTTTTTTTTTTTTTTGAAAACGACGGGACCGGTTTCGGAGCGACATCCACTCCATTCTCGACCAACTCGACGACTGATTGGAGAAAAATCAACGGTTATGAAGAACTGCGGCTCTGCCCTGGTGGTACTTCTATGAACTGGAAATTTGTATTGCATTCTCCCATCAAGTCGAAATTCAACAGATTATCCCTATGTTTATAAATAAAACTCTTCTCCCATGTATCCAATTCTATGTATCCTTGTGCTTCTTTTAGTAACTTTATTTCTTGTTGTATGTTATGATTATCAATCCAAAAATGGTGTGCAACTGCCAACCTATCTATCTGTTTATGCTTGATGTTCCTGAGATGTTCCTCTTCGTCTTCTCTCTATATATTTTATCACATTCCTTACACGATATTTTGTAGATACCCGATTTTTTCTCTTCTGGGTTGTTGTTCAAAGTATTGTCCACTAAAGCATTTTTTAAAGTGTATCTGTTGATAGGTGCCAATTTTATGTTCCTTTCTTTAAAAATTTTTTGGAATTTATTTATAGCTATTGGATGAAAGTTAAATTTTTTAAAAACTGGTGTATCTTTTTCATTCATCAGTGTAGTGGTGTTCTTAATCAATTTTTCTTTTTTGAATCTGTTGAGTTTTTTATTTACTAAATTTTTATTGAAACCATTTATAATTGCAATCTCCTGTATCTTCTCCAATTCCATTCTGTATTCCTCCTTACTAATTGGTAAATTTACCAGTCTATATATTAAATATATATAGGGAAGACGAAGAGGATCATAGGAACACGGTTAAAGGAACATCTCAGGAACGTCAAGCATAAACAGATAGATAGGTCAGCAGTTGCACACCATTTTTGGATTGATAATCACAACATACAACAAGAAATAAAGTTACTAAAAGAAGCACAAGGATACATAGAATTGGATACATGGGAGAAGATTTTTATTTATAAACATAGGGATAATCTGTTGAATTTCGACTTGACGGGAGAATGCAATACAAATTTCCAGTTCATAGAAGTACCACCAGGGCAGAGCCGCAGTTCTTCATAACCGTTGATTTTTTTCCAATCAGTCGTCGAGTTGGTCGAGAATGGAGTGGATGTCGCTCAGAAACCGGTCCCGTCGTTTTCAAAAAAAAGAAAAAAAAAATAGTAGTGTGAAGCATAAGAGTGTTTAGACGACAAGTAGTTATACACTTTCTGCATATTAATCTATTCACCCTCTCTAAAATACATTCTACCTAAGGTTTACTGTTCAGTTTAGTGCACTTTCAGTTAATTTTCCCTGTCATACTGCAGTTGTACTTATTCTGTGCTGTGCACTTTTGGATCTTATCCATAATGCACCACTTGCTCTGTACAGGAACATAATTCTAACATGATGGAGCCCCTCTTCAGCATTGATGTATATTCCCAGGCTGTGAAATTTTGCACTTGACAGAAACTTTTGCAGTTGACAATCATGCAGATTAACAATGAGGAATGCCACCCATTGAACCTTCTGAATCAATTGAAAATTTATTGAAATGCTAAGAAAATATGAAGTACAAAAGGGCCCACCTATTTGGCCCAGGTCGCTTTAGAAGTAACCCTTCACATTAAAAAAAAATGTTTTTGGTACAAGCTTTATAATTATTTTCTCAACTAACTACAATCTGTATAAACATAAACTACTAATTCCTTTATTCACTGTCCATTTCCATATCTTTTTAACTCTAAATAAATACTGTCCCACACGCCTGTTTGCCTTTATGAATATTTTGTTCAGCATTATTCTTTTATCCCTTTTAAAATTAAACTTGATGAATTCATTTCTCCATTTTTGAGTTTCCTTACAATCAAACAGTATATGTTCCAAGTTTTCTTTCCCCCCACATAATGGACATTTTCCTTGAGTAAAACCTTCTCTTTCACTTTTTAACTTCCATACACCTGTTCTTGCTCATGCTATACCCTCTCTTTCCTCTTTATTAGCTTTATAAATATAATTTTTTCTTTCCCATGTCCTGACATAAAATTCCAGAGATGTCTTCCCAGTTAAATGACTAAACAATTTTTGTATCTCTGTATCTTTGAAACGTTTTCTTGCCTATAAACAATGTAATACAGTTTTTTTCACACTAACTCCATTCACTTACATAAAATTTGGAACATATGTTTTGGGAGCGATCCCTCCCAAAACGTTCCAAATTTGATGTAAGTGAATGGAGTTAGTGTGAAAAAAACTGTATTACATTGTTTATAGATATACCACTCCATTGTCAACAGGCTTCGTAAGTACACTTAATTGAGTCTTCTTGCCTCTTTCCAAAATTCTCTAACATTTGTTTCTTTTTTCATCCATATGTACCCTAGTCCATTACTCTCTAAAATATTCCTAAGATTACTCTGTTAAATATGATTCTTGATATATTAAACATTGCTTTACTATTACTATTAATTATTAGTTCAACTGTCAGATCATTGAACTTTAGCCTGGCTGAAGATGGTAACTAAATGTTCTGGAAACCAGTTCCATACATTTATGAAAAGTAAGTGAAGCTTTAAGAGTGTGTAGTTCAACTGAATCATACAATGATATCAATTAATATGATTAGCTTCACTATGCAAGTTCCAATTTACATTTAAATTGCATTACTAGATTATTTTTATTTAGGCTTAAAATCCTGTACCAGTTTGAACCAATTAGAAAATGGCATTATCAGTCAGGCAGTCATTAGTGATGTAGCAGTCTTTTTGCTGCTGGTTTTTCTTATTGCATATGCAGTTGATTTCTATCATATATTTGAATTCAGTAATTGTGATTAATTGAAATCTTTTAATATGAAGTAGTTAAAAAGTGTCCCAAAGAAGTCATTTGAATAGTGATTCATGCAATGACACCTAATTCTTTGCATTGAGGTGTTACATGGACGCAAAATGCTGCTAGAGACATATTATAATTGTTCCAAGCTCTTTCCTACTTAAAATTATGAGCAAATATCTACACTGTAGATCTCTCACTGTCGAAAGCTTTTCTTAAGCTTTAATTGCAGTTATAATTAATTCTGGATCAAAGTAATTCATTATTATGTACTAGTTTACGAGTCGACATTGAAAACTCTATAATATCATCCATTAAACGGTGGTGGTTGCTGCAAAATTGCAACAACAGCATAGCCAACTTACACGAATTAATGCTGTTAAGTGCAAAGTTTCGCCTATCCAGATAGGTGCGCTTTTAACTATAGAATTTGTAAAACAGTGAGGAAGACCAGAATGTATTGGGTGACCAGCCAATCATTAAATTTAATGTTCTTTGATTTTTTTTTATTGGGAAAGTGGAGGGCTGTTTAGAATACTCTCTACATCATCCCCTTTTGACAACAGAGTAGAACTGATTGACCAAATAAAAGATATGTAGTATTTTTTCAATCTAATGGAAAAATAATGTTTGTATTAAATTGTCAGAAAATGCATGGGAAATTTAATTTCATTTCTGCAAAATATTTTACTGAAGATTTGGTTTTTCAAATGCTTAATTCTTTAAGGACATGTCATCAAACATGTGTTCCTTAACAAAAATTATTCTATCAAAGTTTATTAGTGAGGTCTACTGTATATTTTCTGGTAATGGTGTGCAGAATAACATTTACACTTGTAATTTTTTTTTTTGACTATTTCAGACATTAAAATAATAAAGAAACATCTAAGAAGAAGTTAATTGAGCTGCATATAAAAATAAAATATCAGACTTATATATATTTTAAACCAGAACTCTGTTCCAAAAATTGATCATGTTTTATAGATAGAATTTAAATTTGATATTAAACTTTGTTTCAGGTTACAATTATTAACCAGAGGTTTTGCAAATGTGCAATCAAATGCATTGGAGACACAGTACTGACACGACCTTATAGGTCAATGCTGCGTAAAGAAGATGTCCGAGCACATGATAAGGACAATGTTGAAATGATCAAATGTTTTCGTCCAGGGGATATTATCCTAGCTCGAGTTGTATCCTTTAATTATAAAAATTATCCTTTAAAAATAAAACTGACTGTGCAGAAACTCTTGCACACTACTATTAATACTATTGTTATATTACAATTTGTTAAAGGAAGTGATCTTTAATGGTAATGTGATAAATCTGAATATGTATTTGAATCTATGGTGTAAGAGTTACAAATATATCTTCTCAAGTTATATGTTGTAATTAAACGTACATTTAAGGTTTTTATATATGTTAGCTTTCAGCTATGTTTGATGTATGACATCACTCTGCTACTGCACTGCAACATGTCGTCAGCTAGTATTGGTTAGAACATGCACAATTCAAATAAGTTGAAAGTGGCCTTATTTCTTTTTAGTATTAATGATGTATCTTTTCTGTTAGTTGTTCTTTGTAAGCCAACTGCCAAGGTCTTTCAAGACAAGTATAGAATGAATGAAATGATGACTTAAATGAGTTCAGAGTCCTTGGCATCTAAGTTACTTAGCATTCACCTTTTCAGAGTAAGGGAAAACTCTGGAAAATGTTTTACTCAGGCAATATGTTTCAACTAAGGATCAAACCCATGCTTACCAGTTGACATGTAGATGCACTACCATCTGAGCTAAGTTACAGGACTTTTCTGTTAGTGAATACTATGTAAGTATATATTTGCTTTATAATTATTATGTTTGAGTTATGCCTACAAAATACTCAAAGATTTAATGTATTTTGTGTTAATATAATACAAACATATGAGTAGTGCTGTGCACTGTTGTTATGCAGGAATAGTTAGAAGAAAATAGCAAAGCAAAAAAAGAAAATAATTTCTAACATTCATATAAAACATTCATTTGCTAAAAAAAAATGGGCTAAGAAACCACTGGATTTAGAGGTGTACATGAAAATGAAGTGGAGCCCGAATCTGTACATCATATGTCTCAAAAGTTTCTTCATAGGGGTTTTGAGTGAAGGCTAAATAATGTCTGTATGGAGAGTCTTAAGTGAATATGAAAAACATTCATTTCATATCCAAAAAGTACAAACATTAATCCCAGATTAACATTTAAAAAAGTTGAGCCAAAATTGTAAAATATACATTACTAAATAATTGTATAAAATATAGTGAACTTTTGTAACAGTGGTGTAAATTATTAACATTTAAGAGAAATTGAGTCGAAATAGTAACATACACACCACTAAAATTTTAGTGGTGTGTATGTTACTATTTCGACTCAATTTCTCTTAAATGTTAATACATTACTAAAATTTAATAAAAAGGAAGACTAGTTTCTGGAACCATCGCTCCTATCTTCAGTTCCAGGTCGACTGTCGGCCTCACTCTTCGTGGTGGATTGATTTGTCTGGTGAAGGTATAATGAACCTCTGTATTAGTACATCACTTGGCAGGATTTCAAAATTAAAAACTTTCTGCTTGTTCTTCCGAATATAAATGTTTTCCCAGACTGTAAGTTCAGTTTTTCCATTGATATTTTTAAGTAGTTTGGGGTTTTTATTAATGTTGTGTTCTTTCCAAAAATGCCAGGCCACTGCAGATTTTTCTTCTTGTCTTTGGTTTATATTCCTAATGTGTTCCTTAGCTCTTGCTTTTATATTTCTTTTGGTCTTTCCAATATAAAGTTTTATACAATCATTGCAGTTCATCTGGTATATTCCTGATTTTTCTTCTTGTTGTAATTCATCTTCTTTTTGTTTTGAGTTCAGAATATTTTTAATGGAATAATTATTTTTTGGAACCAAAATAATGTTATATTTTTTAAAAATCTTTTGAAATTTATGAAAGGTTGATGGGTGGTATGTGAATTTTTTTGTATATTTTATTTTCTTCTTTGATAGGAGTAAGTGTAAGTGTCTCTAATTTTATTTTTATTCTTTGCTCTGTCTATTTCCTTGTATACGACCTCTTGTTTGAAGCCGTTTTCTACAGCTATATCCACTATATTATTCATTTAACATTCATATTCCTCCATGTTCATAGGAACATTAACCAGTCTATATGCAAGACTATTTACAACTGCATGCTTGTGAGGAACTGGATTAAAACTATTATATTTAATGTAATTATTCGTGTGTGTAGGTTTCCTGTATATGCCAAAAATTAGGTGATCTTTTTTAGTTATCTTAATATCCAAAAAAGGCAACTTTATTGTATTCTCTCTCCATAGTGAATTTAATTGTTTTTTCCGCTAGGTTGAGTAACTTTAGTGTATCATCCAAGTGTCTTTCTGATACTATTGCAAAAATATCTTCAACAGAGCAGTTGATGGCCTGACATTTTTGGAAAGAACAACTTAGCATTAATAAAACCCCAAACCACTTAAAAATATCAAGAGGAAAAACTGAACTTGCAGTCTGGAAAAACATTTATATTTGGAATAACATGCAGAAAGTTTTTAATTTTGAAATCTTGCTAAGTGATGTACTAATACAGTGGTTCATTAAACCTCCACCAGAGACGAATCAATCCACCACGAGGAGCGAGGCCGACAGTTAACCAGGAACTGACGATAGAAACTATGGCTCCAGAAACTAGTCTTCCTTTTTATTAAATTTTAATGGTGAGTATTTTACAATTTCGACTCAACTTTTTTAAATGTTAATGTTTGACATCACTGTTAAAAAAGTTCACAATAGTTTATTTAATTAATCCCAAATGATTATCCTAACAGACAACAATTTGCCAAATGGTGTTATTTACATACCATTAACAATGAACCTGATTTTGCTAGATGCGTATTATGGACATATAAGGCATTTTGTTTAAAGAGATGGCTTTTTTAAATATATACCAGTCACATTTGGAGTGAAACTAATCCTAAAGCTGTGGAGAATCTCAATCAGTAGAAATTTTCTGTAAATATTTGGGTTGGATTTATTGATAACTTTCTAGAGGTGGTATATACAATGCCTGGGGTATATCCTATGATTGAATGAACATATTTATGGTATTTTTCTTGCAGAAATGCTCTGGAGTTACTTGAAGATATCTGGATTAATTTTTGGAGAAACATGATCTTTATTTGCTTGACCAGCATATTCCCCAGATATGACACTAGTTGTTTTTGTGTTTGGGTAACATTAAATCAATTGTTTATGAAACACCCATTACACAGCAGAAGATTTGGTTGTTACAATTATTCTTATGACCTTTATAATCGACCACAGATACTTCAAAGGAGTCATCGTTCAGTCATACAGCATTACACTTTGTGTGTCAACATGGTGGTTGCAATTTTGCATAATTTGTCAATACCATTTTCTTAATATCTGGTATTAAACCAAAAGAGAAAAAAAAACGGCTGCTGTGTAACCATAGAAACTAAATAACTTTCCAAGTTGAGATTCATTAATTTTTTCCTTCATACTACTACAACTTGAAGACGAAGTATGTTGGACAATCTCTTTATTAAGAGAATTTTTTTTATTTTCATGTCCTCTATTATGGCAGAAAATTAGAAATAGTTATTCTGATACATCATGTATAGGGAAGCGTAAAGTTGAAAATGCTATGGATAATCTAAAACAAGGCATCAGATGTGCAGAAAAGAGTTTGAGGGTAAAATATTCCATTACTAGCAAAAAACAATATTGGTTTGACAAGGAATGTATGTTAGCAAATAGTAGAGAGAGAGATGAGATGGAGAGACAGTCTGGTAGTCAGGAAAAGAGTGGATGTAGGTGCTTACTAGAAGTAACTAAGAAGGAATGGGGTATCAAAAGAAGTAATTTGAGGGAAAAAAATTTTGATGAAGCTATGATTCTTAGGTTATAAATTTTAGGAAAGCAGTATCATATTGAAGCTTTAGGTGTGGGATTTACAGATAATGAAGTATTTTACCAAATTCAGAAATTAAAGAATTGAGAATCTCTGAATTATTGGAGAGTTTGGTGTAAGGACATTAAGAGGTAATTAATGTTAAATTAACTACTAAAAGGGGTTGATTCCAAAAATGGAGAATAGGATTGGCTGTACCTACTTAAAAAGGTAAGAGGGATATTGAAATCCATATTAATTATAGAGGCATTAGCCTATTATCAGTAACAGGAAAAGTGTGCTAGCTGGTATTTTGGTCATTAGATTACAGGAATGAACAGAAAAATAATACATTTGCAGAATTCTAGACAGGGTTTAGTAAAGGGAGGAGAACAGCAGCATGATTTTTAAGATAGAAACTATTTAAATAAGTATTTTTGTAACAAAAGGGATAAATGTATTTATTGATTTAGGGAAAAATCTTGCCACTATAAACAGAGATGCTGTATAATTCGAATTAAAAAGAAAAGTATGTTACACTAGTTATATTATCAGTATCAATTTGGTATCAAGCACTAGGGAAACAGCGACAGAATACATAGAGAACAAAAGATGAATGAGGTGGTTTTATTTAATTGATTCATAGATGATATTTTAGAAGAGATAACTAAAGAAATTGACCACTTGCCAGTAATTAACAATAGCTTATATGTATAATTTTTGAAGCTGTTTACAGTGAAGTCATCATATTTTAAATGATACACTATGGGTAACTTATTTACACACTTCACTTACTATATTTTCCTAAGTTGGAACAATGTTTTGGGAACCAGCATTCCCATCCTCAGCCGTTGATCCAGTGGTTTCTGATGCTCGTGTAGGTCCCTTGCAAGTTGTGTGAACTGTGGTGACCTCTGGTAGATCTGAAATGAATCTAGAAAGGTGATCCCACGCAGAAGGTCAAAATTCATAGCGATTTTATGATATTTTAAGATGAAAATATTCTCCCAGGCTGCTAATTCAAATGGGTTCTTTATTTCTTTTAAAAGTTGTATCTCTGGATTTATTTCATGATTTTGGCTCCATTAATGATGTGCCATTGCCGATTTTTCCGTCTGTTTAAATTTTATGTTTCTAAAATGTTCTTTCTTCAGGATTGTCAGATTTCTCCTGGTTTTTTGTATGTATTTCAAATTACAGTCCAAACATTCTATGGCATATATTCTTGATTTCTTTTCTATGGTTATCTTGTCTTTTAATTTTGAGCTTAAGAGGTTCTTGATATTGTATCTGTTGATTGGGGCTAGCTTTATATTGAATTTTTTGAAAACCTTTTCGAATTTGTAGTGCAGTTGTGGGATATATGTGAATTTGCAATATCTTGTAGTGTCTTTGATTATTTCTAGAGTCGATGTCTCTCTTATGGTTTTCTCGAGTTTGTATTTGTTGATCCTTTTTATTATGGTTGAGGTGTTAAAGCCATTGTTTATGACTGTGTTCATGATGTATTCAAACTCATTCTTGTATTCTGTGGCATTGAGCGGGATGTTGACCAGTCTAAATGTCAAACTATTGAATACTGCATATTGGTGTGGTACTGGGTTGAATCCGTTCTTTTTTATGTAATTATCTGTATGTGTCGGTTTACGATATATTCCAAACTGTATATTATTCTCTTTTCTGATTAGTTTTAAATCCAAGAATGGAAGCCATCCATCTTTCTTATTTCTATAGTGAATTTAACGGATTTGTCTTATAAGTTGAATAGTTTGAGGGAATCACGTAATTGTTTCTTCGGTACTATAGCAAATATGTTGTCTACATATCTATGCCAGGTTTTAGATATCCAAGGAAAGGTTTTGGTGATATGTGTTTCAAATGATCCCATGTATAATTCCGCTAATTTTGGTGATAATGGGTTTCCCATAGCTAGACATGTGATCTGTTGGTATATTTTACTATTGAAACTGAGGCGCTCTGTTCGATGCATAGGTTCATCAATTATTAAGGTCTTCTGTTTCTTCATTTTGTAACCCAATATTGGTGACCCATTTTTTTTAAGAGTGTTAATAGCTTTTCTTTGGGGATGCTCGGGAATAAACATTTTACATCAAACGAAACTAACTCATCCTCTATAGAAATGGAGGTATGTTTGATTTTCTCTACCAGTTCATAAGAATTTTTAATGTTTAGGCTATATTTAGGCTATTGAAATCAGAAAATTTCTGATTGAGCCACTTAGCTAATTCATAAGTGGGGGAATTTATTTGGTTGACTATTGGTCTCATACTATTGTCCGTCTTATGGATTTTTGGGAGTGCATAGAGTCTGGAGAGAATGGGGTTGTTTGTCATTATTTTTCGTTTTTGGGCATCTGGTATTCTTTTTATTTCTTTCAAAATTTTGTTGAAGTTATTTACTTGTGAACTTAGAGGATTCTTATCTAATGTGATGTAATCTGGTGCTTTTAATAAATTTTGTACTCTGTGTATATAATCTTCTTCATCTAGAATTGCAATTATATTACCTTTATCTGCTTTTGTATAGACCACAGGTTTTGATTTAAGATTTTTGATGATGCTTTGGTAGTTGTTGATTTTGTTCTGTTTGTTCGTCTTTAGTTTTTCTAAAATTTTGCATACAGTTCTTTTTTATTGTGTGTTTATCTATGTCTTTTAATGGATGGCATGCTACCTCAATATCTGCTACATAGGTTTCTATGGTTTTGGAGAAGTCTATACACCTGTTTAGATACCCATAGAAAAGAAATCAGCAATATACGCCATAGAATGTTTGGACTGTAATTTGAAATACATACAAAAAACCAAGAGAAATCTGACATTCTGGAAGAAAGAACATTTTAGAAACATAAAATTTAAACAGACGGAAAAATCGGCAGTGGCACATCATTATTGGAGCCAAAATCATGAAATAAACCCAGAGATACAACTTTTAACAGAAATAAAGAACCCATTTGAATTGACTGCCTGGGAGAAAATTTTCATCTTAAAATATCATAAAATCGCTATGAATTTTGACCTTCCACCGTGGGATCACCTTTCTAGATTCTTTTCAGATCTACCAGAGGTCACCACAGTTCACACAGCAACTTGCAAGGGACCAACACGAGCATCAGAAACCACTGGGTCAATGGCTGAGGATGGGAACACTGGTTCTGGAAACATTGTTCCATCTTAGGAAAATATAGTAAGTGAAGTGTGTAAATAAGTTACCCATAGTGTATCATTTTAAATTAACAATAGGTTTACTTTTTGCAGATGATTTGGTAGTCTGATCTGTATTCAGTATAGGATTGAAGAGAGCAATTGAAGTAATTTGTACTTATTATAAGAGTGGGATTTGAAAATAAAAAAAAATTTAAAATATGGTATTCAAAAAAGGTCATAACTTAAAAATGGATGAAAGTTATAAATTAAAAGGGGAAGAATTAAAAGTAGTATTTGAATTTATTTCTCTTTACATGAACATGCAATTTTAAATATTACAATAAGATTATGTCTTCATCAATTCCATAATACTAACTGACAGTATAAAATTATACATATCAATATGACTCTGTTACAATATTTTAATTCTAAGCAATTCATCCAACTATTATCCAATACTTGTGAGTTACTTATTTCTTTAGGACTATATACACACTAACACCCAGGTAATTATTGTATAATAATCCTGTATCTAATGCTAATTTACTTCCATTTCCTCCCGGATTCAATTTATCAATCATTAACTATCTGACCGTTCTTTATCATTTCTTCCTCACTTTCCCTAAATACACTGTAAATCCATAAATTATTATACTTCTAAGGTTACACTTCTTATTACATTTCCTTCCACCATCCTCCTCATCATTCTTATCCGTTTTTCTCTAACTTTATCTAAATAGTTCCCTGTCATTTTTATATCCTAGTAGTAAGAAAATATAATTATTTAGGGGCTAAGTTGAGCTCTAATGAGAAATAGAAGGAGCAGAAGAAAATGATGCTGGTTAAAGGAAAGTAATGAGAATTTAATTAAGAAAAACACCAGAAATCAATATAAACTGGCTGAAAAGAATATATAGTTCTTTGGTGGAAAGCAATGTTTTTGGGAAGCAGATGCATAAGATGTTTTAATATATGGGGAAATGCATGTGGAAAGGATCTTGGGTTATAAGAGTGATGGAAATTTTTGCAAAAAATTGGAATGGGAGGCAAAAGAATATTAAAATATTAGAGCTTTTGGAAAGACGTAAGACTTAGATTTGAAGATATAGATAGGCAAGAGGTATTTGATAACCTGAGTGATAAGAAATCTTTAAGGTCATATCAAATTATGAAACAAACATGTAGAAGAAAAATATATAGATTTGCATGAAAAAATGGATGGAAAGGAATTTGCTGGAATAGGAGTAGTTATTTAAGAGATTTGACAGATAGTAGAAATCTAGATATTTTTATCTGTGTGGAGAAATATATAACAGCTTTCATTATTTATTACACTGTGAAGAGACTAAAAGAGAGAGACAAAAAATATGGAAAAGAAAATGGGATAATATTATGACAAAGAATATTAAATGTGAAAGGAGAAAATAACATAAAAATGGTAGGAGAATACTTGGAAAAATTTAAGAGACAGATGAATGACAAAGGCAAGATGTTATAAATTTAAGGAATTTGCTAATTTTCAATAAGAATAACTAAACCAGGGGTTGGAGGCTGAAATTATAGCAAAACAATCCAACACCATTTACAAATACTTGGTAATAATTAAACTCTTTATTTGCAAAAAACTAAAGAACTTATGTTTCACTACCACATTAATATGCTGAGAATCTAGACATAAATGTTATAATTAATGGAAAAGCAATAATTAAATTCCTTGGGAGTCATTGTTGATAATCAGTTAACTTTCAAACATCATATAGACAATATATGTAACAAAGTGAGCACAAGTATATGCTTATTAAGGAAATTATCACAATATTTAAATTCAGATAGTCTAAAGTTAGTGTATTATGGTTTAATATATCCATATTTTTGTTATGCAATTGCGGTCTGGGAAAGTACATGTGATGAATGAATGAATGAATCTGTTCAATACTCTATATAATAAATACAAAGTAAATATAGTATACAGAACTATACATTGATCCCTATAATCCTTGCTATTTGTATTTATTCAATGTAAACCTTTCCACTTTAGTTCCTGATTTTCTTAATCCAATATCCATAACACTATTGTTATTAGGATATTGCACTTGCCCATATAATTAAAACCATCAACTCTTAATTTTTCTCATATTTTATTTCTTTAACTTGTTTATTGAAATGAATTTATTCAGTAAAAAATACAATTAAATTTACATATGAACTTTTACAAGTACAACTGATCTTGGAGTGCTTGTTGTTTTTTTTTTTCCTTCTCCCTTTAGGATCTTGTACAATTAACACCCTGGTTGTATATGTAATAGATCCTACTTTCCACTGACTACATCTTTCAATATTAACTCATAAATATCCTCTTCCTTGATTAATCACTTTCTTTGATCACTTCTCTCTTACCTTCCCTACACATTTCCCTAATTTTCTTGAAAATTCTATACTGTTATTTCCAAAAAAAATTATATAATGTCAAAATTGCTGTCAGTAGCTTGTCCCATTTTCTCAACCATACTTCTTCTGCATATGTTTTGTTTCTGGGCGTGCAGTTATACTGTAAACCCTTATCTATTTTCCACATAGTGCACACTTTCTTTTATACCTTTAATCCAATTAGCCCTATCTGCTCAACCGTGAACCATTCCTGCCTTTCCCTTCTGCTATTTGCTAATTCTCCCATATGAAGCACTCTAATTTTGCCTCTACTCTTGTAATCTTGTTGTCTATCCCTGATTTTTTGGCACCCTCTATTTAAAAAATATTCCCTGAAGGTGATGTCGCCACACTCCATCCTCCCGTGTTTTTCCAAACACCCAAGCCAGCCTGCCTACTCCCCCTTGCCCTGCCCCCCCCCCATTGTCCAGCTGGAGTCCTTCTCCTGCACCCTGGCGAATCATCTTCCTCACTCAGCTGCTTGCTAGTTACGTCATCTGTATTGACATATTCGCCGCCACCCACTCCTCCCCTCCCTGCAGCATGCTTGTCTCTTGGTTGCAGGTTATTACTCTTTCTTCTCTCCGCCTCAGGCCATAGTTCCTTGACCTTGTTGCTTCGTCATCAAAATTCTATCAATCCATAACTGTATTCCAAGCATAAAGGCACTTCTTCCTTCATTTGTGACTTTTTTCATCTCTTTTAATTATTATGCTCTTACTTCTCATTCTTTTTTCCCCATAATCATTCTACTTAAATATTCTCATACCTTTTAGCTTCCTGGTATTACCTAATACTTACCATTTAAAATTCCTTGTGGCTAATTTTACTTATATTGGTCTTGGTTTGACACCCCTTCATCCAATTCTCAAGGAGTCTATAATTTCCCAGAAAGAAAAGAATTTCAAAGAAAAAATTAAATTAAACAAATCACTACACTCAGTGCTTTAGCTAAAGAAAAGATTTATCGAAAATTCATGTACCACCCTTACCTTAATTATAAATTTCAAAAAATATTCAAGCAATATAACATCATTTTGGCACCCATAAATATAGTTAAATAAAATAGAATCCAGACTAAAAGAAGAAAATTCAGGTATATATAGAATTATTTGCAGAGATTGCGATAAGGTGTATATAGGAAAAACAAAATGGAATTTAAGTATTAGACTAAAGGAACACTGGGGTAATATAAAAAGATAGAAAATCAGCAGTGGCAGCACACTTTTGGAAGGAAAACCACAAAATAGAAAAAGACATTGTATTAAAGGCAATTCAACACCCAAATGAACTCAGTATATGGGGAAAAATTTATATAAAGTATATGAACACAGACTCATGAATTTTGACATACCAGAAGCAGACAACATTATGTAAGTTCATCAATAGAATACCAGACCTAGTGCAGTCACATTTCCCACCTAATCAGATCTGTTAGCCGTTGAATAATGTTAGCAAATGTCTCACGAAACATGCCCCAGTCTACTTTTAAATAAGTTTTTAAAAGTGAAACATCAAGAGAGTTTTAATGTGTTGCCATGATTTTAAGTAGTTTTACTTTTATTCTAAACCTGATTTTATAATAGTTTCACTGTGTTGATTCCTACATTCAGTTTTAATTGAATGTCCTTCTCTTCTTCCATTACTGGTTCTGGGTTTCCTAATAGAACAGCCAGCACTAGATTCTTCCAAAAGTTTATCATCTGTAGGTCCATTTACATGTGGTGTTAATATGAATAAGCTACTAATCTTTCAAAAAAAAAGTTGTTTGAGAAGTAAATAGGAAAGTATTATGTAGAAATATTTTTAAGGAATCTAAAATGTTAACTATAATACCATTATATGTGTACAAGGTAGTTGTATTTGTTGTTAACAGTGAACAAGACAAGATCCTAAACAAGGACTGCACAACTATAGCACTCGGACTCAGAACAATTATCATCTAAATGTAAACAAAAAAGTTGTTGAAAGACATCCAAGAGTTATGGTAAAATATTCTGTAATAAACTGCCAATAACAATTAATAGTCAAAGAGAAAAATGTTTCAAACAGAATTGAAAAACTTCTTCATAGATAAATGTGTGTATAGGATAAATGAATGGTCAATATTAATATAAAATATAGTTGAATGTAAATGTTTATAGTATACATGAAAATACCCTCTTGTTGTGAGTTAAATTTGCCTATTGTATTAAATTGTTTGGTTTAGCTATATATTTTGTTAATGATATATTTTTATGACATTGACTGAAACTCAAGTGTAGAGTATATGGCCTGCAATAAAATTATTGTTACTATTGAATGTTTTGATTCAGGCAAATATAGATTTAAAGATAAGAATATAATGATTCATCAATACAGCTAGAAATTAGACTGTACTATTGAATGTGGGGACATGTAGCAACTTAGAAATAAGTTTTCTAGTAATGTGTAATTTGTAGAGTAATTTTAGCAACCTAATTTTACTTTTATTGTTGATGAAAATATCTTGTATTTTCTTAATTTAGGTTAAGGTGAAATAATTTTTAGATGGAACTTCTAGATATTCTGGCGGGAAATTGCTGATGAGTCAAAGACAAGGGTTCAGCAGTTAGTATAACTAAAATTAAAGAAATTGAAACATAATTAAGTAAAGATATTAAAGATCAATAAATTCATTAATTTGTCTAATCATTCATTCAAACCAAAATTACTAAAAATTCTCTTAAGTTATAAATGATATTATAAGGGTCTTAATATTCAAACAGCCTTAAGTGCAAGCAGTTCATCTCTTTTTCATAATTTGTTGACTGAAAAACTCAACAGATCATTAAAATCTTTTTAACAAAGTGAGGCTATACTATATTGATATTTTGATATTCTGTTGTTATTTATGTATCACATAGTATGTGCTTGACAATGTTCAGATGTGAAACATTTCATTATGCTGAACTGCAATAAATAAATAAAGAATCACGTAAAATGAGTTGACCATCAGAATTTGCATCATATAGGATATAAGTACTTCCATTTCTTTCTGAATTGTGCACATTGGATTGTAAGAGGAAGTCTGGTTGAATTGCCAACCCCTCTCTTACTAGATGCCTCTTGATTACTTCTTTTTGAAGTAGAACACTAATGGGCAGCCCAGAATCACTAGCAGGGAATACTTACACAGCTGATATGATCTAAGAAATAATATGGATATTTGCAAAAGTTTGTATCAAAGTTTCATTTGATAAGGTAATACAGACATTGTATGTGGCAGACCTTTGAGCACTAGTTGTGACACGTAAGCACATATGTTTATTATGTCCAAATAGCATCTTGAGTTAAAACTCCTGTACAGAGTAAGATTACTTGACTGATGTGTTTCCTACATTCAAGGACTTACACTAACTAGAATTCTGTTAAAGAACAAATATTCCTCTATTCTTATAGATTTCTTAGCTTTAAGATCTTACATATACATTGGCGAAAAAGTTAAATGTACCTTCTAGCATAGCATTCTTATTATAGTACTCCATTGATTTAACACTTCTTTGTGTGACAGGTATTTCAACATTGATGTTCTGAAATAATAATGGTATTAAAAAGTGTATGACATTGAAGGTACCATTTTCTTTAAAACAATATGAAACAAGAAGTACCTTAGCAGGGAAATTTATAGGCTGAAATAATAATAGTGAAGTACTTCTAATATCACATTATATACCAAAATTACTTAAACTCATTTTGCATGAATTTAAAGTACTAACCCACTACCCTAGTTTATGGTAGTTTTAATTTGACAGTTCACAACTACTACATGATTGAAGTATTATTAGCAAATTCCAAAGGAATGAAGCTATTGCAGCATTACCTATAAAGCATCTATTTTTTAGCAAATTTATTTTTCTTTAGTGAATTCTGAAGGATTGCAAGCTATTGCGGTTATACCAATGGAAAGATCCTTTTCTAATCTATCCAAATCTGTATCAATTGTACCTACTAGGCACCGAAAATTTTTTTTATAAAAATGAGTTAATATGTTTCTCTCTCTGTAGAGAGAGAGCATTCTAGCAGTCGCAATTTTGGGTTTATCTCAACGAAACTCGGTCATCAATTTACAAACGATTCATCAAGCTCGTTAACCAGCAAAATTGAACCATTGGGGAGGGGGTAACTTACAGCAAAAATTTGGAGGGGAAAAAGTGAAAAATCACTCTAATGGCCACAATTTTTGCTTTATTTCAGTGAAACTCAATAAAAATCTTTAAAATAAATTTATAAAGCAGTTTTCAAAAATCAACGCAATTGGCCCACCCGGAGTGGGGGTATATCTGAAAAACGTTTTTAAAGGAAACTCACTACATGCCATTGAAATAAAGTAGGAAAAATAGTTTTAAAAATCAGTGAAAGCAGGCTATTAGGAGGAGGGGTTTTCCTGAAACCCAAAATTTAAAAATCGCTCTAGTGTCATTAATATGATTTTTGCAATGAAACTCCGTGTGTGCAATTAAAATAGAACAAGAAAAACCGTTTATGAAAATCAGAGAAATCGATGCATTAGGAAGGAGGGAAGGTTGCCTGTACTCTAAAATTAAAAATCACTCTAGTGGCATTAATATACGTTTTTTTGCAACAAAACACCATAGATGTCATTTAAGTACAATAAAAATAGTTTCTGAAAATAGCGCAAATCCGGTCATTAGGAGGATGGGAGATTACCTGAAACCCAAAATTTAAAAATTGCTCTAGCCGCAACAATAATTGTTTTTTCACAACAAAACTCGGCGTATACCATTTAAATAAAGTTAGAAAAATAGTTTTTGAAAATTAACAGATTATTGGGAGTGGGGGTATACCTGAAAAACTTTTGGGAGTTAAGCCCAAATTTAAAACTTTTTTCTAATGGCCACAGTTTTATTTTATTTTTTTTTTAAGAAAATTTAATATATGCAATGAAATAAAATAAGAAAAATAGTTTCTGAAAACAGTGAAATTGGTGTATTAGCAGGTAGGGTTATTTTAATTTTAAAATCACTGGCATTAATATTTCTTTCACAATGAAACTCCTTATTAACCATTTAAAATAATATAAAAATAAACGATTCCTATTTGCCTGCACCCCAAAAATTTAAAAATTGCTCTAGTGGCATTAATATGTTTTTTTGCAAAGAAACTCCATAGAGGTAATTTAAATAGAATAAGAAAAATAGTTTCTGAAAATCAGGGGGTTACCTGAAAGCCAAATTTAAAAATTGCTCTAGCATCACCAACAATTGTTTTTTCACAACAAAACCTGGCATATACCATTTAAATCAAACAAGAAAAATAATTTTGAAAGTGGAAGGGGAAGGCAAACCTGATAAACTTTTGGGGCGTAATGCTCAAATTGAAAAATTATTCTAATAACCGCAATTTTCATTATTTTTAAAAGGAAACTTGATATGTGCCATTGAAATAGAATAAAAATAATTTCTGAAAATCAGAAGAAATCGGATAATTAGCAGGAGGGTTACCAATAATTTAAGAATCGCTCAAGCAGCATTTATATTTATTTTTTCGCATCAAAACTGCATATATGCCATTTAAATAGATTAATAAAAATACTTTTTGAAAATCAGGGAAATCAGGCCATTAGGAAGGAGGTTACCCAAAATTTAAAAATTGCTGTAACGCATCAATATTTGTTTTTTCATAACAAAATTCAGTACATACCATTTAAGTAAATAAGAAAAATAGTTTCTGAAAATTAGGGAAATTGGACTATATGGAGTAAAGGTATACTTGAAAACTGAAATTTAAAAAGTGTTCTTGCATTTAATTTTTTCTATATTGTTTTAAAATAAAATGAGAAATTAATTCAGCATATAAACTGTATTCATAACATTGGATATGTTTTATATTTAACAAAAGTATTGTCGTGAAGATAGTAGCTGTGAAATATTAATCTAATTTGTGTTTGAGAATTACATGTGTATGTAAGAGCACTCTGTAATAGCCTTCAGAAAACGTTTCCATTCTAAACTTTTAATACAATAACATTTAAATTAAATTTCAGAGCCATTGAAAATCGATAAAACTTTCAATTATTTTGTACTGATTCTGTATATTTGCTTAGTACACGGAAATTGTTTTTAAATAGTAACATGTTTTTGTTTTATTGAAGCACATGAATATCATCTTTTAATTATAGAGTGTAACTCGAAACTTTCTGTTATTTTTCTCTGTTTAAATGAATGTGAAGATATCAGTGGGTAAATTCATAAGTATGGTTACATTTAAAAATGTTTAAATGTATAGCTTTGTCTATCAGTGGTCATATATTTTTATTTGAATAATAGTATATCATTAATTTTTGTGATTTAATCACAACAACAACAACAACAACAACAACAATAATAATAATAATAATAATAATAATAATAATAATAATAATAATTCTAAAATTGTGGTTTCTCTTTTGCGATACTTAAGTTGCAAGAATTCTAATTTTGTTCTAATACCACACAGTAATGCCTTAATTTTTTTCATTTCATTAATTAACAAAACCTAATTTTGAATTTATATTCATTTTATGAAAAGTTATTCAACTCAGTGAGGAATTCGCTTAGTTTACGCAGTTCCTTTATAAATTAAGAAGGTTTAAAATGTGGTATAATTAATGCAAGTGCAAATGCCAAAACCATTACCTACATAACTATTTTAACACAATTGAATTATTAAACAGTTGATAGTAACACAGAGAAATTATTTTCAATTCCTTGACTCTTCTGTACAGCTTCCCTTAACAGATCCTCACACATACCAACTGTCTACTGCTGAAAATGAACTTGGAGTAGTCATTGCCCACAGTGAAGCAGGTAAAAATAATTTTGCAATGCTACTGCTTGCTTTAGTCCTGTCAGAAGATTATAATTTTGCATGTATATTTTAATCCTTTATTTATTTTATGAATATAATGGTGGAACAATCACTTCTGATGAACTCTTTAAGGTAGTGGTTCTCAAACTTTTAGGTCATGGAGGACTTTTCAGGGAAAAAGTTCATCACAGAGCACTAATTTTCACCTAGCACTTAACATGATTCTATTATTTAACTATGGAATGTAAACATAATTTTAGAATTTTAGATGTGTGAAACACGCTTTATTTCATACAAAAGATTTATTTTCTATTCCAATTTCACTAAATACATTTACAAAACTGAAAGAAACAAAACAAAGCAATACAGTACATTTTAAAATGAACTCAAAGTATTGTAAAATCATAATACATCCTCATAGATCTGGTATTTATAACCATATTTAAAGTTGTAACACCAAAAATGCCATTTGAAACCATGAAAGAATTACTTACTCTAATTAGAGGGATGGGACTTTATTTTACACAACTTAGCTCTATCTTACACATAAAGAAGACTGTATTAGATAACACTATACTTCATTAACTGCTCATCTTCAGCTGGGGACTGACAAGGTATAGTCAGTCACTAATACAGGCTTCTTTATGTGTAACATCAAACTACTTCACTGTTATTTAAATTGTACAAAGCAATAGACAATGGAGTGGTAATATATTCCATTAGAATTTTTTAAATATGTTCACCCTAACTGTACTTATACAACATTAGGACATGTTTCAGTTAACAGTTGATGTAGAGAGAATTTGTTCTCAAAACATGTCCTAATGATGTTAGGATGAATATATCTAATAAATTCTAACATTTTACTTCACTGCTTCTAGCTTCTATTAAGTTTACAATTAGCTGTATATGGCTAAATTTCAGACAGCTATAACAGAATATCTGGCTATAGATTTGAGACATCTTGTTTTAGTATCTGCATAAGCAGATAATTCCAATTCATGTGAATAAGCTTTTGCAAAGGCAGAAACTTTATCAGAAAACATTTTAAATTTGTCTTTAATTGATGCCAAAATTAGATGGTGGCTTCTTATTTGAAAAATTATTTTTTATCATACAATCTGATGTCAAATCAATCAAGCATTCATACTGCTATAACAGATAAGCTGGCTTTTCTGACACAAAGAGATTGCATTTTCAACTCAAAAGTGTCTTCTTCTTCTTCTTCTTTTTTTTTTTTTTTTTTTTGAGTTCTTGGAACAGATGAATTTGTAGATAAACTTGAAACTCATTTAAGATATCCCCAGTTTTTCTGTAAACTATTTTACAATTGGGAAACTCTCAAGATTGCAATTTTTCATTGATTCTGTCCAAAACTTAATTTTATTTTTAAACCCGTGAATTTTATTGCTGGCATTAAACCTCATGGTGCAGCACTAGCTGAAGTTTCTTGGAGCAAGTTTGAGAACCGATGCCTAAAGGAAAGAGCTTATATATGCAGAATATCAGTTTCAAAGATCAGCTAGGGCAGTTAGTAGTTTTTGTTGGAGACACTGATCATGTTTGTTATATAATTTCATTTGTTTTCTTTTTATGTGTTCATTTTGTTATATTTTATGTGTTGATGTATGAGAAATAAAAACTATTAAGTAAAGTAATATTACTACAGTTTTAGCCTGATCATGCCCTAGTGAATTTGCAGTTGTCAGTAGTCCTACAGATTCGTTATTGAGATTCATGGTGATTGTTTTATGACATTTCAGCTACAGGGCCATTAGTATCTAGAATCCCACAGCATAATATTATTCATCAATATTTAGAAGCTATGTTCATAAACTTGGGTAGTAATACAGTCAGTCTACAAAAACTCTCCATGATTATAAGCTGTTATAATTTCATATTATGAAATTTACACTAATGCCATTAGAAAGAATTGCTCAAAGAATTCTGTTTTGAAAATCACAGAGTGTATAATTGCTGATGCTAACAATAGGGGCATTGTAAGGAAAAAAAATAGTGTTTCTATTGCTGCTCTTTTACTTGTCATTTGTTGCATTATTGAATTGAAGCAAATTCTGCAAATGTTACGTTTCAATTTAATTTGAATTCTCTAGCTATTTAGTGGTTGATGTGAATGAACAACTGGCAGAAAGATGGATTAGGTATGTTGGCAGCCAAGAAGATGTCTTCAGAATGTGGCCCCATATTTGAATGTTTGTGATTTCTATTTATAGGGTTATATAAAAGATATTGTCTATCATTACCTTGAGTGCTGCAACTTCAAATCTTGTCCATTAAATCTATTCTAGTAGATATGTTGAAGCATGTGTGGCATAAGTGTGGCATTACCTTGATGTCTGCAGCATGACATGTGAAGTACACATTGAGTATGAGTTAGGCACTAAAATGTTCAGAGTTTCTCTTTCTAAAAATATGACTACTGAGAACTATACTATACATATAATTAAGATTATTGTGTGACAGTCGAATTACACACTTATTGACTCTGCTTGTTTATAATTAGAACATGTTTTTCAGACCATCATCCGCATCCTCAGCTAACAGTTGACTTCTGAATAATTCATGATGCTCCTTTGGGGACGCATATTTTGCTCTGGTGGAGGTGTTCATTGCACCTCCATCAGAGCAGAATATTGTGAAGCCATTCTAATTATAAACAAATAATGGAGCCAATAAGAGTGTGTAGTTTGATTCAGTCATACAGTAATGTTAATTATATGATTTGCTTCACTGTAAAAGTTCCAATTAGCACTTAAAGTTAATACTATATATGTTTATAATCGTGGAGTGTTTCTGTGAACACACTGTATATTGACTGATAAGCCACTGGTATTCCAGAGTAGCATTGAAAAGCTTCCCATGACTGTAATCTTCTTAGCATTACCCAGGTGCACCATGAGGAAGTGGGATTACCGTGCATCCACCTGTATATTGATGTTTATACAGTTCTATACAGCAGAAAATGTGTTTGAGTAAATCCAACTAGCTGTAAATAGTATGTAAAGCATAGGATTGGTTCATTGTGTATGCATGAAAATGTGAGCATCAAAAATTGTCAACTTAATACTTCGATCATCTGCTCCTAAATTTAATGTTTGTTATACCCACAATCGAACAGTGGAATATATAAGTGTTTATTGGTATTCTCAAAAGATAAAGATATTTTTTGAGGGCTTTAGGAAATAACTGAATGGTGCTAATGTAAATCACATCTTGCTAGATGGCATTTACTATCTGCTTCCAATGGTGTATTGATATATCACATATAAATAACATCCATTCTGAGTCAAAATATATAGAACAGGCTTTATGGTTTCACTTGCAGTAGATTTACTCAGAACATGTTTCATGTGCATGCATTTGTCCACATCCTCAGCTGTTAAACGACTGTTGGATCATTCGTAGAAGCTGGGTAGGTAGGGTTGACTCTGGTGATTTTGTGATATACTTGAATAAAGAACTGTCTGCTTCCAGGATGTCGAAATTCATTAAGTTTTGCTCATGATTTTTTTTATATAAATCCTTTTCCGTTTGTTAAATTCTTTTGGTTGTTCAACAGTTTTTAATAACTTAACACCTTTTTCTATTTAATGGTTTTCATTCAAAACATGTGCTGTCACAGCTGATTTTTCTGTTTGTTTGTAACGGATGTTTCTCCAATGTTCCTTCAACATAATTCCAATATTTCTCTTTGTTTTTCCTACACAGATTTTTTCACAATCCTTACAGTTAATCTGATAAATGCCAGATGTTTTCTCTTTGGGCCTGGAATCGATTTTGTTTAATTTCAATAAATTTTTTACTCTGTATTGGTTTTGAGGTGCTAATATGATATTGTTCTGCTTGAAAATTTTTTGAAATTTCTAATTGGCTGACAGGTGGTAAGTGAACTCTTTAAACATTTTTTTCCCCTGCTAAATCACTCAAAGTTGTGATTTGGTTAATTCTTTTTTGTTTGTGGATTTTTTAAATTTTTTTATTAATAATTTGTTTGCTGAACCTATTTGATTTAGTGGCTTCTTTTATGTGTAGATATTCATTCTTGTATTCTTCTTTGTTCAGTGGTATATTTACTAATCTCTATGTCATGCTGTTGAATGCTGCTTCTTTATGTAATCTAGAATTAAAACCATGGACTGTGATATAATTGTCCATATGTTTGTCCTTTCTATAGATGCCAGGTTCAAGTTTATTATTACATTTTGTTAACTTGAAATCTAAAAATGGCAACACATCTGTTTCCATTTAGACAATGAACTTAATTGTAGGCTCTTGTAAGTTTATAAGTTTTAATGCATCATCCGCATGTTTTCTGTTTATAATGGCAAATACATCGTCTACATATCTACAAATCAACTTTAAAAATGAGGGGGAAAGCCTTAGTGATGTGCATCTCAAAATAGCTCATGAATAGGTTGGCTAGGAAAAGTGATAATGAACTGCTCATTACTAGTCCTGCTTTCTGTTTAAAGATTTTGTCCTCAAAGATGAAAAATGCTTGATTTAAGCACAACTTAGTGAATTCTATGTATTCTTCAATATGTTCTTCTGTTAAGTTGGTTGATTGTAACCATTTTCTTAAAAGAGCTAATACTTTTTGCTGTGGTATGCTGGAAAACAAGACAACATAAAAGAAACCAGTGTGTCATTCGGTGATAATTTTTGGCCTTTAATTTTGTTGATGAGGTCCATGAAGTTTTTTAAACTTAAGCTATAAAATTAGGTATTGGATGAAACTGTATCAGTAGCCAATTTGCTAAACAGTAGATTGGAGTATTTAATTGTTAATAATTGGCCTTATACTTCTCCCAGGTTTGTGTGTTTTCAGAAGACCATACACCCTGGCTAAAGATGGGTTGTGGACCTTCATTTTACATTGTTCTGTTTTTGGAATCAGAATACTATTTTTCAAGGCTGCTTCTGTGGATTTAATTAATTTATTCAGTGGATCTTTTTTAATTTTGACAAATTCCTCACTTTTTAATAAATCTTGCATCCTTTACTTGTAGTCTTCATCTAAAATAATGATTTTGTTAACCATATCAGCCTTTGTGTAAATCATGTCTTTATTCAGAGACTTTGTTAGTGTTTGATAAGATCTTAGGCCAAAATTATTATTTTTAATTTCCTGTAGTATTTTTTCTAATGAAATGTTTGTTGTTGTGTTTAAATTATCTATTGCCATCTGCTATAAGAAAAGATACATCATTATAAAAAAATAATAATAAGACCACTGGAGTCAACCCAGATACCTACCAACCCAACTTACAAATGATCCAACAATATGGACAAGGATCCATAAAACATGTCCTGAGTAAATCTGTGTGTTTCACTGTATTAGATTCCAAATTGGATATTGAAAATATATATCATATATTTTTCTAAAATTTGCACAATATTAGATGCCTTCTGTATATTGGTATGTAGTTTGTTTCCTAAATAAGGTTCTTGTAAAATGATAATTCAAACTGATACTGGGAACACAATGTTTTAAGCCTCATATTGCATAGATAAAGATGGCATTGGTTACAGAGCAGTAAATTAGTAGCTATAATTGGTCTTAGAAAGCTGCATTCTCTTTGTCTAAATTTATTGTTTAATACAGTTTCCACATGACTATACCAACCATATGATGTCAAAATTTTCAACTAATGTGTTTTGTTTTAAAAACCATATTATAGGAAGAAACAAACTTACATTTCAAGATTTAAACAAGAATGCTATACTCTGTAGCTATTTATTGTGCTTTCTTTTTTCAGGAGTGACTATGATTCCAATCAGTGGCACAGAAATGCAGTGTCCAAAGACATTTGTGAAAGAACCCAGGAAAGTAGCAAATGTTGTGCCAGAAAAAATTGATGTAAAATAAATCACTATTTGTACAAATATATAATAAAATTTATGCATTTTATATGAGTTTCAATATTTTATGACCAGTCATTTATGTGGAGCACAATTTTTACTAAAATTATTCATTATTGGGTTTGCCATGATCATTAGTACAAGTATAATTGTAAACTAAAGCTTTCATTAGTTCCTGTGGCCAACATCATCAATGGAAAGGTTCTAAATAACTCATAATTTTAAGTTAAACCAATGATCTTGACAAAACAAGAATTATTGTAGTAACATCAGTGCTGACTGTGGAAGCCTAAGGAATGATACAAAGTTGTAATATTAAAGATAATAGGATAAAAATAACATTTTGATAATTCCAAAATTGATATTATTTTTTTGTATGTACACTCCCAGATGCTACGAAAATATTTGTAAGACTGGCATGCTTTTGGAATATTGCAAGCAAATTTTGAAGCCGTTTTTCAAGAAATTCTTCTTTTGTACTCAAATGAACCTCTTCTCTAGCAGCAGTGTCAATAAAAGCATCAGCATGTGTTGTCGTGGAAGCATCTTTTAGTGCTTCTCTTTTAATCACTGTCTCTGTCTGTACTGCTTTGTCTTCCATTACCATAATTTCTGTACTCTCCTTCACAGTCTCAGGTTTTTGTATTAATAAAGATAAACGTTCAAAAATGCTGTTAATTGTTTCAGTAGCAGGTGCAATTGTTTCATTTTCAAAAGATTGTAAGATTTCAAACTTTATTTCATCTACAGCTATTGAAGCTTGTATGACTTTGTTGATGATATCATCAGCAATTTCTTCAGCAGGTGCAGTTTCTTTTTCTGTCCTATCTAAGATTTCTTTCAATGTAGCATTCACAATATAAGTGATACTGCTTCTACTAATTTGGGGTGCAGTTACAGATTCACAACTATCAAGAGATTTCTTGGCTTCAGATATATTTATATCATGTGTTAATTTTTCTGCCTCTATATCAAATTTCTTCTCAAATAAGTCAGGCTTTTCTTCTTCAGCAACAAGAAGTTTGTGGAGTGTAAGCAGAAATTCAGCTTGTCCTGGAACAGCATTGAGGGCATAGTTTATAAATTTCTGGAACTCCTTTATCAAGCTCTTCATTTTACTCTTCCATACTTTAATCTGTTTCTCTGCATTTGTTTTCAGATATTCTATTTGTTCAGTTCTGGAACTCATTTTCTGAATTACTTTATTTAGTCTACTAATCTTCCTCTCATAGTTAAAAATGATTTGGTGCTTTTCTGCCTGGCATTTCTCATGTTCCTGTGCAATTTTTAGGGACATATCTATACAGTTGGCACAGGATCTTTCTGCTTTAATTTTTTCAAGTTCATGCTCAAAGTCAATCTTCAGTTTTCTAAGCTTATCTTCTTCTTCCTTCTTCAATCCTCTGCAAATAAACAGAAGCCTTGCTATGATTAATTGGAACAACCTAGCAAAGTAAACTGCTAATGCATTAAATTTATCAGATCCAAATACAATTCAATCCCCTTAAGGTACCCTAGAAAATAATTAAGGAATCAAAATTATTTATTTAATAACAAATGCATATTTATGTTCCTGGACAGTAGTATTCCTAAATCACAAAATTATAAAGAGGTTGCCAAAGTGCTCATCACTTCAAGCCTCTGCATAGCGATAATCTTCAAACTAAAAATTTAGAAAGATTGCCCTAGTGGTTACTCCTACATAAAATGACATTAATTACAGCATTGCAGTTTCAGGCAAGCTTTGATGAGTTTATCTGTTTCTCTGGCAACAACATTAGGAAAAAAATGCTTATTATCCTGCCTAGAGTCTGGCTATTATCTAAACATACTTGAGCTTAATGCTTTCATTGGATTTACAGCATGCCTAGGCCATGTGCTGGGGTAAACAACTGTGGAAAACTTAATATGGTGTAGCAAACTTTTTTTTATTTAGAATTATTAAGTACTAAATAATGTATAGAGTCTACAGGATCCGGCTCAGGCCATTTTCTCCTTAGACCACCACATAACTTATTGCAATATATTTAATAACAGTGCTAGATCTTGAGAAAAAATATAATGATTGATTATAAATCTGTAAGATAACAAATTATGATGAATTATATCTGTATGCTTAAGGGCAGTCTTACTGTCTTTGAATGTGATATTATCTCTTAATTTGAACTGATTTGGGGGGAGGGTATCTTCTGGCACTGCTCCCCCCTATTTTTCACTTCTATTCTGTGTACTATTAAAATATATCAAAGTTTATTCACTGACCTCCATTTCAACTTCTTTCTCCATAAAAACTCCCCTAATTTCATTAATTTTCAACCATTTCTTTTAAATAGTTTTTCCTTAAGTTCAATTCCATTCCACCAAAATAACACAAGAATTTAAAAAAATGCATTATCACACAGAAAATGCATATTACATGAGTTTAATAGACACTACACAAGAAAACTAATGATGCATTGTTTTGCATGGTTTCATTTGAAAGAGTATTCAAGCTATCAGAATTATATTAAAATACTTTTTTTAGGGTAGAAGTATGACAAACTTGTGTTACTAATGATTGTAAAAATTTATGTACAATAAAAATACGAGTAGCATTTTGGTCTTCCAGGATGCATTTTTCTTAGCAGGGCTTATTGTTTGTAATACTTTCAAATAATGAATGTTAGAAAAATTAGCTTGGCTTGAGCAGGACTTTGTTACATTATTATTTCACATTAAGTGCTTAGGCAAATGGCATTATGTAATGAAAGATTATTAGTTCTAATTACTGACTTGAGAGGAAATGACACACACATCAGCAAATATCTACAGTGATCTAAATGCCAGAGATTAATGGCAATTGAAAAATTCAGCAGTACAGCTACAGAATCTTGTGAAAAAAAGTTGCAGTCTTCAATAGAATTTAATATGGCAGCAATGTGGAGCAGCCTTTTATAAATAATATATGGAGATGTCATTAAAATTAAATAAAGTTATAATGGCCTTCAGCAGACCCAGAATAAAGCTTTTGTGTGTGTGTGTGTGTGTGTGTGAGAGAGAGAGAGAAACAGCATTAATGTTTTGGCACTGTTCTATTTACTCTGGTTAGGCAGACATTATTATAGTACAGTCAATGTTCTCTAGTGCCTTAAATAGGGTTCAATGCTGAAGAGTTGGTAAAATGCATATATTATTATTGTTTAAAACATTTCTTAATAGAATTCTGCTACTTTGGTTGAATGTGTTAGCATGATATAGATTGTTCTGCCATATAAAAGTGTAGAAACTTCTATAAATATAGTACTAAATAATAATAATAATAATAATAATAATAATAATAATAATAATAATAGTAAAAACAGAACAAGCATTCATTCATATTTTTTGGGAATAGACTTAAATGTTTTAAGGTGTGAAAATCAAGTAAATGGTGTCTGCAAAAAAATTAACATTTATTTATTGCAGCATTTAGCAAATTATTTAAGTGTAGAGGTCTAAAGTTTTGTTTTTATGGAATAAACACATTTGAAATATAGCATTTAAATTTGGATGGGTGTGGTATAATTAAATCAAAAAGGATACTTCTTTTAATGATGAGAAGCATATAGACTAGCTACTATCTAAATCAATTTTCAAAAACAAAATTTGTAAGTGTGATAGCCATCTGTGCATATAGGATAATTACATTGATTTGTGATAAAGCTTCCTGCTAAACAAATATGAAATTATGCTCTTATACCATTTGAGGGAATGAAAATTACCTAAAGTGTCATAAAAATACATTACAAAATAATAAAAGATAATTATGTATAATTGATGAATATCTATACAGAATGGAAGAATTGTTAATATATTATCACAAATGTTATAGATAGTTGTGTAATTTTAAAATGTATTTTAATTAGTAAATTATGGTTACCAAGATATTTTATAAAAATATGACTAAATATTCTTACACAAGTAGAAATTCTGATAATGCTTGTGATGCAATTTATATGAGCAGCAAATACAGAATTGAATATAGCTGAATGGTTAAGACTTTTATTAGGGCAAAATGATATAAAAACAGAGGTTTTCAGGCTGATATCCATTTAATAAAACATTTTTCTACAGGCTATAAGGCTTTGTTTTTTTTTAAGGAAAGAAGAAGAGGAAATTTTAGCAAAACCACAATTTATAGACATTGGTAGTCTAGATATACTGACATCTAATTCAAGTTCAATGAATATTTTGCAGTAAACAAAACAGTGTTTGGAGAATAACACTGACTGTTTAGGTTTCTTCCCAGACTCAAGTTGCCTTTGCCCCATCAGCATACTACCATAGATGACCGAAGGTCGTTAAGACTTGGACTCATGAGCAGGAGATCTGGGGTTTGATTCCCACCAGGACCGTCCTCCCTGACAGATTTTTTCCAGGTTTTCCTGAGTCCTCATAAATGGCAAATGCCATTTGGAAGTACCCTAATCTTAGGCCTGGAACACTTCCTTCCTTTAGAAAATAAAAACCCATTTCCAGTTTATCATTTCATCTCATGTATCATCAGTGTCCACCACTTTTGATGCCTCAGTAGTAAAAATGGGCATTAAACACTATTTAAAAAAAATTCATCAGCATATATATAAAAGAAAACAACATGCACTTTTGGGTATTCCATTTTATTTATTCTTCATAAAACAGAGACCTTGTAACAAATTAGGCAAGTGAACATAGGGTATTGAAAACTAAAGAAAATAGTAGGATTAATTATTTGCCTGTTTGATCTTAAAATATATTAGTTTAAAAAAACACTAATAAAAATTTATATTCTTAAGTTAAGTGCAATGAAACTAGCAAACTTTATTGATTTATGAATAAAACATTTTTTCCCCTCCATTTCTGTTTTAAAATACTGATTATCTTTATAATCCAGTGAACCACAATTCATAATAATGAAATATATTCAATAAAATATTAAATGTACATGCATCATTATGCAAATAGCTAGTCTTTGTTTTGATTTTTCCTTCAGAGTGTGTCAGAAGTTGACAGGTTACAGCTGCATATACAAACACTCTAAGACACATGCTGTGGATAAGGCAGGTTAGTGCATGTTTTGGTTCGGAACAGTGAGGGGTTACTGTTTTAATAAGTTTTAGTTCTGTTTGCCATTTTTCAAAGATTTAATAGAGACCAACACATTTGGTGTAACTTTTTAAGAAATAAATTAGCTGCTTAGTGTCATCCAGAATTTCAAGAACATTTTATGGAAGGCAGAGAGAGAGAGAGGGGGGGGGGGAATCTTAAATTAAAAATAACAGGATCATTGTAGCAGAAATTTCACAGTGAAATATAGTATAATTATGCAATTTTTTAAGAATTATGAAATTTCATTAATTTTGTTCCACTTACTTGGATATGTTTCAAAGGCTATTGCCTTCTATAGACAAAGAACTTGATAATTTGATATATAAAAACAAAATAATACTAAATGAAACAATATAGTGGTTAGCATATAACAAACTCATTCTAACTCAAAATAAAATTGAAGCAATTTTTTCTTCTAAAAATGTTTCCATAGAATTTAACACAAAAATAACTATTATGTTACTAGGAATACATATGGATGGTAAATTGCAGTGGAACACTTGTACAGAGAATCTCTGTAAAAATTATCCAGAGTAATTTTTCTCCTTAGGAAACTTAAAAGATCTGTTAGTGATAAGCAAATAATAGCAGCTTCTTATGCATTTTTTCATATTCATCTTCTGTATGGCATCTCACTATAGCACAAGAGCAAATATGGTATTTAGGTGGCAGAAGAAAGCCATAAGGTGTATTATAGGGTTGTCCCTCTTTGCAAATATTTCTTTTGTACAGCATAAAATTATGACCTCTTCATTGTATATTTATAAATGTTTACTATATATAAAAGAATGTCTACTATCTTTTACTATATGCAACCTGATACATGCTTATAGTACTAGATATGTAAATGATCTTGATATTCCTTATGCCAGACTCCTCTGATACTAAACAGTAATAATCATATTGGAATTAAGCTGTGTAATAATTTAATAAGCTGTCATTGGTAATAAGAAATCTAGAAATGAATCATTTTAGAAACTACCTTAAAATACAACTTGATAATAAAATGCTATCCAGAGACCAACATGACTTTGGAAGCAATCACTCTAATGAATCACAATTTTCTCTTTTGTTTATGAATCTCTCAGAGCTTTTGAAAAAAGAAGAAGAAGAAGAAGAAGAAGAAGAAGAGGAGGAGGAGGAGGAAGAAGAAGAAGAAGAAGAAGAAGAAGAAGAAGAAGAAGAAGAAGAAGAAGAAGAAGAAGAAGAAGAAGAAGAAGAAGAAGAAGAAGCTATTTTCTTAGATTTGTCAAAAGAATTTCATAAAGTTTATATTAAAAACCATTATTAAAATTAGAAAAGCTGGAATTAGAGGACTACCCCACAACTGGATAAAATAATATTTAAAACAAATTGCTGAAATTAAACACAGAGAAACTAGAGAAATAAAGAAGTATGAAGCAAATGCACTAATTGAAAATTATGGAGTACCTCAAGGTTCTATCCTTTTCTTGCTATTCATTAATGACTTCATTATAGCTGATGATTCTGAAAAATCCCTCTTCTTTGCTGATGACGCAACAAATGTTCTGGTAAGGGCAACAAACAAAGAAAACTTTTTAAAATAAATTTTCCAAATAATGGATCAAATGCTAACTATTTCATAGATAAGAGTTGGATAATAATTGTAAATAATATAGTAGCAATGGAGATTCACAGAAAAAGGAAATAAAGAATAAACTGGACAATTGGGAAAGTAGAATCCACCCAAATTTCTTGGTGTATAGGTTCAAAGCAATTTAAAATGGGATACCCACATAAATTACATAAACAAAATCTTAGTACAGATGCTATATGATAAAGAGTAATAACAGGATGTACAAGTTTGAGTTGCTTTCTTCCTATATGTCCACTTCTTGTTGAGGTATGGCATAACATTCTGAGGGAGTCAACTGAAAATAAGGTATGTTTCATAATGCAAAAGAAAATAATTTGAGGCATGATAGGAGTAAGTTCAAGAAAAACATGTAAACCACCTTGTAAAAATTAGGCACTCTTCCTCTTCCTTTTATCTACACATTTGAAATAACATTTATCTGTAAAACCATCAATAATACAGATTCACCTTTCATTAAAAATGAAGCAGTTCATTATTATAGTACAAGACAAAACTCACACCTCCATGTATTTAAGCATAATATCTCTTTATACCAAAGAAGCATATTAAACTCTGACATAAAGATATATAATAAACTTCCAAACTACGTAAAGGAAATACAAGATAAAAGTTTCAAACTATCCTTAAAGGGACATCTAATTAACCATTGTTTCTACTCCATTCAAGATTTCTTTGTAAATAACTATTTCGTAACTATACTATATCCTAGTAGTGTGAGAATGACCATGTATTTCATTGCATTTTATGAAGACATTCCAACATTGATTGGCTACTATGCACTAAAGCAATCAACTGGTTCAATTAAGTGCCGCCGCCACCACCACGTGTTAACTTTTACATGGATTTTTTGAGAATGTAGAGAGTTATTGTACAACTTTTAATATTTTACTATAGTATGTAATTTATATTTCATCTATCTATCTATATATATATATATTAATATAAATGATGAAGTCTATTGCAACCTATGGTTGTCTAATGAATAAAGGTTTGGTTTGATCTGATTTGATCAGCATGGTTCCTCTGTCAGCTTCCCAGCATGGTATTCAAATGTTGCTCTGTGGATTTTACGAATTTGGTGTTGAGGTTATTGTTGTTTGCAAGAGCTACTAATAAAATAAGAAAAACATCAAAAAAGACCATGTTAAAAGGTACTCACATCTTCACAAGAGAAATGTGTTAATTATACAGAGGAAACAAAATTTCATGACTGAGGTAGATTATGAAAACACATGTATAATTTACTAAATAGCAAATAGATTACAAAAAAAAATTAAAACTGATCCTATCCAGAGATATATTACTTCAGTAAGTAAATTAATAAAATAAAGTAATCATTCTAAGCAAGGAGGAAAAAATATGATTATACCAAACAACCCTACCACATCCAGTATTTATGGCCTACCAAAAATTCATAAACCTGGTAATCAAATGATACCAATAGTAACCACAGTATATTCACACACATACTACTTAGCCAATTATCTTTTTAAAAAAAAGCATACTTTACTACATAAGCCAACATAAGAAACTCATTAAAATTAATAGAATCAGACAAGTGGAATTAGAAAATGGAGATTTACTAGTTTCTTTTGATGTAGTTTCTCTGTTTCCTAGCATCCCCAAAGAAAAACTGTTAATTATTTTAAAGAAATGGCTAACCTCAATAATCTACCTGGAGATATAATTGAGCAACACCTAAACCTAACAAAAGTTTGCATTAATCAAGCTTACTTTACATTCAGAGGCATTGTCTATATACAAAATAATAGTCTAGCAATGGAAAATCCACTTTCATCATTCTTGGCAAATATGCATATGAGTTTCCTAGAAACAAAATTTTTAATTTCAATATTAACTCAAATTTGGAATCGACACAGTGAAACATGCACTGATAGTCTCTTCTTAGTTGGAATATTAGAACACTCTTTGTGGTTTCACAAAATTTTTTGTGAAACCATAAAGAGTGCTCTAATATTCTGACTCAGAAGAGATTAAAATTTTTAAAGTTTTCTAACACACATATAAATGTTGGTACCATTATGTAGATGTTTTTGCAATAGTGAATGAAAAATGGAAAGAGGATGCAATACAATTACTCATTCTGCAAGACAAAATGGTAATAGAAAACACAGTCAGTCATTGGTTAGACCCCATGTTACAACTATTTTCTGGTTTAAAACTTATATACAACATATTAAATAATAGAGGTTGTTACTCAACCTCCTTACCATAGGTGTTGGAAATGTTGCCTATTTTTCCTGACCACAATGTACATCTTTGGAAATTATCATTGACATGCAACTATTCCTCATCACTATGGATCTAACTGTGTTTCAAAAGTTTGTTGTAAGTTTCTCCACTGTGTGTGGGTTAGTTGATTACACTCTATTTCTCAGTGCTCCCCAAATCACAAACCATTAAGATTTGTGGATAAAGGATAAAATTTCACCAAGTTTTTCTTCTGTAGCCATCTGACGTTTTCAATTTTTTTCCATTCCTTCACAAAATCTTTTGATTAAACTTCTCTACCTGCCTTTAATATTGTTTTTCATGTTGGAATCAGGCTGTCAGAAATTTATGCCTAAATGCCTTACTCATTCTGCCACATGACCTTCTGTACCTGATGTATGCCTTATGAATATAGTGTGAATATATTAAGATCATTGTATGATTGAGTTCAGTTAACACTCTTTTTCTCCACTTATTTATTTAAATATGTAGGATCATCATGAACCCTTCATTCATATCATCAGCCCATTGTCAACTGGAGAATAAATCATTATGCTATGGGGATGTGTAATCTGCTCTGTGGAGCTGTGATGAAATTGAAGTTTATATTTTCATCACCAGAAGTATCGAAGTTCATTAAACTGTCTTTGTACTTGAAAATGTAGGTTTTCTCCTATGTTGCTAATTCTGTAGGTCCTTGCACTGATTTAAATAATTTTGTTTTATTCAATATGTCATGGTTTTCTGTCCAGAAATGATATGCCACTGCTGATTTCTCTGACTACTTGTATTTTATGTTTCTGAAATGTTCTTTTAATCGTGTGCCTATGTTTTTTCTTTGTTTTTCCAATGTAGATTTTTTCACATTCTGCACAACTTATTTTATTAATACCTGCATCTTTCTCTTGTGGAATATTGTTATTAACATTATCAATCAGGAGATTTTAGCATTAAATCTGCTTACAGGTGCTAACCTGATATTAAAATTTATAAGAATATTCTGACATTTTTTGTAGCCCATGGATGATATGTGAATTTTTTTTAAAAATTAGCCTATCTTTTTTTTTTTGCTGAAAGTATTGTGGTTTCTTTAATAAGTTTTTGCCTCTTTAATTTCTTTACTTTTTTGTTTACTAGTTCTTTGTTATAACCAATTTTAACTGCTGTTCTTTCTATTTGTTTGTATTCTTTAAGGTATTCTTCTTTGCTAATTTTAGGGTTAAGCTGTTGATAACTACATGTTTGTGCATTGTAGGGTTTAAACCACCAGCTTTGAGTGGTTACCTGCATGCGTGTTCTTTTTGTATATTCCAAATTCCAGGTTTTCTTGACATTTCATTATTTTTATGTCCAAGAAAGGTAACATGTTATCTTTTTCAGTTTCATATGTGAATGATATGTTTTATCTTGTAAATTCAGAAGTTTTATAGCATCATTAATGAGTTTTTGTTAACTATGGCAAATATATACTCAACATATCTGTACCAACTTTGTTTATTAAAAAGTTAACATAATCAACACTCATCAACATTGAGTTGACAATGTGAACGATGTGTTCACGAAACATGTCCTGTTATTTTAATAATTAAAGGAGTGAAACGCTCATGAGTGTTGATTATTTTAACTTTTTAATAAACAAAGAAGTTACATTTCGTTTTACTGTGTGGATTCCTTCAAAGGTATAAATTAAAATAAAATAAAATATCTGTACCATATTTTAAATGTATAGGAAAGCTAATTAGCTTCACTGTTCAATGTTCCAATTAACAATTTTAGTGCGAATATATCACCATTGCAGAACTACAATGAAATCTCACTATTGGCTGCACAACAAAACTACCTGAATCTGTCAAAATTCTGCTTGCAATTAGCTGGAAGAGAGAATGGTGCCATGCAGTCTGCATGAGGAATCACAGCAACTGGAGAAGGGTAGGTTCATGGTTAGGCAGATATATGTTGCAGGATTTTAAAACTGCTCTCACCATAGTATTTATAGTTTATATTTATAATCCTAGGGCACTCAGTTTAAGTGAAATTATGGAAGATTTCATACTGCTAATTAATTAAATAAATACAAAACATATAAGCATTAGAAATATGATAGTCTCACAGAAAGATTATTAGTATGATAATAGCTAGATTTAGCTTTAGTGTCCATTTTAATGAAAGAAATTTATGCCAAAATAAAGACAAAATACTTATCACCTTTACAAAAAATATTTTTTTAATAGAATTAGTATACAAATGCGTACAATCTCATCAGTTTATCCAGTAGCTGATGGAAAATTATCATATAAATCAATGTTGATATGATTTCCACCAATAAATACTAAATCAATGGATTTTGGTCTCTCATTTTACCCTTTGCATTAACTGCAGCTTGTAAGATAATATTGGCAGTGTTAATTCTTTTTTTTTTTTTCCCCATTAGGTTTCAACCCATCCCCCTTATCTGTCATGTTTTGAGGGCTATGAATAAAAGGAATTAATTGGCAAATGAATCGAGAAATTCTCAGTGCTTATAATTATTTGGCATTTGCCATTACAGATTGAGAGAAAGCAATGTAATTGATTTTCTGCATAGCAGTTGATGTGAACAGAGATTGAGTCTGAATCTATCTAGCTAGGACAAATAGTGCCAAATCCATAGTGAAGGACACTTTTTAATATGCAGATTTATAATTAAATAACTTACAATATAAAGCTTTGGTATTCCCAATTGAGGAAGTTCAGTTTTTCTAGTTCATTCACTTGGAAACAGTGTATCAGATGTTTTTCTTGGTTCAATAAAGTAACTTTTTTCTCTTCATTTAAAAATTCTTGAATTTCCCATCTCTCTTTTTGAATGGTTGCTTTCATCTTCTTTACATACTGCTGCCTGGTTACATCTACAGCATCCTGTGTAGAGTCATTGATGATAAAATTAAATAATGCAACATTATGATTAGTTTAAAATATTAAAGTAATTTAAGTATAATAATTGTAATAGATCTTTATAGGCACATCAGCTGAATTTTAGATAGCTTAATAACAGTTTAATCATTTTTAATAATAGCAGAAATATTCTATTTTGTTTCTGTAGAAATGTTTGTTAATGATGACTGCTTAGTGGGGCATGGTAACATTTGTACAGAAATTTAAATACTGTATATTTTTCTTTGTTGCATTTCATAAAGTATATGGTAATGCTCACTGATATATTTTATATAATGAACTATGGCATATGAGCTAATTTTTCTGAATATGTGCTGTAATATGCAGAATATCTTTAAAGCTCTCTCTACAAATAAAATTGCATTTATGTATTACCTTTATAGTGCTATTGAACTGCTTAATCAGCTGTTTCTTTTGTTGATTACATTGTTCTAATGCTTCCTCCATGACTTGTTTTGCTATGTTTTTATGTTCTTCTCTTGCTGCTATTTTTTCTGCTTTTACAGCATCTGATATTGCTTGATATTTCTCTTTTACCTGTTGCTCTTCAAAATTATGCATAATCTGTTCTCCAAGTTCTAATAACATGATATATACATAATAGATATAAATCATTTTATTCATTAATGCAGCTCTCAAAAGTTTTAGAACTTCATTACACATAGTTTAGTGTAATTCCTAGAGCATTCAGTGAGTTTGCAAACAGTTACAGAGACTTACAAACATAGAACTTGTCATTTACAATTACAATAGCAGAACATATCTACATTTACAAAAAATATTGCGTACATCTGCATAAATAGTTACAATAAAAATGAAAACCAACACCCAGAACAACTCAACCAAAACAACAAAAACCAGAGAAGTAGAAACAGACAAATCACTGAATCACATAAATTTTACTATATACATGTTTACATATGCATTGATATAAAATTATTGCAGTGTTTTTTCTTAGTATATTATATTGTCACTCATATATTCCTTTACAGAATAATAGGCCTTTTTATATAGGTATTTTCTAAGAGCAGATTTAAAGGATTTATCATTGTTTATTAAGACTTTTAAGCTAGAGGGATGAGCATTTTGTACTAAAATGCATTCATGATAAACTCCTTTTTGATGGCAGGAAAGTGTTGAAGATGGTGTATAGATTTGCTTTGCATCTAGTATTCTTGTCATGTGTATTTTGATTTCGAACAAACTTTTCTTTATTTCTTATATAATAGTTCATAAGGAATAATATATTTTCACATGGAAGAGTGAAAATGTCAAATTGCTTAAATAGATTCCTGCATGAATGTCTGCTATGTGTCGGTTCTTGAGGTGTAGTGGTAACCATACTGGCCTCATAAACCCAAGATCATGGGTTCAAACCTGGTCGCCAGGATTGATGGATTTTTCAGGCATAAAAATCCTAAGTACGACTTCCTTCAGAAGGAAGTCTTACTTACTCACTTACTCCTTCATATAGCTCATAGACAAATTGATTAGTTTTCTTTTAATTTTACTGAGGTTTGCATCATTAATATCTCTATATTTTATATATCTGTAACATTCTGAGTTTTATTGTAGAATCTTTCTTAACTATTATTTGACCATCATGATCAAAGAGACCATTGATCAATAGAGACACAAAATATGACAGTTTATCTGAATTTACCATATTATCTATTGCTGTGTTAGAATTTTTATCAGTCCTGATGGGAAAGTTAATTGCACGCACCATATTATATGCAGTAAGAAGGGAGTTTCATCAATTCATTCTGACACTTGGCATTAAGTATCAATATCTTTGTCCCCACATATAATTATTTCATGCTTAGGCTTAAATAAAAAGTTTAATGTATCTTCAAGTTTCACCAAGAAAGTTTCAAAGTTTCCTAATGGGGAACTATAAATAGCAATTGCTATTACTTTTGTATTTTTGCTTTATTGTGCATAATTCAATATCCTGTTCTGAATTAAATTTTGATGTATCTAATGTTTTATATGGTACATCCAGTCTGATATAAATGCAAACTCCTCCGGTATTTATTATAATATTATGTATTATTAAAACATTTTCATCACAGTATGATTGTGAAGTTCCTCAAGGCTCAGTTCTTGGCCCTCTTTTATATCTTATATATGGGAGCAATATCCCTCAGTTTCAGAATTGCAAAGTAATTTCATATGCAGATGATATATCACAACTATTTTGGGAAAAGACAATAGAGAGTGTAAAACATTTAATAGCAGACTCCTCAGGTCATGCTTAAGTATCTTTAAAATAACAATCTAAAATAAATTTAAACAAGACAATTTTATACTTCCAGCATTACAACAATAAGAGTAATAATCCTGAAATAATGTTAAATGGAAAAGTGATAGAAGCAATTCATTGCTTTAATTTCTTTGGATTATATCTTGATAGGATCTGACATATAACTAACATATAGATCATATATGCAAGAAAATAAGCATAGGATTATACTTGTTAGGGTACTCTCAAAATATCTGGATACTACTCTAATAAAAATGGCACATTATGAAATAATTTATCCAAAATTCAAACCATCTCCATTTCATTTGAATTTTGGAATTTACAGAAAAGAAACACACACAGAAAACTACATAAAAAATGAGAGTTATAACGCCATTCCACATAAATATGCAATTTTTCACAGTTTGACACACAGATTGATGAATATTCCACTCACAGAAGCAGAGTACAAAATGGAATACAAACAAATAATACAGACAGCTATAATGAATGGTTTCAACAAAGACACAGTGATAAAAATTATCAATAAATCTAAAAGACAAAAAGAGATAAGGGAAGTTTCCACACTGAAAATTCACAAAAGAAAAATACAAATTCAAAAGTTTCACCTACCATCCAATTTACCACAACAAGTTCAAGAAAATCTTCAAAGAACATGGAATAATGTTAGCCCCAAAGAACAGATACAACATCAAGAATTTATTAGGTTGCACAGTAAAAGACTCCATACCACCAGAACAAAAATCAGGAATTTACGAAATAAAATGTGCAGATTGTGAACAGAGCTACATAGGCAAAACAAAAAGAAATTTGGAAATTCGAAGGAAAGAACATTTTAGAAATATTCGGTTCAAACAAGTGGATAAATCAGCAGTAGCTGCTCACTTTTGGACCGAAAACCACAAAATAAAACCGGGAATAAAACTGCTGAAACATCTTCACAGCCCATTGGAGTTGTCCACTTGGGGAAAAATTTTTATATAAAAAATAGAGAAAACCTAATGAATTTGGAGTTTCCTCCCATGGATGAGCTCAGCAACTTCCTACTTCAACCAACAGAGGGCACCACAGGAACATCAGTTTGTCCAGCCATAGTTTCGAGTAACGGTGGTTCAGTGAGCAACTGAAGATGGGAGAGATTCTCCCGAAATGCGTCTTACTTTTGTGTAAGTGAATGGAGTATAGTGTAAAGTGAATACATAAGTTAAAGTATCTAATCTGTTGATTTACCTGAACCACAGCCATCACACTAAGGTTTACTCCAAAAAGACTAGATTCTGGAAGTGCTCCTCACAGCTTTGTCACCCCTAAAGATATGTAATTCATAATCTCTGTTTTTTTTTTTTTTAATGTTTATCCTGATGGGTTAACATTGCATTGCAAATTATTGTGGAAATTTCCAAATCAAAGCTGAACAAGACCTTCTTCAGTTGAAATTTCTGAAAAGTGATGGTTGTGTGCCCAAGATTTTTATTGATTTTAGCTGCTCTGATGCCAACTTGTATAGATGAAAAATCATTCTCGAATCTTATAAGGCTCAAAAACTACTTAATGCAATTGCCATTTTAAATTTCCACCAAAACATAACCAGTTCTTTGGATTTCAATGGTATTATGACCAGTTCATCGAAAGAAATGAATTGTGATGACAGACTCTTTGCTAGGCATTCCTTAAAATAGGTAATTCCTGAATTGTATGTTTTTATTGATTTGCATGTTTTCAATAGTGTTCTTTTTTATATCTTAAGCTGTTTTTTTGTTTTGCATATTTTCAATTCATAGATTATTTTTAATCAAAATTTAATGGTACAGTTACTGTAAATACATAGATTTTATTTCAGCTCACTACATATAAATTTGTTACTTTATTTCCATTAGTCTGCTTATTAATGCATACAATTAATAAAAATATATATTTTTAGTTATTTCTGGATGAACATTTACACCTTTTTTGTTTTGGTTGATGTCAATGATATATACATTCACAAATCTTACGCAGAAAGTTAAGTCCCCCCATTATATCATAGAAGTTTGTGCTCTATGACTATTTCTATCATGCTGTATATATTTGCTCCCATTTGTAATTCTGATACTTCCATTTTCTGTTAATTGCTCTTCCTCGTTATTTCCAACGTAACTACATGAGAAGTAGCACTTCTTTTTCTTCTTCTATTGTTAATATTTGCTTGGCAGGGGTGATCAAATTTATAAACAAGTTATAAGTGGATATTTTGTTGTTGTAACCGTTAATATACCAATCAATGACCTAACATTTTCCATTTCAGTAATTATGCAGAATGAATTATTTTTATGCCAAATGAACATGGGCACTGAATAGCTGAAGTTATACGATATTTGTTCTGTGGGTTCAAGAAAAATACCTTATAAAAACCTTAGCAAGACAGCTTAACTTAAACAAATTCAAACAAGAATGCTCTGATTCTGCTGTTTGTTGTCAATTGACATTATAAACTATTAATTTATTGAAGTGGATAAATGCAAATTCTTACAATATTGGAAAAAGCTATTTTATTTCTGTGTAATAAAATTTAGTCTAATATTTCAAGTGAAGTAATATGAATGCTTACCCATTATACCCTTATGCGTAAGAGCACATACGTGTTTACGAGTTAAG
Organism: Metallyticus violacea; assembly: GCA_030762175.1. NCBI lineage: Eukaryota > Metazoa > Arthropoda > Insecta > Mantodea > Metallyticidae > Metallyticus > Metallyticus violacea. The sequence continues at coordinate 48,538,839 of CM060841.1, forward strand.
GGTGCCATAAGTATTACTTTTCCCTCAAGTATGTCACTAGGTGATAGCCATAGTTGTTCTCCTGGTCCTTTTAAAATTGGTTGAATTCCCATTATCAACTGAGAATCTTTTGGAAGGCTATCAAAAAATATATCTGAAATATGTGACCCACACTGCATTTGAATTTCTTTTTGGGTGGGTGCTGCTTTATTTTTTAATAGTTCTTCTCTTCTTTGCATTTTATAGAAGTCTCTCAAACCTGAAAATATTGTTTTGCAAAATTAATAGTATTTTTTTTTTAAATTATTTGCTGCTTCTCTATAATAAATCGTATTGCTTTCCTTTTCTCTCAGAAATTATGACTACTGGCCTAATACCTGTAAGAAACTTTTGTTTTATTCTTCAATAAGTGACAAATGCAGCAATTAATCAAAATTATACTATTTTATTCAAATTTGTTACTGTCAAATGAAGCTTAGTTTTTTAAGTCTCCTTAAGTGTTTTTTAAAGAAAGGCTACTTCCAATATTTAATATTGAATCTGGATGGCTAGATCATGTTCCATTTTTAGCCATTCATATGCCAGCACATTATATACAAGATACATAAACAATTTTTTTGGTATTAGCTTTAGATATTCTTAATATTCTAAAATAGTATGTTCTGGGTAAGCTCCTGCTACTTTAACGCAGATATATATCTCATTCTTTAAACTTGAATTGTAAAGAAAAAAAGTATTATAAATAACTAGAATTTTGAACTTTTGTGCATTTCACATTGCAATTCTTTGTAAATAACATGGAAGTAACTTTCATTTTAACGTCAAATACCCGCCATTTGCGAATAATAGTGGAAGAGAATGTACACGTGATCACCAAATTTCCGGTTCGTGTATGCAAATGTGTGTTTGTATGTGTTGATGCATGCGTGTGCCCTATTAAGTGAGACACATGTGACAAATATTGATGAATTAGTTTTACGCAGTAAGTATCTTATTTGTTACACAATTTCTGTTCTATTCATAGTGATCATAGGAAACTGGTTCCTCATAAGAAAGCTAATATCTTTTATAGAACTACCTGATGTCATTTTAGCGCTTAAATATGTGGTGGACTCTCGACTTTTTTTTTTACGGGTTGTCTATTTTGTTTTACCTAAAAATAACACGACCTTTTCTTAATACATTATGCGAAAGGGCAGAGAGAGTATTCTGTTTAAGCTAGCGATGAGGATAATCATGCCAATGAGTTAGATCATATTCGACACAATTTGGCCTTCCGGTAGCAGCGTACGCGGAAAATCCATGCTTATGTAGGTGAGGATTGGCGCCGGTTGCATGAACTTTAATTTTTAACCTAACCCGAAATGTATACTATTGTTTTATTAATGTACATCACTGATAAATAACTTCCTGTAAATGTTTCAAATTTATTGACTTATATATGGCGTTGATTTCCTGAATTGTTTGAATGTTTGGTTAGGGCAGACAATGTTTTCATTTGGATGTTTATATATGATGACTCAAGTGTTGATAGAGATAACTCCCATCACTGAGCGTAAAACAAGCTTTATTGGTGATAATGGATAAATGAATTACGCATTTTAACATTATATACGCTCAGCAAGTTAATAAAAAAAAACTAGTTTAAGGGAAACATTATTTCAAATAAATAACTATAGTCTGTATCTTTAAAATCAGCTAGAAGTGCAAGGGGACATAGTAGTATGTTACCGAAATTATAAAACTACCATTTATATCAAATGTGAGAGGTGGTTTTTTTCATTATCATTTTGCATCTGTACGTTTAAGAGTATTCAGTGGATAATTGGATTTTCATGTCTTTATGAAAACCAAAATGTTTTACTAATGAAGGCATAAGCATTGGCATTCCTACAGCTATATGAGAACTGTTGCCATGCATTTTATGAGTACAGTACTATAAAAATGCACTTGGCATTGTATATTCAAATTAATACATGGTCTGACTGTTTGCAAAAGTTTTATTTTTCACATTCTTTGCAATGGATATTGCTTGCCTTTTTGCAATAATATTTTATTTGTAATTAATTTATAATGTGTATATCTGATGCAATTTGTAGTGATTTCTAAATTCTGTTGTTTAACTAGAATACAACAGAATGTGTGCACAAATTAATATTGCATTTTATATTAAATTCATATAAAGAATGGTATATATACATTTTTTAAGGGAAAGATTGTTTTAGGAATTCCTTTGTGATGCTAATTAGACTGGAGCTCACTACAGCTTGGCATTTATTTTATTTCTATTCATATTTGACATGCAATTTTATAACAGTTGAACATGTATAGGATTGACCCTGGAAGTCCCAATCCTTTCTTTTGATAATTTTATGCAGATAATTTATGCAACTTATGAACATCATAGAATTTATATTTTCTCAGAACAGTTTTAAAGATAGATTTTTGTTGTTGATTTATTTATTTATTTATGGATGCTCTTTAATGTCGCAGGTCACCAACTTCCCATTCTATTCAGGGTGACAAATTTTGCTCAGAGACCTCTTCTTTCAGGCAGAGGTTCTTTTTCATGCTGTAAATGTATGACATGGAATCCACGGCTTGACTTTCATTCTGAAGGAAGCCATACTTAGTATATATACAATTGAAAAAATCCATCGAACCTGGCCGAATTTGAATCTGTGATTAAAATTTAGAGAAGTTGAATTCATGTTTTAATTATATATAGGCATTTATCTTATTTATTTATAGTACTCTTATTACTGATCCTTACTCTATTAAAATCACAAACATAAATTTAATACAGTATTGCCCACCAAAAATTCATACATATGTATTTTTCTGTGAAAAAGGTGATGTTGTTGGCTTGCTTCTCACACTAATGGTCATAACTATTGCTGAGCAAAATATTATTTCAATTAGGTGTCTCTATGCTTCAGAATGATGAAATGAATTGTAGTAATATTGAAAATGATATTGTTAGTATTGGATAATAAGTGTACTGTAGAAATAATGAACCAATGAAAATATATAATCAAGTTCAGAAGAAATTATCAACATTGATTTAGAAGAAGAGACTACAAAGACTTTGCATGAAACTTGTACTGAAAATCGCAAGCAGCCTGTCTGATGGGAATGAAACTTGTACTGTAAATCCCAGACAGGCTGTCTGATGGGACAGTTACAAGGCACCCTTCAACAAAGATTAGCATTTTTGTAAAATATTTTTTAAAATTAAACTGTCATAACTTTGCACAATCAAACATACAAGTTTTTTCTTCAATCAATAAAAAAGGAAAACAATGTATCTTAAAAAAACTGTATTGATTATATTTCATTTGTGTAATGGATCGAACATAATTTAAACTTCCACTATTCTTCTATATTTAAGATTCTTGTGAGTTTATTTGAAGTTAATCAGTGCAACATTTCCTTTAAAAAAGAAAAATTCTTTCTCCAATATATTATTTCATCCCATGTATCATTAGTGTTCACCACCTGAAATCTTCATTCCCATCACTGTCTTTGAAATAAACATCCTGAAAGGACAGGCTCACAAATGATTCTTCTTTAATGTAATATTTCCTAATTCAGAATTACTATCTCAGGATCACATATTTTATAGGCATTCAATTTTGATTAACTGTTGTACCACCTACAATCTGGCAATCATTCAGGTAGCAAAAATTATGCTTGAACTGTATATTTAGAATTAATTTTACATTTTTGCACTTTTGTTTGCTACATTATATAGTTTTTTTCTGTTCAATTGTTGTAGTTTCATAGCATAATTTTAAAAGCTTTCTGCTACTAGGGGAAACAGGTGCTAATTTAATTAGCATTAACATAAATTGAAAATTGGAATTATAGTTATAAACACAAACATTATGTAGAATTTCTGAAAATGCCAAGATAAATTTAGGACATAACTTATAAAATTACTAAGTGGGAAATTAAATCATGGCAGTTCTCACTGATGAACAGAGAATACACTTCCTTTACTGTCATTCATCATATGTTGTTTTTGGGTAACACCTTTGTTTAACATTTTACAAAAATTGAGTCGAAATTGTAACATACACATGCACATACACACCACTAAAATTCAATCCTCCTATCATCAGTTCCTGGTCGACTGCCGATCTTGTTGTCTGTGGTAGGTCGATTCATCTCTGGTGGAGGTTTAATGAACTTTTGTATTAGTGGTGTGTATGTTACAATTTCAACTGGTCTTCCATTTTATTGAATTTTAGTGGTGTGTATGTTACAATTTCGACTCATTTTTTGTAAAATGTTAATATTTGACACCACTGTTACAAAAGTTCACTATATTTTGGACAATTACCTTTGTTTAACATCCTTCTCACTTTTGAGACCCAGATACCTGGCAACTAATATCTTGAAAATAGAAAATTTCTTCTTTACCTACTTCATCTAATAATTTCTTTCATGAAGTTATGTTGCTTGTATTTCCTTTTGCAAATATGGTACTCATTTGATGTTTCATAAATTAATTTTCTAAATTACAACTGTTTTTTCCTTGGATTTCATAGTACAACATTCCCTTTCTTATTTTAGTGCTTTTTCCGAAGACTGTGCACACGAATGTCTCTAGATAACTGATTCCAATTGACATTTTTGAAATTCTTGTTAGTTGCACACTTCTTTTTTCCACTGAGCACCTTTTTTCAAATGATTTTGCCATTCTTCTTTGCTTACCTTTACATTCTCTCTGTATTATCTCTTCCTTATCATTGCTTTTTCATTTCTTCCTTTCTGTCCATATTCATATCTGAAATAATTAAAATGCTTAAATTTATAGTATTAACTCTTATAATAAAGTATTTAAAGATCTTTAATTGTTTCTCACACAATCTTTAAATTTTTATTGCAGAATGTTTTCTTAACCACAAACTGTGTAAAAAATTAGGCTATGGCACTTGGTCTATAAGCTGTAATGGACAGGACACTTAAAACCATGATTTATTGAGTTTTTGCCGAGTGTAAAAAAATAATATTTTACTTTAGAATTCATTAGTTAATTCTTGAGATAGTTATAACTGCTATAATATTATCATCATTATTTTCATAATAAAATTTAACTTCTTGCCTTTTCAGTAACAAGTGGAATATTTTTTTAATAGTGTTTAATGCTCATTTTTACTACTGAGGCACCACAAGCGGCATGTGGAACATGAAAGGTTACTACAGTAAGAAAATAATTTCTGAAAAAATTTAAATTCATCAGCTGTATATTATATTTCCTTGTTCTCTTCCTTCCAAAACTGCTAAAATCAAAAGAAAACTAGAATAAATACAGAATTACCAACAATTTTTAGCACCAGGGATATAAACCTTATCATCCCTCACTTCAAGCAAGTGAGAAATGGGAGAAAATAATCCTGGAGAAAGACTTTTTTTACCACTCTGATTTGAATCTTTTTTCTTTCACATTAATTAATTAAAACAAAAAATTTATTAAACTTTTAAAAATAGTAGTTAAGCTCATTTTGGTGTGTAATAGCTGCTGTTCAGATTACAGCTGCTTAATTTGATATGCTGAAGAAAGGAAAGCTGGATCTGGACCTGAAAAGTCTGGTGATAATTTATATCAAGATGCAAATGTAGAAAAAAATTTGTAGCTTTTGTCTATAGCTATAACAATGAAGCTGGTACATCTGATACTCTCATTTCTCTTAGTCTAAATTCGTTATATTTAGAAATAAATTTATTTCATACATCATGCCTAGATATAGATTTTTATCAATGTTAAAAAATCCGCACCTTTGCAGCAATGATGAGGCTAAAAAATTGTACAAAATAGACAAAGTACAAATCTGGATGAGGAGGAAAAAAATTAAAGAAGCACCATAGAAAAATATATGGTACCATTTGGGGATAATTATTTTTTAACTTGTGCATTCCAAATAAACATATATCATATTTTACATATTTTACTGCTGAAGGCCACACTCTGAATATTATTGCATATAAAGGAGCAAATGAAAAAGTCATTCAGAAGCAATTGTACATAAGTTCTTGTCATGTATTGATTTGTGTGTGTATGCATGTCTTGTTCTGTAGATGGTGAGTTGACTGAGAGCTCTAGGATATAAAACATGTCAAAAAATGAACAAAAATATACATAATTAAAATGAATTAAGTTCAAAATAATCATCCATATTGTAGAAAATGTGAGCTATTAAGAATTCTTTAATAGAATATTTGAACAATATGAATTTATTAATTGATATCATTGTATGATTTAGTTAAACTACACACTCTTAAAGCTTCACTTACTTTTCAAAAATGTATGGAACCGGTTTCGAGAACATTTAGTTCCCATCTTCAGCCAGGCTAAAGTTCAACTGTCGGATCATTCGTTGAGCTGTTGGAATGTATATACAAAAAAAATATGAATTTACATTTATTTTGTAACAATTTAGTTAAGTATATGGACTTCAAAATGGAAATGATTTGTGAATATCTGGTTCTAAGGCTGATGATGAATGTCACACATGGAGTAATCTAGACTGCAAAAAGAAAACAAATAGGAAAGTCCACTGCTAAAGGCACAGTATGTGTTGAATCATGATAAAACTAAGATAGCAATAGATATAAATTGCTTCCAATCATTCTGTTCATATTAGATTGTTGAAGTGGTTCAGCAAATGTAAGTTTGAAATTAATTTTGTATCAGGGGTTTTAATTTCTATATCACTTTCAAGATGTTCAATAACACCAAGAGATTGATTATAAGCTTCAGAAAAATCCTTGAACAGGATTCACACCAAAACAAATGACTATTACATCATCTTAGTTATAACATCATCAAACCAACAGGAGAAGGTACATAGAAGAGAAAATTAACAGAGAATGTTACCAAGGAAAAACCTGGAATTTGGGAGGCAAATAAGAAAGTGAATAAGAAGTGAAAGTTTCTACCAAGATTGTGAAGGACTGCTTCAATATTGTTACTTTGATTTGAGTTCCATGATGTGGCACAACTGTCAGTAGTAGGGTAAAAAAAAAAAAATATCATCAGTACATCAGTAGTACAAAATGATACCCCCAAGACTGACACTAACTCTACTGAAAATATCTCTATAATTTAAACGTTGTAAATGTTCTCTCAAGTAGGGTTAGATATAACTTTCTTTGGCAAATATATCAGTCTCCATAGTTCATTCAATGAGAAAAAAATTACAAAAGTACATTAGATGTCAGAGCCTAATATAATGGAATTATGAGTCACAGCACTTGCCTGCACACATGTTAAGTAGAAGCCCTATAAATGCATTAATCTTCAAATAAGAATCCACCCAGTAATGGATGTAACAATTTTCAAACTGCATGTACGTGCCATTAGCAGTTTTTATTTTTGTTACCTATGTTGATTATTAGGGCTAGGATTTTTATCATCTAAAAATCACCAAAATATGCACAAAAATGCAATTGAGGTAAGTTTTCTGATGTAAAATAAATTAATAAGTCAGTTTATGATAATGAACTATTTATTTAATAATAAAATGCTCATGAGAAGCAAACTAAACTATGGAATTTGATATTGTAGTATGCTTTTTATTCATGTGGAATTAATGGTGCACTTATAAAAGTATTCATGAATCTCACAGATATTTGCATTAACCAGTCCTACTTCTCTTTCAAGGGCAAACTTTATAAACAACAATCAGGACTTACAATGGGCAGCCCCTTGTCTCCATTTCTATCTAACTGCTTCATGAGCAGATTTGAAACACACATTAACTCAGCTTTCCCATACATATTTAAAATATAGTACAGATATGTCGACAATGTATTTGCCATAGTTAACAAAAACTCTTAAATGATGCCATACAACTGCTGAATTTACAAGATAAAAACATATCATTCCCATTTGAAACTGAAAAAGATACCATGTTACCTTTCTTGGACATAAAAATAATGAACTGTCAAGAAAACCTGGAATTTGGAATATACAAAAAAAACACGTATGCAGACAATCACTCAAAGCTGATGGTTTAAACCCCACAATGCACAAACATGCAGTTAACAACAGCTTAACACATCAGCTAATTAACCCTAAAAGTAGCAAAGAAGAATACCTTAAAGAATACAAACAAATAGAAAGAACAGCAGCTAAAAATGGTTATAACAAAGAACTAGTACACAAAAAAGTACAGAACTTTAAGAGGCAAAAACTTATTAAAGAAACCACAACACTTTCAGCAAAAAAAGATAGGCTAATATTTAAAAAATTCACATATTATCCATGGGCTACAAAGAATTTCAGAATATTCTTAAAGATTTTGTGAAGTTAGCACCTGTAAGCAGATTTAATGTTAAAATCTCCTTATTGATAATGTTAATGACAGTATTCCACAAAAGAAGAAAGCAGGTATTTATAAAATTTGTTGTGCAGAATGTGAAAAAAATCTACATTGGTAAAACAAAGTGAAACAAAGGCACATGGTTGAAAGAACATTTCAGAAACATAAAATACAAGTAGTTAGAGAAATCGGCAGTGGCATCTCATTTCCGGACAGAAAACCATGCCATATTGAATAAAACAAAATTATTAAAATCAGTGCAAGGACCTACAGAATTAGCAACATGGGAGAAAATGCACATTTTCAAGTACAAAGACAGTTTAATGAACTTTGACACTTCCAGTGATGAAAACATAAACTTTAAGTTCATCACACCTTCGCCAGAGCAGATTATACATTTCCACAGCATAACGGTTTATCCTCCAGTGAACTAGGGGTTACGATATGAACAAAGGGATCGCAAAACTGGTCCTACATATTTAAACAAGTTAGTGGAGCAAAAGAGTGTTAGTTTCAATCACACAATGATCTTAAGGTTCTAATTTATTCACTTGTTCAATCTGCTTCACTAGTGACACTTTTGATAGCTCCAAAGCAGTTGTGGGCAGCAGGAATAAATGCAAAATTTGATTTCATATACAAATGTTTGCCTGAAATTTCAGCATCAGACATTAATTCTTGGGCTAGTCCAAGTGAAGTGACTTTACTGCTATCTATTGAATCGATGAATCTTTTCACAACATTGAAGTTCTGGCAGTAATAGTTGCAGACATGAATCCAGGATCCCAATCTTGTAAAATGGGAGATGGTGGTAAGGAAATGTCTGGAGCTACCAACTTAAATGCTACAACACATGATGGGGCTTTCAAGAATACCTCTTTGATAAACCCAATAAATTTATCAACATCACTGAATTTACTGCGTATCTCTGCTGCAACTCTATGAAACACATCAGCTAAACAAGTCACATGCACCATTTTACTGTATAATGCTTTTAGGGAATCGGCAGCTTTCACCATATAGGGTGCATCATCCTTTATGAACAGTAGTACATTGTCATGCTGAACATCTTCTGACTATATGGCACTCATAGATCTGTTGAACAGTTAACTAATGATGGAAAAATTTATTTTTTCTAATTATTCACAGTTTATTAGAAATTTTTTGCCTGGGCCATCTTCCAAAGTTCCCACAGTGGCATTCGCAACATATCTTCCCATAGAGTCTGTGGTTTTATCAATTGATACCCATATTTTTTATTTGCAACCAGTTGTCTGATTTGTAGCATTGTTTTTTCATAGCTTTGGCTGATGCATTTCTTTCACAAAGGAAAGCTGTACAAAGTTCTTCTCAGAATGGTGAATAAGATTAACGCAAATGATCCCTAGGAAACTGTAGTGTTTTTTCATTTTCAATTTGTTGTACTCCATGTTTCTGTTTTTCTCTTGTCACATGCTACTGAACGTTAAATGACTTCTCTGCAGTTACTCTTACATCACACAATTTATAATACAGTACTTTACCATCAGTCAAAAATACTTTCTCATCATATTTAGACACAAACTGTTGTAATTTTATTTTAATACTTTGCTTCATTTTAGGCAATTTTTTCCAAACTATACTGCACATACTTTCAACTTCAAGATTCAGTAACACAGTGAGACACTTGTCTGCAGTCCAGTGTCCAGAAAAGCTTAAGCAACTATCTGCTCATATGCTGCAGCATAATAATAGGCTATACAAATGCATTGATACATAAGGGTAAAGCCATATTGTCCATTCAAATGAAATAGGGGAAGGAAAGTAGATCCATTTTCCAGGAAACAAAATGAGATGCATAATTCTGAGAAATTTAACATGGAAGAAAGAAATTGCATGAGAAAAGGTTCTTTATTTCTTGAAATAGTAAAAATATAACCAATATAACCATTTACTTACTAAAATATGTTCTATTAGAAAAAATGGCCATTTATGCATAAATATGACTTAACAAATTGCAGTAATATAATTGGTTTTTTCATAAAAAGCATTTATATGCATTTAAGGAACATATAAGTCTTAACAAAAAAAAAAAAAAAAAAAAAAAAAAAAAACCCATCATAAAAATCCTAGCTCTATTGATATGTTTTCCTCATCTAAAATTCCCAATTTCTCAGGTTCATCCTGTTAGTCAGCTATTCTTAACTGTTTAATTCACTAGTTTTGCAATCTGTCCTGGTGATCTAGTGGTAACCTACTTGCCTATTAGAAGTAAGTAAAACCATGGATTCTTTGTTCTAGATTTGAAACCTCAAGCATGAAGAAGAGGTCTCTGAGAAAAATTTATTGGTCGTTTCCCTCCCTGAATTGAATGAAATGCTGATGATCTGAGATGTTAAAGAGCATCCATAAATAACCAAATAAATAAATTAGTTTTGCAGCATGTATGGCTTTACTGATCCATAACATATGCTCATATGGAAAAAATAACAGCAATGCACTTGAATATGTTAGTCCCTTGAAGATATATGTAATTCTTAAAATATGAATACCAATACTTATATTCTTCTCGGTTGTGCCAAACAGTCATGGATATTTGTAACAACTTTAACAATAAATACAAATAAAAATGAAAAAATATATACTGCAATTTCTAAAATTTTCTTTAGTGTTCTGCATCAGGTGTTCCATTGTATATTGCTTAATGTCTGCATGGAAGATGTACTTGCAAAAATCCGGGTTTACTGCAAGCAGAGAAAGCTGGTTTTAAGTTAAACTTTTTGCTGGTGTTGGGAGCAGATGCACTTGTGCTTGAGACCCTTGTTCCATCTGCAGTAACAGAACGTACACCTGCCTTAAACCCTTGTAATATTGGAAGTAATCAAATGTGTTAGCTTCAGTTTTATTATACCTACTTTTAATCAAAAGTTGTTGCAGTGATTATAAAGAATCTGTCTTCATTAATATTACAAAGTAAATCAATTTTACCTGAAACTGCAACTAAATGTCTGAGCCTTTTTAACTGATTTATAACTATTCCCAAAATATAAGACATGCCATTCATCTTTTGTTACAAATCTTATTGTGACTGTTTTGCTCTCAACCTGAAGGAATGGTGCAAGATGAACAGGAGATATAACAGTTAAATAATGACAGATCAGAGAATTAGACTAAAGAGGCAAAAGAACCAATGATATTTAAAGATACAAGAAATGTCAGATAGCCAGAGACAATATTTTTTCATTCAATAATGACTGTGTGGAAAACATTTCCTATAGCTAGAAACAAAGATCACCACCTTCACAGTCACCAGTTCAGAACCAAGTAGGGATAGTGCGCTCCTGCTATCTATCTGCAAGACTTGCTGGACTGGTATCAATATGCAGTGCTGACACCGAGATTATTCCTCTGATACAAATTTGCTGTACTCCATTGCTGTGCGGTCTTCGATGTATGGCTGGCCTTATTCTCCAGACCTTTATTCTAGAGTACAATTTGCTTTGTATTATCATTCTGGAGAAAATTAACATTTGACCAAAATGTGCTTCAGACCCTTATTTGCAGTTACTCTTCAATTGAACTAACCAACCACTTAGAAGATTATAGAGACCACACCACTGATGATATCCATCACAGTCATTAACGAAACATCTGGGAAAATGAATGAGAATAATCCTATTGAACCAGAATTACTGCCACATCTACAAGAAGATTATGGCGACCACACCACTGATGGTGTCCACCGTAGTCATGGGCAAAACATCTGGGAAGATGGAAAAGAATTCCATTAGACTTTGGCCTTACAGCCCAGAAGACTCGGTTCACATAATCTAGGTTAGATTTGTTCCATGAATAGGCTTGAAAGCCTATGGGATGGTAAGGTATTACACATTTAGTCTATTGCTCTAGCCATAGGCAGTGTGGCTAGAACTATGCTGCAATCTGTAACCCTCCAGGTTAGGTTTATAAAACAGAACCCCCCTTCCTCATTTGGAAAGCAGACTGAGCAAACTTGGTTCAGTCTTAGGGTCGCCAGTGCTTCCATATTATGCAGAAGCTTTCCTATTCTGCTGAAATTTTTAACCAACTCTTCTGTCTCCCATTTTAATTTCAGGAATTGTGCCAGCTTACATACATCTACAGTTTTTCCTTAAATGATCTTGTACTCACATCCCTTGGATCGCTAGTATGCATCCATATGATACAAAATAAATATATACAGAGGGTGCCAAAAATATATATACATGCTTCCAGCAAAGAAAAAACTTGTGTCAACATCTCAAAACTGAATTCACACAAACAGAAAATCATGAACACTAATTATCTTAGATGTTTACAGTTACAACAGTTGCTAAAAATGTCCACTGTTGGCATCTATACACTTATGAGTATGTTGAACTATTCATTGAGCAATGTTTGTGAAAGTATCCTCAGCTATTGCAGCACATGCCGTTTCAATTTTTTTCTGAAGTGCTACCAATGTTACTGGTTTTCTGCGATATACAATATCTTTAAGAGTTCCCCATAGATAGAAGTCCAACAGAGTTAGATCTGGAGAATGCAGTGGAACCTCAATCAGACTCTTTGTCCTATCCAATGCCTTGGAAGATTGTCATCAAGGTACGTGTGTACATCTCGGTGGTAGTGCACCATCCTGTTGGAAGTAAAATTCCTCATTTCCATAGACTGTATGAATGGCGGGTAAGACAGAATTGTTACTTATGTCAGCGGGTGTTCTGTACACACATATCCTTTGCCTTTGAACTTCAACAACATTCTCGATTTTCCAATACCACTTCAAAATTGCTTTCTGCTTTCAAACGATAATCTTGGTTCCTGTAGCAACACTAGCATAATGTAATATGAATCACATCTGTTTACAGAACATCATATGATAATCTTGGCTTCATTTGTTCATTGTTGATTTACTGTCACATAGCAATGCTATCATAATGTATGTGAGTCATACCTGTTTACAGAACATCATACTACACATTGAAATATATTAAATAGATCTACTGTAAAAGTGTGTATACATTTTTTGGTACCCTCAGTGTGTTTGTCATAGAAGAACTCTAGCAGTTCGACATATAGGGATTACAAATCTGTGACTTTTTCTAAGTGTTTTATCCTTTTCTGCTTTTCTAGTTACTGTTATTTTAGTTACATTATATATATGACTGCAATTGATCATTGATTTCTGGTTCCAGTTAGCGTTTCCTGATTTGTGTCCCATGATTTTTTAAGTTTAAGTGTGACAACAAAAAAATATTTGAAGTATATTGTACTGATCACATAATCCACAATGCCCCTAAATTTGCTTGTGATACTTTAAATGTACAAGTAGAGATGATAGCTAAAACAATGTATGGTTAGTAATGCTGTGGAAAAGTGGATAGCAATATTTAAAGAGGGAAGGTTAAGGACATTAATGTGCAGAATATTAATAAAATTTTTGGTTTTATTCTAAGAATACCAGCATCAAATACACACACACACAGAAAGAATATTTTCATTAATTAATAATAAATTGGGTGATGACAAGAACTGCTTTAGGGTAGACATAATGAAAGCTCAGTTACAAATAAGTATTAATTTTTGCTAAACATGCAAAGAATTTCTACAACAGTAAATAAATTTAAAAAAATTTAACATTTGCAGCATTGTGCCAAAGAGGTAAATAAATATAATTTCAAATGCTCTTGAACATCATATGTGACCTTTATGCATTGTATAAGCTAGTTTGATCTAATAAAATTGTTTTAAGGAAAACAGTATTACTCATTTAAAGCAATCATTATGTCATGTCAATATACCCATATTTTCACGAAGAAAAATTGGCAACCCTAGCTAGTTTGAACATAGCACAGTGGAGAAAAATCCATCTGCTGCTGGGTATCGAGCTCCACACCTCCAGTTTATAGTCAGGTCCTTACCACCTAAGCTACTTTGGCAAAATAATCTACTGCTTTCAACTCGGTTTTTATTATGAATTACACTTTAAACATAATACTCTTATTATAAAGTTGCAAATGCATTGGCAACCAGAATTGAGAACCATATTATGCTGCTCTTCAGAATAATTCTTAGAGCCTAAAAATTCTTCAGAAGCTCTATTGGCAATGACTTAAGTAAGCAAGTAAGAAAGCAAATGAGCTTGATATACGAAATATTTAAATGGTTACATCATACCAGCTTGTACCATCACACGTCATATTATGACATGAATCTGATAAAGAAAATATAGAAGTATTATATTATAATTTTATTTCTTACACTTAAGACTAAAACTAACTTTTCTTGCTCCTTAAGACTAACCTAACCAGTTATTCATAAGCCCAAAAGTTTGTGATACTCAAACTTCACCCATAAATTCAATGGAAAGAACCACTATGTATAGAATTATGTAATTGATGACATCACAAACAACCTGTGGAGAATTATCATCCATTCAGCATATAAACAGAAAAAGTCATTTATTGCATTACTTTTGTTAGTTTTGCATAAGTATGTCTAGCATACAGCATTATTTTGATTATTTTCCCCCCCATATTGTTTACAATATAAGTGGGGAAAATTAATGGAATATCTTGATTAATAATTTAAAAAGAGATGCTAATTGGATCTTTTACAGTGAAGTCAATTATATAATTAAAATCATAGTTTAAATGAGTGGAACTAACGATATTTTTGCTCCACTTACTTGTCTATAAATGTAGAACTGGTTTCACGAATCTTCATTCTCATCGTCAGCTAAAGGTCAACTGTTGGACACTGTTATGCTGTGGGAATGTGTATTCTGCTCTGGTGGTGTGTGATAAATTTAAGTGTATGTTTTCATAAATATGTATGGGAATGCTGAGTTGAGTTGATTTGTGTTTCACACCTGCTCAAGAAGAGGTTAGCTAAAAATGGAGATATGGGGCTGCCAATAGTAAGTCTTGATTGTTGTTTATAAAATTTGCCCTTGAAAGGAAATTAGGTTTGGTTTATGCAAATTTCGATGAGATTTATATATTCATTTATGTGCATCATGAATTCCACTTGCTTTTAACCAATCATTTAGATAAATTAGAGTTTTTCTTTAGATATTCTATGCAGCGATTCTATGTCTAAAGATATTAGTGTGTCAGAAGGTTGTAATTTTGTCCTTAATTTTTTCTATTAATTGAAAGGAATTACTTATACTTATGCTTTGAAATTTAGGAAGTGTCTTGAATTTATCAGCTAGCCATTTTGCTAAATAGTATGGCAGTGTAATGATATTGTTGATGATGGGTTGCATACCATTTCCAGCCTTATGAATTTTTGGTAGACCATATATTTTCACTATGGTAGGGATCTGTCTTTGGGATAACTGCAAGTTTTAATAGCCTCATTAATTGAATTAATACATCTCCTGAATGGATCTGAATGAATTTGAACATACTCTTTCTTATTTAGCAAAGTCTTGTATTATAACCTTCCTTATCTAATATTACTATTCTGTTCCCTTTGTCGGCTTTTGTATAAACTACATCTTTGTCATTTAATGATTTTATTGTGTTCTTATATGTCTTGTTTACTGATTTTTTCTTTTTATTTATTTCTTTTCTGTTTTGAATCTATTTCTTTTTATTGTCGTTTAATCCTTCAATAACCACTTCTAAATCTACCAATTAATCTTCTATTTTATTGGGTATAGGACACAAGTTTTTAGGCCTATATTTAAAAATGCTAATTCGTCTTTCTTGAAACTTTCCTTTAATAAATTTTCAACATAATTCTGTTTAGGTTCTGGATTTTCAGATTTCTTAGGCTTTTTATTTAGATTTGCAAACTTTCTTTTAAGACTGCTGACTTTTTTGTATATCCAATATTGTATATATTCTAAAGCTATTCTGATTAAGTTATCTCATACTATGTTTCCTAACATCTTTGAAATCTATAAGTATTTTTGATATAATTTAAGATCTATATTTGCCAGTTTTATGTAATGCTTTGCCTTTTCTATTTGATGTCAAATAGAATTTTCTCAGCATGCTAATTGCTTGCAACTGTTATTGTTATACTTAATGGTTTTTCGTATGGAATTTGGGCATATTTTATGTCTTAGACATGGGTTTAAAAAACGAATATCTGCTGAAATTAATCTGCTTTTTGCTTTTAATCTTATATATTCTTTAGTTTCCTTTTTCAAGTTATGAAAGTTGCAGTTGAAGTTATTAAGGTTATTGTATGTATTGTCCATCCTACAAATTTGTCCATGTCATTTGTTCCTTACAGGCTCAAAGGCCCTTTGTTAACTAGAGATGCTAATTAGAACTTGTATAGTGAAGCCAATCATATAATTAAAATCGTAGTATAATTGAGTGGAACTAAACACTCTTATTGCTCTATGTAGAATTGGCTTCACGAACCTTCATTCGCATCATCAGCCAAAAGTCAACTGCTGGATACTTAGTTATGCTGTGGGAATGTGTATTCTGCTCTAGTGGAGGTGTGATGAACTTAAACTTTTATGTTTTCATCCCCAGAAGTGTCAAACTTCCTTAAACTGTCTTTGTATTTGTATGTGTAGATTTTTTCCCAAGTTGCTAATTCTGTAGGTTCTTGTACTGATTTCAATAATTTTGCTTTATTCAATATGTCATGGTTTTCTGTCCAGTAATGAAATGATTCATTAGTGTCATAGATTTAGGGCATGTAAAAAAAAAAAAAAAACTCATTTTTGAATGAAAGGCCTCTGAGCAAAATTAATTGACTTTTCATACCCTGAATTGAATGGGATGCTGATGGCCTAAGATGTTAAAGAGCATCCATAAATAAAACAAATCAACAAAATGATTTAGAAACTGTATACCCACTGTAGTTTTAAATGGCTGTAGGGTGCAAAATTAAATTATGTAAATATTTTAATTTTAGAAATAAAAGCTAGGCTTTTAAATGATTGGGAAGGTGGATGCTGGGGTTCTGAAAGTGTGATTTAGAAGAATATTAAATTATGGATGATATAAACATATGAGAAGAGACCTAGAATGTTGGTGTGATATTTTAACAGGAACCCCCTAAATATGAGAATAGTTTATACTGTAAAGTGTTCAGGCTGAATAGCTAGATTTAACAGTTCTTAGTGAAGCCAAATTTAAAGCATTGCATTTATAAAAATATTCAAATCTGAACTGTAATGGGTCGTAAACTCATGGGGCACAGACTGTGATTAGTTAGTCATTGGCTCTAGCATTACTGCTAATTGTTAATTTACTCTTTTCTTTTAGCAATAAATGTAGCTGAATAGTTACAGTTCTCATTCAGTATCCCTGAGTGCATGCTTTAAATACACGAATGAAAACTGATTTATCATAATGTTGAATGGCATTGCATTCGTTTCAGTGTACTTTTTTCACTGCTGCAGAATGACTTTCAAGCATATTTGTTACATATGAACAGGTGGGGGGGAAGTTATAGAATAATAGTTTCACAGTCACAAATAAACTTGTCTTTCCATATTTTTCATACACAGAATTCTGCACTTGTTGTACTTTTTGAAATCCAAGAAGTAATTGGATCAATCTAATGTTTTTTTTTTTTTTTTTTTTAATGGTGTTTAACACCCATTTTTTACTGCTGAGGCACCATAGGCAGTGGACACTGATGATAGATGAAATGATATATTGGGAAAGGATTTTTTTTTTTAAGGAAGGAAACATTCCAGACCTAAATTTAGGGTACCTCCCCGGCATTTGCCTTGTATGAGCACTGAGAAAAACCTGGAAAAAACCTCAGGGAGGATTCAAATCCCAGACCTCCCACTCACGAATATATACTTAAACGATCTAGGCCACCCGTGTCGGTAATCTAATGTTGAGTCTTAGTGCCTCTCTCTTTTATAAATAATAATGTATGTAAATTGAAGATTAAATAAGGAGGATGTGCTAGTAATGATATTAAAGGTGTCCATAATTAGTTTTGAGTATATTTTGGACTGAGTTGACAGCTTCAAGGTTTTCCATAACTATTTAGTAGTGTTGGAGCAAGTAAAATTAATTTTTAAGACTTTATTTCCTGTATTTCTGCACAGAATTATTTGTTATGTTCAGTCATAATATTGCATTGAATATGGCAGGTACCAGATCTCTTTTGGAACAGTGTTTGTCTTTAAGATTTCTATTTATTGAACTTAATGAATAAAACAAAGATAGGCTTATTATTGAAGGTTTGTTGTTGTCTAAAGTTGACCAATAGATATCTTTTTTCTTCTTCTTCTTTCTAAAGTTCTTAATTTTTCTCTGAGTCACTCTCAGAATAATTTCAAAAACCACTTTTTTATGATTTGTAATAGATATTCTTATACATCTATCAGCACTTTTCTGTTAATGCATCAAATGAAATATGTACACATATCTTCAACTGTTTGTGATATCACAACTGTTATAGGGAATTGATTTGTTTTATTTAAGGATGCTCTTTAATATCTCAGGTTATCAGCATCCCATTCAATTCCGGGTGTGAAATGGCCTATAAATTTTGCTCTGAGGCCTTTTCTTTCAGGCTTGAGATTCTTTTTTGTGGCATTAATCTGCGACACAGGACCCACAACTTTACTTCCCTTCCAAAGAAAGCCATACTTAGGATTTTTACACCTGAAAAAATCCACCAACCTGGCCAGGATTGAATCCACAATCTTGGGTCTGCTAGGCAAGTAAGATTACTGCTAGACCACCAGGACCAACTATTATAGGGAATGACTGACATGAAGTGAGATTTCTAATGAGATATAACATTATTACAATAATAAGTATATTTGAGAACTGCAACAAAACACAGTCTAAGGTTCAAAACTCATTAACTTTAAACATTATACTTTCCTTACCATCACATTGCTTACATGTTTGAGAATTCACATTGATAACCATGTCCTTTTGAACACTTCTTATGGCACAAATGCTATACTTTGCAAGAGCTCAGTTTTATGCCACATGTTTAAACTTCACTATCATGGATGACAAATATGACGGAGAAAATGTGGAAACAGTGTATTACAGCTTTTGTCATTTCTTAAACTGAACTAAAGTTAATATCTTCTCATTTCTTAAGGCTAACTTAACCACTTATTTTTTAAAACAAAAGCATAAGATATGCAGCCTTACCTTTGGGTTATATTTTTAAGTAGGTCAAAGAACCATGACATACAAGATCATAAAGCTGATTACATCACAATAAGCTGAGGTGGGTTGAAATTGTCTCTTTTTGATGCATTAGTGGAAATATACCCATCTCTCTCTTTACAGTGTTGTGCATATAGATTGAGACATACATTATCAACCACAGATAATGCATTTATTCTCATGGTTTGATAGAAGTATGTTTATTGAATATTTAGCAAGGGTGCAATGAATCAGATGCTGGCAACTGCTGTCTAGGAAGTTGTCCATTAATTTGTAAAGTGCATGTCTGCAAAATGTGTTATTACTCAGAATCAAGTTAAAACAAAGATTTCTAATTGTTAGAGTTTAGTCATCCATAATCTAGTTAATAAACAAGAAACAGAATGAGTTGGGTTAAAATGCAAGAAAGTGCAGCCAAAGGTTCTCACCAAAGAAGCATTAGATCACATTGGTCATTGCTTGGAAAATTCCTTTACAAAATTCATTAGGCAACCCACTTCTTATGCTGCTGTGGATAAATAATGGTGTATTTAGAGGGTTTTATTTTGTATAAATTGCCAAAGAAATTGTTTATTTTTGTTGTGTTACCAACACTGAATAGTGAACAAAGCTTGCTAGCAGCTATTTTCTGCATATGAAAAAATCACATAAGTGGTCAATATTTTATGGCTCTATGGTACAACAAAATTGATTTATAGAAAGTATGATTTCCCCAAAAAATAGCTTTGTTGGTTTAGAACATACCCTATGTATTTTTAGGTTAAATCAATCAAACTTGATTCATCATTAGACACCTATTAGGTTGCTGCCTTATAGGCACGTTGCCCTCAAATAAAACATTTATACTCACAAAGGGAAACATTTTTCTTTACGTTAGATCTAGTGTTATAGAATGTGGTTCCCAAACTTTAAATAATGGAGCATTTTTCAGGACAAAGGTTCACCACAGAGCACTAATTTTCACAGTACATATATGTTTTTATTATTTAAGGATGGAAGGTAAACATTTAGATTTTAGACACATGAAATATGCATTGCTTCATTCAAATTTATATTTCCTACTCTAATTTCAATAAATGAGGATGCAACCCATAAACACAAAGATACATAGGAAAAGTGCAAAAACTAGTAAAAATTCACAAAACAGCTGCACATTAAAATTTAGCAATTAAGCACTGTATTGTACAAGTGGGCACACTGTTTACATTCAGTAACTTGTAGTAAGCACTGGGCATCTGTTCACTCTTAATGTAATTTTTCTCTCTCCCTTAAAGGTGGATAACAGCTTTCCCGTTAAGGCTGCCATGGAAACTGGCTATCTTAATCTTCATGATGGAGAGCACTTTTCCACAAACACATCTCCATTATATGAGGTATGTAATAAGACAATAAACATGCACTACTGTGCACTGTGATTGTGATAGAACAAGCAATTTTTTATGCTGTTGAAGCTGGTTTTCATTACTTAAGGGGATGCCAGTTACACCCAAGCTTGCAACATGATTAAGCAGCCAGAACACTAGAAGATTTTGCAATTAGTAATTATTAATGTACAGTTGTTGGCAATTTATCATAATGTAATTCCCAGGACTGTTTGCAGGATATGCTAGATGATTCAGATGGATCTTTACTTGATATGATCCGTGATGAATTCAACTCATATGAGGTTGCTACATCAAGAAACTTGCAGGAGGCACCTGACCTCTGGGAAACAGAACAGGAGTGAGTAATTAAAAGATATTATTCATTTTATTGGTTTCATTTATATACTGTTCTCTCCCCACACTACAGACATTTAGTGTGAAAACAAATTTTTATATTCATGAGAATATGTAAACAACTAAACTTATTTTTGTACACATTTAGTGATTACAATAATTGAAATAAAGGGTTTTTTTTTTGAACAAAAATTTATTAATTTAATTATGTTTGTTACTGAGAGAGTGCGAAATCAAAACTATCTTCATACTGGAAGATAGCAATTAACAATCCAAGATAAAAAATAATGGTACCCATTAAAAGGCATTTCAGTTTGACCTAATATGTGTAATAATAGTGAGTCTTAGAGGCTACAGTTACAGTAAACAAGAGATGTGTTTGTTTTCCTCTTTTTTATGTTTGCCATTAATCGACATGGCTAAGGAACAATAAAAAGATTGCCTGTTATATTCTGAATCTGGCTATTTTCCATGTGTGATCCCATCGCTCCATCACATAATCAGCAAATTAGAGATCAACTAATTAGCTACAACACATACCGTCTGCTCCACTTATTCCTCTGTAGCCATGCATACAATGGCTGACAATCATCTTGTGAAGGCATTACCTAACCAAGTAGCTGTTCTTCCTATACATAACATGATCGAAAGAATAGCCCACATCCTAAAATAGCATGGCATCTCTACTTATTTGCTGAAATTATATTAATAACATGCTTCAAAAAGTGAAAAATTTACCACCACCACCATTAGCTTCTCCAGGAATCTGCAGCATTCCCCTGCTCTTATGTTAAAGTCTATACCACCCAAACAAAATATAGTATTAACTGCTGAGTTAAGGAACATATATGAGCAGAAAAGTCATTCAATTTTCAGTCAGCTATTGTAGAACAAACTATTACAACAAAATATACTATGTCATATGACCAAACTAATAAAATTGCTTCACTGCTTAAATACAAGCTGAGATTGATTAGAGAGGCTATAGACATTTTCAAACATCACAACTTCAACAGAGGGGACAAAATAAAATAAAAATGAAATAAAATAAAATCTGTATACGCCACTCTGGTACCTGGTTTCCTAAACCAGGGGGTATATACCAAATTTTTTATTTATTATTATAAACTATACAATACAATAATCTCTTACTATATTATTTTACAGATTTTCCTACTAACTAGATTATAATAATATAATAAAATAAAATGGTAAAAATAACTCAAATAATTAAATTAACCCAAAATATAAATTACTACACTATTTCCCAATTTAATCTTCCAAAATCTACAAAAACTACCAAATTAACAAAATTACTGGGAGCCAGTAAGAATTATAGCTGGTAGCCAGTTATTCTATCCTAATTTATTCCAGTACTTTGGCAGAAATTTCTCTTAAATTAAGTATTACACTTAATTGTTTCAAGTCTCCATTACTCATCTCAATCATAATCACCTGTTTAAAAATATACTTCATGTAAGGTTCATTTATCATTATTAATCTTTCCCACTCATTTCATTTATTTATCCGAACAGTTTAACTCATTAAACACTATCACCTTACTTCCACCATATAACTCTCCATCTTTTCTTCCCAGTTGTCCCTTCTTTCATCTCTCTTGATCCTCCTGGATCCGTGGTTGCACCATTTCTGGCACTCTATTCTTCCTCTCTGGACACCACTTCTCCATCCTCCATCTCTTCCTGCTGCTCATTCCTGTGGATCTCCAACATCCTTTCATCTTCTGTAATCTTCCTTCTCCCATCTTCTTTTTGGTCCCATAACTCTTATAAGTAAAAAGCCTTCATCTTCCTCCCCATTCTCTACTTCAGGTTGTGAATCAAAATTATTCCCATCTATTATAAATTTAGGTATCTTCATTTCCTTCATCACTCCCTTGTTCCTTGCCTTTATCTTCTCCTCTAACATTCTCTTCCTGTTGATTTAATTAAAGTTATCTTATTTTCTATTCTTGTTATTTGTTGTTTTGGGGTTGCCTTTGTATATGTATGCATTCTGATCTTACTTCTTCCTCAGCTTCTTCATTACTTCTTATTATCTGCTCTTGTGGTATTACTTCTTCCTGCGCTAGATTACTTATTTTGAATGCAGCCTGCCCAAGGAATTTATATAGGCCCTTATTTCTAAGTATATGTGCCACCTGATGGCCACTTAAAATTTCTCTTTCTTCTCTCACCTGTTCTAAACAGCATGTAAATTCAAATAATATGTGCTCTGGATTATCCTGTGTTTTACAAAATCTATACATATCGCTCTGCGTTTTGTTAATTTTTTTCCATTAGTTTTGTAAGGTCCGTAGTATGTGAGGTAATGTAGCATGCCTTTGATAAGTTGCATAAATTTTAGTTTTAATCTCAAAAATGTTGTTAAATAAGTTCTCCTGCCTGCCTCGGTATTTTTCCATTCGTGCTGCCATTGTACTTGTAGATTATATTTTCTTTCCTTTAAGTTGTTGCATTGATTGCTGATTATTAAATTTACTTTCTCCAGGTTACCTTTCTTCAACCAGTAAACAGCACCTCTTAATTTAATCAATAAGTCAATTGGCCATATTCCTGTAACTACGAAAAAGGCCATAGAGGTGACAATGTAAAAATTAATAACATTTGGTTGTCGTTCTTAGGACTTCTCAAGGACAAGTTTCCATTGATCTGTCTGATATTGTTGACCTTAAGCCATGTGACTCATTTCAATTTTCAATTCATAACTCCCTGAGGAGGAGGACTGCAAGGTCCCCAAAATGTTAAATGGTTATTATCATTATTATCAAATATTATCAGATATGCCAAAAACTTTTACCATGATAATACATTATCCATTGTTCTACTTTCCTAAGTTTGATTAAAGTATTGATATCTGTTTTTTTTCTTGTTCATTTTCCTTAAATCCTTTCTTCCAATATTTACATAACATTTTTCCAAATTGGAAATGTGCTCTACCTTCTCATTCCTGCATCCCCTACCTTTATAAATAAGCTGGGTAATCATCACAGTATGCCAAGTTTTGGAAATACCTTTATGACACTGGATTACATTTATCAAGATGATTAAACTTTGTAGTTTTCCAAAATCTTACCCTTGTTTCAGAAAAATTGAGATGAACCTTTAATAGCAACTACTCTGTTCTTAAAAAATGTTAAATTTTTTAAGACCTCTTCAGCAGAAAATGGTTTATCCAATTCCTCCATATAATGAGAGACTTCCCTTCATCATCGCTCCTCCCTGTAATAAACTGTGCTCCGTGAAATATCTCCTAGTGCTTCTTGAATAAATTGGAAGAATAAAAAATTGACCAGGTCTTAAAATTGTGAATTTTGTGCAGGTGTGAGTCATGTGTCAGTAAAAATTGCATAGAAATAATTGAGGTGCATACTTGACCTTCAACAGATACAATTGAAGTTGAATATTGCTGCAACGCAATAAGCCATTCAGCATCTATTTTGTTGAGAACCTATGCATGCCAACAACTTCTCAGGACCTGTGATGGTGACTGGAAGCACAAAGTATACAGATTAACGCTTGTTTTTACTGAGTCACCACAGCCTCAGTAGTAAACTACAGGAACTACAAAAAATAAAAAAGTGAACTAATCATAAATTTAAATTATATACTTTTATATTAATAATAAATGAAATTCGTAAAGTCAAAGAATGTGTCTAAACTAATAAATAGTTCAAATAACAAATTTGATATGTTTTAGCTTAATAGTTTTTTTCTTTTTTCTCCTTCCCCCGTTGGTGCACTTACAGATCTCTGTTACAACTTCCTAGTTCTTAAAACTTAACAGACCATAAACAATGTAATACAGTTTTTTTCACACTAACTCCATTCACTTACATAAAATTTGGAACATATGTTTCGGGAGCGATCCCTCCCATCTTCAGCCTGTTGACAAACTGTTGTTAAACGTGGCGGTTGGGTCTTTTGATGTTCTTGTGGCAGCATCTGTTGGTTCTATTAGGAATTTGCTGAGTTCATCCAATGGAGGGATATCAAAATTCCTCAAATTATCCTTATTTTTTGTAATGAAAATGTTTTCCCAAGTGGAAAGTTCTATTGCATTATGAAGTTGTTTAAGTAGTTTTATCTCTGGTTTAATTTCATGATTTTTATTCCAAAAGTGCACTGCTATTGCTGATTTATCAATTTGTTTTGAGCGAATATTTCTGAAGTGTTCTTTTTTCTGGATTCCCAAATTCCTCTTCGTTTTTCCAATGTATTTTTTGTCGCGCTCTGCACATTCTATTTCGTAAATACCTGATTTTTGTTCTGTTGGCATGTTGTCCTTTACTCTGCAACCTAATAAGTTCTTTATATTAAAATTGTTCTTTGGGGCTAACATAATTCCTTGTTCTTTGAATATCTTTTTGAACTTATTGTGATAAATTGGGTGTTATGTGAAACTTTTGAATTTGTACCTTTCTTTTGCACTTTTAAGAGTGGAAACATCTCTTATTGCCTTTTGTTTTTTGGTTTTATTGATGATTTTTATTACTGTGACTTTGTTGTATCCATTAGATTCTCCTATCTTTATGATTTGTTGGTATTCCACTTTGTACTCTGTTTCTGTGAGTGGAATGTTAACTAATCTGTGTGCTAAACTATAAAACACTGCATATTTATGTGGAATGGGGTTAAAACTGTCATTTTTATGTAATTTTCTGTGTGAGTATCCTTTCTATGAATTCCAAATGTAAAATAGTTTTCATTTCTTATGATTTTTACATCTAGGAAGGGGAGATATCCACTTCTTTCTTCCTCTATGGTGAAATTTATAGATTTGTGCTGCAAATTCAGAAGTTTTAGTGCATCTGTTTTATGTTTTTTCGGAATTATTACAAATATGTCATCCACATACCTATACCATGTTTTGAAGATTAGAGGGAAGGCTTTGGTGATATGCATTTCAAACAAACTCATAAAAAAATCTGCTAGAAATGGAGATAACGGGTTTCCCATAGCTAGTCCCGAGACTTGTTGGTAATATTTTTTATTGAAAATGAAGTAATTTTGTTCAATGCAAATGTTCGTAAGTTTTATCAAGTCTTCAATTTCTTGTGTCTGTAGATCTAAGGATTATAACCATTTCTTTAACATTAGCATAAGTGTATCTTTTGGTATGCTTGGGAATAAGGCTTCTACATCAAACAATACCATTATATTTTCTGCTGTTATTTTGTAATTTTTCTACCAAATCTTGTGAATTTTTGACACCCAAACTTTGATATTTTTTCAAGGATTTGAAAATGTCGGTTAATTTTTTTGCTAACAAGTATGTTGGTGAATTGATATTATTGATTATAGGTCTCATGCTGTTGTCTTTTTTGTGTAATTTAGGAAGTGCATACATTCTAGGTAATACTGGGTTGCTATGTGTGAGTTTTCGTTTTTCGGTAGTGGATAGTATTTTTATTTCATCTAATGTTTTATTCAAGTTTTTAGTGCAGATTTTTAGTGGATTCTCTGTAATTGGTTTATAATCTTGACCTTTTAACATGGTTTCTATCCTGTTTATGTAGTCTTCTTGGTTCAAAATGGCGATTTTATTGCCTTTATCTGTTTTTGTGAATACTACCGGTTTTTCTTTTAGTTGTTTTATTATGTTTATGTAATTGTTGAATTTATTTTGGTTTTTTATTTTCTCTAAGGTTTTTGTACATTTCAATTTGATAAACGATTTTTCATTTTCTTTCAGTTCATTGGTGGCTATTCTATTTTTTTGGAGAAACCTACACATGTTTTTAGGCCTTGGTTTAGGAATTTTAGTTCGTTGTTTGAAAATGTGGTGCTTGAAATATTAATTACGTTCTCTGTGGTTTGTGTAACAGACCATGTTTATTGATGCCAATTTCATAATATTTGCTGTCCTTCTTATTAATCTTCCAATTCAGAAGGTTTAAACAGTTGCCCATGCATTAAATTATCTACCCAGAAATTCAATATTTTCTTGCATTTTTAGGATGGCCATACCTTTTTTTGTTTTTTTTAACCCAGTAGTAACCAACTTTATTCTATAATTTTTCTTCCATTATTTCCAGTCATGCCTGAATTAAATCCATTTCTTTCCTGAACTCCTTTAATCTCTAACAGCCATGTTCATTGTAGTATTCATTAATTTCTTCTAGCTTTACAGTTACATTCAATACCTCTGGAAAATATAGCCCATAAGTCAATTCGGTCCCTCCAATCACTAATAATACTCCAATTATATATCAAAAGACTACAAAATTATACTATTTTCTATAATTTCTTCATCCTATAATACCTTAAACATCCAATTATAAATAATCCAGTTCTTGCTCCATACATTCTAGTTCTTTATCATAATTCATTCACATCAGAACATTTGTGTACCACAGTTAGCTTAGCGCTCCATAACATGATGAGAATAGTTTGTATAGGAGAGGAAAAATGAATAAATCTCTGTAGATCCTCAGAATTATGTTTACCTCTAACCACCTTGTAGTTATATCATTATAGTGTGTTATTGTTGGGCTGGAGTATATAATTTTTCAGACAATAGGATTTTAGGATGAAAATGCAAATGTTGCATGCACGTTTGATATGTTACACAAATAGTTTTAAAACAGAAATGAAAGTATATAATGAAAAAAAGATAAATAATTAAGCTATACGTCAGATTTTGATTTTCTTTAAAAGAATAAAAGTGTAAAATTATTATTATTATTATTATTATTATTATTATTATTATTATTATTATTATTATTATTATTATTATTATTATTATTATAGACTTAATGGAGACATGGCAGTGTTACCAGTTGCTGTTCCTCTGGGTGGAACTTTGGCAAAGCTGGAATCTCATACAAAGGAGGATTTTCAAAAGATGCTCATTGACTGGCAGGAACATCTTGGATCGATGCAGGTATAATACTATAAATAGTAAATAGATATAGTTGTATGTTTGAATTTTTTAGATCATTGGCAAGCTATAGCAATATTTTGTTCCATAAAAAAATGTCCACTGCTCATATAAAATGGATCTGCCTCTGTTATTTCTTTTTAAAATTAACATAATAACAAAATTGAACATGTTAATTTTAAGAAGTGTCATAGATGCCCTGAAAAGTTAAGGGGTTCAGTTTCAGAATATAGGGGTCTGATGCCAGCAGTTATTTTTTTCTATTTATTTATTTATTTTTCTGCTGTCACATCTGACTCAGCTTAGGTTCGCTCAATTTGTTATTCAAATAAGAATATGAGGAGTTTCATGAGAGATAAGACCAGCTATAGGTAGCTAAAGAAGGTGTTGGACTAACAGTGTTAGGAGATTGAAATGCTTTACCATGCTGATTCCCAAAGGTTGTGGAGTCTGCAGTTTAGACAGGGAGGTTTGCTTTTAGTTTACATAAAAACTATCCATGTCATTCATATGAAGACTAAAAAGAAATATGAGATGATATCCAGAATATTTGGGACCAGTGCTGCCATTTGTTCACAACTCACTTTGAGACTAATAGTTCCCTTTCACACATATACACCGGTCCCAGGGATTCTGCCATTTTCCAAATGCACCTTGGAAGTCATGTTCTTCGAGGGTGTTTAGCACAGACAGCGTTTCTTCTTGAATCCTCTGAATTGTGTACAATCAACGTTCTTTCAACTTGATTTTCAGTTTGGGGAATAGAGCGAAGTCACAGGGTGCCAAATCAGGCGAATACAGTGAGTGGGGGGCAACCGTCATGTTGTTTTTCGTCAATAAGCTCCTGGTAAACGGAATTGTGACAGGATGCATTATTGTGATGCAACAGCCAGTTCCCTTTCACCAAAGTTCGGGCTGTCGTCTCTGCACGCTTTCACGGAGCCGTCGCAAAATGTCACAGTAGTACATGGAATTCACTGTTTGATTTGGTGGGACAAATTCTTTGTGCACAATCCCCTTGGTATCAAATAAAACAAGAAGCATGCTCTTGACTTTGCTCCTCACTTGTCTCGCTTTGTTTGGTCTTGATGAGTTCAGGCTCTTCCACTGGGAGGATTGTTGTTTTGTCTCGGGGTCATAAGTGTACATCCACCTCTCTTCGCCGTGATGACCCTGGTTGGGTCATCGGATACAGCCTGATGAAGCTCCGTGCAAACTTCAACACGCTGCGCCTTCTGATCAGCAGTTGGGATCCTTGGCACTCATTTTGCGGCAACATGATGCATGCCCGATTCATTGGTTAAAATTTGTTGGCATGTCCCATAACCAATTCCCACTTCATGAGCAAGGCCTTCAATGGTTTGACATCAATCCTCATGATCAAAGTGTTGAACTTTGGCAACAATGTCGGGCGTTGTGCAGCTGATCGGCCTACCAGTTTGAGCTTCATCCTCAATAGCTGTACAGCCGATCCTGAATCGAGCATGCCACTCAAACATACGTTTACGACTCCTGCTTTGTCCCCCAAATACTTGTTGAATCATTGTGAGTGTCTCTGCATTTTTCTTGAGATTTGCACAGAATTTGATGCCTGCTCTGTGTTCTAATCTTGGATCCATTGTAAAATCGCCACACACTACACACACAGTATCATGAAAACTACAATAGAATCTCAACACATCTACCCAGCTGCAGGAAACTTTAAACACTCACTGATCAAATGTGCTAGTATTGCCACCTAGTGGTACAAAACTCTACTGCAACTACTGCTGATATGGCAGCACCAGTCCCAAATATTGTGGATACCACCTCGTATTATATCTAAAAATTTTTCTTTGGATGAAAATAATATATGACTTTGTTTTATTGTAGGTGTCGGATTCGGAAGAAATGGATGTAAAAGATATTGTTGGCATGGACATGGTGATGCCAAAACATATATCAGAACATCTCCCAGAGGATATATTTGAAGATGATGCTGTTCAAGATATCAAACCTGCTGTTTCTCCTTCTAGCTTCAAGAAAGAAGTACCAGATAATAAGTCTGTATTAGGTACTATACATATATTTAAAATCGCACCTTATTGAAATAGTTATTCCATTTTGAACTAAAAAATGGGTAAGCAGTAATTTTACAAGTAAAATAATATCTATGAGTGTGGTTCTAAAAGTACTTGACCTAATAATAAAGAATCAAATTTTTAACTTGAGCACTATTTTTATTTTTCAAAATAATCTCCTTTAAAGTCAGTGCAAAATTGCTCCAAAACTATTATCTTGTCTCTGAAGTGGTTTTCCTAAAGGCCTGTAAAATACTGATATACAGCAGCAGTTTCTTCTGATTTTATTTATATAAGGTAATATTTAATATAGATTTGAATAGTTTGGGATTTTCACAATGAAATATAGTATCATATAACAAATTATACCCTGTTAACAATGAAGGAAATTTGCCTTTGAAACATGTTCAAGTAAGTGGAGCAAAACTAGTGAAATTTGAGTGATTTCCTCATAAATAATTTGTCATAAGGTAATATTTATTTAATATTTCACCTATGTACCATACATGCAATACTTTACAATATTTGAATTTTAAATAATTGAATCCAAAATTTTTTTAATTTGATTATCTCAGATCCCAGTCAACTTCATCCAGTGGCCTAGGCTTTGATCCAACCAAAAATACAACACTAAAAATATTTTGAACATAAATCAATATTTTAACCAATTAACTACAATTTCTACAGCAATAATTTCCTTGTTTCTAAATTACTCATTTACTCCTAGATAAACAAACAGAATATCTAAAAATTTAACATAACAAAATTAGCATTAACCAAAATGCTTAAAAACTCTTTATAATGCTTCATCTAATCACTCAATTCACAAGTCACAATACTAAGTTGCTGAATTTCCACAGAAGCCCCAATAGCCTCTAACATAGCAGTTATCTAGCTGTGGGCCCTATTTTCTCCTTTATTTTATATAATAATCTTTCTTACTTTCATCATTATCTTGCTTACTAATTTTCCTGAACCATTTGGCTCTTTCTTTATTTAAATAATTTTCATATTCCTTTGTATTTTTATTGATTTTATGTTAATTTCTCCCAATTTCTGTTGGCAAATTGGACAATTTCTTCATTTCTAGTTTCTCTCTAAGAAATTTGGTTTCTTCACATTCTAACAATATGTGGCAATTATATCCTTTTGATTACAGAGTGGAAATTTTTTTTTAAATTCGCTCTTACTCTTAACCCTTTCAATTTCATAACCTCTTTTTTAGTCTATGTAAAACTTGTCTTGCTGCTTTTTCACATTGATCAATTTAATCTACCTTTATCCTCACTTTTCTCTCCGTGAATAAATTTGATCCTTATTACAATTTTTGATCTTTCGTTTTTCTGTTGCTTCAGAACTGGCACTTGATTTTTCAACTTGATATTCTGAAGCATCTGAGTGGTAAAATGACCGTGGAGGAGGTACGTCTGATCCATTACTAACTGAAGACATAGTGCAGTAGTCATGATCAAGCTGAACAGATTCTCCACTACCTCCACTGGATACCTGGCAGAAAGAATGCACCCATTACTAAAGAAACTAGGTTAACAAGAAATACCAACTATATCAATCACATTTTAACATCCATTTTATTTATTAAATAGTTGGTTTCTAAATTGCACATTAGGTCTTCCTGACTGCCCTGATAGCTAAGCTTGGCATTCTTAAAAGAATTCACCTCTGAACACAGCTGGATATGCATATTTAAGAATAATGCAGCTTTTTTCATGAACTATTGACTTCCAAAATCCTTAATACCCAAATGCATCTCAAAATTATTTCCATCACTAATAAAATATTAATGTTACAGTGCTTTTAGAACAGATCCTGATAAATAAGGATAAAAGTGTTGAAGTTCCCTCATTATTGTTCTAGACTTAATCATAGCATATATATTAACAATCACTCTAATATGGCCTCTAATGTGCTTAAATTGGAGTAGGGTACATATCATAACTATTCATTTTGTTTTGAAATTCTTGTATTTACATTTAATAATGCATAAATCACAACACTCATCAAAAGAGAAAACTGAAGATCAGGTTTCAAAGATACTATTCGCCAGTATCAAATACTGTCCATCTGGATGAAAAATTCATGTGCCATTTCTCTCATGTCTCCTGCAAATATTTTTTTTTCTGTCTATGCATACTCAATTAAGTTTTGAAATTAAAACTGGCAAATATATCTTGCCTTTCAATATCTTAAATTCTTAATTTCATTTCTCTGTGGAAACCTCTTTCTTTATAATGATTCTCTAGTTGCCCAAATTTTTTACAAAATTTCCCCAATTCTGTTGAGCCAAGTTCTTGTTGATTAAACCTTTCCTGACCATTCAGACACTGATGTACTCAGGGTAGGCTCATAAGTTTCTGGCTTTAGGTATGATAAAGACAAAAACTATGTTTCACTTTTCAAATATAGTTACCCTTTATTGCAATACACTTCTCACATATTTGAATTAACATTTCAATCCCCCCTACAGCAACACTGGTGGCCGAGGTTGTTAAAAGTCGGACTCTTGAGCAGGAGGTCTGGGGTTCGAATTCCACCAGGACCGTCCTCCCTGTCTGAGGTTTTTTTTTCCAGGTTTTCCTCAGTCATAATTGGCAAATGCTGGGGAGGTACCCTAAACCTATGCCTGGTACATTTCTTTCCTTAAAAACTCCTTTCTCATTATATCATTTGTTTCATGCCTCATCAGTGTCCACCGACTGTGGTGCCTCAGTAGTAAAAACAGGCGTTAAACACTATTTTAAAAAAATCCCCCCTCCCTAAAATAGTCATAAATATTATCTGCAAAATGGGCATAAACAGCATCCATCACTTCTTCGTCACACTTAAATTTCCTTCCTCAAATGTCCTTGAGTTTTTAGCAGAGAAAATAGTCACTGGGAGCTAGATCTGGGTTGTAGGGTGGATGGTTGATCTTGAAGCCACATTTCTTCATAGCTTCCTTTGCAACAAGAGCTGTGTGCACAGGCACATTGTTGTGAAGAAGCACACCACCACTCAATGTTCCTTGCCTTTTCTCTTTGATGGAAGCACGTAAATCTGTGCAGTAGACCAGCAAAGTACTCTCCATCTACTGTGGTGTTCCTCTTTGAAGCCAATGAAAAGTATTCCTTCTCAGTCCCAAAAGCTTGTGGTCATGATCTTCTTGGTTGACTGAGTAATCTTGGCCTTTAGAGGTGGTGTTTCGGCAGGTTTATGCCACTCAATTGATTCTCTTTTGGGATCATATTAGAGGACCGAGGTTTCATCTCCTGTAACAATGAATGGTTTGCAGAATTTCTCTCTCGTTGGCATGCCAGAGCTCCAAAAATTCCTGACAGCAGATGCTGCTTTTGGACTGAGGAAAGTCTAGGAACCCAACTTGCACTAACCTTACTTATGTTTAAATGCTCATGAATAATTCAAAGGAATGTTGTTTTAGAAAGGCCCAACCTTGCTGCTATTTCTGTAACTTTGAGCTACCAGTCTTCCATAATTTCTCCTTCCACATAAATGATGTTTTCAGGAGCAAATTCCGCCAAGTGAGGACCTGCACACTCTTTCTTCAATGCTTTCTCCATTCATTATTTTTAAGGTAGAATATCAGGGTATACTTCCCCATATACGCCGTCCAATTTTTGTTTAATTTCATTTGGATTAAGTCCTTCTTTTGTGAAGAACACAGTGGAGCAGAAATTACAGCTGTAATTATTTACTTAACAGATACGGTATGACTCCAGATAAGGGTTTTGTGCAGGGGATAATCCTTATCGGCTAGGCCGGAAAGTTATGGACCTACCCTCCTAAGTTATTTTGCTCATCTAAATTTCTAATTCTAAACTAATATTTTGAAATATTCTTTCCAAAATGTTCCCTTTGCTATCAATTCTTCATAATTGTACAAGTGTAACACCATTGGCTCTGGGCAAGTCCAAGATTTGTTTACAAAAGTTTGTATGGATCATATTCACATTTGTTCACCCCTTCTTCAATCACTCCATTTCTCTAGTTAAATATGGTGAATGTTTGTAACAGTAATGTTTAATATAAGTTTAGAATAACTGAGTCGACTTTGTAACACTTACATCACTAATAGTTTTTAAAAGAGGAAAACTAAGTTTCTGGAGCTAATCGCTCCCATCTTCAGTTCCAGTTCGACTGCCGGCTTGTTCTTCGTGGTGGTTTGGTTTGTCTCTGGTGGCGGTTGGATGAACTTCTGAATTAAGACGTCACTTAGTGGGATTTCAAAGTTGAAAATGCTACACTTGTTCTTCCGGATATAAATGTTTTCCCAAACGGCAAGTTCTGTTTTTCCTGTAATGTTTTTAAGTACTTTGGGATTCCTGTTTATATTATGTTTTTCATTCCAAAAATGCCAAGCTACTGCTGATTTTTCTTCCTGTCTTTGTTTTATGTTCCTGATGTGTTCTTTTGCTCATGTTTTAATGTTTCTTTTAGTCTTTCCTATGTAAATTTTTTCACAATGGATTGATTCCATCTGATATATTCCTGATTTGTTCTCTTGAGGAATGTCCTCTTTTAGTTTAGAATTTAGTATATTTTTTATGGAGTAACTGTTTTTTGGAGTTAATATAATGTTTTGTTTTTTGAAAATCTTTTGGAATTTGTAGAAGGTTGATGGATGGTATGTGAATTTTTGGTACATTCTATTTTCTTCCTTGTTAGGAATAAGAGTACTGATGTCTTTGATTCTTTTTTTGTTCCTAGCTCTGTTTATTTTCTTATATACCACTTCTTGTGAGAACCATTTTCTGTAGCTACATTTATTATATTGCTCAGTTCTAAATCATATTCTTCTTTGTTCATGGGGACATTTACCAACCTGTGAGCAAGACTATTTATTTTCTTTACTGATGTCTTCTTTTGCTTGTGTTTTAATGTTTCTTTTAGTCTTTCCTATGTAAATTTTTTCACAATCGATACATTCCATTTGATATATTCCTGATTTCCTCATAAACATGCAGTACTAAATAGTCTTGCTCACAGGTTGGTAAATGTCCCCATGAACAAAGAAGAATATGATTTAGAACTGAGCAATATAATAAATGTAGCTATAGAAAATGGTTCTCACAAGAAGTGGTATATAAGAAAATAAACAGAGCTAGGAACAAAAAAAGAATCAAAGACATCAGTACTCGTATTCCTAACAAGGAAAAAAATAGAATGTACCAAAAATTCACATACCATCCATCAACCTTCTACAAATTCCAAAAGATTTTCAAAAAACAAAACATTATATTAACTCCAAAAAACAGTTACTCCATAAAAAATATACTAAATTCTAAACTAAAAGAGGACATTCCTCAAGAGAACAAATCAGGAATATATCAGATGGAATCAATCCATTGTGAAAAAATTTACATAGGAAAGACTAAAAGAAACATTAAAACACGAGCAAAAGAACACATCAGGAACATAAAACAAAGACAGGAAGAAAAATCAGCAGTAGCTTGGCATTTTTGGAATGAAAAACATAATATAAACAGGAATCCTAAAGTACTTAAAAACATTACAGGAAAAACAGAACTTGCCGTTTGGGAAAACATTTATATCTGGAAGAACAAGTGTAGCATTTTCAACTTTGAAATCCCACCAAGTGACGTCTTAATTCAGAAGTCATCCAACCGCCACCAGAAACAAACCAAACCACCACGAAGAACAAGCCGGCAGTCGAACTGGAACTGAAGATGGGAGCGATTAGCTCCAGAAACTTAGTTTTCCTCTTTTAAAAACTATTAGTGATGTAAGTGTTACAAAGTTGACTCAGTTATTCTAAGCTTACTCCATTTCTCTATTCCATAATCATCCTAACCTCAACTACTGCCAGATATACTCTCTCCAACCATTTTTTTTGCATCCCTGGTATTTTCTCGATATATACTTTTATGGCTTACAAGGAGAGTTTTCTTTTAACTAGTATCCTTTTCTTCTGCTCACATCATCTCTCATTACTTTTTTTATCTTATTCCCAGGCAATCGGATTTATTAATCACCTCAATTTCTCTTCCTTGCCAATACCACTTCACATCTTTTCTTAACTTGCCACCCTTCTTAAATGCTATAATTTTTTATTTATGTATATACTAATTCTTACATTCCATTTCCTACAGAACTTATTTAGTGCTTCAATTTCTTTCAATAATCCAACATTGATTATTGACCCTGCTATGAGATCATTTGCAATAAACAGGGTATTTGTTAATTACTGGACCATGTTTATTAGAATATTATTAATTAACAAATCAAAAAGTACAGGACTTAGCTTACAGCCTTGCCTTAGGCCTATATTATTTTGAATGGTTTTGGTCATTTTTTATATGAAAACTTTATAAAAAAATTAATATTGGTATATATTTTTTATAACATTCCTGTAAACCTATTACTTATTTTAAAACAGGTAAAATCTTTCGAGGTGTTTTGCTGTGGTCCATTGTTTAATATGCTACCATAACTTTCACTATCTGCTGCAGTTGGCATCATCAATGGATGATCAATAACACCCAACTGCTAAAAGATGACGGCATTGATCAATCTGTATTTGGTTTTAGAAGGTTGATCGATATTAGGCATTCCCTTCCTACTCAATTTGTTTCACATTGGTTCCTGATTTATTGCATCAAAAGCCTTTTCAAAATCCACAAATAACATATGTATACCTCTTTTTGATGCTAAATGTTTATTTACAATTGTAGCTATCACAAAAATATTATTTACTGTTCTCATATTCTTCCTAAAACCTCCTTGGAGTTCTGAAAATTTAACCCTCATCTTCCACCCAATTTTGCAGTCTTTCAGCGAAGACCCCAGCATTTATCTTATGTAGTACTGACAAACTAATACCCCTGTAATTTGCTGGATTATTACAGCCTCCTTGTTTTTAAATATTGGAGCCATTATTGCTGTTCTCTAACTCCTTGGGACATTTTCTCTTTCAAATAAGGAGTTAAATATTCTAACTAATGAAATCAATGTATTCTTATTTAAACTCTGTACCTTCTAAAATTCCCCAGGTATTCCTTTTCTATGTTTACGGAATGTCGGAATCCACACAGTGAAACTTTTGTTAATCTTATTTTGATTTAAAGTGAAACACTAAAAATCATGTCATCACATTAAAACCTCTTTAAACACACATGTGTGTTTGTGAAACTTAAAGAGAGTTTTAATGTGACGACATGATTTTTAGTGTTTTACTTTAAATCAAAATAAGATTCCTTTTCTAATTTGCTCTCACACTTCATTTATTCTTATAAAATTTCTAAATGCTCATATACTGTAAATTCTCCAGTGGCCATACATTTTGATCAATTGAGCGACTTGCTTCTAAGAGATTTGTAAAATAGTTACACCACTCTTCTGATCTTATACTATTTTCCCTTTATCTTTGTACATTCTCCCCACTCTCCACATTACTGCAATTTGCTCTTGCTGCCTCTTGTATTTCAGGCTCATTTTTTCCCAATGCTTTCTTTTTTTTACTTTCATGAGGCATTTATATCACTATCTTTTAATTAAAAAATTCTCTCTTCCTGCTATTCTCCTGTTTTGCCTCCATCCTTAAGATTCTTTCCTTTGCATTCGTACACTCTTCATCATGCCATCCGTTTTTCTTATTAATTGAATATTCTTTCACCCTCATTTGTGGCACCCATTTTGCACAAAACTTTTTCAAATGCAATTCTTCATGTAAAATATAACTTACTCATTCCTTTGAAATGCCTCAGCAATTTAAAGCATTTAATATGCCAATCATCTAATGCTATATCATGTATTTGTTTAATGAATTCTGCTGTTGTTGCACTTTTTGGAAATTTTTAACGTGCCCCATAAGTACAGTATGTTTAAATACATCAGCCTACTATTGTTATTAAATTGTACCCATTTATGAATACTGACAAATAAATAGTGCAGTAAATAGAGTATTTGAAACAATAACTTGATATTTCAGATTTATTTTCAAGACAGATGTATATAAAACAATGTGATAAAAATATTACCCTACTGTATGTGTATTTTGCTAGTCTTATTAAAATTTTATGCCAAAGTTTTCTCTCTCTCTGCCTGTCTGTGTTGATTGATATACTTGGTTATGTATCTATTTACATAGATAAACAACTTAGAAAAAAATATAAGTTGAATATTTTGTTTCAGGGCTCAGTATAAAAGAGGAATTTGGAGATCATTGTCTGCAAAATTTTATGGATAGTGAAGATGATGATCTTGCTTTAAGAGTAGCAGAAGAGAAAATTAATTCTCTGAATGACAAACAATGTGTCCCAGAACAAAATGCATCAGAAATACAGCCCAAACCAGAAGCTGATGAAGACTGTGTTGATGTAGAAACTGTTACAGAGCAAATGCCTGGTATGTTTAACCTTAATAATGTGTTTAAGAAATCTGTATGCCTTGTAAAAATAAGTGTCACATTTGTCATGAGGCACATAGGTTTTGATTTAATTATCTATTTTATTTATATATATTATAGATTCTACTTAATCTTATTCTATGTTCTAATAATGGTTAAACTGAAAAATATTAAGACTATAAATTCCTGTAAATGAAATTTATGTCTAGGTAATAATGCAGACAATTCATTGATATTATATATTTATAAACATTTTTAGTTTCAAAAAATAATATGATAAGCAGCAAACACAATACAATGAAAAAACTCATTTTAAATACCTGCTGTTGTTTTTATTCTTGTAGTTCATTCCTTTCTATCTGTTTACAATATAATCATTAATGTGAATAGAAGAAAACTACTGCAATGCTGGAGACCAGAAAATGTTGCAGTTGAAATAGGAGAAGGGAGTTGTAAAAATAAGATATTATTCAGAGCTTAAAAATGTTTTAATTTCACGAAAGAAATCTGGCAGTAGAAATTCTTTAGTAGTATTTTATACTTTGAATTTCTACGTATATCCTTTTTTAAAACCTTTTATTGCTTTTCCCTCTTAACCATAATAGCTCTTTGCAAACAATTAAAATGCATTTTTATGTTAAGTATTCTGTTCTGTTTGCCTGTGTAACATAAAAGCCTTCATCTAAAGCTAAATATTGTTTTAATATCAATTTGTAATAATCTGAAATGTTAATATGAGCCATTTTCTCCCTGTATTCTTCAGTTGTATTATGAAGTTTTATTCAGAATTATTTTAATTATGCTAAAAGGATGGGGAATAAAAGCTTATTGTAAAAATTCAAAGGAAATGTGTCATAATATTCCCATGTTTAATAATTCAGCTCCCAGGTGCTGCTAAAAAAAGATGCATTATTAATATTTCAATTTCAAAAGTAAAAAAATAATTTATTGTGTTAATTTCTATTACTTTTAGTATTAGTAACTTAATATTTATATGTGTTTAGAAGATATTAACATAAAGCACATGAAATCTTCAAAATTGAATATTTTTTAATGTTGATACAAACTTCACTTACAAGTTTTAATATTAAATAGCAAAATTTTCAAAGTGAAACATCGTGTGATTTTGCAATTATTTATGAGGAAATCACTCAGAATTCACTTACTTTGTTCCACTTATTTGGACATGTTTCGAAGAGTATTGCCTTCATCAACAATTTCTTCATAATTAATTATGAAATTCACTTACAAGTTTTTAAATTAGGAAATGTTTCGGGATCCTTCATTCTTATAACATGTCCTAATTCAAAAATTTGTAAGGTACATGTCAGCAATTGAAAACATTTGAGATTTGAAAATAAATAACTTATTATTATTCTTATGTTTTTATTCAGTACTTGAAGCAGGCGATCTGAAGAGTCTCTTGGAGCAGTTTGAGGCCTCGGAAGCCTTTAATACCACCAGCACAGGCACTTCTAAAGCAGCATCTGTTCTTGATTCTCACTTGTATGCAATGGCAACGCAGCAGCTGAAACCTTCTACTTCAACCTCATCAACCACACCTACTAAAGGAACTAGTGGCAGCCTTTCACATCAGAATATCCGAGATGCTCTACCTCAAGAAGTGATTGACAGAATAAAAGTAATTAAAATAATGTATATGTATTAAGACTTTTTTTTTAAGGTTCAAGGTCTGTACTCAGCATGTAAATGGAGAGAACTGTATATGTCCTCCTCTGCCTCACCTTCCTCTGATTGGCTAGCTGTTTATGCCATAGGTGTGACTTATCAAGCACTCATTATAATCTAACAGATAAAGAAGTTGCCAAAAAGAAGATCAAACTGTATTAAAGAACAAATTAAAGATTCTACATAAATGCGTTCAGTTGTTAACACTAACTCCACTTACTTTTTTTTAAACTTTGGACTAGTTTCGGGTGTTGTTGACTGAATGCGGTTGTTTGAAACGGGGGATGGATGCCCGTTCGCTCCTGTGGTGGTATTTTGTGGTTCTAGTAGAAACTTGCTGAGTTCATTCAGCGGCGGAAAATCAAAATTCATTAAGTTCTTATTTTTTAAAATGAAAATTCTCTCCCATGTGGATAGTTCTATTGGGTTGTGAAGTTGTTTCAATAATTTAATTTCTGGTTTTATTTCATGATTTTTGTTCCAAAAATGAGCTGCTATAGCTGATTTGTCTATCTGTTTCAATCTAATGTTCCTAAAATGTTCTTTTCTTCGAATTTCTAAATTTCTTTTGGTTTTTCCAATGTAACTCTGCTCACAATCTGCACATTTAATCTCATATATTCCTGATTTTTGCTCTGTAGGGATGGTATCTTTCATTGTGCGATGTACTAAATTTTTTATTTTATATTTGTTCTTTGGGGCTAACATAATTCCATGTTCTTTGAATATCTTCTTAAATTTGTTGTGGTAAGTTGGGTGTTATGTGAAACTTTTGAATTTATAACTGTCTTCGGTGTTCTTAAGTGTGGAAACTTCTTTAATCGATTTTTGTCTTTTAGCTTTATTGATGATTTTTGTTACTGAGTCTGTGTTGAAACCATTGGTTATAGCCATCTTCATTATATGTTGATGTTCCATTTTGTACGTGGTTTCAGTCAATGGGATCTTGATTAGTCTGTGTGCTAAACTGTGAAACACTGCATATTTTAGTGAGATGGGGTTATAGCTATAATTTTTTATGTAATTTTCTGTGTGTGTTTGTTTCCTGTGAATTCCAAAGCTAAGACTGTTTGCAGGAGCGAACGGGCATCCATCCCCCGTTTCAAACAACCGCATTCAGTCAACAATAGCCGATGATGGGAGAAACCTCTCCCGAAACTAGTCCAAAGTTTTAAAAAGAGTAAGTGGAGTTAGTGTTAACAACTGAACACATTAATGTAGTATATATTACCACTCCACTACAGCATCATAAGTACAATTTTTACTTAAATTAAAGATTTTTTTTTTTTCAACTGAACAAAGTCAAGCAACAGTGAATGCACTAATCGAGTGGTATATGACATGATAGAGCAAGCTTTAGCATTTGAGAAGTAACCTCCCACCATATAGTTCACAATAATGTTTTGCATGAATTCTGGACGCATTAACTCTTTTGTGCATCATACTTCATGTGCTAATCAAAAATCTCCTGAGATAAATTATTACTTTCAACAACAAACTATTTATATTGCAAAAAGTGGATCTGAGCCCATCAGCGAATGAGGGATGG
The DNA here is from genome assembly GCA_030762175.1 of Metallyticus violacea. Classification (NCBI taxonomy): domain Eukaryota; kingdom Metazoa; phylum Arthropoda; class Insecta; order Mantodea; family Metallyticidae; genus Metallyticus; species Metallyticus violacea. Next base: position 48,580,573 of record CM060841.1, read on the forward strand.
CAAAAAGCACTTGATACTGTTGACATCTAGAGTAAGGTAAAAAGAAACAGTTTCCAGTACTTATATTTATTAAAGCATTTAAAGAAATTAAAAATTTTGTTGCAAATCACAGTAGTGAACTTGGGGCCTGAATTCAGAGGCTATGCCCTGTAATTAATTCTAAATCTTATTTTTCATTCAAGCAATTCAGTATAGCTGGGGCTTAAATTGAACAAGCATCCTTTGAGTCACTTTTGTACCATTATTTTAACAAAGTCATCATCCTTCTTCCTCTTTCATTCATAGGAAATGTAGTACAAAAGGAGTTTGGTTGTTTTAGCCCTGGTAATATTTTTCCATATTTTATAAATAAATCCTCAGAAGGGAGGAAAAAAATTAACATATTACATACATCCTTTTCCTTAAATAGTTTTTGAATTGCGGGAATTTTCACAGTGAAATATAGTATAACATAACAAATTATTATTGAGGAAATCACTCAAATTTCACTAATTTAGTTCCACTTACTTGGACATGTTTCAAAGGCGATTGCCTTCATCGTCAGCATGATCCCAATGTCCGCTTCCCCGCGTGGTATTCAGATGTTGCTCCGTAGATTTTATGAACTTTGTGATAAGGTTGCTATTGTTTGGAAGATCAAAATTAACCAAATTTTCTTTGTTTTTATTTATGAATATATTTTCCCACACTGTCAATTCTATTGGTTTTTGAAGAGCTTTTAAGAGTTTTGGTACCTTTTGGAATTCGTGGTTTTTTTGCCAGAAATGGTCTGCCACTGCTGATTTTTCCATGTGTTTATATTTTACATGCCTCATGTGTTCCTTAAACTGTATGGAGATATTTCTTTTTGTTTTGCCTATATATTTCATATTGCAATCTTTGCAAGCAATTTCATAAATGCCTGATTGTTTTTCTGGAGCAATTTTGTCTTTTGTGTTCATTTTTAGGAGGTTTTTTAAACTACATTTGTTTACTGGAGCCAAAATGATGTTTGCCTGTTTAAAAATTTTTTGGAATTTTTGGTGTGCCCATGGGTGGAATGTGAATTTTTTATATATCTGATCCCCTTTGTAGCCTTTTAGTGTGGTGATATCTTTTATTTGTTTTTTCTTTTTGAATTTTTCTATTTTCTTGTTGACCAGATCTGTTGTGTAACCATTTTTTTGTGCTATCTCTATGATTTTTTGGTACTCCAATTTGTATTCTGTCTTGCTTATTGGAAGGTTTGTTAATCTGAATGTGAGGCTATTGATTATGGCATGTTTATGTTGTATTGGGTTGAGGCTGTTGTTTTTTATGTAATTATCTGTGTGGCTATCTTTTCTGAATATGCCAAATTCCAGTATATTGCCATTTTTTATAATTTTTATGTCCAAGAAAGGAAGAATCGTGTTGTTCTCCAATTCCATTGTAAATTTAACACTGCTGTCTTGCAGGTTGAGCAGTTTTATTGCATCCTCTTTCCAATTTTCATTTACTATTGCAAAGACATCATCAACATAACGGTACCAACATTTGTATATATACGGAAAAGCCTCAATTATTTTTATTTCTAAAAAACTCATGTAGATATCTGCTAAGAATGGTGATAATGGGTTTCCCATTGCTAGACCCTTATTTTGTGTGTAACTGTTGCCTCCGAATGTGAAGTAGGTTTGGTTGATGCAAATTTTGGTGAGGTTCACATATTGTTCTATTGCTTCTCTAGGTAGGTTTATTGAGGTTAGCCATTTCTGTATGACCACTATCAGATTTTCTTTGGGGATGCTAGGAAACATAGAGACCACATCATACGAAACTAGTAAAAACAGCAGTATGGAGAATATGCCGCTACCGTTAATGAACATCCATTCCAATAACATGCTTAGTGAACTAAAACCCAAAATAAAACAATTTCTAAAATATAGAATTAAGAAAAAATTAAGATCCGTAGATATACATTTCATCAACATTTGCCTAAAAGAAAATTTAACGCCTACATTCGTAAGGAGGATAGTAAAACAAAACAATTACAGCAAAATACAAATAGCTGCCGAAAGGAAAGTGTTGCAAGTTGAAAAAATGAATCATTACAAAGCCATAAGCGATTTGGACTTAAAAACTTATGAGCTACATTTAAAACTGGTACCTCTATTAGGCAGAATCTTTTGGAAAAATCTCGAAGAAAATTTTTTTCGGGTTAGAAACGCCCAAGTAAAACAAAAATGGCAGGCTATAAATAAAAAACTGGACAAACTTCGAGAGAAACAGCGAAATATTAAAACTAGGAAAGAAATTAAAAGCAACAAAATAGAAAATGTCATAAACAAGTCAAACCAAAACTTTTCGGAAAAAGAATTGCAACTATTAAACGTAGGATTAAATTCTTGTATAGATTACTCCAGAAATACAGAAGAATATGTAGCAGATATAGAAATAGCGATTTTTAACAAACCTGAAGAAGAAAAAAACATCATAAGATCACAATGTGCAAAAGTACTAAAGCAAATAATAAAAAAAGAAAATAACCAAAAAGTGACATATCACAGGATACTCAGGTCTTTAAAAGAAAAGGGCGTCATTTACAGTAGGGCTGACAAAGGAAACAAAATTGTGATAATGAATCAGACAGATTATGAAAACAGTATGTACAATTTACTAACCAGCCAAGATTATGAAAAAATGCAAACAGATCCTACACAAAAATATATCAGTGCAGTAAAAAAAACAATTAATAGAAGTAACAATTCTGAGTGAAGAAGAAAAAAAGAAGATCATACCAGACAACCCTACAACACCTAGAATCTATGGCCTACCAAAAATACATAAACCGGGAAACAAAATGAGACCTATTGTAGATACAATAAATTCACCCACATACTATTTAGCCAATTGCCTTTTAAAAAAATTTAATGCCTTGCCGAAATACAAAAGCCAAAGCATAAAGAACTCATCAGAACTAATAGATAAAATTAGACATGTGAAATTGGAAAATAGGGATCTACTAGTTTCGTATGATGTGGTCTCTATGTTTCCTAGCATCCCCAAAGAAAATCTGATAGTGGTCATACAGAAATGGCTAACCTCAATAAACCTACCTAGAGAAGCAATAGAACAATATGTGAACCTCACCAAAATTTGCATCAACCAAACCTACTTCACATTCGGAGGCAACAGTTACACACAAAATAAGGGTCTAGCAATGGGAAACCCATTATCACCATTCTTAGCAGATATCTACATGAGTTTTTTAGAAATAAAAATAATTGAGGCTTTTCCGTATATATACAAATGTTGGTACCGTTATGTTGATGATGTCTTTGCAATAGTAAATGAAAATTGGAAAGAGGATGCAATAAAACTGCTCAACCTGCAAGACAGCAGTGTTAAATTTACAATGGAATTGGAGAACAACACGATTCTTCCTTTCTTGGACATAAAAATTATAAAAAATGGCAATATACTGGAATTTGGCATATTCAGAAAAGATAGCCACACAGATAATTACATAAAAAACAACAGCCTCAACCCAATACAACATAAACATGCCATAATCAATAGCCTCACATTCAGATTAACAAACCTTCCAATAAGCAAGACAGAATACAAATTGGAGTACCAAAAAATCATAGAGATAGCACAAAAAAATGGTTACACAACAGATCTGGTCAACAAGAAAATAGAAAAATTCAAAAAGAAAAAACAAATAAAAGATATCACCACACTAAAAGGCTACAAAGGGGATCAGATATATAAAAAATTCACATTCCACCCATGGGCACACCAAAAATTCCAAAAAATTTTTAAACAGGCAAACATCATTTTGGCTCCAGTAAACAAATGTAGTTTAAAAAACCTCCTAAAAATGAACACAAAAGACAAAATTGCTCCAGAAAAACAATCAGGCATTTATGAAATTGCTTGCAAAGATTGCAATATGAAATATATAGGCAAAACAAAAAGAAATATCTCCATACAGTTTAAGGAACACATGAGGCATGTAAAATATAAACACATGGAAAAATCAGCAGTGGCAGACCATTTCTGGCAAAAAAACCACGAATTCCAAAAGGTACCAAAACTCTTAAAAGCTCTTCAAAAACCAATAGAATTGACAGTGTGGGAAAATATATTCATAAATAAAAACAAAGAAAATTTGGTTAATTTTGATCTTCCAAACAATAGCAACCTTATCACAAAGTTCATAAAATCTACGGAGCAACATCTGAATACCACGCGGGGAAGCGGACATTGGGATCATGCTGACGATGAAGGCAATCGCCTTTGAAACATGTCCAAGTAAGTGGAACTAAATTAGTGAAATTTGAGTGATTTCCTCAATAATAATTTGTTATTTCAACTCATGTATACACATTCTTACACTAACTCCATTCACTTACTCATACATGAGTTGAAGTAGATTGCCACTCCATTGTCAACAGCTTCGTAAGTACAAGACTTAATAATTTGTTATGTTATCCTTTTCCTTTTTTAATATAATTCTATTAGATTGTTCATACTTCACCTGTCAATTTTTCTTTGGAAATAAATGGACTATAACATGAAAAAAAAATTGTATAAAGTCAGCAGATAGCATAATTATTCCAAATGCAACAGCTAAGTCAGGGTGGTGTATATGGGAGTTATAAAGGAGAGAAAGTTTCCTACTTTGAAACCTTGGTAGAGCTGTAAATCTGTCTGTAAGCCATTTTGCTAGAAGATATGTAGGGATATTTATATTATTAATGATGGGTCTCGTGCCTTTCCTCAGTTTATGGATTTTAGGTAACCCATATATTCTGGCTATGTTAGGATTGTTTGGTTTTAAACTATGTTTTTGTATGTCTGGTATTAGAGTGCAAGTGTGTATAGCTTAATTCACTGTTTTTGTGCATTCTTTCAATGGGTCAAACTTGACATGGGCATATTATATTTTGTTTAACAACTCAAACATTCTGTCAGTGTAATCATCTTTGTCCAATCTTACTATTTTATTCCCTTTATCAGCCTTTTGTAAATAATTCCTTTTCCTTTGAATCTTGTAATAATGTTACTTCAATTTTGAATTCTATTTGGTTTCATTTTGTTAATCCTTTATGAGCATCCTCTGGTTTTATTCTAATCTTTCTTTCTCTTTATTAGTTAAACCTTCCATGGCAATTTCCAGATCAACTATGTAATCTTCAACAATGGAATGGTATATATATATATATATATATATATATATATATATATATATAAATTAACACTAAAATAAAAGTAGATAAAGATAAAACACAGAGAAAGAGTCACACTAGAAACTGCTATATTTCGAACTACTGCGAGTTCTTCAATGGCAAGAAGCTTCTTGCCATTGAAGAACTCGCAGTAGTTCGAAATATAGCAGTTTCTAGTGTGACTCTTTCTCTGTGTTTTATCTTTATCTACTTTTATTTTAGTGTTAATTTGTTACATTGTTAATAGTGTTTCTTTATTTTTATGTTTCATATATATATATATATACACACACCACTCCATTGTTACAGCTTCGTAAGTACATTTAATTCTCCAATAATGTTGAAGATTACATAGTTGATCTGGAAATTGCCATGGAAGGTTTATCTAATAAAGAGAAAGAAAGATTAGAATAATATATATATAAACCATGTAATAAAATTTGTTCACACTAACTACATTCACTTACATAAAAACTGGACATATGTTTCGGGAGTGATCCCTCTCATCTTCATGTAAGTGAATGGAGTTAGTGTGAACAATTTTTATTATATTGTTTATATTTATAGTTATTGGGAAAGTTTATACCAGTTTTAAAACCCCTATTGAGTATAGATAACTCTTCTTTATTAAAACTTACTTGTGATAAATTTACCACATTATTCTGTTTCTCTATTGTTTTTTTTATCAGTTTTCTGAACATTTTTCAATTTCGCAAATTTCTTTTTCTAAATATTTACATTTTTCTTTACTAGGATTTGTATATGCTCTAGTGCATTCCTTATTAAGTTGTCCCAAATGACATAACCTAATTTTTGGGTTACTCTCAAGTATATGTCATATAGTCGGAAGCTTTCACGGCCAGAGTCAAACTTATAACTAGAAGTTTCTTCAGACTTGGAAGCCGTGGTCTGTTGGAGCTTAGGAGTCAAAACGTTTCTGTCTACTCATGACTCGCCTCTACAGAGAGGAGATATACAGACTGATTCGTCAACTGGAAACACTGAGCAAGCAAAAATCATCTCTTCTCTGCTCTATCATCTTCCTTCTCCGTTGTCCGAACACAGGAATTATCCCCAGATTTCTACAACAAAAGCACTGCTTTCACACTGCTGCCGCACACCATATCTACAATTGTGTGGAACATTCCATACTCTGGGAATGCATACATCACAAGCTGTGAACTAGCTGCCAACAACACTTAGCTTCTCTCCTTACATCTCCGGCTGAGCAACTCTCTTAATAAACAAGACAAACCGTGCAGATAGGATCACATATATTTCCATGCTTCACAACACAGATAGTACTATGATAAGACATAAGAAGAAATTTGACAGTCTTTTGGCCACCAGAAAGGTCAACACTTCGATGGACACAAGTCGTATAGTTGTGAATTTATCCGATCATGAGCTTTCACCTGCAGAAACTTCACTACTTGCAAAAGGAGGCAATTACGCGGTGATCCCACCTTCCTTGCCGGTGGAGAAAATTATCTCCAGCATTGAATCTGGGATACGTGCCCTTCCAGCCCCTGCTGCAGAAGAAATACAACAAGAATCCACCAGGATTCTCAAATGTGCCAAACGCCCAAAAAAGCAACCTGACACACCAGGAAAGAACAGCCCTCAAGAGACTCAATGCCAGCATGGACATCATTGTCTGCTCTGCAGATAAAAGCAATGCTACTGTCCTCCTGAACCGTCATGACTATCACAACAAGATCTTAGAACTACTACAGCCTGACACTTCTGGAAACTGCAACGTGATCCTACATCTTGTATTTTATGGAAAACCAACAGTCTAGTCAAAATGTCATCCATATCACCTGAGGACAAACGCTGCATCATAGATCTGAAGCTCAACCTCCTAGACTGTACAGTCTGCCCAAGATACATAAAGTGGAGGTGCCATTACGACCCATTGTCAGCGGAATTGGGTCCCCTACCTACACGGTCACCAAGTATTTACTAATTTATTACAACCTCATATCGGCTCCACTGACACTTTCATCAAGGACTCACATCACTTCATACAGAAACTACAGACCATCACATTGCAACTTCAAGATCTCCTTGTGAGCTTCGATGTCGTCTCCCTCTTTACCATGGTCCCTGTAAGTGATGCCATCACACAGCTGAAATATTTCTTTCCTGATGACATACAAGCACTGTTTCATCACGTGCTCACTACTACTTACTTTCAGTGGGACCAGACTTTCTTCGAACAAATAGACGGGGTCGCTATGGGCAGCCCACTCAGTCCAGTTATAGCGAATTTCTTCATGTCCTTCGAGTCTTTGGCTCTGAGTTCTGCAGCTCTCAAACCGTCCGTATGGTACCGCTATGTGAATGACACTTTCATCGTATGTAGTCACGAAGACTCAGCCCTTGATGGTTTCCTTCAGCATCTCAACAGTATCATCCAGTTCACTATTGAGAAAGAGAGAAAAATGGCCAACTAGCTTTCTTGGATGTTCTGGTCACCAAAAAACCAGACGGGAAGCTGGTACACACAGTTTACCGCAAACCCACCCACACCACTGGTATCTGAACAAAAATTCCAACCATCATCCGAAGCAGAAACGCGCGATGATAAAGACCCTTACTGACCACGCTGCTCACATCTGCCACCCTGACTCTTTACAACAACAGGAACTCCGGCATCTGGAACAGGATCTACCTTCAAATGGTTGCATAGCACAAGAAGTACGCAGAGCGATAAGTCCACCCACATACCACCCGGCCATACATGATTCGCCCAGGAACAATGCCATTGCTTTCCTTTGGTACTTCAACAAGGTCACTGATAGAATTGGACGCCTACTCAAGTGCCACAACATAGAAACCATTTTCAAGTCTACCAGACAAATTAATACTTTGCTACACTCAGCCAAAGACCCCAGCGACCCGCTCGTTTCGGCCGGCGTCTACCGGATTCCTTGTTCCTGCGGTGCAGTATACATAGGCACCACTCAACGTAGCGTCAACACACGGATCTCCGAACACAAGAGATGCTGCCATCTGGGCGGACAAATCTGCAGTTGCAGAACATGCAATGTGGGCAGATGGAGAACACATTATCCAATATAATGAAACATCTGTTCTCTCTTCAATACCATACTACCACGCTAGATTACAATGTGAAGCAATAGAAATCTGCAACACTCTAATAATATCAACAGAAAAGGAAAGGCTCTCAAACTGAGCAAAACCTGGCATCTGATATTAGAGGATATAAAACAACCCCATACTTGCAATATTCACATGAACCAATCACCGATCAGAGCAGAGATGGCCTGCCCTCCGAGTACACACCCCCTGCTGCAGCCAAACCAATCCCCTTCGAGCAGCCCATATATAAATATAACACCTCCAGCTGGCATTTCAGTCGTGCCAGGACCTTTGCCCAGAAGACTCAGACCATGCCACTGAAGATGTCCTCCGCAGGTGGGGATGAAACATTTGGACTCCTTAGCTCGAACAGATCACGGCTTCCAAGCCCGGAAGAAACTTCTAGTTATGTGTCATATAATTTCAAATTTGTGTCAGCTAATTTTGCGTAATGTTTTGCTTTTACCATATGGATTACTTTCTTTTCAGCTGCTAATTGTTCTTTACTGTTATGGTTATATTAAACTATTTGTGTAACATATTTTGGGCAGATGTGATGTTTAAGACACAAATTTAAAAAAATGTATGTCTGCAGCTATCAGTGTACTTTTTTCCTTTTGGTTTTATGTAGTAGCTTCACTGAGTGAGTTCCAACAGAATTTTTTAAAAATGTCTTATTTTTTGAAAGTTCTTAAATGAAGATGTTATATTACCAAAGTGTTTGCATATCACAATTTTTCCATCAGTTATGCAGCACTTGAAACTTGAGCACCAGTCTCTTATACTTTCTTTTAGTATGTTGATAAAAGCCAGCTGTGTTAAACAAAATAATGCAGAAAGCGGGATACAAAGTGAACAAATGTATTGTAAGCTCTTCTGAGTCAACAGCTGAGTTTTTGTACAAGAGTCCATGAAACATGTCCTGAGTAAATTCCAGTAAATGAAGACAAAAAGAATGCGTTTAGTTTGATTCATAAGAGATTATTAATGCATCACTGTCTTAGATTCCAAATTTAATTAATATTGAAAAGGGTATTATATCCTGGCTGTGGTATTTGCCTATTACCAGAATGTCCTACAGTGTTGTTGTAGGATTGCATATGATTAGAATGTGATCAATCCTACCGAAATATCTGTAATTTTATTTGTTAAAATTTCTTCCTAGACAGCTAAGTTTTTCCCACAACTTTAAAAAATAAACTTCACATGTTTCTGATTATTTTTTAAATGATGCAGAAATACGTTTCAGAAAATCCAGTTCAAAATAAATTAAACATGTTTTGGTCCTATATATGACATTTAAAACATTGAAGCTTATTTAAAACTCATCAATAGGTAGTTCCTGAAACATATCGTTGGTAAATACAAGTAAGTGAAACATAATGTTGATACCGGCTCTCTCTAATTAATATTGGATCACTTCACTTTATACAACTTATAATGCTTAATATATAACTTTCATAATAGTTCTACCTTGTTATAACAGGTAGAAAATGTTATATATGTGTTTAAAATAAACATTTTTGGGCTATTTTTCCATAATGTATTGAGCAATTATTTTTCTAACATTTACTTAATGTATATTTTAAGAATATTCCTCATTTGATAACTTAGCTGAACTTCTTGGGTGGAGCAGCTCATGGCATTGAGGCAGAACTTTTTTAGTTTTAATCTTTATTTTGAGCATTTGGCTGCACTTAATTATAAGAATTGCACAAGCAAATCTATCCATTTATGTACTTTTTTGAATCTGAAAATAAATAGAACTGAATGAGAATCATATTGAGAGAAACAAATTTAATTCTTAGATTGAGAGGATATCATTTCAATGCATCCTACATATCTTTTGCAGGCATCTGGTCGAAAGAGGGTAATTCCTGTTATTCCTGCAATACCAACAAAGCGCCATGGCAGAGGAGGAACACGTATGCAGGATGCTGGTGTAACCCTGAGTAGAAATAAACTGTTGAAGATAGTAAGTATTTATAGTAAATTTCATCTATTTCACCATTATTGGGCAAATACTGAATTTCAGAGCAGGAGGTAATTCATATATTCATTATAGTGAAACAGCAAAACCATTGGCTTGCTTTCCAATTTTTGTTTGTTTTTTTCTGAATAGAGCAAAGGAACATTTTAAAATGAAAATACACAGAATAAAATAATAAGTGAATGGATAAGCAATGCGAAGTTCAACATGGAATTTGTTTAAATAAATAATACATTTTAGGAACTGAAAGACAGCACCTATCAATAAGTTAAATTATTTGGAAGTCATTCACACAGCAAACTAGTTTCAACCACTCACCATATTTATTCATTAACAAAATCTCATTGCATATTAGGGCGCTCCCCGTTTTTAGCCACACATTTAAAAACCTTTTTACATTAAATATTGGGTCTGCCAAATTTAATTTTGGTTTAGGACAGTTTTCTCTTGCTAAATTATTAGAAAATTCTATTCACCATGCATGAATAATTTAACAAGTAGTGAAGTAAGTTTTATCTCCATGGTTGTACCATCATTAGTTGCTGAAGTTGCTAAGTTATGAATGGGAAGCCTGAGGATTTATTCTTACCAGACTATACTCCCTGATAGGTTTCTTCCAGGTTTTCCTTAGTCATCCTTGACAAATACAGGGAAAACTTAGGCCTGGGACACTTCATTCCTAAAAAGAATTCCTTTCCCACTTTATCATTTCATTTCATATAACGTCTGTGTCTACTGTTGTTGATGCCTCAATAGTTTAAAAAGGGTTGATCACTATACACAAAAAAAAGCACAGTTGTCTTTGCAAATTCTATCGAATCTGTTGTCTAACACACTCTTATGCTTCACTTACTTTTTAAATAAGGTGGGTATTCACCGTATTTAAAAAGTAAGTGAAGCATAAGAATGTGTTAGACCACAGATTAGATAGAATTTACATTTAGCAAGCTTCACTGTATGAGTTCCAACAGAATTTTTTAAAAAGTTCTTACAGTTTTTCGAAAATTCTTAATGAATTTCAGTTGTATTTGTTAAGCAAGTAGCTTGGATGCACCTGAGACACAAGCATGTGACAACAGTGAATATCAGTAGCTATTAAAAAAGTTATCAATACATTTCTTTGAAAGCCAAACAGAAAAATAAATATATATTTGCAAGAGACATGAGAGAAATGGCACATGAATTTTTCATCCAGATGGACAGTATTTGATACTGGCGAATAGTATCTTTGAAAGCTGATCTTCAGTTTTCTCTTTTGATGAGTGTTGTGATTTATGCATTATTAAATGTAAATACAAGAATTTCAAAACAAAATGAATAGTCATGATATGTACCTTACTCCAATTTAAGCACATTAGAGGCCATATTAGAGTGATTGTTAATATATATGCTATGATTAAGTCTAGAACAATAATGAGGGAACTTCAACACTTTTATCCTTATTTATCAGGATCTGTTCTAAAAGCACTGTAACATTAATATTTTATTAGTGATGGAAATAATTTTGAGATGCATTTGGGTATTAAGGATTTTGGAAGTCAATAATTCATGAAAAAAGCAGCATTATTCTTAAATATGCATATCCAGCTGTGTTCAGAGGTGAATTCTTTTAAGAATGCCAAGCTTAGCTATCAGGGCAGTCAGGAAGACCTAATGTGCAATTTAGAAACCAACTATTTAATAAATAAAATGGATGTTAAAATGTGATTGATATAGTTGGTATTTCTTGTTAACCTAGTTTCTTTAGTAATGGGTGCATTCTTTCTGCCAGGTATCCAGTGGAGGTAGTGGAGAATCTGTTCAGCTTGATCATGACTACTGCACTATGTCTTCAGTTAGTAATGGATCAGACGTACCTCCTCCACGGTCATTTTACCACTCAGATGCTTCAGAATATCAAGTTGAAAAATCAAGTGCCAGTTCTGAAGCAACAGAAAAACAAAAGATCAAAAATTGTAATAAGGATCAAATTTATTCACGTCTCCCAGAGTACTATATGGTGTTGGCACCTCAGAAATTGAATGAAAACAAAAAAGGACCAAATAATGCAACCAGAGAAGATGAGTGTTGGGGAGAAAATAATTCAAAGAAGGACAGTGGCTTGGAATCTGGGGAGGTGAGTGATGCTAGTGAAGAGACTCCTGTGTTACCTGCAGACACACACATATTGCACAGCAATCCATTAAGGGAATCTAATAATGACAAGGGTTTGGTAGCTGTTACTATTAAAGCACCTACTTCAAATATTTGTGGAAAAAACATAGTTTCAGTAAATGGGAGGGATTATCATATAGCCCCAAGTACAAATAAGGGACCAGAAAGTATTCTAATTAATCATTGTGGCCAGACAAAACCAGCAAAAGAGATGGCAATGGTTTCAGTATTAAAAAAATGTCATATAGGTAATTCAATAAATGCTCCAAGTAGTTCATTGTCTGTTCCGTCAAGTAGTTCATTAACTGTTCCGTCTAGTAGTTCATTATCCGTTCCATCTAGTAGTTCATTATCCGTTCCGTCTAGTAATGTAATTAATGAACATGCTTTATCTGAAGGAGTGAAATTATTAAATGTAGAGTCTCAGCAACAAGAACCAAAGAAAAAAAAATTAAATTTGGAACAGTACCGAAGTAGGCTGAAGGAACTGGACCGTATCCGTGGTAGCAGGGAAAGCAGTAGGGCCAGTTCTCCAGTATCATCTGTAAGTTCTGTTAGTGTTGGTACTAGTATGGTTGATGGTGTCATCTCTGATGTGAAATTATCTGTTAGTGAAAACATTCCTCTTAAGTGCGAACTTCCTACAGCTAATGCTAAAAGTGAAAATTCTGAAGCAACTCAGCAACGAGTCATGTGCAGTGTGGAAGTGCAGACTATTCCAGAAAGAGATGCAGAGCCCTCAAAGGAGAAGGAGAGACAAGCAGGATATGCTCGAGATCGGCGCAGAAGACATTATCGATCAAGGCGTACCAGCAGTTCTTCAAGCAGTGGATCATCAAGTAGTAGTAGGAATTCCAAACGACATAGAAATTCACGCTCAAAACGCAGAAAACCTAGGTAATGTTTAATATGTTTAGCTGCTTGATAGTAGTTACTAAAAATGTTTCTGTAGTAATATTTTAATTGCTGGAAAAAGCCTTTCTAAGTTTTAACAGAGCTGGGACTACATATATTGCATGCTTTTGTTTTAACTCGCTATTCTATTTAAAGCAAGTATAGGTCTATTTTGTTAATTTTTATTTCTTGATGAAGGCACAGTCATTTTCCTTCCAATCAAAAGCTAACTGCTGGAAAATTAATGATAGATAAACATTGACAAGTAAACTTGGATATACTATTTCTGGAATTTTCTCACTAAGTTTGTCAGTTTGTTCAGTCCTAGAATTATAGGAAATGTGAATAGTGCACTATTTCTTGATTTACATTTTATTGTATTAGAAAAATGTTAATCTTGTATTGCATTTTCTACACAGTGACAGCTTTTGGAAAATTGAATAGTAATTTAAATTTTCAAAATGAATGCTTTATGTTCTTCACTGAATTAAATAAATTTAGTGTTAAATGCTTTGTTAATGGGTTCCAAGGCTGAATGGTTTGACTGCTTGGCTCCCATCAAGGCAGTCCATTTCGATCCAAGTGGCTGTAAGTCGGATTTGTCATTTGGAGCACCTGGGCAAATTTTCTCTGGGTATTCCAGTTTTCCTTTTCATTCATGCTTACATTACTCAAGGATCATCTCATCCACATCTTCATCATCAATCAATGTAAAATAGTCTGCCAATTTACCAATGCACCCATTACAAATGTATTATACTCCTGCCCTCTGCTGCTCATGTGCAGAATTCAAATGCGACATAGCAGCATTGCTAATATAGTGTGAATGGTTTTTGATAAGTGTCTCAATTTATTTCATACTTGTTTCCTGATATGCATATAGCCGAGTGTGAGGTTAAAAAATAAGAGTCAGTAGCCCATTTGTAGCTGCCGGCTCCCTCATGTGACTTTGTATGTGTGTATACTGTATCATAGCCAAGAATTTTGGTAAATTAGTTCATTTGTACAGTTATTTATGTCTTATGTTTGGTAATGCTGGTAGTGAAATATAGTGTACAGGAACATAGTCTGTACATTGAAACAATTTTTTTTTAGCCAAACATAATAATAATAATAATAATAATAATAATAATAATAATAATAATAATAAATTGACCGACATTTCCTGATAAAGCAGTCCGAACAAGCAGCACCATAAAAAGACTCGTAGAGAAAACTAATGTCACAGGTTCTTTTTATGAAATAAAAATAATAAAAAGCTTTATATTCTCACAGAAGAAAATTAGATGAGATGAGCACGAGATTAGAACACACCTTGAAGTCTCTCTGGCATTTGTCACAAATGCAAGCTAGAGGCTGCTGTATCTTCTGCACAAAGCACAAAAACGTTCCTGTACATCTGATGTGCTTCCCTTTTTAACAATTATAAATGCTTTAAATGCTGGTGATTTTGAAGCACATGATACTGTACAACTATGAATAGCAGAAGCTCATAACATGAATAAAAAGATATTTGGCAAATATAATATTAGTAAGGGATATTTAATGCTTTTGAATAAACAATGCAGTTAGTTACCTTTCTTGTTTCTCAATATCTGGAAAAGTTGTCTTTGGTGCAGTTTTAGCATTTAGTAAATGAGTAATTGTTCCAGATCAATTCATTCTTGAATTTGGTGAAGCTAGCCAATTTTGTGGAGGTATTTATTCAGTCAATCTTCCTGTAAAGAGTCTAATAAAGTAGTTGAAACTTTTGTTCTAGAATAGAATATTTAAGAAGTATTTATAGAATTTTTAAAGCAATCTTAATTTAGTCATATTTTTTTGTACACAACTTTAACTGTGTACCATTCTATGATTATCTTGAGTATTATTAAATATTACATTATCATACAATATAAATACAATAATCACGATCATGAAAATATATTGTTCTATAAAGAAAGTATAACTCACCATATTTCACTACCTACATTGCTATATTTTCTGGGGCCCGATATACCCATACACTGTGGTTACTGGGTTATAGAGCCCTTCCAACTATTTCAATCTAACCCCTCAAGCTCTACACTTTCTTTGTTGCCTTGCTTACTAATTTTTTTTAATAATTTTGCTCTCACTTTACCTAAATAATGCCAATTTCCACCATGTCATTTCTTGATTTAACACTCAACATCTTTTCCCTGTAATTTTTTTTTTGGTAGATTGGACCATCTCTGCATTCCTAGCTTCTCCCTAAGAAACTTAGTTTCCTCACATTCTAATAATATATGCAAATTATTGTCTTTCTGGCTACACAATGGACATTTATCCAGCTTGTTCCTTGCTCTTAAAACCTTCAATTTCACAACCTCTGTTCTCGCCCATGCAAAGCCTTCTCTTGCTGCTTTATCACATATTTCAACATAATTTCCCCTAATTGGAACATATAATTGATATTATTGTATGATTTAGCTGAACTACATGCCCATAATGCTTCACTTACTTGTCATAATGTATAGAATCAGTTTTAAAACCGGTTCTATACATTATGGCAAGTAAATGAAGTATTAAGAGTGTGTAGTTCAACTAAATCATACAATAATATCAATTATAATTTTCCCTGTTCCAAACTTCTTTGATTTCATTTCATTTCAGACGTTTTGAAATTAAAATTAACAAATATTTCTTGCTTTTCAATGTCTTCGATTCTTAACCTATATTTCTTTCCAGAAACCCCTTCCTATTGCTCCTCTAGTTCTCCATCAAAACTAATTTTTTCTAGACTTTCCTTTACCTTAACCTCAACTCATGTATTCACATTTCTTACATTATACTCCATTCACTTTTATGTACTTTAGATTGCCACTCCATTGTCAACAGCTTCGTAAGTACAATATTTTTTCCTTTACCTTGTTCAGCCAAGTAGCATCTTGATTAGCCTTTGCTGATCTATCAAACACTGACATAAAACACAATGTTCATCTGAATTTCTAATTCTACCCCAGTATTTCAATACTCTCTCCATAATTTTCCCTTTACAACCTATTCTTTCTAGTTCTACTTGAGCAATGTCATTTGGCGAGACTCTTGTTAAACCCAGTACTTGTTTGCAGAAGTTTCTCTATTTCAAATTCACATTAGCCTACCTTTCCTCCAAACCCAAATCTGTACTCCATGGAGCATTTTACCCTGCACCACTGCCCCGTACATTCTCTCTAACCAGTTTACTTGCATCCCTGATATTTTATCCAAACATGCCCTTCTAATTAAGATCATTGTATGTTTGAGTTGAACTACACTCTCTTATGGCTCCACTTGTTTATAATACGTAGTACTAGTTTCACAAACCTTTTGTTCACACCATCAGCTACCCATCAACTAGTATAGCTTTCAGAGAAAGCTTCCCTTTAGCCAGTATCTTCTTCTTTTGATCACTCCATCCACCCTTACTACTTAATTTTACTCCTTAGTAATCAAATTTGTTAATCACCTCAACTTCTCTTTCTTGTCAATACTATTTCTCATCTTTCCTTAACTTGTTGCCCTTTGATTTCAATACTCTCAATCCCACATTAGATATTGATCCTGCAACAAGATCATCTACAAATAACAAACCAGGTATTTCATTATTGTTAATTATTGGAATTGACTATTTACTGCATTAATTTCCTGTAGAGTATCAATAAACAAGTACGGGACTTAATTTACAGCCTTGCCTTAACCCTATATTGTTTGGAATAACTTAAGTTACTTTGCTTCAGACATTTTTATACAAAATTCATCAGTACACAGGGTGAGGCAGTTGTAGTGCCATGGCCATTTTACTTAGAAACAAAAAGGAAAACCAAAAATGTTTCAGATAAAATTTGAAGTGCTCTTAGGGGGACATAAGATAGCACCTGAACTCGCTCTTGAAATGCCATTCTCCACGTCATTTCAAAAGTCAATTTTTTTTTTTATCTTCCAATGGAATGGTGTATTTTTTCCTGGGAATGGAAAGAGCATTCAATTTTCAGTATAAAAATTCCACTACATCTAGTAGCTGGGGGTAATAGATGAGATATTGGAGAAATAAGACAGCAAATGTTTTTTGCTCACTTTCACATTACTGGCATCAATTTACATATAGTACAAGTTATAGCCATAATTGGAACAATGTCATGTTCGTATTACAACTAAAAGGAATAAAGCAAGTGGAGTTGGAATATCAGGAAAGTTTTGGAAAGCATGGAGCTTAGATTTTTTTGTTTTATTTATGGACGCTCTTTAACATCTCAGGTTATAAGCATATGGAGCTTAGATGAGAAGAGATTGTGTTAATTAGTTAGGATATTAAGTTCCATTTTTAAAGAAAGCAGTGTCGCAAGAAGTTGGAAATTAGCTATAATGGTGCCAATATTTAAGAAGGAAGGTGTGAACATCTCTAATTACAGGGAATTAGCTTGCTAACCTGTATTAGGTAAGTTATACATAGGCATCTTATTAGAAAAAGTGCAAATATAGGCAGAAGAGACAAGCTATTGAAATTTCAGTTAGGGTTTAGGAAAAATAAAAGAACAATTTACAATATCTTCATTGTAGGTACATTGTTAATAAGTATTAACAAACAAAGAGGGGATGATTATACATGATTTTTGTGAATTTTGAAAAAGCTTATGACACAGAAAACTGGGAGGCGTTATGTGTAAAATTGAGTAAAAAGGGATGAGTAATAGATCATAAAAATATTACAAAGAATATACAGGGTGAGATTTATAGCGTCTTGACCATTTTATTCCGAAACAAAGAGGAAAATCAAAAAATGCTTCATACAAAATTTGAAGTACTTTTAGGGAAACGTAAGTTAGCGACCTCAGCTCATTATTGAAATATCATTTTCCAGGTCATTTCAAGGTCAAAATGTTTTTTTCAAAATTAAATGGTATATTTTTTTCCTCCGGGAATGGAAAGAACATTCAATTTTCAGTATATAAAAGTTCTAGTACGTCTATCAGCTAGAGGTGATAGATGATGAGATATTGGACAAATAAGAGCAAATATTATCCACTTACTTTCACTTCTCTCTCTTTTGTTTTGTTGTTGCTACGAAGGAAACTCATTTGTTTATATGCAAATGCTTGTTTGTTAACATCAGTACATAAACAAATGCTCATCATTGCCAAATCAAACCTAAAAGGACATTATTCTCAGTCAGTTCCACTTCGTTTTCAATAATGGATGTTCAATACATGATCAATGAGAGGATCAATATGGTTTACATTTATGGCAAAGCTCATAAGAATGCTAGAGCAGCTTGCAACTTATATAGAGATCGATATCCTGAAAGGAGGCAGCCATCCGTTAGAAAGTTTCAAGAGCTTGTGAACTTATTCTCAGAAACAGGAGGTGTCATCAGAAAATGCCATTGAATGTGCTACTGGGGAAAATTTGAAAGTAGCTGTATTAGCTGCAGTTGCCACTAATCCTCACGCAAGTTTCCGTCAACTGGAACATGATTCTGGAATCTCTCAAAGGTGTGTTCTTCGAATACTTCAGCCTCACAAATACCATCCATATCACGTTAGCCTACATCAAGTCCTTCATGGGGATGATTTTCAGAAGCGTGTTGAATTTTGCCAATGGGCTCTACTACAAATTCAAAATTGTAACTTTTCAACATTTTATTTTCTGATGAGGTGACATTCACCAATCATGCTCAAGTGAGCTGACATAACATGCATTATTAGACAGTGGAAAATCCAAAATGGTTACGGGAAGTAGAGCATCAGCTGCAATGGAGCTTGAATGTTTGATGTGACATTTTGGGATTATGTATAATTGGACCATACTTCATTGAAGGCACACTTAATGGGCAGAAATACAGAAATTTTTTTGACCAAAAACTTCCGTTGTTGCTTTAGACGTGCCCCTTGTTAACTGGGCTGCAATGTGGTATCAACACAATGGTTATCCATCTCATTGCTCAGCTGTAGCTCGAGAAATATTAAACAGGGAGCATCCTGGTCAATGGATAGGAGGCAGAGGACCTGTCCATTGGCCTGACCATTCTCCCGATCTCGCTTCTCCAGACTTTTTCTCATGGGGATACATTAAAAATAAAGTTTAATTTAATTTGTTCTCATTCTTTATCTACTCCTGTCTATCTAATTGCTCAATAAAATATGCATTTTTCATTACCCATAACTTCTGGCTATTCGGCTGTTCTACTCTTAAAAGATTTTGGAAATATCTTATCCAATCTTCTGCGCTTATGCTATTTTCTCTTTCTCTACCTTTGTACATTCTGTTAACTATTGCCCATATTGTTTTACTATCTTACACTCTTCCTCATATCATTTCTGTCTCATTTTTCCTGGCTACTCTTCTTGCTTTCCTGGCTTCTTCTTTACTTCCATAAGACATTTATATTCCCACTTTTCATTTATAAAATTATCCCTTTCCTCCTGATCATCCCTTTGTCTCAATTTTCTCAACTCCCTTAGAATTCTTCTCTTTGCCTTCATACACTCTTCATCATACCATCCCTTTTTCTTATTGATTGGGTATTCTTTACCTTTCATTTTTGCTACTGTCTGTTTCAATATCTCCTCTAATCTTAACACACCTTCAGTTTTCTTTTCCCTAAGCGGTTCCTCAACCTCTATTACCCTTAATGTTCCTGTCTGCGATCTTAATTTCTCCAGAAACTTCCGATTCCCCCTCCCTTCATCTATATATTATCTATATTTTTTCATTTTAATTCCTTCTTGTTCAGAACCTTTTAATTCCTCCTTTAATGTGCTTTGAAATTTAGCCCTTATTGGAAATGATTACTTGAACAAACTTCATGTAACACTTCAAAATTGACAAGATAAGAATCTAAATCTGCCGAATAAAACATATAGTTTACAACAATTTGGCAATTTTTGTTCACAAATGTAAATTCTTCCATATCATCTTTCCCTTTTACCCCATTACACATCACCAGATTAAATTCTTTGCAAAACTCTTAACAATTTCTTGCCTTCTCCATTCAAAATTTTGCTTTCACTCATTCTTCTTTCTGTCTCACTTAGCTTACCTATTAATTGAGAGAATCTGTTAACTTTATTTGACTTTTTCCTACTCTTGCATTAAAGTCGCCCATTATTATAAAACCTTTTATACATATGGTTGTTCAATATCTTGACCTAACTTATTAAATAAGCTTAGATCATAAAACTGCAAGGAACTTGGGGAGTTATACACTGTTGCCACACACACACACACACACACACACACACGCACGCACGCACACACACTCTCTCTTTCACTTCCCCATAAATCACTCTGAATACACCACAGTACTGGATTACCACCTAGCTCTCTAAACATTTTCACTTTAACTTTCAAGCCTTTTGTAACAAACAAACCTAAACTCCCTGGCACTCGACCTTTGCCTTTTCTTTTTACACCTCTTTCTCTGGAAACTAAATTGCTGTAGCCTGGCCCTACTCCTTGTCAGTCTATTGGTTGCCTCTTCCCCTGACAATCCTGCACTCACAAGATGCTTCCTCCATGTGTCAATACTATGCCTAAGTCCAGTATCCATCCAAACATCTAAGCCTGCTGATGCACCCTAAACCATTCTTCGTACCTGCTCCATCAGCTGTTTCTCAGATACAATTTGCTTGGTAACTCTCCCCTCCTTCCATTCCCCAACAGCTGCTACTCCATCCCATTTTAGTGCCTTGAAGATGTATTCCACTCACCTCCGCTCTGCTTCTCCTGATTCTCCCCCCCCTTGTGTCATCTTCCCTCAGTTGTTCTTCCAACACCACCTATTTTGCTGGTGATGCCATCCTTTCACCTCCCTTTCTCATTGGGTCATCTCCACTACCCCTCCTCATAGATTAATCTGTACTTATTCCCCAAGGTGGTTGTATTGCAAGTATTCTCCAACAAATGTCTTGAATTTACTGAGGAATATCCTGTTTCCTGTTGTTAATCCACAATTTCAAACCTTGAACATAAGCTTTCTCTTCCCTCCCTTGCATTTTTCATTTCTCTTAACAGAATAACTTTATCCTAAACTTAGGTTTTCCTTTTTTATACTAAACTCCATTTACTTACATAAAATAAGACGCATTTCGGAAGAATGTCTCCCATCTTCAGTTGCTTATTGAATCGCCGTTATTCGAAATGATGGCTAGACACCCAGATGTTCTTGTGTTGGCTGAAGTAGGAAATTGCTGAGTTCTTCCATAGGAGGAAGTTCATTAGGTTTTCTTCATTTTTTAATATGAAAAATTTTTCCCAAGTGGATAAATACATTGGGTGGTGAAGAAGTTTCAGCACTTTAATTTACCTGTTTTATTTCATGATTTTTGGTTCAAAAGTGAATTGCTACTGCTGATTTATCCACCTGCTTATGCCGAACATTCCTAAAGTCTTCTTTCATCCGAATTTCTAAATTTCTCTTTGTTTTGCCCATGTAGCTCTGCTGACAATCTGCACATTTTATTACATAAATTCCTAATTTCTGTTCTATTGGTATGGAGCCTTTATTGTGTAACCTAGTAAATTCTTCATGTTGTATCTGTTCTTTGGGGCTAACATTATCCCATGTTCTTTGAAAATTTTCTTGAACTTGTTCAGGTAAACTGGATGGTAGGTGAAACTTTTGAATTTGTATCCTCATTTTGTGTTTTTCAGTGTGTAAACTTCCCAAATCTCTTTTTGACTTTTAGATTTATTGATAATTTTTATCACTGCCTTTTTGAAACCGTTGGTTATAGCTGTCTTTATTATTTGTTGGTATTCTAATTTGCAATCTGCTTCTGTGAGTGGAATATTCATCAATCTTTGTGCCAAACTGTAAAACACTGCATATTTATGTAGAATGTGGTTATAACTTTCATTTTTTATGTAATTTTCTCTGTATGTTTCTTTTCTGTAAATTCCAAAATTCAAACAATCTCCATTTCTTATAATTTTTAAATTTAGAAATGGTAGCCACCCATTTCTCTCTTCTTCTGTGGTAAACTGTATAGATTTACATTGCAAATTAAGAAGTTTGAGGGCATCTATTGAGTGTTTCTTTGGTATTATTGCAAAAATGTCATTCACATACCTATAGCATGACTTGAAAATTAAAGGGTGTCTAGCCATTGTTTTGAGTAACGGCAGCTCAATGAGCTACTGAAGATGGGAGAGATTCTCCCAAAATGCATTTTATTTTATGTAAGTAAATTGAGTTTAGTGTAAAAAATGAATACCTAAGTTTAGGATATATTACCACTCCATTGTCAACAGCTTTGTAAGTACAATATTTAAGAATAACTTTAATTCTAAGTTCTGCAATTAAGTTCAATTCATTCGACTTTTTTTTTTAAGTTGTGATTTCAGTCTCACTTTTCCCAAAAAGCTATGGATTATTATAACAGTTGCTTTTTCTTTTTATAATTTACTATATTTATTCCAATAAACATTTTTGCAGTTTTTTGTATCCTAAAGTATCAGCTGTTTCATGTCCATCACCTTTTTTTTTTTTTTTTACACTTTTCAGGGGACCAAAGGAATACAATGTAAATAAATAAGTAAAATTAAAAAAAATTACTTAATTCATTAACAAAATTTAATAACCAAAAAATAAATTAATGTACAATTATTTACAAGTACATTATCTATTTGAAAAAATCCAAAATTGTTGACAAGTTTTTGTTTCTTGTGTATTCATACGAGTTCCACCTTTCTCTCCAGAGCATATAAGGCTCTCCTGATACTTGCAGTAAACTGCCTCAGAACATTGATAGCACGTATTGCTTTATTAGTTGGGAGAGTAGGTTCTTGCTCACAATCTTTATCAACCAGTTCTTCTACTTGAAGATTGTTGGATGTCTTCTACAGTAGGCACCATTGATGTGATCACACCAATAGCAGCATACTCTTGAGACAACACAGCCCAGTTGTCAGAACTGCCATAGCATCTTCTTTCTGTAATAGTTCATCTTCATTTACAATGCTAAATTCTGCCTGGTGGAAACAGTGTGATATGGTTGCAGGATTAATATCCAAACATGATTTGGCCACATAATGATGGCATTAGGGATGGGTATGACCATTTGATATGGGTCCATACCATTGTCACATAGAAATATAACTTTTTCAACAATAATATTTCTTAACTAAAATGTTAATTGGAACATTCACATTGAAGCCAATCATATAATTGAAAACATTTTATGATACAGTCGAACTACACACTCTTATGCTTCATTTACTTGTTGAGTTGTCTGTTCCTAGCAGGCTCGAAGGCCTATTTATTAACTAAAATGTTAATTGGAACATTCACAAGTAAGTGAAGCATAAGAGTGTGTAATTCGACTGTATCATAAAATGTTTTCAATTAAATAATATTTCTGTACCTCCATTTTATAGCTTAGAATGTCTAAAGCTCACTTGAAAGTTTGGGGACAAAAACACCAATATTATATTATGTTCATACATTATACATTATGTTCCAGAGTTTCAGATGAGGATGTGCAGGATACCTTTGTAGCAGAAACAATACTTTCTGCTGATTTGCTCTAATTTTGCATCAAGAGCTTGCATATTGGTTGTGAAAATGCTGCTTGTTATCCAAGCTGTGCTGTTTGCACCATACTTTGTAGGCAAATTTTTCAAGTTCTGTAAATATCTCAGCCTTATGAATTTACCAATTTCCATTGGAGGTAATTTTTCTGTTCCATCACGTTTGCCATTAATAACACAGTCACTCTCTGCTTGCTGAATTTTTGCACCATGGCTTTTTTATCCTTTAAAACACAATGTTTTATTTGGCAGATTCTTATAAAAGAGCCCAGTGTCATCAAGATTGAAAATATTATTAAGTTCATGTCCCTGAATAATAATTTATAATCCATATTTCCATTGAATTATAGTTTCTCCTTCAACACTATTACTTTTCCCACACAGTTAAATGTACACAATATGAGTCTTGAAATGATCAATCCATCTATTTCATGCTTCAAAACAAGTAATCCCCAACTTAGTGGCTAAGTTTGGCATATCAATAGCATAAAAATTCAGGACATTTTCACATGACAAGTCTGTAAGTCTTTTCATAAATCCCATTGTAGATATAAATAATTAATGACAATATGTGAGGAATTAATAGCTCAAAATAACATTAAACTGGGTTTGTTTTGTACACTTACACATTGCTTACATTTATATTACTCTTTTGAGTTCCAATTTATTTATTAGAATGTGAAATAGTTTTAATAAAATATCTTTATTCATAAGGCAATCGTGAAATGCAATACATATCATGTCTTTAAAGTTATATTGTAAATTTAAAATTGATTTTATATAGGTCATTTTATTCCTATTCCTTTCATCAATCCATTGACTATTCCATAAGGAAAAAATCCTTTCAACATGGACATTATGTTTCAGTAATCAAAAATAAAACAAACCAATTTCAGCCATTCTAATTTTTGGTCAGAATTCTTACTAATTTTAAAAAGTTTAGTCCATGAGAGCTGAAGCTGTCATTTTGTTCCAGCTCTTGGGAGACAAATTTGCTTAATAAAAGGGATTGAATGAATGCCAGAGTCATCCACTTTATACCCTCTTTCCAGCAAATACTTAATCCTATTTCAACATCTTCCCAAACTGGAATATTTTCTGACAACATTCAATTAAATATATAAATATCAGCTAAACAACTCAACCACCATCCAAGATAATTCAACATTTACATAAAATAACTTGGTGCACTATGAAACCCTACAATAAATATATTATCATCAAGGGTGTTTTAATGGAAATAGGAAAAAACATTTGATCTTTTCTGTCAGATTTTCTACAAATCCAATATTGTAATAATCTCACTCTCAGGTACAGACTCTCTTTCTATTTTCAAAATGCCTTATTGGAAAAAAATGGGATTGTGGCTGTAAAAAGGAAGGTAAGCTTGTGCAATGGGGGTTTCCAAAACCTTTCAAAAGTATAGACAGCAGTCAGATGGTAAAAAGTAAGATTTCAACTCAAATTGACAAACAGTTCTTTTAATAGCAGGAAAAATACTTAGCCATCTTGTCTTTGAATAATTTAAAATACCTTTTTAAATAAATTGTACTTACGAAACTGTAGACAATGGAGTGGTGATATATCCAACACTAATGTATTCAACATATTCACACTAAACTCCACCTACTTACATAACACTATGACAAGTTTTGGAAACACTTGCTTTCATCATCAGCTGTTGGTAACTGCTACCCAAATTTGTAGCAGAATACCAGGATGTTCCTGTGGTGGTGTATGATGGTAAATCTTATCCCATTGGTTTGTTTGTTTCAGCAGCTTAGTCTCTGGTTTAATTTCATGATTTTTGGTCCAAAGTAAGCTGCTACTGTCGATTTATCTACCTGTATAAAATGAATATTCCTAAATTGTTTTTTTATCCGAATTTCCAAATCTCTCTTCATTTTTCCTATGTATCTCTGATTATAATCTGCACATTTGATTTCATGAATTAGTGATTTCTGTTCTGTTGTATGTCTTTTACTGTGCACTAATAAATTCTTAATATTACATTAGTTCTTTGGGGCTAAAATTATTCCATATTCATTCAATATCTTCTTAAATGGTTGTGGTAAGTTGGATGGTATGTGAAACTTTTAAATTTATATCTTTCCTTGGTGTTCTACAGTGTGAAAACTTCTCTTATCGATTTTTGTCTTTTAAATTTATTGATTAATTTTTATTACTGTGTCTTTGTTCAAACCAATGGTTATTACTGTCTTAATTATCTGCTTGTATTTTTTTTTTTTTTTGTACTCTATTTCTGTGAGTGGGACATTATTATTCTATGTGCTAAGCTGTAAAACATTGCATATTTATGTGAAATGGGGTTATAACTATTATTTTTATGTAATTTTCTGAGTGTGTTTCTTTTCTATGGATTCCAAAGTGTAGTCGATCTCCATTTCTTATACTTTTTAAATCTAGGAATGTGAGCACACCAGTTTACTCTTCCTCTGATACACCGTATAGATTTACGTTGTAAATTAAGAAGTTTCAGAGCATCTGTTGATTTTTTTTTACGGTACTATTGCAAATATATCATCCACATACCTATACCATGTCTTGAAAATTAAATGGAAGGCTTTGGTGATATATCTTTCAAAAGAGCTCATAAATAAATCTGCAGAGACAAGGGTTTCCCATTACTAGGCCGAAGACCTGTTGATAATATTTTGGTTGAAATGAAAAACTTTTGTTGAATGCAAATATTATCAAGTTTCAGTAAGTCTTCTATGATGACATGATAACATATTTACGTAATACTGAAAAAACACTCAATAGATGCTTTATTCTATATTTTTGTAGTTGATGCTTTAGCCTGGATTGCTGTTTTACAGAGTCTTCATTTGTATGTGAGGCTGGCTTAATAGGGATTTGTGTGCCCTGTTACTAACCACCTCTCCGTGTGCTGATGCAAAGTCTTAGTACTGTACTGGAGTTTGATGATGTGAAACCACATGTTTCAGTGCTATAGGGTGTTAGTGATGTTATAATGCCAAAAATCTGTATACTTTAGCACACAGAATGATTCCAATGTAACAACAAACTCGTGTAGAGAAGTAAGATGGCGATTCATTGACAGATTCCCTGCTGTTCATGTGTCTCAGAGAAACGGTTTGTAATCTTGTGAATAGATTTAGGGAAACAAGATCTGTTCTTGATAAAAAGCCGAAAATAAAAGCCATGTTCTTACAGAGGAAAAACTGAATGACATCAGAGAAAAAGAAATCTCTGAGAATGCTTGCACCAAAATCAGGAAGTTTACAAACCTTAGTTGGAATACCACTAAACTTTTAAAAAGTATACCCTATAAGATAACTGTAGTTCAGGAATTGCAACCACTTCATAATGTGAGTAGAGTTAATTTCTGCAATTGGGTGTTGGATAATGTTAATGTTCACTCTGTTGACCTGCATTTAATATTTATATATATATGAAGCATGGTTTTATTTACATGGCCATGTAGCAACACAAAAAATAGATACTGGAGTGCAGTAAACCAAAATTTTATCACAAAATGCCATTGTGTGGCCAAAAAATTGGTGTTTGGTGTGGTGTAGAAATCTATACCTTGAATTTAAGGGACTATGTATAAATCTCACGCTGCCAGTAAACAGCATGCTTCCCTGTTCCAAGCAAATCCTCATTAAGCTAAACATGCATCCATATAAGGGCCTAAAGCTGATTATATAATAATAATAATAATAATAATAATAATAATAATGTTTTTGTGGCTTTGTAGCCAAGGGAATGTGTTCTGCAAGAATGTGTAAATAAATAACTTCAGTCTTATAAATGAATTTTCATCCAAGCTCCTAAAGAAAGAAAAGGTCCAGAGTTATAAATCAAATCAAATATGATCATTTGAATTTAACTGTTTTAAGTCTTCCTAAACAATAAACTAACTTAAAATAGTTTCCTGTTAGAAGTTTTTCTAGACTTTTCACCTTACTTATGTGGTCTATTTTTTATTTGAATGAATTGATTAATAACTACAGAAAATTCAAAAATACAATACAAAATAGAAAACAAACAAGTAGAAATTGAAAATTTATTGAAAATATACCCCACAAACTATATAATATTCACTCAAATATACATACTTTATACAAAATAAAATCAATTTATAACCTTTAAAAACTTTTTTCTTAATTGCTACTGCTACTGGACCCCAGATTCTGACTCATCAGTAGTAATCTACTGGAATTCCAAGAGACTAGAGCCCAGTTCTTATAATCAAACATTCTCTTTATTGACTAGAAATGTTAATTGGAACATATACAATGAAGCTAATCATACAGTTAAGACCATTGTATGATTCAGTTGAACTGCTCACTCTCATTGCTCCATTTACTTGTTTATAATATGTAGAACTAGTTTCACAAGCCCTCTGTTCACATCATCAGCTGTCGACTGCTGGAAAATTTGTTATGCTGTGGAAATGTGTATTATGCTCTGGTGGAGGTGTGATGAACTTACAGTTTATGTTTTCATTCCCGGAAATGTTGAAGTTCATTAAACTGTCTCGCATTTGTAAATGTAGATTTTTCTACCATTTTATGTTCATGTGAAACATAGGTACATGGTTAAAAGAACATTTCAGGAACATAAAATACAAGCAAATGGAGAAATCAGCAGTAGCGTCTCATTTCTGGACAGAAAAACCATGACATGGCGAATAAAGCAAAATTACTAAAATCGGTACAAGGAATTACAAAATTAGCAACATGGGAGAAAATCTACATTTGCATATACAGAGACAGTTTAATGAACTTCAACATTTCTGGGGATGAAAATATAAACTTTAAGTTCATCACACCTCCACCAGAGCAGAATACACATTCCCACAGCAAAACGAATTTTCCAGCTGTCGGCAGTTAGCTGATGGTGCAAACAAAGTGTTCGTGAAACTAGTTTTATATATAAACAAGTAAGTGGATCAATAAGAGTGTGTAGTTTGACTCAATCATACAGTGGTCTTAATTATATTCTGTTTACTACTGTATTATTATACTAATTTATATTCAAATTTACTTCAATAACCATCATTTAATTATATTTGCATACTATTCATTGTAGTACAAAATAAGATCTAAACTAAAATAATATTATTATTACTAATCTCTTCTGAATATTTTCATTCTGAAGTTACTTGCCTACATTCTGGTCCCAATAACACATAAGTTTAGGTTGACAAACAAGTTAAAATATTAATTTCAAATAAACAATTTAACATATATCAAGAGAGCATCACCATGTTTGCAGTCTTCAGTAAGTGCTGAAGGCCCAAGCCCCACTCATGCAAATATCATAAACAAATTGTGGGATTTCTCTCTTTAGAATGCCACAAAGAAGAATTCTTGCCATATTCCCTTGTATTATAATGTCTACTTATTAATCCATTAAGATAGCAAATATGTCTAGTCAATAGTAAGCTACTTTGTATTAGTTAGAATTTATTTGTGCCTGTGAAGCTTATACAAAAAATAATTAATTTTTTAGTTTATATTTATAATATAATATAGTTGTCATTGCCATTATCATCAATATCATCATGATTTTATTTTTGTGTAATTTTCAGCCATCGTCATAATTCTACAGGCCATTCTGCAAGCTCATTAGAGTCGCATAGTCAGGGAATTTGGTCACGCTCTCGTTCCGAATCTGTCACTTCAAGTTCTGCAAAATCATCCTGCTCAAGGTAAACCTTATACCAAGCATACTAATTTTTTATAAATGGAAATTCAATATCCTGAAGACTTGTAATACTTATTTTGAAAAAAAAAACTTTGCAATTTCATTAGTCTTGTTTGCTTCCACAAAAAAAAGCACAGTGAAATAATTTTGTGCCCCATGAGTTAAAGGTTTGAAAATTACTGAAAGTATGTCATACTGTACATTTCAGGAAAGTCTAATGTTATCAAATTCAATTGCCATTATATAAACTATAAGCTAGAACATTAATTTCAAAAGCTATAAATATTCAAGAGTTTAGTAAAATGTTGCATTATCTAAATAGCATAAATAAGATAATTCTTCTTTGGTGAATTTCCTACATTGTAATACTAAAAGAAATGAACAAAGATATTTTCTGATAAAACAAAGCAGAGTAATGGCAAAAAGAAATGCCAACATATTTACTGCAGTCAGCAGAGGAGTAAATTTGATTAAATTGATAGAGAACAAACTGGGAACTAAATAAAATGTTGCAATGCTCAGGTTGGTGACTAAACCACACATTGCCTTTCAAGCCATCTTAACTGAATAGAAATACTATATATAACACTTCTTCCAGTATTCTGAGAAATACCTGTGATGAAATGGTTATAAAGAATCTCAGAAAATGTGCAGAAGGACCTATCCTAGCATAAAAATATTGAAGTGCTAGGAGATGTAATTGCTTTGTTGCCATATTTCTTTCTCTTTGCTTTAGTTTGCCATTCTCCAATTATAAAGACTTGAGCAGAGCAACCTACAAGCAAAATCACCTTTGGGTTAATCCAACCAATAAAATGTACAGACGAGTTTGAACTAATTAGTAAGAACATGAACTGCAACCTATGATTCATCTTTACCCATTAGGAAGGATATCAGTTTTCTTTCACACTACAATAATGGTTGAGTTTTCTCTCTATGATGAATTAGTGTGTTTAAAATTCTTAAGTTATAAATCTTTTGATTTTTAAGAAACTTATGCTTTTTATCAGGACCAACGAACATTTGATGACCATCTTTATGGCAAACAGCAATGTTAGGACAGGAGGAGGAATTGTGCGAGACCTATTTGGAAAACAAGAAAACAAACTAAAACATATACCAAATTTGTTGAACTGTGTAAGGTGCACATAATCTTTTTGTATACAGTGCTCAATTATGATACAAGTTTTGAGAGGTTGTTCATCTAATTTATATGAAAAGAATTTACAAAATAGTTGCAAATTGCATATTTGAACAATAATTAGCAGTTTTAATGCAATGTTATGCCATTGCATAAATCAGAGTTTAAAAATGGTTTAATATGTAGGTTTTGTTTAGTAAGTGTTGTGAATATGCTATGCTGAACAGAGCCTAATTTATCTTATCTACTGCAAAGCAGGAAAGAGTGACTTCTAAAATTCACCATTGAAATTAAAATAAAGTTATACTTAATGCATTTATTACATGTCTTTAACTTCCCTCAAATTTCTGTTCCAAACTCAAAATTTTAATCTTAATATGAGCCTTAATTTGTATCCATTTGGATTAAAGCTATATATTATCTTTTTCTATGTATAATCAGTTCATAATTTTAAATGTTCTTGTGTTTAATGTAAAGAACAGCATTGTTTCTTTCGGATTTGCTTTTCCAGGTTTTTCATAAAACCTTAAGATCCATGCAGATCCAAAACAAGAGTAGTATTGGTCAGCCAAATGGTACAGTTAGCATTGTTATGGCATTTTTTATAGATATTATTGTTAAGATTTATGATGCAAAATAAAAGGATATATTCAATGGATATCTTTGGCATAAATGGGGATGATATTGCTGACAAATTAACAAAACTAAGCCTAAGACTGCATGATCAAAATCAAATTTTATGAAGGTCATTTGAAAAGCTGTGAAAAGACCCATAGATTGTAGCAGCGGTTCCAAACCAATTGCCATATCAAAAATCCTTTATCTTCCACAAAATGATGGTGGAAAAATGGCAATTATCTAACCCGTTCAATAAATAATTTCATTGTAAGGAAGGTATGACAGCAACAGATATTCATAGACATGGCAAATAGTTTAGGGAACTCTGACATTTTCACATTTTGAATAAGAAATTATGCATAAAAATTATCTACAAGATGGGTGTCTTGCCTGTGTTGACATCCAATGAAAAACAAATCAAAATGCAGATCTCAGAGCAAAGTGTAATGCATTTTCACAGAGATCCAACTATTTAATTCATCCATTTATGACCAGTGATGAAACATGGGTGCATTACTGCACACTAGAAACTAAACAATGGAAGCATTAAATTTCTCCACCATCAATGAAAGCCATATTTATGAAGTTGGTGAGAAAGATCATGGTATCAGTTTTCTGGGATCCCACAGATATCCTTCTGATGGTCAGTCTTAGTGGAACATATATTACTATAGACAAATACATGCCTGAAAGGACTCAGTTTATCAAAGATGAAAATGATCTTGCATCAAGACTTAGCTTGCCCTCACATGTCGTTGCAGTGGTGAAAATGAACTGGCTATGATTTGCTATTACATATGCCTTATTCTTCAGATTTGACTCCAGTGGATTTTCATTTCTTTCCAAAGCTGATAAAATTCTTTGGTAGAAAGACATTTTAACTTAAAGCATGAATTGAGGTTTTTGCAAGCCTGGAGCAATGTGATTTCTGTGATGAGATAAAGATTTTAGAACATATTGGACAAAGTGCATTATATTGAAAATTAAAACAATTTCAAAAGAATCAGCCTTTATTTTGTGCATCATTTTGTGAACTGTCCAAATGACATTTATAAGTTCCCCAACATCAGCTAATAAAATCATAATAAAATCAGAGATATTAATGTTCCACAGTGGCAATCAAGAAATACACAGTAAGAAACTCAGGAATGAAGCTGTGGCAAATTTCCTATTAACTACAGGACATAACTAGTATTTAGCCAAAGAAATGATATATGACAGTTGCTGAAGAGGAAAGCTTCCATGGCAACATGACCTCTGCTATAGCTCTAGCCAGTAAAGTGCTACCACCCTGTTTTCTCTTAGTCCACAAGCTGAAATTTGAGGAGGAGCATGTTGCCATACCGAGCACATTGTAGCACACATTTTCTGACACTCTTTTATATTCTATTAATACTGTGTTTTGTAACCTAAACGTAGGTATTCATTTTTTACACTAAACTCCATTCACTTACACAAAAGTAAGACACTTTTTGGGAGAATCTCTCCCATCTTCAGTTGCTCACTGAACCGCCGTTACTCGAAATGATGGCTGGAGAACCGGGTGTTCCTGTGGTGGTCTCTGTTGGTTGAAGTAGGAAATTGCTGAGTTCATCCATAGGGGGAAACTCGAAATTCATTAGGTTTTCTCTATTTTTAATATGAAAAATTTTTCCCAAGTGGATAACTCCACTGGGTTGTGAAGATGTTTCAGCAGTTTAATTCCCGGTTTTATTTCATGGATTTTGGTCCAAAAGTGAGCTGCTACTGCTGATTTATCCACCAGTTTAAACCGAATATTCCTAAAATGTTCTTTCCTCCAAATTTCTTTTTGTTTTGCCTATGTAGCTCTGTTCACAATCTGCACATTTTATTTCATAAATTTCTGATTTCTGTTCTGATGGTATGGAGTCTTTTACTGTGCAACCTAATAAATTCTTGATGTTGTATCTGTTCTTCGGGGCTAACATTATTCCATGTTCTTTGAAGATTTTCTTGAACTTGTTGTGGTAAATTGGATGGTAGGTGAAACTTTTGAATTTGTATTCTTCTTTTGTGTTTTTCAGTGTGGAAACTTCCCTTATCCTTTTTTGTCTTTTAGATTATTGATACCTTTTATCACTGTGTCTTTGTTGAAACCATTGATTATAGTTGTCTTTATTATTTGTTGGTATTCTAATTTGCACTATGCTTCTGTGAGTGGAATATTCATCAATTTGTGTGCCAAACTGTGAAAAACTGCCTATGTGGAATGGGGTTATAACTCTCATTTTTATGTAGATTTCTGTGTGTGTTTCTTTTCTGTAAATTCCAAAATTCAAACAATCTCCATTTCTTATAATTTTTAAATCTAGAAATAGTAACCAGCCATTTCTTTCTTCTTCTATAGTAAATTGTGTGAATTCATGTTGCAAATTAAGACGTTTCAGGGCATCTATTCAGTGTTTCTTTGGTATTATTGCAAAATTGTCATCCACATACCTATACCATGACTTGAAAATTAAAGGGAAGGCTTTTGTGATGTGTATTTCAAATGAGCTCATGAATAACTCTGCTAGAAAAGGTAACAAAGGGTTTCCCATAGCTAGGCCTGAAACTGTTGTTGTTGATCTAATGTGCAGGATTTTGATCCATCAATTTTTTCCTGGCCAGCTAATATAATTTGTGTATTTTCCTGTCAGGTGCAGCTTTCCTCAGTTCTGTGCATTTCAATAGATGTTCTCTGTTTAGAATCTTGTCAGTATTGCAGATCTTACATGTGTTATCATTCATAAAACCAAATCTGTGTAGATGTTCCGCCAGACAATCATGTCCAGTTGCCAGTCTAAAATGAGCAACTGCTTCCTTCCTTGATAGATTTTTTATTTTTTTTTACTGTTTCTTTTTATTAGATATTTCCACTTGAATATTATGTTGATATTTTTGTTTATGGTTGTTGTGATATTTTTTAATTTTACATTTAATCCACAGGGCTTTATTGGTTTTGAATATAGCACTGCCCCCTTTTTGGCCAGAAAGTGTGCATTCTCGTTACCTATCACTCCCACATGTGCTGGTATCCACAGTAGTAGTATTTTTTGAAAATTTGTTTGGAGTAATCTATAATAAGATCTCACGTCCCTTACATTGTAAGATTCATATGAACTATCATATCGTTCTATAGCTTGTAAGCTGAAGCTGAATCTGAATCTGTAAGAATCACTACTTTATTTTCTTTTATATCAGTCCTATGGTATATCTGTTCCAATGCTTGTTGTATTGCCACCATTTCACCCTCATAACTTGTGGATTGTCTAGGCAGGGTGAAATAATGCGAGAAATATTCACAATATATACCACCTCCAACATTATTTCTTTGTTTGTCTGAAAGTTGTTGGTAATATTTTTTGTTGAAGCTGAAGTAATTTTGTTTAATGCAAGTATTAGTAAATTTTAATAACTCCTCTAATTCTTCTGTTTTTAAATTTATTGATGTTAACCATTTTTTCAGTATAAGCATAAGTTTCTCTATAGGTATGCTTGGGAATAAGGCTTTTACATCAAATGAAACCATTATATCTCCAGCCGTAATTCTGCTATTTTCAAGTTTTTTTGACTAGGTCAACTGAATTTTTAATGCTCAAACTTAGGAATCTCTTAAAAGAATTGAAGACTTTGTTCAATTTTTTTTGCTACGTGGTATGTGGGTGAATTGATATTGTTTATTATTGGTCTCATGCTGTTATCATTTTTATGTATTTTAGGTAGTGCATAAAGCCTGGGTAGTACTGGATTACTCTGTGTGATATTCTGTTTATCAGCAGTGGATAGTGTTTTGACTTCATTTAATGTTTTGTTTAACATTTTATTGTATTTATTGAGTGGATTCTTTTCAATTGGTTTGTAGACTTTTCCTTTTAACATAATTTCAACTCTATTTATGTATTCATTTTTGTCTAAAATGGCTGTTTTATTACCTAATCTGCTTTTATGTATATTACTGGTTTTTCTTTTAGTTGTTTTAATGCCGTTCTGTAGTTTATTGATTTCTTTCGGTTTTTTATGTTCTCTAAAACTTTTTTGCATTTACTTTTGACAAACTATTTTTCCCTTTTGTTTAGTTGTTGGATGGCTATGTCTATGTCGGGTATGTAATCTTCTATATTATCTGAGAAATCTATACAAGTTTTTAGGCCTTTGTTTAGGAGATTGATTTCATTTTTGGAAAATGCAGCACTCGAAAGATTTAACTACTTTTTCTGTTGTGTGCGCGCGTGAGGATGGAACCATTTTTATTTGATGTTTTTGTAAGTTCTAGAGTTTCTTTTTAATTGTGTTTTTGTTTTTCATTTGTACACTTAAATTTTGATGTAAGTGAGGTTGTAAATTTTCC
This sequence comes from Metallyticus violacea, assembly GCA_030762175.1. Classification (NCBI taxonomy): domain Eukaryota; kingdom Metazoa; phylum Arthropoda; class Insecta; order Mantodea; family Metallyticidae; genus Metallyticus; species Metallyticus violacea. Next base: position 48,616,254 of record CM060841.1, read on the forward strand.
CATACGTGAAATCCTAGTTTTTTCGTTAGTTTTAAATACAGATCATAAATATCTATGTCTATTTAATGTATTTTTTTATACTGCAAGTTCTTTTCAATTTCAATTACCTTTGTTTCTGCTGCCTTCTGGTGTATGCTATTGTTGATTGTGTTTTGTGTTATATAGTTTTTGTCATTACAGCTGTATAGCTCAATGGACATGTGATACTGCAAGAAGAATATAACAGTTTATGATAAGCATATTAATAGCGTACCTAATAACATTTATAAAACAAACAATAATAATATAGTATATAATCTGCTAAACAACAGTGTCATGTATAAGGCTATATACACTGCTGTAATTTTAAAACTATTGGACAAATAATGTTCCAAGCAACATAGATATAGATTGGTAACAAATGGAAATGGAGACGACCTGTAATACATTCTTAAGGCACATATTAGGGACAATCTTGAATAGGCTCTTGAACCATTTTCTTTTGATCAAAGCATTTTTTGGATGATCACGCCTGAGTAAATGCCAGACAGTTAAACAAAGGGATGGACTTGACCCATCAAGGTCAAATTCATAAAATGGTTTGCTCTTTGCATGATTATTTTGAGCACGGAAAAGAATACTGGATTTTTGGTTGATCTTAACAAAGTCATGGAGAGAAAAGTAGCTGCGCGAATGTTCCCAGAGGCTTTGTGATAAGAATAGGAAAAGAAAAAAAATTGTAATTATTTCAACTTACATTAACTAATTTTATTCACAAAAATGAAATATAGCAACCAGATAGTTACTGTAGTTTATAATCCCTGTAATTTAAGCTACATCAACTCCAATTGCAGAATTTGAAAGCTCATGATTCTTTATATATTTCATACACTGCATTTCTGTATCTTTGTCGTATAATTTAGCAGTGGCAGATACTTAAATGTGTTTTGGGATAAATTTTACTTCCGTATTTGTAATCTAAAATTTGGAAAAAGTATTTGAGATAAATGAAACTATAATACAATCTTAAATTTCTTTATATACTGAATAAATAAAATTTACTTTATGATCTTAGCACTTACCAATATGGAATTATAGAGTGTTAAAGCTACGTGAGTGAACAGCTGACAATTGCTGTTGCATGTGGCAATGCAACCCTTCCACTTCCTTACTCTGAATAAACTTCGGAAAGTCGCCTGTTGTTTTAATTGTACTATATGATGCTCATTGTGTACTCTACCAGCTTGAAAAGGTAACAATGGCTTGTCATCTTACAGTGAGCAGCCATGTGCAACAAACTTTCAGCAATGTTATGTTTAAATTTGCATGCATGCAGATGATACTTGATAGAATGCAAGTAACTCCAGGCATATTCTCAAATTTTCTTGTAATAAATATGCTCCTCAATTTTATAATTACAAATTTCAACTATAAATACTTTCTTATATATAAATAATCTATTTAGTTTTATTGTATACATTATAAATCTTTACATTATTTAAGCATGGTACCTATAGTTGAAGAAACATCACTTTCTTTATCAGTTCACAGATTTGAAACCCAAACTTCCTGAAAAGCTCCCATAGTATTGTTGAGGATGCCAACACAGTTTTTAAATGTTTCATTAATTCCTCCAATTAGAAATGTTAATTGGAACTCTTACAGTGAAGCCAATCATATAATTGAAATCATTGTATGATTGAGTGGAACTAAACACTCTTAATGCTCCATTTACTTGTCTATAAATGTAGAACTGATTTCACAAATCCTTGTCTGTATCATCAGCTGGAATGTTGACTACTGGATACTTCGTTATACTGTGGGAATGTGTATTCTGCTGTAGTGGAGGTGTGATGAACTTAAAATTTATGGAAGTGAAATCCCTGTAAGTGTCGAAGTTCATTAAACTGTCTTTGTATTTGTAGATTTTTTCCCATGTTGCTAATTCTGTAGGCCAAATTTTATAAACAACAATCAGGACTTACTATGGGCAGCCTTGAATAGACTCTTGAACCACTTTCTTTTGATTAAAACATTTTTTGTCTTGGATCACACCTGAGTAAACGCCAGACAGTTAAACAAAGGGATGGACTTGACCAGGTCAAGGTCAAATTTGTAAAATGGTTTGCTCTTTGCATGATTATTTTGAGCAGGGAAGAGAAAACGGGTTGTTTGGTTGATGTTAACAAAGTCATGGAGAGAAAAGCAACTGCACAAATGTTCCCAGGGGATTTGTAATGAGAATAGGAAAATAAAAAGAAATTATAATCCCCTTATCTCCATTTCTAGCTAACCTCTTCATGAGCAGATTTGAATTACACATCAACTCAACATTTCCATACATATTTAAAATATGGTACAGATATGTTGATGATATATTTGCCATAGTTAACAAAACCTCATTGATGATACCATAAAACTTCTGAATATACAAGATAGAAACATATCATTCACATATGAAACAGAACAGATAACATGTTAGCACACTTGGACATCAAAATTATGAAGCATCAAGAAAACCTAGATTTGGAATATATAGAAAGAATACACATGCAGATAATCACATCAAAGCTGATAGTTTTAACCCCTTGACGCATAAACATGCAGCTATTAACAGTTTAACACACTGGTTAGTTAACCTACAATTTAGCAAAGAAGAATACTTCAAGAATAAAACAAATAGAAAGTACAGTTAAAAATGGTTTTAAGAAAGAACTAGTACACTAAAGAGCACATAAATTCAAGAGGCAAAAACTTATTAAAGAAATTACAACACATTCAACAAGAAAAGATAAGGTAATTTTTAAAAAATTCACATAACATCCATGGGCTGTGAAAAAGTTTCAGAATAATCTTAAAAGTTTTAATATCAGGTTTGCCTGTGTAAACAGATTTAATGTCAAAAATCCCCTGATAGACATTATTAATGGCAGTGTTCCACAGTAGAAAAAAAAAACAGATATTTACAAAATAAGTTCTGCAGAATGTAAAAAAGTCTACATTGGAAAACAAAAAGAAACATACGCACACAGTTAAAAGAACATTTCAGTAACATAAAATACAAGCAAATGGAGAAATCAGCAGTAGCATTTCATTTCTGAACAAAAAACCATGACATTTAATAAAGCAAAATTATTAAAATCAGTACAAGGACCTACAGAATTAGCAACATGGGAAAAAATCTACATATACAAAGACAATTTAATGAACTTCGACGCTTCCGGGGATGAAAACAAACTTTAAGTTCATTACACCTCCACCAGAGCAGAATATACATTCCCACAACATAACACAGTATCCACTAGTCGATGTTCTAGCTGATGACAAGAACAAGGGTTCATGAAACCGGTTCTACATTTATGGACAAGTAATTGGAGCAATAAGAGTGTTTAGTTCGACTCAGTCTTATAATGATTTCAATTCCTCCAATGTTGGAGACTGTATATAAAAATGGTACACTTTGTGCTGAATAAAATCACAAAGAAAGTAATTCACTTAATGAACTTTTGCTGTTTTGTTGCCAGGTTTTTAAGTTGGACCTTTGTTAATAATTTTATTTCTAGCAGTCATTTAGTACTTTTGCAGTTTCTGAAATTTCTTTTTCCCAATTCATTATCTTTAACATACTGATGTGGATTGTGCATGAATTTGGAACTGTTCATCCAAATATACATTTTTTTCATATAGTTATATCTTGGCAATGAATGACACTCATAATTTATTACATGGTTTTCTTACAACTCTCTGTACTTTGCAGTTCAGGTACTTCCCATGGTCTCCATTTTGTTAACTTGGCAAAAGTAAATGAAATGTTTTGTTAGTATATCTTAAAATCACAAATCTAAATGAACAATTAGTATGCTGAAGTGAACTCATGCCTGAATGATGATTGGTTAAGAAGTGACAGATTGCTTCCTTGAAAGTGTACAAACCATCCCTACCATGTACTTGAGCATCAGTCATATCGAAAACTTGCTGCCTCCTTTGTTACCACTTGGGTATATGATGAGCGTGGTGATAATACTGTGATAAGCCATTCTTTGAGTATTCAAGTTTGGATACTGTTCTTGTTTCCAGTACGTAAAGATATTTCTGAGAGTTGGAAACATTGTTCACCGAGAGAATAATTTTAGAAGTAGTGTCTTTGGTTAAGCTAATCACATGGATAACTATTAAGCACACATGGACATATTGAGATTTATTTTTCAGTTGTCAACTGCTGAGATGATTGAACTAAAATTTTAATCTAATGCTGCTGTAATGACTTGTTTCTGCTCATTAAGACTAACCCCTGAAGCTGAGAATTATAGTATTTCAATTTCAAATTTCAATTTCAATTTCAAAGTGATGCAATTGAGGCTAGGTTTTTCTTGAACTCTTTATAAAGCATTCAGCATTTGATGACAGTTGAAATGTCCCACAGTTTTTGGCATGTCAATGTTAATTCAATAATACCACACCTACTAAATAATTCATTAATAATTGAAATAATATGAATAAATCATGGCATTTGATTAAATGAAGTACTTAATAGTGCTACTATGCTAGGCCCATAGCTCTCTCACAATACAAATAATTTTTCAAAGATATTTCATTCTTCACTATTTTTGCTGATTAAGACTGAAAGTGAATATGCTTTCTGTGAAACTTCCAGGAAAGGAAAAGGAATGCATTCCAAACACAAGTGGCAGTATTGAAAGCTTTTATTAAAGAAGGAGTTGTTAAATATATGGGATAAACAATTTATGGAAATGAAGTTCATATACCAGTTATTATTCCCACTAACTCTCTTTCTGCAGTATTTTTTTTTTTTTTTACTTTACTTTTCTGCAAATGTTTCTGTAACTATTTAATTTGGTAGTTTTTTGCTACTGTTATAGTATGCCGTGCTTAACTTTACATATTGTTTCTGCTGTCATTCTGTTTATCATTGTACTTAAAACTTAGAAGTGATTTTTTCAAATGAATTTTGGATTCCATCTTATGATGCACCTAAGCTGTGACTTACTGAAGCAGAAAAGGTGGAGCTGAAGACTAATAGATAATTTTTAGCTTTAAAATTTTTGAAATTTTGCAAAATATTTATATATATTCACAGTAGTAATATAAACATTTTGCAAAATATTTATATGTACCCACAGTAGTAATATAAACTACTTCTTCTGTATATTTAGCAAAACACAAATTGCAGTTGTATTTTCATTGCCATGTATTTGAATAGTTTTGAATTTAAAAAAATATTATCGCATTGCAATTGCATTCATGTTTAATGTCCTATATATTTAAAGTTAGAGAAAATGAATAAATACCAATCAGATAATAAACAACCTATATTATGCTTTCCAACATTTTTATTGAGATATCATTTGAACCAAATTGTAATTCAGAATGCTAATAAGTGATGACTGATTTACTTAACATGGGGCGTGGAAAAAATATGTACAATAAATTTACAAGTATAAAGAGTGGTCAAAAAACAGGCACCTCAAGAATAAGAACAAAATACAGTCTTAAATGCTTCATTGTGGTGCTGCAGATACTAGCTCTAAAGCTACAAATGTGTGAATGGTCAAGAGGACTGAAAACACAGTAGTGTACATTAAAAAAATATATTTATTTATGAACTTTATGTTGTAGTATTAATTAATTGAAGTTCAAATACAGTAATTGCTGGTCTCAAGGAGCTTGCCTTGAAATCCAAAGTTTGCAGTTTTGATCCTGACTGAGATTGGTAGATTTTTGAGGATGTAAAATCCAGGGTGTATTTCTCCTGGAGGCAGATTTATAGTACATTAAAGAATTGCATACCTGAAAAAATAGATCCTTGGACAAAATATACCATTTCACATTCATCTTAATTCCGTAGTAGATGGCAAAGGAAATAATGGGCTGACTATGTGTCACTCATCCCTCTTTAGAAAATATGTAACTAAATTCTCCTTGGTATAATAACCTCTCTGTTAGAGGAAGCCAAAGCTCAAAATAGGTTCTGATGTTGTAGTAGAATTAAAGAAAGAGCGGTACAATAATCGTTCATAAAACTCAAAATGCCTTACCACTTCAACAAAGTACCGACTGTTAATTTTTGCATTAGGCTCGAAAGCAACAAAGTAACAGACTGGGTAGCAAATAGAATTGGATTAAGATAGGGTTGTAAATTGAGTCCAGTACTATTCAGTCTGTTTATAGAGTTTATAGGCAGTATATTGTTTATAGGCAGCATATTGTTTATAGGCAGTAGTTGAAGTAATAGGGAGGGAAAACAGGCACTGTCCATCAATTAAAAAAAAAAGAAAGACATTCCAAGTTTGCTTTTTGCGAATGATTTATCAGCAGCTGCAATTAAGTGGAGGTTTAAAGAAAGCAATAGAAGCAACAGATAAATATTGGGGAAAATAGGGTTTAAATATAAATAAAATTAGATAAAAAAATAATTTGCTAAGTCAAAAAGGGAACAAACTCAGCAGAAATGAGAAATGGTGGCTAGAGGGGAGTAAAATTGAAATGTTAAAGAAATTTGATTATTTGGGGGTAAGACTGAACAGCAATGGAAAATGGACAGTACAAAGGAAAAATGCACTAGGGAAGGGAAAATAGTATAAGAACATGCTTGAAGAAAATACCAAATGTGAGTGTAGGCTGGTTAGATAGAATATATTTGGCTACTGCTGAACTGAAAGTGATGCATGGGACAGAAATGTGGGGACAGAAAAAGGGTGGGAATGTATAGATTAGATTCATAGAGCAGTCTGTAAAATGATACTGGGATTACTGAGAGTAGTACCCAATGGAGTAGTCCTGATGCAACTAGGAGGGTTGGGTCGAAAAGGCCTAGTAATAAAATGCGTTATGAAATATTGGCAAAGGATACAATCATTAGAGGAAGGAAATATTCTCAAAGACTGCTTGGGTGAGCAAGAAAACGGTAAATGGGGCTCAGGTGGGTAGGTTGATTAAAGGAAATTGTAAGAGAACTTGGTTTGAGAGAGCTAGTTAGTTTACAGTCACCAAATGGGCAAGGCGCATGGAATAAAAGCAAGGATTGATGATATAGAGAAACAGGGAATATTTGGTAGTCTAAGAGATAAAAGGAATGTGATATATTATGGAACTTTTAAGAGCGAGTGAGGCAGGGAAAAATATATGAGTATGTGACAAAAATGAGTAGGAAAGATATGGCATAGGCAAGAGCAGGAACAATGATGTTAGATGGGGTAAAAGTTGACAATGAATTGTGCCCACTGTGTGGTAGGATAGGCAAGAACTTGCACTGTTTAATAGAATGTACAGAAGCTGAAGGATGGAGAGAGGAAATGTGGAACAAGAAGTGGGATAATTTGCAGACAGAAATTCTGGTGTTAAAGATTTTTGGGATTAGTGGAAAATAATTTTTGAATCTATTTGGAAATTATGTAGAGAAAGTAAAAGAAAAGTGGTCAAGGCAAAGGAAAAAGGTAATAAAGTATCAATGAGAGAGGATGATCCCTTAAGGGAATTATTTGTAAAGTTCATTTGATAATATGTGTAGTTAGAGTGATGTAAGATGCACATACATAACAACTGGTGTTAGTTGTACAGGATTCTGAATTAACATGCAGTGATCAAGGAAATATTGTAAAACTGTAATTGTAATGTGTAGTAGTAATAATAAAAAATATTCATTCATTCACTGACTGATAGTACATGACTTATGATTCAGATGTAGTGTGCTTATGACTATGCCTCTGCCAGCAACATTGGTTTTCATTTGACTGACAATGAACACCTGTCACATTGCAACATAGCTATGACAGTGATCCATATTGGTATCTGTAGCTGCATATTTAGGCAACTTGAGACCATTTTTCCCACTCTGAAAATACTTTGTGACAAGCCTGTTTTTACTCATAAATTCTTTATACATATTTTTATGCATCCTGTAAAACTGCTGCTAAGATGTATGTTAGTGCAAGTTGAAGATTGCTCAATCAAGAAGTTTTGTGAACACTCTGCACAACAATTCTGTTTGCTTTTAACCAAATTTGAAGTCAACATTAGAGAATAAGTATGATTATTAAAATGTTTTCACAAAACTTGACCTATGTCTATTATGGGTTGCAATGTTCAGAGAATTTTTAATTATAAAAGTAGTGCAAATTTTTGAGCCCTCAAAATTTAAAATATTTGCATTTTAAGGGGTTTCAGGTAGCCAATTCCTAGTTAAAACCTTTACAAAAAGTTCTATCAGAGAACTTGAAAAATAATATGAATGTCACATCAGTTTAATCTCAAGTAAATGTGGAATAGCTAGGCACAGATTTGAATAGGTACCAGTTTCATTTTAATTTTTAATAATTCTTCACTGTGTGCTATCAGCACTGTCATCATGTTATCAATAGTCTTCATATTATCATGCATTTGTTTTTGTTTTTTCCGTTTTTTGTATCTGATTTTTTACTATTTCTGATGTGCAATGCTAAATTACTCAAGGTCTTTGAAGGAATATTAATAATTTAAATGCAGTTCGAGAGAGATGAAAAATGGTGTAAAGTTATTTTAAATTATCATTATTATTAATGCTTTACAAGGGGCAATAAGTTCTTAGACTGGGTCTCTTCCCATGGACAGAACCAAAAGTGGTTACCATGATAAATGTGTTGTTTTGTAAATAATTTCTTCAATTATGGTGATTGTAATTCTTGTTGACTGTTATATTGTGAATTTTTAAAGTAAATATCATTCGTCGCGCAAGGAAATTTATGTGAATATGGCAGATACATGAAAGATCATTGTCCTTTGTAAGCTGCTTTAAAAAATTGGGTTGCAGATTTTAAGACAGGATAAACAGATGCCAAAGATGAACTTCATGTTGGAGGATCCATTTCTGTGTCCATTCCTGAATGCTATGCTTGATATGATTTTGGAGAATAGACAAATTGGGTTGAAATCACAACAGAAACTTTTGAACTCCTCCAATGAATTGATTATGGGAAAAATCACTCCCAAAATGGATCCAAAAATACCTATCACAAATGACTCAGGGTAACAACTTCCAAGTTGATTTGTTGTCACTTTGAAGACAATTCTTCTAACTTTTTGGATAATATTATAACTATGGACACATGGATCCATTACTACAATCCAGAAACAAATGAACAATCAAAGAAATGGAAACATGATGGTTTCATCCTTTCCAAAAATTGGCAGGGAATGTTCTCACATTTGTTTTTTGGAAAAAAGAAGGAATTATAATGACAAATTATTTAGAACAGGGTAAAACAGTAAATGGGGCATGTTATTTTGCATTACTTACCAAACTTTGTGAAAAATTTTGGAAAAATGCTAAGCAAAAATTTTCAAAAGTATGTGTTTCTTTTCTCTTCCCCCCCTTACTTTCTTTTTTTCCCTCTTCCCGTATCCCCTTTTCAGTTGTATTTCAATATAATGCACCCACCCACAAGTCCCTGATTGCAATGCAGAAAATTAATGAAGTTGACTGAATTGATTGACCATCCTCCCTATTTTCCAGATTTAGCCTCTTCATTCTTTTCTATTTCCAAAGCTAAAAGGTATTTAAAAGGGAAGAAATTTTGGTTGAATACAAACATCCTGCAAAGTGTATAGAGTTAAAAGGTGATTATGGTGAATAAATAATGATTTGTATCCCAGGTTTTTTTAAGGCTAAGAACTTGCCAGTATCCCCTTGTATATGTATAGTTCCCTGAAAGCAAAAAGAGAGCACCAATAAATAAAAATTAAGATGCTCTCTTTTTACCAACATGAAACATTCTTAATAACATCACTTAACAATAAATGATTCTCTTATTTGATATTATATTTGACTTACTTTCAAGCTGCATTGAAATAAAAGCAAATGTATATCACAGCCATTCAGCTCGAAGCAGATCCAGGTCACGGAGTACTGAAACCAAAACATCCTACAGAAATCCTGATAGAAGATGGCACTTCACTCATAGAGGGAGAGAAATTAGGTGGTCCAGTAGAAATTTCTCATCAGGCTATCATGGGTGGAGAAGGTACATTTCTTTTTATTTTTGTTTCTGAAGTACCGGCAGTATCTATTTGATGTTGTCCTTGAATAGTTGTTATAGGCAATCTGATTGTATCTGTGTTCTTTCTGTATTATATCTCTATTATAAAAGTATGTGAATCAAAATACCATTCATATAGCAGCATGTTGAATGCATGTATTAAGAAAATGTCAGGTGCATGCTTGATCCCAGTAAACAGTTTTAACTGGTGCACAGGACATTATTCAAGCTTTTAAAATGTATGAATTATAAAAAATTACGTCAGTGCTTTCTACCAGTACTTGCTATGAATTATTGCCACTGGTGACTTAAAGCATTGTTGTTTTATCATTCATTGTGTGCTAATTCAGAAATGCATACAAAGATTCAATTTTTTTTCATTAAGTTAAAATGTGTAATCAGTCTACTATGCCCCTTACATAATGGCAATCATTCATAAAATGAATTGTACCTAAACTTAATTACAACAATTGTCAGGGTGCTTATGTAGTAGATCTTTTAAATATGCATATTAAACTACTCCACATTAGAAATATTTTATCTTGTTTTTCATCTTTGTTTTCTGAGATTTTATTTTATATATATTTTCTGTTGAATGTTTTTCCTTAAGGTTTTCCTATTCTTTCTTTTACCTTTTTTGCCTGCATTACCATTCTAACTTTGCTTCCCATCTCTACTTTCTCATTTTTTGTGCAATTTTTCACATGCCTTTTTCTTTTGTTTCTCAAAATTTTATGCTTGCATTTAATAATAATGCTGAAAAGGGGAATTTAAAAGATTAAACTACTAAGAATTTGTATTATAAGCAAACATTAATTTATTCTTAATTAACTAGTGAGTCTATTTAATACTCTTATACTCCACTTATCATTAAATTATACAGAACATGTTTCACAGGCCTTCGCCGTCATCATCAACTGTGTGTGGACTACTGGATATGTTGTTTGTTGAATGGAGTTGGTGTAGCTCTCGTGGGCATTTTATAAACCTTTGGGTTAGTTTGTCTTCTGTTGGAATCTCAAAGTTCATAACCTAATCTTAATGTTTTTTTATAAAAAAAATTTTTTCCCCATATTCCCAGCCTCAAGGGTCTGTCTACGAATTTCACTAATTTGACTTCCATTTCTATATCATGTTTATCTCTCCAAAAGTGATATGCCACCGCTGATGACACAGTAGCTAATTAAGAATAAATTAATTGCTTCACTGTGTTAGTATGGTCATGAAATTGATTTTAAACATTAAATTACTTAGCCATCTTATTTGGCAGTTTAAATAAACACTGCATATTAAAGAAATGCTCAGCATTTACTAGAATTTTCATAAGTAAAAATTCCCCCATTGCACTAAATAAAAGGAAGATATGTGCTTTAGAGTTCAATAGAGAAAAAGGATCACTATGCATACATAATAAAGAAATGCTCAGCATTCACTAGAATTTTCATAAGTAAAAATTCCCTCATTGCACTAAATAAAGGGAAGATATGTGCTTTAGAGTTCAATAGAGAAAAAGGGATTACTATGCATAATTATAAAGAAATACTCAGCATTCACTAGAATTTTCATAAGTAAAAATTCCCTCATTGCACTAAATAAAGGGAAGATATGTGCTTTAGAGTTCAATATAGAAAAAGGATCACTATGCATACATAATTATAGATCTTATAGCTGTCTGAACATACATGTATAGTATCTGTGCTTTATGTGTGTTTAGATCACGTTCACCAGTACACATGAATAGACCTATTAGTGGAGATTGGCAGCTAACAGAGCGAGAAAAACAGCGTCAGGTAGAAGAGAGACGAGTTATATATGTTGGTCGCCTTGAAGAAGGAACAACTAAAGCTGACCTTAGGCGACGCTTTGAAGTTTTTGGGCCTATTGTTGATATTAGTGTGCATTTTAGAGAACATGGGTGAGTTATTTAGTATAGTAATCTTTCAGTAGTCGTGAATTACTACAAAGTGTTATTAAAAAGAATACAAAGATATTAAACATTTAAAACACCATTGATCTTTGACAGGATTCAAACCCTTATGCTTTTCCACACAGTAAGTGGTAAACTGTCACACTCATACATATCCCAACTTATCTTACAAGTGATATTCCCTTGAAGTGTATCCAATGTAGGCATTGGTGAATGATTTTAAGCTAATGTCCCTTTTCTGCACTTCAAAGAGGCTGAGAGTCAGTTATCACAGTGAACTATAAATTATGTAGTGGCTATAAGCTTCACATTATTAATAAATAGAAAGAAAATGTGCAAACGTTATATTTGTTAAAAAAGTGATTGAATCTTATCAGATATTACTTGGTTATAACTTTTTTTGGTGTTATTTGTTAGGGACAACTATGGCTTTGTGACATTTCAATACAAAGTTGATGCATACGAGGCAGTAGAGCATGGCAATGATGATCCTAATCTGCCTCATTATGATTTGTGCTTTGGTGGACGCAGAGCATTTTGCAAAACAAGATATGCTGATCTTGGTAAGTATGTTTTATTTCCAGTTTATCGTTGATTTCTATGTACATTTTTGATAGTGTTCCAATTTTATTTGCTGTTATAACTGTACAAACTTGATTTTACAGTCATTTAATTATTTTCCTTCATATTCCTCCTCCTCCTCCTCTTCTTCTTCTTCTTCTTCTTCTTCTTCTTCTTCTTCTTCTTCTTCTTCTTCTTCTTCTTCTTTTTCAATAACATTGCAGAATGTTGGTCCATTTTCTATTCAAAATGACATAAAATAGATGTTATTAATAGATACAATACTATATATTTTGGGATTAATAAAGATAATGTTTTGATAAATTTTAACCAATGTACCAATAACCAAAACTGTAAACATGTAAGACTTCCATAATGTATTTCTTAAGATGACACACAAAAAATCTTCTGAACACTTTTATGAATTTTATTTTGGGGAAACACTTAGCAAAGACTAATAGAGCTGTAGGGTGTGAAATCTCTAGAAACATTCTCTTTGTGGAGTGGCATCAGACATGCAAATTGTTCATTTCACTGTTCTTGTGAAAAGCATAAGCATGGCACCTATTAGCAGGATATTTTCTGTTCACATTTGATAATTTGCTGGAGCTTATGTATATGCATATCACCCACAAGAAATAATAACTTTATCCAAGAAAATTGTGGATCTGTCTGAAATTCTTAAGGCAAAATTCTTATAAAGGTTGAATTTTGAAAAGCCTTTGACTGTTGTTGAAGTACTTTATTATTGAAATGTAAACACCTCCATATTTGAATAAATTCATGTGATATATGTCGTACTAAACCTCTATATTTGTTCAAACCTATAGCGACTCGTAAGATTTCTAAAAATGAGAGTTCAGTAGACCCATAATATTTTATTTATTTTGCATTTGCTTGCTCCATTAGAATAATTATTGCAAACAATTTTTCATTTCTGTTGCATTTACTTCTGACCATTTTGGCTCTAGAACTTTTATCATATTTCATTTGAAAATAATATTATCAGTTTCTTCACATAAAATATAAATTATGCTCTGAAAAAAAGTGTGTTATTTCTGACACTTTTGTTGTTTAACCTCTGATTTTTCTAAATGAAGTGATAATCTCCCAAATCAAGTTATAATCACTTTTGCTATCATTATTACCAAAAAAAATAATCAGGAATGTCAGATAAAGTGCAATGCTGCAACATGATATCTTTAGTGCATATGAAAAATGTATGATTGCATCATCCATCTTCCATGCTTTAAATTTGCATCGATGCTCTGCAGTGTATTAATATTTACAACAGCAAATAATCTTATAATCTGTTGATGAAATCATCTTTAAAACTTGTACTGCATTCTGTAGTTTTCTCCTGCTTATTCATAAGTTTGCCTTTTTAGCAACACTTAATATTGTCAGTCACTATCACACAGCAAAGTTGAAACTGTTCTAAACTATTTGAAAATGAAAGTCTAAACCTAGTATACAATTACTTTTAGCAGAAATGCTATTAGGCTATTTTCATATGCTCTGCATTTGTGTATGCTTATTATTAAAATTGCAAAATTATGACCTTGCTGAGCAACATATCTGAATTAATTATTTGCTAAAATAAGAAAACACAATATCTTTAACACTGTTATGTAACACAATTAAAGCTTGGTTAGTTTATTGAATGCAGCAACAAAACACATCCACATTCTTGTTTCAACAGGCACCCCAAATGTTATTTATGAAAGGGCCTTCTGTTAAATCTTGCTGATAATTCTTCTTCTTCTTCTTCTTCTTCTTCTTCTTCTTCTTCTTCTTCTTCTTCTTCTGCTCCTCCTCCTCCTCCTCCTTAACATTTAACATTCAACACAGATTTAATTATTATTCAAAAGTTAATGGAAGAACTTAACAGCAATAAAATATGAACCACCTGGTGTAGAAATACGATTTTTATTTGCACATATTTAGAAAAATGTCACTTTATCTCTATCATTTGATTATCGGTCCTGGTGGTGTAGTGGTAACATACTGGCCTTCTAAACCCAAGGTCACGGGTTCAAACCCGGCCAGCATCCAGGATTGATGGATTTTTTCTGGCATAAAAATCCTAAGTATGGCTTCTTTCGGAAGGGAAGTAAAGCCGTGGGTCCTGTATCATACATTTACAGTACTAAAAAGAACTTCAAGCCTGAAAAAAGAGGCCTCTGAGCAAAATTTGTTGGCCATTTCATGCCCAGAATTGAATGGACGCTGATGACCCGAGATGTTAAAGAGCATACTTAAATAAAACGAATCAAAAAAAAATCTATCATTTGATATTTGTCTTAGTCTACATCACACATGGTATGCCATTTTTACTCTATAGCAACAGAAAATATTGTCCTTATTAGGCATTAGTACTGTATTAGTGGATATACTTCAAATATACTTCAAATATCAAAAGTTTAGAAATGCACTGTATTAGACTAATATTTAGTGAACTTTCTCATAACAGGCTAGTGTTGCATAGGATATTTATATGAATAGTTTTAAAAGATATCTAAAGAAGTGATCACTGATAAGCTGCTAATTAAATAAGTAGTCATTTGTAAATTAGGGATTTCATTGCATGTTGTAACAACTCCCAGTGAAAGAAATACCAGTGAAACTTATGCCATGAGTTTGTTGCTAGTTCATTTTCTCAGTATGGAGTAAAGTTTAAAGACACTTGCCTTGACATATATGTATATGATGGTGGCTTGATTCAAGAGAACAATTTCAGTTTTGCAGTGCACTCTATTTCGACATAGTCATTCAATGCACTTGTTCCATTTTTTCCAGGTTTATGATATCCTCATTTCAGTGGGTTTCTTTGAGGCCCTCAAAATAGTCTTTTACCTTCTGTTATCTCTTCGTTTGACTTAGATTTTTGTCCAGCCAGGACAGCTTTGAGTTTTGGGAATAGATGGTAATCTGAGTGAGATGAGGTGAATAGGGTGGATGTGGAAGCATTTTAAATCATATTTTGTTCAATTTGTCCAGAGTGATGTAACTTGAATGCACCTGTATTTCTTTTGGGCCATTCCTGGATGTTTTTCTCGATATCTGTCTTCAGGCTTTCCAAATGTGTGTATAGTATTCTGTAGTGATCCTTTGCCCCTTTTCCATGTAATCAATCAAGAAAATTCCTTTTGTATCCCAAAACTGAAGCCATAACTTTTTCAGAGCTCATTTGCTTCATACAGTCCAGTGTTATACCTTGTTCACAATGAAAATTTAAGTGTTAATGCAGCAATAATGCATGATGCAAACACATGTTGTGCTGAGATATCACATTGAAAACATAAGCGTTAGTGTAAACATCTAGCTATTACCTTCTAGATTGCACTTATGACATGCTTGGCCAACTGAATAATTATTGTATCTAATTATAAAATGATGGTGGTAGTGACAATTGTATAATTGTATAAATAAACAATTTCACAGATTTGGTGTAACATGTAAATTGTAATTTATTTCCTTTCATATTTTAATGGCAGATACCAGTAATTTATAACATTCTAGTTTTGCCCATTTAGCTTCCATACACACCAAAGCTAACATAACCTGAACTTAGTATTTAACCATTGTGATTATCAGAACTATGTCTTTTTCAGAAAATTAGGTATTTTTACAATATACTACTGCAAAAAGCAATATGTTTCTCACCTTAAAGGAAATAATAACTTTGTTCATTTATAAATACATTATATCATAAACATGCAAGCACACTTCATGTCTGTTGTGATTCTCTTCCATTTATTATCTTTATAGTGTATCTTTGATGCTTGTTCTGCCATGCTTGAACTCATTTGTCCATAGTCTAATGGACCATCATAGGATGGGCATGCATCACCCATTGTAGGCAAAATACTATCATAAATTTCCTTTGCTGTTTTCTTTTCCAGAAAAAAAGAATTGAATCACAACTCAAATTCCAAACTTATCCATTTTTCGCTATCATATGAAAAGCTTGAGTTTGAAACTGCCAAACAGTGAATTAACATCAGAATGACTTGTGGCCCTAGAATATTGATACATAGACAGCATACTGATGTGGCTATTGCCCTCTATTAGTATGCAAATCAATTTATTTACCAAACCACCCTCATACCAAATAAAAGTGTTGTGGGATTAGTCAGAGGAAAGATGGTGTTTCAGGGTTATAAAAGTGCTGATTTTAAGGAAGGGAAGTTGCATTAACTGGATACTGTAGTTGGGAAAATATTGTTACCTCACTAACAATGAACTTGTGTATTAATTGTATTAAATACTTTGCAGATGGTATGGCAAACAGTGAACCTTTAGGAGAACCACATGGATATGCACGCCAAATAAGACCTCAGAATAACGAAGACTCTTTTGATCTACTGCTGCGAGAAGCTCAGGCTAAATTACGTAAGCGCAAAGCTTGACATAGGTATATACTGTTAGAAAAGGTTATTAAGTATATTGTATCATTAGGGACATTTTTGAATAACTTAATGTTGTAGAGTAAATTTGGAATTTGATTCAGCTTGGATTTAAAGAGCTGTCTTAGTATAACCTTATCTGTCCTACTTGAGCTCTACCATCTTATGATTAATAAAGTATATGGTAGAATATATGGTGCATGAGTTGTCATGTTGAATTTGTTAATAGGAATTGTTAACTTGAAACTGCTTCATTAATGAAAGCAGATATGTGATAGTCCATTGGACATTATGGGAGAATTCATGGAAAATGCAGGCAAGGTATCTTAAATAGCTGAAGCATTTAATAATACAAACACATGGAATGAAATGTGCATGTTAATTATCCACATGTTTTAGTGTGGTTTTTTATTGTCATTAAAAACATCATCACTGTGCAAGTTTCATTAAAATCATTCTTTTCAAAATATTTTAGGTTTTAATATGATTATATAAGCTGAAAATTGTACTTTTTCTTTTCTTTTTTATGCAATCATATAGTGCCGCATCTTTGTTTTATATGTCTAAACAAAGAAAAGATCAGGCTGAAAAGTGTAAGCTCTTCAGTGCTTAATGTAAAAAAATAAAGAAAATTTGATTGGGAAGGGGTGGATAATCTGTGTATATTTGGCACTTTACTAATGCAATATAATAATCATCATGGCAATCACTGTTCAGTCTAAAAAAATTATGATGTGTCAAGATTTTATTTTTAATACATTACAATATATGATTTACATTTGCCATATGTACATTTATCAGCTTATTATGTGAATGATTATCAAGAAAAATGGGAAATTAAGCCATTAGTGTGTTATTGCAAAGTTCTAATTCTGAACCATGAACTTAACCAACGTATAAGGCTCATGTTTATTAATCTCATTTGAGAGTAAAGAATAATGCATTACATGAATATTAACTGTAAAAATTGCAAATTGACTTCATTGTCAGATTTCTTAATGTTGATATATTAAGAAGCTGTAGCATATATACTAGATCAATGAAAACAGTTTTCAAACATCTGCGATTGTAACCAAAAAGAACAAAACAATGTCTTGATTATTGTGCATAGAATTATATGTTAATGCCATATTTGTGCATAAGATAATCGGGGAAGTGATTGTTCAGTCAAGGAAATGGTACTAGCTGAATTTGTATGAACTAGTGTACTCAGTAAAGAATTGCTTTTAAATTAACTTGGCAGTCTAATTACTGAAACCTTTCTCCAAACCATTCCTTAATGGTCAAGTTTGTAAGCTAATAATGAATCATCCTGCATTCTTCTTCATTTGTTTTGCAGTGCTATTTTATTTTGTCTGTGTCTTAGCTATAGTTACCTATTCTGCCTTCTTTCATTTATTTTAAATGAAAACTTTAAAAGCTCTTTATTGGAAAGCTAAAAAATTATAAATATCAGCTTCCTCAATAGCCATTAGGAAACAACCAACCAATAAACCTTTTTGTAAATTTCTTCTACTATGCTATTTTATAATATTGGAGCTCCTTCCCATAAAGTTTGCTGCCTTAGCCCATGTTTGTTTACCTTTGCCTGTAGTGGCTACTTCTCCTTATTCAAATTGTACTAGGCCTCTCTAGACAATGGGATAGTTTTGTATTGTATTAGAATTTATGAAAAAACATTAATACTAATTCCAGTTTACTTATATAAGTAAATTAGACATGTTTTGGGGTCAGTTGCTCCCATGACTGACTGCTCACTGTGGTGGCTGGATCCTGAAGTGTTTCTGTCCAGACAACTGATGGTTCAAGTACGAACTGGTAGAGTTCATCAGCAGGTTGAATGTCAAAATTCATGAAATGTCCTCTATTTTTCAGGATGAAACATTTTTCCCAAGTAACTAGTTCCATTGGTTCTTGAAGTTCTTTCAATCAGACTAGCCTCTGGTTTAATTTAATGATTTTTGGGTTCAAAAGGATACTGTTGTATACTTTTGCATGCTAAACCTCTTTGTTTTTCCATATCATAGAACAGAAATTAGGACTTTACAAAATTGAATGTGCATATTGTAATTAAAATGCATAGGAAAAACAATGAGAATTTGATGAATTTGGAGAAAGGAGTATTTTAGGAATATTCATTGAAAACAAAATAAATCAGTAATAGCAGCATATTTTTGGATCCAGAAATCATTAAATTAAACCACAGGCTAATCTGCTGAAAAACCCAATAGAACTAGCTGCCTATCTTTGCCTCCATGGAACAAATTTTTTTCTTATCAATGCCTATGCATGCCAAAATGTTTGCCTATCTTCGCTTCCATGTACCAAATTTTTTTCTGCCTGTCTTAGTCTATCCGTACCTTTGCTTCCATATAGCCTATCTTTGCCCTTTTCCATATAAAAAAAATAGCCTATCATTGCCTGTTTGGATTAAAAATAGCCTTCTTTGCCTTTTTCTCCAAAAATTGTCTATTTTAGTCTATCTTACCTTTTTTTACCAAAAAATTGCCTATCTTAATCTATGCCTTTTCTTACATGAAAAACTGCTTATATTTGCCTTTTTCTGTAAAAAATTGCCTATCATTGCCTCCCCTTTTTTAAGAAAAAGTGCTATATTTACCTTTGTATATAAAAAAATTGCCTGTATTGGCCTTTTTCTATGAAGAAATAGTCTATTTTTGCCTTTTTCTACAAAAAATTGCTAATCTTTGCTTTCTTCTATGAAAAATAACCCATATTTGCCCCATCCTATAAAAAATTAGCTATCTTTGTATTTTTCTACAAAAAATTGCCTGTCTTAGCTTATATATATATTTGCCTTTTTCTATGTTTAAAAATTAGCCTATTCATGCATTTTCTACAAAAAATTGCCCTTCTTTGCCCTTTTCTATGAAATATTGCTTATATTTGCCCTTTTCTACAAAAAATTACCTATCATATATTTGCATTGAAAATAACAGAAAAGATAAGCTACATTTTTCAGGAAAATGAAAAAGGCTAAATTTTTCAGGTGATTAAAAAAGGAGAAAGATAGGCTTAATTTTTCCAAGAAATAAGGCAAAAGATAGGCTAATTTTTAAGGGAAAAGTTTTTTAAAAAAAAAAAAAGTTTATCAGGAAATTCAAAACAGAGATAGACTAATTTTTTTCAGCGTATTTTTGCCTTTTTCCCCGAAAAAATTTAACCTATCTCTTTTTTTAATCCCCTTGAAAGTTTAGGCTATTTTAGTAATTTTTTCCTAAAAGTTAGGCTATTTTTTCTTTATTTCCAGAAAAAAATTGCCTATTCAATCTTTTGCACTACTAATTTAGCCCATCTTTGCCTAATTTCATGTAAACTTTAGCCTAACTCAGTTTTTCCCCTAATATGTAGCCTATCTCTCCTTACTTGTTGAAAATTAAATGTATATTTTCCTTTTTTAAATTATCTGAAAAGGTTACCCTATCTTGCCCTTTTCCCTTAAAATGTTACCCTAACTTTGCCTTCTTTTCAATTCTCTGAAAAAGTTAGTATTTTCCCCCAAAATTTGGCCTATATTTGCATTGAAAATAAAGGCAAAGATAATGTACATTTTTCAGGAAAATGAAAATAAAGGCCAAGATGGATTAAATTTTTCAGGGGTTTTCAAAAAGGGAAAGATAGGCTTAATTTTTCAAAAATAAGGAAAGATTGGGGAGGATAATGAACACTAATTTTGGGGGGATAAACGTTAATCAAGGAATTCAAAACAAGAGTTAGGCTAACTTTTTTCAGCATATTTTTGCCTTTTTGCCCAGAAAGATTTAGCATATGTCTTCTTTGAATTCTCTTGAAAGGTTAGCCTATTTTGCCTTTTCTGAAAAATTACACTATCTTTGTCTTATTTTGTGAAAAATTTAGCCTATCTCAGTCTTTTGCACAACAAATTTAGTCCATCTTTGCCTTATTTTGTGAAAAATTGCCTGTCTCAGTTTTTCCCGTATTTGTTTAAAGTTAAACATATATATAAGCCTTTTGTAAATCCTATGCAAAATTTAGCCTCTCTTGCTCTTTTCTCCAAAAAAATTACCCTAAATTTGCCTTTTAAATTCATAAAAACGTTACATTTGCCTTTATTTTTAATTCTCTGAAAATGTTAGTCTATCTTTGTCATTTCTCACAAAAATTTAGTTTATGTTTGCATTGAAAATAAAGCAATAAGCTACATTTTTCAGGGGGGAAAAATTACCCAAAATAGTCTATATTTTTCAGGGGAAATATAAGCTTCAATTTTTCAAAAAAAAAAAAAAAGGCTAATTTTTGGAGAAAAATGCTAAAATAAACAAAATTTATCAATGAATTCAAAACAGAGATGAATTTTTTCATCCTATTTTTGTCTTTTTCCCTGAAAAATTTTAGCCACCTATCTCTTTTTTTACTTTCCTTGTAAGTTTAGTCCCTTGTAACTTTTTTCCCCAGAATTTAGGCTATCTTTGCCTTATTAAGTTAAAATTTTAACATATCTAAGTCTTTTGCACTACAAATTTAGTCCATCTTTGCCTTATTTTGGGGAAAATTTAGTCTATCTCAGTTTTCCCCTAAAATTTAGCTTAATTTTGTGTTATTTGTTGAAAAGTAAGCCTAGAATTGCTGTTATAAATCCTGTGCAAAATTTATCTTACATTGTCAATTTCCCAGATCAATTTACCTATACTTTTGCCTTCTTTTAAGTTCACTGAAAAAATTAACCCCTCTTTGCATACCTTTGTTTTTATTTTCAATTCTCTGAAATTATCCCCAAAGTTTAGCCTATATTTGCATTGAAAATAAAGGCAAGGATAAGCTACATTTTTTTGGGAAAATGAAAATAAAAGTTAAAATAAACTAAATTTTTCAGGGGATTTAAAAAAGAGAAGGATGAGCTTAATTTTTCAAGAAACAAGATGAAGAAAAGGCAATTTTTTGTCGAAAATAAACTACATATATCAGAGAATTCAAAATATAGATAGAATAACAAATTTTAGCATATTTATTCCCTTTTTCTATTAAAAAATGAAATTATCTCTTTATTGAATTCCCTTGAAAGTTTAGCCTATTTTAGCCTCTTTCCCCCAAAAGTTGGACTATTTTTGCTTTATTTTGTGAAAAGATTAGCCTAAATCAGTTTCCCCCATAATATTTAGCCTATCTTTGCCTTATTTGTAGAAAATTAAGCCTATACTTGCCTTTTTTAAATCCTCTGAATAATTTAGACTATCTTCCCCATTTCTCCGAAAATTTATCCATACTTTACCTTCTTTTAAATTTGCAAAAAATTAGCCTATCTTTGCCTTTTCTCACAAAAATTAGCATACATTTCCCTTTATTTTCAATTCTGTAAAAAAGACTTATCTTTACATTACATATTTTTTTTATGAAAAATGCCTATCTTTGACTTTTTATACAAAATTGCCTCTCTTTTTTTTTTAATGATAAATTGCCTACATTTTTATTTAAAATGATAACATTATGGGTAACTTATTTACACACTTCACTTACTATGTTTTTCTAAGTTGGAACAATGTTTTGGGAACCGGCGTTCCCATTCTCAGCTGTTGACCCAGAGGTGTCTGATCTGATGCCCATGTTGGTCCCCTGCAAGTTATGTGAACTGTGGTGATCTCTGGTGGATCTGAAATGAATCTAGAAAGGTAATCCCACGGCAGAAGGTCAAAATTCATTTGTGATTTTTTGATATTTTAGGATGAAAATATTCTCCCAGTTGGCCAATTCAAATGGGTGCTTTATTTCTTTTAGAAGTTTTATTTCTGGGTTTATTTCATGATTTTGGCTCCAATAATGATGTGCCACTGCCGATTTTTCCGTCTGTTTAAATTTGATGTTTCTAAAATGTTCTTTCTTCCAAATTGTCAAATTTCTCTTGGTTTTTCCTATGTATATTTTGTATGAATCATTACCTATCTTTCTTTTGTCGGTCTTGGTGGTGTAGTGGTGACCTTACATGTCTCCTAAACCCAAGATCACGGGTTTGAACCCAGCCAGGACTGATGGATTTTTTCGGGCGTAAAAATCATAAGTATGGCTTCCTTCGGAAGGGAAGTAAAGCCATGGGTCCCATGTTGTACATTTACGGCACGAAAAAGAACCTCAAGCCTGAAAGAGAGGCCTCTGAGCAAAATTTGTTGGCCGTTTCATTCCCTGAGTTGAATGGGACGCTGACGACCTGAGATGTTATAAAGCGTCCATAAATAAATCTATTAAAAAAAATTCATTACCTATCTTTCCATTTTTGTATGAAAAATAGCCTATTTTAGTCTTTTTCCTGTGAAAAATAGCCTATCATTTGCCTTTTCTATGAATCAATCCTATATTTGCCTTTTTCTACGAAATATTCTTTATCATAGCCTTTTTCTATTGGAAAAATAGGCTATCTTTGCTTTTTTTTTTCTATTAAAAATAGCCGATCTATGCATTTTATACAAAAATACTGCATCTTTGACCTTTTCTACTAAAATTTGCCTAATTTTGCCTTTTTCTACCAAAAATCATAGGCATATTTGCCTTTTTTAATGCAGAAAAAAATGTTTGCCATTTTCTATTAAAAATATATATATATTTGCCTTTTTCTATGAAAAATACCTATCTTTGTTTTTTATATGAGAAAAACACCTATCTTTGTCTTTCCATATGAAAAATTACCCTTATTTGTTGTGAATCATTAGCTACCTATCCATTTTTATATGAAAAATGTTGTAATTTACCCTTTTCTCTATGAAAAATTGCTTGCCATTGTCTATGAAAATTGCCTATTATCCTATGAAAAATACCCTATCTTTGCATTTTACTATGAAGAATTGCCTTTCATGGCCATTTTATATGAGAATTTGCCTATCTTTGCCATTTTCAACCAATTGCTTATCTTAGTCTATAATTCTACAAGAGATATCCTATCTTTGCCTTTTTTAATGGAAAATTGCCTATCTCAGCTTTAATTTTTGAAATCTTTGCCTTTCATTATAAAAAATAGCAGCCTATCTTAGCATTTTTCTTTGAAAAATTGCCTATATTTGCCTATCTTAGCCTTTTTCTTTAAAAAATTGCCTATATTTACCTATCTTAACCTTTTTCTTTAAAAATTGCCTATATTTGCCTTTTACTGTGGAATTTAACATATATTAGCCTTTTTCTTTGAAAAATTGCCTATATTTGACTTTCACTATGGAAAATAGCGTATCTTAGCCTTTTTGCTATGGAAAATAGCCTATATTTGCCTTTTACTTCGAAAAATTGCCTATTTTAGCCTTTTTGCTATGGAAAATTGCCAATCTTAGTATTTTTACTATGAGAAATAGCCTATTTACTATGGAAATTAACCTATATTACCCTTTTTATTTTCAAAAAAAGCCTATCTCAGCCATTTTGCTATGGAAAAATTGCTGCCTTAGCCTGTTTACTATGGAAAATTGCCCATCTTAGCCCTTTTTACTCTGGAAAATAGCCTATCATTGTCTTTTATTAGGATTAATTGCACATCTTGGCATTTTTACTATGGAAAATAGATCATCTTTTCCTTTTTCTTGGAAAAAATAGCCTATCTTTGCATTTTTACATGGAAAATTGCCTACCTTTGACCTTTTGTGCTAAAAGTTTATCTTTCCTTTTTTTCTATAAACAAATTGCCTGTCTTGGGCTTTTTCTAGGAAAATTTCCTTTTCTTTCCCTTTTTCTGTGGAAAAAGGGCCTATCTTTACCTTTTTCTGAAAAACAGCCTATCAAGATGGGCAATTTTCCATAGTTAACATGGTAAGACAGGCAATTTTTCATACAAAAATGGCAAATAGGCAATTTTTCATAGTGAAAGGCAAATATAGGCTATTTGTCCAAAGAAAAAGGCTAAGATAGGCTATTTTCCATAGCGAAAAGGTTAAAATAGGGTAGGCTATTTTCCATAGCAAAAAGGTTAAAATAGGGTATTTTTTCATAGTAAAAGGGCTAAAATAGCCTATATTTGCCTTTTTGAAAAAGTACCTATCTAGCCCTTTTTACTCTGGATAATAGCCTATCTTTGCCTTTTATTAGGATTAATTGCACATCTTAGCATTTTTACTATGGAAAATAGATCATCTTTTCCTTTTTCTTGGAAAAAAATAACCTATCTTTGCATTTTTACATGGAAAATTGCCTACCTTTGACCTTTTGTACTAAAAGTTTATTATCTTTGTTTTTTTTTCCTATAAAAAATTGCATGTCTTGGCCTTTTTCTAGGGAAAATTTCCCTATCTTTGCCTTTTACTATGAAAAAGTGCCTTTCTTAGTTATTTTCTGAAAAACAGCCTATTTATCCTCCACATAAGTACTTTTTTGCCTACCTTTCCTCCACATAGCAAATTTTTTGCAAATCTTCATCTTTGGGTAATAAATTTTTGCTTATATTTGCCTCCATATATAAAATTTTTTTGCCTATCTTAATTTTTCTTCTTCTTAGACGTATCAATAATACCGTAAATCAGAGTTTTGGATGACAGCAACACTTGGAAAAATTTAAATTTTGGTTATCACTAAATTGAAGAAACATTTATTTAAGAACACCACTTTACAAGAAATATTTTGTATATGATTTCATTTCTATATGTTAAGAGTTCTTCAAATATAACCAGCAGATTATAGATGTTTAGTCACATTCTTGTCTAGTTCACAATCACTGAATGATCCATTGTCACTTTGTTGTCAATGCAAAGGCATCCTTCGACACCAAAAACGTGCTCGAAAGTCATCTGAACAGGTAAGGAATGCTGGTGCAGTGGGAGAGTGTACTATAAGTCGAACAGGACCATTGTGACCTACAATAAAACACAAACAATAAATTGATATCATTGTATGATTCAGTTGAACTACACACTCTTAAAGCTTCACTTACTTTTCGTAAATGTATGGAACTGGTTTCAAGAACATTTAGTTCCCATCTTCAGCCAGGCTAAAGTTCAACTGTCGAATCATTCGTTGAGCTGTGGAAATGTATATTCTGCTCTGGTGGCGGTGTGATAAACTTGTAGTTTATGTTTTCATCCCCGGCAATGTCGAAGTTCATTATGCTGTCTTTGTATTTGTAGATGTAGATTTTCTCCCAGGTTGCTAATTCCGTAGGTCCTTGTACTGATTTTAATAATTTTGCTTTATTTATTATGTCGTGATTTTGTGTCCAAAAATGATATGCTACTGCTGACACAAAATCATGACATAATAAATAAAGCAAAATTATTAAAATCAGTACAAGGACTTACGGAATTAGCAACCTGGGAGAAAATCTACATCTACAAATACAAAGACAGCATAATGAACTTCGACATTGTCGGGGATGAAAACATAAACTACAAGTTTATCACACCGCCACCAGAGCAGAATATACATTCCCACAGCTCAACGAATGATCCGACAGTTGAATTTTAGCCTGGCTGAAGATGGGAACTAAATGTTCTCGAAACTGGTTCCATACATTTACGAAAAGTAAGTGAAGCTTTAAGAGTGTGTAGTTCAATTGAATCATACAATGATATCAATTAATATGATTAGCTTCACTGTGCAAGTTCCAATTTACATTTAAGTAAAAAAAAATAACAAACAAACAATAAAGTTTTATTTGTAAACAATTATAGTACAAATACTTTGCATCCATATCATTTATAAATTGTAACAAATGCCTAGAGTGACAATGGAAATGAAGGAAGCTAACTGGAGTATGCCAATTATCTATTTTCTGCATTATTTATAAGTGTTCTAGGTTTTCTCACCAAGAGAAAGTAGGTGTTTGCGAGAAGCATTTCTTGAATTCCAAGCACATAAAGATGTTGTGGCTTCATCAGGAAAGAGAACATAATCTTCAGTATGATTGAACACTGCCTGTGCTTTATGCTCCTGTTTTCCTGAAATTAAAAAAATTAAGTAAAAGTGGAGAGGAAAACCAGGATTACTGATCATTTCTAGCTAAATGTAAATGCTATGACCTCTTCCAGCTTATACTGCTTAGCTCCAGATTCCATTTTCCTAATGGCATATAATCTTCATGCAATGCAAATTGAAGGGATTTAAAATGAGCAATGCAACAATCCAGTTTTTCAGGACAAGTATAGCTCACGAGCACTTAAAACTACCCTAGTTATCCTTTGGCTTCAGCAAACATTTCATATCCTTAGATTAAACAAATAGTTAAAGAAACATGCCCAGATGGAAATATCAACAATCTGCAGTTGTAAAGATACAAAATGTAACAAAAGCTCTTAAGATCTCATAGCATTCTAAAACTTTGTTTCCAAAGATCCTAAAATATCACCTTTGTGCATACTAAAACATTGTGCATAGTTACATTGGCACAGGTTCAAAAAATATTATTAATATGTAATATCAGGTCAATGGCTATCACTATAAGCATAAAAATGAATTGTTAATAAAATACTTCAAAAACATTGTCTAATAATCCCTTAAAGTTTATTGTTTTCCTGCAGAACTTATTGGTCTTTGGCTTGTTGGTATGGAAGTTACAGAATCTTATCAAGAAACCAAATGAATAGTACAATATACATACAAGATTGTCTTCATTTTTATGGAATTGTCTAAATGGGTGGGTCATAAATGATGTTACAAAATGTAAATGTTTAAGAGAAATGAAATAGGTGATGATGCTTTGAAATTAGTCATTTTGAAAGAAGTAAATTGACACTTTTACATTCCTGAGCCATCACTCATTCCAATGAGCAAAATAAAATAACATACTGAGTTGACTATCAAATGTTTTGGTAGTGGTTGGGATAAAAAAATGCTTTATTTTATTTTTAAAAAAACCATAGAAATATTGGCAGCCTTGGCAATGAACATGGGACTGTGTGGTTGCCAGAAGGTAAGGCGTGGCAATAATTATAATTACTGACTTACATTAGTGCTACATTCTATATTATTATTTTATGACACTAATTTAAACTAATTTATTATTATTATTATTATTATTATTATTATTATTATTATTATTATGTATTCATAGTTCACCAGATTTATTTATTACTAATAATTATAGTCCATACAGGAATTTCTTTATACTGTAAAAGCAAGAGATATACATCACAAGAAATTAATATATGAAATTAATTTAATTTGTTTAATGACACTACAATATTTCTGTCTTGATTTCATTTCTGTACCATTTTAAAAATAAATCAGTATATCAATTTGTATGTTATTAATTATATTTTAACTATAATTTTAACAGCAAATTGATCAAACTACATTATGCCCAAAATAAATCTGGTAATTTCTAAGAATTAAAATTTGCCGTGATTTTGTTCTTCATATTATCTAATTCCGATTATTTAAAGTTAAGATTCAGAATTTACCTTTTATCAATAGATTTAATTATTTTCTTGTAATTTTTTTTTAAAGAAATACAGTTTGCAACAATGCTGCTTATATGGAGTTCAGATTATTTAAAGACTGCCTTGATAGCACTGTCTACTGTCATGCTTATTAAAAATATACACAAGTTTTGTCAATGATTATATTTATTAAAACTAATTAAATTATACCCCATGCATATCCACAATAATACAGAACTATTTTCAACACAAAATATATTACAACACATGGTTGAAGTTATGGTGTGCACTCATGAGCTGGAGGTCTACATTTTCATTCCCACCAGGACCATTCTTCCTGATGAGGTTCTTCTCAGGTTTTCCTCACTCCTCATATATGGCTATGCCGAGGAGGTACCCGAAACTTAGGCCTGGAATGCTTACTTCCTTTAAAAAATCATTTCCCAGTTTATCATTTCATCTTATGTATCATCAGTATGCACCACCTGTGATGCCTCAGTAGTTAAAAAACACTATATATATAGTCAAAATACCATTGGAACTGTCATTGGAAGTTATAAGCAAATCACATTATGATGAATATATATATATATATATATATATATGAAATATAAAATAACACAATGAAATGTAACTAAAATAACAGTAACTAGATAGGAAGAAAAATGTCTTCTTGCCTAAGAAGAGTACGAGCTGTTCAACATATTGTGACAGAAAATCTGTGACTTTCCAAGTGTTTTATCCTTTTTCTTGTGATCTAGATATTGTTATACATATAATTTTGTTGCAACATAACATACCTCAATGTTAAAGCAGCTAATTTATTACATTCTGAGCTGCCTTTTGAAAACATGCTAATGCATGAGAAGGTTAAAGAATCTGTCAACTGGTATTGATAAATTGGTTTTTGCATCAGTTTTTTTTCTAGCATGTTTTAGTTTTATGATTATTGATTCTTGTGATAGAGAAAATTTATTAAACATAAAAAATTATATTCAAACTAGATTACCAGCAAAGACTTCAAAGTATTTTTTAGTTTCCTTTTGTGAGTTTATTAGTCTATTTACACTTTTTCTTTTTTGGAGGGGTCTATAAACTACTTTTTGGAATAAACACCCATGCCTATCCCTGCACTTGGTCTCAGAATAATTTCTTTCTTTTCCCTCCCTCCTTCCTCAAGCTGTTCCAAATGACAATGTCTGAATTAACTGATAAGTTTCATAGTGAATGTGACAAAACTTAGGTAAAAAAAAACAACTGATAGAGAATTGCAGTATTTGATATTCTCTCAATGAAGAAGAAAGAAATTATTCTTAGCTCTGGGGCATTCCCTAATATCTGTACATTCTATTGATTTTCATTTTTTTTCTAAAACAATGTATGTTGTACTTTTAAGTTATTAATATGTAAAATTCAGATTATATATTAATTTATCTTTAGCATCACTGTTACCCTGCCCTAATTCACCTATTAATGATTTTAAATAATAATTATCTCAAATTATGGATTGAGCTAGCTCCTGTTATAAATTAGCAGGAATGACATGTTAAATTTGTGGAGAGTTTTTTTTTTTTTTTTTTTTTTGCATAAAAAAAACCTGTACCTGTCGTTCCTGCTCCAGTGTATGCAATCAGACAACGACTGGTGGACAGCTCCCACAATTTAATTAATGAATCTTTCCCAGATGATAGCAGATACTGTAACAAAAATAATCAGTAACAAGAAATTCTTTTTCTGTACTTCAGATATCAAACATGACATAAGAGAGTTATTTTCAGGACAATAATTTTGGTATAATTATCAAGAATTAATAACATCATTAGCCTGAGAACCTGGAGTGCAAAAGCTACCTGGTGTCACCCTCAGGCAGCTCTGTGCCCCCTGCTTTTACAATATTGGTTTTAGATCAATGCTAGAATCAAATGAGCCGCAGAAGTAGCTGATGAAATGCATAAATCACTTTACATTTCAGGTTCCAGAACAAATCACAGTATGAGGGTTATTAAATAATGAACGATAATTGTTTCCTGATATCTTATTCATCCTCCAAATTTTGGTTTTAAAAAGCCTTCAACCTCTTAGACATAAATATTAATGCTTTATCATGTGGTTAACTAGAAGTATCATACAGAAATGCTAAAATGTGTTGAGGTTAGGAATCAAATCTCTGTAATTAGATAACCATTGAGATTCAGATGGCAGTAGTTCACAATATGTTCATTAGCTTAATGGTTAGAGCAGCAATTGCTACACCAAGCCAAATTATACTATGCCTACAAAGGATCGCAGTATGTTATGATGACTTTGGAACTCTGTCCATCACTTAGAATGAACTGAATTTGAATATTCGATTCATTCGCAGAATTTTAAGTTCTCATCTCTAATCGTCTATTGCTCATTTACTTCTTTTACTTGTTTACTGTTCCCTCTCAACCATTTCTTTCTCACTTTCTTTAAAATATTCCTGTTTCTTTACATTTTTTCTCCATGCTTAAAGCCATGATCTTATTCCCAACTATTTCTGTTGGATTGCTCCATTCCTCCAAAAGTGATTCCTCTTCAAATAACCATTTCTTTACATTCTAATAAATATGCCACCACCATTATCTCCACCATTAAACATATTTCTAAATAGAAACTTCCAACTACTCCTTTCAACTTTACAACTACACTTTCGACTCAAGAAAATCCGCTGTTATCCTAATTACAATATTCAATATATTTTTCTCTTCCCCCAAGTATATTTTATGCATCTATATAAACTTAAGGATTTTTTATTTAATAAAGCCACCAAATACTTTGTGTGCTCCAATATATTTGATTCTTGGCTTAATTTCTTTCCGTAACCTTTCTCTTTTAATTTTCTATATTTCCATATTTCTCCAATATCAATTCTTTCCAAAATCTCCTTAACTGTATACTGACCCTGGTCAACACAACATATTCCAGTATTTTTGTATTCTTTGGTGGGTCTTGGGAATAATTTCTGCAGTCTTCATTACTTTTTCTGAAGCACCTTCCACATAAGTGCTTCTTCAATTTTGGTTAGGTGGTTGGGGGGGGGGGGGATCACATACAGCCAAAGTCTGTACTATAGAAAGATGAACATTTTTTTATTTTTTATTTTGGTGTGGTATTCCAGGACTACTTTGTATAACATTATTTTTGCCTGACATCTGCCACCATTTTGGCATTTTGATGATGATTTCCATGTTGAGTTTTGCAGCTTACTTTTAGGATCAAAATGACTAAATCAAGTTTCATCTTCTATAGAATCCTTATCTTCCATCTCAGATATAAATATCCATGCACACACAGTTTTTTTTGTGATCAAAATATGCACCAAATATTTAAAATTAACTTTAAAAATAAATATGGATAATTTATGTAAAACTAAAATTAGGCAGTCTACCATTTTCCTCCCTCAACTTTCCATTTTTAATATGCTGGCAATATGTAAAAAAATCCACACCAGTAATATATATTGTTGTTACTATTATTGTTATTATTATTATTATTATTATTATTATTATTATTGAGAGAACGTAAGCTGTCACTGTCGGAGTCATAGATGTAACTACAATTTCCTTTTGGGCTGTTGAAGAGGCTCTCAAACTAAACAGCAACTGGTATCCAGCAATTAAAAACAAAGCACAACACACAACACATGAAAACATAGTGAGCCTATTACAAGAGAACAGCAGCATAGGAGATGCAAGGCTCCTCCCATCAGCCGACTGACCACCGCCCATCCCGGACCAATCAGCGGAGAGCACTGGCAATATAAATGTGGCAATTCTGACAGCCAACACTTCTCCATGCCAATGAAGATGTCTGCCGTAGTTGCGGACGAAAGTCTGGAATTCTCATCTCCAGCAGACCACAGCGCAACAGCCCAGAAGAAATTATTATTATTATTATTATTATTATTTTTATTTTATTCATTTAAAACAAAACTAAAATTTACAGAAATTCACCAGATTCACTGTGATATTTCACTTCTTTTAGCTAAAAAAGAAGATTTTGGCACTCTCAGGAAACCTGTTTCTTACTTTTTAAACAATAAAACAGTAAATATTGTACTTAAAAAGCTGTTGACAATGGAGTGGTAATATAACCTCAACTTAGGTATTCATTTTTTACACTAAACTCCATTCACTTGCACAAAAGTAAGACGCGTTTTGGGAGAATCTCTCCCATCTTCAGTTGCTCACTGAGCCGCCATTACTCGAAACTATGGCTGGACAAATGGATGTTCCTGTGGTGGCCTCTGTTGGTTGAAGTAGGAAGTTGCTGAGCTCATCCATAGGAACTTCCTACTTCATCCAACAGAGGCCACCACAGAAACATCCGTTTGTCCAGCCATAGTTTCGAGTAACTGCGGTTCAGTGAGCAACTGACGATGGGAGAGATTCTCCCGAAACGTGTCTTACTTTTGTGTAAGTGAATGGAGTTTAGTGTAAAAAATGAATACCTAAGTTGAGGCTAATAAAACAGTAATTTTGTCATTGTTGAATCGCCAAATATAACAAGAATACTTCTTTCCTTTATCAAAAGGATGACACATTCACAGCAGTTGAAATACTAACAGCTGTATTTTGTGTTGAATAAAAACAACTCGTAAGTGTCAATCTATGCACATGGCTGAAAATAATATTACAGTTTTGGCTCTGTAGAACACAGTTCATTAACAAAATTGTAAGTTTTGAACACTAAAATTATTATGATTCCATAAAAATTAGTGATATTAATAAATTTACTGTAAAATTCTGAGCCTGTGTATAAAACTCTAATTTTTTAAGTGCAATGACAATATTGTTCTTCACATGTCAACTCCATTGTGACAAATGCAAAACTAAGCATGTCCTAACTTGAATGCATAGCATTGTTTCAAACATGAACTAAACTGAATGAAATTGTTCATTAACAATACAACATAAAATCAATTATAATGCTGACAATGTGCAAGTTATAACCATTCATTATTGAGCAGCCCTTGTATGAAGTGCAATCTGGGGTGGATAAATCAGCAGTAGCAGCTCACTTTTGAACCAAAAATCATGAAATAAAACAGGTAAATTAAACTGCTGAAACATCTTCACAACCCAATGAAGTCATCCACTTGGGAAAAAATTTTCATATTAAAAAATAAAGAAAACCTAATGAACTTCGGGTTTACTCCTATGGATGAACTCAGCAATTTCCTACTTCAACGAACAGAGGCCACCACAAGAACATTCGGGTGTCTAGCCATCGTTTCGAGTAACAGCGGTTCAGTGAGCAACTGAAGATGGGAGAGATTCTCCCAAAACACGTCTTATTTTAATCTAAGTAAGCAGAGTTTAATATGAAAAAACAAATACCTAAGTTTAGGATATTTTACCACTCCATTGTCAACAGCTTCGTAAGTACAATATTTATATTATATATTAATTACTAGTTGGGTCAACAGCTGACGATGGGAACAGTGGGTTCCTGAAACATGTCCTAACCCAAAACAGTGAGTGAAATGTGTAAGAAATTTACCCTCATTGTATTAATTAATATTAAAACAGAATATATATTACTAAAGTGTAGCACAGTTATCAATGTGGAAAAAAATGTTATTCTAAAAACCCAAAATCTTGTCATGAACTTTGAGATTCTGACAATGGATTGTTTGGCCATCAGATGACATCAGTTAGTTTACAGCTAATCATAGAAGCAAATATTCATGAAACAAGTGTTACATTTTAAACAATGACATGTAAGTGTTACTACTGTCAACTGCTATTATCAAAGGAGTTGGTGATTAAGAACATTTTTTGATGAGATTCAACTAAGGGGATTGGGTGAGTATATATGGAAAATAAGGTTGAAATGGAAATGGTCAGTGGAAAAGAGAATAAACTGAGTTTAGTTAGGAACCTTTTTATCAGTAGGTAGTTCTACAGTTTGGAATTTGTTCTTTAATTAGGAGTTATGCAGAGATTGAAAATGTTTATTACAGGAATTTATGAAGTGAGTGGTTTGGGTCAGTATGCCTAGACCTCTTCACTTATTCTGCTGGATATAAAAGTATATATTTTTTCCTCAAGGCCTTTTTAGTCACTATAGGCCTTTGGCAACCACTGCATCCTCTATCTCGAACTTGCGACATCTGTGGTAGAGTGCAGTATTGCAGGAGAGTATGTGATCACAATACTGCTTCCTGCTGGTAACATCATGTGGTGGTTCCATCAGAGATCGCCATCTCTATTAGGCAGCTTCCCAATTATCCTCAAAAAGTTGGGTGAACCTGGTTCCAGTTATCCCTAACTTTCTATAATAATATATGTGATTGTAATAATTTCTGTTAGTAGATAAATTTATTGATTGTTAGTTGGAAGGGAACTGTCTTTGAAGATGTTACTTATTATTAGATATAATTTTTGTTAAATAATAAGATAAAGGTTAAATACATGTCTCCTGAATATTCCAGTGGAGACTACTGATGAGCCAGAGATAGGTATATGTACTGAGGAGTAAATTATTCATTGCAAAATGATTTGCTATAATTACAATGAAATGTTTACATAAAATTTGTAATGTGCAAACTTAGAAACTAGCCAAGGTCAGAACTAGGAGGATTGTAATATTTCTCAGCACATTAATAAATAAATTTTAAAAAAATGATAGTGAAGATGATTTATTTTATATATGGAACAAATATTCATATATTAAAAACTACACTTCTTCTGAAAAATTTTGCATACATAAACAACTGATCCCCAGCTAAAGCTAGAGATAATCAGGAAATTGTAGACAAAAGCTTCTCCAACTTTGCTTCTTAGTATATTATTTATGAACAGACATTGTGAGGCAAGTTTTAAAATAACTGAATTTAAGATATTATGATAAAGTTATGGCAAAAGGAGCAAACTGTATACAAAGATTTTTGTTTGAACAACTCACTAGAGACCTACCACTTAACAGTACGATAACACTACTGAATAGAAGACAGTTTCACATCTTTCAGTATGCTGCTGTCAGTTATAAAACTTTGAAAAAAACATATAGAGTCCAGCTTAGAAGCACATTTTATAATTTCTTCATTAGAGAAGCATTTTGTGAACTCAAACGTCAGCTTCAGGGTAAGAATAAGGACTTAGGACAGATAATATCCGAGTCAAGGATTTTCCATAAAATTTGATTGGTTGAGAAAAAAAAAGTTTTATTTGAAATACAAACGATTTTCTTGATTGAAACACAATGTAGAACAACAGCTTTTTATGTTTTTATTCCAATTAAAATGAGGCTGAAATTCTTTCAAGTTTGAATATGCAAGTACAAGAAAAGAAAAAAATGTATGTGTCTGCAGTTCATTGTAATCATCCACTATGGACAATGACGCCAAGAAATTTTCCATTTGTGCTGTTAAGATGCTCTATGAGGAAATGGAACTCATAGTTTTTCAAAATGATTTGATACTGAAGCCTGTTGTCTCAAGTTTAGCATCTAAATGGTCTCTTGAGGAAAATATCCTGGTTTGGTTCAGGTTATACTTACGAGTGAAGGCACTGTTCTACTCTTAACCATCTATGCAATGCCTATTTTTTTTGACATGAAGGTGATTAAAAAAAAAAACAATAAGGAAATATTTACAAATAAACAAATGCACAAATGCTTCAGAGTAGATACCCAACATACAATTAGGCTAGCAAATTAAATATTCTTTTCACTAACAAATAATGCTAAAGTTTTCTAATTTTAATATTACATTTGTTATGTGCTCATCTACATTGCTAACAATTATTCAGAAAAATTAACAGCTCTATACTTAGTATTAAACATCACTGTTACAAAAGTCCACTGTATTTAACTAGCTCTATACTTGTAAAAAAAGTTACAAAAAATATATTTCATTTTCAGACAGACAACCAATTTTCTATAAGGCACATTTCCCTCTTTTTAATGTTATGAATTTATTATGTACCATGTGCTTCAATCAGCCATCTGCCAGCCATGCATATGGGCTGAAGAACCAAACCTCCAGTATTATCGATCTGTAAGGTCCCGGTTCAAGGTCATAAAGGGTGTTCTTCCAAGAAATCTCTACATTGTGTAACACAGGATATAGGCAGTTCAAAAAGCTCAGTCATGAAGTCTTACAGAATGGCTGTAGTCCAAGAATTACTTGGTTTTCTTACATGGTTATGTTTATTCACAAAATACTGGAGCAATAAAAATGTGCAATTCATCAAATTCCCCTTGCATGATGAAAAAGAGTGTTGTGTGTGTGGTGTACAATTAATAGGGCCAATGTTTTTTCAATGCACCATAAATTCAGAGAAGTATTGTGTGCAAATACCCACACTATTTTTTTTTTAACAATATCCATTAATGAGAAAAAAACAGATCTTTTCAGTAAGTTTCGGCCACAGCCTATAATGTCCATGATTCTTTAAGGTTTCTAAGGAAGACTTATAACTAGAAGTTTCTTCCGGGCTTAGGAGCCGTGGTCTGTTGGAGCTAAGCCCAGAAGAAACTTCTAGTTAAGTCTGACTCCGGCCGTGAAAGCTTCCGACTACTCATGACTTTCTAAGGAAGGTTTTGATGGCAATTATTTCTGGAGGGTAATGGCCAACACATTTCCAAAGATCTTACTATGGGTAAGCTTAAAAAATACAGTCTATAGAAATAACTCTCACATTATGGATGAACTAAAGGACAATATATCAAAAAAATTTTAAGTATTTTGGAAGCAGGACTTTTGTATACAAAAGTAATTTTATCAGATGTCTGGAATGCCTGAATGTATACAGACATGTTTTTAAAAATTTGTTATAGTTAGGATTAGTATTCATTATAACCTAAATATAAGATTAAGTACATGCCTTTATTCATCAAAGCTATACGAGCATTTCATAAACTAGGCGATTTACAGTTAAGTTGGAATCTGGGTGTTAGTTGAGACAATATGGGTTAAAACCAAGTCACATTTTCTTTCTATATTGCTTAGCACCAATTAAACATATGAAACTATAATTGAATTATTTTAAATTTGGATATAGTTTATTAGCAGAGAGATTTGGTAACCCTGGTAACCTCCTAAAACTATATGAATAAATATGACAGCTCTTTTTCTTAAGCACCATGGTCCAGATTTATTATACATTTGCCACATGAACTTACCTTTCCATTTTTGGAAAATCTCACTGAGCACACCTCTGCACCATCATGTGCTTTCATAAATGTATTCACACATCTGTTTGATACCCCATCCCAGATCTTGATACTCCCATCACGACCGGCTGAAGCATATGTCTTTGCATCTGGAGAATATCTAAAATCAATGAAAGAACAAAGTTAAGCTGTGGATGTGTGAAAAAAAAAGTTCACCCATTTCATGCAATTCATACAATTTCTGAACATCTGGACCCTCAGTTATGTCAATAGAACCCCAGAGAAGCAAGGGAAAAAATAATTATTCCAGGTGGGCATTCATATCCAGATGCTCCTGGAAGCAGGTATCAGTTCACTGTAATTTCAAAATGGCAGATGGTAAGAATGATAAATGCAATTTGCTCGCAAACAATATAAGAAAAATTAGCAAAAACAATGAATATTCCATTTATAGTAATATAGTTAATTATGTGTGCTTTAATTGTGAGTGAAAATGAAATATAACAGAAGAACTGTAATGTAGAAGGGGGGAGAAAACAAAAGAGTTGATCGGAAAGCACATGAATGATATAGAATGTACAGCATCTTTGCAGAAAGTAATAGAAATACTAAACAAAGATCTAAAAGAAGCATACAGAGAAGTGGAAAACCTAAAACAGGAAAACAAGGAATTTCTGTCCTCAAGAGAGGAAGAAATAAAACAGGAAAAGCCATGAAAAACAGTGAAAAGATCTTCAAAAATACCAGACTTGGACATTACATCTAACTTCTACAGCCCAATTCAAGACGAGGTACAAAGTTTGACAGTGGAGCAAGTGAGTAAACAAAGTGCTACAAAGAAAAATTTAACTTCCAGTCCAAAGAAAGTGAAAATAGCCGTATATGGTGATAGTCATGCTCGAAACATAGCAGTGAGAGTGCATGGGCTTAACGTAGTGGGCTACATTAAGCCAAATGCTAAACTTATTCATGCAGCAAACAGTATTTTGAATGACAGTATTGCATATATAACAGTCATTATAGCAGGTGCAAATGATGTATACAAAAACGAGGTGAAAGACATGATTGGTAAGATGGAAAAGATATTCACATATTACCCTAGAGATAAGCAAATGGTAGTAGCAAACATATTCCATAGGTATGATTTAAGTCACAATTCTTTGTAAATAAAAAAATACAAAAAACTAACCTAAAACTAAAGCTTCTTTGCTCAAAATTTAGCAATGTAAACTAGATTGACATAGGCAAATAGGCAAAAATATACACACAATTAATGATTAATATAGGAATCCACACAGTGAAGAGATCATAAAATTAGGTGGATTAAAAGTAAAACTACTTAAAATTGTGTTAACATATTAAAAACACTATTGATATTCCGCTCTTAAAACTTTTAAAATTAAAACTAGGACATGTTTCCTGAGATCTTGCTCACACTGACAACCATAGAGCGACTGACACTTCAAACTAACAGTGGGTGCTCTGGTGGTCTGTTAATGCACTTAAACAAAATGTTATCTGCTCTGGGATATCAAAATTCATCAGTCTATGCTCATAATTCTTTATAAATTTTTTTTCCCTTATGAGTGTTTTTAATGTGTTAACATGATTTTAAGTAGTTTTACTTTTAATCTACTTAATTTTAAAAATCTACATACTAAGCATGGCCTACACTTACATTCAAACGGGAAAAATTATATGTCAAAGAACTGTGAGATCTAACAGAATATATAAACAAAATACAGTAACTCTCTTCATGTGTAACCAATTGGGAAAATAATCTTTAGTCAGAAAACTCAGTGCCCCCAAAGGAACTAGAGCAAACCTAAACAATAAAACATTAAGAGTTCTTCGCCAAAATGTCCAATAAAACAGATGCCATTAATGTAATGCTCAATGATTGCAAAACAAATGTAGTTGTACTCTTAGAACATGGTCTAAAGAACGAACAAACGAACGAATGAATGAATGAACGAGTGAATTTATTGCAATGCCAAGAAAAAGTAGAATAATACAAACTATTGTTACTAAGGGGCCTCCACTCATTTGGCCCAGGCCATTTTAGGTGTGACCCCTCACATTTAGAAAAGTTTGGATACAATAATTATATTTATATTATCCCATTTATCTAAATTCTAATATAACTAAACAAAACACTAAATTTCCATCTTGCTTACTTCAGTCCTGGGTCCCCAGTTCATCAGCAGCAACCTACTGGAATTCCAGGACCGAGTTCTGACCCATTTCCAACTCTTATATTACTAATATTAATTTTAGTAAAGCACTACAACATGTGCTTATTAATTTATCCAGTAATATTTACTACAGGCCATTACATATCTAAACAATGCATCATACATAACAAGTATATTACAAAACACACTACCAAATTCTTAAACATACTTTCCTAATCTATTGTTCCTTTCTTCTCTTAACAGCTCATTTACATTTATTTTTTACTTTCTCTAAAAATTTCCCTACATCCTTACAATTCTTTTCCATTATTTTGCTTGCATTACTTTCCCCCCTAATGTTTAACCTTATACTTTCTTTACTCTTAGTTTCCTACATTCAAATATTGTGTGTTCTACATCTTCTTTACCCCCACATAATGGGCACTCACCTTGTGGATATCCATTTCTTTGATCTTTTAACCTCCACATTCCTGCTCTTAACCAAACTATCCCCTTTATCATTATTAGTATTCTGTAAATATCTTTCTCTTTCCCAGCTATTTTACATTGAAACATAAAAAACAAGTAACCCCATTTCAGATAGTTGATTGAACAATTTTGGATCTCTATATCCTACAATCTTTTCCTAACCTCCTTCCAGAAACCTATGCGGTTTATTTCCTTTTTTCCCCAATATATCTCCTAAACCATTACTATCTCAACCTGTGTTTTATAAACTTGATTCTTGGTATTTTAAACATGTTTTAATAAATTAACACAATTAACAGAATTCCCTTTCTTGTTATCATGTTATTCTTCCCATTTCAATCTGATCGACTGTTGCTATTGGGAGCCCTAGGACTTCCTTACAGTACATTCTATGAACATGGTCTACAACCTCCCAGCCATTTTTAAGTCCTCAAATTTGAATACCATAAAACATTCTGGCCTCAACCATTGAGTTGTACACCCTTTCCAGCCATTTCATCTCCATATCAGGCATTTTGTATAGGCACCTTCTCACAGTCATCATTGCTGATTTTCCTTTTACCAATAGTGATTTCATTTGTTTTTCCCCATTTTCCTCCCGTATCTATTCTTATTCCCAGGAGTGTACAATCACATAACTTTATATTCTATATTTTCCTTCTTCCATTTTTCATGTTTACCCAATTTAGTACTGTTCTTAAATACTAGAATTTGGGTTTTTTCTGTTTATCTTTAAGCCCCATTCTATATAATATTTATCTACTGCTTGTAATGATGTTTTAGCCCATTTATAGTAATGGAGCCTACTACCAAATCATCTGCAAAGAAAAGACCAGGAATTTGAAATTAATTATTACTGGCAAGAGGTTATTATTGTTGCTTATATTCTTCAATATATCATCAATAAACAAATTGAATTAGATTGGCCTTAGCTTACAACCTTGCCTCAACCCTTTTTCTTGCTGTACTTACCTCGTTATTGCCCTTTCTTCATATTTTATACAAAAGGTATTCCGCTTAAACAATCCTTGTAGGATGGTGACCATTTGTTTGCTGACCCTTTTCTTTGATAACTTATGTCACAATTGTTTCATCTCTATTCCATCAAAAACTTTTTCTAAATCAATAAAGGCCATATAAACTTTGCCTTTTTTATTTTTTAAATTTTTGTCCATTGTAGCTTTTATAGCAAATGCGTTATCAACCATCTGCCTTCCTTTCCTAAAGCCCATTTGAAATTCTGAAAGACTATTATATTCTTCTACCCATTCCTGCAACCTATCGGTTAACATTCCTGTGTAGATTTTCCCCACATTGGATAACAGCGCTATGTCCCTTTAGTTATTGGGTTCATTCGAGTCCCCTTTACCTTTATAAATTGGTTGTACAATTGTTTTTCTCCAACTTTCCGGCGTGTACCCCTTAGCTTTCATTGTATTAAACATAAGTGTTAGTACCTTGACTCAGTTCATATTTGTACACCATTCTTTAAGAAATTCCCCTGGTATGTTCCTGGTGCTTTGTTTCTTGTTATTCTTTTAATCTGATTCACTACTTCTCTCTCCATTATGACTGTATCTAAAATCTCTATTGTTTTCTATTTATGGAATTATCCTCCCCTTCATAGAAATTTGACATGCATATAAAGTTCAAAAATATCCTAACCATTCTTACTGAGTTATATTGGATTTAAGTACATATTTTTATGCAAGTCTTTATACCCTTCCATATTTTCCTTATCAGCAATATAACATAAGTTTGTTTATTGATATTCCTTTCACTCCATAAGTGTTTCTTATTTTCTAATAATTTATTATAATAATGTTTACTTTGTAAATGCTCCTCTTTTGATTTAGAATTCCCCAATTCCCTCCATTTTACTAAATCTTCCTTTATGATGCATTTATTTATTTTACATTCATCATCAAACCAGATATCACTTTTAATATTGTTCTTGTTTTATGCTTTCATCCCTTTCCCTCCCCAATAAAAAATAAAATTCAATTTAAGGAAATCAATATGTTGATATGTTGATAGATTTTTCAATTTCATAGAGTTCTAAATAATACAGTATCCCATGGTGGCATATTTTTCCTATCTCTGACTCTAAAGCAAAATCAAAGTTAATATTGCATTTACCCTTCCATTCGAATCTAACATTTCTCTTTTTTCAGTGTTATTTTTCCCCATTTGGTTAATAGTTACATTTTACAATTTAATGTTTATATCTGTTATTAGTGAAAAGTGGCCACTGCTTGTACTTATATTAGACACTTTAAAGTTTTTTACCATGTGGCTAATATTACTTAACCATAATACAAAATCAATTACACTCTGAACATTTTATTCATGAAAGTGAATTCCCCATGCTCATCCTCTCCATATTTGCTATTTAGAATATTAAGTGTATTTAGTTTGCAGAAGCTAATAAATTTTTCAAATCCTTTATCTTCCACCCTATCCTTACTGTGTCAAATATTCTCATTTTTTCTATTACAGTATTATTTTCCCACCCATTCATTAGATTTATATCAGATTCACCTATTCTTGTATTAAAATCTTCCAATATTATAATCTCTATGCTCAAACATTTATCTCTTAACCTCTCTAAATCTTTATCTAGGATATGATACACTTCTGGGTTATGGAACTGTGAGGTGGTTGATGGGTTTTACACAATACCTATACATATTACACTTTCATCTATCATTTTATCATCCAATATGACCCAAAGTACTTCCTTGCACATAGACCAATTTCTTTAATCGTTTTACTCAGATCATTCTTAATAAAGAAACATAACCCTCCTGATAGTCTCCCCCTTCTTGCCAACATTTCAGCCTTTATTCCTACATATTTAAAGTTCTTTATTGTAATCTCTTTATCTTTTAACCATGTTTCTGCCACTGCCAAATAATCCATGGTATTCAATAAATACTGTAAATTTCCCATGTTAATTTTGTTTTTTACACCTTCACAGTTCCAAAAACCTAATCTCCTAACTGTCTGCTATTGTGATCCCATTTTCTCCTTGGACCACATAAACTTGTCTAGTGTTTCCTTACTTCTCAACTGGATCCCTTCATACATGGTCTTTTAGATAATCAGCTTAAATTTTCAAACTTAATAGGTTATAATTTAGGAGCTAACTTTAGTAGGAAAGACCATAAAGGGGGAAGTGTAGCAACATATGTACAGAATAATATTGTATATAGTTCTCAAGAATGGGTAGAAAGATTTTCTATTGAAATGGCATTAGAAGGCTCAGCAATTAAATTATTAACAGAGATAAGTGATATATTTATAATAGGAATATATAAATCTGCAAGTTCCAACGTAAGTGATTTTCTAAAAGAACTTATTAAGATGTAATTAACTGCCCAACAAGAATAACTTCCAGATCTGTTACATCAATAGACTATATAATAACAAACATAAAGTTGAATCAGTTTTCTGCATTTGTAAATGAACATCA
Source organism: Metallyticus violacea (assembly GCA_030762175.1). NCBI lineage: Eukaryota > Metazoa > Arthropoda > Insecta > Mantodea > Metallyticidae > Metallyticus > Metallyticus violacea. The sequence continues at coordinate 48,659,761 of CM060841.1, forward strand.
CATATCTGGAGTGGTATATATATATTTTTGTGTCAATGCACAAGAACATCAAGAGACCCAACCGCTACGTATAACAACAGTTTATCTACAGGCTGAAGATGGGAGGGATCACTCCCGAAATATATGTCCAGATTTTTGTGTAAGTGAATGGAGTTAGTGTGAAAATCACATATCTGATTATTGTGCAGAAATTATAGGCATAATTAATTATAATTTTAAAATGGAAAGGGAGGTACACATACAAATAACACAAATACAAGAAAGTTAAGAAATCTATTAAAATTGAAAAATAGGAATCTGTATACTTAACAGAAGACCCAAACAAGAAATGGGATTGATACATTCTACCAATATTTAAACTTAGCATGTCCAGTAAAAGAAAAAAATTACCAAAAAAAAAAAAAAAAAACCCAGAAAATTCAATTATTTTTTGATATAAAAATGCTAAGAGAGAGGATGAAATGCATATATGAGTTTTATAAAATGACAAAATTTGAAATTTATAATGACTACAAAATCTTGAAAAAGGAGTATGCTAAGATTCTTGCTACACAGATATTTCCAACATATAGCAATGAAATTTCAGAATCATCATATAAGGTTAAAACTACATGGAACATTATACATAGACAAAAGAATCAAATAAGCCAAACTAAAAACCCTAAATGTGAATGAATAAAATATACACACACCAGGAGAAATATGTAATGTATTTGATTATTATTTTACAAATATGGTGGGACCTACATATGATCAAGTTAAACCCTTTAATTTTCAGTTTACCACACTCAATATACTTCAGTTACACATCATATGTGGAAATAAGCAAAATAATTTATAAATTAAAATGTCAGTCATCTTCAGAGTGGGATGAGGTTTCTCCTAAGATTTTTAGTACTGTAAAATGGAACTTATATATAGAATGAGGCATTTATAGTGTCAAGGCCATTTTACTCTGAAATGAAGGGGAAAATAAAAAATGCTTCAGACAAAATTTGAAATGCTCTTAGGGGGACATCCTTGAAATGTCATTTCAAAGTCAAATGTTTTTTTCCAAATGAAATGGTGTATTTTTTCCCCCAGGAATGGAAAGAGCATTCAATTTTTAGTATAAAAGTTCTAGTACATCTATCAGCTAGGGGTGATAAATGATGAGATATTGGACAATAAAAGCAAATATTATTCACTTACTTTCACTTCTCTTTCTTTTGTTTTGTTGTTGCTATGAAGAAAACTCATTTGTTTATACTCTAATACTCATTTGCTGACATCAATAGACAAACAAGTGCTCATCATAATCTATTCAAACCTAAAGGGACATCATTCTCCACTTCATTTTCAATTATGGATGTGCGATACACAATCAACAAGAGGATCGATATGATTTACATTATGGCGAAGCTCATAAGAATGCCAGAGCAGCTTGTAACTAATATTGAGATCGATATCCTGAAAGGAGGCAGTCGTCCATTAGAAATTTTCAACAATTATTGAACTTATACTCCACAACTGGAATTGTCGCATTAAGAAAACACGATCAAATGAAAAGTGCTACAGGGAAAATTCAAAAACCGCTGTATCAAGGAAATCTCTCAAAGGAATAGTCTATGAATACTTCAGCATCACAAAAACCATCCATATCACATTAGCCTACACCAAGCCCTTCATGGGGATGATTTTAAGAAGCATGTAGAATTTTGCAAATGGGATCTACTACAAATTCAAAACTGTAACTTATCCATCATTTTATTTATGATGAGACGACATTCACCATTCATGCTTAAGTGAACTGACATAACATGTATTATTGGGCAGTGAAAATGCAAGGTGGTTACGGGAAGTAGAGCATCAGCAATGGAGCGAGAATGTTTGGTGTGGCATTTTGGGATTCCATATAATTGGACCATGCTTCATTGAAAGTAAACTTAATGCGCAGGTACAGAAATTTTTTGGTCTAAGAACTTCCAGTGTTGCTTGAAGACATGTCCCTTTTGGACTTGGGTGCAATATGCTATTGACACGATGGTTGTTCATCTCATTACCCCCCTGTAGCTCAAGAAATATTAAACAGGGAGCATCCTGGTGATGGATAGAATGCAGAGGACCTGTCCATTGGTCTGCCCGTTCCCCTTTTCAAAACTTTTTCTTATGGAGATACATTGAAGATAAAATTTATGAAGAAGTACCAACTGCACCTGGTAAACTATGTTAACAAATTAGAAATGTCTGTGCAAGAATCAGAAAATAAATGTTGAGATGTGTTCACTGATCTTTTGAAGCACGTTTTCGGGAATGCATCAAAGTCAATGGTCATACTTTTGAGCATTTACTGAATTGAAATGGTTTGTAATGTGAACATAACATCGTTTCAATTATGGTTATAATTGTACTGCTCTGTACTGTAAGTAAATTGATGCCAGTAGTGAAAGTGAGACAAAAACATTGCTGTCTTATTTGTCCAATATCTCATCATCTATCACCCCTATCTGATATGTGTACTAGAATTTTTATACTGAAAATTGAATGCTCTTTCCATTTCCAGGGAAATAATACACCAATCCATTTGAAAAAAACAATTTGATCTATAAATGACCTTGAGAATGGCATTTCAAGGACAAGTTAAGGTTGCTAGCTTGTGTCCCCTTAAGAGCACTTCAAATTTTGTCTGAAGCATTTTTTTATTTTCCTCTTCATTTTGGAATAAAATGACTGCCACACTATAAATGCCTCATCCTGTATATACTAGTACACCGAATAAATTATTCAATTTATACAAGCACCTTCCCTGATTGTTTAAAGATAAATATAGTCAGACCAATCTTTAAAAAGCGAGATGAGCACACTATTATGGACTACTCTCATTTCTGTATTTGGTAGATTTTTTATTTGTTTATTTAAGGAAGCTCTTTAACAGCTCAGGTCACCAGCATCCCATTCTACTCAGGGCGTGAAACTGCAGACAAATTTTGCTCAGAGGCCTCTTCTTTCAGGCTTGAGGTTCTTTATCATGCCATAAATGTATGACATGGGACCCACGGCTTTACTTCCCTTTCAAAGGAAGCCATACTTACGATTTTTACGCCCGAAAAAATCCATCGATCCTGGCCGAGTTCGAACCCATGACCTTGGGTTTAGAAGGCAAGCATGGTTACTACTACACCACCAGGACCAAGTATTTGGTAGAGTGCTTGAGAAGGTTATAAATATAAGATTGGTCAGTTTCTTCAGTAAACATAATTTACTTGTTAGCACTAAGCATGGCATTAGGAAGAATCATTCAATGAACACAGCTATGGCAGAGCTAATCCACGAAGCATTTGCACACTTGGACAATGAGGAAATAGTGATGAGATTCTTTCTTGCTTTATCACAGGCATCCAACAGTATATCTATTGACCTACTATTGATAAAACTTAAGAAATATGGTATAAGGGGGGAAACGTTTGAATTACTAAAATCATACCTGACAAATCGCAAACAGTGCACCAGGATACAGAGTATATGAACAATATCCCTCAGTTTGAGAACTGGTAAATAATTTCATATGCAGATGATACGTCACAACTATTTTGGGATAAAACATTTAATAGCAGACTGCTCATTGGTCATGCTCTAAAAATAAATTTAAACAAAATAACAAACTTACATTTCCAGCATTACAACAATAAGAATAATAATCCTGAAATAATGTTAAATGGAAAAGTGATAGAATCAATTCATTGTGTTAATTTCTTGGGATTATACCTTGATTGGAATCTGACATATAACTACCATGCAGACCGTATATGCAAAACAATAAGCATGGGATTATATCTGTTGAGGATATCTCAAAATATCTGGATACTGCTCTACTAAAAATGGCATATTATGATGTAATTTAGCCTCCTATACAGTATGGCATAGAACTCTGGGGTAGCATTGCTAATGGTAATCTAAATAAACAATTTTACAAAAACAATGCATAAGAATTATTTACAGACTTAATAAAAGAACTTCAAAAGGTTTTAGAGAAAATAACTTGTTAACTGTGATCTTGCTATATGTATAAAGACTAATCCTATTAATTGTAAATAGGAATTAGCATATTGGCAGTAATAACCAATATCACACTTATGACATACAAGGAAAAGCTAATATACATCAAGTCACAGTAAACAAAAAGCATCAGAATGTGATCCATTTATCAAAGGTGTAATTTTGTACAACAAACTACCAGAGACTCTAAAATTGAAAAAAAGGGAGAAATTTAAGAGAGATCTAAAGGTATTCTTGACTGAGCAATTCCTATACAGGGTAGATGAATTGTAGATAAAATATGTAATTTTCCTTTAATTGTTGTAAATGTGTACCAAAATGATCTAAGAATAACTTATTGTATATCTACTGATTCTATTAAACTTTGCTATTCTTATGCTATACTTTGCAATTGTGTATGATTATTTAAACTAAAGTCTACACTTACACACTTTGTTAATTTTAGAATTTGACAATGTCTGAGACTTGTGTATGAGTCTATTGACAGCAATAAATTTATTATTATTATTATTATTATTATTATTATTATTATTATTGTTGTTGTTGTTCTTGTTCTTGTTGTAATACCGTACCAAAGCCCTGAGAATAACTATTTGACATATCTAAAGTTACTATCTCCTAAAATGCTGTATCTTTACTATGAGACTCACTCCCTATAATTATACATAAGGGAGGGGCAGTAGAACCAATATTAACATATGGAGCATCCATTATGGATAGAAGCAGAATTAACAAAACAGAGGAAAATTACAGAGAATCCAAAGGCATGTAATATTAAAATTGCTAAAGCATGTAGAACAATCCAAAAAGAGAAACTTAACTGCCAAAGAAGATAGTAAGAGAAGAAATTTTCTTGTTCAACAACAACACTCTTCTACAAACTACAAAGTGGCCAGCTTGCTGAAGATGAGTAATATACTCTGCTCATCCACTTACAATTTATAATAACTGCCACAACCTTGAAAACTCACATGCTTTCCTGGGAGTAAACAGTACACATCAAAAATATGGCACAACAATTCATACATCAAATAGGTCTGTGAACTATAGGAAAACTAAACACGTCTGCCAGAATGAACGCAAATATCGGTGCTCGCAGAACATTCTACTCAGAGCAAAATGATTTAAAAAGACTGCTGTCATAGCGTTTCACCATAAAAAATATCAAAGCCCATAGAAATATATATATAAAAACAAGAACCTGAACAGACCCTGGGTATACAGTCAGCAACATTGTAAACCTCTTTGGAAGAACAAGTCATTTATTTATTTATTTATTCTTTTGATCATTTTACATGATATAGGACATGTCCTAGAGATGAGATGGGCTTCGCCCAGGTCAACATAGACCCATTCACTGTTAAGGGGGTGGTTATCTCCCCCTCCTGCATCCCAGTTGTTCATTATATAAGGCATTTTCACTGCAATCTGACCACAGCTTTGAGAAATTACATATTATTTTGAAATACTAATTGGAACTTGTACAGTGAACCTAATCATATAATTAAGAGCATTGTAAATTGAGTTGAACTACACACTCTTATTGGCTCCACTTGTTTAAATTTAGTACATGTTTCAGAGGCCTTTGTCCATATTCTCAGCTAACTGCCAACTCTTTTTCTGAAGCTATAGAAAGTGTAGTTGAAGTCATTAAGGTTAATATATCTTATATCATTCATATCATTCATTCACCTTAGAATAGTTACCAGTAAATTTTATCCAAGTCATTTGTTCCTTGTAGGATCGAAGACCTCTTAATTACTTGAAATGCTAATTGCAGCTTATACAGTGAAGCTAATCATATAATTAATAAGTACATGATAGTCTGCGTGAAATATCAATTCAAAGACATGGCATAACTCAGTAAACATACCCTTACTAATTACATCAGTCACAGAAGTCTGAGCACTATTGTTAGCCTATTATGTATGTATAAATGTATAATGAAGTAATTTTAAAGTTTATTATATTTAGGAGCTAATGAAATGGTAGTAGCCATGCTTATATACATATCTGTAAAGTTGCAAAATAAATGAATAAAGAAAAGAAAAATAATACGCCTTTCTAGGCATCTCTCTATCACTTTGTGAGGGCTGATCATTACCAACCAACTGGCATATGCTGTCAAGAGATTATTTTACTATGGCATTGATCTAATGTTTGCACAGCCTGTCTATTATAGCAGTGCAGTCCTCACCAATCAATTTTATCATACATTTATGCTTGAAAAATAAGTTGTACACATCTTTATTTATATACTATTCTTGAAATGATGACCATTTACAGCTATTTATACCTCATATTTTTGAAATGTGATCCTGGAAACGCAATACTGAAATGTTACACATTTCTCTTCTAATATTTTCTTTCTTTCTTGAGTACAAGAGTCATTTTGATAAACTTAGTCCTAAAGCCTGCATATTGGGGGATTTATGTCATTATCCACGACTCACAATTTAATCTTCAAAGACTTCCAGAATTAAAAAATTCAACATGTGCACTGGAACTGTTTTGCATATAGCATGTGTAATTAGTTTCTTCTTCTATCAGTTAGTAAGTAAAATATTTGGTCAATATTAAAATTATATATCTTTCTAATTTACTTCATCACCAAAGAAAAATAGTCCCTTCATTTTGTGTTTATTTATTGCACATAATATCTCTATTTTTAGTCATGGATTTTGAAAATTTGCTATAGATTCTGGAACTTTAATAATGTTTACTTCTTTGCTATAGAAAATAAACAAGGATCAACAATTCCATCCTGAATGGATGTTGAAATTACCTACAAAAATTCATTTTTAATTCCACATTCGGTGGTGTTAGTTTGGGAACATTGCAGGGTCCCTTCTCATGTAATCGGGTACCTGGGCATTGCTCCTCCCCATAGGCTTTCTGTATATCAGTACCTTATAGTTAAAATTCAACCCTCCTTTCCAAAATCCCTCTATGGGGACAGTTAGACTAGTCAAAACAATTACCCTTATTCCTAAGAGGATGGAAACAGTGCTTGCTTGTGGCAGATCATTCAATCCACTTCACAATGATCCACTGATAAGATGGCCTTATCTAGCATTGACCCCTCCACCCAAATTCTATAAGTGGGTATCTGAGCATTTTTAGGTAGCTCAATGCCTCACATTTGCCAACTAGGTCACACAATGGTGTCCTCAATAATGTATAGTTTTATGCCACATACCACACAGAATCCACCCCATTCCAGACAATTCCTGGAAGGAGGGGCTTGGATATTTGGCCCAGTTCCATGGGGAGGGGGAGGTTTGGGGTTTAGGAACTACATCAATTTTACAGTGTTTCAATTTAAGGAGTCTTGTGCTATTATGAGCAGAAGACTTTGAGACTGCCATTATTTTATTTTTTTGAATGATTTATTTACGGATGCTCTGTAACATCTCAGGTCATCAGCATCCCATTCAATTCAGGGAATGAAACGGCCAACAAATTTTGCTCAGAGGCCTCTCTTTCAGGCTTGAGGTTCTTTTTCGTGCTGTAAATGTACAACACGGGACCCACAGCTTTACTTCCCTTCCGAAGGGAGCCATACTTAGGATTTTTACGCCTGAAAAAATCCATCGGTCCTGGCCGGGTTCGAACCCGCGATCTTGGGTTTAGGAGGTAAGTATGGTAACCACTACACCACCAGGAGCGACAAGACTTCCATCCCCAGTATTAAGTGTTCAAATGATTTCCTTGGACTTGCCTCTAAACAAGCATTAATTTCATTTAATTTTTCATCTGTTAAAGCACATCGTTTTTCTCTTTACTTTTCTTTACAAAACATAAATTCAATTCATTTCACTTTCTTCACTAATCATGAGAGGATCTGGAAAATTTCTACTTTATAACTGTTGACACTTTCTCCACTTACACTTCTTAGTACGTTTACAAAAATGAAATGCTTTCTTTGGCCATGCATTTTACTGTTAACCTGCACTTATTCAGTACAAAAATTGACACCAAATTAGATCAGTACACAAGACTTTTTTTTTAAAGCTTCATGTTATAATATGATAACTAACCTTGAACTGATATGTGCAAGCTGAAACAGGAGGTTGAAAGAGTCCATCAACATTAAGTTACATTTTGCACAAGGCTTGTACTGCAATGAATAACCATTAATTTAAAGATTCTGGATGGATTTTACTTACTTAATAGATGTGATACCAGCACTATGCTGATGACTTGGAATACTGCAAACAAAACACTGAGAGGTGTTGATATCATAAAGGCGGATTACTGGGTGTGAAGTACCAACCACAAGGTAATCACCAGTAGGATGAAAGGACATACATCTTACTTGATCAGAATCCTAAAACAAACAAAATATATTCATATACTATTTTCATGTAGCACTTTATTAGTTTAGTTTCTGAAAAATATATTGGTAATACAGAATAGCTGTCATTGGTAAAAATAACCAGTCACTAGGACCCTAAAAGAATGAGTATTATATATGGCTGTTATGACCAAAATATAAATAATTTTTTCAAAATGAAAGATGATGATGATGATGATGATGATGATGATGATGATGATGATGATGATGATGATGGTGGTGGTGGTGGTGGTGGTGGTGGTGATCATGATCATGATGATGGTTACTGTGTTCAGGTTTATTTGCCTATTAACAAACAAATTCTGCATGTTAGTCGCAAGGTTAATTTTACATAATTCCTTACAGAGAACTACACTAGAAGATGGGGGTGAAGTTACAATGAAGCAGTTGGTAGAAAAAACTGCCAATATGCTGCCTTTGTCTGGCACAAATTCCATGATTACTGTTAATCTGTCCGCAATGTGTATAAAGTTACACAGTTGCTATCTCTCATCCATATAAAATTACTACTCTACCTAAAATAAAACCCATGGAGCCTCTGAAACAAAATATCTGGCAGGCATATTCAGAAAAATGAACTGGAGTGAGTGTCTCAAAATCTTTTCTAAAGGATTCAGGCACATTTCACCCAAGAGAGCAACACTTGAAGTATTTACTATGATGGTGAATATAATTTATTGCCAATAAATAACATACAGAAACATGAAATGTATACTATGAGTTCTGTCCATGCAACATGATTTCCCTGAGCAGGTGGTGAGAGCATTACACAGCAATTTCCTGTTGCATTTCCAATTTCATAACAAAATGAAGACTCTGTGTAAGTTACCCGTTACCTGAGTGATACAGAATGGTAACATTGGTCAAAAATATAGGTTACGCATACTGGGAAGCAAAAACAAGAACATATTAAATGATTCAAAATGTGACCACTAGAAACAACTGCCAATGTTTGTTAAGTTTTTTATTAATTATATTATAAAAAACATTAAACAGAAAAAAAAATACCTGGAAAGTTTCAACCTGGTATTTGAATTTTAATATTAATTTAATTTGGAATCAAACACAGTATTTAAAGTTATATTGGTATTACCTGTTAATTATGAACTGATTTTTGTGCCCTGCTTTGAAGCTGTGCACTATTTGATAATCCCTGTAAAAAAAAATGTACAGCATGCAAAGCTGAAAGCCCTTAAAATAGAATTATGATCTTACCGTTATTGTACGAAATGCTTTTTTTACTGAAGTTTTACTGTAGCCAAACAGTTTAATAGTAAAGTCCCGACTGCCTGATACAAGAATTGGCTCACGGGGATGGAATTCCAGGCATGTGACTTCTTCCAAATGGTCATACAACGTTCTAATAACAGGATGACCTTGTGAGTCACCAGAAGGATCCAATCCATCAGGAGCAGACTTGGCCAGCATCCTATCCACATCAAGGATCTTAAAAGACAAAAAGATATACATTTCTGAATGTTAAATATTTTTATTAATCTGTTAAGTGCTACACCTGTAAGCATTTACTATGATGGTGAATACAACCCTTTTAATGAAGAATGAAATCTTTTGCAACTTCAAATTTGCTCATATCCACCATTTTTTGTAGCCTGAAATTAAAGGATTAATATTGTATAACAAATTACCCTTATATATAAAAATTATAAAGATACTGGTTTTAAGCTTAATCTGAAGAATTATATAAATAAATGTATTTATAAGCTCAATGACTTTTAAATTTATTGTAAATATAAAATGACAATATTAGAAACTTGTATCAAGTCAATTTACAGTAAATAATAATAATAATAATAATAATAATAATAATAATAATAATAATAATAATAATAATAATAATAATAATTATTATTATTATTATTATTATTATTATTATTTACAGAGTGTTTGGTTGCCTAATGGAGCGAGAGAGCAAGGGTTAGCTTTAGATGTATCAAAAATGACAAACCTGTTATACAATGCTTCCATGTGCCAGGCATAATAGTGTCATACAAGCAGTGTGATGTTACCAGTTATATAATTTTGTGAGTCAAGAATTGTACATTTTCTTATTGGTTTAGGCTTACTCCTTATTGTAATTTGTGCTTTTTAACTAAAGTATGGCATTTTGTATTCTGGTAAGAATTGATCCAAAGGACACAGTTTCCATTTATTTTTCAAACACACTGGAGCTGTTATAAATAAAGGTACAATTCATAAAGGAAGTTGGTTTGAAAGCAGCAGATTGCATTTTGTCAGTTCTGAGACTTATTTATTACTGGTGTTGGGAACTGAGTTTTGTGAAATTCTGAATTTCTTTGCTGAATAAGTGATTAGAATAGATAGCATCAGTTATAAATATTGTCATTTGAATGTATAATATGTCTTAGTAGTCATGATGTTACAAGCAGTGATGAGTTTTTGCAAATATATCTTCTGTTTGATGCATTAACAGGAAAGGACCAACTTAACTTTCATTCATACATAAATGCAGACAAATGCAATTTTAAATCAGGTACTTGCAGAGGAAAATATGCTTTTACAACTGATTTCTTCAGTATATAAATTATGTACCACATTTCCCTAAATAAGTGTGAAGGCATTGTTCCACTTGCTGACCAGCTCAAAATAACTAGATTTCAGAACAGTATTTTCCTGAAATAAGTGAAGAATGAATATGCATAAGGGGGGCCCAAGTGTGCAACATTACTTCCACCATGCCGTGATGATGTCGTCGTTTTGGTTGACAATGTGAGGAATGTACCTCACGAAACATGTACCAAAATTACTTTTATAAGTGTGTTTGTGAAACTTAAAGAGAGTTTTAATGTGACGATATGATTTTTAGTGTTTTACTTTAAAACAAAATAAGATTAACAAAAGTTTCACTGTGTGGATTCCGAAATTCCATAAACAAATGCCATGATACTTTATTAATGCATGCATCTTTAAGTGATTTTTCTAAATTTGTACCCCACCTTACTTTTAGAACACCCCCTAACCTTAAAAAGATATTTCGTCGCAACCTATCCCCTTCCAATTTACCTCGTCCCATTGCAGGCTCATATCCTTACCAACACCCTTAATGTAAAACCTGTGCACTAATTATACCATGTCATTCATTCCTCAGCCCTAATTTATCCTGAGAATTTTACATTTCTTAATTTGCTACCTGTTCTTCTAAGAATGTTGTAAAAATGTTATCTTGTAAACTTTGCAAAGCATTTTATATTGGTTTAACTTCTACTGTGGTTTTGCTCCATATGAACATTCATAGATTTACTTAAATGTAAATTGGAACTTGCACAGTGAAGCCAATCATATTAATTGATATCATTGTATGATTCAGTTGAACTACACACTCTTAAAGCTTCACTTACTTTTCATAAATGTATGGAACCAGTTTCGAGAACATTTAGTTCCCATCTTCAGCCAGGCTAAACTTAAACTGTCGGATCATTCGTTGAGCTGTGGGAATGTATATTCTGCTCTGGTGGCAGTGTGATAAACTTGTAGTTTATGTTTTCATCCCTGACAATGTTGAAGTTCATTATGTTGTCTTTGTATTTGTAGATGTAAATTTTCTCCCAGGTTGCTAATTCCATAGGTCCTTGTACTGATTTTAATAATTTTGTTTTATTTATTATGTCGTGATTTTGTGTCCAAAAATGATATGCTACTGCTGATTTTTCTATTTGCTTGTACTTTATGCTCCTGAAATGTTCCTTTAACCGTGTGCCTATGCTTCTCTTTGTTTTCCCTATGTAGATTTTTTCACATTCTGAACAGTTTATTTTGTAAATACCTGATTTTTCTTCTTGTGGAATACTGTCATTAACATTATCTATCAGCAATTTTGAACATTACATCTATTAATCGGTGCCAACCTGATATTAAAATCTTTAAGAATATTCTGAAATTTTTTGTGGCCCATGGATGATATGTAAATTTTTTAAAAATAAGTTTATCATTTGTTGCTGAAAGTGTTGTGGTTTCTTTGATATGTTTTTGTCTCTTGAATTTCTGCACCTTTTTATGTATTAGTTCTTTTTTAAAACCATTTTTAACTGCTGTTTCTTCTATTTGTTTGTATTCTTTAAAATATTCTTCTTTGCTAATTTGTAGGTTAACTAGCCGGCGTGTTAAACTGTTAATTACTGCATGTATGTGTGCTGTAGGGTTAAAACTGTCAGCTTTGATGTGATTATCTGCATGTGTATTCTTTCTGTATATTCCAAATTTAACTTTTTCTTGGCATTTCATTATTTTAATATCCAGGAATGGCAGCATATTATCTGTTTTAATTTCGTATGTAAATGATATGTTTTTATCTTGAATATTTAGAAGTTTTAAGGCATCGTCAATGAGTTTTTTGTTAACTATGGCAAATATATATATATATATATATATATATATATGGCAAGAGTGTGTAGTTCAACTGAATCATACAATGATATCAATTAAAATCATAGATTTTTTTTTTAAAACCAAGTCTACCTTACCGCCCAACATGCCCCGTCTCACTGTAAGTATTCCAATGATGCATTTAATTTAATGCTTATTGATGCATTACCTACTCATAGCTCTGAAAGTTTACTCAGAGATAGAGAGATGATAGCTATATTTTTGCATAAAGCATGAATACCACTGGGTTTAAATCCTACATATTAATATATCTTTTTCCTCTCTCTCACTCACTCTTGTTGCTTGTTTTATCTGTTTCCATGCATAATGCTACCTTTGATATTCAATATTTATTTTTACCACCTTCACTTGTCTTTTTGCCTTAGAACTCAAGTAGCTCGAAGTATAGTGATACAAAATCTGTGACTTTCTTAGTGTTTTAACCCTTTTCCTCTTCTCTAGTTATTGTTATTTTAGTTACTTTTTTTTTAATGGTGTTTAATGCTCGTTTTTGCTACTGAGGCATCACAGGAGGTGGACACTAATGATACATGTGATGAAATGATATATTGGGAAAGGATTTTTAAGGAAAAAGTTTATGGTATCTCCCTGGCATTTGCCAATGAGGAGTGAGGAGAACCTGGAGAAAACCCAGTTAGGGAGGACGGTACTGGCAGGATTCAAAACCCAGATCTCCTGCTCACAAGTGCGTGCCTTAACAACCTTAGCCACCCGTGACATTTTTTTTTAGTTACTTTGTTCATTGTTACATTATTTTTCATTTTTATTAAATATATATATGTATGTGTGTGTTTGTACCTATTAATGATCTAGAGGTTGTAATTTTAGGTTTTTCACAACAAAACTTGGTACATAGCCATCAATTAACAAATTCGTTCAGTTCATTAACCTGCAAAATTTCACCATAGCAAAAGTTTAAAAAAAAATTAAGAAATTACTCTAGCAGTCGCAATTTTTGTTTTATCTCAACAAAGCTTGGTAAAAATCTATAAAATAAATTTATAATAGTATTTGAAAATCATGGCAATGAAACCACTCAAAGTGAAAAACTTTTAGAGGTTAACGCTAAATTTAACAATCACTCTAGTGGATGATATGTTAAACATTTTTAAAGGAAACTTGGTATATGCCATTGAAATAGAGTAGGAAAAATAGTTTTCGAAAATTAGTGAAATCGGACTATTGGAAGAAATCATGTGCCTCAAGTTTCATCCAGAGGTGTAGCATTTAATAGGTTAATCACAGAAGGAGGGGGTGTACCTAAAACCCATAGTTTAAAAATCACTCTAGCAGCATCAATAATTGTTTTACACAACAAAATTCAACATATACCATTTAAATAAAATAAGAAAAATAATTTTTGAAAATTATCAGATTATTAGGTGTGAGGGTACACCTGATAAACTTTTGGGGGTTTAACCCAAATTTAAAATTGCCCTAATGACCACAATTTTTTTTAAAGGAAACTTGATATATGCCATTGAAATAAAACATTAATATTTGTGTGACAACAAAACTCTATATATACCATTTAAAAAAATAAGAATGTAAATAAGTGAAACTATAATATTAGCGGGAGGGGGGGTCTGCACTCTAAAATTTAAAAATTGCTGTTATGGCATTAATATATGTTTTTTTTATTTGCAATGAAACTCCGGATAAGCAATTTAAATAGAATAAAAAAAGTCATTTCTGAAAATCAGGGAGATCGGGATATTAGGAGGGGAAGAGTACCCCAAAATTTAAAAATTGTAGCGCAATCAATATTTGTTTCTTATAATAAAATTCAGAATATACCATTTAAGTAAATAGAAAAAATAGTTCCTGAAAATTAGGGAAATTGGAGCATATAAGATGGAATCAATAAGAAGTATTTATATTAACTTATAATTAATATTTATTAAATTAAATTAATATAATTAATTTAATATAATTTAATATATAGAGTAAAGATATTCTTGAAAACCAAAATTTAAAATGTGCTCTTGAATGTAATTTTCTCTATATTGTTTTAAAATAAAATGAGAAAATAATTCAGCATTTAAATGTATTTATAATGCTGCATAAGTTTTATATGTAACAAAAATATCATCATGAAGATAGCAGGTGCAAATATTAATTTAATATGTGTTTGAGACTTATATCTGTATGTAAGAGAGCTCTATAATAACCTTCAGAAAAAATTTACATGATATGTTTTTAATACAATAACATTTAAATTAAATTTGAAAGTCCTTGAAAATCAATTAAACTTTCAATTGTTATTTGCTGATTCTGTATACTTGCTTAGTAGATTAAATTTGTTTTTAAATAGTAACATGTTTTTGTTTTATTGAAACATATGAACATCATCTTCATAAATACAGAATGTAACTTGAAACTTGTTATTTTTCTCTAAGTGAATATGAAAATATCAATGGGTAAGTTCAAAAACATGCTTACATTTAAAAATGTTTAAAAATACGCACACAGTATAGCTTTGTCTATCAGTGGTCATATATCTCATTTAAGTAATAGTATATCATCAATTCTTGTGGTTTAATCGTAATTATAATTAAAAAAAATTCTAAAAAATGTAGTTTCTCTTTTGTAATAGTTATAGATTGCAAGAATTCTAATTTTGTTCTCCTAATACCACACAATAATGCCATAACTTATTTTATATTAATTTTTTTTACAAATTATTCAACCAGTGAGGAATTTGCTTAATTTACGTAGTTCCTGCTCAACAGCCTTTTTTTAAATTCTCTCCATCTTCAATCCTATAATTCTAATTTTCTCAATTTTTAATTTCTGATATAAGCTGTAATAATTATGCAAAAGAACTATAGTATTTTCAGTCATAGGCATGTGCATCAGTCTTTACAATACCTTTATAGAAGCATCTACACTTCCTGTGGCAATGAGTTGACCATCAACACTGAAGGCACCAGCTCGACAGTTTCCTTTATGTGAAGTTACATATGCTGTTTCATAAAGGGCAGGCTCTGGAGCTGTTGTCTGTACATCTGTTTCATATTCCAAATCTGAAAGTCCAGGTAAAGTATGGTTAGTAAAAAAAAATTCAGTTTTTGTCAATTAATTTTTTTAGCTTAATAAAATGCTGGTATTCATGATTATAAATCAGCAGAATTTTGCTCAGTTCACATGGAAGTAATTCCTAGTATAGTTCACAGAATTATTTCCCCATGAAATTCTTAGCCAATGTTAAAAAAAAAAACAATATCTCTCAAGCTTCTCTCTCCTTTAGTACGATACATTCTGAAGGAACCCTCTCATATCATAGCTCTCTTTCAAATTGTGTACACCAATAAACAAAGTAAAGAAAGATCATGTGCAAAAAAATGAACAACAGAAACAAAACATAAATCTGCCAAATTTAAATTAATATTACAAAAAGTAATTAAGCCTGCCATCCAAGGCAGAATGTGTGCCTGTGTCTGTTAAGGACATGTCATCTACTGCTGTATATATCTAAGCTCATCTACTTTGTATTATTTTAGTTAAAATTTTGTCAGTTTTATATGTTGTATCAGTTGCTCATTTTTTTCACACAATCTGTTCTTTGCATTGTCTATCCGTCAACAAATTTTTAAAGGAGGTTGCAATATGAGGGGTAAAAAAAAGAAATTCCTTGTCAGTATAGTTGAAAATAATTAATATGCTCAGAAATTATAATAATGAACATTGTAAATCAACTAATCCTATAATTTAAGAAAATAAGGAATTCTGTCACATTATGGAATAAATTAGTATGTTTTGATTAGGATCATTGTACGATTGAGTGGAACTACTTTTATTGCTCCACTTGTTTATAATTGTAGTACTAGTTTCACGAACACTTTATTCGCATCATCAGCTACCCATTGACTTCTGGATAATTCGTAATGCTGCAGGAATGCATTCTGCTCTGGTGGAGGTATAATGAACTTAAAGTTTGTGTTTTCATCTCCAGAAGTGTGAAGTTCATTAAACTGTTTCTGTATTTGTAAACATAGAGTTTCTCCCTTGTTCTAATTCTGTAGGTTCTTATACTGATTTTAATAATTTTGTTTTATCCACTATATCATTATTTTCTGTCCAGAAATGTTCCTTTAACCGTGTGCCTATGTTTTTCTTTTTTTTCCAATGTAATAATATTTTTTAATTCTGCACAATTTATTTTGTAAATATCTGCATTTTTTTCCTGTGGAATAATGTCATTAATGTTGTCTATCAGAAGACTTTTTAACATTAAATCTGTTTACAGGTGCCAACCTGATATTAAAATCTTTTAGAATATTTTGAAATTTTTTCGTAGCCCATGTATGATGACAACACTTTTACTAACATTCCACAAGAGAAAAAGTCAGGTAACTACAAAATAACATGTAAAGAATGTGATAAGATATACATTGGAAGAACTTAAAGGAAGATAGGAACACGGTTAAAGGAACATCTCAGAAACATTAAGTACAAACGATAGATAGATCAGCGGTGGCACACCATTTTTGGACAGATAATCACGAAATAAAAAAAATAAAGTTATTTAAAGAAGCACACTGACATACAGAATTGGACACATGGGAGAAGATTTACATTCATAAACATAAGAATCATCTTATGAATTTCGACATTACAGGAGAATGCAATACAAATTTCCAGTTTATTTAAAAAAAAAAAAAGTTGTCAAGTTGGTTGAAGGTGGAGAGGATATCTCTTCGAAACCAGTTGTATTTAAAAGTAAGTGAAATATAAGAGTGTGTTAGACAACAGATTAGATAGAATTTACATGGTCAGATTTGTTGTTGTCTCCTAGAACATCTTTGTAGAATTCAATTGCATCATTCGTATTTTAATACTTTAATAGTGCAGAAATGTCCTTCTTTTCTTTGCTAACAATATTTTCCTTTGGAGAACAGTGAAAGATAGTACTGCTGAATGATATGGTTTTCTGCTGAATCCCCAAAGTATGTGCTTTTCACTGATACATCAACATTGTTCTTTACTTTCTTGAATGAAATGAATGATGACTATTAATTTTGATTAGTAACTTATGTTTTAGTACTTTCTGTGCAATATCCTTTAGATTTTTAACTTTCCAGTCTTCATTGAATACTTTCAGAATGCCTGTTTTTAAGATGCCAAGATGTCTTCCTTAGGGGATAATAACTTTTTTTTTCCTCCCAATTCTACCAAAGACTCAGTTATGAGTCATATAGCTCTGTTCACGGACTAGAAAGAAATAAAATATATTTTTGAATCTTGAACTCTTTTCCAAGTGTGCTATAAGTAAGTCAGAGAGAAAGTTTAGCAAACATTTTTGCATCCTCTTGAAGACTCTGTTTTTAGCCAGGCATAGAAAACAATATTTTCTTTTTTTAATCATTACCATAAGCCTTGGCTGGTTTTGTTGCATATCAAGGTCCTCTTAATGATTCCTGGATTTTCTCCTTTCATTATTCTATAAAACTGCTTTGCAAGAAGTTTGTGTATTATGTGACCAGTTCTTAATTGTTTTTCTTCTCCAAACATTTCTGATTTTATTTTCATGAGACCAACCCTTACAAGTGGAGCTTGTGCCCCTGTGGGGAGTATGAAATGATAGATTAAAATATTTATAGAATATGTTATTGTATTTTGATTTTGAGTATAGTTTGAAAGGTGGCACCCTTCTTGTCTCTACATCTTCTGCCACCCAAACATTCTTTTACCTGTACACCACTTTCAGAATCACTGGAATAATTGTCCATTCTGATTTATTATGAAATATTTATTCTTACAAACATGACTGCGCCATTGATATCTTTTCTAAAAGTAACCCGGAATATGTTGACAAAATGAAATCTGGTTATGGGATTTTGAGCAGCCAATCAAAGGAAATACATTATTACAATAATGAATAACATAGCATAACATACATTCAATTCTAGAACTGCAAACTGCTCGGTAAGAAACGAAAGTAATTAAGAATTCACTGCATTTGTCCACTTTTGCTTTAATTCTCAGATTACATATATCTGTTTTAGCTAAAACCTGTTATTTGGCTTGCTTATATACATGACATTCGTCAACTTTTGGTAAAATTTTATTCACAAGATGATGTAGAAGGTCAAAATGATATCGGAACAATGTATAACTAAATTTCCAGAAGTTTTGTATTTATCAAGTTTTGAAAAAAAAGCTCCTCAATTACACTGTATGCCTTGGGTTTACATTTAAGTTAACAAGTTGCATTAAACAACCTTCATGCTATTTATATCTGCCTTAAGATATTACTAGGTATTCTGGCAGGTATACCAATATAATAGCGATGAAACTATTTCAAGTACTATAGTGCCATCTATTGGCAGAATATGTAAGCCTCCCTAGAACAACTTGACACAAGTGAGAATGTTGTTATTCACTAGGTATTTTTTCACATAACGATGATTAAAAGACACAGTGTTGAGTGTTCCAAGATTGAAAGGCATTTATGCAAAGTATATTTTTGTGTAATAATAGCAGCACCGTAGTCTGTTAAAAATTAGATGCTATGAAGAAATGTCCAAATTTATGTTGGCACACATGTTTTGGTTTTAATCCCATTAATCTGCATAAACTTGCTCTAACAGTTTAATGCTCCTCACTGAGCGCGCACACACACACACACACACACACACACACACACACACACACACACAAAATAAACATTCCTTTACAGCTTCAATTCTAATTTGTCCTTTAAAAGCAGTATTTTGTTTATGCTTTTATTAGTTATCTTAATTCCTGAGTAAACAAAATTTGTCAATAATAGGTTTAAATAGTGGGAATTTTCACAGTGAAATACAGTATAATATAACAAATTATTGAGTGGATTCAGGCTGATTATGAAGGCAAGAGCCTTCGAAACATGTCCAAGTAAATGGAACAAAATTAGCGAAATTTGAGAAATATCTGCATAAATAATTTGTTATATTTGTCAATAATGTTGATATAGCATTGCTTGGTAACACTTATACTTCACTTAAATTTGTCACGTTTGAGAATAGTCACTTGAATTATTTTTTTGTTGTTTTTAAGCCTTACACCTAGGATAAACATTTTGAATAAGCCAAAGCTCCAGAGTCAAAGAAGAGTTTATTTTCATATAACTGCATGTGTATGCAATAAGATAAATTCAATAACTCTCAGGCATTTTTGTTTGGGTGGAACATTAAGTGTGTGTGAACCGTATGCATATCAAAAATTTCCCAATGGTTTCTTTTGTGTTTTTTAATATGCATCTTTTTGTTATTGTGTCATGTACAAGTTATAATGCACATGGCAACCCAGCAGGGCATAATTATCTGAACTGTTTGCATGTGAAAATTTCCTTCTTTTGTAACATAATAAATTATTTATGAGGAAATCACTAAATTTCACTAGCTTGTTCCACCTACTTGGACATGTTTCAAAGGCTGTTGTACCACTGCGGTCATTCAGGCTCAGTCTCATGAGCAGAAGGTCTGGGGTTCCATTCCTGCCAGACCGTCCTCCATTATTGAGATTTCTTCCAGGTTTTCCTCAGTCCTCATAAATGGTAATGCCGGGAAGGTAGCCTTAACTTAGGCCTAGAATGCTTCCTTCCTTAAACAATCCTTTCCCAAGTTTATCATTTCATCTCATGTATTATCAGTGTTACCACCTATGGTGGCCTAGTCGGTCCTGGTGGTGTAGTGGTAACCATACTTGTCTTCTGAACCCAAGGTAGCCAGTTCAAACCCAGCCAGGATCGATGGATTTTTTCGGACATAGAAATCGTAAGTATGGCTTCCTTCTGAAGATACGTAAAACCATGGATCCTGTGTCGTACATTTACGGCACAATAAAGAACCTCAAGCCTGAAAGAAGAGACCTCCAAGCAAAATTTGTCGGCCATTTCACACCCTGAATAGAATGGGATGCTGATGTCCTGTGATGTTAAAGAGCATCCTTAAATAAACAAATCAAAAAAAATATATGGTGCCCTAGTAGTTGAAATGGGCGATAAACACTATTAAAAAGGAGGAGGAGGAGGAGGAGGAGGAGGAGGAGGAGGAGGAGAAGAAGAAGAAGAAGAAGAAGAAGAAGAAGAAGAAGAAGAAGAAGAAGAAGAAGAAGAAGAAGAAGAAGAAGAAGAATTCATCATCCATGAATGATGAAGGCAACAGCCTTTGAAGCATATCTTAGTAAGTGGAACAAAACTAGTGAAATTTGAGTATTTCCTCATTAATAATTTGCTATATTATACCATATATCACTGTGAAAATCCCTACTATTTAAATTTATATTAAAAAGTTCCTTTTGTCTTTAACTGTCCCTCTTTCTGTAATTTTGCCATTTATGAGTTATAGTGTTATTTTCGGCCATGAAAGGAGCACATGGTTACCCAGCATGGCAGGAAAGAATTGTTCCCCATTTAACACCCATGAATGAGGTCAAGGGTAAATGCATCAACTTGTTTAACAAGGGTGAACAGATTGGAGAACATTATTCCATCAGGGTGCAAGAAACACAAAAATGAATTAGAAACAAATCTTGCAATGCACAACTTGCAATATTGTAATATCACTTATCTACAACAATTGCAGCTTCAATAGCTTCTAATTCAATCCCGGCCAGAGTTCATGCATTTTTTCAGGCATAAAAATCCCAGTAATGGCTTCCTTTGGAGGGAAGTAAAGGTGAGGGTCCCATGTAAATTTATGGCTCATAAAAGAACCTCAAGCCTGAAAGAAGAGGCCTCTCAGCAAAATTTAACGGTCATTTCATGCCCTGAATTGAATGGGATGCTGATGATCTGAGATGTTAAAGAGCATCTATAAATAAACCAAATAAATAAAAACAATGGCTCATTTAGGAGCCATCCAATATATCACAACAGAGCAACAAAATCATGTGACTGCACAATTTATCTACCTTCAGTGCATATGTGTTGGTAATTTCAGTGCTTATGCATTTTTATGTGCTGCAATATTTATAAAAAAAACTCTTGATTTGACTCTGGTGCTTTTACTCATGCAACTCACATTCTCCATATGCCAGCTTAAGAAACAAAAACAAATTAATACAGTGACTTATTCTCTAACTTTACCACAGAATCCTTAATTATCCAGATAATCTTACCTGCTAGATTAAATGAATGTACTTCCCAAGCTGTAGAAAATGAAGTGGTAATGTATCCTACATTAATGTTCTCAACCTCTTCACACATAAATGGAGCTAGTGTGAATAGATACAATACATTAATGCAGGTTATCTGCTAGAGTTTATTTTCCTTCTTTTCTTAATTTGTTTACCTTGTAGAACACTATTATTTTGATTTTATCAATGTTAATCTTCAAACCCCATTCTTTACAGAACATTCATTTAAAAGCATACTGCAGTTCAGTAACGTAAAGGAGCTTACAGTCAAATCACCTGCATAATGTAATATAGGAATATTCCCACTTTATTACAAAATTAAATTATCTGTTTTGTTTTAAAACTGCTATAACATAGCCACCTTACCTAACCCCGGTGTTGCTAAAGCCTCTTGTCCAGGAATTGTTGTTGTTGATTTCTGTTGTCTTTCTGGTTCATGCTGAAGTCCTGCCATTACAATATGCAGCAATCTGTCAGATGGTGGACATGGTGGGTCAGCTTGAGCAATGCCAGCCAAACCCACTGCAAGGCTTTGATGCCCATCATAAAATAGCTGGCTAAAATACATGAATACATAATATGAGCAAGTAAAACAAATATGTAAAATAATAAAGTGCTTGCTTGGTATGTATATATGTGTGTGTATGCAGGTATCTTGTTCTATAGATCCTGCATTAAGCAAGAACTCTAGGATGTAGAACATGCAAAAAAAAAACCTATGCAAGCATGCGCATAGACGTTTATCTATTTGGTTTATTTACAACATTCTTTAACATCTCAAGTCATCAGTGTCCCATTCAAATTGGGGCATGAAGCTGCCGATAAATTTTGCTTGAGGCCTCTTTTTTCAGGCTTGATGTTCTTTTACTTACCGTAAATCTACAACATGGGATTCATGGCTTTACTTCCTTTCTGAAGGAAACTATACTTATTATAACTGTTTGAGCTTTCACAGCCAGCGTTAATCCAATAAGATGAAATTTCCAGGCTTATTAGCCGTGGTCCAAAAGATGTAAGGTATTTTTACATCTTTTGGACCACGGCTAATAAGCACAGAAATCTCATTTTATTGGATATACTTACCTTGAAAAAATGATCAACCCTGATCAGGATTGAACTTATGATCTTGGATCCATGAGGCAAGTATGGTTACCACTAGACATTGAAGGTGTAAGCTTCAAGAATTCTTAAAGAGAATTTTTAATGATATAAATTTATGTTCTTTTCCTCCTACAGGTTATTACCATTGCTTTCTTTTGCAAGCATAAAAATTGTTCTCTACAACAGTTACCACAAAAATAATTCCATACTTCATTAAGGAATGAAAATATACAAAATAATAAATCAGGCGTCCTCTGACTGGAGATAAGTTGAAAGACTTTCAAGATTATCTGTACATAACACATGATATATATATATATATATATATTCCCTTGTGAGAAAAAGCACATTTAATTTTTGAAATCAGGTTATAAGATTCTTTTCATCCTACAGGTTATTACCATTGCTTTCTTTTGCAAGCATAAAAATTATTCTCCACAACAATTACCACAAAAAATAATTCCATACTTCATTAACGAATGAAAATATACAAAATAATAAATCAGGCATCCTCTGGCTGGAGATAAGTTAAAGCTCTTAAATCAAAACAAGCCCATGTAAATTTGGGAACTATCATTTCAATATATTTCTTCCAGTTAAGAAAATAATAAAACTAACTACGTTTATTTTTTGTTCTGAATTGAATAAAATGTATCTTTTATATATATATATATTCAGAGACATTTAGCTCGAAAGCATAAATTTATTTCATAAAAAGCTATTGTAGCCATATTTGACAAAAATCCTCATCATTTCCTGTTATGACTACACTACTACCATTTGCAAAAAGTATTACTTTAAATTCCTGAACAGTTTCCTGCTCTTGATACATTAACTATTAAATAGGGAAAGGAAAAAACATTTTTAATGGTAAATGCAATTGACCCATCTTAAACAGCTTTTTATTTAATTCACAGAAAAAAATCTCAAAATGGTACACAATGCCTCTCCAGCTCTTTGGTTAATTTTCTTAAGGACAGAATAATACAGTAAGTTTTCACTGAGACTAGTCTTGTTAATCTGAAGATTAATATGTATCAAGTAAATAAACTTCACTAATTCCCAAAGTAAAACTTTTTAAACTTACCTAGAATAACAGCCTTGTTTCCTTTTCATAGGTACAAACAAATAAAACTCGCTCACATATATGGAAGAAGTTTGATAATGGGATGCATATATTGAAGCTTCAATATTAAAGCATCATGCAGTAATATATCAGTTTTGCAGTTATGGGAAAGCTCCAGGAAAACTACTTAATTGAAAAACTTTAATATGTGCATCCCACTTTCAAACTTCCCTTCCAAAGAACCAGTTTTAAACTTATATAACAGCAGAAAATGGAGATATTATTACAAAGTAATAAACCACTGGATCTTTAGGTTTCTAGGATTTATTTGAGATTGTGTATAAGTTAGTGTGTGTGTTAACATATATGAACAGATTGGCAAAATCATTTTTGTCGACTGTTATATTTATTTGGTTTGCACTTACTAAAAGGAGGGCTAGCGGGAGCCGCAGTAAACCCCTGGGTTCTCGGATTTACAAGATTCACTCAATGTCCAGGTTAGTGTGTGAATTGATTAGGAATTACATTTTGTCCGACTGTTGTATTTATTTGCTTTGTACATACGAAAAGGGGGTGAGACTGTTATTATAGGTAAGTTCAATAATTTAGTTTTACTTGTGGGATGCACATAGTAAATTTATTAAAAAATCGCAGTGCACTAAAAATGTTGTATTACAATGGTAAGTTAGTTTACAGCAACGTAACATAATATGAGAGGCTAAAAACACTTGCATGATTAGTAAAATTACCGGTCCCAAACACTATGAACACAACATAAAATAGCACATACCTTATCATCAGTCGATACAGCACTTCCCTAGTTTTTATAATATTTTTTGGATCAACATTTTCCGTCATTGTAATACAATTTTAACGCAATTCCACTTTTCCCTTAATTCACGATACTGGGTACAACTCAATTCTGTTTATTTACTTCCAAATGCTAAATATTTAATTAAATTATGCACCTGAGCAAATTTACCTTCCTTGTCACTTGTTTCCCTTTCTCTGAAGGCTTACAAATGGTGGGGTTTATTTAGTTAAGGTAGTCTCTAGTTACAAACAAATGATTCCAATTATCAAATGAAGAGTTATGTGTGGCATTGCCGTCCATGGAACCGAGCTTGATCATATAATAAACATTTTATATCAATGTGGCACAGAAAGTTTTATATAATTTATTTTGATGCTGGAGTAGAAACCTTTATAGAATTTGGATCTTTTTCTTACTAATAAATAATATACATTATTCCAAATATTATGGAGAATTATGTTGTATTTATGTAAATATGTATCTCCTTCTGTAGATCTTGGATTGAGCGCGAGAAGTCTGCTGCAGAGTAGAGTGGAGTACAGAACATTTTTTTTTGGGGGGGGGGACGCTCCTTAATATCACAGATCATCAACGACCCATTTAATTTAGCCAGGATCGATGGATTTTTTCGGGCGTAAAAATCCTAAGTATGGCTTCCTTTGGAAGTGTCGTGTCGTACATTTACGACACGAAAAAGAACCTCAAGCCTGAAAGAGAGGCCTCTGAGCAAAATTTGCCGGCCGTTTCACGCCCTGAGTTGAATGGGACGCTGATGACCTGCGATGTTAAAGTGCGTCCATAAATGAATAAATAAATAAATAAAAAAAAACCTATTCAATTTAGAGCGTGAAACGGCCGACTAATTTTGCTCAGAGGGCTAATTTTTCTGGCTTGAGGATCCTTTTCGTGCCGTAAATGTACGACAAGGGACCCACGACTATACTTCCGTTCCGAAGGAAGCCATTCTTTGAATTTTTACGCACGAAAAAAATCATTGACACTGACCGGGTTTGAACCCGCGATCTTGGGTTTAGGAGGCAAGTATGTACATTCTAGTTGACTGCGCTTCATTTTGTGCTATTCGGCTTTTGTCAGTTTTTTCTTACTTGTTGTTTTTCTTTAAATTCCTTTTAGGGAACATTTTCAAAGTTATCCAATGTATTGTAATTATGAACAAGATTATACAAGTAAACACTTTTAAAGCTACCTTCGACAAAAGTAAGCCTCGTCATATGCCATTAGATCTCTGGTTGGATACTACTCTTTTGTAGCCAAGAATCAATTGGACACACTTCAATTAATTTGGTAAGCAAAATGCAGTATTTATCAAGTTACACAGTACGTGGTTTTCCAACAATTGTTAAATGTACATGAGAGCACAGCTTCCTTTGTAACTGGAGACGGGTCTGTGACTTCCGTAACGACTAGTGACTCCAGACAGAATAAGTCCATGCCCGTTTGTTTAATATACCCCAGGAATTATCAAATAATAAAATACTTCAAGGTTTACAGGTTTATGTCTCTGTAATTAAAATTGAAAACGAACATTGCTCTCTCGGCTAAAAGTATTAGGTGCAAAATGGTATTCGTTCTATTCAAATTGACTTGAAAACCCCTATTCTATCTAGTTTGATGATTGCTGGTCATGAGGCTTACATTAGTTACATCGGGCAACCACCCATGAGCAATATGTGTAGTGAAACCACTCATTTCCATGATTGTTGTCCTTACAAGAAATTTGCCTCTAAGATCCCACAAGTACCTCGTCTAACATTAATAAGTGAGTATTCACTGAGAAAAATATTATATAAGTACTTAGAAACTTCTGCTTTCAGCACCATTCAACTTTGCCAGCACGCAGACGCTCTCCTCTCCTCCCGAGCATTTCAACAGCCGGCTTCTCCATCGGAACCTGTGAACCCGACCTTGCTTTTGTCGCAATGGCTTGACATATCCCATATCCCCACCTACTAGTAACACTGACAAGGTAGCTACTGACCAAGGCATGAAGAGAACATAAACATAGGATCTAGTGCTAAGAAACAAAAAGTACGCGAAAGATCTCTATCTACGGTGACTCTTTATGAATAATTCTGATGCTCATACTTTATTAAATAATAAACCGGGGATATCATCCCGAGATCCGTGATTACAAGGTGGTTCGTGTTCTAAAGGTTCTGTTAACAGTGACAAATCTGGAAAATCTCTGACATGTCTGAAAGTCCTACTGAGCCTATGTCGGAAGGCCGGTCTCATGAAATCTTGGTGCTCACGATTGGAAAATAGTTTCTTATTACTTTCTTTTAACTGTTTATTTATTTTTAATTGTTCACTTGTTTCTCTTCATGTCACACATATATAAAATACTTATAAGATTATTAATAATATCCAAACTCCTGAAAATTTTATCTTCTAGCAAAAACTTTTCATTCCCTGGATGCTGATATTGCTCTTCTTCATGAGGCAAATTCTCCGTTTATAACTCGCTTATATTATATAATACTGAAATTAATATTCATTTTGTTACCCGCGGTAATGCCTTCTTCCTTAAAGATCACTTGCAATATACAGATGTGCGCATGAACCCAAATTTTAGTGGCATCAATTTTATCCTGGGGATCTCAATATTATTTGGCACCCGTATACGGAAGGAAAGACAGAATTTTGTTGCTGAAGAAGTAGCTTCTTTATTTTCTAATTACCCGCATGTGTTATTAGATGGCAATATTAATACTCCTTTATCTCCTAAAGATTGCACAGTAGTTTACTTGCCTTGTCCTGCATTAGTAGATTTAATTCATCGACTACGCGATACATGGAAAGTCCTGAATTGCGGCCGTCCGCTTTACACATATCAACGCAATCTCTCTGGAGTACGACTAGATCGCATTTATGTTGACCACGATCTTTTATTGGCACTGTGGATATATGTTCTACAGAATTCTCTGATAACTGTGGATACCTTGCTTCCAATGCGCTACCTACGTAGTCTCCCTCATATTGTCGTTGTTACTGGAAACTTAATGTGCAAATTATTCCTGATAAAGATCTTCAAGAACTCTTTGCCGAGCGGTTACGACATTGGGTTTATCAGCAACGATTTTACTCTACTAAACTGGAATGGTGGATTGGCATCAAAACAAAGACAAAACTGTTTCTTCAATATGTGTTTGGTGATAAATACCGCAGAGAAACAGCGTTATCAACTGTTTCTCTCTGGGGTGTTGCGAGATTTGTACAGACGCCCTGCGGTTGATACACACTGTAGTATTCAGATAAAAAGAATTAAAGCTCGGATTCTAACATTTGCCTGAACGATTTCAGGGGCACTCAGGTGCGTTCCCGAGATACGTTCAATGATATGGAATCCCAGTCAATACATCATCATGTCCGTGAACAACGGCGTGCTAAGGAAAATATATTCACAGTATTCAAAACAGATCCCATGTTTCTGTAGGTATTCGTTCTGTTGTGTATGAATATTTTTAAAAGTTATATTCTGATATTATATCTGAAGAACTCCTTGCTACAGAGGAAGTTACGGTTCTAACCTCTTCTGACACCCCCTCCTTTTACCATTGATGAACTGCAAGCAACTTTAACAGCCCGCTCTCTAAATAAATCACCTGGAGTAGATGACCTACCTATAGAATGTTACTCTGTATTTTGGGCGTTGCTGAAGGAAGCTCTTCTTGTAATTTTCAATGAGCTGCTGTGTATCGCCTTGATTCTCCCTGCATTTGTCCATGGCATACTGGTTCTTGTGCCGAAATGTAGCCATCCCAATACTGCACAAGACTTTCGTCCTTTAACAATGCTGAATACTGATTATAACATTTCTTAAGATGTATTAAACACCACTTATCATCAATATGGCTGATATTCTTGCACCAGTATAACAGTCAATAGGACGTGGAAGGAACATAATGAATGCCGTATGTGCTCTTCATGACGCTTTTAGTGATGCCCATATTTCGCGGGTTGGGAAACTTTTGATCTCTTTGGAATTTAACCATGTATTTGACCGAGTGAAACATAGCTATTTATTTAATATTATGATGCACTTAGGAATCCTTGATACACATTGATACATCCTTCGCAATATATTAAATGCAGCCACTTCCAAGTTTTAGAGAACGTCTATTTCACTTATTCCTTTCCTGTGAGAGCGTCTGTAAGACAGGGCAGTCCGATGGCAATGCACTTTTTTGTGTATCAATCGAACCTCTCCTACGAAAATTACTACAGTGCTTTGATAGTTACTCTCTTATTAGAGTATTTCCTGATGATGTCACTTTGATGATCTCTCGTGATTCTATTCTTCCTCATATTCAAGAGATTGTGAATAATTATTGTAGAGATTCTTCAGCGATCCTAAATGTGAATAAATCAAGATCTATTCTCGTTGGCTCCACTTCTATAGTTCCAACTTCATGGATATCTATGGCTTCTGACCGCCGCGGGTGGCCGAGGTCGTTAAGTCTCGGGCTCATGAGCGGGAGGTCTGGGTTCGAATACCGCCAGGACCGTCCTTCCTGACTGAGGTTGTTTCCAGGTTTTCCTCAGTCCTCATAAATGGCAAATGCCGGGGAGGTACCCTAAACTTAGACCTGGAACGATTCCTTCCATAAAACTAAATCCTTTCCCAATCTATCATTTCATCTCATGTATCAACAGTGTCCATCGCCTGTGGTGCCTCTGTAGCAAAAACGGGCGTTAAACACTATTCATTCATTCTATGGCTTCTGCCATTAATATATTGTGTTACATTTCTACCCAACCTACCGGCGACGATTCAATATAATTGGAACTGTATTGTTAGCAGTGTTCGTAAAATTCTACAAGAGCATCAATTTCGTTTCCTAAATTTGTTATAGCGCGTCCATTTTATCAATATATTTTCATTATCCAAGGTATAGTTTGTAAGTCAGGTTCTAGCGTTACCATCCACCTTTGGCGTTAAGTAGAAATCAGTTACAGGATGGTTCATTTGGAAAGGTTTCTTATTACGAGTCCCTAGAAACCAACTCACACTTCCAGTGTCTGAAGGGGATTTGAATGCCATTGATCTACAGGCGAAAGCTGATTGTTTATTTTTCCGAACAAACTGGGCACATCTTGGAGACTATAGTGATTCTTATAGTTATCAATTTCTCGCCCAGTGGTTTTCGAAATACCGCCTCCAGAATCCATCATATCTTCGAGGTTTGCCGATTCAGGCGCCCCTGGTTAAGAAGTTTTAATTAATAGCACACTGTCCTGTGACCAACATGGCCAACCAACGAAGACAAGAGACTTGTATACTGCCTGGTTATTTCAATTGCCAGCTCCTAAGGTAGTTCTTCAACACCCAGTATACAACTGGCGCCGAATCTGGTCCAATATTCGACATCCTGCACTCAACACTTATACCAACGGAGTGTATGGTACCAACTGGCGAATAATATTTTCCCTGCGAATGAGCGCGCCTACATCGTATTGGTATGAAGATATCTCTCAACTGTGATAATTGCGGGCTTCAAGATACCATACTCCATCGTTTAGAATGTGACACTATTGCATCAGCATGGTGGAGGGTGCAGGCCAAGATCCTCCAGATCCTGGATGTCTCTGAGAAATATTTTGAACCCCAATATTTGACATTTCCAGTATTTAGTTGGTCCTCAGTAGCTCAACGAATGGCAGTGTTGTGATGTATTGGACAATATTTACTTGAGTTTGAGGATTCAATATAAAAAAAAAACTGCACACACACACACACACACACAATTGCTTTCTAATAAATGTAATATTAAAGAGTGAATTGTACAACATATAAAACAGAATGGAGAACATGAACAGTATGTTATTGGTGATCAAAACATTGAAATTGTATTATTTAATATGTAATTTCATTTAAATAAATAAATCGATAGAAAAAAAGGCAGAAACAATGAGTTATGAGGGATAAAATTTGACAAAGAATCGTGCCCACTGTGAGGTAAGGTAGACAAGAATTTGCACTGTATAATAGAATATACAGAAATTGAATTATGGAGAGCGAAATATGAAACAAGAAGTGGGATAATTTGAATAATGAAATTCTGGCGTTAAAGATTTTTTGGGATTAGCAGAAGTAATTTTTTAATCAGTTTGGAAATTATGCAAGGTAAAGTGGTAAAGTGGCAAGGTAAAGTGGAGGGAAGTGATCAAGGCAAAGGAAGAAGGTAAATACAGTATCAATGAAGGAAGATCATCACATTTAGGAAAGTATTTGTAAATTTTACCTGATAATATGTATGGTTAGAGTGATGTAGCATCCATGTACACATCAACGGGGTATTAGTTGTATAGAACATGAATTAACAAGCACTAAAAGATTAAGGAAATATTGTAAAACTGTAATTGTAATGTGTAGAAGCAGCAGGAGTAGTAGTAGTAGTAGCAGCAGCAGCAGCAGCAGCAGCAGTAGTAGTAGTAGTAGTAGTAGTAGTAGTAGTAGTAGTAGTAGTAGTAGTAGTAGTAGTAGTAGTAGTAGTAGTAGTAGTAAAAGCATTCATTCTCAAACTAAGTATAGTTCGACAGGTGCACATTTCAAGTTTCCTGTCAAAGAAACGATCTGCCAAACTGAAATATGTTAGTGTTTCAACCTTTATCCAGTGTGAAGGACTGTTATTTAAGAAGGTTGTTAACAATCTGAATTCGCCTAATAAAAAAATAATACTCTCTAGTTTTCTATCAACAACCTCTAAGCATGTCTCACAAATGAGCAGCAAAAATTATTTATTGTATTTGTCTCACAAGAAATTTATGGACTTCAAAAAACACTTATTTATATTTGGCTTTACCATTAATTTTCTAACTGCAAATTATGGGCTAAATACCTTACTGCTGGACTAATCACCACAGGATAGGCCACATGCAAATAATAACATGGCTGCAGAGACCGCCTGTGTGTCTCAGTAGTAAAAACGAGCATTAAACACCATTCAAAAACTTTTGGCTACAGAGATAATAATCAATTATAGACAGCTTCGTCTAAAAAGATTCTAAAAGTTGTAACAGAAAACGCTACTGACATTAATGAAAAAAAAATCTTAAATGAAACGATTTTGGCTATTATTATCTCATTTAATTGTTCAAGAGGCACAACAATTATAAATTCATTACATTAAAAAGTGCATATTAAATGTAATAAAACTGCTAACCATACACTGTTAGAATATCAAAGCACTTATGGAATAGATATTAAAAAAAAAAAAAAAAAACGTATTTAAGACGTATCCCGCATTCTACATATTCAGCCACTTTGTAGAAATAATGGAAATACTAAGAATAACAAAAGCAAGGAACAGTAATAAATTCCCTAAACTATGAGAGGAGAAATGGGAAATTGTGCTGAAGTGCAAAATATTGAAACCATTTGAAGAACTAGCCAGAGTTAAACGGGGGAAAATATATACTGGGAACTAGTTCACACACATAATATATGTGTTGGTTAAGTATTTAAAATCACATTAAAATAGAAGTTCAATGCTTCTGTGTTCTCTGTATTAGAAGTGTTAAATGAACAAATTTCCATAATATTAAAACATGGAAAATACAGCAGAAATTTAGTACTTTTTTTAGATTCCAGACATAAAATACCTGAGTATTCTAGCCCTGTTGTTTCAGAATCATTAATGTAGATGGAAACAAGTCAAAGTGCAACAGTCTTTGATGGATTATGGAGTAGAAAGTACACATGATCCTCAAAGCAGAATAGTAAAAGGTTTTATTGAAAAGGTGGCTTGATATGATTTTTTCTTCAATCCAGAGATTTGCTATATGCAAATATAAGTGAAGGAAATGGTCAATTTAATGTTAATGTATGGAGGACTTCACCTAAGAAAGAAATGACATGGTATACAGAAGGCCACGTATATAATTCGGCTTGTTCATGTATCTTCAATAACCTATAAATAAATTGAAATATTTTAGAAGCATCAAAAGTGACATAGGAATGTTATTCAGTACTTAGAAATGACCTGAAAAACGCTTTACGCCAACCATGTTTGCTTACGTCCTTGGTAAAAGATCATACAAGATACCGACATTTCTTCTGCAACCAAATCACAATCCACGTAGCCAAGATCACTGATCTTGCATGTTTGATGAGAATTTAAGTAATACCAACTTCGTTAAATAAAAAACAATAGATTACTACGAGGAATTGGGGAGTGCAATAAAAAAGTTGAAAGGTTAGTGCGCGTGTTGCCAGCATAAGTTATGTGGGTATGGACGTACTAGTTTCTCATTACAGTTTGTAGTGCACTGATTTTAATAACTAGTAACCTGTATTGCATGCAAATATAGGTTTGCTGTAATGTGTGAAACGACAATAGTCTATTTTCACCACATGAAAATAATTTATAGTAGTAATGGATTACGTGCAATTACAGGAAGAAGCGAAACAAACTTCAAGCAAAGTATATGATGAGTCCAAGAAACGCCGCAGACGTAACTCAGATTCAGATCATATTTTGAAGAAGCGCATAACTTCTAGATTTCCTCGTAAGGGTAATGAGATCTACGTTACAAACAAAAGTAACTTTAAAGTAAGTATAATTTATGTTTAGATTATGTATTTCACAAAATCTTGGTCGTTTTTCTCCCCCGCTGATAAAGGAATGCTAAATAACTAAAGCAAACGATGGACTTCAAAAATGGAATGCCAGGTAGCATGAGCAAACAATGGACTTCTGGCTAACTTGTTGTTAATTACCAGTGTCATTTGGCATGGGTTATCAAAGTAAGGATGCAGTTGAACTCAAGAGTGTGACAATAAGTAGTTGTTTCAGTGTTGCAACGAAAGTATTCACGAGTTGTGTTAAGATGTGTTAAAATGAGATATAACATGTCATGTTGCTGTTTGATCTTTATTTTATATATGAAAATTTCAAATGTACTGTAAGTCCATTTTTATGATTTATTTTTTTTTTTAAACAAAAGGCTTTAATATCTTTCATCACAGGCGGAACACTTCCCTGAACCTCATTCATTGAAAAAAGCTTATCTCTTATAAGCTTATATTCCTTAAGGTGCTATAATATGGATGCCAATGGTAACTTTTATATAGTTTATTAGATAGATAATGCATTATTGATCTTCCTAATTTCAGACATATATCATGAGTGCTATAGAAAGATGTACTGTCTTAATGAATAACATTATACTATTATAAAAATGTGAGTGGAATTCAATTTGCCATTTACTCTCTTCTAAGGTAAGAACTTGGTGTAAACAGTATTTAAAGAAAGTAAATAAAGATTAAAAATTATTATTATTGTAAAAATTAATTTTTTATCGCCGGTAACACAGCTGTGATGCAACATAATGCTGAATAAAAATTTTGTTTACATGTTAAAATTTATAACTTTTGTTTCAGTTACTTATCATGGTGAAAATTCCAGCACAAGCAGAAGGGTAACAGTTCCGAATAGCTCATCCAGTATATATGCTACTTTTGCACACAGTAATAGTTCTGCCACAGTTCGGTGCAGTAAAATAATGCATGGTAAAAAGTGATAAAATGAAGTTGAAACATACTGGAAAAACTCAGTTTTGTAAGGAATAACATATTGCACCCAGAAATTTAAAAAAAAAAAACAGCATAATCTTATAGTTATAAATATTTTGCTGGAGCACTTCTACTAGCTACTAACCTCCTCCCACAGTTCCTGCTCACCCATTTTGGTGGTCGTACTAATGATGATTGCACCCCCTCCTCCAGTACGGATATAAGAATGGACAACATAACTGGGATTCTAGTGGAATTTTAGCATACTTGGAAAAAATAGAATTTGCAATTAATTCATTTATATGCACACAGACACACACACGCTAACTGTAACCTAACCTCTGGTAAATCCTAGAAACCAGTGGCTTGCTGGAACAAGTACGCTTGCCTCCTTTTTGTAAATGTAAATTGTAGTGGATTGTATGTTACTATGTTAGCAGGTAAATCATTGTAGTGGTGGCAAATCTCCTTTAACTCCAGCAGAACCTATCAGTGGCAGAAATCATAAGCAACTTGTCATAATAAACAAAATAAGAGAGTGCAACAAGAATCTAAGTGCTGGATGAACTATTCAGAACAATTACCAGCAAAAGTTTTAAACTTATCTAAAATAACAGTAGAGTCAATATAAATATTATTAGGAGATGAAGTGAATGCACTGAAAGCCATTAACCCACCCACAACCCCAAAAAAGTGCAGCTCAAATCTGATAAGAAGTGGCATAATAGGTAGATCATGGTTGTTCCAAGAGCAAGAAATACACTGAATAGCAGCACATGACAACAGGAGCAAAGGAAAAAGGTGATTGAAGGCAAATTTCTTAAATCATGTAGGGAACGTAAAAAAATGTGAAGGTGGCCAGGAAGGATTAATGTATGTGAACATAGTGATTAAGGAGTTGTAAATGGTTGTCATGAGAACAATTATGCATAAATAGGAAGATGAGTAAAATGTACAACTGAATAAATACAATAGGCAACCAACAGTTGGTGAAAATAGAATTCATAATCTCTCTATCTCACGCACACACACACACCTCAGGAGAATCCTAAAAAACTGGAGAACCTACTGGTTTACTGTGGTTTGCAATAGCCTGAAGGCTTCTGCTGACCTCCTGTGTAATTGCCAATTGGGTGAACATGGTTGTAATGATAAAATTATAAATAAAGGCTGGCAACTCAGAAAAATAAATGAGTAGTGAAACTGATGCACAGACCATGCTGGTGGGGAAAAATTAAAGACATACGTGCAAATGTGGAATATTGCTGTATGAATATCATACTTTTTTTTTAGTTTATTTATGGATGCTCTTTAAAATCTCAGGTCATCAGCATCCCATTCAATTCAGGGCATGAAACGGCAGACAAATTTTGTTCAGAGCCTCTCTTTCAGGCTGAGGTTCTTTTTTGTGCCGTAAATGTACAACACGGAACCCATGGCTTTACTTCCTTTCCGAAGGAAGCCATACTTAGGATTTTTATGCCCGAAAAAATCCATTGGTCCTGTCCAGGTTCGAACCCGCGATCTTGGGTGTAGGGGGCAAGTGTGGTAACCACTACACCACCAGAACCAACTGAATATCATGCTGTCTAAGTCTAATGGTAAGTCTGTAGAACTATAGATACCAAAGTGTTCACATCATACTGTAATAATGTCTGCACTCTGTTGTTATTTTAGCTTAAAACCTGTGCTTTTGCTGCAGACCTATAAGCAAGTTTCTATCATATCACTTTTTTGTACATAATGTAACTTTTTTTCTGTCGCTGATTTATTTCATTTTGTATTCCACTTTTACTGTAATAAACACGTCAGTCATAGAGGAATACTTGTAGAAAATACTGCTGCTCACTTTAGGCAACAATGAAAGAATTTGTTCAAAATTGCCATTTTTATTTGCAAATAGTTTCCAGTTTTCTGTTTGTCTTCCAAATAATAACCTTCATTAAACTATCATCTTCTCAGGAACTTTGTGCAATACCAATATATTGGCAGTGAAAATCCTTAAGAAAGATGCTTTAAAGCTTACTAGATGGCATTGTTAAATTTTAGGTGTCTTGTTGAATAACAAAGTCTTATCACTTATTAATTTCTGGACTGTCTCATTTGAAATGAAGGTACAATCTGGGAACTTACAATTTAAAAACTTTTCTGGTTAGACTGAAATATTACTCATAATCAACACTATTTATCTTAGCTTTACAAATAACATGGTGATTGTAGCGTATCAAACTGAAAAATGAACAGTCTCAATGATTTTTGCCAAGGTGTAGGCTGTTTCAAAAAAGTTTTCAGAATTCTTAAAATCTGTACTGTTCCACTCTGCTCTACACAATTTATTTTGACAATGTCTCTTATTCCATCGGCAGTTTCCCTTACTAGGGGAAGTGGCAACAAAATTTTTGAAACTTCGGCTCCAAAATCTCCTATTTAGCAAGTTTAAGCACTGTGATTTTATTTTTAAAATAGGCTGCAGTTCCTCCAAAATGCATTCGCATGATAAGTAGATTGAATTGATTTACCAGTAAATTATAATTATTTTAAGATAGGCAAAATGCAGAATCATACTTATAATGGACATTCAGACTACATACAGAACACCACTGCCTCTCCCGCTTCCTCCCAAGAAATTAGGATCTGCAACACAGAGCACTGCACCATCTACAATGATATAAACAAATGGGCAAATACAATCTCACTGAATGTACATGGTTAAATCAAGAGGCAAAAAAAGGATTACTAGTTTATGTTGAGAAGCATGAGGGCGAAGGAGTAACATCAAGAACCAGCCATTAGAAACCAATCAACTTATAATGGTAAAAACAATGGCTTATTTTTGCACAGAAGCACATGTGTATTTTTTGGGGGGTGGGAAGGAGAGGTTTCTTTGCTTTGTTTAAAGTGCACATATAATTTATCATACCTCAGTGATTCTGATATGCTGACTGTCTCATAGTGGGTAAGTGCAGAAACAAATTCCTATACGACCTCATCCTTTGTCAGACTTTCCATCAAGCCAGTAAATGTATGAAAATGAATTTTTTAAATGAAGAATTTATCTCATTACACAAATCTTCAATGTTTAAATCTAAAATAATTTGGGTTGATTGCATTTGAAACATGTCCATAAGGTAGAAAAAAAAAATAATGATGTTCCAGTGTCAAAAATCTAACCAAAAATCATAAAATTAATAACTTCCATGATTAAAATTTTCCTATATAACAACCATATGAAACCTCATGCAAACAAATACCAATAAAGCAATTTGTACCATTATTTGTGACAATAATTTGCCATGTAATTGTTTTTCTTTCTTCAAATATTAGATTTTAAACAATTTCTTTCAAAATATTTAAAAATTGAGATTTTACATTGAATTTTAAGAAATTATAGTTGTGCTTAATGAAGCTATAGATAATGGAGTGGTAATATATCCTATAAATGTATTAAATATATTTGCATTAACTCCACGTATACAGCATTAGGAAATATTTGAGGGACAATTACTCCCATCATCAGCTATTGAGCCATTGCTCCAGAAACATGTCCTAATGTTGTATAAGTGTAGTTAGTGTGAACATACCTATTTAATACATTCTGATAGAGTAGTAGTGCTTTCTTGTGAAATATTTGCATAGAACAATTTATCCAATGCTCCTTGAAAGGTAATATTATGATATAAAAATGGTATGAAACATTTAATGAAAATAGATCAAACATGTGTCATGTTCAACACTGCTGAATGAGCTTAATGCCTATTTGCTTATTTCTTGTACTAATTTAAACTTGAGCACTCTTTCATGATAATGTAATAATTGTGTCATTTCTTTTTTTAATGTACAGAGTGCAATGTAGAGAAGTTCTTCTAAAATGTACATATTGTTCAAGGGTCAACTTGATCATTGTGAAAAGTTGTTAGAAGAAGGAGAAAAGGAGATTATAATTCATGGATTAGGCGCTGCAGTTACACATACCATCAATTTGGCTCTTCAGCTTAAGCACAACCATCATGGTACATTGGAACTTGCTGTGAATACTTCAACTGTAGGTGTAGTAGGTATGTGATGACCCTATACATGAGGTAAATGATAATTTTTTGTAAATTGCCATTACATTACTTTCTAAGGTGTGTAATGCACAAAGTAGCACTAAAAGCAAAATTTGATCAACATCAGAAAATGCAGCAATAGTTTTATTAATTAATCATTGGTCAACAAAATTGAAGATTTTGTCTGTAACAAGGAATACAATGGGCGATTCTGACTTTTTTGTGCGGATTTAAAATCTTTTTATTAATTTTTCCAACACCCAGGGTTTTGGAGTAATCTCATAACGTTTCTTGTATCTATACATTATAATATCTTAGTTGAAATTAAATTTACTCATCTAAAATGTATGTTAAGTAGAGTTTCTACTATACTTCACTTGAGGAACATCTCTCTTCAGTGTCCAACATATTTGGACACCATTTATCCTGGTAGCACTTTTCCATTTCCGCAATGTCCTGGTGGAAATGCTCCCTGCGTATACCACTTATAGGTTTTCAGGGAAGAAATCAGCTGGAAGTGCAGAAAAATATGTTTTTAAAGATATATTACATCCCATGATTTTGTACTTCTCATTCTCTCACTGACAATTTCTCTGTAGTTCTCAAACCTGAAGTTTCCCAGAAAGTTTGTGACTAATTTTTTGAAAGATAACCATGCAGCTGCTTCTTGCATATTTAACAGGTTTTAAAAGTGCATATCTTTCATGAGTTCCCTTATTTGAGGGCCAAAAATATCCCTTCTTTTAATATGGCTTCTCTGATTCTTGGGAACCTGTTTTTCTGGAATAGATACTTAGGTTCGTACCATATCATAGGGGTTGCAAAATGCATATAATGGGATCCTTTTAACCAGCAGTTAATAGTGTTCCACATTAATCAACAGATTTCCAGGGTTCATGAGTAGTTCTGGCCTGTTTTGTTGTAAAAATAACACTCTAATTAGAGAAGTAAAATTTTGCCTCTGTGCTTTTAAAGTGAGTACAGTTAACGTAACAGAAGTTGTTTCTATCATTAAGACACTTTCGAGACATGTTCTTATACACTACTCCTTATAATGCACTATTAGGTACAGTATTATATACTTCTATCACAATTCAAATGACAATGGAAGAGAGCACAGGATTAGTTTCTTCATTTAAATAAAGCTTCTATTCATCTGGGAACTACAGCCATACTATCATAGTTTTGGAGGGAAATGTAATTGTCATTTGTGATTTCACAGGCCATAATCACCAAACGTTATAGTTCATTTATTGACTCAACAAAATGAAATAAAAATATAATCAGCATGTTCACAAATGTTAATATACAGGAAACAATTAACATATTTGTTTAATTTTGAAGATGTTTACAGTGAATGGTGTGTGATGGAAAATTTCTGACTTCATTTTTTGAATCAGTAAATGGCTATACATAAGAAACGGTTAAAATAATTTATTTAACGAAACCATTGATGACCATATAATTAATAATTTCTGAGCACTTAAAAGGTTTTTTTTTTTTTTTTTTTTTTAGAAAGTGCTTTGATTTTTTAACTATTTGAACATTATTTTTGTTATTTGCAGATGATCTGGAGCCACTGAATGATTCTGGAACATATGAAACACAGACTTGCCAAAAATCATCAGTGCACATACGTGTGTTCCATACAACTTTAGATGACATGAATTAACACCAACCAACATGTTCTTCACTCTTCAAGAACTAGTTCAGTGGCTAGGGCTAACTGTGTTTGAGATATGGATAAATCTAGTTTCCATTACCCTCTTTACAATCTTGTTGGCTCTTCGTGTGGAAGGAGTTTTGACTGGAAATGGTGCATGGTGGATTGTGTTTGCTCCACTTTTTGCAGGAGATGGTCTTAATGCATATTTTTGTACTATTGTTTTCATTCGAATGCAAATGGAAGGAATGTATAAAATTGCATTAATGCGGGCATCGTGGAGTTTATCTTTTCTTGTGTTGCTTTTTGTGTTCAAGTTCCTGTTGTGCAAGAAGCTCTCTGGACAGAGTACACTAGAATACTCTGAGGTACTCTCCCCTGTATTCATTCTACTTCAGCTTATCATGGTTAGAGCCTGCCAGCTACATTGACTTTTGTATGAATCAAGAAAATATATTTGTAACTGTAAAATTGTTAAAATAAAAATAATAACTAGACCCCCTCATTTTGTGTTACACTGTGCCAATGTGTGATTTAACTGGGTGATATGAATTTGAATGTGTAATATGTTAAATACTTAAAATGTTTTTAATAAGTAAAAATAATGAATTGCGTCATTGTTTTCATATACAGAATATAAAACTTCTCAAAGCTTTATTAAAATTTTAACAGGCATTTTTTCCCACTAACATAAAATGAAAAAATATTGCTAAAGATCTGAAGAACTTCACTTGCTGTGGGCCATTTTTTATGTGATGTTGAGATGATAAATTAAATTCTCTATGTTTTGGCTCTCCATAATTTTCACATTTCATGCCAGCTTATTTCTTTATAAGAAGCTGTCAAAAATTATAAATTTGAGTTGCATCAGTGCAATACTACTATTTTTTATAACAGCAAATAAATATATTAACTACGAGCTTAAGCATGGTCTATGGACAGCATTCCTGTTTACAACTCCTGATGTCCTGAGTTTGATTCCTGAATATATCATGGGACTTTTTTCTTGACTAAGAATATCCCCATGGCACCCAAGTTCTCATTAAGTTTAAGGACCATAATCATCTTAATCATCCCCATTTGGTCAATGCAGCTGCACCTTATAGACAGCCCAACCTCAAATGACACTACAATACAATGCAAGGAAGGAAAATGTTTAAAGTTCCAAGGGAACCAGATCAAAAAAAGAATAAGTATGAGAAATAAGACTAATATAAATTGATGCAAAAAAGACAGCTTAGATACAATTAGTAGGATTCAGGGTTACATATAAACTCTACACTGTAACTCTGTAATGTTTGGTAGGTGCCATCCAGACTAGTAAGAAAATAATCATGTAATTGATATCATTGTATGATTCAGTTGAACTACACACACTTAATGCTTTGCTTACTTGACATAATGTAAGGGACCGCTTTTGAGAACATTTAATTCCAACCTTCAGCCAGCCTAAAGTCTTAACTGTCAGATCATTCGTTGAGCTGTGGGAATGTGTATTCTGCTCTGGTGGTGGTGTGATAAACTTATAGTTTATGTTTATATCTCCAGCAGTGTCAAAGTTCATTAGATTATCTTTGTATTTGTAGATGTAGATTTTCTGCCAGGTTGCTAGTTCCGTAGGTCCTTGTACTGATTTTAATAATTTTGCTTTATTCATTATGTTGCGATTTTGTATCCAAAAATGATATGTTACTGCTGATTTTTCTATTTGCTTGTACTTTATGTTTCCGAATGTTCCTTTTATTTTGTGCCCATATTTTTCTTTTTTTCCAATGTAGATTTTTTTCACATTCTGTACAATTTATTTTGTTTTTTCCTCTTGTGGATTACTGTCATTAACATTGTCTATCAGTAAGTTTTTAACATTAACTCTATTAATTGGTGCCAACCTGATATTAAAATCTTTATAAGAATATTCTGAAATTTTTTGTAGCCCATGGATGATATGTGAACTTTTTAAAAATTAGCTTATCTTTTTTTGCTGAAAGTGTTATGGTTTCTTTGATACGTTTTTGTCTCTTGAATTTCTGCACCTTTTTCTGTACTAGTTCTTTTTTAAAACCATTTTTAACCACTGTTTCTTCTATTTGTTTGTATTCATTAAAATATTCTTCTTTGCTAATTTGTAGGTAAACTAGCCAGTGTGTTAAACTGCTGATAACTGCATGTTTGTGCGCTGTGGGGTTAAAACTGTCAGTTTTGATGTCATTATCTGCGTGTGTATTCTTTCTGTATATTCCAAATTCCAGATTTCCTTGACATTTCATTATTTTAATTATCATTTTTGAACTCAAAATCACGACATAATGAATAAAACAAAAATATTAAAATCAGTACAAGGACCTGTGGAACTAGCAATGTGGGAGAAAAAATACATCTACAAATACAAAGACAGTCTAATGAACTTCAACACTGCTGGAGATGAGAACATAAACTACAAGTTTATCACACTGCCACCAGAGCAGAATACACATTCCCACAGCTCAACAAATGATTCGACAGTTGGACTTTAGCCTGGCTGAAGATAAATAAATGTTCTTGAAACCTGTTTCATACATTATGACAAGTAAGTGAAGCATTAAGAATGTGTAGTTCAACTGAATCATGCAATGATATCAATTATATGATTAACTTCTCTGTGCAAGTTCCAATTTACATTTTAATTAAAATTTTAATTGTTTGATCTTAATTATAGCATGCTTTCCTTCATTTTTTAAATCTAACTATAAAATACTATTCTTTTTAATTTATTTAATAATTCATATATGTAGATAATTAGAATGTTGCCTCAGAGAAGTATCCTATACTCAAAGTATAGGAAGCATCATTGTGAATGTAGCACTATATAACTTTTGTTTTCATTAGTTAATTAAGTAGACAGTTAAAAACTATATTAATATAAAGATTTGAAATGCTCCTAACTCAAGCCAGTAAGCTTATATTACCATGCGATCAATCAGTTATACTTTCCCCTGTGGTGAGGGTTTTTCATATACACACAAAGTGGCACAGTACAGTTTGTGTTTAAGTATGATTCATATGTGTTAACCCAGTGGTGAAAGAATTGCAGGACAAATTTTTTTTGAGCATACAGTTGATTCTGTTACTTATGCGAATACCATACTAACCCCTTTTTTCAGAATTGACCAATAGGGAGCATGATCATGCATTTTTGCAACAGGACTCTGCCACTGCTCATATTGTGTTTCCACAAGATGGAGTTATTAGTAGGGATTTGTGGCCCCCTTGATTATCCGAATTAATAGCCTAAGATTATTATCTCTAAGGTAAATTAAAAAATAGTATGTACAAGATAAATCCCCACACCATAAAATAACTTAAAGATAATATTCATCAGGTAACTCTGGATTTCTCAAAATAACTATAGGGAATAATGAATAATTCCTAAAGAGATGCCGAAAATGTGTGGAGAGTGAAAGACAGGTAGTTTCAGACCACATTGATAATTTGGTAAGTAATTGAGCCTCTCAAATTGCTTTGTGTATTGTTGTATGATTGGTTTGCTTTACTGTTTTACCCTGCAGCAGTCACCAAGACCCGGCTGACTCACTAACAAGCTAAGTGCAGTATATAACATGTAACCTTTTAGCATTAAAAACAAATTACAATCAATAAAAGCAATTAATTTCTTTTTTACTACTGTATACAAG
The DNA here is from genome assembly GCA_030762175.1 of Metallyticus violacea. Classification (NCBI taxonomy): domain Eukaryota; kingdom Metazoa; phylum Arthropoda; class Insecta; order Mantodea; family Metallyticidae; genus Metallyticus; species Metallyticus violacea. The sequence continues at coordinate 48,703,597 of CM060841.1, forward strand.
GAGCATCCATAAAGTTTCCGTATCTATTTTAACTATTTATCAATTGCTTAAGAAGCAAATTTCATAATTTTTCTACATCATCCTGCTCCTTTGTAAATAAATTATTCCCAGCACTCTAGTAATGTATTAATACCATCAGAAAAGAAAAATTTTGGTTATCCATGTAACAACTGTTGCACCACTGCTTTCTCGTGATTGTTGCATGAAAATCTTATGCTCTTTTAAAAAAATTTTGTGCAGACCATTAAGTTGAAAAACAGATAGCAATAATTCTGGACTTTAGGCTGATTTCATCACCCATTATTTTCTGTAGAAAGCTTTCACTTTCTCTGTAATAATAGGCCAAATAGTGAAAACAAATTTCTAAATGAAATGCTTATGCTCATGCTTCTTTAGGCACCCATCTGGTCCACACTTTTTAAAACTTAGTTGTTACATATGAGGGGGGGAAAAAGAGATGTAATGCTGACATTTCAATGTTACTGCAATTACGTTGACAGTTACCCTTATATTTTCTCTAATGATTTCAAAGACTTATAGTTGTACCCATGACTAGATGGCCAGAATGCTCCACATGAGTCATACTTATCTGACCTTGTTTTAACATAACAATCCATTCATGGATGACTTGTGAGAGCATTGTACCTATAATGGGTTAACTTGTGCAACTCTTTCATCACACATCTCCCTCTCTCTCCATTTCTCTTAAGAAGCAATAAAATTGTGGAAACTTTTTGAATGCCCCTTAGATTTTGATTGTTCATTCAAGAAGCAACTATTAAGATCAAAACAATGATCAAATCAAGCTAAAGGAATGAGTAATGGTTTGCTGTGTTAATGTTAATTGCTGTAGCGGGCTGTTTCTTATAAGTTTCTCTGCTGCAATGCTTTTGGCTATAATATTTCTTTTATATATATACATACACACTTTGATATTATAGCTTACCTCTTTAGACTTAAAGTAACATATCCAGATATTCTGCTCCAGTTCAGATTTATTCTTGAGAAACATTTGGTTAGCATGTCAGCTATACCCAGTATATTCTCCAATCCTCTTTAATTTCAATGGCTATGGTTATTTCCAGCTGCAAGAATAGATAGCTTTGTACATTTCTTGATGAAAAGACACATGAAGGATTACATTTACAGTCTCCTGAAGATACTGGAGTCTTATCATTTACAGGAGTGTGATCTTGAGGCAGTTTGTATGAGCCAAGGAGTCTCAAGAGCATGGCAGTAAGGACCTTTTGCTGTAGGGGAAAAAATCTGAAAATTTATATGGATATAAAAGAAAAACTTGAAAGATAATTTACTGTGATGAAGTGAATTCCTCACATTTTCATTGTTTTACAATGAAAGAGGACAGCAGAACTTATTCAAATAAATCCATTTATTACCCAGAAGGAGTAAGAAGGAAGAAGAAGCTGTGTACAATGCTACATTTGCATACATATACTTTTCGTCTTCTCCATCATTCCTTTTGAAGAGAGGATCACTCAAAGCCACTTGTTGCAACTAACCAATTTGCATAGCATTTCATGCTTAGGTACCATATATCTACATAGATACCATTGGCTTAAGTTCAGTACACAGTAGAAAAAGTTATCAATTTTTTTCCTTCCACTTTTCTTTCACACTAAAACAGCAATTATCAATTAATATTAGGCAGTGACAAATTCAAGGATCATTTGCATCATCATTAATGCCTTCCATTTATTATCCGTAAAACTATTGGTTTGCATTAAATGCTTATCAAAGGAACAGGGTACCCTCAAAGTCTTCCAAAAGAAAAATCACATTGTTATGGATATAAGTCCAACTTGGACATTTGACCAACAGCCATTCTGTAGTATAACAGAAATACTAGACATTGTACCATTTTTAATACATACTAATTCCCTCATCAGCAGGATAGATCTTTTGTTCAAAGATCAATGCATGATGAGATTTTTGATGAAGCATGGCCACAAACCCAGACTAATAATTTTACTAGAAGAATAGAAGATGTTCAGTTCATACGCATTTCAAAAGTTCATATGCTGACATATTATAATAAAATTATAAAGTGCATAAGAGCCATCTTTTGATAAATTCAAAGTATACTTATAAATGCCAAACATCCCATAAACAAAGATGGCTAAATCATTATTACAACAGCTATGTGACAAACACATAGAAATATGATCCTAAATTTATGCCTTTGCTAACAGAAATTCTTTAATGATGTTTAATAAGGCACATTTTTTTAAAGGTTGTTTCTCTTCAACGACATCAGTCAGTCCTGCTCTACTTTCCATTTTGAATGATTGCCTCTTCCCATCTCATCAATAGAATGGTACATTACCAGGTATTGCAGACCAATTTTCCTTGGTTATCGATTCATTTATTGTAAATTATTTGCACTTTCAAGGTTTCTCTATAGGCAAAGTGTTCTCTTTCCAGTCCAACTTGGGTAACATTACTGGCACTGAGTGATGCTGGATTCATAGTAGAATAGATCTGTTTGTGTTTGCTGTATTTATATTGAATGTTGTTCACAACACTTATTTCTTATCTGGTTCTCATTTATAATGCATTATAATCATAATAAGAAAAATGCTACAAAAGACCAACTCCATCTATGACTAGCTCCATCATGTAAATAATAAAGCAAAATCCACCAAGCATTGGAAATAAAACTGCAACATAGGAGGATATCATAATACATAACAAAGGGAAATTAAAATAAGTAAAGAGACCAAGCGGGGAGTGTAACTAAGGCCTCCTGCACAGATATGTACAATACTGCTGGGATAACTTTATGCACACAAAAAACTTCCAGATGAAAACATATAATGCAATTCTAGCTTACTGGACATAAATATAGGGAATATACCAGTAAAAAATACTGATGATGCTAAATTATAAGGATTATATATTTTGTTCTTTTTTTATGATAGTGTTTAATGCCCATTTTTACTACTGAGGCACCACAGGCAGTGGACATGAAGATGCATGAGATGAAATGATAAATTGGGAAAGGATGTTTTTTTTAAGGTAGGAAATGTTTCAGGCCTAAGTTTAGGGTACCTCCCTGGCATTTGCCAGTTATGAGGACTGAGGAAAACCTGGAAAAAACCCCAGTCAGGGAGGACGGTCCTGGTGGGATTCAAATCCCAGGCCTCCCGCTTGCAAGTCCATGCCTTAACAGCCTTGGCCACCCATGGTGGTGGATTATATATTGACAAGACATTTACTTAGAATACCCATATTGAAAAACTAGCGACAAAACTTAGTCAAAATCTATTCACTCAGAGATACTTGAGCAAGCACATTCCTCCAAGACCATTTAGTTTACCCTTAATCCATTCTGTCATTGCATATGGAATTGAAATATGGGGTAGCACTTTTAAACTTAATCAAAATACAATATTAATCTTGCAAAAAAGGGCTGTGCAATATTTGAATAATTTGTAACAAACTGCATCTTATAGAAATATATTTAGGCAACTAAAAATACTTACTTTACCCTGTTTTGCATTAAGTTAAGTATAATGTTCCCACAAATATAAACCCTATAGTGTCCACAACCATAATACTAGAAGTAAAGATGACTTCGCACTCTCCAGACATAATTTACAGTTGTATAAGAAGATATCTAGTTTGGAATAAAATTATATAATAAACTTCCAGATAATATTATAAATTACAATGGCTATATAATAAATTCAAGAAGTGCTTGTTTCTGTTCCTTATAGACAAGGTTTACTCTAATATTGAAGAATATATAAATTATAATTAACTATTGTGTTACACACTATTTATGTATTATACTACTATACACTGTATGTGTATATGTATGGGGAATATCTATAGTTTATAAGTTGTCATTTTTTATTATAAATTTTGTCAATTTATACATTGACATGGTTTAATGGCTTAATTGTGTACCACACCATATTGAGCTTAAATAAATGAAATTAAATGTTTCTCAGAACGAAAAGTCCAGAACATAATTTTTTTTCAATTTTTTGTTAAGCCTAAAATATTAACAGCAGTTACAGATGTAATTATATTGTCACTTAAACAAAGCTGAAGTTCAAAATGATTATTTTTAAAATTAAAAAATATAAATTCATTTTTTGAACATTGACACAAAGTTTTAAATTATTAAAATTTCAATTTATATTTCTAACATATAAAGATTATCACTCTTAAAGCCTAAGTTTTATCATCAGCTAAATGGCTTATACAACATTTTTTGACACTACATTTGCAAGCAACAATCCCAAAATAGAGTCCTGAGGAATACAAGATAATATGTATTTGAGATATAGATTCCCTGTGTACAATTTAGTTTACAAATTGGATTCTATCTTTCATGTAGGATCATATCAGCTTCTGTACAACACCTTTTATTCCAAGACCATGTGATTTATGTACACAGTTGAATGCTTTGGTAAGAACAAAAAGAAAAACTATACCATCAAATTTGATAATTCTTGTCTATATTATTTTTTCAGCTATTTTTAATAGTGTTGGCAATATAGAAATGGGTCTGTAATTATCTAATTCCTCTCTATTTTTTTGAAAACAAGAACAACTGTAGCTATTTTTAAATTCCACTGGACAATATAGCACTAAGATGTGGGCAAAGTTCTGTGAAACATACTCTGAGATCAATGGCATGTGGAGCATAAGAGAACAAAATCAGCTCACCAGCCTAATCTAGAATACATCAAGTAGTCATGTGCTTGCCTCAAAATGTAAATCTATTTTAAGTTAACAGGATACTGGAGGATAGGGTAATATATGTTTCTGTTAAAATAACACATTTACCATATTTTTCAAAATGTATTCATTTTACTGCAAAAATTAAGACATCTGATTCAAATAACATGGATTTAAATACACTAAAAAAATCACTTTTCTCTTAAGCACTATTTTAAACAACAAAAAGCATACACTTTTTAAATGTAAACTCTTTTGTGTAACAAAACACATTCCTTGTAGATGCAGTCATATCCACAAAATAGTTACCACTTTCATCGCAAGAAGGCACAATTCAGACTTTATTATTATTATTATTATTATTATTATTTACTATAATATTATATAAATTCATTTGTTATTATGTTCAGCACAAAATTTAATTTAGAAGCACCATTTTAAGTTTCTTAACCAACATCATCTAAAAATAAAGGATAGGCACAGAACAAATAATTGGCTGGGGTCTGCTGAGCAAGTATGGTGGGAAATGAATAAGGGTGGAAGTGAGGAAAGGAGGGAGAAAGGGATTTTGTAGATCAATAAACTGAGTCAAGAGAGAGATGGATGTATCATACAATTAGAGCAACAAGTGGGCAAGTGCCAAAATGAACTGCTTCTGCAACAAAGTTTGCAGTGTTTTTCACACTGAAAATGAACATGCAAGTAAAGTTGAATAAACATTAGAGGAGGAGTAATGTTGTTGTGTCTTTCTCTTTGCATACCATTCTGCATTTTCAAGTTGAATTAAATTGTGATTTAATCTTTACTATTTTTTTTTGTTTTTTTTTTTAATCAAACTCAAATTAAACTAAAAATACAACACTTTTCATTTTGGAATAAATAAAGGTATTAAAATGTATTTACATTAGTCTCTGGAAGAGTCAAAAAGAAAAAGTTTTCACATAATTGAACTGTCCCTTGATCACTTGTTGATCCAAGCTCATGACAATCAGTACAGAACAGTTCCATGGCAACATCTTGAATGAGGGAGGTGGAGCTTACTCTATGTAAAATCCTTCCACATTTGGAAAACAGGGCAATAAAGATTTTCTTATGCTATGTTTAGCATTTTCAAGATACAGCAATAAGTACTTTGAATTCAGTCTACATGCTGAATACAGATAAGGAAGGTAGAGAAACATCTTTCCCCAGGAATTTTTGGCTAAAATAACAAAATATTCTTGAACATGTGCAATTACACATTTTATCTTATGAAGTGTCTTTTCTGTTACTTTTGCAGCATCTCAAAAAGCAAGCAGTAAAGTGATCAGCTGATCAACCCTGGCAGATTCACAGTAAACAAAGAGGAAATTGGAGGGGAACAAACATAGCTCAGTAGAATCCCTAGATGTGAGCAAGACTGCAGGGGGTTGGACATGGAAGAAGAGTGGGGATGTGAAGCACTACCCCTGGATATACCTGTGTGCTGCTCTCAACACCATTTCTAGATATCAACATGAATTCTACTATTAATACAACACAATTTCTCCTTGACTGCCTTGCTGACAATGGTGAGTATTTATTTAAAACAATGTCTAGCACTTATAAAAAGACAATACTGCTATTCAGGAACTTTTGTTACAAACTTTTAGGAAATATATGACTGTTGTTTGCTGTCTTTAAATGCACTAGTTGAATGCTATTTATAAATTCTATATTATAGATTTATTTGTCCCTTTTTAACTATCTAGTGAAGATTAAGATGGTTTTATAAATAATGATAACATTATTTTAAATAAAATGATGTTTCTAATTGTATTAGTAATTCAATCAGAGACTATCATCAAACATGCTAGGTTTATACATTTTAATGAATTTAAGCAGATGTTAAAAATAATCATCTGGTTAAAATATAAACAGAGGTTAGTGAAATTGTTTTTTTAAGCTTTAATTTTAATAGTAATGCTTAAAGCATTAACAATTTTATAGATAATTAAATGTATTTGCTAGCCTACTTTGTAGAACAGAGTAGTAGAGCATTTCTATAATGTTTTTTATTTTTGTATATGCATGTGGAGGGAGGGAATCTTTAATTTGTGTTCCCACCAACAATAAGTATAAAATATGTAATAAATTTCAGTTTCCCTAATGTTTGTTTCTAATTAGATTCTATTTAGAAGTTCAGTTATTACCCCAGTTGAATAAAAATGTATTGATTTATATATTTCTTTTTATATTATAGGAATGATTCCACTTCCAAATAACTATCATGGAACACTTATACCTCTGTGAAAACATTTATCATAGTTGAATTTCTTCCAATATACCCTAATCGACAGCTCCCTAATTATACTAAGTAACCTTTAAGTACTTTAAACTCTATGTATTCTATGGTAAAAGTTGAGTAGTGAAGGTTGGCCTTTCCTAGTGATTGTCGGCATTCACTAACCTCTAAATGAAAATGGAATATATTTATGTCATATGACAATTACTGCCACTGAAGGTCAACATTGGCTAGTGGAGGATAACTGCAACCACCAAGGATCAGAAAATGTTGGTGATAACTAAAATTAAAGTGAATGTTGCTAAAATACTTTATGAATTTCTTAATTTAAAAAAAATTAAGGTATATGCCACTTCTGTTTTTCTAAGCAAGGTTCACATAAACCTAAATAAGTCCTTGTGAGTTATAATTGTGTATTTTTTTTCATACTTTTCATCATTCAAACTCACTTCTATATCCAATGCAAATGTGGGCATCGTGCAAAACTCTCATGAAATTTTTAATCAAAATAAATTATTTAACATAGGTACATTTTAATTTAATAACTTCATTTTCCTCAATTATATCATATTGTCTCAAAAAATGTACTACTCTGCCTTACTCCAAGACCTTTATCTTTACTACATTTACTTCATTCACAAAGCTATCATATTTTAATTTGCTCACTGAAGTAATATTTGTGTGTAGATTTATAAACTATTTTAACATTTTTATAAAAACCACGATGGGTGGCCAAGGTTGTTAAGGTGCAGACTCGTGAGCAGAGGTCTGGGATTCAATTCCTGCCAGGACCATCCTCCCTGCCTGAGGTTTTCTCCATGCTTTCCTCAGTCCTCATAAATGCCGAGAAGGTACCCTAAATTTAGGCCCAAAACATGTCCTTCCTTTAAAAAAAAAATCCTTTCCGAATTTATCATTTTATCTCGTGTATCATCAGACATCGCCTGTGGTACCTAAGTAGTAAAAATGGCTAAACACTATTAAAAAAACAATCTTAAAACTTATTCTAATTTACCTTTCTTTCCTTAAAAAAAAAATCCTTCTCCAATTTCATCTCATGTATCATATCATCAATGTCCATCACCTGTAGTGCCTCAGTAGTAAAAATGGGCATTAAACACTATTAAAAAAAAATTCATAAAACTTATCATAATTTACCATCTTAGATCTTATCAATTGAGATACGCAAGCTCAAACACAATGAAAGTCTCAAAAAAACTAACAATAAGGTTCAATTCTAACAGTAACTGAATAGACTCTGTTTTAGATTGCCTTACAGGTACAGAAGAATTGATCAAGAAGAGAAGGCCGATTGATACATTATCATTCTCTCTCTATGTACACACAAAATACAGCTGTGACCACTCATTCAAACTATATTCACTCTGCACTGAGACATGTTAGTAAATTAAGTGAGTAAATTGTACTTAAGAAGCTTTAGACAATGGAGTGGTAATATATCCTACATTAATGTATTTAACCTGTTAACACTAACTCCATTTACTTACAGAACACTAGGACGTGTTAGTCGGTCAACAGCTGATAATGGAAGCAATTACTTCCGAAACATGTCCTAGTGTTATGTAAGTAAATGGAGTTAGTGTGAACAGGTTGAACATCTTAATGTAAGATATGTTAGTGAATGCTGAAATTCACTAGAGAATGTTAATAATATTATAAATGCTCAACTTTCAATGTATACCCTTTGACAACAAAAATTAGCCACCCCCAGAGTCTATGTGTTAATTGGAGAACTTTGGAGTCCTCATAAACATTATACTTACAATGCATATGCAGCAACTGTATACTGCAGTGGGTGCTCTGCCTGTAAACATAATCGTCACAATTATAAGTATCTGGAAAGATAATATAAAACGGTAGAATAATGGCCGAATAGCTTAGAAGGCATTGCTCTTTTGCATAAGCTCCTGGAATCAAATCCCACAAAACATTTCTGTTTTATTTTTATTATGACTTTTGTAAGTATAATGTAGAACATCATATTGTTTAATATATTATATTTTAATGTATCATTTGAGTTTTATGCCATTATCTATGCAAACACAAAAAATAATCATAAACTAATGCATTCTTTACAAATAACTAAATAAATACATGAACAGAAACCTTTATATTCTGAAGTGAAAGCACATAGAAATAAACACAAATTAATATTGGATGTATGAACCCTCAGCATGTATAGCTGCCTTGAATCTTCAGGGCATAAATATCAGATTTCTACAGTAGTGTGAATGAAAGGCTGCAACATCCCAATCATCTTGAATTTGTGCCCATAAGCTATCTTTTGTCCTTTGTGCATGTGCATGGAAGGTGTGTGCAGCATATTGCATTTAGATAGAACAAATACTAGGAAATGTTATAATATATAGTATGTATAGGAAACAATATTATGAAACTAATTTGTCATATGTTGAAAAGGTATATTAAAATAAAAAGTGCACTAAGTCAGGAGGCAAACAATAGTATCACTGCATACACTGCCACAGAGCTGATGGAACACACACATTAGTCAATGTCTTTGGTGCATGCCATATAATATAATTGCTGCAGTGGCTACACAACTTTGCTGATACCTTGTGAATAGCAGGTCGTATCAAGTAGATTTAAAAGAATTTTGCATTCAATGAATGGCTCATTTTTTTCTTGCCCATCACTGAGCATAGTTGACAGTTTCTCTTTCAACATTCATTGTAACATGTAATAAGTAATGAGTGATTTTTTTCTTCGCAAGATTACACGAATAGCCCACAGCCTCACTATCTACACTTCTGCACCTCCACATCCAGATGTCATGCAACTAGACCTTAAAACCGCCGATCCTGGGCAGCCCGCAGACTCTACCAGCGACACCGCGCACAACATCATCGAAGTCTTATGAGGCGCTTGCGTCGAGAGATTCGTGTCCGACTAAGCAAGCACAGAAGTCTCCTTTGGGAGGCCAGTCAGACTGAACTTGAATGATGGTGATTTGTGGAACGTCCGAGACAAGAATATCTACTCCATTCATGGCACCACAGGTTTGGTCTGTGATCCCCAGGCCAAAGCAAATGCTCTCGCCGATTACTTGGAATGTCTATTTGTCCTAGAAATGACCTCAAGACCTGAACTTCTCAAGTCATGTTACTCGCGCCAATTTTTTTATAGCGTTCGCCATGTGAGATGACTCTCACTTTCCCTCTTATACACCGCTACCTTCCTTTAAAAGCCCTGCTCTTTATTACCAAAGTCTTCTAAATGTGTGCCGTCTTTGGCCACTTTCCACAAGAGTGGAAAGAGGCTCGAGTGGTCTGCATTTTTAAACCAGGTAAAAATACGGTATTCCCTTCAAGCTTCCGATCTATTAATCTCCTAACGACCCTTTCAAAGGTTTTTGAAAGACTTCTACTCATTCTCTTCTCTCCTTTATTGGGCGACATTCAACCATCCAACCCCGTCAGTTTGGTTTTCCCCCTGAGAATTCTACTGTTCAACAGCTGCTGAAGTGAAGGAGACTGCAGCATTGCGTTTTCAGGACAAGGCATTCACGCTGGACATAGAAAAGGCATTTTCAACGACCTGGCACGCCGGGCTTCTATACAAACATTTCCCTTGGGCTACCAAAAGCACACATACTTTAAATACCGATCCTCTCAGGTGACGGTGGCGAGAAACAACTCTATAGTTAGATAAGAAGAAGTAACCCATATTATTCAACCTATACATGGCAAATTTTCACAAACACACTGGGCTTTTACATAGCTCAATATGCTAATTAAGTCCTGCTATTCAAAACACAAACATTAATCAGAGCTATCAACTCCACATGTATTTAATCGGAAGGTGGTGCAAGCGCTGGCGACTGTACAAAAAAACCATGCCATCATATTTAGTAAGCGCCAAATACCAGCAAACTGACCTACGATTTCATATAGGCGCTAAAGTATAGAGTGGGGAAAACTCCCATATTTGGAACTTTTGGGGTATACATAAAGGATGCTGCACACAGCGAACAATCGCTCATTGTTCCCAGTGATTAGTTCACTATCGATGCCTATACACATGAAATTCAAACTTTTTAAGACTCTGATCATCCCATCATGCTCTAAGCCTGCGAAGTCTGTGGAATGGCCGCAGACTGTTGGTTGTGCCTTGTACAGAAGGCACAGAATAAGGGTCTACGAATGATTTATTCTATGTATTGCTGCTTTCCTACCACGTTGCTACACGAAGTCTTTTACCTCTCTTATACGGATCACGAAATTAGGCGCTGGGCACGCTAATTTTACGACAAATTACCTCACCATGAAAGTGGACTTAAACGTCTTTTAGGTAACTATGACCCTAGAACGATACCCCGCCAGGCTTGTGGACACCTTGATAGCAACAGTTTTCCTTCTTTCAACGGATAAATTCATAAAATAAAAACTTGGGTAGTCACCCCAAACTATCAACCAACAAATATCTCAAAGACAAACTCATAGTTAACCTTTGAATGACTCAACAGACTAGCCACTTAAGCAATAGCCACAAGCTCTATGGTCATGTTGACCAAATTATGCCCATACTACTTAAAAAGCCGGATAACGGTCCATTCGTTCCTTCCGCGGAGGAGTTCCAACACTACCTTCCTAAATCGCAAAATCAATCGATACACGCGTAGAAACGCAGCAGCCATTTCTACCCGTACTGACAGACTGTCCTTCGTGGGATCGCTCCACACGTAACGGCCGGTCGGTCTGTTCAAGCTGGCACCGCAGTGAACGCGGGTGGGGAAGTCTACACCTATGGTGCATAAGTTATTACTAACACTTAAAATGTACATTTACTCACCTTTATTAGGCAAGAAGATGCTGGAACTGCCTCCCTTCGTTTTCCATACATTTCTGACATCGACTTATGAAGCTAACCATTACCCTCTGAGAAATTGAAAACATTTCTTCACGAACTTATTTTTCAGTTCTAATGTGTGTGGATTTGCTTGTACACTTTTTATTGTAATACCCCCAGAGATAAAAATCCCAAGGCGTTTAATCGGGAACACATGCGGTTAATGATGACTATCGTCGAGTATTTCATGAATTGCATGCCGTTGTAGAGTCCTGTTTGACCAGTCGCGAACCTACATTCTCTCATAGTTAATTCACGGAAAAAGGGTTGCAAAATATTCTGCACATACCTATCGCTATTGTTTCTTTAAAAAAAAAAAAAAAAAAAAAAAAAGGATCTATTATTCTTTGGTTGCTAATGGTGGACCACATTCTTATCTTCTGATCATTCAGGGGTTCCTCGTGAAGCAGGTTAGGTTTTTCTGAACTCCAGTATCAATTGTTTTGTGAATTAACATACCCACTTAGGCGAAATCGAGATTCGTCCGCCCCCCCCCCCCCAAAAAAAAAGATTAGAGTCAATTTCTTCGCCATGTACACTATTCAAAATCCATTCACAAAATCTACTCCTGCATGCAGGGCCACCCGTTTTTAAGGTCTTGCTCTACAGAAATGTTATAGAGTTTTAACTTCAGTAGCTTTGTAGAGGTTGGAACAGAAAAATAGAAATTTCCGTTTGCTGAAAAAGACGTCGAAATGATATTTTAGGGGAACGCTCCAGAAAATGTCCATTGATATCTAATGTTTCTTCTGTGAATACTGTACATTGCTGTGTACATTTTTTAAAATCAAAGAGTACTTTCCGTTTCTCGAAATTTATTTGCCTCATCGACTTAGAAGTTCAATATCAGGGAATCTCTCTTGAAACAATTTCCGTACATTACGAGCCGAATCGTAAATAAATACTTATTGGTTAATAGAATGCCTGAATTGAGCCATACTGACATAATTAATACACAGTATTACATCACCTAATGAATACTTAACACAATGTCACAAACACATAGGAACATATCCTTAAGTTCCTAGAGTTAAACTTGTACTGACCTCCCCTCCGGCTCCCCCGCCGACTTTTAAACGAGACGGAACGAGAACTGCAAACAACGGCCAACTTATTGTGGAGTGATCCTGCAAAAGGAAAAATCATCCAGCATATATAAATGTTCCACCACGGTTTTTAAAAAGGCATATACAGAATTATGGTACATCATGTAAATTGCTTTAACTTTTAATGTTGCATCATTGCAATATATAAATATTTTAAATTAATTGATTCTTATTATATATTTAATATCCATATACATAAAATACCAACACATTTTTTAGCGAGTGCTGAGCATTCCCCAGCTGCCAAAACTATTTTAAGAAACAAACAGAATGAAGGAAATTATAATGCAAATGAGTCTGGAGTCCTTGGTAAATAGTATTCTAAGTTATTGCATAGCAACAAAGTACTGTTTATTATTGCTTTATTTGAGTATTCTGCGCATTACCTGCTGCAAAAATTAATATTAAATGTTAAAATTAGTTAGAATTATTGCAGGTCATGTTTGAGTTTGGTTATCCATTAACATTCTATGCTTAATAATTAACTAACTATAATTAATCAATCAATGAATTAATTTTGATCTAAAGCGCAGAGTTCATTGAAATCTTGTTATTTTTAATACAATTCCTAAAAAAAAAGCTAGCACTTTTTACAATTGAAAGTAAATCCACATTCTCTGTAAATGAAGCAGAGGCTCTTTGTCATTAAATCTAGAATGGTGGATAAATATTCTTAATTCATTTGTGATTAATTAGGTGTACAGTAAGTGAAATATTTGTAAAAATGTAAAACCATTTGCATAACTCACAACTGTATAGTTTCTTGTCCTACATTGTGCAATAGCACAAGCAGGTTGTTGGTTATATTGGTTATCAATAGAGAAGAAAGATCATAATGCTGGAAATTATTTCAATAAATTTGCAAACTATTCTGAAATAATGATTTTAAATAAAAATATAGGATTATATTATTGAATGTCATTAATGCAGAGTTATTTGAATTGCAGAAATTAGCAGACCAAAAGAATCTTTAAACATGGTGAATCAGCTTCAGATTTTTAAATTTATTCATTATTGGACATAAAAACTGAGTTTTTGTCATGCAAACTTTCAGAAACAAGTTATTGTAACAGCTTGTGGAATTACTCATCATATATTTTGCAGATGATGCCAAAACTTCTTGAGATTATCGATGTGGCATCACTGTAAAAATGCTACCATATGCTAAAACTCACTCATAAGAGTTTATAAAAGCCATTCATCTAGATCACCACTGGATTTGTGAATTGAGGGATGCATATTTTCTCTAACATCACCCAGAGATTAAGAGTAAATATTCTATGCATAGCTTTCTTAAGGACACAGTTGAAGATAAGTTTTCAAGTTCCCCACAAAGTTATAATATAGAGATTGCCATAGCATGGAAAATTAGCAATCTCCGATTCAACTGAAATCCAGAAGTAGGTCCCTCTGTTAATTAAAATAATGCACTAGCTGAAACATTTATATTGCATTAGTCAAATAGAGGCTTCTGTTGAATTACTATCCCCAAAACCAGAATTTTTCTTGGCCTTTCATCAGCAAGTGCAACAGAAGGCCTTTTTGCTTAGGTACTTGAGGAAGATAAATGCACTCAACAAAATGGGTAAACAAATTAGTTATAGAGGGGATTAAAGTTAAAAATGAAAGTGTTATTCTTTTTTTAATAAAGGGTATTAAGCTTCATAGTTATATGCTGAGGGGCATATTGGTTGATGCGTTGGCACCTCACACATTATTAATCTGGCACATTGGATGGTTTTGAATTCAAAGGGGTGAAATTAAAGTAGCATGGAACAGGATATGATGACAGCCTTGCTGCAGCCCAATGCTCCGCATAAAATGTTAAGGAATTACCAGTCCTGCTAATAAAGGAATCTAACAATGTTTTTAAATTGTAACATTATTTAAAGGATATGTTCTGGCTTAATTGCACATATTGGATTTGTGGGATACATAAATATAATTCATGAAAATGGACTATAAATACCAATACATAAATTGAACTCAGAGACCATTTTAATGGTGTTTAACACCTGTTTTAACTACTGAGACATCTCAGGTGGTGGAGAATGATGATACATGACATGAAATGATAAGAAAGGATTTATTTTTTAAAGGAAGGAAGTGTTCCAGATTTAAGTTTTAGGGTACTTCCCCAGCATTTGCCTATGAGAAAAACCTGTCAGGGAGGATGGTCTGGTGAGAATCGAACCCTATACCTCCAGCTTGCAAGTCCATGCCTTAACAGCTTCCATCATCCTGTGGTAATAAGACCATGAACCGACTGCAGCTACTAAAATATCTAGGATTTCCAGCTCATTTTCATGAACTAGTATGAACTATTTTATTTTTGGCGTTCTAACAATTAAGGCCATAACTTACCAACTCCAACTATTTCTTTTCAATATAGTCTCTTCTCTTTTGAAACAAAGTTGCACCTCTGGAACCAATTATGGAAGCAGCTGCACCATGTTTCTTTGAAGATAGTAACAACCTCCTCTTTGTTGGATGCAACAACTTCTTACATACTCCAAACTGATGGTTCCTCAGTTTTTCCTTGACAGAAGCAAGAAAAATCAGACTGAGCCTGGGTTGTATAGTTGTTGGTTCACTAGTGCCACTCCTAATTCTTGCAGAAATTTCATTATTTTCAGAGCTGTGTGTACAGAGGCGTTATTGCCATGCAGTAACAATCCTCACAGCTCACTTTCTTTCTGTAGTTTGTGAAGAACTTAGGGAGTCAATGGGTGGAATGGTTGCAATATTGCTACTTGTTGAGAAGAAACTGGCAACCATCTTCTGGCCTACACTTTGATATTGCTTAATCTTCACTAGGGGATCATTTAGAAAGACCTAGATCACTGACTGCCTCCTTGATTCAAGGTTATATTGGTAAATGCTACTGAAAAGATATATACACATTAGGAGCAGCCATTGTTGAAATGTCAAACCATTTCCTGGCAGCATTCCACTTTGCTGCCTTTTGTTCTTCTCTGGGGTTTTAGGATACTCACTGACAACAAAGCTTCCTTATAAGAAGATATTTGTACAGGATTTCTGACACCTGTGGTGAATCATGTTTAGAGACTCCTCTATCACCCAGTAAGTAACTCATGGATTATGCATGCATCATTATGACTTCTACAAGAGCAATGTTTTTATCTGTGACTAATGTTGTTGGATGCCCCCATACTCATCTTTCAGGGCTGTTCTTCCTCATCTGAACTCTGCAAACCAGTTATAGACTTTCACACATGAAGGAGCAAAATCTGGAAAAGATCTCAGTAATTTTTCCAGGCATTGTTATTGGTTAAGAATGCATCTATAATTGTAAAAAAAAAAAAAAAAAAAAAACAACAACAAACAAACCAATAAATCTTGTGTACTAGCTTCTGCACTGGTTACTAATCAACATATGCTCTTTTCAGTACTACCAACAGGAACTTATATTTCTTATCTTTTTTTTTTAAGTCCTGAAAATTAAATAGTGACACTTGCTTGATAGCAATTAAGGTAATATTTTATCTTTCGTGGAAGGATCACTAATTTGCACTAAATTCCAATTTCATTAGTGAATATAGCCAATCTCCTCTGCTTTTCATCCTCCTCCAGCTGCAGTAGCACCGCCACTACCTATGCAAAATCTTGTACAAACCAGATAAATCTCACATTATGAATTGACGTAAGAATGGCAATGTAAAGAGCACTGTGCATGATCACTGCCTATTAGAAAACACTGCTACAGTCACACATTAAAATCTGTCATGTCTAAAGCAGGATGTGAATGCCTGGTTATCAGAACCCCATTATAACAAGTATGACTATCAAAATGGCTAAAAGTACTTAATAAATTCATCTTTTGCAAAGCAGCAACAATCAAATGCAGTTTTATTATAATTTTCAAAATAGCCATTTAAAATAATTAAAAATTGACTAAAAAATCAAATACTTCAGGCTTATGTAGCCATGCAGATAATTTTATATTCCATTTATATTCAGTATGCTGAAACACACCGCCACGGGTGGCCGAGGTCGTTAAGGCACGGACTCGTGAGCGGGAGGTCTGCGGTTCGAATCCCGCCAGGACCGTCCTCCCTGACTGGGGTTTTTTTCCAGGTTTTCCTCAGTCTTCATAACTGGCAAATGCCGGGGAGGTACCTAAACTTAGGCCTGGAACGCTTCCTACCTTAAAAAAAAAAAATATCCTTTCCCAATTTATCATTTCATCTCATGTATCACCAGTGTCCACCGCCTGTGGTGCCTCAGTAGTGAAAACGGGCGTTAAACACTACTCAAAAAAAAAAAAAAATGCTGAAACACTAAGAATCAAATATTTGATGAGAACAATACTGAAAAATTATCCATTGTTTACTGATTCCCAAAGTTGGATATTCAATTGCACAATGATATATAAGTAGAAACAGTGCTTACAAAGCTCAAAAGAGATTAAAAATATGGTGCACGCTTTCTACTTGTGTAATAAAATATGGCAATTTTTTTTCTTTTGTACATAATGTACAAAGAAAACCATTTGTTTTTTATACACAGTTGTTGCAAAACTAAATTTAAAAACAAGGCACACAGTTGATTAGTAGAGGTAATAAAATAAAAAATTCTCTCCTAAATGGCATATTTAACAATGTCACAAATAAACCTGGTATGCTAAGAGTACAGGGAAAGAAACTCAAAAATGTTTTCTAGATAAAAATCACACAAAGCATCAAACTGGGTTGATGTAAACAAACTAAAAGTTAGAAATGTTAATGGAACTTGTACAGTGAAGCTAATCATGTAATTAAAATCATTGTATGATTAAGTTGAACTACACACTCTTATTGCTCCAATATGTTATCTGTTTCTTGCAGGCTTGAAGGCCTATTTATTAACCAGAAATGTTAATTTGAACTTGTACAGTGAAGCTAATCACATAATTAAGATCATTGTATGATTGAGTCGATCTACACAGATTTTAATTGTGGAGCAATAAGAGTGTGTAGTTTGACTCAATCATACAATGATCTTAATTAAACTAATAGTTAATACATATAACACCAAAATTCTCCATTTTCATCTCAAACAAAATAATAATAAACAATCAATAGTACCATTTAAAAATAAAAATACTTAAAGCACTGCCAATGTAAAATTCTTAGGCATTGGATTGAAAACAATCTAAAATGGGATGCACATATGCACATTACTTGATTAGAAAATTAAAAGTTTTTTGTTTCAACTTTAGACAGCTTGTATAAGGTGTAAATACAGAAATTCTTAGAACAGCCTATTTTGCATGCGCACTTCCCTTACTAAAATATGGTATATGAGCATGGGGCAATTCTCCCAGTTATTCTTAATGCAGAAGACTTATATGACTAATGATCAAGTCATGCACAAGAACCTCTTACAAATTGATGTTTAAGAAACTCAGAAATAAATGCTTGATTATAGCTAAATTCATTCTCAAAGCAAAGAGGAAACTAGAATGAGAGTGTGAGTTTGTAAGTATATAGAACCAATTGTATATATTTGTATATAGACTTAATTCTTGCATTTGACATATCCTATATCATGTGCACATTTGTGTAGAATATGATTTACATATCCTTCCATCCATCCATCCATCCATTGCTGCCAGCACCACCAAGAAATGAATGAATAAGCTGCATTAACTGAAATCACTGCATGATTGGGTCAAACTAAACAATCTTATTGCTCCATTTCTTGTGAAGTAAGTGGAGCAAGAAGAGTGTTTAGTTCAACTTCTTCATACAATGACTTCGGTTATATGATTGGCTTCACTGTGCAAGTTCCCATTAACATTTCTAGTTAAACTGCCTTTGTTATATCACATTTAAGTAACTTTAGTAAAGGCAATATAATATGTGTTATTCTCTTTCCTTTCTTGTGTGTGTGTTTCCTTATTATCAACATACATTTTAACAGTCCAAGAAGATGTTGGAGAAGTAGTATAAATTGATAGTAATATTTTGATTATGTAATTATTAATTGATATGCATGTTTATTAATTTAGTTGTTTATTTAATCATTTATTCAAAACCAACATCTTTTACTAAAATGAAGAATGGTTTAGAAATTGTTTGGTTTTCAAATATCAATTCTACTTTGTTTCTTTTGATAAAATTTAACTGTATTGGGCTATATGTAATAATGCACAATAATATAAACATAAAGGGCAGAACTTGCAGAATGTGATAATTGATCCTCTCATCATCAGGAATAAATTTGAGAACCTGTCACTTCTTCTCTGATATCAATAAGGATGCTGTACACCATAGATTTCATTTAATCTATCCCATAATATGTATTTTTGGGCATTCAGTTGGGAGGACCAGAATGCCAAGAAATGGATTCATTAAGACCAATCCATGTAGGTATTTTCAAAATTTCTGTTGAGATGTGTTCTGACTTGATGGGAGTGATAGTTGCATTCAGATCATATCTTTATTCAAAGATTATAAGGTATTGATGAAGTAGATTTGGCAGAGCATTTATTTTTTAACCACCGACAGTATTTAGAAAAAATTATTAACTCGTAAAGATACGTTCTCATAACGATACTAAAGCAGTGTTGATTATATCACTAAAAAACAATCTTTTCCCAGTAGTGATCAATAGAAGTGAGTGACACTTAATAATACCAACAAGCAACTGCTTCATCTGCTTACAGTAGCAGTAAACCAGAACTGATAATTCTACTCTTGGGGCAAAATATTTCACAGTTAGTATCTGTATATGGTGCAGATAAAGTGCTCACCAAAGTACTAAGTGACATGCACAATTAACAAATAATTTTTCATGTGCTTATATAAGGATTCCTGGAAGACTTTCAATGCTGATATTCATGTGTTCATTTGCCTTATCCTTATCAAAATTGTTGCAGCTCATAAGTTGCTGACCTGACCATGTTAGGTACATGACAGAATAAAAATGTAATCTCCGTTTACTTCAATGTATTTCTCACACCTGGATTAACATTTCAATACTCTGTACTTCAATCCATTATCATTCATGAATCTCAGCCCTCAAAAGTCAGATTTCAATTTTGAAAACAGGTTTTAGTCTTTGAGGTAAAGGTATGGGCTGTATGGTGGGTGATTCAACTCCTGGAAGCCACATGTGCTCACAGTAGCCTTTGCAATTGTAGCATGTGAACTGGTGGGTTGTTGTACAGCAAGTGAACTCCTTGAATATTCCATGCATCTTTTCCTTGATGGTACTGTGCAATTGATGAAGCAACTCAGCATAGTGCTTCCCAGTTACTGTTGTGTTCCTTTCTTTGAAGTATATCATCAGAATTCCTTCCCAGTCCAAAAAAGAAATAATTAGTATAATCTTCTTCATGGACTGTGTGATCTTAGCCTTCCTAAAGGGGGAGGGAGGCTTCACCCTCCTTTCATCATTCCAGTGATTTTGTTTTTAAAAAATGGTGATATTACAAACCATAGTTTTATTTCTGCGATGATAGGTTCCAATAATGCCCTATCGTTATCACAACAAAGGTTCAAAAACTTCTGACAACATTCCATTTGCACTTGCATTTGAACTGCTGCAAGAATTCGGAGTACCCATCTTGTACTGACTTTATGCATATGCAAATGTTGATAAAGGAGGCAAAGCACAGCCATTTTAGAAAGTCTGAACCTTATAGCTATTTCTTTTTTCTTCAAATGCCTGTCTCTCAGAACTTTCTCCTTAACAAAGGAGATCTTTTCTTGTTGCAACATACCCGCCCCCCTACCCTCAAGTGACTCAATTTTAAGGCTCTTTCTACCCCCCCAAAAATTATAATAATTTTCACCACTCCTTTACAGGAATATGAAGGCTTTCCCCTACACACTGTCAAGGCATTGTTTAACACCAATGGGTGAAAGTCTTTCTTTAATTAAAAATTTAATCACAATTTAATTTTGAGCATCATGCTGTATTTTGCAACATGTCTGACTTAAATAACCTCCAAGAAAATGAATGGCAGGGCTGGAAAGAAAATGCAATGTTTATATTCCTGAAATGTGTATCAGATAGCATGGACATCACAACATGCTAAAACTTATGGATTGCACCTCATATATTGTTCAGTACAAAGATGATGATGCTTCTATCAGATATTGTTCTCTGGCCAAAAATATTGAATTTCACAGAACACATTATATAGGAAGTCATTCTTGATAACAATGCCTAGCCATTTTATCATAGTGGCATCAGGTATTTAACACTGTTGACTTAAATGAAATGATCATATCATTTGTAAAAGTAATTTGGGAAAGAAGCTTTATAGGCCTAAGTTTAGGGTAATCCCTTGTAATCCCTGCCATTGTTGAAGGCTGAGGAAAACTTGGAAAAAACCTCACTCAGGAAAGAAGTCCTGATAGGATTCGAACTAAGATCTTCTGTGTACAAGTCTGTGCCTTAGCGACTCAGCCACCCTATCTTCACTATATATTAGGAATATACTGATGCACTGGGACTGGGATCTGATGCAAAAGAAGTGAATAATTGGTATTCTGTTTATTTGGAATTTAGATTGAGGCATTAATATATCATTAATTATTGTAAAAATTGTAATTGTGAGGAGTACATCTAAAATGGTCTGGGCCAGATAGATAGAGGTTCCTTGTAGTTTGTATTTTCTAAGCATTCAAATAAATAAATAAAAATAAAATAAATAAATATACTAGGAGCATATCAGTTGTCTTTGGAATGGTGATTCACTCTGTTATCTCTTAATGTAAAAGAAAGATTTACTTTTATGAGTAAGAATCTCAAACAACAAAGTAATATAATCAGTGTCTGCATTGGAAATGTTATTTTGACAAGTGAAGTTAATGTCAAATCCATAAGATTTGCTTATCTCAATTTTTTTTACTTCAATTACTCTTACATTTGCTAAAGCAAAGATACCAAACAAGCAAACAAAAAAGTATGATTCACTGTCTGATTAAAACTAAACTCACAACTTTGACCTAAACTTGTTTCCTTATAATATTTTTGGAGTCAAACATTTGTAAATGAGTATTCAAAGTGTTAAAAATAGTAGAATGCTGCATTTATTTGGCTTAGTTTTGCAACATCCTATTTGCATATAACACAAATATTCCTCTATTGCTATAATAAATAGGTATGACATGTTCAGTTATAAAAATGTTTTATAAAACATATGGCATTGCCGATATTTAATTACTTACAGTGATTATAGATAATAATTAATAGCGCAAATAAAACTTGTTGGTAAAATTTATACCTTCTTATCATGGTATGCATTCCATATATTATTTAAAAATGAAGAATGGGTACTAAAATTTATTCAATATAAATTCATTCAAATTTTCTATTTCCTGTTTTTCTTCCTCCTTTCTTTAAAAAAGGACAGATGTAGACCTCATCTGGATGATTTTTCCTTACTTTTTTATCTTTTGAACTACCATTTTCTTGGAAAACAATACTCCTGCCTTAAATAAAATTCTAATAATCTACATCAGACTTATCTTTTTTTAAGTAGTGCTGTCTTTTTGTAACAATACTATCAAAGGCAAAATTTCCTATTTATGACATTGTTTGCCTTATTTCCAATGTCCCTTGGAATTGGGGGAGGGAGGCATTAAACTTGACATACCTTCTCTAAGCTTATATAGATCAACTTTACCATATCACTATGTTCCATTAATTTATATGAAAAGAAACAAATACTATATTGTATTTATCCAACCCTCAAAGGTCAGTCCTGATGGTGTAGTGGTAACCATACTTACCTTCTAAACCCAATATCATGGGTTCAAACCTGGCCAGGGTCAATGGATTTTTTCAGGGTGTAAAAATCCTAAGTTTGGCTTCCTTCTGAGGGAAGTAAAGCCGTGGGTCCCGTGTCGTACATTTATGGCATGAAAAAGAACCTCAAGCCTGAAAGAGAGGCCTCTGAGCAAAATTTGTCGGCCGTTTTATGCCCTGAGTTGAATGGGATGCTGATGACCTGAGATGTTAAAGAGCGTCCATAAATCAATCAAAAAAAAAATGCTGCTACTCTGTTGATTGTAATAGGAATTTGCTGAATTCATCCAGACATGGGATGTCAAAATAAAATTAATTAATTTTTCTTGGTTTTTAAGAATGAAATTTTTTTTCCTGTGGATAGTTCTTTTGGAATGAAAACTTTTTTTTTTTTTTTAAACAAAATGGCTTTTTGCTTAATTTCATGTTTTGTTCCCAAAAGTGAGTTGCTACTACATATCTTTCCATTGATTTAGCTGGACATTTCTAAAATTTTCTTTCCTCTTGATTTACAAATTTCTTTTCATTTTTCCTATGTATTTTAAATTGCAGTCTAAGAATCCTAATGCAAATATGTTTGATTTTTTTCTCTGGTGCTATGCTATCTTTCAACAAAGAACCTAATAAGTTTTCAATATTGTATTTATTTTGTGGTGATACTTTTATGCCATGTTCTTTGAAAATCTTCCCAAACTTGTGGTGATATTTTGAATGATAAGTGAATCTGCTGTATTTGTAGTTCTCTTTGATATTTTCAATTCAATCTTCTTGGTTGACTGAGTGACCTTGGCCTTTAGAGGCGATGCTTCATCAGGTTTACACCATTCCATTGATTCTATTTTGGACAAAGGATCTGTAGAGGACCACAGTTTCATCTCCTGTAACAATGGTTTGCAGAACTTTTCTCTCGTTGCCACAGCAGAGCTCCAAAAATGCCTGACAAAAAATGAGTCATTGCTGTTTTTGGACTGAAGAAAGAAGTCTAGGCATCCAATTGCACTAACCTTATTCATGTTTAAATGTACATGAATAATTCAAAGGACTATTATTTTAGAAAGGCCCAACATTGCTGCTATTTCTGTAACTTTGAGCCATAGTCTTCCATAATTTCTCTTTCCACAATGACACTGTTTTCAGGAGCAGCACCTCCAAGGGATGACTTGCCTACTCTTCATCTTCAGTGCTTTCTTGACCCATTCTTTTATGATAGAATGTGAGGGGGATGCTTCCCCATATACACCATCCAATCGCTGTTTAATTTCATTTGGAGTAAGCCCTTCTTTTGTGTAGAACTTAATAACAGCTGGATACTACATTTTGAACATGTCACATCTTCTTCACCTAGCCTTCTTTATGGATCCATATCTGAACAACCGAACACAGCAGAGCGGCTGTGTTAAGCGGCAACTGCAATTTTTACTTAACAGATAAGCTATGACACCAAATAAAGGTTTTGTGAAGGCAATAATACTTATTGGCAAGGGGGGAAACTTAAGGACCTACCCTCATAGCATAACACCAGAGAAAAAATTCAGGAATTTATGCATTAGCATTCTTAGATTGTATTTTAAAATAGGAAAAATGAAAACAAAATTAGAAATCAGGAGGAAAGAAAATTTTGGAAATGTCCAGCTAAATCAATTAGAAAAATCTGTGGTAGCAACTCACTTTTGGGAGCACAGCTATGAAATTAAACAAAATGTCATTTTGTTAAATGAAATACATACTGCAATAGAACTATCTATAAGGGAAAAAATGTTTGTTCATGAAAATCAGGAAAAATTAACAAATTTTGACATCCCACATTTGGATGAATTCAGCAAATTCCTGTTACAGCCAACAGATGTGAACAAAATAGCAGCTGGGATTCAACCATGGCCACAACAAGGAATCCAAAACTTACCAAGCAGTCAATCACCAGCTGAAGATGGAAACGACAGTTCCTGAAACATGTCCTAATTAAAAACACTGTATGTGAAGTTTGTGTCAACATTCAACTTGGAATACTTCAGTTGCTTCCACATCAATAGCTTCTAAACACATTAAACACCAAATACCATTCGCCTTCTCCTCCTTCTCCATCTTCTTCATCTTCTTCCTCTTCCTCTCCATTTTCTTCTTCCTCCTCTTCCTCCTACTCTTCTTCTTCTTCTTCTTCTTCTTCTTGTTCTCCTTCTTCTCCTCCTCCTCCTTCTTCATATACATTTCTTAAAAAGCCCATACTCTATCAAGCAATGTTTGGTTGGCAAACCTGCATATAAAATATTGTTCTGTATATACAAGTTTCAGTTGCTCCTTTTGATCCTGAAAGCTGAGTGTGTTCTTAGCAAATACCCTTACTCTGGTAAAAGTCAACAAACAGTGAAAGAGAACTTCAAGGAAAAATAGTTGTTAAACAAAATTAATTAGTGTATCTGCTGAGGAAAAAAAAAGTTATTTTGAATATCTTGAAAACTGGCTACATAATATAATTTGAATGTCAAATGGATCCTC
Source organism: Metallyticus violacea (assembly GCA_030762175.1). Taxonomy (NCBI): domain Eukaryota; kingdom Metazoa; phylum Arthropoda; class Insecta; order Mantodea; family Metallyticidae; genus Metallyticus; species Metallyticus violacea. The sequence goes on from CM060841.1 coordinate 48,728,821, forward strand.
CCTTTTGGGTTGGGCAGTTTGCAGTAACTTTTGCACACTATGTCACTCTCACATTTATAATGTCTACCTCAGGAATAATTTTTTGACAAAACATTAGATCACCCAAGTTTGTCCTTATCCCCTCCAAATCCTACTTTGTGTGCCAGTTTCTCTGTTGAAAGGCAAGAGATCTCAGAATTATATCAATGTTAATGAAACTATAGGCAAAGTGACAAGATGGTTAAGCAGTGCTCTGAAAGAAGAACTGCATATTGTTTCAAAAAGTGAAAGGGATTCTGAGATATGTGTGTGTGAGTGTGTGAAGCACCAAGAACAGTCTTTTGAAAAGAATAAGGCTCCAACGTGCTTGATAAACCACTTTTTTTTTATAAATGACCAAGTATTTTCCACATAGCCTCATAAAGTCATTTCTGCAATTATATTATTTATCATAAAATAACAGATAAGCAGAAATAACTTTAGCCGATTCACAATCCTTTAGAAGTTCCAAGGTAGTAATTAGTATATAAGGCATTTATTTTCTTACCATTTCCTAATCTGAATCTGTCAAAGTTTTTTCATATCATCTTCCAATATACTCTTGCTCTCTTTTACATTATTTGCTGTTTAACAGTGTAATAAAATATTTCCTTTTTTAGTAAACAAATGCAGATTTTCTATAGCTCTGATACCATTGACACTGTAATCAGTGAAATATTTAATAATATGCAATTAATGTTATACACACACCCAAACAAGACTATGCAGGCATCTCATTAAAGCAAAAATTTTCCAAAATATTCAATCTTAGCTTAGGTAGTTTTTATAAGCCTTTATTTATATTCATATATCAAAATTCTTGCAAGTGACTATAATTTTTATTAATAGTTACCTGCCCCTTTTAACAATTCCAATTACCTTATAATTTAACTTATAATATTTGCTCCAAGGGCAAGCTAGTAGTACTACATTATTCCCTTTTTTATTTTCTGTTCTGTGCAATGTTATAAATATCTATCTGAGACCTTAATTATTTTTTCTCCTTGTATCTCTGTCTATAATTAATTCAGTGTGATACATCTGTGTTAATATTCTGGTGCTTATTCTAGGAATGCAGATTTAATCCTGGATGAAAATATGGGTATCCAAAAGCATGCCTTATTGAAAGGGGAGAAATTTCATTTGTCTTGAGTTTTTTTACTTTACTCTACATGCTGCTGCTGCACTTGGGAACCAAATCATGCCTCCTTTCATGAATGGCAGTGTAGGGCAGAGGAGAAAACCATGTTCAACTCTAGTCAACTAATCAACAATCAACTAGTCAACAATTACTGTGTTGTTCAAGTTGGCCTTGTGGATAGAGCTAGCATAATGCTAATAATGGAGAGGTAGTAGGGTTTACTACCCTCATTGGTAATTTTTTTTATTAATCTTCATAATTTGTCTTCACATTTCTTACTATAATAAATGTTACCTTTTTTAGGGAGGACAATGTATAGAAAAGTTACACTGTTAATGCACAAGTTCCAAATTTTGGTTAGATTAGCTTAAAAAAATCCAGGGAGGACAACTCATACTATTTTACTGTTAATGCATAAGTTGCAAATTTTGGTTTGGTTTGGTTAGCTTAGCTTAACTTAAATTAAAAAAAAAATCCAGGGTGGACAATGCATAGAAAAGTTATACTCTTAATGCAAAAGTTACAAATATTGGTTAAGTTAGCTAAATATAAACAAAAAAAAATCCATGACATACTGTTAAAAGCATATGCCTTTTCCCATATCAATTATTTCTTTTACATTTTAAATTGCTAAATTACAGTTTCCCATTTGATTTTGCTGTATATTGCATGTGATTAACTATTAACATGCATTTAAAAAGTTCATTTTTTGCATTCCACTGCTTGTTTCTGTGCATTACAACTGTTATATCCACCTGTATTTGTTGAAGTCACAGTACAACTCTCTGCATTCATGCAGTCATTTCTCGGTTTTCTCCTCTCCCTCCACTGCCATTCATGAAAGGAGGTATGACTCAGTTCCCAAGTGTAGCAGGGTGTAAATGTGAGTATTTTAAGATGGCATGCTTAAAATATAGATATATTGTGATACAGCTGAACAGGTTAAATTTTAGTTGTGCAGAGACTTCCTCTTCCCCCCTCTTGTAACTTCATTAGTTCTGTGCATGCAAGTGTAACTTATGTTATATAGCTTTCCTGGAATGTATCATCATCATCATCATCATCATCATCATCATCATGATTGTCGTCGTCTATTTATTTTTTTATTTTTAACTTTTTGTTTTTGACTTGATATGCTTTTGGTGGTGTATTTGAAATGATCTGGTAGCAAGAGCATATAATTATTAGAATGTTATCTATTATCTAAATAACTACTTTAATACTACTAGTGTATTAAACACTTAAGCTGCATTGGGAGTGAACTTTCAAATTCCCACATATTTGTATGAATTTTTTTGAAAATTTTACCGTGATTGCATAGCTATTAAATTAATGTGTATACCATATTTCATTCAACTTAGATAACACTTTGTGAGCTATAAACTATTTCATAAATTTTATTATGTAAATATGTTGCAAAATGAAAATGCATCATGCATCTCATGAGTTGAGAAAATTTGTTATTTTTTGCAATTGGAGCTTTGAACCACATACAAAAAGTGTATTTAGAGATATTTTAAATAAATTTGATGAGTGGATTGTGATAGTTTTTTTAATTTATATAAAATTATAATATTTAAAATTAGCCATTTTTTCATAAATTTTTTTAAAATTATTTTGTTGTTTTTCTTCTTGTAGAATATTATAATGAATACTTCTGCACTTTCTTGGAAATTTCAATTGAATTTAAACAACAACTGAGAGTCATAGGGTATTTTGAAAGCATGAAAATGAAGTTTTGAGAAAAATGCTGTTTTATAAAAAAGTATGTTGGGAAAGAGTGAATTGTATGCTTTACATATCAGAACCCTCCTTATTTATAGTTAAGTGTGTCTATACTTCCCTTTGTGTCCTTATGTGCTGTTGTTGTGCTACTTTTGCCACCAAGTCCTTTCCTGCTTGTGGCAGTTGACCTGCTCTAACAGACCAAGTCGTATCCTGGGTTTTACTGATCTTTGAAGCAGCTGCCTAACATTTCTCAGCCCTTACCATAGATCCTAGCCCCTGAGAAGTTGAACAACCCATATTAAAAGCAGAAACATCATTTAATGCTTCAATTTCTAGCTGCTTCAAATTAAAATTTCTTTGAGACAGTTTTTCCAAATGAGTGAGTGAACATCTTTATTTGATATAACAAATTATTATTGAGGAAATCACTCAAATTTCACTAATTTAGTTCCACTTGGACATGTTTCAAAGGCAGCTGCCTTCATCGTCAGCATGAACTGTGAAAATTCCCGCTATTCAAAACCTTTATTTGAATTTTTATTCCCTCCACAAACAGCATGTCAATAGTTCAGTGCAAGCTAGTCTCTGGTAGATGGGCATAATTCTCCTAAGCATACATCATCAAATTGAATAGAGATCTTGCGACAACTCTGCAGTCTCTCACCAAGAGCTATGCTCCCATTATAGAAACACCAAGAGTCTGTCCCTGTGGAGTACTGATGTTCTGGCTTCTGGTCTGTTGATTTGTAATGGTAAAATGTAACATAAAATATCATATGCTTCTGGATGGCCAGTCTGTAGTAGCTGGTTAGTTTTTTTATAGTTTCCAAGTTCATATTACCAAGACTACCCAATCTAGTGTTGGTAGTACCTCTCTTTAGCTTAAAGAAAGTTGTAGTCATCCTCTTTGCTACATGTTTGACACTTTCTTCCTTCACTATTTCCACATCAGCAGCCTATACTACCACTTCTTTTAGATGCTGGTGAGTCCTTGCATCTCCATCAGACAGTACAGTTGTGTATCTCATTCCACGCTTCTGTACTGAGGGAGTATGGCATGTTGGAAAAGGACATGAAGAGATCTTTAAATGGTTGTAGAATCAGAAGGGAGGGGAGAATGCAAATGTTGACTCTCTGTGGATGCCCAATGGTTCAAAGAATCATTTGCAGAAAAGAGAGAGAGAGAGAGAGAGAGATATTTTTGGAAGTTTTTACTGATTTTGGCCAAAAAATCACTCCCAGTGTTCCTTAATATAATGGTCTGCTGAGGAGGAGCTCTGGTGGGAAATGTCTTACATTCCTCACAACTATCCAGCTTAGCAGATGTAGATGTTAACAAGTGATCTTTCACAACTGAAATATTTTTAAAACTGTTTTCTACCTTCTGTAGCTATACCATGATTCCAGATTTCCCTCAATATCAGCAGTTGACCTTGGATACAATGATACAGAACAAACAAAATAACCAACCAGCCCTAAACTTATACATTTTAACAATTTAGACTCTCTAATTCACTGTTCTGCTGGATGTTTTTACTAGGACATTTATTACAATAGAGTTTACTCATTTCCTAGCAACTCTTATAAATACTTTCTTAATCACAGCAAAATTATAAGAAACAAGAACATTCTTAATAATGCATTCTCTATAATAAATTTTCAGTTAGTCATAATAAACAGCCACTTCATTTCAAATCAGAATACAAAAAATATATCCTTAATACTGTAATATAAGGCACTAATGAAACCTTTAACGTGAAACAGGTAAATAATTATATTAACACTTATTATTGTTTAGAAAAATAATGATATTCATCATTATAAACATAAAGTAACAACATTATAATGCTAAAATACAGATATAGTTACAAATGTTTTTTATATTTAACGTATCTAAAATTATATTGATTTGCTTGTAGTACTTTGCTTTGCCTTAGATATTTACTTCTAATCCAAAATACAAACTCTGAATTTGTTCATTCCTGCTTTATCTTTACCTTACTAGATGTAGAACAACATATAGTATGTGCATGCAATTTAATTCCTTTATAAATATCTGCACACAGCTTGAAAATTAAGGTAAAATTTTCTTCATTATGAATGCTTTATATTCAACACTCACTGCATCACCCATTTTCACCAAAGCTTAATCCCACAATATGGCACTTTTCTTCTTGATTAGCTAAGCATGTAACATTTTTGCTGTTTAGACTCAGCCAGCAGCACGCCATTCAACCTGGATGTGTCTAGCTTCTTCACCACTCAACCACCACTTCTGGTCACAACTAGCAAAGGCAAGAACCATCTGCGGCCTCAGCAAGGACAAGTGTTACTACTGACACCAAATCCTGAAGCCATTAAAAACCAAATTAAATGGGGTTTTCTACTTCATACTTATGGTTTTGCCTGTCTCTTTTTTGTTCTTGCATTTTACGCCTTCTTCTCCATTCTCAATCTCAGGTGAGAGAGCCAGTTCATTCTTTTCGCTTTTGAACAACTGGATTTCTAATCTCTGTTAAATTCTATGCCAATCCTGATAATTTCTTTTATTTTTGGTGATAGGTTATTATTAGATATAATGAGGTGAGTAGGGGCAAATAAATTGCTTGGTTTAATAAAGTACTTATAGCTGTTAAAATATACCCTCTTATTTATTAATTCTCCTTATAGGAAATCCTCACTTAAGCTCAGCTATAGTAGCATGCTACCAAAATAACGAAATACTTAAAAAAGTTTATTCCATTCCTTCTACACCTATGATTCTATTGCTACAATCTTTTAATGTCAACCATTTTTTAAAAATATCAAGCTTTTACCTACTTATATATGAACATCAGCTAGTAATAAAATAAAAAATACATATTCTAGGATATTTGAAGCTAATTTGTTGCTTTGCCTTGTGGAAATATGCAAGTAATTCACATTAAATGTTCACATTCAGAACTAGAATCATATCTAATAGAAAAGTGTGCTTCAGATGCAAGAAGATTAAGTTTCCAAATTTTAACTCCCTTGAAAGCACAGAAATTTCCATGAATTTTTATAAAGTTTCAAGGGATAATAGTTCTTAATGGCCTGCACTCTTCCATTTAGCTCATATTTGGCAAAGACTATTGATTGTAGATTGTAGCTGTAAGAAAAATTTAGATGCTATAAAGCTCATTATTAACTAAGTTAAAAATGCATCCCCTCCACTGGCTAAAAATGAAAGAACACATTTTCTCTAATGCTGTTCATGCTGACAAAAAAAGTAGTGTATACATTTTTTTTTTCAAATAATACTACAATGTAAATTCTATAAGATGTTAATTAACAAAATCAAAATATTTATAAAGGAATTTTAAATAAATGATTTGAGATAGGAAACTCTCGGTCACTGATGTACAATATCACATGTATGGTATATTAAAGAATTGTTAATTTGATGCTCAGAAATTAATAATAAAGTGAAATAGGATTAAACTTTGCACTAGAATGGCTTCATGCCTTCTTAGATATCAAAGAAAATCAACATCAACAGCATTACCTTCCTTCATTTGGAACTATAGCCCCAGGATGAACCTTGGCCTGCCACGGTGATCTCTGCATCCTCTATCTCCATCTTATGACTTCATTGATAGAGGGCAGTATTGCAGGAGGGCATGCCAGTCCTCAAGGTTGCCTATTATGTGACTTTCGTCATTGAAGAAAGCTACCTCTCTTCAGACAGCTTCCCAATTGTCCTCATAAGGCTGGGTGATCCTGTTCCAGGTCTCCCGGCCACAGTCAGCAATACTAACCCCTAGACCAAGGAGGTAGTCAAACAGCATATCATCATAATTTAACGTTATTACAATGTGAAAATTTTATGAACTAATAACACAACTGCACCCCATTGTATTTGTATAGTAATAGAAACTCAATTGTTAATAACCAAGTTGTAATTCCACTTTTTGCTTTTGCTGCAAGATATTTATAATTAATTATTTTATGTAATAGTTGATTATATTGTTACTATAGTATATGTTTATTGCCATTTTAAATGAAACTTTGAGCACTGTAGAAGTTTTAGAAGTCTGTGGATGTATACCTTGGAGATTTTGTGCCATAATGTGGAAGCTCATATCACAGATCCTGCGTTCTGTCTCAAATTCCTTGTCTAAGATCCCTCTATTTAGAATGAAAATATTTTGGTTTTGTTCATTAAAACTTTGTATATCACATGGCATATATTAATCAATTAAAGAAAGTGTATAAGAAAATAATAAAGAGGTTAGAGCACAAGGGTACATATTCTAGCTGGTTTAGGTGAACTAGTCCATAATGGCATACAAGTCCATCCAATAAAAATGCTCATTCAACCAATTTATTAAATATGCATGATATTCCACTTTTTAAACCTGTGCATTTTTAATGCAGCTTTGAAGCAATTTTTTTTAGAAATGTACTAATAAATTTATTTTTATGTTGATTTCAGTATATCTCTTGACCATTAATAATATTTGCAGATCTCTTATTTCAAGTCGCCCATTTATGTCTACTATAAATGGCTTTCTGTGTCTTCTGGGAATATCACGGGCAGGTTGTCTTTTCATCGACCCCTACAACTTGCGTGAGGTTAGTAACTGTTTAATGCAGATGCACGAAACATTAAGAAGAAGCAAAGATATTTAACATTGAGTTTGCATCTTTGTGATCTTATAAGTATATTATATACTCAGAATTAAAAGCAAGAGAAAGAGAGATAAAGAGATAAGGTGTAGTGAGCAGTGTGGTAGTACATAGTTGCAGCATTCCTATTTTAAACTTGGTGTTATTTTTGCTGTCACATAATAATTTAAAATGCAAACATAAAATATCTACCTTTTCTTTCTTTCTCTCTCTATCTCCACTCATCCCTGTACATAAATGGTATAAATTCAAAAAACACCCAATACCACTATCCTCACAGATAGCATGTCAAATTCCTGTTAGTTTAATCATCCTACTGTCACACTCTGTTGGCAGTCTGGAGTATTTAAATACTATTTCTGGCTACCAAAATTAATTATTTTCTTATTCAATTTGTAAATGAGCATTTTTATTTATTTATGGTTTCTTTCTCATACTTTAATGATACTTCATTTTCAACATTATATACTTTTATGAGCAAAACTGAGCTTCAATTACCAATGTTTACATATAATGCCTTTCTACTTTACTTTTACATTCCTTCTTATACAAAATTATTCTTCTATTGGCACACGTGCTTCAGTTCCACAAAAACTACAATTTTTAATGGCCATTTTCAGCACTTATTTCAGCATTTATAGCTTAATGTCTCCCTTTAGGATCATTTCATCTTGTTTGCTTAATCTCCATCTTTTATTGCTTGCAATTAATGTTATTGTAATAATAATTTGCTAAACCACAACAAATTATTGATTTCTGAAATGCAGCTAAAATTTTGCAGGCTATGCCAAGAGTAATGGGGTCAGTACTGTGGGATATTGGTTTTCCATGTCTTACCTCAGCATTCTGCCTCATTCAACTTGCCTTTCTCCAGCTCACACAGGTAAAAGTAGAACTTTCAGATATACATAAATGTTTGCTGTCTTTTGTTTTTATTTATATTTTTGCTTGCTTTTTTTTTTTTAAACTGAAACTATCCATACTCCACTAATATCTCTGAGATTCCAATAAAACTAATGAAGTGATCCATAGAAGTTACCATCCAAAAAGTCCAAAGAATTGTTTTGGCCAAGACAAAGCTTTTTCTGACACTTAACTCTTAACTTTAATTTGACTGCTTATTTTCAGGCTAAAATACAAACAAGAAACATTGTTTTCTAACACAGTTAAAATGAGAAATGTAATTAATATAATCTGTCTTCAATTACTTTCTAACTCAAAATGGTACAGTTGAACTCATTTATACTTTTATGCAATTATACACTGTATTTGCCAGTACCTTTCTGAGTTATCTTACTAATCAATCCACCTAATTTGTTTACCTCTCTCACACATTAAAATTGCTGATTGTGTCCAAAATATATAAAGAGTTTGGCTGTAGAAAAATCCAGAGTCCCTTTACAGGAAATGCACAGTTGATATAATTTTGGAAAATTTGGTTTTTATGGCTATCTTCATCTGAACTGTAATTAATTGGGTTTCTCACTTGGAAAAACATAGACATTCATTAATTATTTTGTTAAAACTTTGCATGTATAGTGTTAGTCTATTTTTTACTTTAGGTGATACTTTTTTCCTATTATACACATATAAAAGTAAAAACATTGAGGTAAAGTAATCTCAAGTATTATGACAAGAAAACATGCATTTCAAAACATTAGAAATAATAGTTTCCAACTAATGTGCAAAGAAAAACATTTGCTAATTTAAATATTAAAAATGCTCACCCATTAGTCAAAATATACTAACTCTGTGATTACCTTAGAAATAAAAAACATCAGCACAAAATTATCTTTTCCTAGGTTTCTGCTGTTTTTGCAGTTCAGAACCAATGACACAGTATTTTTTTTTTTAAAAGGAAGAGAGAGAATTGAACGTGATATAATTATTTCTACAATGTACATCTGTTATAATCTGTGCTTTTTGCAATACTTATTCTGCTGTATTGTCCTATGATTAGGGTATGAGCCAAAGTTCTATCATCTGCATAAAATAACAAAGCCACTTCCTGCTGTCTTCTTGCATGAGATTCTTTTGAATGCATACTCTTTTCTTAGTTTGCAAAGCTACTTTTGTTTTACATAAATCTTGAAATATATTCAGCTTTGTAGCACTTTAAAATTCGTTAGTCAAGTGGCAATTATTTCATCAACTTTTTCTTCATCGAGACACTGAATTTTGTAGTGACAAAAGTTGTTCATTGTAGCAATTCATTATTCTTAAATTCCTTGGACAGGACAGTTTCTAAGAAATCACATGTTCTGAACATATTACTATTTGCTACTGTTTTAATATGAACTGCTGCCGTAAAGATGGTTATTATACATCTTCCGAAAATAAAGTAAAACTCTAAGCACTAAACTGACAGCACATGTAAGCAGGCATTTGCTTAAAGTTTTACTAGTGGGCTTTTAAATTGGGCAATACTCTGAAATATATTCTGATTTTCAGATATAATATCTAGAAAAAAAAATTACTGGAGTGTCAGGGTGATTTGGTCAACATTTCTCCAAGTTCATGATTCCCTCACAGAAATGTGTTTCTTCAAGGTCCTAAACACACTAGTTTACCTCCTGTATGACCTCTTTATTTGATTTAAATTTGGATCTAGTCAGGAAAATTTTGATTTTTCGTAACAGATGGTAATTTAAGGGACTACGATCGGATGACTATGGTGGATGCAGAAGCATTTCAAATCATAATTAGGTCAATTTGTTCTGAGCTCAACTTGAATGCACCAGCGCATTGTCATGATGAAACAACGCTTTCTTTTAGGCCATTCCTGAACTTTTTTCCATGATTGCTCTTTTCATTCTCTCCAAAAGTATGAGGTATTCTCCAGTAATGGTTTTCTTCTTTCCAAGTAGTCATCAAGAAAGTTACTTTTTTGTCCCAAAAAACTTAAGCCATCACTTTCCAGTGAATGGAATGAATTTCACCTTTTTTGGAGGTGGTTTGCATCATGCAGTCCATTGTCTCATGGCTGTTTTGATTCTGGTGTATAGTAATGAATTTATATTTCATCCATAGTCACTAAATGTCTTAAAAATTATTTGGATTCTTCTTAAAAATTTCAAACAGTTGATCAAAGTTTGCACATAATTTAACTTTTGCTCGGCACCCATGTTATACAAAGTTTTTTCATTGCATAGACTCATTATGCAAAATAAAATAAACCCACTCATTTGAGATATCCATGGCCTCTGCTAACTCATACACTTTCACTTGTCTGTCAGTCAAAACAATACAATGGACTCTATAAATGATTTCTAGCCTCTGGCTGATTTTGGAGCTCTAGGATATGATGTAACTTTGATGCCTGTTCTGCCATGCTTGAACTCATTTACTTAAAGTAAAATGGTTTAATGGAAAGAGCATTGTCACTTAATGTAGGAAAAATGCTCTCATGAATTTCCCTCAATATTTTCCCTTCCAGAAAAAATAATTGAATCACAACACAAATTCCAATCTTATCCATTTTTCACTTCCACTTGAAGAGCTTGTGTTTAAACAACTGCCATAGAATTAATGAACATTAGAATGATTGTGACCACAGAATATTGATACATAAAGCAAACTTTATGACCACATATGCAGATGTTGCTGTTGCCCTCTATTAGTATGTGAACCAAGTTACTTATCAAACCACTCTCTTATCACTATAATTTTGCAAAATGAGTTGTTACCTAGTATCATAACAATTTTCATATGCTTGTATTAACAAATTTTTGTTTTAAAATAGTTTATCAGTTTTATTCACTAAAGAATTTCTATTCTAAAGTCCAATATTCAAATTGTAGATGTAGATTACATAACTAGATATGATAATGTAGTGTAGAAACACTGCTTTCAGTATTTAGTTTAGCACAAGCTAGGTAGATAGTGGTTTGAAATGAAGAAAAATATTATTATAAGCTCAAACTTACAGTTAGTTGATGTGCCATTTGTAAACTACAGCTAATCTTAACATTCTTACATTACGACTTATTTTTAAATAGTGTTTAACACCTGTTTTAACTACTGAGGCATCACAGGTAGTGGACACTGATGATACATGAAAGGAAATGATAAATTGGGACAGGATTTTTTTTTTAAAGGAAGCGTTCCAGACCTAAGTTTAGGGTACCTCCCCAACATTTGCCATTTACGAGGACTGATAAAAACCTATCAGGAAGGATGGTCCTGATGGCTCATGAGTTCGTGCCTTAACGACTTCCACCATCCTTTGTGATCCCATTGGACATATATAACTGTAAACTTCTGCTCAAAAAAGTGTACTATGGAACAGAAAGAGAAGGTAGTTCTGTTCCATGAATAGAAAATCTTTTATTTTTTTACCCAAATCAAAAATGGCAGATTTCATAAAAGTAAAGATTTTCATTTTTCTGATGTGCACAGAAAATTTATGAAATATAAATATAAATTAATGCAATAAACTATAAAAAAATTAGCAAATAAATTTTATGGGTTTTGGCAAACAAATTCATACAACACAATATAAGGTGTTCAGAAAATAGAAATAGTGCTAACAATACAAAGAACTACTGATGTACCAGATTTAGAGAGTTTAATTTAACTTCTTTATTTATTGTTCATCCATCTTATTATACATAGTATGATAAAGGCCACATCAGAGTCTCATTCTGGATTTAACAAGCTTCCAGTAACAGCAAGATATCAATCATAATCATAATACATGAGAACCTACATGCTTGACATTCCAGCTTCAGTTTTGTCAAATGAATACCCACAGTTGGAGGGATGATATGGAAAATTAAATTACTTGGAGAAAATATTTTCTGCTGCTGTATTATCAGTAACTTTTATACACATATCTGAGAACCGGCTATCAAGGTGAAATGCAATAAGTTTGATTAATCACCATGCCAAAAGTTCATTAGCTCATAAAAAGGAATGCATACAAGTTACATAATACTAAATAAAAGCAAAGCTAGTAGACAAATGTATATATGTAATAATGCTTATTTCCCTTTTTCCATTTATATTTAAGTACATAGTCCTTGTAATATACTGGTTTTCGTTTCCTTTGTGTCGTCTTTACTCACCTGCTTATGTTCCTCCCAAGTTCTGAGGGCCACATTTTTTGTTTCCATGTTGTTGGTGGTTGCTGTTAATGAATGTTGTGTCGGTGTGACTTGATTGGTTTTATGTCGCACGCAGTCTCGTCATCTAGGCCGCCATAAACTCTGCGACCTATCGCATGGAGCAACCATCTACATAGTCTCTCAATGGTCTCATGTTGGCAAGTATATGGTGTGTATATTGTTAATGCTTTTTCTGTTAATTTACTTAAACAAAGAAGCATGCACTGTTAAGGTATGGTTACTTTTTCATTGATTCTATTAGCATTTGATTATGTTTTCAATTAAGTAATTTTTGAATATCTGTCATGCTTTTCTTTTATAATGTAATAATATGTGCTTTTGCATCGTAGCCATCTCCCATGAGTACCTTTTACTTAAGCTTGCTATGAAGAACCTCATCTCCTGTTGTCTCTCTTCACTTCCAATTTATGCACAAATATTGCAATATGATGTTCTTTATGCTTTCTATAACTAATGAATTTATATATATTCTGTGCATTTTCATTTGATACCGTATATAATTGGTTTATCCCTAGTGGCCACATTATGATTATCCTTTAATTTCTACATCATCTACTAAACGTGGATGATGTTTAATTACATGCCAATATGTATGTATTTATGCAGTATGATATGGTAATTACTAATAATATATAGCATTTGGCTTAAATCAAAATGAAACAATTAGAAATGTAATAATCATACAAAAAAAACCTCAGGAAACACAACATTTTAAAAAATTGTAGCCCACAGCAGCAAAAATTAAATTACATATGAATTAAAAGATCTTGTAAATTAATTTTTCATGAAGAAATTTCAGCATAATTAACAAATTACAATTGACTGGGTCAACGGCTGAGGATGGGAATGCTGGTTCCCAAAACATTGTTTTAGGAAAATATAGTAAGTGAAGTATGTAAATAAGTTACCCATAGTGTATCATTTTAAATATGATGACTTTACTGTAAAAAGCTTCGAAAATTATACATATAAATTACAATTATTATATTCATTGATTCATGTAAGATCATAAAGAAATAACTGAAAACATTTAGATAATATGAGAAGTCATTAACCCAAGTCACAATAATATGTAATACTCTCAAATAAAAGCAATCATCTTAAGAATATGTTATCACTTTATAATTACTGAGTTAAAATATCTGCCTCATATTTAGAGCAAATATAATATTTATTCTAGAAATTTTTGCAGTGAATGCCTCAGGAACAAAGTAAGACAAAATAATCTGAAAAATTTATCAAAGCAGCACTTGGTTTGAAGGAAGAGCAACAATATGCATTATTAACACTTTTCAGAACTGGTGTATTAATTATTTATTTAAGGGGACCAGGAATGCCCTAACTTACCAATGTTAAAGTTAGAATCTTAATGCCACATTTTCTCAGTATCTATTGTTCACAGCTTGTTGAAATTTTTAACTCCTATTCCTGAAACCTTAAAAATGAAATAGGCAAGGGATATTGTATTATGTTGAACACCAACTGTAAAATATTTTTTAAATTTTTTGTTAATTTTCAACACAAATTTATCCAAACTTTTCAATAAAATCTTTTCTAATCAATTTATGAAAATAATCTTGTGTTGAAGGTTGCAAAATTACATAAGTAATTTATGTTCCAAGTTTCATCATTCTAGGTTCAGTAGTTCCTGAGAAAATAGGCATTTGCAGAGAAAAATTTATATAAAGAAACAATATATATAGTATAGCTCACTAAACTTCTAATATATTTCAGCTCCACATGATGGTCATCTGGGTCCTTTTTCTGCTCAAAAAGAGTCTCTACTTCTGTTTTGCTGCCTTCCTATTCTGTCTGGCTTTCATTTCAATATGTTTGACCACAAGCTTTACTTTGTCTATTTGGTAGCCACCCATTCTCTTCATTGCTTTTACTCAATTTTTACCAGGAGGGAAACCCAATCTTTCTTACACATGACACATCACCAAATCCCACAATCAAAAATGCAAGATGCAAACACCAATAAATGTACTTTTTGGAAGTCTGTTCTAAATAATACTGTTTACACTTTCATTTGGATTTTGCCATGTAAACATTTCTTGAGCAACTTAGGCTCACTTAGGTATCTAAATGTAGATTTCATTTCTTCAACCATAGCACAAGGAAGATGAAAGTGATCAGCATGTTTATAACATTCACCTTTAGTGTAAATTGTAATTAATCTGTCGTCTAACACACTCTTATGCTTCACTTACTTTTAAATACGGTGAACTGGTTTCGAAGAGACATCCTCTCCACAACTTGAGACTGGTATGAGAAACTAACATCTAGTAGATGTTTCTCATCTAGTAGATGTTAGTTTCTCATACCAGTCATCAAGTTGGTTGAAGATGGAGAGGATGTCTCTTCGAAATCTGTCCCACTGTATTTAAAAGTAAGTGAAGCATAAGAGTATGTTACACAACAGATTAATTATAATTTACATTAACAAGCTGCACTGCGTGAGTTCCAACAGAATTTTTTAAAAAATGTCTAATTTTTCGAAAGTTCTTAAATGAATTCACCTAGTTTTGTCTCACTGATATTTGCACCAACTTTTTGCACCCTTAGGACAGAATCTATGCAGTGGATCTTCATAAAATGATAGAAATGGAAATACTCTGCCCATACACTCTCATTTCTTGAAGGTTGTTTGAATTTCTTCTTATTGCCAAAACATAATATTTTTTTAACCAGTCATAAGTTTCCTCCCCTGCCAAAAACTCTTCCATCTTCAACTTTCTTTTCTTGCAATTTTGTTTTATCTGATGCTCATTTTCTTTTGTACATGTCCTAAACATTCTATTACACCACAAACCATCATGCCATTAGTGCCTGGTAGTTAACACTGCATGCTTCTTTATGTTTACTTTTAGGTTTATCCTTAAATGCAGAGTGCTTCAATAAAAAGTCTACATCTATAACTTTTCCTATATCGACACTGATACACGTTACAAAACTATGTAATGAAGCATGTGCCCCATGGTGCTATCACCCATCAAGGCAATTGTCAAGTCCCTGTTGTTATTATTTTGTTATTACTTCTTCCACAGCAGATTTCACTTAGTCTTTATATGCATCCTCCACAACAGAACCAAAATACTTACTTAACATTGAATCTTTGATGAGGTTTGCATAAGTTCAGGGCACCACTAAGTTTCTCGTCAGCTCTTTCTCCTTTCCCAATACTACTTAGGCCATACACCAGACTTAAATTAATTTCATCGTCATTCACATTTTTCTTTTCTATATTATATCATGTTTCAAACTATTAGAAAAGTCAAGTTACTCTTCACACACACACTACAATGTAAGATTAATTCATAGGCCAGACCAACACCTCTCTTTGAAGAAAGGGAAACATTGCCATAGCAACTTTTACAAACAAACTTCTGAATTGCTTCTTGTAATAAAGATAAATTAATAACTTCATTTGAATTGCATTTATTTAATTCTAATAAGTTATAAGTATTAACATTGAGTCACTTTTTAGATGAACACTGAAGCACTCACTGTTGGAGCTAGTGGAGTTAACCTAAGCTTCATTTATAGCCTCAACACATGTGGCTAATACACTACTATAGGCTTTGGTGTCCACATTTATTCTTTTGTTTTTTTTTGAAAATATTCTTACTTTTACCATTTAGAACATTAAAAAAAGCACCTTGAAACTTACACACATGTAAACACCTTGAAAAGTTGAAAATGTTTACACATAACACAACTTTGTATTTAGGTGCTGTAAACAAACATTTGCAGTATCAGCAATCAGCATGGCTTCCAATAACAATATAGAAAGGGAAAAAATGTATCTCTACAACAAAAGTCCAAACATCATAGTTTTCTTTTAGAGTTGTTAAACGTAAAACTGAATCATACAATGATATCAATTAATATGATTAGCCTCATTGTGCAAGTTCTAATTTACATTTAAGTAGTAAAACTGAATATTTTTTTTCTTGTAAAATCACTACTTTAAAAACATTTTTTCACAATAAATTTTTCAACTATTTAGCATATGTGTAATATATCATTTTGAAGCTAAATAATCTGCAATATATATTTTTTTTTTAATCATTTGGTCATTTCCAGTGGTCTTAATGTTCTTCTCACTATCTGAATTTTGAGATAATAACAGTTTTAGTTGCCGCAACTTTTAAAGTATTTCTTGACAATGTATACAATGCTCCATTCTATGGAACAATTTTGGAAACATTTACAATACTTGTTTTTGGCCACTGTAGCCAATTCTTTTTTGTAGATCGCAACTGCTGACTTTGAAGGTTGTTCTTCATTGCTGGAAAAAGAAAGAAGTTATGTCGTGCCAGGTTGGGACTATAGGGTGTATGCATAAAAAGTTTTGCTTCTTTTTTCTTTAAAAATACCAGTTCTGTGTTAGCAGTGAAAGTAGAAACAGGTGACTCTGGATATTTTTTGTGTGTAGGTACAATTATTACAAACAAAAAATATAAATAGAATAACAATATTTATCCCAAAAAATAAGTAAATATAACAGAATTAGTTGACTCACATAAATGGGTCTATTTGAAACTTAAATACAGTGGCTAAATTATTTAACTGTTGACAGCCACAAATCTTTTGTTTTAATTTATTGTGTATTTTAGCGAGGCTTGAAATTTCAAAATTGCTATTTTTTGGGAGTCAAAAATCTCAATGTCAAATTTTGAATTCTTATGGCCATTTCAGCACAGGATGTCATTAGTTGTATTCCTAGTATAATTTTTAAGGCAACCAAGGGATATTTGTAAGTGTGGGGCAGTTTTGAATATGTCTTCCCTCCAGAGAGCCCAGAAAGGTAAATTTTCAAACTTCTTTGGTGAGCATCTCCGCTATCATTGGGTAGATTTTTATGTTCCGTAAATATTCAGAATTCTGGCGTATAGCTCTATCATCAAGGTATGCACTTTAATGTTTTTGTTTACTGTGTATTTTAGCAAGGCTTGAAATTGCTAAATTGTTATTTTTATTAGGAGTAAAAAATTTTCTTATAAAATTATGGAATATTATGGCCATTTCTGTTAAGAATGTCTCTAGTTATATTCCCAATATAATGTTTAGAGTGGTTGTGGAGCAGTTTGCAAAATGAGATCTCCTTTCAGAGAGCCCCGAAAAGGACAAAAGGTTCTATTTTGGTGAATATCTCTGCAACCTTAACACAGACTTTAATGTTCTGCACATATTCAGAAAACTTGGACCAAATCCTATCTATAAAGCCCCTCCCCATTGGAGGAGGGGCTTTACTCTCTTTCCTGACATATTAACAAATATATAACTTGTATAAAATGCATATTCATTTGCCATTATATAAAAAACTTATAATTGCAACATTGAGCGCATGAATTGCATTAACTGGCTGAAAACTTTGCAACTAAACATTAAAACCAATGTATTTCTGTTTGTGCATCTCAATTATTTTGATAAAACAGTCTTCCTTTATGTAATGGTCATATGGGATGCAATTTTACAGAACCTGTTTGACCTTCATAAATTTTTTGGAGTGGCAAACATAATATTTCTTTGGTAGACAAGGAAGTCTGGAGACTTCCAACAAGCTATTCAAAAACAGCAAGAAAATAACTACAGCTATTGCCCTTGCAATCCCTCTCTTACACTGACAAGTTGTTAGATTTGTAGGAAAGGTACTCAGTTCCTAAACCTCTGGTAAAACTTTCATAGGAAAGCTGTATATATTTTCAAAATATCTATAGTATAAATCTCGTATATATAGAATAGGTATATATTTTTTCATATTATGATTATCAAATATATTACATTTTTCTATAAGCAAAAATCAAGTAAAGAAAGTTTCTCATTTCTTACATACAGAAATTATCCCTGAACAGAAGTACTGTCTTGGCGCAACAAACTACCCCTTAGTAGTTGTTGATTTGGTTTATTTACAGATGTTCTTTAACATCTCAGGTCATCAGCATCCCATTCAATATAGGGTGTGAAATGGCCAACAAATTTTGCTCAGAGGCCTGTTCTTTCAGGCTTGAGGTTCTTTTTCGTGCCATAAATGTATGACATGGGACCCACGGCTTTACTTCCCTTCCGAAGGAAGCCATACTTAGGATTTTTAAGCCACAAAAAAATCCATCAATCCTGGCCGGGTTTGAACCCGCGATCTTGGGTTTAAGAGGCAAGTATGGTTACCACTAGACCACCAGGACGACACTACCCCTTAGCCCAGTCTTGCCCACTGCTCATGGATTTTGTTGAACACCATGGAAAGGCAGGTTTCATTGGATCACTTTGTAGGAACCATTTTTTAGAACAATGATTGCCAGATTATCTCTTGTTTAAAAAACTGTGAAAACCATTTTCTTTCAAGCATTCCTTGCTCTTTTGACTTCCACAGGTTACTGATCATCAGGGAAGACCCAAATGAAAGACTATGTTTGGTTTCAGGATCAAACAGGTAGATCCAAGTTTTTATCTCCCATGACAATGTAAAATATTTGTTGAGACTCCCCACTGTGAAAATTTTGAAGCACTGTTTGGTATCATTCCACCCTGGACAGTTTCTACCTTTCAGTTTAACTGTGGGGCACCCCTTTTAACAACTTTTTTTTCATTCACAATGAAGAATGATAGAAACACATCTTGCAAACTGATGCTCAGATTCAATTCTAAATCTTGGTAAATCAATCTTGGAATTTTTCTGTTCATATTTTCTATCTGATGCTGTAATTGGGCCAGTGCAAGCTGCTACAGCATACCAGCACAAAATTATAGAATCAAAAATACTCCTTTCATCGTTATTAAATATTGAAGTTGTCTGTTTGAAAGCTTTATAATTAGGCTAGAGTTATTATAACTACTATTTTTATTTTATAAATGGCATTTATTTTCTTTGTTAAAACACTTGTGTGTTTTTGTTGAAAACTATGGACAGCTGCCCCAAGAGTTGTTGCAATTTTGCCTCAAGAACTACACTGCTGTGATTTATTAATATCAACATTTGCAGCTTGTTCTCTAATAGGCAACTTCACACTAAACCTATAGTGTGATATAAATGGAACAGAGGCTATTCAATAATCTGGCTATCATAAATACACAAACTGGCCTCCTAAAACACAGATAACCTGTGCTGATGCAAGTATCTAAAACTTGTGCAAATATTTCATCTCAATGACAAGCAAAGCACATACAGGCTTTCAGGGAATACATTGACACCAAGATGGAACAATCAGCAGTTTTGTGCAGATTATAGATTCTGTTTCAGTTTCTACTGCAGAATGCAAAAGAGCATTTAGTTTAATGTACAATATCTGCACTAAGAAAATAAATAGTCTTATTGGTAGAAAGAATTGCTAGACTTTTGTTTCCAAAAATATTGGACCACCAATGTCAGCATTTAATCCCTTGCTGAAATCTGGAAGGTCTGCCAAGAAGAAATGCCAAAAAATAGTGCACTCCCTCTAGAGCCTTTTTTGACATAATGGTAAATATTTTTGATAGTGCCCCCTAAAATGTTTTTCCAAGTACAGCGCTGGTTCTACATATGAGATGTTTTCTTTGATCACGCTGTTGTTGGTAGTTGTTACTCTTTCATTTTTAAGAGATCGTTATCCCCTCTTTAATTCATAAAAAAATAAATAAAAAAACTGTTGTGCATGAAGTTAGGCATAGATGGTCCAGTGATTATGTCTCATACAAAATCATGATTCAAAAATGTTCTCTTTTGATATCCATAGCTTTATTGGGACTGTTTGCATTTTCCAAACCTTAGAATGTTAGCTGCACAGACAATAGTGAATGTAAAGATTTCTGTTATGCCAATAATTTCAAGCATAGGTAACTTCCACTTCATCACAGCTTTTCATCCAAATATACCCAGGTCTCCATGCCTCAAAACTTCCCCAGCAGTTACCAAAAATAAATAATTATATATGAACTTATTCTCTTGAAGCTATTAACAGTGAAGTAGTAAAATAGTAAAATACTACTAATACTAAAAAGGATGGGAGCGATGGCTCCAGAAACTAGTCTTCCTTTTTATTAAAATCTTAGTGATGTATATGTTACAATTTCAACTCAACTTTTTTAAATGTTAATATTTGACATCACTGTTACAAAAGTTCACTAAATTTTATTTAGTAAAATACTATTAATATAGAGTTGATCTGGTGACACTTATATTTCACTTACTTGGTTTTTTAAGTGGCTATGTTTCAGGAACATTTGCTGTCATCAGCAGGAGACCAAATGGTAGAAGCATACTCTGAAGGCGGTCTGAGAAATTTATCAAATATATTCAAAAATAGTGTCTGAAAGTTCTTGATGCAGTTTTTATTTTTTCCCATATCATTTGTTCCAAAACTTTGCAAATGTTTCAATATTTTTTTTTATCAATTTCATGGTTTTCAGACCAAAAGTGGGCTGATTTCCATATCTATTTGTATCAGATATTACTGAAATGTTCTTAGGTACGGTTTTCGACATTTCTTTTAGTTTTTCAATATATGAATGAATGAATTTTTATTTCTCACACATATCAGCATACAAAATATTTATAACAAAATAAACAAAAAAAAAGAATATTTAAGATCAAAATATAACAAAATGATTAGTGCCTTCAGAAATTTCAGAAGGAACTAATTCTAATAAAATTTTTGATTTGATTGGCTGCCCCGCAGTCCCCGGTTATTCAGCAGAGCTACCTACTGGAATATCCAGGAGACCAGGCTCTGTTCCAACCAAAAGAGTTTTTCATTATACAGCTGATCACAGTTTATGCAATTGATTTGGTAGATATCCAACTTCTTGCCAGAAGATATAGGAACTTTACAGGAAAATGGTAATATAATTTTAATACTGTGGAGTTTTGAGGAGCTAACATTTTCCATTTTTTTAAAAAATTTTCTAATTTATTGAACATGCTAGGGTGGTATGTTTGAATTGCATATCTATTTTACTTGTGATAACAAACTTGTGTCTTTGATATCTTTATTTCTTTTAAACTTTTTAATACATAATTTTAACTACTAACTTTTTATGGAAACAATTAGGAAGTGCTATGTGAATGATGTAATTGTATTCTTTTTTATATTCTTTTCTACTTATTGAAACATTCACTAAACAATATGCAAGACTATTTAGGATGACATGCTGGTGTGTTTTGGAATTAAAGCTGTAATTGTCACAGTGGGTAGGTTTTCTATTATGTTCCAAAGGCTAAACTGTCATTGTCTTTTATAATCTTCAAATCAAATAGGGGAATCCAAACATTTTTTTCAATTTCTAATATAAACTGCAATGATCTTTCCAGTAAATTTAATAATTTTAAGGCATCATTAACTAGATATTTAGGTATAATGTCAAAGATATTGTCCACATATCTGTGCCAAATCTTAAAAATTATAGGAAAATTGTCAGTTAGGCAAATTTCAAAATCACTCATCATCAAATCTGCCAAGAAAGGCAAAAAAGGGCTACCCATAACCAATCCAGAACTTTGTTGGTAAAATTTATCATTAAAACTAAAAATTGCTGGTTGATGCATAGTTTTGTAAAACTGATAAAACTATCTACTGCTTCAGCAGGTGTAAGTATGGATATAAACCAGTTTTTTGACAATTTAAACATTCTCTTTCTGTATGAATGCTGGGGAATAATGCAGACCTATCAAAAGATACATGTAGGTTTTCTAGCAAAATGTGTACATTCTTAACTTTTTCAATAAAATCAAGAGGTTTTTTTATTCATAAACTTCTAAATTTCTAGGAAAGCTATTTTGCTATCTTGTAGGTCAGTGAGCCAAAGTTGTTTATATTCAGTTTCAAGCTATTGTCTGTTTTATGAATTTTGGGTATCTTAGGATTCTTGGGTTGTTAGGTTTAATTTTTTTTATTTCTTTATTTGTTAATATTTTTCTATTTTTAATGTGACATTGACTACCATAATGCTCTCTTTTGATGAATCTTCTTTAATTTCTGTATTCTGTATTTCTTATTTTTTTTTTTTTAAGAAAGGATTCCATTCTATTAATGTAATTCTCTTCATTTAATAATACTGTTTTATTCCCTTTATTTGCTTTGGTATAAAGTATCTGTTTGTCATTTCAGAATTTTTATATTTGCTTGTTATGAGGAATTTTATGAAAAATATGTTTAATTTTGTTCATACTTTTTTACAACGGCTTCTAATTTTATATTTACTGATTTCTTTTAAATCTAGTATGGCAAAACAGAATCTAAATTATAAAGAATTAAATTTTTTCAATAAGGATATAGAAACTTGTGCAGATGTTTCCAGAAATATTGAAGACTACATTGCCGATATAGATAGCTGTACAAGATTTTTAAAAAAATCATTAAATATGACTTTAAAAACCAGTTTGAGAGCATTAACAAAATTAAACACACATTTTCAGAAAATACTTCATAATAAGAAAATCATAAAAGCCTTGAATGGCAAACAGATAATTTATACCAAAGCAGATAAAGAGAATAAAACAGTATTATTAAATAAAGATTACATTAATATAATAAAATCCTTTCAAATAAATAAGAAATACATTGAAATTAAAGAAAATTCATCAAAAGAGAGCATCATGGAAGTCAATATCACTTTAAAAACAGTAAAAATGTTAACAAATAAAGTAATCAAAAAAATTAAACCTAACAACCTGAGAATCCTAAGAATGCTGAAAATTCATAAAATAGATAACAGCATGAGACTGATTACAAACAATATTGGCTTACCAACCTGCGAGATAGCAAAATAGCTTTCCCTGAAATTCTGTTCATTAACAAAATTTAGAAGTTTATGAATAAAAAACTCTTTTAATTTTATTGTACTTACAAAGTTGTTGACAATGGAGTAGTAATATAACCTAAACTTAGGTTCTTTTAATTTTATTGAAAAAGTTAAGATTGTGTTTGCTGTAAGACCTACATTTATCTTTTGATGTGTCTACATTATTTCCAAGCATTCGTACAGAAAGAATATCTAAATTGTTAAAAAACTGGCTTATATCCATACATATACTTGCTCAATTTGACAGAACTATGCATCAACCAGCATTATTTTAGTTTTAATGGTAAATTTTACCAACAAAGTTCTGGATTGGTTATGGGTAACCCTCTTTCACTATTTTTGGCAGATTTGTTTATGAGATTTTTTTTAATAGTGTTTAATGCCCATTTTTACTACTGAGGCACCATAGGCATTGGATACTAATGATAAACATGATGAAATGATAAATTGGAAAAGGATTTTTTTTTAAGGAAGAAAACGTTTCAGGCCAAAGTTTAGGGTACCTCCCCGGCATTTGTCATTTATGAGGACTGAGTAAAACGTGGAAAAAATTTCAGTCAGGAAGGATGGTCATGGCGGAGATTGAATCCCAGACCTCCTTCTCACAAGTGCGAACCTCAACGATCTTGGCCACCCTTGGCGGTTTGTTTATGATTGATTTTAAAATTGCCTAACTTAACACTTTTCCTATAATTTTTAAGACTTGGCACAAATATGTGAATAACACATTTGCCATTATACTTAAACATTGAGCTAATGATACTTTAAAATTAATAAATTTACAGAAAAGATCAATACAGTTTACATTAGAAAATGAAAAGAATGTTTGGATTCCCTTTTTAGATTTGAAGATTATAAATGACAATCACAGTTTGACCGTTGGAATATATAGGAAACCCACTGTGACAATTACATTAATAATAGCTTCCTATTTTAGATTTGAAGATTAATAAAATGACAGTTTGACCTTTGGAATATATAGGAAACCCACTGTGACAATTACATTAAGAATAATAGTTTTAATCCCAAAACACTCCAGCATGCCATCCTAAATAGTCTTGCATACAGATTAGTGAATGTTCCAAACAGTAGAAAAGAGTATCATTATATCATTCACACAGCACTACATAATTGTTTCCATAAAAATTGGTAGTTAAAATTATGCATTAAAAAGTTTAAAAGAAATAAAGATATTGCAAACACAAGTTTGCTATCACAAATAAAAGAAAATATGCAATTCTAAATATTTATATACCACCCTAGTATTTTCAATAAATTTTAAAAAATTAAAAAAAAAAAAAAAAAAAAAAGGGGAAAATGTTGACTTCTCAAAACATTCCCAGTATTAAAACTATGTTACAATCTTCCTGTAAAAATCCTATGTCTTCTGACAAGAAGTTGGGTATCTACCAAATCAATTTCAGACTATGACCAGCTATATATTGAAAACCAAAAAAAATTTGGAAACCCATTACTAAGGACATTTCAGAAATATCCATTACAAATAGACAGAGAATTCAGCAGAAAATTATTGAAACACACTTGCAAACTATTTGATTAAATTGTACTTAGGAAGCTGTAGACAATGGAGTGGTAATACATCCTATTAGAATGTATTAAATATGTTCACACTAATTAGACTTATACAACATGACATGTTTCAGGGACAATTGCTTTCATTTTCAGCTGTTGTCAGTCATATCATGTTTTATAAGTAAGTGAAGTTGGTGTGAACATACTTAATACATATATTCATACATTTTAACAGGATAAATTTGTAAATCTTCAGTACTATTGACATGGGGAAAAATTTACATAATAAAAAATAAAAACTGCATTAGGAATTTACAGACACCATAAATGGATATATTTGATACATTTCTCTGACCGCCTACAGTGTATGCTCCTACCAATTATCCTTCTGCTGATGATGAGCGCGAAAGTTCTCGAAACATGTCCAAATAAAAAACCAAGTACGGAAGTATAAGTGTCACCTTACCAATTCTATATCAATATTAAATAAATTATTATTGTTGTTATTATTATTGTTGAAATTGTTAAACTGAAACCTTATAGCACTAAAAATATAACTAGTGTTTCTTTATGAATAATGCAGTAAACGTTTTAGATTAAGATTATTCCAATAACAGTTTTAGAATCATACATTTACAAGACACACTAAAAGGCTAGAATATGAGAAATACAAGAAAAATAAATGTGTAATATAGTTTTCTGATGATTACAAGGAAATGCAGTTCCTTTCTTATGTCCTTGCATTATGCAACCCACATATCAAAACTGTCATTTTTTTTCATTACCAGTAGCTGTAATTTTGTAACATAATTTTTACTATTATAATTACTAAAATGTAAAATATATCTATCTTATTACAGTTGAACCTGGGCCCTGAGAAACTGCGTCGAAAATCCTGTTTATCCCTAATTATCACAGCTCACTTCAGTTTTATTATTGGTGCAGATATTGCAGTTGGTTTTCAAGAACAGCTTTTGGTAAGTTTATAATGAAAGTTGTTACTTTCAATAATTTTGACTGAGCATCTGTCTCCCTACAAATATATTGCTTTTCTATGATTGATATTTCCAAAAAATGATATTTCACGTGTAATATTAAATTTACAGAAAATTGACATTCCTGTATTGTATTCCCTGCATAATAAAGAAGAGAATATCTTGTTCAATAATGACTAAGTGATACAAAGAAGTTCTGTCTTTAGGGTCATGTGATTGGAATATTTTTAGAAAAACTCCTACCTCTATCAAAAATTGTTCCCATCTTTTATAATATGTAGTTGTACACAACAGAGGGAGAGATTTATATTTAACAATAAAAAGCATATATACAATGTTCTATCATTTTCAATGCAAGTCCATATCATATCTTTCACCCAAAAATGGGATTATTATGAGGTGTGATCAACTGATGCCTTCTGGAAGTCCATTTACTAATATTGTATGAATCTATACAATGAATTACAAACTAAACAGAGACAGCAGTATTTAAATAATGAAAATGAGATACTGTCTTAGGAGAAGACTTCCCCTTACAAACAGATGGGTCTGGTGCAGAAGTCATGCCTTCTTTCATGAACAGCAACAGAGAAAACAGAGTGGTAGTGCAACTGCAATAAATGCAGGTGGATGGAACAATTTTAATGCATGGAAATATGAAAAATTAACTTTTTAGGATGCATATTAAAAGTTAATCACATTTCAGGTTACAGTGAAATCAAATGGGAAACTATAATGTATCAATGCAATCTGTAAAGTAAATAATTATCATACAGGAAAAGGCCTATGCTTTTAACACTGCACGTTTTGCATATATTTTTTTTTAAACTTAACCTAATCTCAAGTTGTAACCTATGCTTTGTTTTAACACTATCAATTTTAACATAAAAAGTTAGCCCCTGGGGGGATCGAATCCATTACCTTCCAATTAGCAGCACAATGCTCTAACCAACTGAGCTATCATGCCGACATAGTCAACATGGTAAGTTTCCACCTGCATTTGTTGCAGTCACACTACCACTTGTTTGTGAAAGGAGGCATGACTATTGCACCGAATCCATTTGTTTGTAAAAGAAAGTTAGGAGAAGTAGTCACCCGGGACATTCAGACATGTATCCCACTGAATCAGATACTCTGTGACCTGCCAGTCTCGGATGGTAAAGTGCAAAAGGTATAACAATAATTTCTTCTTCACAGGCTTGGAAGTTCAGCCATTTACTGACCACTTGTTCAAAACATGCATGCCCAAACTTCACTATTGTCTTTGATACACATTTCTCACCATACATGGCATTCACACAATAATGAATTTCACTCAGCTGACAACCCTCCACAGTCAAAAATAGAATCACAGAATATTCATCCACTTTTGACGGGTTCAGAATTGCTGCCATATTTGTTCAGTTCTTGCACAGTCAAATGACGCAAACCAACTGCACCTCTTACCAGGGTACTTAAATTGAGCAAGCAATGGGGATTGGGCAAGTTTCAGTTGATCACACCTCAAACCAAAGAAATGCCACTTCATTTAAAAATTTAAACTTACTCATGTGAAAATAATGAGGTAGAATGCACTGAAGCAGTCCTCAATGGAATAGTTTGGGAATATCATAAATATTATGGTCTCAGGTGGTGAAGTGCAAAAGGTATAACAGATCAAGAACGTGTAATATAGTGATTTATTTAAAGCTGCAGGCTATTCAATACATACTACAAGCAAAATAAAGATTATCCCCTATATGTTCATAAAAGTTAATTTTTATGGATTATCAGGTGAATAAATTAAAAGCTGCATTTTACATAGCCTGTAGATTTTATGCATTTGCTCACTTTCCTGACATTAGTCAGAATCTAAAAAGCAACATAAATGGTCTCAAAATTTTGCACCATTTTTTTTCAATGCTATCACTATTCATTCAGACTTGTGGGATGCTCCCAGCCTGGTGAAAGTGTAGCCAACTCTATGCTTGGGATACCTCAAAGGTGCAACTACATTACCTCAAGGATAGCTGCCAGATGATAGATGATAAATTGGCCAAACGAGTTAAGAGTACTTTGTGGCTTAAGTTTCCCAGGCATTCACCTTAAGATCTGAGGGAAAACTCCTGAAAAACCTGCCAGGGAAGTAATCCAAATAGGAATCGAACCCAGGCCCACCTTTAGGAAGTACAAATGCTACCATTGGACCATGGTGGGGTTCATATTACACCAATTACTGTGGTATAATAAAATAAAATGTTAATAAAAGTTTTTGAGGCAATTTTATTCATGCAATTATTTAAGAATATTTTCATTTATAATATTCTTAGATAAATCAAATGTACATTTTTTCCTTGAAGAAGTGCTCAGGGTACATTCATTGATTTATTAAGGACTCATAAAGACAAGTACTATAAATTTAAAATGATTTAGTTTTATTTGTAACATTTACATCACTAATATTTTAAAAAAGGAAAGCTAAGTTTCTGGAGCTAACCACTCCCATCTTCAGTTCCAGATCGATTGTTGGCCTTTTCTTCATGGTGGTTTGGTTTGTCCCTGGTGGTGGTTGGATGAACTTCTGTATTATATGTCACTTGGCAGGATTGCAAAGTTGAAAACATGATTTTTGTTCTCCCAGACTGTAAGTTCTGTTTTTCCTGTAATATTTTTAAGTAGTTTGGGATTCCTGTTAATATTATGTTGTTGCTTCCAAAAATGCCAAGCTACAGCTGATTTTTCTTCCTGTCTTTGTGTTTTGTGTTCCTAATGTGTTCTTTTGCTCATGTTTTAATGTTTCTTTTAATCTTTCCCATATTAATTTTTTCAAATCGTTACAATTCATCTGATATATCCTTGATTTGTTCTCTTGTGGAATATCTTCTTTTAGTTTATAATTTAATACATTTTTTATGGAGTAATTGTATTTCACAGCTAAAATAATGTTACGTTTTTTGAAAATCTTTTGGAAATTACAGAAGGCTGATGGATGGTATGTGAATTTTTTGTAAATTCTATTTTGTTCCTTGTTAGGAATAAGTATACTGATGTCTTTGATTCTCTTTTTGTTCCTTACTCTGTTTACTGTCGTATATATCACTTCTTGTTTGAAACCATTTTCTATAGCTATATTTATTATATTGTTCAGTTCTTGATCATACCCTTCTTTGTTCATGAGGACATTTACCAACCTGTGCGCAAGATTATTTAGTATTGCATATTTATGGGGAACTGAGTTATAACTATTGTATTTAATGTAGTTACTAGTGTGAGTAGGTTTTCTATATATGCCAAATGTTAAGTGATTTTCTTTCTTAATTATTTTAAGATCCAAGAAGGGTAACTGTCCATAACTTTCTCTCTCCATAGTGAATTTTAATGATTTTTCATGTAGATTAAGTAACTTAAGTGCAACTTGTAGGTGCATCTTGTTTCTCAAAGATGTCATCAACATAGCAATACCATGCTTTAAATAACCAGGGGAAACCCTTAGTAATTCTGAATTCTAATGCTCTCATAAAGAGATCTGCTAATAATGGTGATAATGGGCTACCCATTGTAAAACCAAAATTCTGTTTATAATATTTTCAGGAAGAAAAATCAGCTGTAGCTTGGCTTTTTTTGAAGGAACAACATACTATTAACAGGAATCTCAAATTATTTAAAAATATTACAGGAAAAACATAACTTACAGTCTGGGAAAATATTTACATCTCAAAGAACAAAAATCATGTTTTCAACTTTGAAATCCCGCCAAGTGACATCTTAATACAGAAAGTCATCTAACCACCACCAGAGACAAACCAAACCACCACGAAGAACAAGGCCGACAGTCGATCTGGAACTGAAGATGGCAGCAATTAGCTCCAGAAACTTAGTTTTCCTTTTTTAAAATATTAGCGATGTAAGTGTTACAAATTTGGCTCAATCATTTTAAATTCTTAATATTAAACATCACTGTTACAAAAGTCCACAGTATTTAACTAACAAGCACTATACTTTTATATGATACCTTACAATGGCCTTTTGACTGCATATCACACAATTTATTACTGATGAAACTGCTTTCCCATACAATTTAAATACAATGGATGTAATTTTTTATTGTTATTTACTTGCATGTAGCTTTGCTGTTTATGTAAATGGTTAAAGTAACAATGGAACATTTATTAATTTTTGTTATTATTTACATATAATATAATTATGTTGATACTGTAATTATGCTTTTAATGAGATTGGAAGATTCTCTAGGGAAAGATTTTTTTAAAATATTAATTGTAGATATACGTCTAGATTCAAAAATGGATTTGCTTGCTTTTCTTGTTATCATTTTTGAATGCTTTTTAACATCTCAGGGCATCAATATTCCATTTGATTCAGTGTGTGAAAGGCCAACAAATTTTGCTCAGAGGCCCCTTCTTTCAGGCTTTAGATTCTTTTATGTGCTATAAATCTTTGACACGGGACCCACAGCTTCCAAAGGAAATCATACTGGATTTTTATGCCCAAAAAAATCCAATGACCCTGGCTGGGATTGAACCCTCAATCTTGGGTCTATGAGGCAAATATGGTTACCACTAGACTACCAGGATCGACTTATGGAAAACTGAGGGTGGTTATCTGTTGAGGCATATTCATAATAAAGTTTTGAGCATAATTTGAAACAAATATACTTGGCATTATTTGAGAGTGTCTTTGCTAATATAAATATACTTAGCATTATTTCAGAGTTCTTTGTTAATATAAAATAACATAAAATGAAAAATAATTGATTAAATTTTCTTCAAGTTATTATGGCACAATCTGTAGCACTTGTTGAAAAATTACAAAATTTTAACTCCATGCAGTTATACATTTGAACTGCTCTGTACATATGAAGCAGTATTAATGCATTCACATACACTCCTTTAACACTAGGATTATAATTGATAAATTGCACATATTCTTTATGAGGCTAAAAAACTAAAATCCTACTATCTTATTCTCAGCATAAAACTGTATTTTAATTGCCTGGCCAATTTAGAAAACTAAATTTTAAAACTAAAGAAGGTTGGCTATGCAAAAACTGATTTTACACTGAACTAGTATAATAAATATTTCATTATGAGATAATTTAATGATAAAACTATATGCATGCTATATTTCAATTGTTTACTTTTGTCTTTATATTTTATGTATACAAATATTATAAAATTATATATAAACATCAACTAGGCTAATTTTTTTGCAATATCTTATTGAACTCAAACATCTACTAAAATGCAATATTAAGAGAGAGTTTGCACCATTTACTTTGCAATTTAGCAATTTTTTGTCATCTAACTATTTAAGGTGGTGAAACACATAGTACAGATGATATTCCTATGCTGGGGTATTTTTCTCTGTTGTACATTTCTCTATGGTGGATATCGAGTAATGGGCCTTCTCCGTAATATGCCTGGAGGATTACTACAGCGTGATCCCCCAGATAGGCAACATAAAGGTAAGGACCTTTATTTTGTACACAGTATGCATAAATATCTTATTTCCATTCTGTAAACCAAATAAAAGCTTAGATTAGAAAGACTTAAAGCTGAAGAAAAACAAATAGGTGATGTCTGAAATTTAAATATTTTAAAGATAAACTAAAGCAAGGATGTATTATCTTGAAAATTATACATTAACAGAGATGAGGCATGGAAGCTACTTGAGAAAACAGTCAATTAGAAAAGCCCTAGACTGAATTCTAGGATAACTGCATGTATTTGGCATATATCTTGTAACTCCAGCTACATTCAATCTAAAACTGGATAATTATGCTCATTTTCAACCCAACCTTCCCCTTTTCCAATATGTAATGAAGACAGGCTAGCCTTCTGAGTTTATAATATCTTTACACATATGTATGTTTTATATATATAAACACACATGTGTGTGTTTTTTATTCTCAAATTATTGCAGCAATTACTGAAATTGCAAAAATCTTCTCCTTAGGAATCATGCAACTAGCTTTATTAGCACCATACAACAACCTGGCAAGTTCTGTAGCAGCTGCTTTAGTACCCACACTTTTAACACCGAAGATACGCATCACAGATGAGAATGATCGTACATTTAGTTATGTCAGTGACAGCAACAGCCAACCCACTGAAGGAAATCATCATCAAGATTCACATATAGTTCCAGGTTCTACTTTTATATTATGTTTGTTTTTCTTTCTAATAATGATTCAAATTATTCAAATGCAATAAATAAAAGTTTATTAACTACTTCACTCAGCTGTAAAAGCTCTATAAGCCCATAGAGAATGAGTTTCCTTAAAAGAACTGAAGACAAATGTTTGCAGTATACCTGAGCACAATTAAGCCTACATTTCAAATTTTCTTTTCTTTTGTTGTTTTCCTTCAAATAATATGTATTTATTAAGAACAATAACCTGTAATTGAAAAGTCTATGGTCTTACGAAAAAAATAATAGATATTTCTGTTTGTTCATATGCAAATTTTTCACCACAATCCTGGCTTATAGTAGTTAACTTGGATCATTAGATACAAATTGAGCAAGGCTTTACATCAGTAAATATTAACATTTGGAGAATTGATTTTAATGTTGCAATTAAACCATGGAAATAAAAAGAAAAGAAAACATAATGAAAGCAAAAAAGAAAATTAATGCTGAGTTAGCACAATACAATTGGTATATTGTAGTTTTACAAGAATATGTATTTAATGGAAATACATATGGAGTGGTTGAATAACAGAATTATTTTGCTGATATTGTATGTATTTCAAGTATATAGTGACCAAATTTCATTATCCGTTTTATAGCCTTCCTTTAATGGTATTTCAGATACTTCTGCAGTAAAACCAAGTGGCATATCCCAAAATTCAGTTCGACCAGGTAGCCCAGACCCCCGCAGAAAAATGCCATCAAAACTGCAAACTCGACCAACCATGCCTGTACCCAGTATTGTAGTCTCACCTAGTAGCAGAAGAGCAAGTATAGCGAGTCGAAGAGGCAGTGATTTGAACACCATAGGAATGAGGCCAGGCGCAGACACTGTATCAGGTATATAACCATGTTAAGGCAACCCAAGCAGGATGGCTCAAGTGATAATGCTTGGGACTCGCATTTGGGAGGTCCTGGAACCAGCAAATCTGACCTTTGGTTTTTTTTTTTTTGTGGTTTCCCCTGGTCACTTAGATGAATGCTGGGATGTGTCTTTCCTTTCCATGAATTTTCCATTCTTCCATTTCACCTCATTTTGCTCCATTAGTTCTGTTGCAGAGTCGAAAGTGCCAGATGAAGTAGACTGGTGCTATGTGCCAGTTGCTTGCACTTCGCATGATTTCTGTTATGGAAGTAGCCCTTCTGAGGGGCTTGAATTCCTTGGAAGAAAGTCTCTCCCAGCAAGGGGTGCTGCATTTGGAAATAATATTAAACACTCCATCTACTTCAATGCCTCATTGCCCCTGGATTCTCCTGTCCAGTGCCTTCCTCACCTCATCCCTTCCTCCCAGAAGTGCTTGAGTATGGCCGAAATCTGAAATTCCTCCTCTATCCTGGCCAGTTCAATCCAATCTAATGTTAAGGCAAAAGAGCTTTGCAAAAGATATAGAACATCACTTTTTAAAATTCAGTAATGTTGCCATTTTATTCCATGTTTTTATTGTAAGCATCTATCAATGAATGTTCTTATTTAAGTCATGATTTTTTATTCACAGAATGATAGTTTTTAAGGTTAATTACATCATCATACAAAAAATCACCAAGTTTTCAAAAAAATTTTATTCACAGAATGATAGTTTTTAAGTGTTAATTACATCATAGAAAAAATCAAAGTTTTCAAAAATATAAATTCTACTCTATCATAAAATAAAATATTTGCTCATTTTTTCAGGTTATTTTGTAATTAAAAAAAACTGTTTTTAAAGTATATAAAAACTGTAGGACCATTTACATATTGTTTTTTTTCAGTCTTCAAACCTTATTAGTTATGGGTAGAAAATTACCTATTCCACCCCACCCCTACCAAGCATAAACAAATTTAAAAACTGGTAAAAAAAAATGCACACACGCATATAAATAGTAATACAAAAATAAAATTTATCAAATTATAGCTAATATATTTGTTCTGATTCTAGAACATTATAAATGTTTCTTTTTTACACAGAGTATAGAATTAACACATTTCTTTCTTTATTTATTTCAAAACAAACGATGCTAGTCATAAATTATTATATCTCAAATAGAATCTTTGGTAGATTATTAACCTCTACAAAAAATGTTGAAAATGTCCTTCCTCCTGCATAAGACATAACACAACATGATATTCACTGTGCAAAATTCTGGCATATTTTCCATCTGATTCACAGATGAAACATGGTTCCATTTATGAGACTATGCGAACTCACAAAACTCATGCTACTGGGATATCCAAAATCCACATAATTCATGAAGTACCTATGCACAGAGTTAAATTGGGGCTTGGTGCACAATATCCACAAAGAGATTTTTTTTTTTTTTTGGACCAGACTGTGAACACTGCTAAGTACTGCCAGATTTTCATGGAGTTAGTTAAATAGATTATATAGAGCTGGGTTATGAATATTTTCAACAAGATTGTGTTACATTTCATACTCAAACCAATTCATGACACTAATTGAAAGTTTCTTTGACAACTGGATAATCTCCAAGAATTTGTGACCACCGAGATCTACAGGTTTACTTCTTTCTATGGGGTTACTTAAAAGACAGTATGTGCCACATGCCCCTAGACATTGGACAATCTGAAGCACAACATTACACTGGACATTAATAGTATTGATAAATCCTAAGTGGCCAGTTAACATGGAACAATGTTTTGAATTATGCTTTATATAGGAGGGAGGATATTTTTATCTTTTTCTATAGTGGTTAATAATCTCCCAAAGATATTCTATATTTGAGGTCATTAGTGGCTTGAATTCAATTAATAGGTAGCCAGAACTAGATATAAGAATATTGTGATACTATTACCACTAATTAGAACTACTACAAATATACGTAATACTGTTTTTAATACAAGTACAGCTATATATTACAACACGAACATATTATTAGTACTAATAATAATAATGAATGAATAATAACAATAACCCATCAAAAGTTGTGTGAGCGAGTAATTAAGATTAGGCTAATATGAACAATAGATAAAGTCCATTTGCTGATCCTTGTGGCTTTAAAACAAATCCATCGCCTTCCCATTGAAATGATCAATTTTGCAAACAAAACTTTTTTCACACGATAGCATTCCCAATGCATTAACCTTTCTTCTTTCATTGTGTTTCTTGCGTTGACATTGTTATTTACACTTTCAAAAGTTTTGATCTTCCTGGGAAAACAAATGTAGCTGATTGTCCTGAATTAAGTGCAAAAGCTGTCCTTAGTTCAGGCCTTGCATACACACTTCCAATTCCCTTTTTAATCTCTTTGCACCCAAAAATGAACGCATTTTAAGCATTTCACTGACATAGTTTTCAGGAAATTTATATTTGTAATTTTCAAACTGTTCAACCTCAAATGATTTGGTAGCTGTAAGGTGATACATAAATTGAAACTGGAACTTTATGTCTATAATAATTGCAATTTCTAAGGATTGTCTTCTTCTGTCATCAAGAAGAACACCACCATGTTTTCTTTTCGATTATATTGCATCATATCTGATATAAACACTTTCAACTGCTGAACCATCGCAGGTGGCTGAGGTCGTTAAGGTGCAGACTCGGGGGTGGGAGATCTGGGGTTCGATTCCTGCCATGACTGTCCTACTTGACAGGTTTTTTTCAAGGTCTTCCTTGGTCCTCATAAATGGCAAATCCAGGGAGGTACCTAAAATTTAGGCCTGGAGCGTTTCCTTTCTATAAAAAAAAATCCTTTCTCAATTTATCATTTCATTTATCATCAGTGTCCACCGCCTACAGTGCCTCAATAGTAAAAACGGGTGTTAAACACTAATAAAAAAAAAAACAAAAGCTTTCAACTGCTTTTTTAATATTATATATTTCATCCCTAGCAGCCTGCATAGAATTCTCAAAATTAAGTACATTTTGTTGAACTTCAACGGGATCAGTAATTTTCCACTGTAGCTGACTGAAAATTATTTCAACATAGGGCATAATTTTGTAGAAAAATGTTAACCAAAAGAGAAACATTTTCTCATTGAGCAATAATTTGAATGCACTGGCTAGGGTAAAGCAAAATCTAGTATTATGTCTTCACAGGACCCAAGTGTTTCCATTACTGATGATGATTATGGTTTAAGGGTGCAAAACTTTTTCATCACTGTAGTTAACTCTTGCCTATATTAAAAAATTATACTTACTCCAAGAATGTGAAAGTTCCACCTTGTGTTTGATGCTTTAGGTAGCCTTCGTTTTACAATTTCATCTAAAATTAGCATTCTTTGAGATTAATTAGAAAAAAAGAAATTCCTGACAAATTAGAAAAAAAAAATGCAGGCCTGACGGTTCATATATGCTGCTTTGGACATTATTAGATTCACAAGTAAGTGAAGCATAAGAGTGTGTAGTTCGACTGTATCATAAAATGTTTTCAATTATTAGATTTACTTGATGTGCATAGCAGTGTATGTAATTAGCATTTTGATGTTTTTCTTTTGTTATTTTTTGTACACCATTCAAACCTCCACTCATTATGGATGCTCCATCATAACTCTGAGCTCAATTTATTTGGATTTTTACACTGTTTACTTCTTTTTGAACTTCTTCATGGCCACTTTTAACATGCAGTTAAGCAAGTCACTCTGAATAGTTTTACATGTTCTCTTAAACACTGTTGATTACATAAGTACAAGTCTTTAGCTAACTCAGAACTAAAATGAATTCACAAAACATAGTCCTATTTTTCGAATTTTTGGATTTATTGTGCCCTCTTAGTGCCCACTCCAGTGCCCCACAAAATCTTATACAATTTATAATTAAATTTAATATGGATCTGTTTTTATCCATGTGTTTATTGTTTTGGCAATTGCGAGTCTATAATGTGAATTTAATTAGTTTTCAATATTCATTTGGCCCAGTGTAGACAAACTGAAAATGTTATTCATATGAAGTTTTGGTTTTTCATGAGTTTTTATTTTGTCCCATAAGTGTACTAGACCCATAACACCCACTTTAGTCCAGCTATATTCTCCTCTGAACAGAATACAGGGGGAAAAAAATAAAGTTTAAATACCGGATAGGACTCCCTAATTCTTTCACACAAAGTTTGCTCTCATATGTTAAAGTTGAAAATGGAGTTTGTAATAAAGCACCTACAGAACTAATTTTTCATGTCGCACTAAACATGCACGAATCACGACTACTTATTTCACACAACAGCTCTCAGAAAAGCACTAAGAACGTAATAAAACAAGTAAAGCGAAAGAAACAACAAGAAGGGAATTTTGTGATCTTATTGTTATAGGCCTCAAAGACGATTGACAGGGTGCTTGGAGGTTGAATGACAAGAGAATGAAACAGAAGTATCCCATGCCCATTGCTATTTTGTGCCAGGCACTACATATGTGCTATTCTACAACAGCAAATTTCATGAAGGTGCGTGGGCACTCAATTGAGTTTCCTATGGGATGTAGTGTCTGGCACTTTCTACAGTTACAAACCTCTGATTACAAGGTGATCAGTGGGCGAGGTTTTGAAATATTTAAGTGCCAGTTTCCCTCTGACTATGGCACGGTAAACATATATGAATTCTCTCTTATTTTTGTGTTATGATAGTGCCGTGACACAATGTCACTATCCCCAAGGCCGACACTGTTTGAGGTATAATAAGTTGTGGCTATCACCATTCATTTTGAAATAAATAAAGAAAGAAATGTGTTAGTTCTATAAAAATCACTCTATACTATAAGGATTAAGAAAATTTTACATTCTTGCTAATACCAGTAGATACACCTATCCTAGCAGGCCATTTCCATGGTTGAATAAATGCAATTATCAGAGAACAGATTTTAAGGTATAAAATTATCGTTGGAAAGAGAAAAATGCATATGCAAAGGTTAATAAAAAGATACTATAAAATTCCTTTATTTTTGTCTAAACCATTATTTTAATATTCTTTATTTAATATTGCAGCAAATAACATAAGTAACCAATAAGTAAGTGGTATTTACTAGATTTCAACCAATTAGTTATATTGAATTATTATGAAAAAAAATTTGCATTTTTGAACGTAAGTCGCTGGTGTTTTTAGTTCAGCAGATCCTTATAAACTCTGCTCACCATCTGCTGAAACCAATGGAGCATATTTGTAAACACACAGAAAGGGTATTCAGTGAAAGTTGCACACTCATCTTCTTCTGGAATGTTTTTGAAAATAAATTGAAGTTTGGCTTTGGCAAATCCTCATCCATACTTTCCACTGTTCCTCATCCATACTTTCTTCTTCTAAACTCTGAATGGTAGATAAATACCTGTAGGCATGCACTATGAAAAGTTTCAACTCTAGGTCTTTGTTATTAAGCAATTGTTGGGCATGCTTAATGGCTGTTGTGTCTGTTTGAATCCAGAGAACATATGAAGCTTCTGATTTTTTCAAAGTTTTCTCAAATAAAAACTGTACATCTTATTAAAGTACCCAACCTGCTTATGACAGGGAATTGTGGTAAGTGGAGACCAGTAACTTCTTGGTACAAAAGTTGATGATTGGAGGTCTTTACAAGATTCTTCTTCATAGAGGCAATAAGGTCATGTACCCTATTCCCTGACTCTTTCACAAACACAGTAGTGTAGTCCATGTGTAATACATATCACATGATTGAAGTAGGGGTACATGACCTTCAGTTATTGGAAAGTTAAAAGCATGTAGTGTGCTTAATCCATCACAAAAATCTGACTTTTTCATGCCGTGTGCCCTATGGCATAGCTTCATGCAGGAACTATTGAAATGACTGCATTACTGGGCAGGTATTTTCTTCTCGAATTGGTACATCTCAAAGAACATGGACTTTACCCTTTTGTCAGATAATGGCAACACCAGTACATTCAACATATATCTTTGCAACACATTTGACATGAATCCCACTTCATGCTGACCATCTCTTTTATTTTCTTGAAAACATTCTCATATATTGACTATATGTAATTTTTTCTCAGGGAGCTCTCATCTGGTAGTGACCTTTGCAAATACTTCTTGAGAAATTATTTGTAAGTAGGATTGTTGATCTAGTGGACTGGAATTTCACACAGAAACCTTGGTAAAATCTACAGAGAACTGACTTAATGACTACTGCTTTTCAGATTCTGAAGTAAAGACATATATCAAGGTAATTTACTTAGGTTGTGACTTGTGAAGTTCAACATTTTTTGCTTGCTTGCTGTACTAGATGTGCTGGTTTATTCTAGCTCTTTGATGCTTTCTCATTAATTGCAATATTTACATCACAGACAGCACATTAGAGAGTTTACCATCAGTTTCAATGAATTGTCTCTTGAATTCTTCTGAGAGTGCATACAATGAACTTTCGGCACAATAGAGTACTCAGACTGCAACAAGATGA
Source organism: Metallyticus violacea (assembly GCA_030762175.1). Lineage (NCBI taxonomy): Eukaryota > Metazoa > Arthropoda > Insecta > Mantodea > Metallyticidae > Metallyticus > Metallyticus violacea. The sequence continues at coordinate 48,768,310 of CM060841.1, forward strand.
ACACAATCAAGTACAGAAACTAGCAACTAGAGATTTGAGTTTTTTTACATAAAATGTGCACAGACCCTATAGAGGAGTATATTTTTGGCGAATAGCTTTAATTGAAATGCATGTTTATCTTGCAGGTTTTGCTACATTAACTTGGAAACTATTTGGACTTCAAATTTATAAATAAATCAATTAATAGTGCTCATTCTGCTCTACAAAATGGTACTATAGAATTTTTATCTAGCTGCACAAGAAGAGCAAAAATTGTTTATTTTTCTGTTCAAGAAGAGTGAAAATTGTTCCACCCAATTTTTGACAAAATATGAAAGGAAAGATTCAGAGAAGATGCTGAAGCTTCAAATAGGGGTGAAAAGGGAATAAATATGCTAATCTCATGAAAGGTGCAACAAAAATTTTCTATTTCACTTCATTTAATTCCTAAAATGCAAATCCCAAAATACTGGTATGAAACAGCTGTATTTTTGTAAAGGTGCTGCACCTTAAAATTCGTTACTTAGAAAAGATATTTTAATCTCTTCAGCATTAAATTTTAACACTTTTTCAAAACACAGTTCTCTCTTTCCTAAACCACATTTTCCTACAACTATCTGAGCAGCAGTAGGATCAGTACATCTTAAGAGATTTTGTTACAACAGTCAATAAAACAAACTTATCTTCTTCTCCTCTTTCAACAGTCTCATTGTTATATTTTCAGACAGCATTATTCTTCATCTGCAGAATTTTGAAATGTTAGATTATCAGTATCTTTTTCATGCTAAAATCCCTTCTTCTGTTCCATCTTTTTTCTTATGATCCTCCTTTTACTCTCTCTGGAATTGCAGTGGATGGTTGGAGCCATGCAACAATTATGACTTCATTTATATCTTAAGAAAAACCATGTAACAATAGAAATAAAAATTTAACAGCACAAAAGAAAAAAATAAGCTATTGTTAGAAAATATTCTTGTTGATTTATTTAAAACAGAGTTCAGGAATTCTTCACCATTTACCATTTTATTTTTAATTTTAAAACAGACTTAAGTACATTCTTATACTGGTGCAAAATTACCCTGTGCTGTGAAATGAACTAAATACAAAGGAATGATTTGAGTTATGGGCCATCTGAGTGAAGTTGTTCACTGCTTACTGCAACCACTGCCACTGGGTATATTTACTTTGGTATTTACATTTTTACTAAAAGCATAAAATGATATCTTTAAATCTGATAACAACAAGTACAAACATGTGTTATAAGAAATGTTGAAAATGATGCCCCTCAACAACAATATGCTGTTTTTTTCTTCTATAAGAGCATGGTGGCTCAGAAAACATTTGTTATTGAGAGATCCTGTCTCTCATAATTTTTTAACAAATTGGCTACAGTTTCTTTACTTGGAATACAATTGCCAGGATATTTTCTTTCAAATTAACATCACCCCCTCTCTGCAAGGATTGGTTTTTACCTATGTATCATACATGAAAGTCATTCTTCAAGACTATGTAGTGGCATAACTAACAAGGAATAATTAGCACACTATTTACACATAATGAAAGCACTGAGTATCACGAATGCACAACCACTTGCTGACAAAGCGATTCTAAAACTAATTACAAGTTGCTACTTGCAAATGTAATATATGGCCTTGACACTGGCTTCTCCCAGTATGCAGTCATGCTCTGGTGTCCTGCAACTCAAATAACCTCACTGTAGAAAGATTGATTATCAAAGAAATTTAGAGGGTTCTGATATGATTTCTAGTCAAATAACTAAATACAGAAAATTGTACCACTAAAACAACCTGCATTTCTAGGCTATACATAGCCAGATTTTGAATGATTAATGACAATAATACATTTATATCTAGGAATGCTAACCAAGTCTGTGATGTCTAAGTTTCTCTGTTTTATTAAGACAGATTAAGGTGGCAGTAAAAAAATATTATTTTCATTTTTGTCCATTTTGTAGTATTTAAATGTTTATTGTAAGTTTATGTCATGCAGATGCTGGCTTCTTACTTGGAGCTGAGTCCCCAAGCAGAAGAGGTAGTGATACAAGCAGTAGACGCAGCAGTGAATGCAGTATTCAGCGATTTAGTGAATGTGGTAGCAGACGGGGCAGTGAAAGTAGTCGCAGAGGGAGTGATTGCAGTACAAAGCAAATAATGAAATTATCTGCTCTTCACATAAGTGACTGTGATAGACGTGGAAGTGAATGTGGGAGCCTTGCAGACATAGCTGAAGATGAAATACGTACATTACAAGGTAAGCTGTGTTCCATAGATTTTTTCAATATATATAAACAAATTAAAAATTAATTTTAAAAAAATCTGCTAAGGAAAAAAACACACACATACAAACATAGGATGAGTTACTTAAAACTGCCACCTCAAATATCTGCTATACTATTATTGTTATAGACAAGCTGTTTTTGCTAGATTTAAGAACACAAGAACATATAAGGGTCCACAGGCCTAGTCCTAGATCATTTCTATTTTCTGTATAAAGTAATATTTTTTTAATGAATCAATAGCTATAAGTATAAACAAAATGAATCTAAATAAGATTAGAATAATAATGGCATTTACTGCATGAGTAATTGATTTTTAAAGTTTTATCATTAAAGCAAGAAACAGTATGGTAATTAAATAATAATTTTCAGCTGTTCTCAATTTTTATTTTCTGTCAAATGAATTATTTGAAACTGGCTCAATCTACTGATATGATACCCCTTGATATTTTTATGGGAAAAATTGAAAGATGTAGTCTACAAAGATGTACTGACTAAACCACAGGACATGCAGTGTATAATAACAGCTTGCAATGCTATTTCTTTTAAAGTGCCAAATAATGTGCAGCAATCCTTGTATCAAAGAGGCTCAGGTAGAAGCTATGAGCCTATAATGTTATCTCCAAGAGCTGTGCCAACACATTTATCCACCAGCTAACTTAGAGATCCCTTTCCCTACAGCATATGCATTCTTATGGGTCCACCTCTAGCTGTTCTAAGAGTAAACAAGTTGTTACTTGTAAACAGTATTCTTGTTAGGTCATCTCCTCTCCATGCACCTCTAACAGTCACTTATAATATTATTTGTGATGCACGCAACTACCTCCACAAGATGAGCAGTTGTGTATCTGTGTAGATATGGATAGTTCTCTCACAAAATATCATGGATGAGACAGACCAAATGCACTTGAAATGTTCGTGAGGTCTGGTGTCATGAAAGGTTGTCCTCCTTGATTTTCTCCTCCAATTGAGGTATACAAGGGCTGCTGGACAACCATGACCTGAAGTTGGTGGGGCAATGATCATATCTGTTCATACACATGGCACTTTGGATGACCATGTGTGGAATATTCTTACCCTGTAGATTGCTTTGGCTACATAAATCGATTACCACTCTCTCCCAGGATATGATGCATGTCATAGCTAGGTACATAATAAGAGAGATCACGAGTGTGTTGTACATTAGCAAAGCACAGATCATAGTGAGCCCATGGCTTCACTCTTGCTGTTTTCATGCTTGCTAAACAAGAGTGATAATAGTAGCTTACTTCATTGTTTGAGCTAAAAGTAGTTGCTTCACAGATAACAGCAGACAAGCAAAGGAAAAATCTATACATTTTCATTTATTTCCTAAAGACAGTGGCTTAAGAAAACAGTGTGTACAGTTTATAAGAGTTGATAGTTTTTCAATAGATAAAGTAAGAAGTGTATTCATTAATTTTGAACATGATTTAAAATCAGAATTACTGAATTAGCTCTTAAAAATTCTAAAATTCAAAACAATATCTCATTTAAAGTTTCCTTCTTATTGTATAAATGAAAAGATAAAAAGCACCAGAAGCCTGTGACTGTTAAATAGAGGCAGAAAGAAAGAGTGAAAAAATATTTTTAAACAATTTGGCATTATATAATAGTATTTATGCAGTAGATTTTAATTATTTCAGATTTCTTTTATGATGTAATGTTAATTGTGGAATAAATTTGTTCATTCATATATGATGTACAATTGTTTCTTACAAATGTTCTTTTACGTTCTTCATTGCTTTGTTATCTATAAATTCTTATATAACACTTTCTGCCTTTAGCCCTTCTGTTGGTTATATTTCATATAACAGATATTTCAAAATACCCATTTGAGATAGATCCATGCATTGATTCATATTCTGATATCTGCCAATGATTTTTTTTGTTTAATGCCCGTTTTTACTTCTGAGGCACCACAGGTGGTCAACACTGGTGATACATGAAATGAAATGAAATGATATATTGGGAAATATACATTTTTTTTTTAAAGGAAGGAAACGTTCCAGGCATAAGTTTAGGATACCTCCCCAGCATTTACCAGTTATAAGGACTGAGGAAAACCTGGAAAAAATCTCAGTCAGGGAGGACGGTCTGGAGGGATTCAAACCCCAGTCCTCCTGTTTACGAGTCCGCACCTTAACAATCTCAGCCACCTGTGGCGGTATCTGCTAATGATCATTATCATATACAATGTATTCTGGTGTAATTTTAAATATATCTTCATCTTGACAGAGGAATCAACAGCACCTCCTCTTACCCCAACTTCAAGAAAGAAAAGCTTAAGCTGGCAGCAATCAGGACCAGCAGATCCTGTGAGAGTCAAACCACATACAGAGCAAATAGAAGATGAAGTTACTGCTGAGACAAGCCTCTTACCTTCCCAAGATCAACAAACTGGCAGGGGAGACAGGGTAAAGCTCTTCTTCACTTCTGAGTAATTTTTTTCATATATTTGCCAGACAAAGCAATAAAACTTAATATTCTTTTCCCTTAAAACTAGCAAATACAGCTATTACAATAAGCTGTCTTTTACTTCATTTTCTAATATTAATCTTGACCTACATATTCTGCAAAGAACAAACATGTTTACACTTTAGTCTGTGTTACCTTAATCTCTATTCTACAACAGCAATAGTGTTACTACGCTCACTGCTATGATCAAATAAGTCATTTTCTTATTTCTTGCAAGCAATGCAACATTTAAGTCATCCAGTTACAAACCATGATAGGTCTAGGGAGCATTTTTTCCCAAAAATGAGGAAAAACTGCCACACCTCTCCTATAAATTTATATTATTTTGCTAATAAATCAGCATATTTTGAAGTGATTATGTGAAATTCTAGAACAAGAAATTCTCTAAAAATAATTCAATTGTGTTGAACATAATTTGTTTTGTTTCATGAGCATGAAAATAGAGTTTTGTAGCAGTAATAATTGTAGTTATGAATGTTTGTATGAAAGCAAACAAACTAGGAACGATTATTATATATTTTCAAAAAAATGTACAAAATTTTGTTATACTGATTACAATGGAAATGTCTGCAATAGAAAATATTTAACAAAACAAACATCTTCAACTCAGTTTTGAATGGAATAAAAGCAAGCCAGAAAGCTATTACCTTTTTAAGAATACACACTAGTTCATTATAAAACTAAAATTCAATAGCTCAAACACTAAACAGTCATTTTAAGAAAGCTTTAGGATGCATGCACTTTAGTCTCAAATTATTAGGTTCTCCTCAACATCAGTCAGAATACTCTTTCCCTTACATCTCAATTAAAGTTGTTCTTTGTTGCTGATGTTGAGAATTCAGATGTGTATAGAATTTTAAGTCTTCTCATGCTTTCCATTCTTGCTCAGGTTCTACTGAGCTTGTAAATGTCCTATACTTACTGGGCTTTTAGGCAAACTCTTTATTTTGAACATTGTGCCAGGATTTCCCTTTGCAACAGATTGTCCTTTTAACAATAATACACACATGTATCTTCATTCCTCTTCCATTGTTGTTCCAGTGGCACCTCCCTCCTTCCCTTCCTCCCCTCTCTCTCTCTCTCTCACTCTCCTAGCATCATAACAACAACAACAACAACAACAACAAACATGGTTTAATACGGATTTTAAATAGCATTTGGCTACATTTTCACAAAGTGGAAATAATTAAAATAATTTAATGCTTCAGTCCATAAGTGCTATTCATAAGAGCAACGATAAAGTTTTTATTTAATACTTAAAAAAGGAGAATAAAAAGTTTTATTGATGAGGATTGAGTCATAACCTTTTACATATTAATTGCTACTTATCTAACTTGTTAGACCTCTTGGCTATTCTGTCGGAGGTAGTTGAATATATGTATTGCTGATATTATTTCAGAAATTACTCCATAATGTGAGTTATAGATTAACTTATTACTTTCATATAGTAATACCTATTTTGTGGTTGTTTCAGCAACAAGAATATTTTAATCCATTTACAGTTTTAAATAGCATATTAACAAAACATTGAAATAAATCTATGGGGACTAACAATAAGCAGATGCTTGCATGTGACAGACTCCTAACAGAAATGTTATGAGAGATAGCCCGCAAATAGTGGGAAAGGTATATTGTTGTACATCCATTAATAAGAATGAGCTAATATATTAAAAATAAAAGCAAACATGGAGGATACAAAACCCTAGGTTTCAGACAAAGTTAAAAGCTTGTGGAACTGCATTTGTCTGCTTGACCACTATGATCAATAATAATGAATTTGTATAGTGAAGATATACATTCACTGTGTGAGAATTACAGGTGTTTGGCATTTTCCCAGTTTAATTTTATATTCATTACAGGCATATCATCTTAGTTTAGCTAAATGTAGATTTTCACTAATTTCGTGGCATTTAGCATGTATTTTGACAAAGCAACTAAATAAAAACTTGAAATTTTCAAAGCAGCACCAGCTACACTGGCTCTGTGACCTCGACTGATTTAATATTCATCCCTCCATACATGCATGTCTGAATGATACTGTCCCACAGAAGGTTTAAATTTACTTTCTTGAAAGATAGTACTATCTGGCTATATCATCCCTCTCAACTAGCTTTAGTAGCCATGGAAAACTAAGAGCTGTTGCCTCCAATCCTAAGAATTTTTATAGTGTTCACTGAGGCATAGGTTTTCTCATCCTATCAGTATACAAAAGATAGTAGAAAACTTGTCAAATAGTAATAGTAGATAGTAATCTATCTACTCAAGTTTTCTGACATAATAACAAACAATATGGAAACACTAATAAAAATCTTCAGAATAGGATTTTTCATAGAAACATGCTCATAAGAAAATTTGCGATGAAATTACTATCATTGCTATCATTACTTGCAAATGATATTAAAATGTAATTATTCCTTCCTACAACTGCCAGAGACATTTCATATTTATCACCAATAGAAGACAGTCCTGGTGATGTATTGGTCACCGTACTTGCCTCCTAAACCCAAGATCGTGGGTTCGATCCTAGCCAGGATTGATGGATTTTTTCAAGTGTAAAAATCATAAGTATGGCTTACTTCAGAAGGAAAGTAAAGCCATGGGTCCCGTGTCATACATTTATGGCACACTAAAGAACCGAGGCCTCTGAGCAAAATTTGTCTACTGTTTCATACCCTGAATAGAACGGGACACTGATGACCTCAGATGTTAAAGAGCATTCATAAATAAACCAAATCAAAAAAAATTGTCACCAATAGAAAAATACCTTAGCCTAATTGTAATAATGACGAGGGCGAGAGAGACAAAAGAACAGTAGACAGAAATCAGAGTATTCAAAAGAAAATTTGTTCAGGTGCACTTTGTTCAAACATGTTCTACATCCAGACACTAGGATCACACCCAGATCTTGATAAAAGGTGAGTAGGTTGACCATTATGCTTGGACTACCATTCATTATATTAATGTAATGGCCCTCTATCCACAGGAACACTTAGTAAAATAAGTGAAAAGCTGCCAAATATGCTCCATATTCTTTCCAGCTTCTTTCTCATAAACAATTGCAACAAACAGAAATTTTTCAAACAGTGAAACAGCTAGCATAAGAACACGAGCTGTTCAAAATATTGTGATAGTAAATCTGTGACTTTCCAAGTGTTTTATCCCTTTTCTTCTTATCTAGATTTTAGTTACATTTCATTGTATTATTTTTCATTTATATTATATGTACAGAAAAGAGCTGTTATTGTACTCAATTGTTAAAAATGCTCATTAATGGTTCTTAAAGGTTATATTTTTTGTTTCCTCATTAAAAGTTAATGGGAATCAAAGGCACATTAATCATTCTTTTCAATGCAGATTATTGTTATGGAATGGAACTGCCCTAATTTTTTTACAATGTATAGCTTAAGCTGTGCATAATTTTATATTTGTTACCCATGATTTGCAGCACTATTTATCCTCTTCAATGAATTTCATTTTGGGAAACAGTGTCACTCATACGCATAGAATCTCAAGTGGTTTATCTTTGATGGACCTTAATGAACAGCTAAACAGCTTGTGCTCACAGTTTCTATTTTGAATTGTCTGCATAATCTTTTATAGCAACATACATATTAGCTTTGGTCATATATTTACATATTACTTTGATTGTATAACTTGACTGCAGATCTTGCAATCTTTTGGCATTATAAATAAAGCAAAAAAGTAGGAGTGGCACCAGTATTTTATTCAACATTAAGTAAAGCTGCTATATTACTGTTAAGCAGTGAATATTGCAATACCTGATAAGAATTCTGGCATTTTCTGCTATATATTTGTAAATATGAACTGAAATTTCCTCTCTTTCCCTGTAGGAAAATGACTTGACACTACACTCCATCCTCAACCACATTGCATATGTGAATCGGAATGCTCTACCACAAATGACTGGTGAGGTTACATCTCCACCAAGCAGAAAAAGCCAAGTGCAAAGAGTTCTTAATGCAACATACATCACAGCTCTTCTGGGTGTTGTTTTGTGCCTAGCTGATGTTGGGCGACTATGTGGCCCATATGGAATGTTAGCAGCAACATGGCCTCCTGTAATGAATTCAACAGATATGCTTTCTGTAAGTAAAGTGTTTCGAATTAAGAAGAGTTTCCATAAGACATCATATTTACAAAAACAAAAAAATTTTGAGAAGCACCATTCTGTTTACAGGATTTATTTAAATAGCGAATGTACTTGAACCTATGCATCACAAAAAATATCTATTATACATGTAGGCCAAAATATTTTAAATGCAAAAGGAAGTGATGAAACACTAGTAATTCTCTAAATCTCAATATCTATATTCACTTTTGCTACGAGACAAATTTTTATTATATTTAATGAATATATACCTATTATTTATTTTTCATGTGTATATACTTATTGCCTTCTCTTTATATAATGTAAAAACAAAATATAGCATAACAAAACATTGAAATATTAAACCTGAATTTCATTAATTTTTTTCAACTTGAAACTTATTAGGAGTAAATGGGCTTTAGAAGGAAAAAATAAAATAGAGTAATATAAAACAATAATTAAATAAGTATCATTATTGCCTTACAAGCTTTGACCCAATGCCTTTTCCGGGTCATGATGAACCATGTGAATTTAGTTATATTCTGCATGGATCCTGATGAATCATATGAACTAATATTGACTCAATCATACAATGATCTCAATATATGATTAGCTTCACTATGCAATGTTCCAATTAACATCTTTTGGTTCATATGAACTAAGTTATACTTTGCACCTACAGATGTCAGGAGAGGTGATCAGCCCATTGCTTCAAGTACTATCCACTGTGATGCGAAGGTATTACTTGAACTTGAAATGGTCGATAATTTTGTTCATGAACCTCTTTTGTTAACTATGAAGTTCTTTAATGTGCTGCAAATCTACAACATGGAACCCAAAGTTTTAAGTTCCTCTTAGATAATTTTTTGCTCAAGGTTTATACACACTGAAAAACCTGTCAATCTCAGCCAGGTTTTAACTTGCAGACTTTGGGTCCAAAGGAGAGCTTGTTACTTCTAGATCACTAGGCCAACAAATAAATAAATAAATAAACAACAGAAAATTATAGTCACAATCCATTTTCATACTTAATTTCATTGCTATGTGGTTGCAATGCTGGATCTGTAAAATGCAGCAGATTCCTCTGAAGACACAGTAAAATAATACATAAGTTTTCTTCTTCTTCTGATTTACATAGTTAAACAATGTTATCTATTTAGCTTAGTTCATTTTTTTTAAGATGCTTATTTTCTCCTTCAGCATAGAAACTCATTCCCCATCATAGCTTGTTTGAATAAAAACATATTTTTTCTTATAGCATAGAATTCAAACATGCATTTATGAAAGACATTTTCTTCTTGAGAAGATTCTGAGACACTGTTTTAAAATCATAGAACTTAAAGCCAAATACTAAACATTCCCATGCTTTCAAGGATGTTGTAATACTGCAAGGACACAGTGATAGTTTCTATATGCCTAAACTCCCTTTTCTATATTTCTAAATATGCAAGCAGAGGACATGTAACTATACGTTCTAATTGAAAAAGAGTGCATTTTTTTTTTAAAAACTTTGGATAATCATAACTTTTCTTATCTTCTCTCTATTTTTTTTTCTGTATAGTTTTTCTAGCTATGAGAAGAAAATGTCGGTCCTGGTGGTGTAGTGGTTACCATACTTGCCTCCTAAACCCAAGATCGCGGGTTCGAACCCGGCCAGGACCGATGGATTTTTTCGGGTGTAAAAATCCTAAGTATGGCTTCCTTCGGAAGGGAAGTAAAGCCGTGGGTCCCATGTCATACATTTACGGCATGAAAAAGAACCTCAAGCCTGAAAGAGAGGCCTCTGAGCAAAATTAGTCAACTGTTTCACGCCCTGAGTTGAATGGGATGCTGATGACCTGAGCTGTTAAAGAGCATCCATTAAAAAAAAAAAAAAAAAGAGAGAGAGAGAGAGAGAGAGAGAGAGAGAGAGAGAGAGAAGAAAATTGTAAGTGCAGCGGCACTTTTGTTTGATCAGCACCTGCTGTGTTTTTAATTAGGTGTAATGACTAACATTTTTATTTGCATTATTATTTTTTAAATTGTTTATTGTATTTTTATTCAGAACATGCTGAAGGTCCAATATGGTAAGGTTCTGTTGAATTACAATTACCCTCTGCCCACCAATTTTGCAAACTACAGTACTTGAAATGCATTATTTATGCTCAAAAAGTATATTTAAAATATAAAAAGAATAATATAATTAGAAAGGGCTTAATTTTCTGATCATGGCTGTACAAATCTCGTGTTTATGCAACATGTAAAATATCACCAAGTCAACTTTCCTTCTTGCATGTTTTTTATCATTCAAATCTTACCAAGATCTTCAGCCAATTCACTCTCAAAAATACTGTGAATTTACACTGCCCTATTATTATTATTATTATTATTATTATTATTATTATTATTATTATTATTATTATTATTATTTCTTATTCTCTTCTCTCTCTATGCAGGTTTATGCAGATATGCAAAAATGTCACTTGATGCTGGTAGAAGTAGCTTTTTCATACAAAAACATGATGTGATACATGATCAAAATAGAAAAATAATGCATAATGTTTCTCTGAAGTTATAAAGCAAGTATATTTTTTCCAAAACTTAATACATGGTTATTGAAGCTTGTAGGATGAATGTGTATGCAGAGTATAATATTAGCAAAGCTGCTTCTTTTGTATAAGGAATAAATTTATTTTTAAGTCTTCCTGAAAAATACACTAAGTCAACAGAGATTATTAAGTAAGGTAATTTAAAAAAAAAAAAAAAAAATTGTTTTGCACAGATCAGTTCTAGGTACCATGATAAACTCCAATGCATAAAGATTAAATTTAGACATGGGGGAGAAAATTAAGGACTCTCTAAGGACAGCTTATAAAGAGTATTAGTTTCAAAATTGGAAAGCAGATTATGGTAGCAAGTTGTACATAATTAACAATAATTGGATGCTAATGTTTGGCTAACTGGACATTTCCACATATATCTACTCTTCAACTTCTTAACTTCTAGTTAAGTGCTCTTTATTCATGAGTTAATCTAGACAGAGAATGCAGTTGGGGAAGGGGTACTACTGAATCAATAGAGGTGAACCACCAGGCACTCTTATCCAGAGTATAGATTGGAGAGTGCTATTATGGACATATTTGTTTTTTCTGGGATATTATTATTATTATTTAATATATATTTCCAAGGTTTATCTATGCTGTACTTTATAACCTTAATCCTTTATTTTTGCTGAATACTATTCTTAATGACATGTTTTGCTATTTGAAGTGACATCTCTCTGGAAGATATTTGAACTGTTGTAGGCTAATGCAGGAATGGCTTTACTGATAAAGTAACTAGTTTAAGGCTGACCTAATAGATTCTGGTTTTCCTTCAAAGTATGCTGAGTGTAAGCCTAAAGCTATGTAATTAGAAAATAATGCATCGATATTCTTGCACCAGTTAAAAATATAATCATAATAATCATAATAAAATTGTCATTTTTTCATCTGGATGCCTTGTGTTTATTTCCAGGGCAACAATTTCACTGTGCTTGGGTTAAAATCCTGTATTTTTTTTCATTAAATCAGTATTTGACTCCATTGTAATTTAGTCTATTGACTACAGTCAAAATTGAATACTTTCAATTTTTTTTCCTTTAATGGAATACTGAAATGGAATTAGAAAATAATGCATTGATATTCCTTCACCAGTTAAAAATAGCATTGTCCCTTATCATAATAAGTCATTTTTTCATGTGGATGCCTGGTGTTTCTTGTTTCCAGGGCCAACAATTGCAATGTGCTTGGGTTGAAATCTTGTATTTTTTTCATTAAATCAGTATTTGACTACAATGTAATTTGGTCTATTGAGCACAGTCATAATTGAATCCTTTCAATTTTTTTTTCCTTTAATGGAATACTGTTACTGGAGTATAACAAATAGCATTGAATTGATTTCTTTCAATTTCAAATTTACATGCAAATACAATTTTTATAACATATAAATACAACCAATTAAAACAAATAAACAATTTACACATACTGCAAATCCAGAAAGTACCAGCCAGCTCTACTTCTAAGAAAAAAACTCATCCCTTTACCTCCAATTTTTAACAATTCAACTTCTTAAACCTATTTATATCTACAATCTGTGCTTAAGATTGCCTTAAGTAACCAGATTCTTTTACTCCTTAACACCAAGGTTGTAGGTCTATTAGGACCTAATCAAAAAACTTTATTCCTACAAAAAGTTACTTTCGGGCATGGGTAAACTATATTTCTTTATCACTGCTTTTATAATTTGTTTTAATAATTGTTTCCTCATTTATCAGAAAATTGCCCTAGTTTCTTTATAAACACATACTCTCTATAACTTACATAATTCTTAATATAGAATAGAATATTTATTTTACTCAATCATTACAAAAAATTTAAAAAAATTCTTTTACATTTTTATCATTGTTCCCAGAGTGCACATTTCTGGGATCCTACACACTCAATACCCTGGTTATATATGTGTTAGATCCCACCCTCCCCAATTCCTTCCCTACCTCCATATATACATTCTTCCTTAACTTTAATTACTCTTTTCCATCATTCTCTCTTAACTTCCCTATATAATTACCAAATTTTCTCAAAACTCCTTGTTACCAGATCCAAAAATTTTTAGTATCACAATTGCTACCTGTAAATTGTCTCATTTCTTAATCTATACACCTTCTCTCCATTCTTTAGTTTGTGAACATTCAACTATACAATGAAAATCCTTCTCTAACATAGTGGAGCTTTTTTTACTTTTAATCCACTTAACCCTAATATGACTGTTCTACCCCAAGCAAGAACCACCATGGGTGATCGAGGTCGTCAAGGCGTGGACTCTTGAGCGGGAGGTCTAGGGTTCAAATCCCGCCGAACCATCCTCCCCAGACTGAGGTATTTTCCAGGTTTTCCTCAGTCTTCATAACTGGCAAATGCCAGGGAGGTACCCTAAACTTAGGCCTGGAACATTTCCGTTCTTAATTAAAAAAAAATCCTTTCCCAATATATCATTTCATGTATCACCAGTGTTCACCACCTGTGGTGCCTCAGTGGTAAAAACGGGCGATAAAAAACACCATTCATTCAACCCCAAGCAAATTCCTCCCTTCCCCTTTTTGTTACAAATATCTATGTAATATGTCAAATTATTGTTACAAAATCACTAATTTTGTTCCACTTACTTGGACATGTTTCAAAGGCGATCCTCCATCTTCAGCTTGGTCCCACTGGCCGCTTCCCAGTGTGGTATTAAGATGTCGCTCTGTGACTTTAATGAACTTATTGATGAGGTAGCTGTTATTTGGAAGATCGAAGTTAACCAAAAATTCTTTGTTTTTGTTTATAAATATATTTTCTCATACTGTTAATTCTATGAGTTTTTGAAGAGCTTTTAATAGTTTTGGTTCCTTTTGGATTTCATGTTTTTTTGTTTTTTTTTTGGGCCAAAAATGGTCTGCCACTGCTGATTTTTCTATGTGTTTATTTTTAACATTTCTCATGTGTACCTTAAATATGGTAATATTTCTTTTTGTCTTGCCTATGTATTTCATGTCACAGTCTTTGCAACCGATTTCATAAATGCCTGACTGCTTTCCTGGTGGAATTTTGTCTTTTGTGTTGGTGTTTAAGTGGTTTTTTAAACTGAATTTATTTACTGGGGCCAAAATGATGTTTGCCTCTCTAAAAATCTTCTGGAATTTTTGGTGTGCCCATGGGTAGAATGTGAATTTTTTATATATATGATCTCCTTTGTAGCCTTTTAGTGTGGTGATGTCTTTTATTTGTTTTTTCTTTCTGAATTTCTCTATTTTCTTGTTGACAAGATTTATTGTGTAGCAATTTTTCTGTGCTATATCTATGATTTTTTGGTACTCCAATTTATATTCTGTCTTGGTTATTGGCAAAGGAGATCATATATATAAAAAATTCACATTCCACCCATGGGCACACCAAAAATTCCAGAAGATTCAATAAAATGGAAGACTAGTTTCGGGAGCCATCGCTCCTATCATCAGTTCCTGGTTGACTCCCCGAAACTAGTCTTCTATTTTATTGAATTTTAGTGGTGTGTATGTTACAATTTCGACTCAATTTTTTAAAATGTTAATATTTGACACCACTGTTATAAAAGTTCACTATATTTTATACAATTCCAGAAGATTTTTAGAGAGGCAAACATCATTTTGGCCCCAGTAAATAAATTCAGTTTAAAAAACCACTTAAACACCAACACCAAAGACAAAATTCCACCAGGAAAGCAATCAGGCATTTATGAAATCAGCTGCAAAGACTGTGACATGAAATACATAGGCAAAACAAAAAGAAATATTACCATATGTTTTAAGGTACACATAAGAAATGTTAAATATAAACACATAGAAAAATTAGCAGTGGCAGACCATTTTTGGCACAAAAAAAAAAAAAAAAAAAAACATGAAATCCAAAAGGAACCAAAACTATTAAAAGCTCTTCAAAACCCATAGAATTAACAGTATGGGAAAATATATTTATAAACAAAAACAAAGAATTTTTGGTTAACTTCGATCTCCAGTGGGACAAGCTGAAGATGGAGGCAATCGCCTTTGAAACGTGTCCAAGTAAGTGGAACAAAATTAGTGAAATTTGAGTGATTTTGTAACAATAATTTGTCATATTATAATATATTTCACTGTGAAAATCCCCGATACAAAATAACTACTTAAAAATATCTTATGTATTTCCCGCCTCCACTCTTTCTTAAATTTCCTACAATATTTCAAGGTACTCTTGCTTTGTAAATTATTCCATATTTCTTCCTTTCCAATATCTATCCTTTGCTCACTTTATTCCATAGCCCTTGTCTATTCATTATTTGTTGTTCTTCCACTTTATTTATTCCAACCTCTTGGACTATTCTCTTTAGTTGAGCTATCCAACTTCTTTCCCCTTTAACATTTTCTTGTATCTGTAAACAGTCTTTGACTATATTTCCTTCTTTTCTTGATGCTATCTTATACCACCCCATTTCAGGTTGCCCTTGGTAATCCTGAAACATTTTACAAAATGCTCTGTGAATATGGTGGATATATAGGTACACCCACCCTTTCTCTGTACCCCATACATAATTATTTATTCAACCATTGCTGAATAAATTTTCTCAAGCCATGTTACACTCATACTTGGAATCTTCTTTAAACATGTTCTTATAATATTAATAGTTCCTTTCCTAATACATTCCTTCCCTGTTTTGTCCATCTTCCATTATTATTTAGCTTAATCCCTAAATAGTTCAATCTCTTTACCCTCCAGCCACCATTTCTCATCTCTTTTGACTTTATTGCCTTTCTTGCATACCATAATTCAATTTATTTTTATTTATTTTAAGTGCCATTCTTTCCAATATCTCTTCTTAATGGCATTTCACCTTGTTAAGTTATTCCAATTTTCTAACTATATTTCATCTATTTTTTGTTTCTTTACATTCCAAGGTATAAAACAAACCATTTCCTTTTTCTCCACACAATGGACAGTTCTCCTTATTCTCATCTTTTCTTAATCCCTTTAGTTTCAAAACACCTTTTCTAATCCATGCTTACCCATATATCACCCTAATTTATTGCTAATACTCATATATTTTCTCTAGCCCAGTCTTTATTAAAATCTGCATACTGGTTTAAAGTATTTCTATCATTAAAGCAATTGTCTTTCAGTATATTTTATCATCTGCCCCCTCAAACTCCATACACTCTCTATCCCAATAACTTCTTTATAACCAATTTTCCTTTATCCAACACTTTTTTTGTTGTTGGCCCATCCCCAAATATTATTACTTTTCACTTCTAAATAATAAAATTGCCTTACTACTTCACGTTTTCCCTCCTTGCATCCTCTATTTCTCATCTCGCCATTTATTTAATTGTTTCACAGTCTGAAGGAAGGCTTATTGAAACATTCTTTAGGCTTTTACAGCTGGCATATTTCCTTAACATGATTTATTAAAAGTGAAGGAATTGTAAACTGCAAGTATACAATGCTCAAATTTCTTATTTGTTTTCACTGTTTAGCATTTAAATAGTGGATCACTGCAGCCACTTCAAGAAGACATGTCAACACTTCAACCACGCCCTTGGCCTTGGTTTTGCTTCCAGACCCTGTGCAGAGCTTTGGAATTTGCAATGGGCTGTGCAATGGCCAACATAACAAAACAGCCTGTGAATAGTAGGCACCAGTACTTGCAACAACAATATGCTTATTCATTGCGACTTAAGCAGCATCGTGAATCTCTCTACATTTAAGTGGTCAATGTCAACAAAATTTTGCACAATACAACTTGTTTTGGTGTAATATAATACTTTAATAAAAAGAAGAGTACACTGTGGTAGAAAAGAAGTGTTTTAATATAATGGAAAAAATAATTAATAAGCAAGTATAATGTTGAAAAACTCATCTAGTGATAAATGATGTGCCAGTGACATTTTAAATATTTTTTTTATGATTTAGCTCAATGGTTATAGCCCAACATTTAAAGGATCCAGGGAAAGTTTAAAGTGTCTATAATAATGTCAGGGATATTAAAATGTGCATGTTATTTTTATAAAATAGGTATTGTGCAGAATATTCTTAGCAGTGGTGTAATATAAATGCTGACATTTCTGGCAGTTGGTTTTAAAGTTATACACATACATACATAATTTATCAAATCCAATTCACTGTCCCAAAAAGTAAATGTCATTGCCATAGGAAGTTGTAAAACTGCTAGAAGTGTGATGCATATTATCAAATGAGACTTGTTTTATAAGTGTTTAATATTGTTTTAAAATGGAAAATACACAAATTATGACCTTTAATACTCATGTTGAAGTTTTAATTAAGCCTTACATTTTACATTAAGTCACAATAGTACAAAATATCTCTATATCATGTAATTCTCTTCACCCTCTCTGTACTTTTACTGCACATAAAATGTGTTCTGATCCATTTATGCTTTCACCTGCACACATATTGCACTTAAACCTAACATTGTCTGCATATGCTTGAAATTTCAACACATTATGCTGTTTCAGAACATTTTTTCTCTTTTCAAATGCTTCAAAGCTACATAGGACAATTATTATTCATTTAAAAAAAACATTAGCTTATATGTGAATATGATTTTGCATCAATTTATGCATTTTTAATGCACTGGCATTAACAGCAATTTCTTAACAAAGTGGGAAAATATGGACTAAAGAGTTGCAATATCATACTCTTATCATGTAATATGTTGCATGCATAGCATGCATTCATATGCAAAATTGTTACTTTATGAAACACATTTTGCTTTGACTATGCAGAAAAATGTTTTACAGTGGCAATTTACAAATTTAAACTACAGCTTATCTCCAAGCATTTCTTTCCTCAAGTGGTGCTGCTCATCAAGGACCATTAGACATGCTGTACTTTAAGTAACACCTTTACACTTATATGTTTAAATAAGTTAAACCTACATATATTTAAAATAAACCTTTCTGGACATAAGAAACGAAGCACTTTGGAATTATACATAAAATGCTCACAAATTACCTATTTATTAAGAACTAAACTGAACTTCAATTTTCACTTATCTTAAAGCAAATGTAAGCAGTGATTTTGCAGTCATAAGGAAGCTCATTTCTAGACAATATAATCTAATATAATTTATAATTTTTCTGTGAAAAGTATACATTTTGAACTGAGTTTCCACAGTGCTTAAAACTGGATTTTTAACTGCAGATACTCCTCTTATCACCACCATTTAAATGCTTGGTAAATAAAATGCAAGGATACTTCATGAACACCTCTATTTTTGCTAGTAAGTTAAATTTTCAAAGTCATAATTACAAATATTTAGAAAGCAATGGTAACAAGCTGTAGCCTCTACTATCAGAGCCTTCTGCTATATCATAATGCAACATAAAATTAGAAAATTCTGATTCCCTGAGGATGAAGGCAATGTTCACCTTTTAAATCTTAAAAGTAATCAACTTAAATGCAGATCAGAGCCTCAGAAGATTCAGTTTTGTATTCCATGTTCTGGTTACATGACAAAATAAATAAATGTGTAAGGAAAGACAGCTTTAAATTTGGCTGATGCCCGCTGACAGCTCTGGACCATGAATACTTCACGTCTATGCTGTCTTACATATTATTTATATAATCAATGAAATAATGGGTAAATGAATTAAATAAATTCAGCATCTTTAAAGAAGTTGTTGCTATACAAATCTCATTTGTGACAGCTACCTAAAACCTCTTAATTTTTATGCTCTTATTTTCTGATCAATCGTCAGTCAATAATCAGTATTCCAACATGAAGCAGGGAAAATACTCTAGCCTCTCTACTAGCTGCTCTGAAAATGGATTTAAGGCACATCATCTTCACCTGTACTTCCTTCAGTTTGTTGGCTTAAAAAGCTAATGAGTTCAAATTCAACATAAAGAAGGCCAGCCTTTAAAAGTTCAGAAATTAATGTTACAAAACATATTTAAATGCTCATTTTTGTTACTGTATACTTCAAACTCTTTGGTACCATTGTTTTACAGTACTTTCAACCTTATTGTTTTCCAAATATCAAAATCTGCTCCAAAATTGATAAAATAATCTCTCACATACAGTAACTGTCAAATGTTATGTAGAAGCCTTTGTGATTTATATGCAAATGATGAAAATCTGCACTTTGCTTAGAGTTCCCCCCCCCAACAATTTTACTCAGCATTGTTTCTAGACTCATTATAGCATAAACACCATGTTTGTTTCTTAGCCACTAATTCATCTATTTGTCCTAATTTTTAGGACGATTACAATCAAAGTAATAATGTAAAAGTAGAGAAATTGTTACACAAAGTTCAGAAACGAATACTAATAAATTTTATATATTAATTAATTATTATTTATTATTTTATTAAAAGTACTTGATTACAAACAAACTTTTGCTGTACAAAAGAGAACGTGAATTTCAACCATTGAGAAACAAAAAATTGCAGAACATTGGAAAAGGTGAAGTTCTTTCTGTATAGGAGTGAATAAACATTCAGAAAATTCAATCTCCTCATCAGGTTAAATTTAAAAAAAGTCTTGGTCAAGATTGTTTCTCTCTTCGGCTCAAATGTTGGCAAGTCTGCTTGTAAACTACTAGGCCTAGGGTTGATCCCTTTTTGGGACATGTTGCACAATTTATTTTTTTTGAGTTTTTCCTTATCCTGAAAACATATTTGATAACTTTAGATGCTAAGGACTTCATACTCATTTGCATTATCATTAAATTTGTTGCATTCATAGTCTCTAAATAGTTATGAAAAAACAAAACTAGGAAATTCTCAGCCTTAGCAATTTCTACGAATGTTAAGTGCCAGCTAAGAATTGTTAGCTGGGAAACTAAGAAGGATTAAGGTTAGCATTAAAAATAGCAATTTAGTAAAAACAATTTGCTTACCTGTGAAATATTATCTGAGTAGAGGATGAAAAGCAGATTTATTTGAAACATTAGCAACCACCATGAAATTGCTCTGCATTATATGCAAATACCAAAGCAGTGTTTAATGTGAGGTTCAGTGCAAACAGTTTTCATTTTCCCTTAATGCTATAATATTGTACTAGCTTATAGCTCAACAAGCTAAGGGAGTTTCATCTTAGGAAATATAAATGGTAAAACAAGGACAGTGGGTTTTCCCTGTACAAAATGTCAGTAAATCAAGAAATTGGGAGTTCTTTTAAATTGTGGAAATGGTTAAAAGCTAATAGAACTTGATCAACAAAGCTTTTGTTGAAGCTACAAAAATATTAACTTGTTACATTTCCATAACAATTTAAAAATTACAAATTTTTGTATCATGTACAAATTTTCAATAATTTATTTTTTCTTCAATACGATAAAGATTTTTTTTTTTAAATTCCACCACTGTGTCCCAACCTAGCAAGAGTATAATTGGTAGCTGACTTCTAAGGTTAGGATGCCTGAAAGGTGGAGCTACCTATACCTGGGGAATGATTGATGACAATTTGGCTGAATAAGTAAGAGGATTTGTGACCTAAATTTCCCAGACATTCACCTTAAGACCTGAGAGGAAACTATTGACAAAACATCAGTCAGGAAACCGATCCAATGGGAATTAAACCTGGGTTTTGTCCCAATTGGTAATCAAACCTGGGCCCATCACAAAGAAGGTATGAATGCTACCACTAGATTACAGTGGTGGTCTATGATGTAGCCAATTCATGTTACAACAATACATTTAAATAAAAATTTATCATCCATTATTGACAGTTACATTGTTGGATAAAGAAAGCAAAGATTTCTGTTATTTGAAGTGTATGTTCTCTAAAATTTCAATAGGAAACTGCAAGTGATGAACAGGGAGAATGATTCCATCAGGATAAATTCACTATAAAGTAACGTTATCAGGGGAGATGGTATTATCATGATGAGAGACTATTTTTAATTTCTTCTGAGAGAAAGTAATAAGAAAAACCATGTCCTCATTCTGCTAAGTAACCAGAGTTTGTATACATTAGTGAAAAGAGGAGATCTTCAGTAGATACAATTTTCCTAGAAAGGTTGCATTCAGTTGCATTTCTGTAGGAAACACGTGTTAGACTTTCTACTGTATATTGTGGAATGTGCCAAGAGTGAGATATATGCTAGAACTAAATATACAGAGGGTGCCAAAAAATGTATACACACTTCAAGCAAAGAAAAAACTGTGTTGACATTAACAAAACTTAAATCTCAAATATAGAAAATGATGAACATTATTCCCTTGAACTTTTACAGTTAAAACAGCTGCTCAAAAAGCTCGAGTAAGTTGATCTACTGATTGGGAAACATTTACGAAAGGTCCTCAGGGAATGCAGCACATGCCATTTCAACTTCTTCCCAAAGGGCTGCCAGTATTTTCTATGGTATACAACATCCTTCAGAGTTCCCCACAGGTAGAAGTCCAACGGAATTAGATATGGAGAATGTGGTGGAAACTCAATCTGACCTCTTCGTCCTATCCAGTGCCTTGCTTGGATACTTCAAAATTGCTTTTTGCTGCTCAAATGATAATCTTGGCTCCATTTTGTTGTAACAATGCCAGCATAATGTAATGTGAGTCACATCTGTTTACAGAACATCATACGATAATCTTGGCTTCTTTGTTCATTGTTGATTTACCTGTCACATAGCAACACTATCATAATGTGACTCACA
This sequence comes from Metallyticus violacea, assembly GCA_030762175.1. Lineage (NCBI taxonomy): Eukaryota > Metazoa > Arthropoda > Insecta > Mantodea > Metallyticidae > Metallyticus > Metallyticus violacea. The sequence goes on from CM060841.1 coordinate 48,790,378, forward strand.
TCTGTGTACAGAACTCATACTACACATTACTGTTTTTTTTTTTTTTTTTTTTTTTTGATTCAACACTGAAATATATTAAATAGATATCTACTGTGAAAGTGTGTATACATTCTTTTGGCACCCTCAGTATTTATTTTTTGGTTATGTGCACAATTAATTGTACAAATACTATAGAAAAGAGTTTTGAGCTAAATTTCCAGCACTAATATGTTCACCAGGTAGTGTAATTTTCAGATTGGTACAACAAGTTTGAACCCAAGGCATTTTCACTGACATGAAGCCCCGACTAAAAAATGGGTTTTAAGAGGAGTAGCTTAATGGAATGCGCAATTGATTATAATCTTCTACTTGAAAGTCTTTAACATGATTAGCCCAACAATTGGTAAATCTGTCAGCATATAAAGTCATTCTGCTGCTACATCTTCATTCACATTAAATTACTGCTGTATCTGAAATAAAATCTATAGAGATGCTGTAAACAATATATCTTGAAGAAATTTTATAATTTTCAGATTTTTTTTTTTTGATTCGTTTCATTTAAGGACATCTCAGGTCATCAGCATCCCATTCAATTCCAGGCGTGAAATGGCCAACAAATTTTGCTCAGAGGCCTCTTCTTTCAGGCTTGAGTTTCTTTTTCGTGCTGTAAATGTACGACACGGGACCCACGACTTTACCTCGCTTCCAAAGGAAGCCATGCTTAGGATTTTTTACGCCCGAAAAAATCCATCGATCCTGACCGGGTTTGAACCCGCGACCTTGGGTTTAGAAGGCAAGTATGGTTACCACTATACCAGGATCGACAATTTTCAGAATGAATTAAGGTGAGTGTCTCAAAATCTTTTTACAAGGATTCGGGCATCTCTTACAGTGGAAGGCATGTACTTTAGGTTTCTACATGATGGTGTCGGTCCTGGTGGTGTAGTGGTAACCGTACTTGCCTTCTAAACCAAATATCATGAGTTCGATCCCGGCCAGATCGATGGATTTTTTTCAGGTGTAAAAATCCTAAGTATGGGTCCCCTGTCGTACTTTTACGGCATAAAAAATAACCTCAAGCCTGTAAGAAGAGGCCTCTGAGCAAAATTGGTCAGCCATTTCACACCTTGAATAGAATGGAATGTTGATGACCTGAGAATGTTAAAGAGCGTCCGTAAATAATAAAAATAAAAACATGATGGTGAATACAATATTAATTACCATTTATTACTAATAAAAAAAATGCATGCCATGAATTCCAACAGTGTGAAAGAGCCAGGAATTGCTGTTATTTACAATTACAATAGATATGGAAATAGACAGGCCACATATGCAGAATGAATCCATCAATTTGGACACATGCAATAACTATGTGGAATCTCCAGGATAGAAGAGAAACTCTTAGGAAGTCTATGATCTGAAACCTTTAGCATCTGAACAACTAGGTGCAGAAAAAGCTTTGAAGATAATGGGTAAATGGAACCACTGCCATGGTTACAAATTCTTTCAGTGTAGATTAATTAGAATAAAGTGCATAACTCTTGACAGTACCAGTAGACAAGTAAACTAATGCTGCAGTTACTTTGGTAGATAAATGAGATCAAAATATTATTTTAAGTCTTGCCAGGATTGCTTCTTTCGTAAGAATTAATGCAGGCTTACCTTGCCCTTGAGCTTAAGGAATGTTAGAGCTTAATTTTTTTTTTTTCAATGCCACTACTCTCCATTTGGACTTGTAGGATGCTATGCCCACCTGGCAAAAGTGTAGCCAACTTCTGAGGTTAGGATGCCTGGAAGGTGCAGCTATGTTATCCCAAGGAAAGCTGCATGATAAATGAAAATTTGGCTAAATGATCTCAAGGGATTTTGTGGTCTAAATTTACTAGACATTTACCTTAAGACCTGACAAAAAAATCCCTGAAAAAACCTGTAAGAAAACTGACCCTATTGGGAATCGAACCTGGGTCCACTGAGTAGGAAGCACATATGCTACCACTAGACCACAACAGTCTAGTGTAGAAAAATTTTCATTCTTTGTATTACATACCACAGTCTCTAATATGGCTAGTATTATACCAATTTCATTTTCAAATTGTGCAATGAAGACACAATTACTCATAATAATTTTTTCCTTTTTCTGTTTCTCTGGCACAACAGCCCCAAAGGCTAGGGCAAAATGTGGTAACTGCTCCACATGTCTCCATTACATACAACTTCATAGGCAGAGGACACTATTGCAAAGGGGCATGTGATCACATCATATTCTGCCAGTTGCCATCATGTGGCTTTAAAGATCCAAAGGTCACCATAGTCTCTCTATCAGTCAGCTTCCAACTGTCCTCATGAGGCTAGGTGGAGCCCACACCAGACCTTTCTAACTCAGAGAATTTCCCAGTACAAGGAATCAAATCCAAGTCCAAGCTGCAATAATATAAATGATAGAACAAAGTTAAAGAAGTGTTAAAGCACAATCCTTAAGAATGTATTAAAAATAATGTAATCTATATAAAAAAAAAAAAAAAAAAGGTCTGCCTTAATAGAAGCTGTTTTTCAGTATTTTATAATATTGTTGTGGAATATCTACAATTAGCTGTTGAGCTTTATGAGAGTACATCTCTCATATCCCTATTCATCTCACTGAAAGAAGCCGTTTCTTTAAGTTGTTATATTTTTAGCAGTCCCTCTCATTATTATGTTTTAGTACTTAACATATTTTTTAAAACATTTTATTCAACTTAATATATTTTATTTTTTTTATTTAAAAAGAGAAAAAAGAAAGTTATTTCTTGAATTCTACATTTCAGGACTGTGCTTAAAACTTTTACAGATAAGAAATAAAAATAAATAAATAAATAAATAGCTAAAAGTACACTAGATCTGCTGCAGAGCTAATGCTCTGTTTCTAAAAGTAAGAGTAAACCGTTTCAGTTTCTTAAAAGACACAAGCACATGATATAAGAAAACACAATCCTTCCACTTTAACAGAGCAATTCAACTTAATTCCTAAACAATGCCCCTCCTTTATGTGCTGATCTGATACAAAAAGCATCCTAATTTGACAAGACATAGCTAAAAAGATGTACAACATTTCTATTAAATTATTGCAAATACAGGAAATTAATACATCTCTTATATTATCATGAATACAGGAATTTCCTTCCAGTCTTTGAAAAAATTTTACTTTGTTATGGAATATAATTAAAAGACCATCAATTATTCTTTGGCATTAAATATTAACCCAGAAAACTTTTATGAATAAATATTTCTTAAAACCCCCAGCAAATGTTAGTATTCAGGATATTTGAAGTACAATTCCAGTGCTAAAATATAGTTAGCAAGCATTCATTTTCCAAGATATCTACTTGAGGTATTATTATTAAAATATTTTTCTTGACACAATTTTATATGTCATGGGTAGCTTTGTAATCTGTATTTAAAGAAGAAACTATGTCTTAACATTATAGATTTCAAGGCTGTGTATATTTACTGCTAAAATGGCTCAACATGCCTAAGAGCTTTACAAAATATTCTCTGCTAGAACCTCCATATCCTTTGTACTTGAACATAAAGCAATTAAACTGCTTTTAACACTCAATCATGCATTATACATTATAAGCTATATTTATGAGCTTTCATTTGTTAGCAATGGGTTAGCCAGTGGATTTATACAAAAGGTAAACAGGAAAACATTCACTTTAACCATTTCATTATGTGAATGCTATTACTGATAAACAAATCTTTTTATTTTTATTCTGAAAGGATAATATACTCCAGAATAGAAGATTCAAAGATGTGTTTAAAACAACAGCTGTAATCATTTCTTCTCCTATTTAACCTTTATTTCCTAAAATAATATTTCATTTGAATTATGATTGTAATTTAGTTTATTTTTTTTCTTCAAAAATTAAACTCTCTTATAATAAAGTTTAACGAATAATAAAACAAGCAGTGTTTAAATAATAAGACCATTTAGAATCTTGACTTAGTTTCTGTAGAGGTACAGCTAACATTATCCAAAAAATAAGGCACAACTATATTTTGCAGATGATTAATGAATAATGAAAATTTTTTAATCAGCACTACAAAAATCCCTACATCTGATTCCAATATACTGTGCAAAGGAACCCAATTTTTGTGTATCATAACTGAGGTCTTTAATACACCAATTACAAGTGGCACACTTCAGAAAATTATTCTAACAAAGTGCACAATTTAGCTTAGAAAACATTGTTATGAGGGAAAGTAAAAAAATTATCTGCACTTTCACCATTATCCATCTTTAGGTTTGTTACGCAAGCATGCTTAGAGTTATGTGCTACTGTGGTTATATGATCAAAGGTTGACCTTTTCCTTACTACTGTGAAAGTGTAACATGGCTGCTCTGCTTGCAGTGTACACCAAGGAGGAACAAAGAGCAATGACCCCATTTCTCTAGTCTGGTATGTCAGGGACTGAAGTTCACTGGAGGCTTACAATGCAATATGGGGGCAGTGCTATACTGCACATATGTAAAATAAATTGAGAAGTAAAAGTAAACGAAAAAGTGGGATGCACAAAGAGGGAGCAGGATGCCTGTCAGCCTCCACCAATGACGAGAAGATTCAACAAGACAGAGACAGTACTGGCAAACCAGTGAGTTGCCATCAATGAGGTAGTTTGTTCTCTGCAGATTAGTTATCAAATCATACATAATGAGCTCGGTTTCATAAATTGTGTGAGCTGGATGCCAAAAAAGCTTACTGCAAAGCACAATTGCAAACTTGTTGAGATCTGTTAATGTTTAGTGAGCCACTACAACAATGATGGCACAGAATTTTTGAGAAGAATAATCACAGGGGATAAAATGGGGTTATCACTAAGAGCCAGAATCCAAATACCAGAGTATGGAGCGGAAACACTCAGAACTACCAACAAAGAAGATATTCAAGACTCAATCTTTCCGGGAAAGGTGATACTAACAAATTTTTTGTGGTTCAAGAGTCAATACTGGAAGAGTATCTGGAAAAGGGGTGTATGATCAATTGCAAGGTAGAGTGATTTGCTGGCCAACAATCTGAAGCCAGCAATTCAGACCAAACACTGAGGCCTATTATTGAAGAAAGTGGTGCTTTGTTGCATGACAACAGCCAGCCAGACCACTGAAACCATTAATCATTTTGGTTTGAGGTGCTGGAACATCCTGCCAACAACCCAGAACTCCCCCCTTACAACTATAATCTCTTTGGACCACTCAAAGATGCTTTATGAGGTTGTCGATTTTCTATGGATAAAGAAGTTTTTTTTTTTTTTTTTAATAAGGAAACTCTATAACATCTTTGGTCATCATACACGTTATGACATGAAAAAACCTGACAATTTTTGCTCAGAGGTCTCTTCTTTCAGGCTTGAGGTTTTTTATGTGCTGTAAAGGACAGCAGGGAAGTAATTGATAAATAGTTGCACAACCAAATGAAAATCTTGGAGGAAATACAAAAGCTTATGGATTGCTGGATCAAGTACATCAAAAAGGAAGGAACCTATGTAGAAAACTGATATACTTGTGCTAAACCTACTTTTGAGTAAGTAAATTGGAAAAATAAGAGTGTTTTAATATGTTTGACTTCCCCTTATATTTATCTGAATTCATGAATAACATCTATTTGGCAACATATTAAAAAAATAAGATTTTTGTGGATGAAGTTGCCTGTCAAGGTTTTTATCCGATTTTCTCTCAAAACAAGAATAACTAACAGCTTTAAGAGACTTTGGTACCCAGACTCAAAGATTACAAATACTGTTTGATCTTTAAAATTATCAGACCAATACCCTCTAAATATGTGCAATTGGATTAGGTTATAGATAGGGAAAAGAAAGAAAAAAGGAGAAGGAACAAAGTTACATATGCGCACATTCAGAAAGAAAAACTTACATGTCCTGTTGGATTACACAGTTATAAGCAAACAAGAATTTTTAAGATATGCAAAGTTACCTAAAAATTGCCATTTAAAGTGACTATTGCTTGGAGAATTAACTGGTTCATGTAAACAGGATAGTACTAATGCCCCTCATAATAGAGGAGACTATTCATAAGCTTGTTTATTCTCAGCATATATTGTATTATGTTCATTTAATGGTCACAGTAAGAATGCTGTTCAGAGGTGCAGCATTTAATCTAATTTCTAATCTCTTTAAGTGACAATTTAACAAATAAGTAAAAAATTGTGATGATTCACAATGACATACAAACACAGGTACATAAAAATATCAAGCCTATTATTTTAATATAATATTGATATAAATCAACATAACAATATTTTTATGTAATAAAAATTGTCATTCATCTGCAACTCACTGTCTATGAACTTTTACTGGCAAATATTTACACTTTGGATAATCTTTTATGTTAGCCCAATGTTCGCTGATCTGGTTTTGCTATTGCAATAAAAAATAATATAATGCCAAAGGATGGTACGCTCTGCTATAGGAATATATTATACAGTGTAAGATGTAGCTATGGAATTCTTGGTAACGAGAATCCAAATATTCAAATAATGAAAGATAGAAATTTTCAGTTATACCAAATCAACAAAGCTGGTAATTAACATAGGTCATAGCTGTCAGTGGCTTAAGAGGAATCCAAGCAAGAAATTAGGCAAAGAAACAATGTGTTAATGAAGCAATAAATGGCAGTTATTAACATTAAAGCAACATAAATAAAAAAAAACCACCATGGGTGGCCAAGGTCATTAAGGCATGGACTCCTGAGCTGGGGTCCATTTCCCACCAGGACTGTTATCCCTGAATGAGGTTTTTTCCAGTTTTTCTGTCCTCATAAATTGCAAATGCATGGAATTCTTCTTTCCCTTAAAAGGGGGGGAGAAACCTTCCCATTTCATCTCATGTATCATCAGTGTCCATTCCCTGTGAGACCTCAGTAGTAAAAATGGCATTAAACACTATTCACAATATAACAAAATAAAAAATGTGTTGCTTAAAGTCATAACCCCAATAGCTGCCTGAAGAAGGATGTGCATGATATGAAAGTGCCCCTATGATGAAGACTTAGGCAAGGTCTTGCTTCCCTTTCCATTTTAACTTGCAGAGAAGCATACTTTCTCCACTTTTAACTGCAATTTCTTTTGTTCTCTTTACCACTTCTTTAGCATCCCTTGCTAACTGCCACGATCTTAAGAACATCAATGGAGTTTATGAATTAATAAGTATACAGTGCACACTTTTAATCTTCCCAATCTTGTGTTGGGGACCTGCATTGGCAGATACTAGCTGCATATGCTGTTATACAAGGATGCACATAATAAGAAAACCTATCTAAGCTCCAATATTAAGTTCATTTGTTAATTAACATATTAACATATCCATTTATATGGAACCAACAAGTTCTCTGAAACTCTGCACACAATAATAGATGATAGCCTTATCATGACTTCCTCTTTTACAGGCTAAAAAATGTTATTTACAGTATATCTCTGCTTCCTGAATTCATTTGTAATTCAGATAATTTTTCTTCTTCCTCAGCCCAATCTTGCAAGCATTTAGCTAGCACCCCTGTATATACTTTCCCTATCACAGACAAGAGGATGATGCTTCTATAATTCCCTGGATTGTTAATATCCTTTTTTTTTTATAAATTGGCACGATTACTCCCATTTTCTAATTCTGAGGACTCTTCACACCTTCTTTTAATATATTAAAACAATAGTCTTCTTCCATCCTCTGCACATCACATTTTCCAATGTTCCCTGGTATATCAGCTATTCCACTATACTAAGAAAATGGATATTTACCCCATCAATAGATTGATACGAAATCCATAGTAGCAACCATAATTACATACAATGATACTTTTGAGCCACCAGTTATGATGTGGAATGCAGAATGCCATCGATTCCAAAATCAGGATGGTTGGAATGGAAAATTAGCATTTGAAAATTATTTATCCCATACAAGTTTAAACCCATTCCCTATATTGCTATTATGATAAAGGCATATAATGGTCAGAATGAGAGGCTTCCACTGCTACATTAAGATTTATTGTTAATATTTCCATAGGACTCACTCTGATATACTTTATACCCAATACAGTTTGCTGTTTGATGTCCACAAATTATGCTTGATAAGTCTGAAGATTTATTGCTTCCTAGTATAAACGTTTCAAATAACTCTTTAATGCTTTTACAGAATGTGGCACACTTAGTAGTGAGAGAGAAGGGGGGGAAGGGATGCAGAAGGCATTTGTTTTAAACGAAGTCTTGAAATAATGTTACATTTTAACTTTAAAATTCTCCATGCACACATGGTGTGCGCACACACACACACACACACACAGCAAATCCTTGCAACAAGGCTTACTAACTTGCAAGCAGAAAAACAAAACCAGTTGCAATCTATCAACAAAAATCTGATGGTAGTCAAACCAAGGATCTACAATAAAAATCGAATGTCATTATGGATTTATTCATCCTAGTGGATATCCAAACATGAGTTCCATAGGGATATTAAAAAAAAAAATTTAACAATCAATTAACACAAAAGATGACAATCCAATACCGACACGAGTGGCAGAGGTCGTTAAGGTGTGGACTCGTGAGCGAAGGTCGTTAAGGTGTGGACTCGTGAGCGAAGGTCTGGGGTTCCAATCCCGCCAGGGCTGTCCTCCCTGACTGAGGTTTTTTCCAGGTTTTCCTAAGTTCTCATAAATGGCAAATGCCGGGGAGGTACCCTAAACTTAGGCCTGGAACATTTCCTTCCTTAAAAAAAATCCTTTCCCAATAAATCATTTCATCTCATGTGTCATCAGTGTCCACAGCCTATGGTGCCTCAGTAGTAAAAATGGGTGTTCAACACTATTCAAAAAAAATGACAGTCCATTCAAACAGGAAGAGTTTGAGTTGTAATAAATAGAATGAAGAAAAATCAAAGCCCCAGGAGAGGATGGAGTTACAAGTGAGATACTGTGCTGGTCTTCCTCACTCTATCTATGACTACCACAGCTATATACAGGATGTTAATGAACTACACTGAAATAATTTCCGAGAGTGTAGAGATGTCATATATAAGCAATTTGAAATCGGCAATGTATGGTCCACAAGTAAACATAACACAGTTTTAGGGTGTTAAATATTTTTGCATCAGATGTTGATAAGTTGGTGTTAAAGCCAAGCTGGGTGAAAATTGGTTTAGAATATTTTTAAAACTACTTGTGAGCATAGAAACATTAATTTTCCGCAGCTCGTTATCAGCGTTTTATAGATTCAGTGCCATAAAAATCCTTCAAATCTCAAATTAATTATTTGACAGTGCAACATCTATTAACTGCCTTCTTGCATTATGTAGCCTTCTCTAGAAGGAGCTCTTTAACTGCTTATGTGGCATAATGTCTAACACAAAAGCTGACGTTACTCAGGCTGCAGGCTCAAATCTTGTCATGCCAATGAATTTTTTTTATTTAATATGAAGTGCTGCGATACGGATTCTAAAATTTTTTGAATGAAATTTACTTGATGCTTTCAAGTTTTATTCTATTTCTAAACAATGAATGTATTACCAATATACAATGGCTAATAAGCTTACAACTAACATGATGGCAACAACTTAATTTATGTAACACATACTTAACTGCCTTCTTGAATTATGGAACCTACTCTAGAGGGAGCTCTTTAACTGCTTATGTAGCATAAGGCTAAAGCTGCTGATCTGCATGCCAGGGGTCAATTCTTGTCATACAGTTAATATTTATATTTAATATGAAGTGCTGTAATATGCATATTAAAGAATTATTAATTAAACTTATGTAATCTTCGAATATACGACACTCAAATCATTGAAATTGCCCATAATTCTACATTTTGCAAGCTAGGGCTGTAATTATATGAATTGATAAGTTAAGATTTATGTGTATAAATTGAAACATCTTAAAATGTAGGCTAAAAGTTGTATTATTAGGCCCTAGTCAGAAAAAGAAAAAAGAGGAGGAAAAAAAAGTGATGAACAAGACTCAAAGTGAAAACAAATGACCACTTCTTTCTTACTCAAAGGCTAATAAAACCATGGCACCAGAGCAATACATTCAGAAACCTCCCTTCATAATCATGTATTATACTTTCGAGAAGCATCTTCATTAGCCAGTGGCGCTTTAGAAACTTATAGTCATAGTTTCAAAATTTGAATATATAGGCCATGTGTTCTCTCTCTCTCTCTCTCTCTCTCTCTCTCTCTCTCTCTCTCACACACACACACACATATATCTCACCACACTACTTTTAAATTATTTCAATGTAGTTCATTGACAGCCATATAATGAGTGCCTTAAGAGTACATGCTTTCCTAAAATATGGAAGAGGAAAAATTATATCAATTGTGAGGTAAAGAGAATAGTGACGAGGCATCAAAATCTGCACAATCACATTGTTGAACACATCTGCTAAGGCACTAGAGAACTTAATGATAAAAAGAATTATGCACCATTTATATTCAAAATAACTTATTAAGTACCAATCAGTATGGACTACTCTGCAAACAAGCATGCTAGATGCACACTGATGGCCATGAAGAACTTTGTGAAGCCTAGTTTATCAAATTTGCAATATAAAGCCCTCATAAGTCTAGATGTCAAAGGAATGGCTGAGTATACTAAATGCTTTTAATTTATACAACTGACCCAGAAACTTACATAACCTTCTAAAAGCTATTTTAGCAAATGATGTGCTTAACTGGCTACAAATAGCTGTGTAATTTAAAGGAACATCTTGGAACGTACAAAAGTATTAGCTTTTGCTAATGACCATCATCAACAGGCGAAAATCTACTAAAACATGAAAACTACACAAACATAAAAATGTAGAAGATAACAAAATGGGCGAAACAAAATAACATAAATTTTAATGAACAAAAGTCACAGTCATAGCAACTACAAAAAATACAAAACCTGAAAGGAACATAAAATTTACCCCAATAACAAAGAACTGGAACAAAGAGACAACATGAAGTATTTGGGGGTAATTAATGATAAAATATTTAACTTCAAAGATCCCATAGAATAGGTAAAAGAAAATGCAAAAAGCTCTAGCAACGTCTGCAAAAATCAACTGGGGTTTGAAATTTGATGTCTTAAGCATATTTATAGTGGAGCAATACTAACATTGTTGTCATATGCAGCACCAATGACTGCTGACTCAGCTTGTAAAGGAATTAATGCAAATAAATTACAAAAAGTACAAAGACTTATTAAAGCAGTTCATATAATATCCTATAAGGTGATATGTGTGTAACAGGATTACCCCTATACTTGTCAAACTGAAAAAATAGTAAGATGTTCACAAATTACTAGGGGATGTGATGAAAACATTGATTTGATACTACAAAAAATTACAGAAGATGAGGACATCCATTTGATATAGTTACTATAGAAAAAAAAAACTAGACAATAAAGAATACACCATAGAAATGTACACAGATGGCAACATAAGTGAGTGCAAAATAGTGCTGGGGTGGCCAATTTAAAACAAAAACTCAAAGTCAATTTGGATATAAACTTAATAAAAACTGTTCTAACTATAAGGTCGAACAACTGGCAATCCTCAAGTCTCTGGAAAATATAGGAGAACTTACATGCATACAAGATAAGATAGCAGCAATCCACACAGACAGCAGAATAACCCTGGATTCATTAAAAAACTCCAACAGTCATCAGAATTTACTGAAGACATCAGACATCAAATATGGAGCAGACAAAAAGAAGGATGGACCATACACTTCACCTGGATGAAAGCACATTGTGGAATCTTCAGGAATGAGTTAGCTGATCAACTGACAAAAGACGAGGCTCACAAGGATCTACAAGAGTCATACAAGAAAGTGCCCAAAAGTGCAGTGAAAAAATTTGAAAATGAAGATTAGTGCATGAATAGCATAAGGAGTGATTAATGAACAAGAATGGTTCAGTAAATAATTTGTTTTTCCCCAGCGTAAAATAAAATATAGGCTATCAGTAGACATTAAGCTTACTTACTGGTAATTTAACAACATTCCTTATTGGAAATGGAAAGTAAACCAATATTTTCATAGGTTCAAAATATTTGATAATCCAAATTGTTCATGCAACAAAAATATTCAGTCAGTAAATCACCTTATATGGGGTTATGAACTATTAATGCAAAAAGACAGATTCTAAGAACTGAAGTATTAACAAGTGGTGGAAAATGGCCAAGTATAAACAATGAAATAGTTTAAAAAAAACATTTAAATAGCTTTGTTAATGCACAAGATCAATAGATTTAGATACTCTATAGGTATTTTAAATAATAGTACAGTTTATAATATTAATAAAGGTGGAGGCCCCATTGCAGTTTGTATTTACATTTTTCTTAGTACTTTTATAAATTTCAAATTTCATTATAGTAGTTATTTGAGAAATAAAAGAATTAATATTTTTAGAGACTGTAGTTAGCTGATTAAATAAAGATATACGTAGAGTAATTGAAATATTTTATTTTAGTCCCCTGGGTTGGGTTGTAACCTGGTTCCTGGAATTCTAGTAGGCTACTGCTGATGAAATGGGGACTAGAGTCTGATGCAATCAAGATGGAAATTTTGTACTTTGTTTAATTATTTAGAATTTAAATAAAGGGTTAGTATAAAATCATTATTATATTGACATTTTTTTAATTATGAGGGGGTATACCTAAAATGGCCTGGGCCAGAAAGGTGGAGACTCCTTGTAGTTTGTATTTTTCTTAGCATTTCAATAAATAAATAAATTTCAATATTAATATATGGAAGAGAATATAATTTCAGCATTGAATAAATTTATAATTCAAATTGTTAAAGTAAGATAGCTAATTACATATAGTATTACATAATGTAATGGGGCATGTGTATTAAAAAAAAAACAACAACAACAACAACAACAACGCGTGCGCGCACGCACACACACACACAGTGAACTCATGGACACATACATAAAACATTTTCCAAAATTTGTTAACAAAATAATGTTTGACGTCTTACAAAGAAATGATGGCAAGAAAACACATGTAAAATACATTTACAGATGTAGTATTATCCCTTGTAATAATGAAGCATATGAGGGAAGAAAAAAAAAACCAACAACAACCATCACCACCACCTTCTCTCTCTAACTAGAAAAACCAGTACAACATAATATTTCAAACTGAATAAACATATTGTTATAAAAAGTTTAAAATTTATATATTAAAATGCATTTAAGTAATGTTTACTATTTTTTAATTCTTTTTCTTTGTAAGAACTTTATCACTGGTTGTGTACCTAGTTATTACTGGTTCTATTGATGTATCCTTTATCTTTGCATTGTAACACACTCAATGAAGTAAGGGGATGAATTATAATAATAAAAAAAAAAAATTCCATTTCTGTAAATGGATCTTAAATATTACATTTAATGGAATTATTGCCTCATTTTTTTATATTCCTTAAAAATAAGAATTAAAATAATAAAGAAAATGAAAAAAAAAAAACCTCCCAAAAAAATATTACACAATCTCTTCTGAGTCAAACTATTTAGACATACTCTTTTTGACTTCACTTAATGGAAAATTACTAAGGACATATTTCGTGGACCATCATATACATCCTCAGCTGCTAAACAACTGTTGGATCATTCATAGAAGTTGGGTTGGTAGGTGCCAACTCTCTGGTTTTATGATAAACTTGAATAAAGAAATGTCTGCTTCTGGGATGTAAAGTTCATTAGGTTTTGCTCATGTTTTATTTAAGTTTAAGACCACCAGAGTCAACCCAGAACCTACCAACTCAACTTCTATGAATAATTCAACATCATTTAACAGCTTAGGATGTGGACAAGGATCCATGAAACATGTCCTGAATAAATCTCCAGTAAAATGAAGAATTAAAGAGTGTGTCTACATAGTTCTGCTCAGAAGAGATTATGAATTCCTGTTTCACTGCATTAGATTCCAAATTTAATTAATATTGAGAAAAAGATTACACACAGTTCAGAAGAAACACAAATTGTCTTGTAAGTTCTTTTTCATGACCATAAAATTGCTATTTGATATGTTTATGATGAATGTCACTTATATGTGCACCTTTAACTTTGTAAATATTTATTTTATAAATAAATTTATTAGTCACACTTTGATATTTTTTTTAAAAGATGATAATGTTAGTGTTGAATGAGCCTTAGCCCATACAGCTATACAGCATCTAGCCAATCAACTTTTAAATAGCTACTCTGTATAATTATTGGTACTTCTTAACTTAAAATGCTTAAGTCTGTTCAGCTTAGTCAGAAAAAAGCTTATTGAAGCAAGTATAATTGGATAAATTTTACCAGTACTAAATATTCATGTACATAAATTAACCTAAGAAGCGTATACGCTTTATGTATGAAAATAGTGACCATCTCTCTGTCTCTAAGTCTGGGGCAGGTATGAACTATGCATTAACCAGTGTTAACTTAAAGGTTCCATAAAGTTCCTTAACAGAATATGGCATGTTAGGCAACTTTTATGAGAGAATGTTTATAACTGCTCATGCTTATTCCTATTAGAATTTATTAAATATGTTACACTATCTCCATTCCACTTTTGATGTAAAAGCCTTATTCCCCAGTATTCCAATAGAAATTTTTACACAAATGTTAAGGAAATGGTTAACCTCCTTAACTTAACAAACAGAAGAAACAGACTTACTAAAACTTGAGCAACTGAAGATGGAGAGATTCCAGAATACGTCTTACTTTTGTGTAAGTGAGTGGAGTTTAGTGTAAAAAATGAATACCTAAGTTTACGATTTACTAAAACTTACTAACATATGCATTTAGAAATTTTCTTCCATTTTAACAAAATACTAGCAATAGGATACCTACTGTCTTGTTTCAGCAGATATATTTATGAGCATCTTTGAAATATTACACATCACCAAAGGCTTCTGATTAATTTTCAAGACATGGCAGGTATGTGGATGACATATTTGAATAATGCTAAAAAAATATTCAAAGGTGCTCTGAAATGCTTTGATTTACAAGTTAAATCTATATATAATTGAAAACATTTCATGATACAGTCGAACTACACACTCTTATGCTTCACTTACTTGTCATTATTGTAGACCGGTTTCGAGAACAGGTTGTTCTCATCATCAGTTCAAATCTCCAACTGTTGGATAATTTCTTGTGTTGTGGGTTGTGCTGTTCTGGAAACCAGTCTACAATAATGACAAGTAAGTGGAGCATAAGAGTGTGTAGTTCGACTGTATCATAAAATGTTTTCAATTATATGATTGGCTTCACTGGGAATGTTCCAATTAACATTTTAGTTAAATTTATATAGTTTACCACAGAGGAGGATTAAAATGGGTGGCTCCCATTCGTAGATTTAAAAATTATAAGAAATGTAGACAGATTGAACTTTGGAGTCCACAAAAAAGAGATACAAATAAATTTACCTAAAGACCCAATCCCATACAATGCAATGTTCTACAGCTTGGCACACAGGATAACAGCAATATCAATGGCTTCAACACAAAACGCAATAATAAAAATTATCAATAAATTTAAAAGACAAAAATCTATATAAGAGGTTTCCACTCTGAAGAACATCAAGCAAAGATACAAATTCAAAATTTTTACATATCACCCCAACTTTTACCACAACGAATTCAATAGGATATTCAAAGTACATAGCATAAAGTTAGTGCCAAAGAAAAAATATATATCAAAAACTTACTAGGTTCAGCAGTAAAAGACACCATACCAATAGAACAGAAATCAGGAATTTATGAAATTAAATATGAAGATTGTAATAAAAAATACATCAGAAAAACAAAGAGAAATTTAGCAATTCAGAGAAAAGAACACTTTAGGAATATTTGTTTTAAACAAATTGTAATCAGCAGTGGCAGCTCACTTTCAGATCCAAAATTACAAAATTAAACAAGGAACTAAGCTGCTGAGAAAACTTCTTAACCCAATAGAGGCTATCTACTAAAAAATTTTCATCCTGAAAAACAGAAAAAACTTGAAATTTGATGCTCCACCCATGGATAAATTCAGCAAGTTCCTATTCAAACCACCAGAGGCTGCCTCAAAAGCAGGGATCTGGTCACAACATCAAGTAATTGGCCAGCTGATATGGGAACAATCGTTTGCAAAACATGTCCTAATGTTTGAGTAAGTGGAGTTAATGTGAATATATTTAATAAACTCTAACAGGATGTATTGCTGCTCTATTGTCTATAGCTTCCTAAGTATGATTTAAATGAATAACTATTATTTAATTCAGATCATCATATAATTGAGTTGAACTACATACTCTTAGTGGCTCCATGTGCTAAATTTAAAAAAGTGGAGCCAATGAAAGTCTGTAGTTTGACTCAATCATACAATGATATTAATTATGTGATTAGCTTCACTGTACAAGTTCCAATTAGCATTAAAACTATTATTTATTTATACATGCTCATTATTTCATACAGAAGGTAATTTCTTATTTAATGGTGCCATTGAATAAGCACAATTTACAGTGCCTTTTCTTTGCTTGCAAACTTCATAGAAGAAGAGTGGAAGTGACATTAACCAGAGCAGCAGCCCATACAAAGCTTGTTGTATATTTGGCAAAATACAGATATTACTATATACTTCCTATGCATCAAAAACATGTGAATTTGAAATAAAAAATGTACTTAAAATACTAAATTTTTCCCAATAAAAATGCTGGAAATACTTTCTGTTTACTGCAGAGAGGCACTGTGGCATTTTTTATTTACTTTGTAACTCTGCTTCTGAAATGTTTGCTTTTCTTTACATACATTATTTTGCTTTTCATCTTATGTTTACGAGTTTGGTTCATATGATGCCTTTAAAACTGTTACATAAATGAAAACCGAAGGCCAAGTATTTGTTTCATATTTTAACACACTATGATCATGTTACAAACTTGGATGTATTTGTCCCTTATTTTTCTCTTGACCAGTACCAATAATTTTGACTGCTAACTAATCCATTTAAATAAATTCATATGTCATCAAAAATTCGAATTGTAACTTAAGTCATAATCATTTATGGAATGAATTCAAATACACCTATATATAAAATCAACATAGGTGGCTAAGATTGCTAAGACACAGACTTGTGAATAGGTTTGCAGTAGGAATTCCAACAGGGCTATTCCCTTTGAGTGAGGCTTTTCCCATCTTTTCTTCAGTCTTTAATGGCAAATGCTGTAGATACCTAAATTTAGGCTCGAAATGGTTCCTTTCCAGAATTTCTTTCTCAATTTATCATTTCATTGTATCCATTACCTGTACTGCCATAACAAAAGGCCATAACACTATTACACATATGTATAGCTGACCCCATTTGTTGGGCTAACTTTGAGAATTTTTCATGTCAACTGTTCTAATTAAGCTTTATGTTATCATTCTTTTTCTTTGTTAAAATGCAACAGCTGATTTGACCTCATAGTTTTGAAATTGATCACTATTTTATGAATCGTATTCCTATTAGGTGCACTTTCTTGAAAAAACGTTCTTGAAATTCTCTATGACACTTAGTAGGAGATTAGTTTTTATACAATTACAATGAATAAAAACTCTTTCTGGGCTAAATCTCTGAAATATGATTGGACCAGTCCAAACCCTCAGAGTGAAACTGCATACTACACACAAGTCAATACATTGCAATCATTCCAAGTACTTTCTATGACTCAACTGCAAAATTGAATAGGCCATGCTAACATGCACACACAGTTGCTACTGGTGACAAACACTTAGTATTAAGAATTAATATTAAGCAGATTGTCAATCTCACTGACAATCTGCTATCAAAGCAAGCATATTCCTTTAATACTGTTCTGAGATTCAATGAAATAATATATATTGATGTGGAAAGTATGCCTTGATGTTTTAAATTTTACAGCATTTGCCCCAACAATGTATCAATGTACCATAGTAAATATTAATATGAAAAGTAATGTTTTCTATTTTAGAATATTTGCCCCAACAATGCAATAATTTACCATAGTAAAACAAAGAAGAAAATGACAATGTTGCATTTAAGTTCAGGTAAAGAGATATTTTACAGAAAAATTCATTTTTAAAATAAGGCAGCTGGTTAAGCCAGCATTAAACATTTTTGTTAAAAACAGAAAATTTATTCAACTTATACATAAAAACTAACTCCAAATTACATATATGGAAGCATCCTGAAGATGAAATAGAACTTCTAAAGCAGATACAGAGATTTTCATTATTTTATTTTGTGCCTTACTTTTTGGATTCTGGCATTTTTATATACTTTTTTTTTTTATATTAAAAAAGTTTGGATGCATACACACAAATGTTGAGAAATAATGTTTTATGGAATCTCACTGGACACTGACAAAATAAGTTCATTAATGACAATGTCCATTAGATATGCTCAAACAATTAGGTTACATTATAAAACCTAAAAGCTTATAATAAAAAGAATTTAAACACTAGTACTTTAAATATTTTACAGCAGATAATAAAGCTTGAAACGCAGGCTCACTGAATGCAAAAGACAATCATCAATAAAATGGAAATTATGGTTCTGTTAATGTTTAAAATGGAAATATTCCTTAGAGGTATGAGGATCAATTCTTCTCAGTCTTGTCCTAATTTTTCTATTTCATCCACATCTTCTGCATCTAATAAGTGGATTTTCTTGCCTGAAATTGAAAACAAAAACAAAATTCTATTCTGCAAAGAACTGAGGACCATATGAACCAGAGAACAACAATGTTACTACCACGATGCTTTTCATTAATTACCAAAGAATTTAAGAGCAATTAGAATTTGCTTCTATATAATGGATTTCAATAAAGTCTTAACACTGCTGGCTGAATATTAGTGCATGCATATCCCCTGTGCTGACCTTTCTTTGGTGGTTTTCACTTATGCATTTTTTAGGCTAATATACTGTTTACATGTTAAATATTGGACATTTGTGTTTCACATTTTGAGGCATTCCATGTCAAATCAACACAGGTAATAACCTGACAATTCCTAAATTTAATAACATTTAGCTAAATTGAACTGTTATCATAATAAAAAATATCGAATATTAGTTCTGTATCTTTAGTACATTATATTTTAAGTGAGAGCAACTAAAATCTTGAATTTTTCATAAAAATGCATTTACCATTCTACTCTAAATTTTAATAACTTTTGAATTAAAAGAGCTAGAGAATTGTTTGTGGTCTTGATTTGCAGAGGTAAGACTTGTGAAATATATTGATTATTATTATATCTTGAAATTATTTCAAGATCATTTAGTGAAAAATTTAAGTCTAAAATTTCTTAAGATTATATATTTGAAAATTTGGGGGAGGAAAAAAAATTATACATGTGTACGAGGTTAAGTTCCTAAGTTTCCAGCCTAACCATTTTCTAGGTATGATAAAGACAAAAACAATACTTCACTCTTCAATAAAGTTACCTTTATTGCAATACACTTCTCACATCTATGAATTAATATTTCAACCTCACCTCCAAAAATAGTCAGAAGTTTTGTCTGCAAAATGGACTTAAACAGCATCCATCACTTCTTCGTCACATTTAAATTTCCTTCTTCGAAGGTCCTTTGTGAGTTTTGAGAAGAGGAATTAGCCACTGGGAGCTACATCTGGGCTGTGAGGTGGATGGTCTATCTCCTTGAAGCCACATTTCTTCACAGCTTCTTTGCAACAGCTGGTGCACAGGTGTGTTGTTGTGAAGAGAGTGCACTCACCACTCAGCTTTCCTCGCCTTTTCTCTTTGATGGAAGCATGTAGTCTGTGCAGTAGGCCAGTGTAGTACTCCCCATTTATGTGGTGTTCCTCTCCTTAAAGCCAATGAAAAGTATTCCTTCACAGTCCCAAACGATTGTGGCCATGATCTTCTTGATTGACTGAGTGATCTTGGCCTTTAGAGGTGGTACTTTGCCAAGTTTACCCCACTCCATTGATTCTCTTTTGGACATGGAATCATAGTAGAGGACTATTGTGTCATCTTCTATAACAATGAATGGTTTGCAGAACTTCTCTCTTGTTGCCACGGCAGAGCTCCAAAAATGTGTGACAACAGATGACTCATTGCTGCTTTTGGACTGAGAAAAGAAGTCTAGGCACTCATCTCGCACTAACCTTATTCATGTTTAAATGTTCATAAATAATTTGAAGGATTATTGTTTTAGAAAGGCCCAATTTCGCTGCTGCTTCTGTAACTTTGAGCTGCCGGTCTTCCATAATTTCTTCTTCCACAAGAGTGATGTTTTCAGGAGTGAGCACCTGCATGCTCTGTCTTCAATGCTTTCTTAACCTATTCGAAAAAATATGGCCCATTCTTTTACAGTAGAATATGAGGGGTATGCATCCTCATATACACCATCCAATCACTGTTTTATTTCTTTTGTGAAGAACTTAATAATAACTCAATGTTTCATTTTGAACATGTCATAATATTATACACACCTTCTTAATGCAATTTACCTGAACAACTGAACATAGTGGAACAGAAGTTACAGCTGCCATTATTTACTTAAAAGATAAGGCTTTTGTGAAGGCTATAATCCTTATAGGCATGGCTGGAAACTTATGAACCTACTCTTGTTTATAACACGTGATCAGTGATGTTTTCCCCCATATCACAGGTTTTTCCTATGAGTGATCCCCCACTCATTTGTAGCCCCATTTATGCTTTATTGTTATTCTCCAGCTAATCTCTAAGACACGCTGGCAACTAATGAGCAACACGCTCACCCATAGGCAAAACAAAACTGATTGCACTTATATATAACATAAAATAAAAATAAAAATAAAGTAACACTATTAACAATGTAACAAATTAATAGTAATTATAAAATAAGAAAAGGATAAAACACTAAGAGAAAGTCACACTTGAAATCGCTATATTTCAAACTACTAGAGTACTTCTTTTTGCCATAGAAGAACTCTAGTAGTTCGATATATAGCAATTTCAAGTGTGACTTTCTCTTAGTGTTTTATCATTTTCTTCCATTTCTATATATATATATACACAGGTATATGAAGGGAGTATTATGGAATAGCAAAATCTCCAAATATTAGGTTTGAATTCAATCTAGCTTTAATAAAATAATTTTAATATAGGCACATTACAACCAGGCAACAGGTGCTATATTAGTACTCTTTGGAAAATGATTATAATCTTTAAAGCATATCATAATTTAGTACTACCAGATGTTGCTACCCTAATTCTAACAAGTATTCAGGTTGGTAAACTGTAATTCATACAAGCAACTATTTTGCTTTTCTAGTTTGCAGTAGGGAAAGATCACATTCGCATTCACCATATTTCTTCAAACAGCTCTTCTGCACCATTTTCTATTTATCACTTATTTATTTTTAATTTTTAAATTACCAAATATTTGTATTTGTATAAATGCTTGATAGGATGCCAATATTCCTGAAGTTAGTTTATGAAACATATCTTAGATCTTGAAAATATGCTTCTTTCATATAATTCTGTATATTTACTTTTTTTTTCTCTCTCTCTTTATTAAGAATTAGAGGCACTGTTTCCAAGTATATAAGATGATTGCAGTCTAAATAATTTTAACTGCAGTTTGTGTTTAAAATTTGTTAAATTTGGTCTTTATATGTGCCATGAGTATGTTATTCAGTAGATATACTGATTGTTAGGGAGCTATGTTTGAAGATATTCATGGTTAATGCTATTATTAGGTATAATTTTTTTGTGCAATAATAAGATGAGGGTGAAATCCATGTTTCCTGAATATTCCAGCAGTAGACTAATGATGAGCTGGAGACAGGTAAGCAGTAAATTATTTAATTGATATCGTATGATTTAGTTGAACTACACACTCTTAATTTAATTAGTATATTATTTGTTTAAAATGAAAATTTAATTTAATTACAATATATTGTTTGTGTAAGAATTTGTAATGGACAACATCTAGAAAGTGACCATAGTTGGAATTAAGTGGTTGCCATTTTGTAAAGTTTCTTAGAACATCAATAAATACAATAACATTTTATAATTCAGTGAAATTATTTATACATTATGATTTTTTTTTATTTGGTTTTTATTTATGGACACTCTTTAACGTCTCAGGTCATCAGCATCCCATTCAAATCTGTGTGAAACGGTTGACAAATTTTGCTCAGAGGCCTCTTTTTCCAAGCTTGAGGTTACTTATCATGCCATAAATATATGATATGGGATCCATGGCTTTACTTCCGCTCCAAAGGAAGCCATACTTAGAATTTGTACACCCAAAAAAATACATTGGTTCTGATTTCAACATCATGAATGTAACTTAAAAAACAATGTGCTGCATCCTTTCATTGAACAAAAACACTTTAATGTTACAAAAACTTAAGAACTATGCAGAAGTATATGGTGGTCTTAATACCCAATGTTATGGGCAAAGTGCATGTTAAACGCAGACTCAAGTTGTACAAACTGAGAAAGCCTGCTGGAACTGATTGCACTGCAGATGAAGAACCTTGTTGTAGTGCAGCACAAACTGCTGTTTAAGTAAATGAAACAGATGATACAAGTGCTTCAGCTGTAGCCTTTGGTTATCTCAATTCCATTTTGCAAAGTGCTGGGTTCTGTTTCATAAAAAAAACTCAGCAGGTGACAGGCAAAAATTTCACAAGTCAATAGCCTTACAAGTTTCTGTTTCACAAAGCATCTCAAATTTATAAAATTGTCACGACCAATTGTCACAACAAAATGATAGTTGTCATATTCTGTTTCACAAAATAGAATAACTGATAAAAGATGACGATGTGTCAGAAATAATTTAATGTATCTGTTTTATAAACATAATGTCACATACAACAGTGCAAGCTGATACATTTATCAAATTGTCAAATTTGACAGGAGAATGTTTACCTGTCATAGCATGTGCAGCAATAATTTATTACAATATACAATATGAACATTTTAGCCTTAATATTATACTTGATAAAGGCTAAGCAATGATAATGAACACATAATAAGTTTGTAAAATACCTCCCCCCACTCCCAAATTTAGAATAGAAAGCAGCATTATTATGTTCTCTTCAATGCTTCCATAGTTCATCTGACATTTATTTTGTACTGAGTTAATGTTGTTAGGCATAGCTAACTTATTGTTTGCCATGTTTATCAAGTGCTGCTTTGCTTAAGATTATTATAAAATATATGGTAAGATGAAGGATATTATGCTTTTAATATGATTATTGCAGACAATCATAAGGTGCTATAATGGTAACTTCTTTTGATAAGTATTACCAATAAATAAATTAATTTATTTCTCATACATCAACATCAATATACTTATAACTATATAAACGGGAGAAGAAGAAGAAGAAGAAGAAGAAGAAGAAGAAGAAGAAGAAGAAGAAGAAGAAGAAGAAGAAGGAGGAGGGGGAGGAGGAGGAGGAGGAGGAGGAGGAGGAGGAGGAGGAAGAAGAAGAAGAAGAAGAAGAAGAAGAAGAAGAAGAAGAAGAAGAAGAAGAGAGAGAGAGGGGGGGGGATCAATGCCTTTGATAATTCCAGAAGGCACTAACTTCAATCAAAATTAAAAAACAAATAAGTATTATCAAATGCATTGCACTTTGTCAGATTTAGTTTACATTAAAATATAATATAGAAGAAGTCTAGTAGTTTGACTTATAGTGATTACAATAGTGTTTTATCCTTTTCTGCTTTTCTAATTATTGTTAATTTAGTTACATTGTTAATAGTGTTACATTATTTTTCTTTTACATTATATACATATTTTTTTTATAATAGAAATTAAATATATATGCCTAGTAAACAGCAAAAAGTCTTAAATATCGCTATTGCTTCTGTGACCGTATTAACACAATAATTTGTTTTTAGATAATTGTCAGCTTTTGCCTTTTGACAAGTTAAAATTTTACACCTGTCATATTTGCTGGTTATATGAAACAACAACAAATTTGTCAAATTGTCACAATTACCAACTTTTATGAAACAGGGCCCATGAGTATCACTCATTAAAAAGAACAGATTGAAAAAAAAAATAAGTATCTTAAAATGAAACTTATAAAAAAAAAAAAAAAAGAAAGAAAGAAAAAGAAAAGAAAGAAAAGAAAAAAACTCAGGTAGGGAAATAATTGCATATTTCATAACATAAGGAAAATGACAAACAAGAAATGTTAACCGAACTTAAAGAAAGATTTAACACTACAGATAAAATGGGTGATAAAGTCCAGATTTTGTAGCATAAAAAAATAGAGTTTAGGCTTCAACTTACATGGTTAGACAAAATAAAAATATAATTAGTATACATGGAATACTGTCAACCCCAAATCCCAAACCAGATATTCACTTCATGAGGATACTGTAAAGGTTGTACATGATTTCTATAATTGATGTGAGCAGATGAACCTGGAAAGGTTTTCATTTACATGATGGACCATTGCAACAAAACACACAAACAAAAGAGAATATTCTAAGCAATTTAAGTGAAGCATACAGAATGTTCAAGGAACATATCAAGTTATCCTAATTTTGTGAATTGCAAACAAAGAACATTGTAGATGTCAGTGCAATTTTCTTTCCGGCTGTTATGCCGTGGTGTGCTGGAGATGAACTTTCCAGACATTTCGTCCACAACTACGGCCGAACATCTTCAGTAGCGTGGCCATAGCTTCCTACATTGATTCACTGCATCTGAAGCATTGACTGTTGGTGTTGCTATATTTATAGTACTAGAGTTCTCCACTGATTGGTTCGGGATGAGCGGCGGCCGATCAGTGGTAGGAGGAGCCTAGTCGCTCCTGTGATAGGCTCGCTATGTTATTATGTGTTGGATATTGTACTTTGTTTTTTTTTTCCCCATCCCTACAACTGAAATTACTGAGTAATTTCAACAATTGCACTTTTAAAATACACAACAATTCAACAGCAATATAGGCATGCTAAAAACCTACAGAGGCTTTTAGAACATGCCTATATTAGCGTAAACGTCTGGACACTGGATCCACTCCTTTTGTCAGGAGAAGTGGTAACACTATCCCCAAACACCATATTACCTCTACCCCACAAACAACCTATATCCCCCATCCAACCCTCTGGTTAAGCCCACACGTGGGTAGGAACATAGAAACTGTACACAGGCTGGTTACTAACCCAGCCTTCCAGTTTTCATCTGCATCTACTTTGTTTTTAATTGCTGGAAACCAGTTGCTGTTAAGTTTCTGGGCCTCTTCTTTCCTGTTGAAATTATTAGGATGTTTGTGGATTTCGATGGCTTCACGTTGCAGTCCAGCATGGTAGTGAGTCATGGATGAGAGAATGTTTGTGTCCTGATGCTTGATGATGTGTTCCCCCTTTGCTTCGATAGCGTGTTCTGCTACCGCGGACTTACCTATCTGACCTAGACGGCAGTTCCTTTTGTGTTCTTTGAGTCTGGTGTTGATGCTGCGTTGTGTGGTGGCGATCTAGACCAAACCACAGGAAAAGGGGATGGGTAGGCACATTTGTCGTCGTCCGGTGTCTACCGCATCTGCGGTTCGATCTACATCGGCACCACACAACGCAGCATCAACACTAGACTCAAAGAACACAAAAGGAACTGCTGTCTAGATCAGATAAGTAAGTCCGCGGTAGCAGAACACGCCATCGAAGCAGAGGGGGAACACATCATCAAGTTTCAGGACACTAACATTCTCTCATCCATGACTCACTACCATGCTGGACTGCAACGTGAAGCCATCGAAATCCACAAACATCCTAATAATTTCAACAGGAAAGAAGAGGCCCTGAAACTTAAAAGCAACTTGTTTCCAGCAATTAAAAACAAAGTACAATATCCAACACATAATAACATAGCGAGCCTATCACAATTACACCAGAACAGTCACCAGCCGCCGGGCGGGTTGAAGGCCACAGTACCGAGCCGCACCTGCGACTTTACCTGTGTGATTAATAGGTCTCTGTTGGGTTTTCTTCTGTCTTATATTTTGTATGTACTACGTCTATAAATGATAGAGTTGGATCTGAGGAGGTTGACAATGGTCCTTAATGCATTGATTGACATGGCCAGTTTAGCAAAACGGTCACCCATCCATCTACTGACCTTGGCCAATGCGATTTAACATTCTGTCACCGATCCAATTGGTGTCCACGCCCAATGCTGCCTAACATCCGATTGATTCTTCTGTTAAGCAGTGGGGACAACAATTTTCTGGTGGAAAGCTGATTAAAAGGAACGTTAAGTTACCAAGATGTCTTTGGGGAGTCTGTATGAAGAACAGCGTCTTTTTGCCTTAGGGTCGTACTGTCCCAGAAGACGCTCTGGCCGGCCTGTATCGTATATCATCCTAAGCGCCCTGTTCTGGACGCACTGGATGCTGCGGATGATGGACTTGGCCACCACTCCCCAGACCTCGCAAACGTACAGAATCAGGGGCGGTACGATAGCGCGATATATACATAGTTTTTGGTAGGTAGGCAGTGTTTTAGATCGGAAGATAGGGTACAGCTGCCGAAGAGTTGCATTGCCTAGTTTAATTTTTCCCTTTGCGTGGGGGAGGAAAGTGAGACGCTTGTCCAACATCACTCGGAGGTACTTCGCTTGTGTGACCCAGGGAATCACTCTGCGTGCAGCAGCACAGGAGAGACTAGGCTCCTCCCAACAGCCGATCGGCCGCCGCTCGTCCGAAAAATCAGCGGAGAGCTCTGGTACTATAAATATAGCGACACCTACGTTCAACGCTTTAGCAATAGCGAAATTAAAACCCGCGCCAAACAACAACTTCAAAAACAGTGGACCAAATGCTCTCTGACATCGAACCTGGGACCACCCAGGTGTGGCAGATAACAAAGCGCGTGCTAAAAGAGCCGCTAAAAATCCCCCTCTTCGGATCCCCAACCATCAACAGCAACACGCGGAATCCCCGGATGACAAGACCAACTTACTGGTGGACGCACTCGAAAATGCATGTAAACTGAACAATGACCCAATGGACCTAATCTTCACTAAAGACGTAGAAGACAGCGTCAAAACCATACCTACAGCGCCCACACACAATAAACTTCGCAGAACACACCCGTCAGAATTAAAATACATAATCCAGCATTTAGCAGACCACAAGGCACCGGGGCCAGACAAGATACCAAATTTGGCACTAAAGCATCCCCCCGACAGCGCTCTACAAATTTTGGCCAGCATAGCAAATTTCTGCCTACTAAACGGATATTTTTCGAAGTGGAAACACGCGGAAGTACTAATGTTCCCGAAACCAGGCAAGGACCGCTCACATCCGAACAACTACAGTTCAATCAGCCTTCCTAACACGATGAGCAAAGTAGTTGAGAAAGTAATACTAAAGAGCCTGGTAGCACACATAAAGAAGCACAACATCCTAATTGACGAACAGTTCGGCTTTCGGGCAAGACACTCTACTACAATACAGCTAACTAGAACAATCGAGTTTATAACCAAGGGCTTTAATCAAAATCGATCAACGGGAATCACCTTTCTAGACATACAACGGGCCTTTCACTCAGTATACCATGCTATACAAAATGAAAAAGCTAAACTTCCCTGACTCCATGATTAAACTAATCGCACTCTATCTTACAAATCGAACCGAAGATGCCTATTCCACAAAAAGACGCACATTAGCAGGCGTCCCCCTAGATAGCCTCATTAGTCCGATTCTATTCAACCTATATATCAATGATATACCTAAAACACGTAATTGCATGCTGTCTATTTACGCTGATGACACGGCAATAGCAACACAATCTTGGAAGCCAGAAATGATCCACACCAGATTACAGGCGGCACTAGACGACCTCCAGCCATGGCTCCGCAAATGGCGGATCAAAGTAAATGCACCAAAGTCGCAACTAGTACTGTTCACTAAACGCCAAACCCATCGTAAACCCCTCCCACCCCTGTTATTACACGCAGAAAACATATACTGGACGGACCAAGCTAAGTACCTAGGAGTTATTCTAGATTCCAAGCTGACCTTCTCGGCACACATCAAGCACGTAAAAAAGAAGGCAAGCTGCCAAGCTGCCAAATCGGAAAATTGTACCCGTTATTAAATCGCAACACAGCACTAAGCACCAGCATGGGCCTCACGCTCTATAAAGCCCTCATCAGACCAATCATGACATATGCCGCCCCTGCGTGGGGCCACTGCGCACAGACTCGCATCAAATCACTACAATTGCTGCAAAACAAATGCTTTCGCATAATCACAAAAGTTCCACGAACTACTCCTCTCTCGGTTTACATGACGACCTAAAAATACACACAATAGAGGAATTTATCAAGAAACTAGCATACAATATGTACAGACGGTGCGATTCAAACTACAACCCCTTAATAAGGGAACTCGGGCAGTACACGGGGGTGCTAAACAAACATAAAAGACCACTGTCACTATTCGACCGCTCTATACCAATCACGAAACGCACCAACGAAACAAACATACAAGACTACCTAAACTCTCTCGTCCCCATTGATGATGATTACTGCTTAAGGGCGCAAAACTGCTATGGTCATTAGCGCCCAAACACATCAAGTACTGTGTCAGATATAAAAATAAATAAACAAAGAACGCAAATCCTGCGCATAACGAACGGACAGTAGTACTTGTGCAATAAAACTTATACCCAAAAACAAATAACAAGGGTATAAGGCGCCACAAACATTAAGGTGTCACTAAAACACAGCCGCAAGAGCGGAAAACCACAACAGTCGTGTAATGGACTAAAAACGTACCAATAAAATCCCAAAGCAAACACAGGTCAACAAACAAAGACCGGTATCAAAACTAATCAGCAAGAGCTGAAAACAAACCAGTCTTATAAAAGATTATAATGGTAACAATAAAACCCCATAACAAATAACAAGGGTAATGTGCAAAACACAATGAAAGACTAGTTAGCACGATTCAGCAAAAGCTGAAAAGACAACAGTCTTAAAAGAGTATAAGAACGCCGTCAATGGTAAAAACATAAAACCTCACACCTTGCTCCAAAAACCACAAACACGGATAAAACAGAGCACACGCTCAACAGCAACCACATCATCTGCAAGTAAGTCCTCAATAGAGGAGGGTAAACGTAGGCTATTCCTAAAAGCTGTCAGATGATGGCAATCAATTAAAATGTGACGCACTGTAAAGGGGTGGTCACAGTGAGGGCAAACTGGAGCGGGTTGACCATTAAAAAGGTGAGAGTGACTAAAACGGCAATGCCCAATTCTAAGACGAGCTAAAATTACTTCTCGCGACGAACAGCGCGAGAAGAAGTCGACCAGTTAAAAGGGGCGGATTTACATTCACGGAGCTTATTAGTTGGGAGTAATTCCCACTCCTCGCGCCAGCGTGAAAAAATGGCTCTATTTAAAGAAAGTATAAAATCCCCGAAATAAAAACGCTGCTCGTACTCAGCAGGGTCTAAAAGAGCGGATTTTGCTGCAACATCTGCGGCCTCATTACCTGCGACTCCGACGTGCCCAGGCACCCATAGTAGTGTAACCCTGACGCCAGCGTCGTTAAGGGTTAAAACTACATTCTGGACCATCTGTACAAGTGGGTGGAGATTGTACAGATTTCTAAAACTTAAAATTGCACTCAAAGAGTCGGAACATACAACACTGTTCCCTAGCCCCTGATCATAAATAAATAAAACCGCCCGAAAGATAGCATAAAGCTCCGCCATAAAAATAGATGTTGCAACGTCAAGTCCATACGTAAAACTAGCCCCATTAAAAACAAAAGCACATCCTACACCTGTGTCACATTTAGAACCGTCGGTATAGATAAAATTCCAGCCATTAAAAGAGGATTTGATCTCGCTAAAAGAACAACGAATAATATGTGCTGCGGTCGATGATTTTGGACAGGACGTAAGCCCGAGATGAACGGGGGCCTCTGCTAAAATCCAGGGGGGAGAAGAAGTTTCCCCGGCTAAGAAAAAAGCAGGTAACTCAATGTCCAACGTCCGTAAAATCTCCCGAAAACGAAAGCCAGCGGGCTTAGGAGTAAAAGACCGAGCAGCATAAAAACGATCAAAAGACACAAAAAACGGCCCATTCGTGGGATGACGAGGTTGCGCAGCTAAGCGACAACCGTACGCAGCTAGTAAAACATCCCTACGATAAAACAACGGAGGTTCTCCAGACTCCGCACATAAACTCAACACAGGACTGGTGGGGAATGCTCCAATGCCAACACGGATACCCCGGTGATGAATCGGGTTAAGCCGACGAAGGACAGAAGGTCGCGCTGATCCGTAAACCACACAGCCATAATCCAGTTTCGATCGGATAAGTGAGCGATAAAAACGTAAAAGAACAGTCCGGTCAGCTCCCCAAGATGTGCCACTTAAAACACGTAAAATACAAAGAGAACGTTCACACTTGCCTCTGAGTTGCGCTATATGCGATGACCAGCATAATTTCCTGTCAAACACCAAGCCAAGGAACCTAACTTCGTCTGCGAAAGAGAGTGCGTCTGGGCCAAGATGGAGCGAAGGTGGAGGATACTCCTTGTGGCGCCAGAAGTTCATGCAGACGGTCTTCTCTGCGGAGAAACGGAACCCGTGAGAGACACTCCAAGCGTAAAGGCGGTCGAGACAGCATTGGAGGCGGCGTTCCAAGAGACCGGTTCTCCGAGAGGAAAGATAGACGGCAAAATCGTCCACAAATAACGACGATTGTATTCCTGGCGGTAAACACTCGGTGATAGAGTTAATCGCAATGGCAAACAGTGTGCAACTAAGTACCGAGCCCTGAGGTACCCCGTTCTCTTGAATAAAATTACATGATAAAACTGATCCCACGCGAACATTAAAAACCCGGTCTTTCATAAATTCCTGAATAAAAACAGACATACGCCCACGTATGTTCCAATCCTGAAGCGTTCGGAGGATACCGCCTCTCCAGCAAGTATCATACGCTTTCTCCAAATCAAAAAATACAGCAACCGTTTGGCACTTCCGAATAAAACCGTCCATTATGTGGGTCGAAAGAGATACGAGATGGTCGACAGAGGAGCGGTGACGACGGAAACCGCACTGAGCGTTCGTCAATAGATGTCTCGACTCCAAAAACCACATAAGCCGTCCGTTAATCATGCGTTCCAACACTTTGCAGACGCAGCTGGTGAGGGAAATCGGACGGTAACTGGAAGGAAGATGGGGGTCCTTTCCAGGCTTAGGTATCGGAATGACGGTGGCCAATCGCCAAGCGTTGGGAAATGTGCCATGACACCAAATAAAATTAAAAGTTCGTAATAAAAAAGCTTTGCCTTCTGCTGATAAATGCTGCAACATAGCAACATGAATGTTATCTGGCCCCGGTGCGCAGTGTCGAGAGGTGGAAAGGGCATGCTCCGTTTCCCTGGCGGTAAAAGGAACGTTGTAGCTCTCCTGGTGGTCGGAGGCAAATGAGAAACCTTTCCTCTCAACCTGCTCCCTTACTGCGCGAAATGAAGCCGGGTAATTGGCGGAGCTGGAAACATCAGCGAAGGTTCGCCCTAAAACATTGGCGACGTTAGCCGGAGTAGTGAGCACTCGATTTAAAATCCTAAGACCGGGTATAGGTGTAAACCTTGGTTTGCCAGCAACGCGGCGTAGCCGTTCCCAAACTACGGATGAAGGCGTTGTGCGGTTAAAAGAAGAGGTAAAAGAAATCCAAGAAGCCTTTTTGCTATCCTTGATGACTCGGCGGCATTTGGCGCGAAGTTGTTTATAGCAAACCATATTCGCTGAAGTAGGGTGGCGACGAAAAACTCGCAGAGCACCTCGGCGTGCACGCAATGCATCCCGGCATTCATCGGTCCACCAACGAACCGGTAACCGTCTGGGGTGACAAGACGACCGGGGAATAGCCTTATCTGCGGCTGTTATGATGACCGTACGGAGGTGCTCGATCGCGATGTCGATAGATGGAAATTCACACCCTGAAAATTCGGCCAAAGATCGATATAGAGGCCAATTCGCCTTTTCAATGAGCCATTTTGGCGCGCGCTGTGGATGTGCGTTTGAAGAGAGTACATGGATCTGACACGGAAAGTGGTCACTGGAATATGAGTCGGAGATGACGTTCCAGGTGAAATGTACAGCAAGTGAGGCAGAACAGATGGATAAGTCCAAGTGCGAAAAGCTGTGAGTGCTGTCAGAGAGAAAAGTAGGTTGACCGGTATTGAGAAGTATAAGATTGTGACAAAGTAAAAAGTCAGCTAAAAGGCTACCCCTTGCACACTCAGTGGTGGAACCCCATAGGGGATGGTGTGCATTGAAATCCCCCAAAAGGAGAACAGGGGGTGGTAGCTGAGACAAAAGATCATCCAGGTCAACTGTGGTGACGGTGCCGGACGGAGGTAAATAAACAGTGCAGACAGAAAAACTAAGGCCAGAGAAGTGAACTGTAGCTGCAGCAGCTTGTAAAGGAGTCTGGAGCTGTAATGAGGTGCTGTACACGTTATTGCGAATTAAAAGTAAAACCCCGCCATGAGCGGGAGTGCCATCTTCGGGAGGGAGATCAAACCGCACCGAAGAGTATCCGCGTAAATTAAAAGAATCCTGTGGGCGAAGCTTTGTCTCTTGGAGACACACTAGCGGACAGTCAGTAGAGCGTAAAATTAACTCCAGGTCAGGTCTGCGACTACGGAGACCACGCACATTCCACGAAAGGATAGCCATTGTTAAAATTATATAAAATAAATAAAAAAATTTAACCACCTTACTTTTTCGACGGTCCAGGACGAATAAGACGTCCTTTCTTTAGTCGCGTGGGACTCGGTGGTTTTGAAGGAGCAGGCACATCCTGCTCCATCACATCCTCAGAGGGAGGGCTCTCCCGCTGAGAAGAATCAACCGATTCCAAAACCTGAAATCGGTTGGAAGTGGAAAGAGGCGGTGACGGCGACCGCCTAGCGGGCTTGCTCCCGTATCCATCATGGGAGCTCGACCTCCGAGGAGGAGAAGGGCTCGATTTCTGCTTCGTATTACTGGTAGTGGATGATTTAAGGAAGTCAGTTCGGGTATAAGCGGTCTTAAACTTAATAGATGGAGCATCAAAAACAATAGGCTTCGGCTTCTCAGTAGAACGGTTGGCGGCAGTTGGCGCACAAGCACCCGAGTAAAAACAAAATCGCAAGTCTGCGTGCTAATAGTGCGCTTCTGGACCGCAGAAGAAGCCACAGCGCTGTATGTCCCGGTTTTAGGCAACACGGGCAGGCGAGATTGGAATCGCTTCCGCGCTTCACTGAATGTAAGTTTCTCTTTAACCCTGATCTCCTGGATAGAGCGTTCATCGCGAAATCGAGGACAATCGCGGGACGAAGCCGGATGGTCACCTTGACAGTTCACGCAAACAGGAGCAGTTGCACAAGCTCCCTCGTGACTTTCAGTACCACAGGTTGCACAGATCGACTTTGCACTCTTGCACGACACGAACTTGTCCCCATTAAACCACCCTAAACTGATAAGCCCATAAGACCCCGGAAGGATGTCTTTCCACTCCTGGGGCGGATCGGGGTGCAGGGCGGCCCCACTATTGACGACCAAGCTAACGACAACGGATATGCCACCTTGCACATATACACTTAGCAGATAAGTCACACTATAGGTTAAGAATGGAGTATTCTCCTGCTTTTTATTTATATCTTAGGAGTAACTAACATACCATCTAATGTAGCTTAACCAAAACCTAGCCATCATAACATATGCATCCATACATAACAAACAACAAGGAACATTCAACCTATGATATACCTAATAAACAAATAACTAGCCCACAGAGAGCGAGCGGCACACAACCACTGTCCCAGGAGAACAAAACAGTACCCTTTCCTACTGGCAGCCACAGACACCGGATCAGCCCGCCGGCCAAGGCCTCACGCACACGCTTGACGCCACTAGCAGGTAAATGAGTATGTAAATTACACCTAAGTAGGCATTAGAGAATGATACCTCACACCACTGTCCTTCTTGCACGAGCATGTAATCCCCCACTAACACCTAGGTTCTGTTCTGGGCCTAGCCAAGGCCAGAACCTAGCCCACCTCTGTCTGTCTCACTCTCTTGTGAGCAGGCAACTTTTTAGTGTGCACCCACTAATCTCAGACTGCTTCGGCGGTACCTGACACACCTCACCCGCTTCCCAACCAGCCCCATAGAGTAGAAGTTGTGCATGGTAGGGGGGACGATGTAGATCCACTTCGGATGATCATCACCTGGGTGGGCTGAGGAGGGGCCCACCCAAAAAAAAAAAAAAAATCAACACTTCAGGCGCAGTGAATCAACGGAGGAAGCTATGTCCACGCCAATGAAGAGGTCCGCTGTAGTTGCAGAAGAAACGTCTGGAAAGTTCATCTCCAGCACACCACAGCATAACAGCCCGGAAGAAAATTGCACTGACATCTATGACTCTGACCGTGAAAGCCTACGTTCTTTCAAAGAACTCTGTCCTAGCAGGAGTATCCAGTATGCATTCTGTATATACACTGTGTCAGATTGTAAAACTCATGATAACAGGCTATAAGAACTGACTGCTGGATCAGGATTTTTTTTTATTTGATTTATTTATGGACGCTCTTTAACATCTCGGTCATCAGCGTCCCATTCAATCATGGCGTGAAACGGCGGACAAATTTTGCTCAGAGGCCTCTTCTTTCAGGCTTGAGGTTCTTTTTCATGCCGTAAATGCATGATGCAGGTTCCATTGCTTTACTTCCCTTCCGAAGGAAACCATACTTAGTATTTTTATGCCCGAAAAAATCCATCGATCTTGGCCGGGTTTGAACCCGAGACCTTGGGTTTAGAAGGCAAGTATGGTTACGATCAGGAAATGAAATACTAACATTCTTTCTCAAATAATATGCAACCTTTTCCTTCCTGCATGCCATTTTCCGAATTGCATTAATTGATTGGAGAAGAAAACTAAGAAAATTGTTATAAGATTCAATACAATGAATAATACAAACAGATTAATCCTCAAACTGTCAACAACACAACAAATGAACTTCTAGATATATTACTTGAGAATCTGGAACATTTGTTACCCCACTCATTTGTGATTCAACAGCAAGCAGCTTTCCTTGCTGGATTTGCACATAGGCTAATTTTAAATGAATACATAATGTTTTGTAATTTTTTTTACAAGATGAGGTACAATCATTTCATTAGAATAATTTCTAGCCACAATTCACCTATTTACAATTTATTTCAAAGCTGATGATACTTTAGATCACTGCAGTAACACAATAATCTCTGATTTGTTGAATCATTTGTTTTTATTTTTCTGATGATATTGAAGCTCACTACAAAGAAAAATAAAGCTGTCACCATGAAGAAGACTTTGTGTTAAAGCAAGTAGCATTTTTTGCCAGTGCCCATGGGAAACATCAACATGATAGCACAGTTCAATAACAAATAGCAAGAACTAGTTTGAAGAGATCATACCATGACCAGATTATGACATCTTAACAGCTGTATAATTGGTTCAAACAACATTAAATCAAGCACTTTTGACTATAGAACAGAAGTATAATGAAGAAAAGATTCTTAAAGGTTTGGTGGTCCCAAAACAATTATTAGCACTCGAAACTTCATCATTTATTCCTATTGTTTCCTATAACTGAAGACAAAGAAATATTCTTTCTCTGATAGTAATATTGTCCTCAACAAAGTTACAGTTGAGCTTGAGAACTGTTGGATTTGTTATCTGTGCTATTAACCAAAAATGGTGGATAGGGTGTGTACTTAATATTGAAGATTCAAGTAAAGAAGTGAAAATTAGTTTCTACACCCTCATTATCTTCATTGTACATGTATTTTACTATGCAAAGTTCATAAAAATGTACAATGTAAAACATCCACATGAAATTTGACTAAGTTGAATATATTTTATCACTCTAGAAATACTGTGTTCCAACATGAAATTTTGTGTGGATAATAAGAGCACAAGAGACTTAAAAATATAATTTTTGAAAGATTTTTGTATGTATTTTTAAAAATTTCAAGATCAAATGCTTGGTTAATAAAATAAATTGTAATATTATAATATGTCCTAATATATAAAATGATGAATATTTTATTAATTTTACAAGACGTTTCAGTTTTGTATTTTCATGAGTTATAATCATTTATAATGTGTGTGCCCACCAATTTGTCCAACAATTTCTGAATTTTAAAATATAATATATTCAAAACTATCAGTCAAGGGTCATTTATATTTTGCAAGTCAACATCTCATATAAAAGAAAACCAAAACAAAGTTTTGTTAAAATTGGAAGAGGTCGGGTTGAAAATGAACTTTTAGTATGTTGATTTGACACGGTATATTTTACATTTTATGCTTTGTTATTCACTTCTATGTTCATAAATCGTAATGCATTTTTCTGCATGCCACTGATTGCAAGTCTAAGTAACAGCAAATGAAAATAATAGTCATACATAAGTGCCATTTCTTATGAAATTTACACCATTAATTCCCCAAAGCAATGTAATTAAAATCTATAACTTATTATACATAATCATCTTTTTAATGAAATAAAGAAAGAGCTGGTAGTGAATATTTACATCTGGAACGAAATGAACCTGCACTTTCAACATCATTTCACTTCTACTTATTTAATTTTGATTGTCAGTTTTGGATTCAACAGATGAGAAGTTAAACTCATCTGGATCCAATGAAAGGAAAATATTTAGAAGCTCACCTTTGTAACCATGTTGTAAAAATCAAAGACTACATTTCAGATACATTGGCATGCAGATTTCCATGTAATAAATGAGTTGGTGCACAGTTTCATAAATATTTCTGCAGACATCACCCAAACTGGACATCGTCTTGTAACTGAACTCAAGGTGTAGCCAAGAAATGACATTGTATGTCAGTGCATGTATACTTTTATAGTAAGCTGTTCAAAAGATACTGCATTTAAAAATATGCACTTTGCTGTATTTGACTATACTGGATTTTATCACCAGAAAAGTGCAATTGTCAAGTTGCATTAACTGGATCTCAACAATGAAAGGGTTAAAACTACTTTGCCACATCAAGAATTTCCCAATAGAGACAATTCCTTAATGTTAATCATTTTAACTGTTAATAATTATAATTAAACCAAAGTGCAGATCAGTTGATTGAGATTTTTTTATAGAAAAGTGAGGAAGGAAGAATAAAAAAATTTATGAAAGGAACAAAAAAACAGTTTATACTCACCAAAATGCTGCTCTATTTGTTTGAGGACTGCTAAAGATTCTTGGCTGTCAATCAAATTTATTGCAAGTCCTGCCTTACCAAAGCGACCTGTTCTTCCAATACGATGCAAATATGTTTCACAATCAGCCTTTTTGCTGTAGTCCACAGGTAAATCAAAATTTACTACAATTGTTACTTGCTCCACATCAATACCTAAAAGTAAACTGACCATAAGAAACACAACCAAAGCAGAAATTCACATAAATAAGTAGTTTTGAATATCGGGAATTTCCACAGTGAAATATAGAAAAGTATTACAAATTATTATTGAGGAAATAGCTCAAATTTCACTAATTTTGTTCCACTTACGTGGACCTGTTTCAAAGGCTGTTGCCTTATTCTTCATCATGTTTGCTTCCCAGCATGGTATTAAGATGTTGCTCTCTGAATTTTATGAATTTAGTGATGAGGTTACTATTGTATGGGAGATCAAAATTAACCAAATTTTCCTTGTTTTTGTTTATGAATATACTTTCCCACACTGTTGATTCTATGGGTTTTTGAAGAGCTTTCAAGAATTTTGGTTCGTTTTGGAATTCGTGATTCTTTTGCCAGAAATGGTCTGCTATTACCAACTTTTCCCTGTGTTTATATTTTACATTTTTCATGTGTTCCTTAAATGGTATGGTAATATTTCTTTTTGTTTTGCCTATGTATTTCATATTGCAGTCTTTGCAACCGATTTCATAAATGCCTGGTTGTTTTTCCTGGCAGAATTTTGACTTGTGTGTTGGTTTTTAGGAGGTTTTTTAAACTACATTTGTTTACTGGAACCAAAATGATGTTTGCCTCTTTAAAAATCTTCTGGAATTTATGGTGTGCCCATGGGTGGAATGTGAATTTCTTATATATATGATCTCCTTTGTAGCCTTTTAGGTGGCGATATCTTTTATTTGTTTTTGTTTTTTTAATTTTTCTATTTTCTTGTTGACCAGATCTATTGTAGTCATTTTTCTCTGCTATATCTATGATTTTATGGTACACCAAATTATATTCTGTCTTGCTTATTGGTACGTTTGTTAATGTGAATGTGAGACTTTTGATTATGGCGAGTTTCTGTTGTTTTGGATTGTGGCTGTTATTTTTTATATAATTATGTGTATGGGTATCTTTTCTGAATATGCCGAATTCCACATTATTGGCTTTTTTATAATTTTTATATACAAGAAGAGAGCAAGCTTATTGTTTTCTATTTCCATTTTGAATTTAACAGTACCTTCGTGTAAGTTGAGTAGTTTTATTGCATCCTCTTTCCATTTTTCATTTACTATTACAAAGATATGAACATAATGGTACCAACATTTGTACATATGTGGAAAAGCCTTAGCTAATTTTATTTCCAAGAAACTCATGTACACACCTGCCAAGAATGGAGAGTGTGAGGTTCCCATTGCTAGACCCTTCTTTTGTATATAACTATTACCTCTGAAAGTGAAGTAGGTTTGATTGATACAAATTTAGGACGGGCTTATATATTGTACTATTACTTCTCCAAGTACGTTTATTGAGAATAGACATTTGTTTATTATATTTATTAGATTTTCTTTGGGGATGCTAGGAAACAGAGAGGCCACATCATAAGAAACATGGAACATTATTTAAATCTCACCAAAATTTGCATCAATCAAACCTACTTCACATTCAGAGGCAATAGTTATATACAAAAGAAGAGTTTTTTTTTTAATTGATTTATTTATGGATGCTCTTTAATATCTCAGGTCATCAGTGTCCCATTCAACTCAGGGCGTGAAACAGCTGACAAATTTTGCTCAGAGGCCTCTCTTTCAGGCTTGAGGTTCTTTTTCATGCTGTAAATGTACGACACAGAACCCATGGCTTTACTTCCCTTCCGAAGGAAGTCATATTTACGATTTTTATGCCCAAAAAAAGCCATCGGTCCTGGCCGGGTTCGAACCCACGATCTTGGGTTTAGGAGGCAAGTATGGTAACCATTACACAACCAGGATTGATACACACACACAAAAGAAGGATCAAGCGATGAGAATTCCCACTCTCACATTCTTGGCAGATATGTACATCAGTTTCTTGGAAATAAAATTAGCTAAGGCTTTTCCACATAAATACAAATGTTGGTACCATTATGTTGATAATGTCTTTGCAATAGTAAATGAAAAATGGAAAGAGGATGCAATAAAACTAC
The DNA here is from genome assembly GCA_030762175.1 of Metallyticus violacea. NCBI lineage: Eukaryota > Metazoa > Arthropoda > Insecta > Mantodea > Metallyticidae > Metallyticus > Metallyticus violacea. The sequence goes on from CM060841.1 coordinate 48,829,773, forward strand.
TCAACTTACACGACAGTACTGGTAAATACACAATGGAAATAGAAAACAATAAGGTTGTTCCCTCCTTGGATATAAAAATTATAAAAAATGCCAATACTGTGGAATTTGGCATATTCAGAAAAGATATCCATATACATAATTATATAAAAAATAACAGCCACAATCCAAAACAACAGAAACTAGCCACAATCAATAGTCTCACATTCACATTAACAAACGTACCGATAAGCAAGACAGAATATAGAATATAATTTGGAGTACCATAAAATCATAGATATAGCAGAGAAAAATGACTACAATAGATCTGGTCAACAAGAAAATAGAAAAATTAAAAAAACAAAAACAAATAAAAGATATCACCACCTAAAAGGCTACAAAGGAGATCATATATACAAGAAATTCACAATCCACCCATGGGCACACCAAAAATTCTAGAAGATTTTAAAAGAGGCAAACATCATTTTGGTTCCAGTAAACAAATGTAATTTAAAAAACCTCCTAAAAACCAACACACAAGTCAAAATTCTGCCAGGAAAAACAACCAGGCATTTATGAAATCGGTTGCAAAGACTGCAATATGAAATACATAGCAAAACAAAAAGAAATATTACCATACCATTTAAGGAACACATGAGAAATGTAAACTATAAACACAGGGAAAAATTGGTAATAGCAGACCATTTCTGGCAAAAGAACCACGAATTCCAAAAGGAACGAAAATTCTTGAAAGCTCTTCAAAAACCCATAGAATCAACAGTGTGGGAAAGTATATTCATAAACAAAAACAAGGAAAATTTGGTTAATTTTGATCTCCCATACAATAGTAACCTCATCACTAAGTTCATAAAATTGAGTGAGCAACATCTTAATACTATGTTGGGAAGCAGACATGCTGAAGATGAAGGCAACAGACTTTGAAACAGGCCCAAGTAAGTGGAAAAAAATTAGTGAAATTTTAGTTATTCCCTAAATAACAATTTGTTTATATTCACATAAATTAACATTTTTTTTCAAAATGGCGATTTTCTAACAAGATCATGGTAAAAAAAAATGGCTGAGTCTAACCTCTTGCAAGAACATTGGTAGTGATGAGCACCTTTTCCTTTCCTTCCCTAAAACGATCCAATACTGATATTCTCTGGTCAACAGTTAAGTCACCAGATAACAATGCCACTGCATGACCATCCTGAGACATCTTTTCAGCCAACCATGAAGCTGTCTTTCTAGTCTGGAATTAAAACATTAAAGAGTACCATTAATATGCCTGGAGCACCATATTAATATATCTATGCACAAGAATTTGCATTACTTTTCTCTAACCACAAAATATTTATATTACTGAAATCCAGACTATAAATGTTCTAAAAGTACCTAATGCATATTTACATATATTAAAGAAAAAAGCTTACAAGCATGCACTGACGTACACACAATTTTGCTCCTCAAAGTAGACAGTAAAACATATGTTACAAAATACTACAAGTCAGAATAAGAACACACCCATTTTAGATATTACTCAGAGGATGTATTTGAGTAGTTTCATATAAGGAATATATGCCTGTAAATGCTGTGCTGCCATGCTCTAGTACACTAAAACTATTACACAGTCTCGTTAAATTAAATGATATTCTGAGGAACAGATGTTATGCATCTTTCCTTCTCCTTGTATAAATTTGCTGTTAGTGACACAATAGCATGATATGATACTATACAACATGTATTGCCCAATAATAAATCAGAATTAATATACCATATAGCAATACAATGCTGCAAGAAACACCACAAAAGTTGTATTGGAGTTAAATTTTATCATAAGACATTGAGAGATTGTTGAAATGTTGCATATCTTTGATTTTAAAAAATGAATAATGCACAATGAAATTTACCAACAAGCGGAGACCTACAACTTATCCATGTATGCTGAGATTGTTTACCCACATCTCTTGTAGGATTCACAACAGCACACAATATAATATGCAAAGTAATCTCTTTAGCATTAAAATGTATATGTTTTAAGTTAGTGTATAAACCAAGTTAATTAAACACAAGCAATATTCTAAACTGCAGTTAACATAGCATTCTGTTCTGCAGAATTCATCTAATATGATGTGAGTATTTACTAACTTTAGTGCCTGCAGATGATAAAAGCCATTTACAGACAGTGTAGCACTTAAATCCCGACAAATTTAAACATTTTTGTAAACAAAATTTATTAGTAAAAAAAATCCTCTTGTATGTCAGTTGTGTGGCCTGTTCTGATTTAAATTACTCAATGTAACCCTCTCAGCCACAATGATTGCCCCCATCCTTGTTCTAAAAGTACTCACATGCTCTCTGTAAAACAGTGCTGTCTATAATGACAAATACTAATTTGATGCAGCTTTATAAAAATGCCACATTAGGGTGTTTGGATTTCTTAGCAACCCTTTCGACTATAATCCAAACATAATAGTTCAGGAGGTAATTGAGGGGCCAGAATTCTTTAGATCAGAACTTTTCCACATTATTCGACAACCAGTTTTGCACTAAATAGTTGTATGTGCCAGTGCACAATCTGCTGAAATACATATTGCCTCCCTGGGGCCACAGTTTTCATCCATGGTTTCAAAACACCTACATAAATTTCTTTTGTGACAGTTTCCCTTTCTAATAAAAATGCAGTGGCATGAGGTCACTCTCTGAACACAACACCGGCCGGAAATTTCATTCTAGCAATAACTGGGCCATCCTCAGGGTCTTGGGCAAGCCAGCGATCACTCCTTCAGTTGACCTTGGCATCACAGTAAAATATTTTTGTTAGAAAAGAATCTGATTCATCCTGCTAATTTGTTTTTCAACATATACAATGGTAGGTTGCAGGGAGCAATTCGCTTTATTCTGGCAACCTCACAGACCATCTGTATATCTTTTGTATACAATTTATAACATAAATTCTTCTCTGCAATCCAATGCATGGTTTGCTCATTGATGGCAATTTCCTTAAAGACTGCCCTGGATCCTCTGAAATAAATTCCTTAGCCCTTTCCATGTCACGAATGACATTCTTAACTGGTTAGTGAAACCTTCCTCAGACTTCTTGGAAGCATATGTTTAGCAACAATATCATGTACAGATGATCTTGGGTCCCTGAATTATTTCAATTGCCAAATGCCAAGCACAAAAGACTTTCTCACTCGTTCAAAATAATAACTTGCCCATTTGGAAATTATAACTGCTTACTAGAAGCATGTGGCTTTCATAAATGCCAACAACAATAAAAACGATGATGATGATGATGATGATGATGATGATAATAATAATAATAATAATAATAATAATAACAATATGCACGTTCATACTCTTTTAACAGAGGCACTGGTGAAATGATAAAAAATTCAAACACTTAAAAAAAATCTTTTTGTGCATATTATAATAGTTGAACTTTCTTATTTTTAGCTGCTCATTTTGTTCTTTGGACAATTTTAATGATCATACACAAGAACATGATTTTTTTTTTAAAATTTTTATGATGTATATTCTGTGAAACCAATATACAGTTACACTATGGTCTTAAATATAATAATAAACAGAACTGTTCACATTCATGAGAGAGCAGTAGTTTCTTATCTAGAAAAATTAACTAATATCCTAAAAGATGTATTCATTTTAACTTCTTTGTAAAATAATACATAAAGTGAGTTGTTTTTGTTTTGTTGTAATTTTGTATTAATTTATTTTGTTTAAGCAACTTATAACTTACACAGAACAGACTGATTGACTGACCATAATTGTTAGTGACGATGAGTTTAGTGTCATATGCCTAAAGAATAAATTTACAGGTTATATTATAGGGTAAATCATTAACATACATTAGAAACAGGAATGGTTCAAGGACAGATCCTTGAGGTACTATGGTGCTGACTTTTAACAGATTTTGTTTTTAATGCAAGTAATTCTTACCTATTGCACAGATTAAAGCTAGTTCAATACCATTAATTTTATGGTAATTAAGAAATAAAAAGGTCTGGAGATACTGTATTAGAGGCTTTACTTAGATCTAACCTGTATTATTTTAAATGGAGCATCTTTGGAGCAGTTTAATTCTCGAAAATAAATGACATAGTTCATACCTTTAGTTAACATTCGATACTGTATCCCACACTAAAGTATTCAACATGTTCACACTAACTCCATTTAACTTAAAAAATTAATCTGATATAGTTGAAAAACTTAAAAATAGCAGAATTGCAATGGGAAATGTATTGGTGTCATTTGATTTAAAAGCCTTATCCCCGAGCATACCAATACATTAATATTTGCACTCAACAAAACTTCTTCAGTTTTAACCATAAATATTATCCACAAGTTTTGGGCCTAACAATGGGAAACCCTCGTCTCAGTTTCTAGCAGATTTATTCATAAGCTCCTTTGAAATACATACCACCAAATCCTTCCCTTTAATTTTCAAGACACGGTATAGATAGTGGATGACATATTTGCAATAATACTGAAAAAACATCCAACAGATGTCTGAAACTTCTTAATTTACAAAATAAATTTACACAGTTTACCATAGAAGAGAAAAATGGTTGGCTCCCATTCCTATATATAAAAATTATAAGAAATGGGGATACACTGAACTTGGAATCCATAGAAAAAAAGACACATAGAGAAAATTACATAAAAAATAACAGTCGTAACTCCACATAAATATGCAATGTTTTAAAGCTTGGCACATAGAATAATTAATATCCCAATTACAGAAAGATAGTACAAAATGGAATACCTACAAATAATTAATACAGCAATAACCAATGGTTTGAACAAAGAAACAGTAATAAAAATTATCAATAAATCTATAAAAGAAGTTTAAAAACTGCAGAACATCAAAGAAAGATACAAATTCAAAAGTTTCATGTAACTTACTGCAACAAGAGGATATTCAAAGAACATGGGATAATTATAAATATAATTAATCTGTTGTCTAACACACTCTTATGTTTCACTTACTTTTAAATATGGTGGGACTGGTTTCGAAGAGACATCCTCTCCATCTTCAACCAACTTGACGACTGATATGAGAAACTAACATCTATGAGGACCTGTGGCTCCATCCTGGTGGCGTTTTTTTCTTTATAAACTGGAAATTGGTATTACATTCTCCTATAATGTTGAAATTCATAAGATGATCCCTATGTTTATGAATGTAAATCTTCTCCCATGTGTCTAATTCTATACACCCGTGTGCTTCTTTTAGTAACTTTATTTCTCTCTTGATGTTGTGATTATCTTTCCAAAAATGGTGTGCCGCTATCAATCTGTTTGTGCTTAACATTCCAATGTTCCTTTTAGTTTTTCCAACTTATATCTTATCACATTCTTTACATGTTATTTTGTAGATGGCTGAATTTTTCTCATGTGGAATGTTATTAAAACTGTTGTCCACTAAAGCATTTTTCAGAGTGTATCCGTTAACAGGTGCCAATTTAATGTTAACACCTTTAAATTTTTTTTTGGAATTTATTCATAGCTACTGGATGATAGGTGAATTTTTAAAAACCGGTCTCTATTTTTCAGTTAATAGTGTGGTCGTATTCTTGATCAATTTCTTCTTTAGGAATCTACTAAGTTTTTTGTTTACTAAATTTTTGCTAAAACCATTTATAATGGCAATCTCCTGTATCTTCTCAAATTCTTTTTTGTACTCCTCTTTACTGATTGGTAAACTCACCAGTCTATGTGTTAAGCTGTTGAAAATTGAGTGCTTGTGAGCTATGGGGTTAAACCCATTTGATTTTATACAGTTATCTGTGTGCATATCCTTTCTATAGATTCCAAATTCTAAATTTCCATGATTATTATTAATTTTTATATCTAAAAACGACAACATTCCCTTAGTTTCTGTTTCCATTGTGAAGGATATATTCCTATTTTGTATATTTAAAAGCTTCAAAGCATCTTCAACAAATTCTTTTTTCACTATACTAAAAATGTCATCAACATATCTATACCAGCATTTAAAATAATGTGCGAAGGCGGAAATTATGTGAGTTTTGAATGTACTCATAAATAAATCTGGCAGAAAGGGGAACAAAGGATTTCCCATTGTGAGTCCTGTTTTCTGTTTATAGACCTCTCCTGCAAATGTAAAATATGACTGGTTTATACAAACGTTAGTAAGGTGGATGTATTCTTTCCTGTGAGTTTCATTAATTCCTATCTCCTTTAACCATTCATTCAAAAATGATAAAAGCTTGTCAGTTGGAATACTTGGGAACAAAGATACTATGTCGAAAGACACTAAAATATCAGAGGGTAGAACTTTAAAATCTTTTATTTTTTCTATTAACTGGAATGAGTTTATGCTTCTACTTTGAAACCTTGGTAGAGCTGTAAATCTGTCTGTAAGCCATTTTGTTAGAAAGTATGCAGGGGTATTTATATTATTAATGATGGGTGTCATGCCCTTTCCCAGTTTATGGATTTTAGGTAACCCATATATTCTGGCTGTATTAGGATTGTTTTGCTTTAAACTATGTTTTTTTATGTCTGGTATTTAAGTGCAAGTTTGTATAGCTTCATTCACTGTTTTTGTGCATTCTTTCAATGGGTCAAATTTGACATTGGGCATATTCTTTTTTGTTTAACAACTGTAACATTCTGTCAGTGTAATCATCTTTGTCCAATATTACTATTTTATTCCCTTTATCAGCCTTTTTGTAAATAAATCCTTTTCCTTTGGGTGATGTAATAATGTTACTGTAATTGGTTTCATTTTGTTAATGAAACCAAATAGAAGAAGATTTACATTCATAAACATAGGGATCATCTTATGCATTTCGACATTATAGGAGAATGTAATACCAATTTCCAGTTTATAAAGAAAAAAACACCAACAAGACGGAGCCACAGGTCCTCATAGATGTTAGTTTCTCATACCAGTCGTCAAGTTGGTTGAAGATGGAGAGGATGTCTCTTCGAAACCGGTCCCACCATATTTAAAAGTAAGTGAAGCATAAGAGTGTGTTAGACGACAGATTAATTATATTTACATTTAACAAGCTTCACTGTGTAAGTTTCTAAAGAATTTTTTAAAAATGTCTTATTTGTCAAAAGTTCTTAAATGAACATGGGATAATGTTAGCTCCAAAGAACAAATATAATATCAAAAATTTATTAGGTTGCACAGTAAAAGACACCATATCAGAGAACAGAAATAATACCACCACGGGTGGCAGAGGGTCATTAAGGCTGAGCAGGAGATCTGGGTTTCGAATTCTGCCAGGACCATCCTTCCTGACTGAGGCTTTTTCCATGTTTTCCACAGTCGGCAAATGCCGGGGAGGTGCCCTAAACATAGACCTGGAACGACTCCTTCCTTAAAAATAAATCCTATCCCAATATATCATTTCATTTCATGTATCATCAGTGTCCATTACCTGTAGTGCCTCTGTAGCAAAAACTGGCATCAAACACTATTCATTTTTTTTAGAACAGAAATCAGGAATTTTGAAATCAAATGTGCAGTTTCTGATAAGATACATCAGAAAAAAAAAGAGAAATTTGGAAATTCTGGGGGTGGGGAACACTTTAGGAACATTCATTTTAAACAGTTTGATAAATCAGCAATAGCTGCTCACTTCTGGACCCAAAATCATGAAATTAAACCAGAGGCTAAGTTGCTGAAAAAACTTAACAACCTAATGGAGCTATCCATTTGGGAAAAGATTTTCATCTTAAAAAATAAGAAAAGCTTAACGAACTTTGATTTTCTACCCATGGCTGAAATCAGAAGTTCTTACTAGAACCATCAGATACCACCACAGAAGCACCTTGAAATCTAGCCACCAATTCGAGTAGTTGGTTAACAGCCATGTCCTAGTATTATGTAAGTTCAGTGGAGTTAGTGTGAGCATGTTGAATACATTAGTGTAGGATATATTATCACTCCATTGTCTACAGTTTTGTAAGAACAATTTATTTAATCAGATACTATTCTTTTATCTTCATCTTATATTAAATGTCATCCATATTTTTAATGTCATAAAACGTCACTAATTTTTTATAAAATATTCCTTAAGGGTATCAGGAATGTTACAAAAGAACATAAATTTATTTAAAACATATCTTTTAAACAAGAAAGTTATTTTAAAAAATGTATGGAACTAACACAGTGAAGCCAAGTAATATGAATAAATTCATGTGACCGTTGGCCAAAGATGAAGACAAAGGTCTTCAAAACCGGTCCCAAATATCACACAAGTAAGTGAAGCAATGAGTGTTTAGTATGACATATATAACATGAATTTATTCATATAAATTTATTTGTTACTTCCAATCAGGAGGTTTGGTTGGGGAGGTCTACCATTATGATACATTTCAGGGTATGAATGAATTCCCAGTTAATAGGCCAAAATTTCAATGATTTAGAATCATTTTTTGCCTTCAAAATTTTCTGAAACTCTTTACAAAACTATTATCAAATATGTTGATTTCAAATTTATTGTCAGATGATTCTTCCATTTAAATGGAATTATATGTTCAAAATTCATTATTTTCAGTGCAGCATGTCAGTAATAAAAGCACAAAAATCTTGCTTAATTCTTTGAAACAAAAGAAAACACATGCATAAAGGAATAGTTACATTAATGGTTTTGGTTAGGCTTGGCAAATATAACTATGATGTCATGAAGTGATACAAGATCCCAATTAAATTTGAACATAGGGTAGAAGTATCACACAAGACATAATTGTGTGATTTGAAATATTGAATTATCTCAGAAGTAATAGAACTTAAACAGTTGATAATCCTTCCCCTATATATCTGATGTAATTAAACTATTAAATAAATAAATAAATGAGCTATATTACATTAAACAAGCAAGCAATTATTTTTCATCTAATATGTAGATTATCCTAATCTTATATCTTAGTCTAAATCCTCTTCCTGAGGATTCTACTAGGACTGGATAAAAAGTAGTGGCATCACTGGTCGCATCCTTGTTAATAATAGGGTTGCGTGGACCCGGGAATGTTCGATGATTTTCAGCAATGAGTGGCGACAGATGTTCAGTTATTCAGTAATGTACTGCAGTGTAATGAAGTAGAGATAGTGCAAGCACTCTAACAAAATGTTTTCAAAACAGGAACAAATGAAGTTGCACAAGGTCATGGTGCTCAGGTTTGTTATCAGAAATTACTTGAAACATATGGTGATGCAGTATTGCCATATTGCTAAGATGGATGAAAATGTTTCATGCAGGCAGTATGCTGTTCAGGACAATCCTCATTCAGGACTACCCTAAATTTACAACTACACAATTCAGCTCCTTGCTTCCTTTTGGATGTTGATAGTTGATGGATTGTGTGTGAATTAGCTGCAGCAGTAGGCATATGTCACAAAACCTTACTCCATATTCTGTAAGACATTCTTGAGTTCACAAAATTTCAGCACATTGGATACTCATGTTATCATGTATGCTCAACAATTACATAGAATTTGCTGAACTGTTATTAGAGAGTAAGTGATGAAATCCTTCTGAGATCCTCACTATGGACAAATCCTGGGCTTGTTCAAACACACCATACTTGAAATGGCACTAAAATGAATGGAAACATCCCAGCTCTCTTCATCCAAAGGTAGTGCATTCTGAACATGGTGTGAAGGTGAGGATCATTGCGGTTTATGACATTTATGATGTCATACTGCACCATGCTGTGCCTGAAAGGCAAAGGGTACATGCTGCATATTATCAATTTCTTAGAACACCACCTTCTTCCAGCACTAAGGAGAAGGTGACAACACTTGCTGGCAGTCAAACCCATCATTCTTCATTATAATGCAAGATGTCACACTGCTAATACTGTTACAAATCCCCTAGTCAATGGAATTAGGAGATACTGGAACATCCACTTACTCACCCAATATGAGTCTGAGTGACTATGATCTCTATGCAAAAATGAAAGAACCACTTCAAGGGAGGCATTTCGCCACATTAAATGCCATTAACAATGCTGTAGAGCAATCACTTCATGATATTAACACAGATATACATACATGGCAGCAGATTACATTTAAGAAATGACCTAGCTTTCATCTGATAATAAAGCCCACTAGATATTATGGAACTGTTGCCAATAATTTTTATCCAACCTATGTATTTATATTTTTATAGGATTATGGTTACTATAAAGCAATTAGGTTAAAATATGGATGCATTACCAGTCATGAGTGGATAAGGGTTATTCAAATTTGCAAAAATTAATTTTAGTGATTTTTAAGTTAGATGACCATCCTCAGAAAATAATAATATGGAGTTGCTTTCTCCAGATATATTCTACAATGTTAATATATTATTCCACATCTGCATACATTTATCATTAATGTTACTATTGTTACAAATGTTATTTATTATAACAGATTCTACATTGTAATTAAAGGAAAAGAAATAAAAATTATTATTTACTAAATTTGTTATATAGTGTGCCAAATGTTAAAATACAATAATCTCTTTTGAGTCAAGCTATTTAGAACACACTTTTTGGCTTCACTTACTGGAGACTTACTCCAGACAAGTTTCTTGGACCCTCATCCACTTCCTCTGCTGTTAAATGATTGTTGGATCATTCGTAGAAGTTAGTTTGGTAGGTAGCTGGGTCAACTCTGGTGGTTTTATGATAAACTTGAATAAAAAGCTGCTTCTGGAATATCACAATTCATTAAATTTTGCTCATTTTTTATGTAAATCCTTTCCCACATGTTTAATTCTTTTACTTGTTGAACTGTTTTAATAACAATACCTTGTCTTATTTCATGGTTTTCATTCCCAAAAATGTGCTGCCACTGCTGGTTTTTCTATTTGTTTGTAACAGATTTTCTCCAATGTTCCTTCAATGCATTGTCTACATTTTTCTTTGTTTTTCATAAGCAGATTTTTTCATATTCCTGACAATTAGTACAGTAAATTATAGGCTTTTTCTCTTTTTGGGTATGGAATCTGTTTTATTTAATTTCAATAATTTTTTTTTATACTGTATCAGTTTGGAGGTACTAAGATGATACTGTATTGCTTGAAAATTTTTTGAAATTTCTTATTGACTGATGGGTGATATGTGAACTTTTTAAACATTTTTCCCCTGTTAAATCACTCAAAAATGTAATTTGTTTAATCCTTTTTTGTTTATGGAAATTTTTCCCCTTCCCCCCTTTTTTTAATAATCTGTTTGTCATGCTGTTGAATGTAGCTTCTTTATGTGATCTAGCCTCTTAGCCAACATATTCATGAGCTATTTTGAGATACACATCACTAAGGCTTTCCCACATTTTGCACAGACATGTAAATAATATATTGGCCATAATAAAGCAAAAAACATGTGGAAGAGGGATTAAAACTTTTAAACATACAAGAGCTTACAATTAAGTTCATTGTCAAACTGAAATGGAAAATATACTGCCATTTTTAGATCTGAAGATAATAATATATAACAAAGCCCATGGTTTCAATCCTAGATCACATAAAGCAGCAACATTAAACAGTATGACATACAGACTAGTAAATATACAGCTGAACAAAGAAGAATACATGAAAGAATATCTACACATAATAGAAGCTGCTAAATCAAATGGATTCAGCAAACAAATGTTTAACAAAAATATTAAAAAATTCCAGAAATAAAAAATTATTAAACAAATCAAAACTTTGAGTGATTTAGCAAGGGAAATAACATTTAAAAAGTTCACATATCACCCATCAGCCAATACGAAATTTTCAAAAAATTTCAAGCACACAATAACATCTTAGCACCTCAAAATCGACACAGTGTAAAAAATTTATTGAAATTAAATAAAACAGATTCCAGGTCAAAAATGAGAAAGTATCTGGCATATACCAGATTAATTTTAGGATTGTGAAGAAATCTATGTAGGAAATATAAAAGGGAAATATAGCCATTAAGGTTAAAGAAACATTGGAGAAACATCCATTACTAACAAAAAAATCCATGGTGGCAGCACAATTTTTGGAATAAAAACCATGAATTAGAAAAAGGCATCGTTACGATCAAAAGAATCAAAAGAATTAAACATACAGGAGTGAATCATACAACTGAATCATACAATATCAATTAATATAGGAGTGGATTTACATAAAAAATTAGCAAAAGTTAATGAATTTTTAAATCCCAGAAGCACAGTTCTTTATTCATGTTTATCACAAGATCACTGGAGTCAACTCAGATATCTACCAAACCAACTTCTATGAATGATCCAACAGCTGAGGATGTGGATGAGGGTACATGAAACATGTCCCGAGTAAATCTCCAGTAAGTGAAGCCAAAACAACCGTTCTAAATTCTTTGACTCAGAAGAGATTATTAATGCATGTTTCACTATGTTAGATTCCAAATTGAAATTATACTTAAAACAAAAAATTAACTTACATGACAGAAAATCATAGCCTGGCCTATAGTGATCACACCGTAGATATTAGAGATTGCTGCATATTTATCATCCAAACTGCGACACATGACATAATATTGTTTGATATTATTTAAGCTTTCTTCTTCACGTTTCAAGCGGATTATCACTGGATTTGACACTATGCCCTCTGCAAACTCCATTACATCTTGTTCATATGTTGCTGAGAAGAACATCATTTGGCAGTTTAAGGGTAGCTGCCTGCATTTACAAAGCATTTAATTATACAAATGTCAATAGCATTCTTAATAGTTATGGTAAAGTAATATTTCACATGTCAAAGAGTAATAATGAAATTATTAAAGAAATTAGTAAGCAGTATATATCTCGTTCAGTATGCCATGCAAATTGAAATATGTGTAATTACTTATTTAATTTAAAATAATTATTTTCATTTCATTTTAAAATACATTTATACTTCATGCTACATAAAACATGAGTCTGACACTAGTAGTGGAGAAAGACAGATGTGTTTACTGGATGCTCTGTGTAAGGATGGGTGATGATTTGGAAGCTTATTGGACGAAAATAGGTTGTTTTGGAAGAAGAAAAATGTAGAGTAAAGGAATTGGCAGAGGGGGCAATTCTACAGACCAACAGTTATTACCATGGTGATAATGGCGATGCTCATTATTGGTGGAGTAGAAGTAAACCTTGTCCAAGAGATTTGGAGCACGTGATGATTTTACTGAGAATTACAACAGAGGAAGTGGGTAAATTGAAGAAAATGGAAAAGAAGCTGTAGTACAAAAATTGATACCAACACTGAACAAGTAAAACTGGTCTTGCAAGTGCTAAAGGAAATAATGAATACAGAAGTTATAGTATGTTAAGAACAGATGGAAAAAATCATTAGAAGATGGGAAGAAGGACAAAGAAACTAAATGTTATCTTTTTGGAGTGGAAAAAGATAAAAGTAGAAGATTAAAACAGATTGTGGAAGAAATTTTTAAAGTAAATTATTGGTTGGATGGAAAATAGTAGATTTTTACAGAATTGGAAAAAGAAGGGAAAACCTAGGCCAATCATAATGAAAGTAGTAACAATGAATTTGAAATGGCAGATATTAAACAGTGCTAGAAAACTGAAGGGGATGAAAATTTATATGAAACAGGATTATGATGAAGAGAACAAAAAATATAAACACATTATTTCACAAAATGAAGGAAACTAGAGCTAATGGAAAAAGTGCATTTGTCAAATGATTATATCTATATGTCAATGGAAACAGATACAAAATAGATCAACAACAAACTGCAAAAGAAGCAATGTTATGTGATGAAATAGCAGATAATTAGCATGGGAAAGAAACAAGAGGAAGCCAACACACACTGTAAGATGATGCGAATGTAGGAAAAGAAAGAGAATATCATCATGCACAAAGAGCAGCTATGGAGGGGGAAGCAGATAGTTGTGTGACATCACATAAAATGGATTACTCTCTGGACAAGAAAGAGAGGTAGGAAATAGTGGCCTTGGATACAGCTGGAAAACTAAACTGCTGAACAAAGGAGGACTGGCCATTGTGTCAACACTGAAAGGCAGTATTTTAGAGATTAGAGATGACCTGGAAAATATGGATACAAAGGAAAGAGTAATTAAATGCTCAAAGTAAAATTGCAAAGGTTTAAACCCGTGACAAGATCGAGTTCAGAGAATAGATATCAAAGTGATATCTTGAAATGAAGAAGGTTTAAAAAATAAAATAATAGGTGGTGAAGATTTTGAGATATTAAAATTAGGGATCTGGTGGTGGTGGTTGAGACATGGATTGATGAAGAAAAGATAGAGATGGGTGATTTTCTCATGAAGGTGTTTTGAGCATTTTAAAATATTTTATCTACTGGAGATGGGTGATTTTGTTTATATAGGGAGAAGTGCCAGTAGAAGAAGGATAAAGGGAGAGCTTCGGTTAGGTTGGATGTGTTTAAGAAGAGCAGAGAATTATATGTGAGTGAGAAATGGTGGGATCAAAATTACAAGTTTTGTGGCTAAGACTTAATAAAATAAAATATGATGAAGCTAAGCTAAGCTTTGGGGGTTATACAAGGGGTATTCTAATTCTCGGCCTGACTCAAGAGATGTCATGAAGATGGCCAAATTACTATGATAGTTAAGCACCATCTTTTAGATGGCACACTATAAAGTTTCAGATGCTTGTAGTCACTTGTTTGTGATGATTGTGTAAACAAAATAGTTAACACATTTTTTACAAAATGGATAAAAACTGAAATTATGAGCTGTTAAAAAGTACTTCATTTTGAAGGCTTTAACTGAACAGAAATACAAAAGGAGTTAGATTCCACATTAAAGAATTTTTCCCCTTTGATTTCAATGGTTAAAAAGTGGGCTGCTGAATTTAAGTATGGTCATATATCCATTCAGATAATGAGCACTCAGGGATTTCCAAGACTGCTATGACTGACAAGATGGTAAGAAAATACCCATATTCAATGATCAGCAACTGAAGATGTGCAAGTTGGCTATTATTGCAAAGACCTGGATAGGCCATGACCAATACATTTTACATGAAGGTTTAGGTATGAGAAAGCTTTCCACTAGAGGTGCTGCATTTGTAAATAGACCAAAAACGCATTTGAACGAACATTACTCAAGAGTGTTTAGACTTGTTTAAATGTAATTCCAGTAAGTTTCTATGAGATTTTACTACATCAAGGAGCAGTTCAAAAAGTGGGTGGTAACAGGTGAAAGTGCACCAAAGAAAGCAAAAATGGTTCCACCTGCAGGAAAAGTCATGGCTATGGTATTCTGGGATTCTCATGGTGTGGTGCTCGTAGACTACTGCCTGAAGAACAAACCATCACCAGGGAGAATTATACTTCACTTCTGGACCAATTTAAGGATGCTGTTCAGGCTACACATCCACATGTAAAAAAGAAAGTTTTCTTTCATCACTATGCGCCTTCATACATGTCTGGGATTCTTGTTGCAAAACTGCATGACCTTCGCTTCCAAGTGCTTCCACATCCATCATATTTGCCGGATTTGACTCCCAGCGATTAATTTTGTTCCCAAACCTGAAGAAATAGCTGGGTGGACAAAAGTTCACATCAAATGATGATGTTGAAGCTGAAACAGATGCTTATTTTTCAAGTTGGACAAATCTTATTTGTTTAGTACAACATATATCACATGATTTTATTTATAAATCTTATTTTACTAAGGATATTAAAAAATTGGAAATCTGTTGGACTAAAAGTGTTGATTTACAATGTGACCATGCTATAAATAAACAAATAAAGAATAAAAACATTTCTCTTAAACTTTGTGTTTTCTTGGCCAAACCAGGAACTTTTAGAATGTTCCCTGTATATTATACACCAGAAAATATCAGATATTTATGATGAAAGGTTATTAAAAAATGGGAAAGCATATGGAGGAGGTAAACAGAAAATACCCAAGTAGAGAATTAATATTATTGGAAGATTTGAATGCAAGAACAGGGAAAGAGAAATTTAAGTAGGTGGAAGTGGAGGGTGGAGTGATATTTCAATTGTGAGAGGAAAAGTAGAGATAAGATTTGTAATAAAGAAGGTAAAAAGCTATTAAAACATATTTTTTAAAAAGAAACTTATTTTAAAAAATATGTGGAACTAACACAGTGAAGCCAAGTCATATAAATAAAAACATGTGATATATATGTCATACTAAACACTCTTATTGCTTCACTTAGTTGTGTGATATTTGGAACCGGTTTTGAAGACTTTTGTCTTCATCTTTGGCCAAGGGTACAACTGGTTGGATAATCCAATGGCTCTGTAGAGATGAAGCGCCACCCTGGTGGTATTTTTATGTATTTAAAATTGGTGTTTTCTATGTTTGGAATATCAAAGTTCATTAATCAATCTCTGTATTTATGAGTGTACATTTGTTCCCAAGTATCCAATTCTATATGTCCCTCAGTCTCTCTTAATAAATCCACCTTCTTCACAATCTCATGGTTTTTGTCCAAAAATGATATGCCACAGCTGATCTATCTGTCTGTTTATATTTTATGTTCCTGAAATGCTCTTCTAAACATGTGCCTATATTACTCTTTGTTTTTCCAATATAGAGAAACATCAGTTTTCTTGAAGTGGCAAATGATACAACCTGTAGTAGAGCTATTCTCAGTGCCTTGAAAGATTACAACATCAAATTTGATAACATACTAGGTTGGCTGCTTTTGAGCAGAAAGTGATAGCATTTATCTCCACGGTTTAATCTTTTCACAATCTGCACATGTTATTCCGTAAATACCTGCATTTTCTCTTGTGGGGTTTTTACAGCCATTTTATCTTTCAAGATGTCTCCTAAATTAAATCTGTTGATGGGTGCTAATTTTACATTGAAACCTTTAAAACTATTTTGAAATTTTTCATTGCTTTTGGATATGTACATTTTTTAAAATTTGGTTTTCCTACATCTACTGATAATGTGGTGGTATCCCTGATAAATTTTTTCCTTTTAAATTTTTCCACCTTTTTATGTACCAGATCTTTATTAAAACTATTTAAAATTGTCATTTTTTCTATTTTAGTGCATTCTTTTTTAAACTCTACTTAACTAATTGGTAAGTTAACCTAACGATATGTTAAGTTGTTAAAAACGGCATGTTTGTGTGTTAAAGGGATAAAACCATCTACCTTGATGTGATTATTTGTATATGTTTCTGCTCAGATTCTCATGATTCTTCATAATTTTAACATCTAAAAATAGTAACATGCTATCATTTTCTGTTTCATGTGTAAAAGAAATGTTGGTTTTGTATATACAGTAGTTTTAAGGCATCATCAATCATATTTTTGTTTACTATAGAAAAAATGTCATTTACATATCTGTACCAAATTTTAAAAAAAGTGTGGGAAGGCAGAAGTAATTTGCATTTCAAATCTACTCATGAAGAGATTTGCCATAAAAGGTGATAAAGGACTACTCATAGTAAGTCCTGCTTGTTGTTTATAAAATGCTCCTATACATGTAAAAACCGATTGATTTATGCAAATTTTTGTGAGGTTAATATATTTCTTTTTATGTATCTCATTAATTCGAATTTCATTTAACCATTCACCTAAATAAGTAAAAAAAGTTTTTCTTTTGGATACTTGGAAACAGTGATGCTACATCAAAAGAAATGAATATGTTCGATGGTAATAACTTAATGTTCTTGATCTTCTCTATTAGTTAAAATGAGTTCTTTATGCTATTAAATTTATCAACCAACCATTTTGCTAAAAGATATGACAGGGTATTGATATTATTGATAATAGGTCACATACTTTTTTCAGGTTTGTGAATTTTAAGTAAACCATATATCATGAGTAGTCGGAAGCTTTCATAGCCGGAGCCAGATTTATAACTAGAAGTTTCTTCCGGACTTAGGAGCCGTGGTCTGTTGGAGCTAAGGAGCAAACGTTTCATTCCCACCTGCGGAGGACATCTGCAGTGGCATGGTCTGAGGCTTCTGGGTGAAGGTCCTGGCACGACTGAAATGCCAGCTGGAGGTGTTATATTTATATACGAACAGCTCGAAGACGATTGGTTCTGCTGGAGCGGGGTTTATCGGAGGGCGGGGCATCTCCCCTCTGATCGGTGATTGGTTCGTGTGAATTTTGCGAGTGTGGGCTTGTTTTATATGCTCTAATATCGGATGCCAGGTTTTGCTCAGTTTGAGAGCCTCTCCCTTTCTGTTGAAATTATTAGGGTGCTTGTAGATTTCTATTGCTTCGCGTTGTAATCTAGCATGGTAGTATGGTACTGAAGAGAGAACAGATGTTTCATTATATTGGATAGCGTGTTCTCCGTCTGCCCACATTACATGTTCTGTGACCACGGACTTGTCCGGATGGCCCAGACGGCAGCATGTCTTGTGTTCGGAGATCCACACTTCGTTGAGTGGTGCCTATGCATACAGCACCGCAGGAACAAGGAATCCGGTAGGCGCCGGCAGAAATTGTATTGATTTGTCTGGTAGGCTTGAAAATGGTTTTGACGTTGTAGCGTTTGAGTAGGCGTCCAATTCTGTCAGTGACCTTGTTGAAGTACGGCAGGAAAGCAATACCATTGCTCCTGGGCGAATCATGTATGGCCGGGTGGTGTGTGGATGGGCGTATTGCTCTGCGTACTTCTTGTGCTGTGTAACCATTTGAAAATAGATCCCGTTCCAGATGCCGGAGTTCCTGTTGCAAAGAGTCAGGCTCGCAGATGCGAGCAGCACGGTCAGAGAGGGTCTTTATCATTGCGCGTTTCTGCTTCGGATGATGGTTGGAATTTTTGTTCAGATACCAGGTGGTGTGGGTGGGTTTGCGGTAAACTATGTGTCCCAGCTTCCCATCTGGTTTTTTGGTAACCAGAACATCCAAGAAAGCTAGCTGGCCATTTTTCTCTTTCTCAATGGTGAACTGGATGATACTGTTGAGATGCTGAAGGAAACCATCAAGGGTTGAGTCTCCGTGACTACATACGATGAAAGTGTCACTCACATAGCGGTACCATATGGACGGTTTGAGAGCTGCAGAAC
The DNA here is from genome assembly GCA_030762175.1 of Metallyticus violacea. Taxonomy (NCBI): domain Eukaryota; kingdom Metazoa; phylum Arthropoda; class Insecta; order Mantodea; family Metallyticidae; genus Metallyticus; species Metallyticus violacea. The sequence goes on from CM060841.1 coordinate 48,848,747, forward strand.
TCAGAGCCAAAGACTCGAAGGACTCCATGAAGAAATTTGCAATAACTGGGCTGAGTGGGCTGCCCATAGCAACCCCGTCTATTTGTTCGAAGAAATTCTGGTCCTACTGAAAGTAAGTAGTAATGAGTATGTGATGAAACAGTGCTAGCTAATATGTCATCTGGAAAGAGCTCTTTCAGCTGTGTGATGGCGTCACTTACAGGAACCATGGTAAAGAGGGAGACGACATCGAAGCTCACGAGGACATCTTGAGGTTGCAATGTGATGGTCTGTAGTTTCTGTATGAAGTGATGTGAGTCCTTGATGAAAGTGTCAGTGGAGCCGATATGAGGTTGCAATAAATTAGCTAAATACTTGGCGACCGTGTAGGTAGGGGACCCAATTCCGCTGACAATGGGTCGTAATGGTACCTCTGCTTTATGTATCTTGGGCAGACCATAGAGTCTAGGAGGTTGAGCTTCAGATTTAGTGATGCGGCGTTTGTCCTCAGGTGATATGGATGACGTTTTAAGGAGACTGTTGGTTTTCCGTAAAATACGAGATGTAGTATCACATTGCAGTTTTCGGTAAGTGTCAGGCTGTAGTAGTTCTGAGATCTTGTTGTGATAGTTACGGCGGTTCAGGAGGACAGCATTGCCCTTATCTGCAGAGCAGACAATTATGTCCGTGTTGGCTTTGAGTCTCTTGAAGCCTGTTCTTTCTTGGTGTGTCAGGTTGCTTTTTTGGGTGTTTGGCATGTTTGAGAATTCTGGCGGATTCTTGTCGTATTTCTTCTGCAGCAGGAGCTGGAAGGGCGCATATCCCAGATTCAATGCTGGAAATAATATCCTCCACCGGCAAGGAAGGTGGGATCACCGCATAATTGCCTCCTTTTGCAAGTAGTGAAGTTTCTGTAGGTGAAAGCTCATGATCAGATAAATTCACAACTGTGCGACTAGTGCCCATCGAAGTGTCTACCTTACTGGTGGCCAAAAGGCCGTCAAATTTCTTCTTATTTATCATCGTAGTACTGTCTGTGTTGTGAAGCATGGAAATATATGTGATCCTATCTGCATGGTCCCAGTCTTGTTTATTGAGAGAGTTGCTCAGCCGGAGATGTAAGCAAGGAGAGAAGCTGAGTGTTGTTGGCAGCAAGTTCACGGCGAGTTTGATGTATGCATTCCCGGAGCATGGAACGCTCCGCACGATTGTAGATAAGGTGTACAGTAGGGGTGTGGAAGCAGCGCTTTTGTTGTAGAAATCTGGGGATAATTCCCATGTCCCGACAACGTAGAAGGAAGGTGAGAGAGCAGAGAAGAGATGATTTTTGCTTGCGCAGTATTTCCAGTCGATGAATCAGTCGGTATATCTCCTCCCCATAGAGGCGAGTCATGAGTAGTCGGAAGCTTTCACGGCCGGAGTCAGACTTATAACTAGAAGTTTCTTCCGGGCTTAGGAGCCGTGGTCTTTTGGAGCTAAAGAGTCCAAACGTTTCATCCCCACCTGCAGAGGACATCTTCAGTGGCACGGTCTGAGTCTTCTGGGCGAAGGTCCTGGTACGACTGAAATGCCAGCTGGAGGTGTTATATTTATATGATACACAATACACCAGTCGTTTAACAGTTGACAATGTAAGCAAAGGTCTCGCGAAACATGTCCTGAATTTTTTTAATTTTGAAAATGAAATGTTAATATTATTTTATCATTGTATCAATAAATTTGAAATGTTTTTAACTCAAGAGTGCTTTATAACAAATTATTTGAGGAAATCACTCAAATTTCACTAGTTTTATTCCACTTATTTGCCTTTGAAAATACTAAACTATTCAAATCTTATCAAGAGTGCTTAACTGTTCATTGGAAGTGAAGCCACAGAAATGTTTTTAGCATTTTAAAATATTTTATATACTGGAGATTTTATACTGGTTTTCACTGTGTTGATTCCTGAAATTTTAAAATTGAAAAGGAACATTATATCTTAAAGAATTCAGGAATAACAAGGAAGCATGTGTTATGTGCGGGGAAATAAAAGTGGCATACCATTGTTTGTTGCAGCATAGGGAAACTAGTAAATGGAGCCGTGGAGAGATGTCATTTGGGGTCCAAATTGGTATAAAATGGAAAGAAATATTGTAGCTATAAAAATGCTGACAGCTAGAGGAAGGGGAGAGAAGTAGGCTTATGGCTGAATATTTAGGAAGAATACAAGAGAAATGGATTAGGAAAGTTAAGAAGGAAATGGGATGGATTTAAGCCTAAAATGGAGACCAAATACATGTCAATGACCACAAAGTCATGATATGTTAGGGTTCAACAGTATATTATGTTAGTCTCAAAAGTGAAGAATTGTATATAATTTGTAACACTTTTGTATATTGTTTCATTAGTTAAAGAATTCATTTCTAGTTAGCATTGATTTTTATTAGTGATTTTTAGTTACTTGAAAACAGATATGGATATTAGAAGGAAATGAGCAAAGTCTTCTGGGTATTCCAGTGGGCACTACTGTAAACCGAAGATTGAGGCTCAGTCTTTTGTTATGGTTAGGTATTGATTTGCAGTTAAAAGATTATAAGTAATTATTAGCATATATTTTGTAGTTGTATATGAATATAAATAAAATTTAACTTCATGGGTAATCTGATATAGACATTTTGAAGATTAGAATTCACATATAAGATAGTCCTCCATTATCACAAATTATTTGGAGAAACTAACAAGCAATCATTCTCTCATCTATATTTTCAGCACACAATAGTGCTAATTTAAATTCAGGCCTCAATTGCTCATATTAAATAACTTACAGTTCCTACTCTTGTCACACAACAGTGACAACTTGACACTTACAAGAAACTTGTGTTACATACTTATCACACATTAGCAATGATAAATATATGGCTTGGGTGCAAGAAGATAATATTACGTAACTCTCTCTTAGCTCACTTTTGGCAAATGGAATTGTCCAATAATTTAGCAAGAAAAAGCTACACCAAAACTCAAAATGAAATAAAATGTATGACAAAAATGTTAGAGGGTTCAAAGTTGCAATGTTCTATTTGCAGATAAATAAGCTAATGTAATCTAAAGTATGCACTGCTTTTGCTTCTTTGGTTTTTTAATTATATTAATAGTTTGAAAACATAGCGCATATAATATTTTTCAGTTCCTTTCACAGCATAATCTAATGATCTCTATAAAATAAAAAGTCTTAATAAACCAATCATATTGCATATTTTATACAGCATAAAGTGAAATTATTACATAAAGGAGGTAAGTTTGGGGAGAAGAAAAAAAAAAGTAAAACAGAAACATAGAACTTATTTCAATAATTATTGTATAAAATATAGTGAACTTTTGTAACAGTGGTGTAAATTATTAACATTTAAGAGAAATTGAGTCGAAATAGTAGTAGTCGAAATAAATGTGTAGTGGTGTGTATGTTACTATTTCGACTCAATTTCTCTTAAATGTCAATAATTATTGTTTTGTATTATTATATAAATTAATTAGCATTAACAAGACTTGCAGAAATAACATTTTCTCAGTTAAAATAAAGAAATTTGAATATGTTTCAGTACTTTGTTCATCAAAAGGAACAAATAGTTAAAAAAATATTTTTCTGTGCAGATGTACTCACTTGTGTATGCGAAAGCTTTGATCCTGATGTCCTTGTGTAGCAATCATCACATCTGCCTCATCCAAAACAAAGACAGATATCTTCCTTAAATCAAAGAATTGGTATTTGATGGCCCAATCCACAACCTTGCCTGGTGTGCCAATCACTATATGCTCTTTCAATTTTGTGCCTCTAGGAACTAAACAAAATTAAGAGCAGAAAGATTTCATTGCAGGCTCTTTAATTTTTAATGGAAATCATGTACCACTCATTCATATTCAAAGAAGGAATGAAATGAACTCCACTCATTCAGTTTAAATTTCTTTATTTTTCAAGTGAATTGAAAATGATGCAGAAATAAGAAGAATATACGATTAGAAAATTTATATTTTTCTCTGAAGAAGATTATAGGTTCATTATTACTTGACATCTCTTCATACCCCTTTAAGTTTATACCTTCACTGTGATTGGCAATTTTCTTTATGTTCTAAACAAAGATCAAATAACAAACATTTTGCTGCAGTTTGTATTTTTGTAAATCAGCAGCATAAAGCTAGGGTGAACAACTTAACTACTGCTGCTGAGTATAGATTGCAAGTTTCTAGAACCTTAATATCTAAACACTCATACATATATAGCTGTGCTTACATAACAGAAATGGAGATATAGAGAATTTAATACAAATATTTTAGTAATGCTCCTATTTAAATAAAAAACAAAAAATAATCTATTCTCCTGGTTTGCATGACAGCAAACTTGTCAAATGACCCTTTGATTACAGTCTAAAATCTGTTACATGAAGTCTATTTCTACATAAAGCATTGCACACTTCCTATGTTTTGAAATCAAAGTTTTACTTAAATTAATACTTGGGAGTTGATGTACCAGTATTTTAATTTCAATTTTCCCTCCCAATGAATGCCTTAGATTTTAGGCTTTGTACAGTGTTCATTAACTTCAATTCAGTTAACATACAACACAATAAAGCAACTATTTCATCGATAAACTAGCCTGCATTTCAGCAACAGCTTGCTATTAATGAAACAACTATTATTATTGCTGTATGAACACTCTGGAGAATATTTGATGAGAGTATTTTTACTTCAAAAGTAATATTGTTTAAATGAAATAACTGCAAAGTTGAACTTTAGCCTGGCTGAAGATGGGAACTAAATGTTCTCAAAACCGGTTCCATACATTTATGAAAAGTAAGTGAAGCTTTAAGAGTCTGTAGTTCAACTTATCATATAATGATATCAATTAATATGATTAGCTTCACTGTGCAAGTTCCAATTTACATTTTAATTTTAATTTAACTGCAAAGTTACTTATATTTAATACATATGACTGCATTACAATTAATATACTGTTTCACTACAATTATCTAACATTTTAACATATTTTATTCAATTTTGTAATATAACAACAATAAGCATGCATAAAACTCCATTCCTTGAAGCAAATGGAACAAGAGAAATGGTGTACACACATAACTTTTATGGGCAAGAGGCCAATTCTACTGCTTCCTTTTACCTTCCCCATTCAAAATACTCTAAAGCTTAACAATATAATACATTGGGTTCCACCACAACTGTAAACCAAGTCTCCTGCAGATAATAACAGCAAGTAGAAATATCAGGCGCAAAATAGAAATTCTCCACACATATTGTATTTTTTCCCTTCCCATAAAAATACATCAAGCAATATCTTTTAAAACTCTCATCTCTATCTGTTTGCACTTCTGCTACATACTTGTATCAGCCAATAAAATGCATTCATTAACCTTAAATTTCATTTGTTTATCTCTATTGGCAAAACAAAGCCTGGGTTTCTTCCTTTGCTCTTTTGTTTTAAGTGTAGTACAGTAATGTGCAAACAGGGTAAACTCATAAGCAGAGTAAAACATTAAGAGTGTTTTATCATTGTATCAATATCTTAAATGTTTTTAACTCAAGAGTGCTTCCTTATTCATTGGAAATGAAGTCAAAAAAATATTTTTACCATTTTAAAATATTTTATCTACTGCAGATTTCATAAGCAGAATTGGAAAAAAATAGTTTGTAAGTTTACAAACTTATGCAGTTATTAATTAATTAACAATGAGGAATAGTCTGTATGAAACTTAAATGTGTACAATCTTAAAGCAGAAGTATATAAATGGATCCTAATGCATGTCATAAAATTAATTAATGCAAGTGAATAATGTACTGACAATGTATACATAAAATATTACTTATTGGTATGATTGGTTTCATACCTTCAAACAACATTTTAAATTAGGAAATTTATATTGATTATAAGTAACATTAAAATCTTCAAAACTGAACAAAAAATAACAACTGTCAAAATACAATCAAATATACTTGGTTCATGATTAAAATACATTTTTAAACCTTTTTGTGAAATAAATGTGATATTATAAGTATAATGTTATATTTATTTCATACTTAAATGCCTAAAATTTTTCTTAAAAGCATTCAACATTATTTCTTCCATTAGCAATTTCTTGCTTCATCAAAATATAGATAATAAAGTTATGAAGCAAAATGAGTAAACGTTATTCAAGTCTTATTTTAATAAAAAGAACAAAACATGTATTTAAAGTTGACTAGTTATTATTTATAAATCTTCCTGAAAAATTATTAGTGCAAGAAAGAATCAGCATTTTTCAACCTAGATTCAATTTCCAAAACAGTCCAGGTGGGTTTTTCCCTAGGATTCTCTCTCATCTTGAAAAGATTAATGCAAAGTTGCTTTTGGTGCTAGTAGATCTTGGGCTCATTTGTGTCATTACTTAATCATTACATCTATCTATGGTAGTGGTGTGGGAGATTAAATGATTAAATAAATATAAAAAGAAGTATCCATTAAAGATTCAGTACTGTTAAAGTGTTCTGCATACCACTCCTAAAATCAACCAATTATAAATATTCTAAATAATATTTTCCTTTTACTTTCCTGAAGCGCATCTTTAAGGGAAAAAGTTGGTAGCAATAAAAACAAATTATTTATTTTCACGTTATCAAATATTTGTGGTTAGCATAAGACATTCTTGCTACCTGAGAATGTCAACTTGTTAAAGCAGTTGAGTAAAAGTGCATGTTAACAACTCACCTTCTTCGCCTCGTACTGCATAGCGAATCTTGATCTCTGGACAAAACTGTGTCATTTTAACTGCCACTTCTCCTGTCTGAACTGCTAATTCATAAGTTGGTGATAAACACAGCACCTGAAACAACAGCAAAATAGACAAGGCAGGAAAGACATTGCATACTTGGCCCATAACATAGGATGGGGGCATGTTGGCCATCACTATGCTCTGGTCATTATAAACAGCTAACTGTGAATAATTTTCAAAGAAAATTTATTGCAATAATGAACTCTTTCCAAAAGTTAAAATATGCAGGTGATTTCAGAAGTTCAGCACAGCAGGTATAAAGTTATGAAGATGGCAATAATGAATTTAAGAAAATTAAAAGATATAATAATAATAATAATAATAATAATAATAATAATAATAATAATAATAATAATAATAATAATAAAGCATACTCGTGTGCAAAGTGTTAAAAATGTCTGAACTTTCAAAATTCTGCTCTAAATAAGTAATGCAGCAAAAAGCTCTTCGTAGCACTGATTAGTTTTGACCCTGATGAGATATCTCCCATTTGCCACACAATGTTATCTTATTTCAGTTGAGTTCCACAATACTTTATTTGCAACAGTGTTATGAGTGTTCTGCAGTTATTGAGATGGTGAGCTATCATAAATGGTGCATTATCATTAAATTTTGCGTGAAACTTGTAAATCCTCTACCAAGAGGCATGAGATGATGGAATAAGCTAATGGAGAAAAATGTTTAAACTGTACTCAGTGCTATAATTGGTATATAGGTGGTTTAAAATTCATCAGGAGTCAATAGTTGATGACCCACATTCCAGATGACCATCAACATAAATGACAATACTCATGCAGTCAGAAGTAATAAATCCAGGAAAATCAATGTCTGACTGAGAAATTGCTGAAGAAGAAGAAAAGGATCTAAAATTCTGATAGAAAAATTTGATATGCATGTTGCTGCAAAGTTTGTTCCTTGGCTGTGGACACAAAAACAGAAAGACAATTGCATCACGATTTGTCAAGAGCCTTTGGATTGCATTAATGAAGATGTAACTTCTATGAATAGAGTAAGCCCTGATGGTGAAATATGGGTCTATGATTATGTTATTGAGATGAAAGTACAGTTATCAGAATGGGTTGGAAAATCTTCATCAAAAACCAAATAAGGCTTGTCCTGTCAAAGTGCTGCTAACATTTTCTTATAAACATTCAGAGTGTTATTCATCACAAATTTCTGCTGGAGGGTCAAACTGTAAGTTGCTGGTATATCAAGACGTTCTCAAATGATTCTAAGAAAATGTGAGAAGGAAGAGGCCTGAACTGCAGGGAGACACACCAGCACATTCATCATTGCTTTTGCGCAAAAAACAAGATGCTTGTTCTTAATTATCTTGTTTTTTGTGCAAAAGCAATGATGAAAGTGCTGGCGTGTTATGACGCTATCCATAAAAATCCCAAAAAAGACTGAGAGAGTTTGGGATTGCTTTATCTTCAGTAAACATGTTTAGCCTAAAAAATCTGCTCAATTTTGGTGTTATGATAGAATACCTGTGGAGAAGAAGCCAGGAATATATAAAATCAACTGTTCATGGAATATTTATATCGGAAAAATACCAGATATAAATGTTAAGTGGCTGGAAAAAATTTATAGTATGGTGGTTGAGGCAAAAATGTTGAATGGTATTGAAATATGGGGAATAGAAGTAGGATGGGAAATTGTGGATGTTGTGCATAGGATGTTTTGTAGAGAAATTTCAGGTGTACCAAGTACAACAGCAAAGGTAGTATCACAAATTGAAATGGGAAGAGCGGCAAGGAAAGGTGTGATTATGGAAAGAGCTCTCAAATATTGGTTCAGAATCCTAAAGTTAGATGAAAGAAATGTGTTAAGGAAATGCTTAGAATTTCAAGAAAAGAATCTAAGGAACAATGGGTCTTAGGATAATTCTGAAGAGCAATGGAATGGGGGACGTTTGGAGGAGGAAGGAGAACAATGAAAATGGTTTTTGGAAAGTAGTAAGAAAGAGATTGGAAGATATAGAAATACAAAAACTGTTTAGTGAGATAGCAGGCAAAATATTTTTAGTATTTTATATACCAATAAAAACAAATGGGAAAGAGAGAAGTATATAGATAAATCAAATAAAGAACAAAGATAGGGTATTGCACAGTTAAGAGCAGATATGTGGAGATTAAAAGGAATAAGGAAAGGGTTTCCTCAGAATCACTGCCCAATATGTGGGGGAAAGGAAGATATAGAACATATAGTGTTTGAGTGCAAAGGGGCGGGACTCTGGAGGAGTAAGTGGGAAATGGTTTAAATTAGATATAAATATAGCCTTACTGAAAAACTTTAGTAAAGATAGCAGAAATATAGGGGAATTCCTGAGCAAAGTTAAAAATAAATGGAATTGGGTACTAAGAATGGAAGTAAATCAAATAACTTAAAAGGTTGCAATTGTTAATCATATTAGGATGCAGATAAAGGTGATTATGGTTGGGAATGGGCTACAATGTTATTAAATTTGAAATGTAGCATTTAGTATGCATTTGAGAAATAAAGTCAATATTAATTTGTAGAGGCTGCACATAGCTCACAAAATAATATTATTGGTAGAGTAATGGAAAATTTTTATTTAGGGCTTTGGAGTGGTTGGGGCCTGATCCCCTGGAATTCCAGTAGGCTGCTGCTGATGAACTGGGGACTGGGGACCAAAGCAATCATGGTGGAAATATTGTATTGTTCAATTATGTTAGAACTCGGATAAAGGTGATAGAATTAAAATAAATTTTCTATTTTATTTTTTGTAATTGTGAGGGGGCATACCCTAAAATGGCTTGGGCCAGATAGGTGGAGGCCCCCTGGTAGTTTGTATTTATATATTTTGTATTTGTTCTTAGCATATCAATAAATTTCAATTTCGTATATATTGGAAAAACAAAAAAAAGCGTTGGAATCAGGCTGAAGGAACACTGGAGAAACATCATGTACTATCAGATAGAGAAATTAGCAGTTGCACATAGCTTTTGGAGAGATAAACATGATATAGAAATGAGAGTGTAACTATTGAAATTCGTAGATAGGCCTGCGGAGCTGGGAATGTGGGAAAAAATTTATATAAAAACATATCAGAATAAGGTTATGAACTTTGAGATCCCAACAGAACACAAATTAATCCAGAAGTTCATAAAATGTCCCCAGGAGCTACACCAAGTCCAGTCAACCAACTACGAATCCAACAGTCGACTCTCAACTGAGGATGCAGGCAAAAGCCTGTGAAACTAGTTTTGCATAATTCAACAGTAAGTGGAGCATAAGATTATCAAATTGATTCACTAGATAGTTAAGAATATATCAGTCGCTTCACTGTATTGGTTCCAACGTGAAATTAAATGTTATTAAGATGATTGTTCTTTCCCATCCTCGATCCCTATTGATTTTTTTTCATTTCCAAAGTTGAAATCTTGATGAAAGGATGAAGATTTGACTCAGTTGGGAAGATAAAACAAAATTTTCAGAGAGAAAAAAAAAAAAAAAGCGTATTAGGACTGCTTTCAAAAGTCCAAATGCAGCTGGGAAAGTTGTATCAATAGAGAGAGAGATTACTATAAGAGAGACAAAGATCAGCAAGATGCAGGTAAAATTAAAAAGTTTGGTTATTTGTTGAGCAGATCCTGTATTTTACAGAATACATTTACAATTCCAAAGTATCCTTCATTTTGCTCTACCATAGTAGCCCAATGTTTGAGCAAGTCCCGCATTCCTGTGAGGAAGTTTTACATATTGATGTATGTAAATGGTTTTAAAAAAGAGCTACTACAGAAAAGGTGCAGAAATTCAACAGACAAAATCATATCAAAGAAACCACAACACTTTCAGCAAGAAAAGATAAGCTAATTTTTAAAAACTTCACATATCATCCATGGGCTATAAAAAAAATTTCAGAATATTCTTATAAGATTTTAATATCAGGTTTGCACCGATTAATAGTTTTAATGTTAAAAACTTACTGATAGATAATGTTAATGGCAGTATTCCACAAGAGGAAAAAGCAGGTATTTACAAAATAAATTGTGCAGAATGTGAAAAAATCTACATTGGAAAAACAAAGAGAGACATAGGCACACGGTTAAAGGAACGTTTTAGGAACATAAAGTACAAACAGAGAAATCAGAAGTAGCATATCATTTTTGGACACAAAATCACGCCATAATAAATAAAGCAAAATTATTAAAATCAGTACAAGGACCTACAGAACTAGCAACGTGGGAAAAAATCTACATCTACGAATACAAAGAGAGTCTAATGAACTTCGGCATTGCTGGAGATGAAAACATAAACTACAAGTTTATCACACTGCCACCAGAGCAGAATACACATTCCCACAGCTCAACAAATGATCCGACAGTTGAATTTTAGCCTGGCTAAAGATGGGAACTAAATGTTCTCAAAACCGGTTCCATGCATTTATGAAAAATAAGTGAAGCTTTAAGGGTGTGTAGTTCAACTGAATCATACAATGATACCAATTAATATTGATGTACATGATTACTTAGGTTGTCTGATTAGACAGCTTTATAAATTAAAATGTAAATTACTTTACAAAGTTTAATAAGGGGTATTTTTTTTTTTTTATAATTTTGTTAACAAGTCATAGCCAGGTAACTCGTAGAGAAATCTATGATGCAACTTAATGTAAAGCATTTCCAATCCCTTTTCAGATGCTCAATAATGACTTCAAAATGCAGCCTAAACATTTTCTTCTTTAATTGCAAAGTTCTGTTTTGTAGGACAAAGACAACTGGCCTCTGAATTTTATATATAATATAAAATACAGCAACAAACTACAACTTAAATAGACTAGAAGCATCTAAAAATCAAGTCTTAAAGCCTAATATGTGGAGCTGTAAAAAAAACCCCAAAAAATCATTTAAGCCTTCTTAAAAAAACCACCAAAATGCCTAACAGCTTAAGAATATGCTCAAAGCAACATGAGAAAATGTTATCAATTGGCGAGTGGGAAAAAGCATCTTCAACAAATCTTCTGGATCACAAGATGGATGCCTACCAAAAGCGACAGAGCAAAAAAAAAAAAAAAAAAAAAAAAAAAAAAAAAAAAAAAAAAAAAAAAAAAAAAAACTTCCCAAATCCAAAGAAAACTTAATGATCAGCACAAAACCCAATGAATTTTCAACCTATTCTAACTAACCTAAAATTATAACCAGCAATCACAAAACTCATCCAAAACAATAAAAATACCATCATTAGAAGTTACAAATACCAGACCAGAAGGCTGGTTATAAATATAAAGCTGCTTAAACAAAAAGCAACAGTTCAGGAGCCAAAATCACATGCCTACTCTTTTCAATTTACTAGCTTAATGAATGACATACAACTAATTTTCAAGTCAAAATAACAATTATTCATTTCTCATTCCAACAACTTCTATATAGAATATATAAATTCCAAATTAAAAAATATTAGCAAATGACACAATTAAGAAAAAAATAATATAATAGATACTGGCACATTGTGGAGTCTGGTGCTGCAGATTTTCTTGCCAAAAAGGGTATCTAACTACCGCAAAATAGGATAAAATCATAAACTTTGTATTCATATAATAATCATGAAATACACAAACAAAAATTTATTTAATAAAGAATAACAGAATAATATCAAAGGAAAAAATGGAACAGCAATATCAGTAAACCAAAAATCATCTGCAAAGCTGCAGCAGCAAGATTTAGGCTCATCACAGAACACATTTTGCTCAACATCTGAACAAAATAGAATCTAAGTTTAGAATAACTGAGTCGACTTTGTAACACTTACATCACTAATAGTTTTTAAAGAGGAAAACTAAGTTTCTGGAGCTAATCGCTCCCATCTTCAGTTCCAGTTCGACTGCCGGCCTTGTTCTTCGTGGTGGTTTGGTTTGTCTCTGGTAGCAGTTGGATGAACTTCTGTATTAAGACGTCACTTGGTGGGATTTCAAAGTTGAAAACGCTACATTTGTTTTTCCACATGTAAATGTTTTCCCAAATGGCGAGTTCTGTTTTCCCTGTAATGTTTTTAAGTAGTTTGGGATTCCTGTTTATATTATGTTTTTCATTCCAAAAATGCCAAGCTACTGCTGATTTTTCTTCCTGTCTTTGTTTTATGTTCTTGATGTGTTCTTTTGCTCATGTTTTTATGTTTCTTTTAGTCTTTCCTATGTAAATTTTTTCACAATCAATACATTCCATCTGATATATTCCTCATTTGTTCTCTTGAGGAATGTCCTCTTTTAGTTTAGAATTTAGTATATTTTTTATGGAGTAACTGTTTTTTGGAGCTACAATAATGTTTTGTTTTTTGAAAATCTTTTGGAATTTGTAGAAGGTTGATGGATGGTATGTGAATTTTTGGTACATTCTATTTTTTTCCTTGTTAGGAATAAGAATACTTATGTCTTTGATTCTTTTTCTGTTCCTAGCTCTGTTTATTTTCTTATATACTTCTTGTTTGAAACCATTTTCTATAGCTATATTTATTATATTGCTCAGTTCTAAATCATATTCTTCTCTGTTCATGGGGACATTTACCAACCTGTGAGCAAGACTATTTAGTACTGCATGTTTATGAGGAACTGGGTTATAACTGTTATATTTAATGTAGCTATTAGTGTGAGTAGGTTTTCTATATATGCCAAATGTTAAGTGGTTTTTTTAACTTAATTATTTTAAGATCCAAGAAGGGTAGCTGTCCATTGCTTTTTTCTCTTTCCATAGTGAAAGAGATTCTAACTAAAATAGAATCTATCCCTATTCAAGTGTTTCCTACCTATAGGCAATAAAGAAGAAATGACAGAAGGTCACAGTCAAGTTTACACAGCTCTACCTGTTGGATCCATTATTTGCTGGAGAGTAAGAGCTTGGTGGCTTCATTGTCAAAAGGTGATCATCAGAAAACAAAAAAAAATAACAGCAACTACAACATGTTCTCAATTGAAATCTGGTTCACAAATGGTACAATTACACAATTCTTCTGGCCTAAGATATGCAGAGTGCAGAACTTTCAAAATAACTTTTATATAATAATGCATTTGGAGAAATGAAAGTGTGTTCTTCCTATCTTTTCTTCATTTTGACCTTCCCCCCAATATTAGAACAATAAATTTTGCTTTTGACAATATCTTAATAGAAAGCAAAGTATGTATATATTTTGGGGTGAGGAGTGTGCTTCTTATAGTTCACACTGTGTTAATATTTTGTCATTAGTAAAAATTTGAGAGGTATTCTTAATATTCTGTATACAGGATTATTTCACCTGACAAGCAGCTATCAATTCAGATGCAACAGCTGGCAGAGCGTGCCACGGCTAGTGGTGGAGGGTTGGTAGGAATCTGGTATCAAGATGAAGGGGAAGCTACCACCAAGTTAAGTTTGTTGTCAACCCATCATGGAAGAACATTGGAGTTAAATGCCACAAAACAAAGAAGGATGGAGTCCAATATACTGTTACTTCCAGGGGAACCGGGTAAGGGGATTCAACTTCAGAGTAAGAAAAAAATAGTGCACATTTTCCTATTATACTTGAATGAAGGAGCAAGATTGATCATAAAATAGCTTGCAATATGCAAAAGTAAATGAGTGAGAATGCCATTGAGTATAAATGGTATCAAGAGTTTTCAGAAAATTTTATGAAATGTTGAATTCCTCAGTATCAGGTTTGTGTTCATGGTATCAACTGAATGACTGAGTCGAACTAAGCATTCTTGCTCTGAATTTGGTGGAATTTTTGCTGAAATGGGCAGGTAATAAGATGATTAACAGAGTGGTGGTTAATAAAGTGAGGATTGGTGAATGGTTTGATAAATAGTGTAGTGATGTGAAAAGAAAAGTAAAACAGTTTGTTATTCAAAGGAGGGATTGCTGATTTGGTTTATTTATGGATGCTCTTTAACATCTCAGGTATTCAGCATCCCGTTCAATGCCAGGGCGTGAAACTGCTGATAATTTTTGCTCAGAGGCCTCTTCTTTCAGGCTTGAGGTTCTTTTTTGTGCCATAAATCTACAAAACAGGACTTACTGCTTTACTTCCTTTCCAAAGGAAGCCAAACTTAGAATTTTTACGCCTGAAAAAAATCCATTGATCCTGGCTGGGATTGAACCCACAATCTTGGATTTAGGAGACGAGTATGGTTACCACTACAGCATCAGGACCGATTCAATGGAGTAAGAAGAACTGATAGGACAGGAAAAAAAATGACAGGATTGAGAATGGCCTATTGGGTGCTGTGGAAAGAAAGAAAGAGTGGCAGTGGGAGAGAAGTAAGGCCTATAGGGTGCTACTGGAAAGAAAGAGGAGCAGAGGAGAAGAAAGGCTGTTGTAATTCATACAAAAATTAGATCAGAGAGGGCTAATGAAATATGGAATATTATTAGGAGATCGTTGAGATCTACATGTGCCGTCGGTCCTGGTGGTGTAGTGGTTACCATGCTCGTCTCCTAAACCCAAGATTGCGGGTTCGAACCCGGCCAGGACCGATGGATTTTTTTTTCAGGCATACAAATCCTAAGTATGGCTTCCTTTGGAAGGGAAGTAAAGCCATGGGTCCCATGTCGTACATTTAAGGCATGTAAAAGAACCTGAAGCCTGAAAGAGAGGCCTCTGAGCAAAATTAGTCGGCCGTTTCACACCGATGATCTGAGATATTAAAGAGCCTCCATAAATAAATCAATCAATCAATCAATCTAGAGGTGCTGAATGTGCAATTAAACCTGAAGTATGGATAGATCACTTTTAGCAATTGTATGAATTTAAACTTAGAGGAACGGGAAATTGGAATCTGATATGGGAAGAACGATGGGATGAACACACAGATAGATTATTTTCAACTAGAGGTTTTTAAGCAGGTTTAATATCTTAAGAAGAACAAAGAAATGGGCATTAATGGATCAACCATCCAAATTTTTAAAGAATAGTTGGAGGATATGGGAGATGTTTCTGTGCCTAATTAAATTGCTTAATGTAATAAAAAGCAAAAGAAATATACCTAAAGCCTGGGGTATATATAGGGTAAATGCATTTTCTTCGTACCTTGGTAAGATTTTCACTTGAATATTAATGGACAGAATAAATGAATGGGCGGAGAGAAATGAATTAATATTTCCATTTTAGAGTGGTTTCAGAAGAGGCAGAAAAACAACTGATAATGTATTATTAATTGAAACATTAATTTATAAATATCTGTCAAAGAAATAAGGTAGATTGTATGCAGTATTTATTGACCTACAGAAAGTTATGATAGGGTAAATAGGGATGCGTTATGGTATAAACTGTGGAGCAAAGGAATGAATAAAGAGATGATTACATTACTTAAAGCAATCTATATGAACAACACATCCTGTGTTAGATGCGGGGAGGGTAAGATGTCAAAGGAAGTTGCTCGGGATCGAGGATTGAGACAAGGATGTAAATTAAGCCCTAGATTGTTTCTTTGTTTTGTTTTTTTTTTAATGGTGTTTAGTGCCCATTTTTACTACTGAGGCACCACAGGCAGTGGACACTGATGGTACATGAGATGAAATGATAAACTGGAAAAGGATTTTTTAAAGGAAGGAAATGTTCCAGACCTAAGTTTGGGGTACCTCCCTGGCATTTGCCAATTATGAGGGCTGAGGAAAATCTGGAAAAAACCCCAGTCAGGGAGGATGTTCCTGGCAGGATTCGAATCCCAGATTTCCAGCTCAAGAGTCTGTGCCTTAAGGACTTCGGCTGCCCATGGTGGTTTGTTCATTAATGATGTATTGGTAGGGTTACAGATAATTAATAAGCATATGCTGGTAATAAATAACCAACAGATTCCCGGATTTATATATGCAGATGATTTAATAGTAGCATCCTTTTCAGTGATTGAACTGAAGAATGCAATTTCAAAAATAGATATTGTGAGGAGTGGGATCTGAAAGTGAATCGGGATAAGACAAAAATTATGGTTTTTAAGAAAGGAAATAAACTTAGAAAGGAAAAACAGTGTTCCATCTGAGGAAATAGCATCCACAGTGTAAGAGAGTTCACATATTTGGGAATAAGCTTTAGTAGCTTAGGTCAGTGGAAAGACAGAAAAGGGTTGCATTAGCTAAATTAATTTTTAAGGAAATGTCTATATTTTGCACTTAATATGGATGTAGTGTGGTGTGAAAGAATATACAGTGCTTTATTAAAATCAAGATGACCTATGGTATAGAGAAATGGAGAGTGGATGATAGTTGAAAAGAGATGGATAAAATACTCAATATGTTTTGTAAAACTATGTTCAGTATTCCACTATATGCAGCCAATGCTGGTGCCCTGTTAGAAATGGGAAAGGTACGAGGTTAGGTCCACAAGTTTTCGGCCTAACCATTTTCTAGGTATGATAAAGACAAAACTATATTTCACTTATCAATAAAGATACCCTTTATTTCAATAACTTCTCACATCTTTGAATTAACATTTCAATTCCCCCTCCAAAAACAGTCAGAGGTCTTGCCTGCAAAATGGGCTTACACAACATACATCACTTCTTCGTCACACATAAATTTTCTTCCTTGAAGGTCCTTCTTGAGTTTTGAGAAGAGGAAATAATCATTGGGAGCTAGATCTGGACTGCAGGATGGATGGTCGATCTCCTTGAAGCCACATTTCTTCACAGCTTCCTTTGAAACAAGAGCTATGTGCACAGGCACATTGTCACAAAGGACATGCATACCACCAGTCTGCTTTCCTCACCTTTTCTCTTTGATGGAAGCACGTAGTTTGTGCAGTAGGCCAGCATAATACTCCCCATTTACTGTGGTGTTCCTCTACTTGAAGCCAATGAAGAGTATTCCTTCACAGTCCCAAAAGATATGGCCATGATCTTCTTGCTTGACTGAGTGACCTTGGCCTTTAGGTGATGCTTTGCCATATGTTTACGGAATTTGGGAATCCACACAGTGAAACTTTTGTTAATCTTATTTTGATTTAAAGTAAAACACTAAAAATCATGTCGTCACATTAAAACTCTCTTTAAGTTTCACAAACACACTTATAAAAGTAATTTTGGTACATGTTTCGTGAGGTACATTCCTCACATTGTCAACCAAAACGACGACTGAGGAGCCAATTTCAGCAAAGTATGTATGTTACTATGCTTGCTCTGGTGGTCTGTTAATGAACTTAAACAATATGTTGTCTGCTTCCGGTATATCAAAATTCATAAGTTTGTATTCATATTTTTTTATGTAAATTTTTTCCCATATATTAAGTTCTTTCGGATGTTGAATTGTTTTTAGTAATGTTATGTCCTTCTCTATTTCATGATTCTCATTCCAAAAATGTGCAGCCACTGCTGATTTTTCTACTTGTTTGTGTCTAATATTTCTCCAGTGTTCCTTTAATCTTATCCCCAGATTTCTCTTTGTTTTTCCTATGTATATTTTCTCACAATCCTTGCAATTAATTCTATATATACCTGAATGTTCTTCTTTCTTCTTTTTTTGTTTAATTTTATTTAGATTTAATAGTTTACCAACACTATATCTGTTTATTGGTGCTAGAGTAATGTTGTACTTTTTGAAAATTTTTTGGAATTTATGGTTAACATAAGGGTGATATGTGAATTTTTGATAGGTATTTTCTTTAAGTGAAGAACTGAGTGTGGTGATTAGTTTAATTTCCTTTTTATTTTTAAATCTTTTTATTTTTTTATCTACCATTTGTTTGTTAAATCCATTTATTTCTGCTGTGTGTATTATATGTGCATATTCTTTCCTGTATTCTTCTTTACTGAGTGGTGTATTAACTAGCCTATATGTCATACTATTGAATGCTGCTTCCTTGTGGGGTCTGGGGTTGAAACCTTTTGCTTTTATGTAATTGTCGGTATGTGTGTCCTTTCTGTATATACCAAATTCTATATTTTTATTCCTTTTTATTATCCTTAGGTCCAGAAAAGGTAAAGTATTATTAACCTCGGTTTCCATAGTGAATTTTATGGTTTTTTCTTGCAAGTTCAACAGTTTCAATGAATCTTCTATGAATCTATCTTCTACAATGGCAAACACATCATCAACATATCTGTACCATGTTTTGAATATGTATGGGAAGGCTTTCATTATATGTGTTTCAAAATATATAATTAATATTAATATATGGGAAAAAATTTACATAAAAAATATGAATACAAACTTATGAATTTTGATATACCGGAAGCAGACAACATATTGTTTAAGTTCATTAACAGACCACCAGAGCAAGCATAGTAACATACATACTTTGCTGAAATTGGCTCCTCAGTCATCGTTTTGGTTGACAATGTGAGGAATGTACCTCACGAAACATGTACCAAAATTACTTTTATAAGTGTGTTTGTGAAACTTAAAGAGAGTTTTAATGTGACGACATGATTTTTAGTGTTTTACTTTAAATCAAAATAAGATGCTTTGCCAGTTTACGCCACTCCATTGATTCTCTTTTTCGCAAGGAATCATAGTAGAGGACCATAGTTTCATCTCCTGTAACAATGGTTTGCAGAAACTCTTTCTCGTTGCCATGGCAGAGCTCCAAAAATGCCTGACAACAGATGACTTGCTGCTTTTAGACTGAGGAAAGAAATCTAGGCACCCATCTTACATTAACCTTATTCATGTTTAAATATTCATGCATAATTTGAAGGACTGTTGTTTTAGAAAGACCCAACCTTGCTGCTATTTCTGTAACTTTGAGCCGCTGGTCTTCCATAATTTCTCCTTCCACAAGAGCAATGTTTTCAGGATTGAGCACCTCCAAGGGCCGACCTGCAAGTTCTTCGTCTTCAATGCTTTCTCAACCCTTTCGAAAAAGTTTGACCCATTCTTTTACGGTAGAGTATAAGGGGGATGCTTCCCCATATACACCGTCCAATGGCTATTTAATTTCATTTGGAGTAATACTTGTTTTGTGAAGAACTTAATAACAGGTCAATATTCCATTTTGAAGATGTCACAATCTTCTACACATAGTCTTCTTTATGCAACTATATCTGAACACAGCAGAGCATAAGTTACAGCTGCAATTATTTACCTAACTGATAAGTAAGGCACTAGATCAGGATTTAGTAAAGGCGATAATCCTTTATCGGTGAGGAGGGAGTGTAAGAGAATAGGTGACGGATATTAAAATATTGGTTTAGAGGCACATGGTCTTATTTTGAGGTAATGTTTAAAATTTCAGGAGTTCACTTTAAGAGAAGCTAGTTGGGCAGGGAAAGTAGGATATGAATTGACAAGGAATGGGATGTTGTTTGTTTTACTTACAGACGTTTTTTTAACCTATCCGGTCATCAGCATCCTTTTCAATTCAGGTCGTGAAACCAACAGTATATTTTGCTCAGAGGCCTCTTCTTTCAGGCTTGAGGCTCTTTTTAGTGCCATAAATCTACAACATGGGACCCACAGCTTTACTTCCCTTCCAAAGGAAGCCATACTTTGGGTTTTACACCCGAAAAAAATCCATCAACCATGGCTGGAATTGAATCCATGATGTTGGGCTTACAAGGCGTGTATGATTATCACTAGACCACTGCAGAATGGTTGGAGGAGAATTGGTTAGAGAGGGATAATTTGCCAGTTGGATTTTAAAAGATGATCAGAATTAGATTCGAGGATATAGACAGACAACTTTTGTATGCAGATATAAGGGAGAAAAGTTCCTTGCTGCTATTTTGAGAATAAAAAGTTATTTGTATGAATGAGTGTTATATTGATAAATGTAATAAGAAATAGAGGGGAGGGGTAGGCATGATTTAGATAGGATTATGGAGACTAAATGGTATTAGAAGAAATCTGGAACAAGTGTATGTCCAAATGTGCAGGAGTAATGAAAATGATATTCACATACTATGTGAATGTCCAAAATCAAGAGAGTGGAGCAGTAGTTGATCAAAGTAAAATGGATTCATATAAGATCTAAGATAGCAGTAAGGAAAAATTTTGAGGACAAATTAATCAAGGAATTTAGGGGGACATTTGTATAGAGTTAGATGATGGTGATGATTATTGCTTAAGGGCGCAAAACAGATATGGATATTAGCACCCAAACACACTAAAAACTGCACCAGAATTAAAAAATAACTATTTAACACAAAATCAGTGCATAAGTTAATTAACAGTAGCACTTTGTGCAATAAAATAAAACCCCATAACAAATAACAAAGGTAAAATGTTCAACAAACAAAAGATTGGTAGTAATTCAGCTGCAGGATCGGAAAATACAAGTCTTATAATGGTCTAAAATGGTATCAATAAAACCCCAAAACAAACAACAAGGGTAGCATGGGCAACAAGAAATAAAAATTGGTAGTAAAACGCAACAGCGAGAACTGAAAACACACCAGTCTTATAGAAGTCTAAAATGGTAACAATAAAACCCCAAAACAAATAACATGGGCAATATGCCACACAACAATTAAAGACTGGTACTAAAACGATTCAGCAATAGCTGAAAAAACAATAGTCTTAAAATAGTCTAAAAATGCTGTCATGAGTAAAAAGATAGAACTTCACACCTTGCTCCAAAAAACCACAAACACAGATAAAATGGAGCACTCGCTCAACACCAACCACATCATCTGCAAGTAAGTCCTTAATAGAGGAGGGCAAACCTTGAGAAAGTCTAAAAGCTGCCAGATGATGGCATTCAATTAAAATGTGACGCACTGTAAAGGGGTGGTCAAAGTGTGGGCAAGCTGGAGCTGGTTGACCATTAAACAGGTGACAGTGACTAAACCAGCAATGCCCAATTCTCAGACGAGCTAAGATTACTTCTTCGCAACGTAGAGCGCGAGAAGAATTCGACCAATTAAAAGGGGCGGATTTACATTCCCGAAGCTTATTGGTTGGGATTAAACACCACTAATCGCGCCAGTACGAGAGAATGCCTCGTCGTAAAGAATGTTGAAAATCCCCGAAGTAAAAACGGTGCTCGTAATCAGCAGGGTCTAAAAGGGCGGATTTAGCTGCGACATCTGCGGCCTCGTTGCCTGAGAGTCCCACATGTCCATGAACCCATAGCAATGTTACCCTGACGCCAGCTTCAAGAAGCGTAAACACCGCATCCTGGATCTGCTGCACCAGAGGGTGATAGTTGTACAGCTGTTTAAAAGATCAAAGGGCACTCAAAGAATTGGAACAGGTAACACTATTCCCCAGTTCCTGATCAGAAATAAATAAAATCGCCCGATAAATAGCATAAAGCTCCGCCATAAAAATAGATGTCGCAACGTTAAGACCAAAAGTAAAACTTACTCCATTAAAAACAAAAGCACATCCTACTCTCGTGTCAGATTTCGAGCCGTCGGTATATATAAAATTCCAGCCATTAAAAGAAGAGACAATCTCGCTAAAATAACGACGAATAATAGGTGCTGCGGTCGAAGATTTAGGACAGGACGTAAGCCCAAGATGAACGGGGGCTTCTGCTAAGAGCCAAGGGGAGAAAATGTTTCCCGGTTAAGAAAAAAAAAGCAAGCAATTCCACGTCCGAAGTCTGTAACAGCTCCCGAAAACGAAAGCCAGTAGGCCTAGGAGTAAAAGACCGAGCAGCATAAAAATGAGCGAGACACACTAAAAAACGGCTCATTCATGGGATGGCGAGGTTGAGCAGCTAGTCGACAACCATACGCAGAAAGTATAAGATCCCTACGATAAAACAAATGAGGTTCTCCAGACTCCGCACATAAACTGGACACAGGACTGATCGGAAATCCTCCATTTGCAACACGGATACCCCGGTGATGAATGGGTTTAAGGCGACGGAGAACGGAAGGTCGTGAAGAGCCATAAACAACACAGACATAATCCAGTTTCGACCGGATGAGAGAACGGTAAAAACGCAAAAGAATAGTCCGGTTAGCTCCCCAGGATGAGCAACTTAAAACAGTAAAGTACAAAGAGAACATTCACACTTGCCTCTGAGTTGTGCTATATGTGATGACCAGCATAATTTTCTACCAAACACCAAGCCAAGGAATCTAACTTCATCTGCGAAAGAGAGTGAGTTTGGGCCGATACTCCTTACGGCGCCAGAAGTTCATGCAGACGGTCTTCTCTGCGGAGAAACGGAACCCGTGATTTACACTCCAAGCGCAAGGGCGGTCGAGACAGCATTGGAGGCGGCGTTCCAAAAGACAAGTTCTCCAAGAGGAAAGAAAAATGGCAAAATCGTCGACAAACAACGACGATCGTATTCCTGGCGGTAAACACTCAGTAATAGAATTAATAGCAATGGCAAACAGTGTGCAACTAAGTACCGAGCCCTGAGGTATACCGTTCTCTTGAGTAAATACAGATGATAAAACTGATCCCACGCGAACATTTAAAACCCGATCATTCATAAACTCCCGAATAAAAACAGACACACGCCCAAGTATATGCCAATTGCGAAGCGTTCGGAGGATACCGTTTGTCCAGCAAGTATCATATGCTTTCTCCAGATCGAAAAATACGGCGATCGTTTGGCACTTCCGTACCAAACCGTCCAATATATGGGTGGTAGAGACACATGGTCGACTGAAGAACGATGAGGCCGAAAACTGCACTGAGCGTTCGTTAATAAATGCCTCGACTCTAACTACCACACAAGCCGTCCGTTAATCATGCGTTACATCACCTTGCAGACGCAGTTGGCAAGGGAAATCGGACGGTAACTGGAAGGAAGGTATGGGTCCTTTCCAGTTTTAGATATGGGTATGACGGTGGCCATTCGCCAAGTGCTCGGAAACGTTCCATTGCACCAAAAAGGATTAAAATCTGGAGCAAAAAAGCCTTGCCTTCCGCTGATAAATGCCGCAGCATAGCAACATGAATGCCATCTGGCTCGGGTGAGCAATGTCGAGAGTTCGTTAGGGCATGCTCCATTTCCCGAGCTGTAAAAGACACATTAATACACTCCTGGTTGTCGGAGGCAAAACAGAAGCCGTTCGACTCGACCTGTTCTTTAATTAAGCGAAAAGCAGGGAGGTAGTTGGCGGAGCTCGAAACATCAGCGAAAGTGCGTCCTAAAATATTGGCTTATCTCAATCGGAGTAGTATGCACTCGATTCAAAATCCTAAGACCGGGTATAGGCGTAAATCTAGGTTTGCCTGCAACGCGGCGCAGCTTTGCCCAAACTGCAGAGAAAGGCGTTGCACGGGTAAAAGAAGAGGCGAAAGCAATCCAAGATGCCTTTTTGCTATCCTTAAATCACTCGACGGCATTTTGCGCGCAGTTGTTTATATCCAATCATGTTCTCCAATGTAGGGTGGCGACGAAATACGCGCAAGACACCTCGGCGTGCACGCAAAGCACCCCGGCATTCGTCGGTTCACCAAGGAACCGGAAGGCGTCTGGGGTGGGAAGACGACCGAGGAATAGCCTGTGTAGCGGCTTTGATTATGACCGTTTCGAGGTGCTGAACCGTGACGCCGATGGATGGAAAATCACACCCTGAAAAGATGGCTGAAGAACAGAACAGGTGCCAATTCGCTTTGATAATAAGTCATTTCGGCGCGCTGTGAGAATGTGCATGTAGGAGAGAAATTGACGCGGGAAGTGATCACTGGACTGCAAATCAGAGATCACGTTCCAAGTAAAGTGTACAGCAAGTGAGGCGGAACAGAAACACAAGTCTAAATGAGACAAACTGTGAGAAATGTCAGAAAGAAAAGTGGGTTGACCAGTGTTGAGCAGTGAAAGAAGATGGCGATCCAGAATGTCTACCAATAGCTACCCCGGGCACACTCGGTGGTAGAACCCCATAGGGGATGGTGCACGTTAAAATCTCCCAAAAGTAGGATAGGGAATGGTAACTGAGATAAAAGGTCCTCGAGATCAGTCACGACGACAGTAGCAGACGGAGGTAGGTAAACTGTGTAAACTGTAAAATTAAGGCCAGGAAACGAAACAGTAGCTGCTGCAGCCTGTATTGGTGTCTGGAGATTTGGTGAAAAGCTGTACACGTCATCTCTGATAAGAATTAGAACGCCGCCATGCGCGGGAGTGCCATCCTCGGGAGGAAGATCAAATCTCACCGAAGAGTAGCCACGGAGAGAGAAAGTATCCTGTGGTCGAAGTTTAGTCTTTTGGAGACACACAAGCGGAGAGTTAGTCGAGTGTAAAAGTAACTCCAGTTCAGGTTTTCGACTGCGGGGTCCACGCACATTCCAAGAAAGGATAGCCATTGTTAAAATGAGATAAAATAAATAAAAATACCATCTTACTTTTTGCTACGCCCAGGACGAATCAAACGCCCTTTTTTCATTCGCGTGGGGCTCGGTGGTTTTTCTGGAGCAGGCACATCCTGCTCCATTACATCCTCAGAGGGACGGCTCTCTCGCTGAGAAGAATCAACCGACTCCAAA
Organism: Metallyticus violacea; assembly: GCA_030762175.1. Classification (NCBI taxonomy): domain Eukaryota; kingdom Metazoa; phylum Arthropoda; class Insecta; order Mantodea; family Metallyticidae; genus Metallyticus; species Metallyticus violacea. The sequence continues at coordinate 48,873,846 of CM060841.1, forward strand.
ACCTGGAATCGGTTAGATGTAGTGAGAGGCGGTGACTGCGACCACCTAGCGGGCTTGCTCCCAAACCCATTATGGGAGTTTGACCTCCAAGGAGAAGGGCTCGATTTCTGCTTCTTATCAATCGGAGTGGACGATTTCAGAAAGTCAGTGCGGGTGTAAGCATTATTAAATTTAATAGCTGGAGCATCGAAAACAATAGGTTTCGGCTTCGCAGTGGGACGCTTGACAGAACCTGGCGCACTAGGGACCTGTGTAAAAACCAAGTCGCAGGTCTGCGTGTTGCTATCACGCTTCTGGATGGGAGAAGAAGCCACAGCGCTGTATGTACCGGTCTTAGGTATTACAGGTAGGAGAGATTGGAACCGCTTCCGGGCCTCAGTGAAGGTAAGCTTTTCCTTCACCCGGATCTCCTGTATAAAGTGCTCTTCTTGATAGCGAGGACAAACGTGGGACGAAGCTGGATGGTCACCGCGACAGCTCACGCAGACGGGAGCAGATGGACAGGCTCCCTCATGGCTTTCGGTACGTTTTTTTTTTTTGATTGATTGATTTGTGGACGCTCTTTAACAGCCCAGGTCATCAGCGTCCCATTCAACTCAGGGCGTGAAACGGCCGACAAATTTTGCTCAGAGGCCTCTCTTTCAGGCTTGAGGTTCTTTTTGGTGCCGTAAATGTACGACGGGACCCACGGCTTTACTTCCCTTCCGAAGGAAGCCATACCTACGATTTTTACGCCCGAAAAAATCCATCGGTCCTGGCCGGATTCGAACCCGCGATCTTGGGTGTAGGAGGCAAGTATGGTAACCACTACACCACCAGGACCGACACTTTCGGTACCGCAGGTGGCACAGATGGAATGAGCACTTACACAACATGCGAGTGTGGCCGAAGTGTTGGCATTGAAAACATCGCATGGGGCTGGGGATATATGGGCGCACTTCTATAACCTCATAACCAGCTTTAATCCTGTGCGGTAACTCGACTCGGTTAAATGTGAGGAAGAGAGTGCGGGTGGGCTGCATTTCACCTTCCTTCCTTGCTTATACACGGTAGACGGATATGACCCCTTGGTCTTCCAGACAACCCTGGATTTCCGAGTCAGACACGCCATCAAGAACATTGGTGGTAATAACTCCTCGCGACAAGTTGAGAGTTCGATGTTGCTCAACACGGATCGGGTATCCGTGGAGTATCGTCGCCTTGAGCAATGAGTTAGTTTGTGACAGTGCTTGTGTCTCCACCAAAAGAGAACCATTACGAAGATGTGTACAAGACTTTACAGGTCCAGAAATGCCATCAATTCCTTTCTGAATAATGAAAGGGTTCACTTGACTAAAAGACTGACCTTCTTCAGTGCGACTAATAATTAAGTAACGAGAATAAGACTGCTCTGTTGCTTCTCTTATGTCCATTCTTTTACGTTTTATTTGTATAGGAGGGATATTGTTAAACATAGCGTATTTATCCTACACCATTGCAACTGTCATTGATGGCAGGCTGCTTCCTGGGTGCCACCCTGGCTCAGGTGACCTGTCCTGGCCTAGACAAAGTCACCTCAGGGTCAAACCTCCCGGGTACAGAGGTACCCAATTGTCTACAGGAAGTTCAGGTACCCAATTGCCTACAGGAAGTTCGCAGCTCAGGCAATGGCCCATAACTGGGCCTGGCCTTTACCAGGGGATAAGCTCCCACCCTACATGATGACCCAGTGCTGGGAGTCACGCCATTACCCAGTCACATTTTAACCATGTCAAATACGGGGGTATCCTTCAGACTAAATGAAGGGAGGTATAAAAGATAAAAGTAAAAAGGAGACGAAATAAAAAGGAGTCAAACACGCTGAGCTTGGACATACGGGAGCAGCTCGGGTGCCTCGGGGTCGCTATGCCCCGTACCCAAATAATTGGGCCCCTGAGGGGGTATAGAGTTAGAAATAAATGGGTATAGATGATTAAAAAGTAAATGATTTCTGGTTTTAGCAATTTAGATTTATGGTATGGATTTGCTTGAACTATACTACTACTAGTACTATATTGTGGATTTACTATTTTAAGATGTTTAGCATAGCATTATAGTAGATATTTAAGAAATAAAGGAATTAGTAGTTTATAGGGATTGTAGCTAGTTGATAAAATAATGATTTTGGTAGGGTAATCAAAATGTTTCATTTTAGTCCCCTGAGTTGGGTCGAAGCCTGATCCCCTGAAATTCCAGTAGGCTACTGCTGATGAACCAGGGACTAGGGTCTGATGCAATCAAGTTCGAAATTTTGTACTTTGTTTAATTATTTAGAATTTAGATAAAGGGTTAGCATAAAATCATTATTATATTAAAACTTTTTGTAATTGTGAGGGGGTTACACCTAAAATGGCCTAGACCAGATAAGTGGAGACCCCTTTGTAGTTTGTATTTTTCTTAGCATTTTAATAAATTTCATTTCATTTCAATATTCTCAATAATCAAGAGTTATTGATTTCTAACAGTACCCCTGTACATGAGCTCAATACTTTGTTAATATAACAATATATAATTAATATCACAAATAACACTTTTTAAAGTGGCAACAAGAAAAACTGCCTTGTTGATAAGCTTCTAAATAGAAAGTAGAAAGTTCGACTGCCAGTCCCATAATAAAAGCAGCCCCCCTAATCCTTATATTTTTGCAGATGTCCAACCATAAAACATTTGATTACAAAATTCTTTAAAAATAATATACCAGGGTAATAAAAAATACTGAACTGCAGTTTGAAGTAGATCTTTTCAATGTGATATTGCACGACTTTCTACATTGTTTTTTTTACTTTTTGTGGATAAGCAAAACAATGCTCCACATGCAAAATAATCTCAGTTCTGAGTTTGACCAATAATAAAAGATACTTTTGGCAAATAATTCACGTGATGTGTTAGGCTAACAAATCACAAGTAACTTACACTAACAATACCGCACTTAGCATCTTTAGCATGAAAGTTAATTGCCATTATTTTCAAGTCAGCTGATTTTGAAGTGACAGAAGATAGTTTAACCACCCATTTGCTGCATTTGTAACATTTTTTTACTTGAGGTATAAATTTTACAACACTAACAATGTAAAGAAATGTGTCACCTTACTTCATAAAATTGTTTTTACTGAATATCTCAAAACAAAAATTTGCAACATTGTGAAAGTGTAACAAGTGATGAAGAAGCAATGGGCGAGCCTATGTCCATATTTTTGAAGTCACTGTCATTTCTGTCATCCCATCATCATACTACTCAAATATGAAAACCTACACTTACATCCTTTTTGGCCAATAAACCTAGGTTTAAACAAGAAGATAATCAAACATAATTATGGAAAACACTACACATGATATGCAAAGACAACAGTCATTTAGTATTGCTGAAGATACTGGAGTTTATGAGCCCATAAAATGATAGAGCACCATGAACCACTTTATGGGATCATATATATAGTTGTAAAAGAGTTAAATGTCTCATAATAAAAATACCTTGGTGAGTATAAAGAAATATAGCTTTATTTGTTGAATACATTAAGACTCTTAAAACAATAAAGTAAGAAATTTGTATTTTATTTTGTGTAAGATATAAAAGTACCGAATAATGAAGTATTGAGAGTAAAAATATGTACAGGTATTGAGTCTCAAGAAAATTTTGTATAATCCTATCTCCAGTAAAAGTATATTACCTATATTTTATATACACTATAAAACTGTGTATAAAAAGTAAAAAGAAATTAACTTTATTTCTCCAATTCACGGTTCTTTGTTTCAACATCAGAAATGCTAATAAGTTATATAGGTTTTGCAAAAATGTAAGCACTTACGGAAATACTAACCTGAGGGTAATTTTTGGTGGGGTCCACCCTACTAAGCATAGCCAAAACAAAAGCTGCTGTTTTTCCAGTTCCAGACTGTGATTGAGCAATCATATTTTGTGGACTGCAAAACAAAAAACAATTATGTAATATATATGCTAAAACTTAATATGTGAAGATACATAATGTGATGCCTATAATAAATACATGGTTTATTTCTTCCATAAAGGCATAAAATATATACTCTTATGCAATATGCAAAATATTAATTACGTTAATTCCTTCATATTGTGATGACAACACAAGTGGCATGGTTGCCAAGGTCTGCAGTTTGAATTCCACCAGAACCATTTACTTTTGTTTTTTCAGGTTTGTTTAATCTTTATTAATGGCAAATTTCTGGGGAGGCACTGTAAACTTAGGCTGGGACACCTTCCCAATCTCTAATTTAATTCCAAGCGCCATTGATGTCCACTGCATATGATGCTACAAGAATATGTGAACACTAAACGCTATTAAAAAAAAGCATTACAGTCAACAGTAGCTGTTAAAAGACCTAGCATACTTAAGATACCAACACAATCAGTTCTGAACTTTTCAATTGTTTCCTTTTTAAAATGTTTTTCCAGTCTAATGTGTGTGTGTAACTTATTAAACCAAATTTTACAGAACTATTGCAAACTTCCTACTCAGGAATGATAGTCCTGAGTAAAGTTCCAGTATGTGAGAATAAATACTTTTGGAAGGAACAGGAATTTTGGCTGAAATTCAGAGATTTACATGCTGATAGAACAATATCGTCATTGTCTTTGAGTTACCATAGGAGGAGGAGGAGGAGGAGGAGGAGGAGGAGGAGGAGAAGAAGAAGAAGAAGAAGAAGAAGAAGAAGAAGAAGAAGAAGAAGAAGAAGAAGAAGAAAGTATCATTCTGTACAGAAGGTGCTAAATATTATTTAGCAATGCTCCCGTATGTACAGAAATCTAAGAATAGGATTGCCATCTTATTAGAAAATATTACATTACTATTTCCATCCTGCAAAGGTACTTTGCACTGAGAATGACCCACATTCCCTTTCTAAACTGCTTTTCAACATTCCTTTCTCTTGCAACAAAATACATAATATAGCCAGACTAAACACAGCATACACTGCTACATCAAAGAACACTTAACAGCAGAGTATGGGTGCTTTACAGTCTACTTTTCCTGGATACTTTAAAGCACATTGTTTTAATATGACAATGCCTGCAGAATTGCTACAATATTAGGTATAATCATAAAGTAATGAAAATTATTGAAAAATATCCCAACAGACTACATAATATACTATACTCAATTATACATACTTTATCAATCCATTACAAAATAAGATCTAAAAATAAAAAAATTAACACTAATCTTAGTTATCTTCCCTAGATATTTTCTTTCTAGAGTTGCTTGTTTACATTCTGATCCCAATATTATCTTGTTCCATGTTATTAGTGTATTGGTGACCACATTTATTGCTGTATTATCCTATCCTTGTTTATATTTATCTGACATACTTCTAAAGTTATGTTTCCCTCTATCTTCCTCTTAATCATTCTTATCAATTTCTCTCAACTTTTCAGAAATAGTTCCCTACAATTTTATATACTTCCCTCCTTTTACAGCTAAAATCTTTCTAATTAATATTTCCCCATCTAAATTCTTCCATTTTAGTTGCTAAGTCTGTTCTCTCCATAATTTTGTTTGCTTGCAATATTATAAACAATGAAAATCCATATTGGGTTTCTCCACGCATTCCCTGCCCCATACTATTTTTATTTACCTATAAAGTCTCAATGAGCTCTTTCTCTCATACTACTACATATTTCTTGTCTTTCAATATCTTCCATCTTATGTTTATTTTTCCCCAGAATCCTCTGTTTTGATATTCCTTTTTATCCATTAGCTTCCCATATCTAGGTTTCCATAAGTTTCGACTCATAAGAGATTATTCTCATACCTATTTGTTGCAAAATTTCCTGCACTTTGAGATACCATGATCCTTTCCACTTACATTTTTCTTGCATACTTAAACATTTTTTAATAATTTCACTCCCTTCCAATGTGATAATTCTACATATGTATTACATTATTCTTGTAATAATTTTTATCTTGGTGGAATGCCACTTAATTCTATCTGTGATACACCACTTGGCAATGCTATCAGTGAACCTCAGATCATTTACAAAAGTTTCTATTTATTTTATCAACATCTTTAAGTGCATCCTCTACATCCAACTCATATTTCTGCCCCATATAACAATTTTGCCTCCTCTGTGGTTGTATGAATTCTTTCCAACCAATTTATTCTCATATCTGGAATTTTACTTAAACATGCTCTTTCTTACAACACTCATAGCTGCTTTTCCTTTTAATATTGCTATTTTTTCCTGCTCATTCCAACTTCCAAAAGACTTAATCTTGTTCCCATCCTTTCTCAATTTATAACCTCTTTTAAAAAACATGATCTTTGATTTCTTTTCATATTTTCAATCCCCATTCATTACAAAAAGTATTCACTACTTCAATTTCCCTTCTTAGTCATCCACTAGATACAGATCCAATTACTATATCATTGCAAAAAGCAACCCTGGTATTTCTTTATTATTTATTACTGGTAAATGTATGTTTTCTTTTTGAGTCTCATTCAGAATGTCATCTATTTAGAGACTGAACATTGTTGGGCTAAACTTACATCCTTATCTTACTCCGCATATAATTCCTTATTTAATATCTGAAAATTTGACACAAGATTCTTACTATATATCTTTTGTAATAGTTATCTAAACTTACTGCCTATTCCATTTCCTTAAACTACAATGCTTTTCTATTTATGGTATCAAATGCCTTCTCCAGGACTACCTTGCAAACCATTTTCCCTTTTATTTAAATTCATTGCTTAAATATTTATGAACAATTGTCTTTTTTACGAACACATTATCTGATGTTCTTCTCCTTACTTTGAAACCTATTTGAAACTCTGATAATTCTTCTCCTTCTATACAGATTTTTGTAATCTACTTGCTAGAATTCTGGGAAAAATCTTTCCTAAAATGGAAAGAATAATTATACCCCTATAATAAGCAGGATTATTTATATTACACTTCCCTTTATACAAGGGGCATCCAGAAAGTAAGTCCCAATCGCGCCTGGAGATGGAACCACTTGTCGGATAGGATTGCGCATGCGCATGAGTAGAGAGGAAGTATGTGGGAATAATGCAGTAAAGTTTCAGCCTTGTGACGGCCGTGCTTACCGCGCTGTGCTAGGAGAAAATGGCTGCTCTGATATTGTCTCCCGCCAAATGCGAGGTTCGTGCAGTCATCTGAGGTTTGCACCCTCAAAAGCAAAGTCCAGCAGAGATCCATCGCCAATTGTGTCAAGTGTATGGACACGACATTATGTGCGACAGTATGGTAAGACGATGATGCAGGTAATTCACTGAAGGACGAACCAATATCACGACGACGACCGTAGTGGCCGACCGTCCCTGGTGACGGCAGAAGTGTTGGAAAGTGTGCGGCAAGCAATTGAGCAGAACCGGCGCTTCACAATTTCAGATCTCTCTTGTCAATTCCCCAGATGTCTCGCTCCCTTGTGCACGAAATTGTCTCCTGGAAGCAAGACAAGAGAGATCCGAAATTGTGAAGCGCCGGTTCTGCTCAATTGCTTGCCGCACACTTTCCAACACTTCTGCCGTCACCAGGGACGGTCGGCCACTACGGTCGTCGTCGTGATATTGGTTCGTCCTTCAGTGAATTACCTGCATCATCGTCTTACCATACTGTCGCACATAATGTAGGGTGTCCATACACTTGACACAATTGGCGATGGATCTCTGCTGGACTTTGCTTTTGAGCGTGCAAACCTCGGATGACTGCACAAACCTCGCAGTTGGCGGGAGACAATATCAGAACAGCCATTTTCTCCTAGCACAGCGCGGTAACCACGGCCGTCACAAGGCTGAAACTTTACTGCATTATTCCCACATACTTCATCTCTACTCCTGAGCATGCACATTCCTATCCGACAAGTGGTTCCATCCCCAGGCGCGATTGGGACTTACTTTCTGGATGGCCCTCGTATATGGGTACTATCATGCTCATTCTCCACATCTTGGGTATCTCCCTTACTTCCATTATTTTACTAAACAATTTAACCACTGTTTTTCTTCCAATATCTTCTTTAGTCCAAAGCTTCCAAAATTCCCCTGGAATACCACTTGCTTTCTTCACCTTTAACCTTTTAATTTGATATTAAATTCTTCATACATAATTTCCAAATCTAAGTCATCAACAACTTCCTGATTTCCTAGGAAATCAATTTCTGCCCTAAGAGTGTGTTAAAATGAGCATACTAACTTTCTGAAGTTATATTTTTTTTCCCGCTTATCCCATTTATGCACATACTTAATCATAAAGTAAGATTTACAAGAGATGCCACTGAAATTGGGAAGCATCCAGTATTAACAGAGTTGACAGCTTGAGAGTCAGCAACATATGAGAATTATTATGGCCCATTCACTTCAATCTTGGCTCCTGCCAATCATTCTGCGACAAAAACTGATTTTCCCCTTCCTCCCTCCTTAAAAATGGAAACCTGCATCTGGCAAAGCTTTTCTCAGTTAATTATTGTCCCGTGAGGAGGAAGCTTGTAAAGCTTCAAAACATGAGTTTAATAAAAACTACATAGGACTTAAGCTGGAAGAAATTGTAAAAATGAACAACTGCAGCCGTGAAAGTTTACATGACACTATTTCTAATTTTTCTTGCATTCTGTGCATCAAAGAAAGGAAGTTCATATATAAATATATGAACTTGTAACAGGATCTTAAAAAATCATTATATACTTCATAGGAAAATATATTAATTAATGAGGCATAATGGTTCATTCTTAACTACATACACTTCATTACTTTCAATGGGGAAAATGGTAATATGTGAGGGAGTATGCAAAGCTCAGTCTTCTACAAAGTTCTACCAATATTTCAAATCATTAAAATAATTTTTATTCATTGCTACCTTTGTTATAACATGATTTGTCAGACATGAGCATTTTGTTCACAGTAGTTAATTCAAAGAGTAAAGTACAAAATAAAGTTAATATGATACATAAAGTTGGAATTAGGCAAATATATTAAATATACAGAGCTGAATAACTGCCTGTTTAAAATAACATTAATTTAAACAAAATACATGTCAATTTAGATAGTAAAGAGGGAAACTTGAATAAAATGTTGGATAACTTTAAATATAGTGCCCCCAACTCATTTGGTTTATGTTTCCCATGATGCATGAAGGTTGCATGTGAGTTTGTGGATGTGAAATTGCTAGAGTTAAAGGAGAGTATATGTGTGTATGACTGGAAATTGAAAACAGCAGGAAATGTTCCAAATTCCATTAAAGGAATGTGCTCATTATTATGCCTCCAGGTCAGTGTAGTAGTGGGCATGATATTTTCCTTTGCATTTTTTCTTTGGAATTTTCATTTGTTACAAGGTAATTATATGCACCGATACTTCTGTGGACATTTTGCATCAGCATTCCATTTCAATAACATGAGTCACAATATTGACAATCAATAGGGATAAAAATAATGGATTTGCATGGTATGAATAGAAAAGAAGCTTTATCCACAAAAGTTATTCATCGGTTTTTGTATGAAATATTTTTTTGTGCACAAATGATATAGGAAATAACTCCTCCACAGCAGGAACAAACCATGTTCAATAAAGTCATCTGCATTTTCTCATTGCAATCACAGCAAAAATGGCTCCTTTAAGAGCCACAAAATATATCACAAATGAGCATCATTCCTTTGAACCATGACCCACAATTTATCCACCTTTAGTACTTGTGTGCTTTTATAACTGTTTGCATATGTTTATGATTATCATACTGGTGTGTACTGCCATGGGATTGCAGCATTCAATACATAATGACCATATGTGATTGTGCTTGGTCACACTTCTGCTACATAATGAAAAAAAATGTGTTTTAATTCCTTGGTTCTTCATATGCAATCTGCATACCCCTCTGGGAAACGTAAAACAAATGAGTTGGGTGCAGTATACTCAAAATTACTCAATGTTGATTATATTTCTGGTTACATTCCCTCATCCCACTTGAAACATTTGGTTTTAATTTTACTCTAAATATCTAAGTTGATTTATTATAAATTAAATTTATTTTAAATAAATAATAATCAATAATATCTCTACATAAACAAATATTTTAATCAATTAACTAACTACTGGATCTTGGTGTTCGGCTTTCCTGAAGACTTTAGTTTGACTACATATACAACTACAAACAACAATTCCTTTATTTCTAAATGAATGCCCATTTTTCTACTAAGGCACCACAGGTGATCCTTATTTCTAAGTTACCTATTTGCCCCTATATTTATTAAAAACAAACAAACAAATAAAATATCTAAGAATTCAACACTACCAAAACTGAGGCTTTCCCAGATGATTACATGTTTGTTCAAGGGCATCTAAAATAGATCACTATTTTCATAACTTTTGTACCCAAGCTCCCTTCCTTAAACTCCCCACCCATGTATCCCTTACTTTTCTTAAAAATCCCCAATCTTACTTATTTTTTTTACTATAATTTCTGTCAACATTTTAGTCTTCTTGAACTTTGTCCTGTTTTTATCCCAGATTCAGTCCTGCATCTTTTTCCAATTTCACATTCTATTGGATTCCACTATCCACTTTCTCATATATAATACATCTTTCTTTAAAATTTTTCTTTAATTCTTTTAGAAATAAAACCTTTTATATGCATACATGCAAGACCTATTATCCAAATTGATCACAATTATCTATACAACTCTCCCTTCCCCAAATTTTTAAAACAATTTTATATAAATCTAAAGAACTTGTCCTCAAAATTAGATCAAATCTCTTGCTTCTCTATATCTTCTACCCTCTGCTCCACTTCTTTACAAAAGCTATTGATATAACTTAATATCAATTTTCCAAATTGATCACAATTATCTATATATATCTCTCCTATCCCCAAAATTTTAAAACAATTTTATATAAATCTAAAGAACCTGTCCTCAAAGCTAGCTGAAATCTCTTGCTTCTCTATATCTTCTACCCTCTGCCCCACTTCTTTACAAAAGCTATTGATATTACTTCCACACATCCTCCATTCCAATTTCTACAAACAGTTTCTCCACCTTCCCAATCCACTCTCTCTTTCCAATATATTTCTTGGAACTAAAAACATTCTGATAATATTGTTATTATCTAACTTACATCTGTCCAATGTTTCAAGATTCACTCTACTATTATCTCTTTCCTTCCTACTCTTACTAGTTCTGCCAAACTCACTCCTGTCTGCAAATTTTTTGCTAACCCTAGAACAAAGCATTCACTATATCACATCATTCTTTATCACTTCTTTGACACTCCCCAAATTATTACACCATACATCATCTTTGATTCAACCACTGCTCCAAATAGTGTTTCAAACATTTCACTGGCAATGTGGGAACTTATACAAACTTATTCTGGCAGCTTTCACAGCTATTTTATCTTTAACTTGTATATATTTAGATTGCATCTACCACCTTACATTGTTCGAAAGTATTCCCAAATAACCAAATTCTCTCAATACCTCTATTGCAAATCCATTTGCATACCATCTCTAATCTTTTCTTAATTATGATCCTTTTTTTAATATTATTATCTTTGATTTTTTACTATTTAACCTATTTTGTACAAAATCTAGCAATTTCATCAATGAAATGTATCATGGTTACTGCTCCAGTAATTGGATCATCATTGAAAATCAATCCTGGTACTTCCTTCTTTCGAACAATTGGACAGTGCCTATTATTTTTCATGATCCTTCTAAGATATCTATAAAGAGATTAAATACCACTGGGCTCAGTTTAACATCCTTGTGGAACTGTGGTTCTGTTACTTTCACATCTGACACAAAACTTGATTCCTTCAAATAAATTTGAAATCCTAGAATAAATTCAGTAACGACTCCCTTGCATCTCAATTTGTATGCCAATACATCTCTATTTGTTGTACCAAATGCTTTTCTCAAAATGTGATATATATATATTATCCCTTTTATTTCTTAAATATTTGTTACTTATAGTATGAATTATTATATTATACATAGTTTTTTCTCCTTTTCTGAAATCTGCTTGAAATTCTGATAATTTACCTTTTTGTTTTTTGAATGGTGTTTAACGCCCATTTTTTCTACTGAGGTACCACAGGAGGTGAACACTGATGATACGTGAAAATGAAATGATATATTGGGAAAGGATATTTTTTTAAAAGAAGGAAACGTTCCAGGCCTAAATTTAGGGTACCTCCCCGATATTTGCCAGTTATGAGGACTGAGGAAAACCTAGAAAAAACCTCAGTCAGGGAGGACGTCCTGGCAGGATCTGAACCCCAGACCTCCCGCTCATGAGTCCAAGCCTTAACGACCTCGGCCACCAGTGGCAGTAATTTATCTTCCATTTCAGCTAATATATAAGTGTATATTTTATCTAAAATAGATAAGACTAGTTTCTCTGTAATTGCTTGGATTATTTACATTACCTTTCCCTTTATACAGTGGTACAATCATGCTTACTTTCCAGCTCTCGGGTATTACCTTCTTCTTAATCCTGTTTATTAACTCTGTCAGCAACCTCATATCTCCTTCCATTTTCCCAAATGTTTTTCAAAATTCTCCTGGAATTCCATTTATTTATAAAGCCTTTTTTTCTTTTCAAAATTTTAGTCTTGATACTCTACATCATTTAAAATCAACTCTTTATCTAAATATTCTATCCTGTTCACAGTACTATCTAAATTTAATTCAAAACTCTGAACCATTCCACCACCTATCAGATTTCTAAAATAATATTTTCATTTCATTCATATTGTCTCACTTCTTACCCTTTCCTTTCTTGAGATCTCCTTAATAAATACAGTATGTAACACAAGTTTCTGATACAGTAGAATTTGTAATATTTAGCAAATTGATTATAATCTTACATAAAGTAACATTGTAAGACATGCTTCCCAAAATTATTTGTGAGTTTGAAGATTTCATCCTGAGTCAAGTAGTCCCACTCCTCCATCACTCAAGCTATCATCCCATTACAATTTACTAATCTTGGAGTTCAAAACAAACTATCTTGTAATTTGCTCAACAAATATTCTATTGGGTTTAAGTCTGGTGAATTTTCTGGTCAATCTTCCCTTATACTAATACAACTTTTTTTATTTCATCAAGAGTGTGCTTAGCTGTGTGCATTTTAATTCCATCTTGCATCAGAACAGAAAAGATTGTTTTGTCTAATAACACTTTAGAATATGCTGGAAGAATTTGTGTGCAATAATATTCACGGTTTTCTTCTTATCACCTACCACCAGATCTGACTTTTCTGATGGGAATTACTTGCAGATAACATAATCTTTGTGTCAAACTTAGGGACTTGAACAAGAGATATGGATGATGGATCTCCAGTCCTAATTTTGGCATTCTGATGATTCAGAGTGGGATAAAGTTGTATAGGTGACTCATCTGTGAATAGGACACGAGCCCTTAGAAGTCTGCCAAGTGGCATATCTTTCATGTACCCTTCTCCTAACATTCAATTGCAAAATTCAACCTGATCAGAGACATTCTTTTGATTTAATATTGGCTTCACTCTCTATATAAGTTCTTCCCTATTCCTGACTGCAGCAATACCTACTGACAGTCATGTGTGCAATGGTTTTGATTGTGGAATTATAACATTCTGAAAAATTTAGCTTTTTGGCCACAGCCGAGTTCCTACACCAATCTTGTTTTTCACCCATTCCTTTATTTTCTTTTTGTTTGAGGTAACAATTTGCTTGGTTGACCTGAATGTCTAGCATTCTTTACTGGACCATCCATGTGATTCTACCATTTTAAAACTGTTATTGGCAATATTTTCAGGAGCTTTGCAATCTCACATACCGGTTTTCCACTGTTGGTTAAAGTTTGAATTTGTAACATTTATGTTCAGGTTTTGTTGGTGCCATGGGATCCTGAAGAAATAAAAATGTTTATCAAAATCTTTAATACTCCATTTGTTTTGAAAAACCATGTTTTAATTTTCATTTGAATCAGAAAACTGAAAGAATTTTGCTATTCATAAGCATGTAACAAAAATTTCTGTTATGTATCGGAAACTTTTGTTTACACTTTCATTGTACAGATAATTATACTGAGAAACCCCAAATTTTAATTACCCTTTGCTAATGGACCAACTGAAGAGTGCTGTTCAGACTAAACATCCACACCTTGCAAAAAAGAAATCTCTTTTCATCATAATAATGCGCCTTTATACACATTTGAGATTGTTACTCCTAAACTGCATGACCTTTGCTTCCAAGTGCTTTCACATCTGCCATATTTGCCAGATTTGGTTCCCAGCAATTACTTTTTGTTCCCAAACTTGAAGAGAAATGGCTGGATGGACAAAGATTCACATAATTGATGAGGTTGAGCTGAGGCAGAAGCTTGTTTTTCCCAGTTGGATAAATCTTATTTTATTGAGGGGTATTAAAAAGTTGGAAAGTCAAACTAAATGTGATTTACAAAGTGACTATATTGCAAAATAAAAAAATACATTTCTCTTAAATCTTGTGTTTTCTTGGCCAGGCTGAGAAATTTTAGAATGCCCCTTATAGTTGCATGTGATAAGAGTGTAATTCTGTCTCATGCAGTATCATTTAAGTACAAAACTAGCTGATATTGACACTGAAGCCTTGTACTCATGAGGATGGTTGATACCATACTCAATGACATACTGAAGCCATCTGGTGATCTCTATTAAATGAGGAATCCTCTTCAATGCAAGTGTCACTTGATTTTGGTTCACAATTCAAACAAAATGTGGTCCATGGAAAATATCCTCTATGGGAATCTCTGATACTTCTGTTGCATTGTGTAGAGATTCCTCAAATTACAGCAACAGTTAAAATTCTGTGTTAGATTGCATAGTGTACACTGACAATGAGCAACTGGAAACACCTCTTTTAAGACATAGATAGGCATTGAGAATGATCCACCAGAATATTGACATTGCGAGACATAACATAATTTGGAAAGTTTCTCAATCTAGAATGCACTTAAAAATTTGTAAACATAAACAATAACAATGCTTTATGATGCCAGGATTTAAAACTTAGAATTCTGATATGAAAGCAAATATGGTACCATTATACATAGGGTTCAAATCCGGCCAGGACCAATGGATTTTTTTGGGCATAAAAATCCTAAGTATGGGTTCCTTCGGAAGGGAAGTAAAGCCATGGGTCCCGTGTCGTTTACGGCACAATAAAGAATCTCAAGCCTGAAAGAACAGGCCTCTCTGAGCAAAATTGGTCAGCCGTTTCAAGCCCTGAATTGAATGGGACGCTGATGACCTGAGATATTAAAGAGCATCTGTAAATAAAAAAAAACAAACAAACAAACAAACAAAATTATACATAGTAGGAGAACGTACTAGCTATTATCATGCTTAGTCGAACTAGTGATGTAGCAGAGAGTATTTACAGCAATGTCTAATGCCATTATTGCATATCGTCACAATCTGCAAACTCAAATGATTAATGGCTTTCATCAATAATATCATTAGTAAATATAACATTTAATTTTGTGTCGGAATGACTACAGTGAAGTGACTATTATGTTCTTAATTATCTAGTGAGTCGATTTGATAATCTTTATAACCTTAATCTTTATTTAGTCAATTATCAAATCGACTCAATAGATAATTAAGAACATAATATTAATGTATATAAATAAAAATTAAGGACTATCTACTGAGATCTTCCTCCAAATGGTGATATTAAATGTTGCACAAATGCAGTAGGCATTAGTACAGTAGCTAACAAAGATAAGCATTGCAAAACGAATTAAAATAGAATGTTTTATTTTAATTGGCGGATTTAAGGCCATAAGCCGTTCTCCAATTCTAATTAATACAATGAATCGCACAATACATAGAAAAATATTTAAATTATGACATCTGCACTGTTTAGTCTATGTTTCACACCTGAACTAAACAACAATGTGAGATTATTTATTTAACACACTCATGAATGAGCTATGAAAACTAATGAAATCATTTTATAATCATTAAGTTTCATGCAGCATAAGCCAAAAAACTTATTCCATGATTCAGTTATATGCTAGAATTAGTGATTAAATTTATATTACTCAAATCTAGATTCTATGACCTGAGTGCATTTATAAAGCTATTTACAGTGAAGATATTATATATTAACTTAATACAATGTTGGTAAATTTCTTACAGAGAGTCAAGAGCTGAGGATGGAAATGTTTCCCAAAACATGTTCTAACTTAAATATAGTAAGTGAAGGGTGTAAGAAATCTACCCACATTGTATTAATTAATAAAAGTTATGATTTTAAGTTTAATTAAATAATATATAAACTGAACAAATAAACATATATAAAATAAATAACACTTCTACATCATAGGAATCATGAAGAGATAGAAGAACAATTAATATGGTAAACTAGCAGGCGGTAGTTTCATTGAACCTTTTACCAACATTTAAATGGAAATCAACCAATTAATGAGAATTGTTATAGTTTAGTTTTAAACGGCACTTTGTGACAACTCCTAACTTCCCTTGGGATCGTTTTCCAATTTTCAGTAATAAAGATGGTATATAAGAAATAATATGAAGATGTTTTAAGGTGAGGTTTTGCTTATAAAAACAATCACTGTGAGAGGGGGATAAAAACAAAAGTTAATACTTTCAGAATTATAGTACTTACGGATCTGCGAGAAGAGTTGGTAGTGCAGTTTCTTGAATCTTGGAAGGTGCATTGAAACCCAGTGCATAAACTCCTTTCAAGAGTAATGGTTTCCTGAAAATACAATTTTTATTTTAAATAAACTGCAATTATTATTATTATTATTATTATTATCATTACCATTATTATTATACACTGTGTGACACTTATTTTTTAAGATAAAAATCTTTTCCAAGTGGTTAGGCTCCATTAAGACAGCAATAACCAATGGTTTCAACAAAGACACAGTAATAAAAATGATCAATAAAATTAAAAAGACAAAAATCAATAAGAGAGGTTTCCACAACTGAAGAACACCAAGGAAAGATGCAAATTCAAAAGTTTCATATACCATCCAAATTACCACAAAAAATTTAAGAACATATTCAAGGAACAGGGAATAATTTTAGCCCCAAAGAACAAATATAATATCAAGAATTTATTAGGTTGCACACCACATCAACAGAACAGAAATCAGGAATTTGTGAAATCAAAGTGCAGATTGTGACCAGAGATACATTGGAAAAACGAAGAGAAATTTGGAAATTCATATAAAAGAACACTTTCAGAATATTTGTTATTAAGCAGGTTGGTAAATAAGCAGTAGCAACTCAGCTCACTTTTGGACCAAAAATCACGAAATTAAACCAGAAGCTAAGCTGTTGAAACAATTTCAGTCCCCTATGGAGCAATCAACTTGGTAAAAGATTTTCATCTTAAAAAATAAGAAAAACTTAATGAATTTTGATTTTCCTTATTTGGATGAACTCTGCAAGTTCCTACTAGAACCACCAGGCTCCGCAATAGGAGCATCCTGGTATTCAGCCACCATTTTGAGTAGCAGTAGTAGGTAAACCCTGATGATGGGAACAAAAGCTTCTGAAACATGTCCTAGTGTTATGTTAGTAAGAACATGTTCAACGCATTAGTGTAGGATATGTGACACTTACTGTGCATTATACAGCTAAATTAAATTATTATTTTGCAATATATCAAAATGCTGCATGGTAAATTAAGTTATACTTTTATCATAGATTTTTATTTTCTAAGAAACTTTAACTTTTCTATCTTTTGACTGGAGGGGAGGGAAAGAAAGGAAAAAAAAGGAAGGAAGGAAAAAAAATAACCCCAGTACCTAAACTGTCAGGTTTATATTTTTACTTAATTCAATTGCAAACACATTTAAAATATTTCAAAGCATTATGTGTTTTAAGACACCTGATTCATGTTATTTCCCTAATACTTTGTTTTCTTGTTACTTGCCAGCAAGATTATTTACAGCTTTGTGTCAACTTTCTCTCTTTCTTATTGCACTTAATGCCTCACCAAATGCCAAGATATTTTGAGACAATGAATGGAAGGAACAAAACAATGATGGGAATAAATCTAGAGTTCTTAGCATCTAGAGATACTGGGCATACACCTTCTCAGAGTATGAAAAATTCAAACTTACTCGGGCAACAGGTCTCAACCTCATTTGTTGCTTTGCTACCACATAATACACTGACAGAATCCTTCTACTTATGCTAAATTATGAAGAATTTAAGGGAGGACAAAGCTGAGAAATTAGCCAAAATATACACTTTCTCCTTAAGAGTAGAAGATGGTGAGGAAAGTTTTATGTAAACTTGAAATGCTAATTGGAACTTGTACAATGAAGCTAATCCTATAATTAAGATCATTGTATGATTGAGATGAACTATGCACTCTTATTTGCTCCAGTTATTTGTTTAAATTTAGCACATATTTCACAGATCTTTGTCCACATCATCAATGGTTAGCTGAGGATGCAAACTAAAGTCTGTGAAACATGTACTAAATTTAAACAAGTGGGGCCAATAAGAGTGTGTAGTTCCACTCAATCATACAATGACTTTAATTAAACATTTTATATATTTATTTATCATTAAATACATTTGGATTCTATTGGAAGGCTTTTACAAATCATATTTTCCTACTCCTATGAAAAATAATAAACAAAGGAATAAATGTACATTTAATATTTATGTTTTCAATATTCTTGGATCCGATCAAGACAAACTTATTACAACATGTGTGGCATTTTTACTGTTCAATATATTATTCTCAAGTTTTATTTACAAAAGAGAATATTGTAACTAATCTAATAGTTAAACTTTCTTTGTAATGGTATTTTGACATCAATGAATTATGATACATCATTTTATAATTCTAATCCTCTCACACACATATATATTGCTTTATTATTTAAATATTTATTATTATGAAGGACAGGAGTTCCAGTCTCTGCATATAAATTTATTTATTTTCTTTTTTACAAGAACAGCAAATAAACAGCTTAGATACATCATACAGTAAACAAGTACAATCATAAGACATTATTATGTAAATATACCAAGTGATTATATGAATTTCATTAGTACAAATATGTGAATGGCCAGACTCAAAACTTCTCTTTGATTATCATGCCAAATCTCCAATCTAGTTAAAATGGCACTGAGTCATTTCTGCAACAGAAAGTACTCATCTCTGTCTATATACTAAACTAATCATTCAAGTCAAAAGGATTCGTTTTATGATATATTATCTATGTATTTTTGTGAAGAGCCATTCTTTGACCTACTCATCGGTCCTGGTGATGTAGTGGTAACCATACTTGCCTTCTAAACCCAAAGTCGCAAGTTCAAACCTGGCCAGGATCAATGGATTTTTTTCGGGCTTTAAAATTGGGCTTCCTTCGGAAGGGAAATAAAGCTGTGGGTCCCATGTCATACATTTACGGCATGATAAAGAACCTCAAGCCTGAAGGAAGAGGCCTCTAAGCTAAATTTGTTGGCAGTTTCACGCCCTGAATAGAACGGGACACTGATGACCTCAGATGTTAAAGAGCATCCTTAAATAAACAAATCAAATTTGACCTACTCCTGAATAGTTATTTTACATTATAACATAATATATTGTTTCTTACCTGCATACATTCTGATTTATAATGTAACACATGTTAACATGTAAATAAAGTGTGTTTCCATAAGGCTGAAGTGATGCTTAAGACATTTTACTTAATCATTTTTTACAGTTGACCAATTATCTTTTCTAGCACTGTACCATCTGCTCCTTTAGCTAAATAATAAGTCTAAAACCAGGATTTCAAATGGGCCAGATATAAGCCAAGCTTGCTCACCATCTAAAGTTGGAGCACCAGAGTAAGGGGGAGGTGATGTACTTTGTGTATTTTCATGTTATGCCACTAATCACATTTGGTTTTGTTAATTATTGCATTGTGCAATTCTGTTCTGATTATTCAACTGCAATATGGTATTTTCTGATATCATATTAAGTCTAGACCAGAGCATAGATCGAATGACCCTGATTACAATGTATACATATTCCAGGACAACCTGTGCACCTACATTGTTAAACTATCTTCTTGTACATCACATGCAGATTTCCTCTGGCTCCTCTCTCAGCTTTGTTATTCACTACTACTTAGTTTCTGTTTGACAAACCTGAACTTAGATGCTAATTTAAAGCATGAATGGTGCATGTGTGAACTCATAGATGTCAGTATCCACCTCCAGATATGAGTGTGAGAGTTTATGGTATTTTGATTAAGTCTGGGTGCATACATGGCATAGGAATCCGGAGGAATTGATGATGGATGGATAAAGATAGATTTATTATTAAGAATGTTTTGCAAGATAATTTTGGAAATTCTTCAAATTTGAACAAATACATGGACAACATTCGAATTAGGTAAAATGAATATTAGGGGACTGATAATTTAAAGAATGTTGAATTATTTGTTCATTATTCAATCATTACCAATAACCATATATTGAGAATTTTTCTGAATTATCAAGAAGCAAATATGAGTAGTAGTAATAGAAATGGTGGGGGAAATTTAAAGAAAATTAGTTAAAAACTTACTAGGAGATATGTGGGTGTCTTAACGCCATTTTTGATAAGGGATTTTGGTTTGATTTTTTTCTTTTTTTTTGAATAACGTTTAATGCCAGTTTTAACTACTGAGGCATCTACTATGGCATCACAGGCAGTGGATACTGATGATATATTAGACAAAATGATAAACTGGAAAAGGATTCATTCCAGGCCTAAGTTTAGGTATCTCCCTGGCATTTGCCATTTATGAGGACTGAGGAAAACCTGGAAAAAACCTCAGTCAAGGAGAAGGGTCCTGGTGGGATTTAAATCCCAGACCTGTTCATGAATCTGCGCCTTAACAACCTTGGCCACCCATGGCAGTTTGGTCGGAAGTGAGAACTGCACTAGAGGATATGGATCATAAAAGTTATACTCACAAATCATGAGAAAAGATTGCTCATAACTCAAGAAGGACGATTGAGGAAGGAAATTAACTGACGAAGAAGTGATGGATACTGTTTATGCCCATTTTGCAGACAAGACTTCTGACTTTTGGGGGGGAGGGGATTGAAATGTTAATTTAAGAAGTATATTACAATAAAGGGTATCTATATTGAAAAGTGAAATATAGCTTTTGTCTTTATCATATCTAGGGCAGAAACTAATGGACCTACCCTTGTACCTTGCCGAAATATTTGACAGGTGAACTCTTTAAATGCAAGCAGGCAACACAAAATAGATACTACTATTTCAGTAACAAACAAAATTCAAGGATTTTATCCCCCCACCCCCAAATAAATAAAAAATGTTTTGGGAGTCTTTAGACATAGCAGGTAAATTACTAACCTTTCCTTTAGTTGACAATTTTGAAAATTGACTGCTGAAAATGAGAAAGAACGCCCGAAGAAATTAATAACAGAACACCTAAAAGCGCTTCAAACTTCAATAACAAAGTGTTTCCCTAGCTTGTCAGTTTCAGAGTTAAAATGGGTAATTTCCCCTTTTGGTACTTCTAGTGAGATCAATATTAAAAATGCCATCAACCAACTGCCAATAAGAAAACTGATTTGTTATATTAGTCATGCAATTCTACTATGAAAACAAAATTTTTAGAGAATTCAGTGCAGTTCTTTTGATTCCATGCATGATGTGCTTGTGTGAATCAACATTTTCTACCATTTGCATCTCGAAGATGATTTGACCTGTCAACCATAAGGCCACATATAGAGAAAATCTGTGCTTCTCACCAAGTACAGACTTAACATTAATTTGAATAGGTGAGTTTTCAAAAAAATATTTTATTGGACGTCCAGCATTGATAGGGTGGAATTTTTTACACATACCTTTGTTCTGTTGTAACACCACTCAAGTTGCTGCTTATTTTTTTTATAATTTTCAACTATGTGTTAATATCAACTTATTTACAACATTGGATATCTGACACAATAAAGAAGTTACTTTGTTTATTTAAGGATGCTCTTTAACATCTCAAATCATCAGTGTCCCATTCAATTCAGGGCAAGAAAAGAATGATTAATTTTGCTCAGAGGCCTCTTCTTTCAGGCTTGAGGTTCTTTTAATGCCATAAATCTATAACATGGGAACCACAGCTTTACTTCCCTTCTAAAAAAAGTCATTATTAGGATTTTTACATCCAAAAAAATTCATCAACCCTGACAGGGATTGAATCCGTGATCTTGGGTCTATGAGGTTACCACTAGACCACCAAAAACAACTAGAAGTTATAATAATGTTATTATTAATAAAAATAAATATGTCAGTTTGTCATCGGTCAAAAAAGGTTGGGAACCACTGCCTTAACTCTAAGCTGATATTTATGTAATTCAGAGTAAATCTACTACTTTCCCTACGCTTTAGTGTAAGAATGCCTTAAAAGAGAGATGGTAAGATTACATGACAAAATAACCATCTATTATGGTAAGAACCATTAAATTTAGTAAACAATATTATATTTAATTAATTGTACTCCCACAAGTTTGTCTTTCCAAGTAAGTAAAAAAATATATTAAATTTCTAGCACAGATATCTTATGTAAGTAAATAAACTTTCTAAAATGATGTACAATTAATACAAGTTATAAAATAACCTATATTTAGTTCTTTTCTTAAACAATTTAAAACTATTGATTTACCTGACACATATATTATTTAAATTCCTGACTCAAAATGCAATACTTACAAATGCAATGCCTCAAAAGTTTTGACAGAATACAGGGGAGAACTTGGATCCTTTCTTTGAACTTCTATGTCATTCTTGTTTTCTACCAGTCCTTTTCTGATTATCTTTTGAAGCAGAGATCTCTCTGCAGGAGAAATAGGGGCTTCATCAGTTGTTGGGTCATTTTCTGAAGGGGTAGGCAATTTGGTACCTGCTGCCAGGCTTCCATTTGGCAGACTAAGATCTTCTACCTAAAACATATAAAAATAGCATTGAAATGAAGCAAAAATGCAGGCAAGGCATATAAATTTTGAAACATGATTTGCTTGAATAATAATCAATGCATACTGCTGTTACTATGTGCATGTACCAGCTGATTTCCATGTGGCCTTGCATTATATTGTGTTATCAATATGCCAGCGTCTGGCAAAGTGAGAGCATTATGTGTTATGATTAATAAAATACCTCAATGCTTCATGTTTCAATGTCTATCCCTGTAATGCAATGTAATTCCTTTATTGAAGTAGAATGTTTCCAAGATTATGAAAGAAATTACATACTAGAATGATGCAAATAATGGCTTATCATTTAAATGACTCAATAATGCGACTGGTAAATATATGAAAATATACTGGAAAATATATTAGAAAATTGCAAGTAAAGTAAACAAAGTTTTAAATATATTTGGAAAGCATAATTATTCTACACTATAACGGTATGAGCGGTGAATTAACAAAATTACCAAAAGTCTGCTGAAGTTCTCATTTTGCAAGCCACTAAAACTATTAAACTTTTGTAGAATAACTTGGGAGTGTGAATGTAAACATCATTAGGAAATAAGATGAATGCATTAGAAAATAGAACCTACTCTCCACCCCAAAAAAGTGTTAACTTTATAGCTTACATTGGTAAGGATAAAATGGCAACAAAATGTTCTTTATGGATATAACTGCAAAAAATGCACTGAATAGCAGCACACAGCAGCAGGAGTAAAACTGGAAATATGGAAATTTATATCAGTTCATACACATACACTAACTTAAGGCTCACCTAGAATGAACTCTAAAAATTGGAGGATCAAATGGCTTACTGTTTCATGGTCTCCACTCATCATCTATTTGGTTGTAATATATAGTGTATATAGAAGATGGCAATTCTGAAGAATAAATGAGGAACCGCTAAAAGTGCAAAGAGCAGCCCAGGTAGGAAAAACAGAAGACATACATGCAAACATGCTGGTGTGAAATTGTACTGTATTAATAATGCATTGTCTAGGTCTAAGGGTCAGTGTATGGGATCATGGATTTCAAATTATTCACATTGTGCTCTAATAATGTCTCCATCCATTCTCCTATTATTTTAAGTAAGTTTAAAACCGGCTTGCATATAATGTCTCCACCAACTCTAATGTTATTTTAAGTTTAAAACCACCTTGCACATACCAAAATTCCAATAAAGCAGGTGATCAAAACTGATTTTACTTTTTTAATGAAAAAATTAATAAACTAATAATCAATAATAAATGGGAGGAAGAAAAGAAAGTGATATAATACAAACATATAAGAACAGATGTCAACATATTGAGATATTACAGGTATGTATTATTCATTGATAATATTAACATTAATAAAGTACAAACTGTATCAGGTTGCTTCAAAAATCTTTCTACAGCATGCTTTAACTGCTTTTGATAAGTTTGCGCTGCTAAAAAGCAAGAAAAAATTCATAAATTGCTGTATTATATGCTCTTGTTACCAACTCCTGCAGCAGCAGTGCATTTACACAACTACTATAATCATCATCATCATTAATATACTTGGATGAGATCTATACGTGGAACTGCTAGAAGTTGCCCCCACTCATGTCATGGAAGAATTATACACTGTTAGTAATTTCTCATAGTTTGTATGAACTGCTAACATTCCTTCAGCAGGTGCACAAAACTGGTAACACTTCAATAAACATAAGTAATGTGATAAAATTAAAAATAGAGGGAATTATTCATTTGTAGCTGATTGATAAAAGCAATTGGTTATGTAGAAATATTGTTGATAAATAAAAACTTATTCATTTTTAGATAAATTAAAATATTTTCATCATAAATTTATTATTCTCACAGTGAAATCGAACAAATTATTAAATGACTCAAATGCATATTTTGTCTGGATGGGATGAGATAAGCACTAAACTATTAAAAAGCTATAATTAAGATCATAGTACACTGACATACTCTTAATACTCCACTTACTTGTTTATAATATGTAGTACTAGTTTCATGAATCCTTGTTCATATCCTCAGCTGCTGGACTGCTGGATAATTTATGCTGTGGGAATGTGTATACTGCTCTGGTGGTGTGTGATGAACTTAAAGTTTGTTTTCATCCCCAAAAGTATAAAAGTTTAAACCGTCTCTGTATTTGTAAATGTAGATTTTTCTCCCATGTCGCTAATTATGTAGGTCCTTGAATTGATTTTAATAATTTTACTTTATTCACTGTGCTTGGTTTTCTGTCCAGAAATGAGATGCTACTGCTGATTTTTCCATTTGTTGTATTTTATGTTACTGAAATTTTTTTTAACCATGTGACTGTGTTTCTCTTTGTTTTTCCAATGTAGATTTTTCATAATCTGCACAACTTATTTTTTAAATACCTGTTTTTTTTTTCAGTGGAATACTGTCATTAACATTATATATCAGGAGATTTTTAAAATTAAATATGTTTACAGGTGCCAATCTGTTATTATCTTTTAAAATATTTTGAAATTTTTGCGTAGCCTATGGATGAAACATGAATTTTTAAAAATTAGCTCTTTTCCTGCTGAAACTGTTGTGGTTTCCTTAATAAATTTTTGCCTCTAGAATTTCTGTACTTTTTTATGTATTTTTTCTTTTTTAAAACCATTTTTAATCACTGTTCTTTCTATTTGTTTGTATTCTTTAAAATATTCCTCTTTGCTAATTTGAGATTAACTAGCCTGTGTGTTAAGCTGTTGATCACTGCATGTTTGTGTGTTTTGGGGTTAAAACCGTCAACTTTGAAGTGGTTGTCTGCATGTGTATTCTTTTTGTATAATCCAAATTCAAGATTTCCTTGACCCTTCATTATTTTAATGTCCAAGAATGGTAATTCTGTTATCTGTTTCTGTTTTTATGTGAACAATATATGATTAGCTTCACGTTTTCAGTTATTAAAAAGCTGTTCAAATTAACTTAGTAAACCTCTGTCACATTTTTAACCATTCGTTAATATTTGGATTTTTTCCAAAAAGACTGAAGCATATTATTATTAAACCTCTTTTCAAAAAATGACAAAAGACTACCATTAAACTACAGACCTATATAACTTTTAAATTCATTCTCAAAGATTCCAGAAAAAAATTATATATTGCCATGCTATGAAATATCTAAACTTAAATAATATTTTAACATCATCCAAGTTTGATTTTAGAAATGGCAAGTCAACTGACAAGGCCACATTTAAACTCACTACAGAAATCTTAGGGGCACTAGATAAAAAGGAATATGCTGGGGGAGGATATTTTATGACTTAACAAAGGCATTAGACTGTATAGCTCATGAACTACTATTACAAAAATTAGATTTCTATGGGTTAGATTTAACATATCAATAAAATGGTTTAAATCTTATTTGTATGATAGAGTGCAAAAAGTTATAACCAGTCACCATAAATTATTGGTAGAGATTATAATAAAAGGTGTGCCGGAGGCATCAATATTTGGTTTTCTACTTCTTTTTATTTTTATCAATGACTTACCATAATTTTTAAAACATTTATCAATGACCTATCATATAACTTAAGTCATAAATCAAGATTATTAATTTTTGTAGATGATGAAAGTGTTCTGTAACAGGGAAATCACAAAACTTCTGTCAAATACAGCTACAAAATTTTTTTATGAAATAAACTTACGGTTTCAAGTCAATAAAATGTCACTCAATATAGATAAGACAAATTTCATTCAATTCAGAACAAAGTATAAATATATATCAGATCTCACAATCAATTATCAAATTCAGACCCTAAAGAAATCAGTCTTGGAAAATTCTTAGGGTTACAATTTGACCAAAATCTTAAGTAGATGAAACATGTTGAAATGATAGTTCCCAAATTTACTTCAGCCTGATTTGCTCTAAGAGTTTTAAATGACCTCTTACCAAAAAATGCCTTGCACATGGTATACTTTTTATTCTGTAATGAAATACGGAATTGTTTTATGGGGTAACTCTTTCTATACATAAAAAGTTTTCCTTTGCATCTGAGGGAGGAAAAGAAGAAAATCCTGTAGACCTTTTTTCAAAAAAATTAAATATACTTATTTTTATAGGAGAATGTGTGTGTGTGTGTGCGTGTGCGTGTGTGTGTGTGTGTGTGTGTGTGTGTGTGTGTGTGTGTGTGTGTGTGTGTGTGTGTGTGAGTGAGTGAGACCTAATGTATTACATAGTAGATAATCTCAACATTTTTAAATCAAATTTCAGTGTACATCCTTTGACAAAAAAATTAGTCATCGCCAGATTCTATTTGTTGATCAGAGAACTCAAGAATCGCTCGGTAAATGCTGTACTCACAAGTGCATGCAGTGAGTGCATACTGCAGTGGTGCTTTGCCTGTAAACATAATGATCGCAATCATAAGCATCTGGAAAGAGAATATTGGGATAGAGTAGAGGTGGCTGAGCAATTTAGAAGGCATAGCTTTTTTGTGTAAGCTCCCAGGTTCAAATCTATCACATTTTTTATTATAATTATTTATTTTATAAGTGTATATGTAGAAAATTATGTGGCCTTAATATTATAATATATTTTAATGAATTATTTCAGTTTAATGACACTACCTATGCACACACAAAAACATTATTACAAACTAACATATTCTTTACAAGTAACTAAATAAATACATGAATAGAATAATTAATCTTCTAAAGTGAAAACACATAAGGAATAAACACAAATTGATATCGTGTATGAACTTTCAGCATGTATAAGTGCCCTCAATCGTCGGGACAAAGATATCAGGTTTCTACAGTAGTGTGGACAAGAGGATAAAACATCCCAGGCTTCTTGAATTTGTGTCCATAAGCCATAGTGCCCTCCTTGTATGTGCAGCATATTGCATTTAGATGGAAAAAATACTGAAGGAAATATTATAATATATATAATTTCAATATATTCGGGAATCAACACACTGAAATGAGGTTAAATCTCTAGTGGATAAAACATTTAAAATGTCAAAAAGACTCTTGTGGCTTCACTCCCAAGGAATAAAGGACAGTGAGACTTAAAATTTTTAAAATTCAGGACATGTTTCATGAAACTCTTGTTCAGTTCATCAACTGTAAATGACTGACGGATCATAATAGGTTGGAAAAGAAAGTAACCGTGAGGGCTCTGGTGGTCTGTTGATGAACTTAGTATGTTATATATATATATATAAATATATTTTAATGTTAAAGCTTGCTGTGTATGGGAAACAATACTACAAAACCAATTTGTCATAATAAGTTACAAAGATGTATTTAACCCCCCCCCCCCCCAAAGTGCTTCATGCTGGGAGGCAAATCTGAGTTCTTAACCACCACAGTACTGCACACACTACCACAGCACACACATACTAGAGAGTGCCTTTAGTACATGCCATATAACACAACTGCTATAGTAGCTATACAGTTTTGCTTACTTTGTGAACCTCACACTGTAATGAGTAGGATTTAAAAGGATTTTGCATTTATGGGATGACTCATTTTTTTTGTCAA
The DNA here is from genome assembly GCA_030762175.1 of Metallyticus violacea. Classification (NCBI taxonomy): domain Eukaryota; kingdom Metazoa; phylum Arthropoda; class Insecta; order Mantodea; family Metallyticidae; genus Metallyticus; species Metallyticus violacea. The sequence continues at coordinate 48,902,328 of CM060841.1, forward strand.
AGGGTGTACACAAACTCAATATTAAAAACAAGGATTGTATATGATAGCCAGCTCATTACAGGTTTTCAGAAGGGTGCATTCTCTTCTATAAGTCATATATAATGGCTCACATGTTCTACAATATGAATGAATATTTTGGACTTAATTCATCTCAATTACACTAGGTTACAAATGAATTTTTTTTCTGCAGTACAATTAAAAATAGGTGACTTTTATTCATTTTGGTGCACAGAATTTAAAATTGCATTCTGTTTTTCCATAGCACATATCGTTTTATCAATATGACAATGTTCAATGAAAATATAATTGTAAAATTTATAAAAATATTGCACACACATGCACCTTTTAAACAAAATAATGAAGAATAACTACAATAAAGCGTACTTGAATTTGAGAATGTATGTTAGTTATCTTGTGTACCCCTTTTTCTTTTCCCAAGGAACTGCAGTATACATGATTTTCTCGAATGTTCTCTGGTAGGTTCATTGCGGGCAAGATACCAGCAGTAATCAGCCATCATAAGTACGTCCAACATCCCTGATAACGTCGTTCAATATCTTTCAAGTCCTGGCAAAACCTTTCACTTTGCTCTTTACTGACAGCTCCTAAATTCAACAGGAAGTAGCCAAGATGTGACTTGAGGAAATGAAGCTAAACTCTTATTATAGCTGAGCAGTCTGAAATTTTCTAGCATATTTATGACAATTTTTTTTATTGAGGGTCTTTCACATTGACCAGAAATTTCTTAACTCTCTGATTCCATTCCAAGCATCTTTTTCAATTCATTCATAAAGCTGGTAAAATTAACATTTTCCAACAATTTTCTATCTGTGGTTCATCAAATATTCCCTCTCTGATTTTAGCCTGTTACAATGATGGAAACTTTGTGTATAAATACTGAATGCTTGGGCAACTTTTGTCAAGTGCTTTCTCGAATTGTTTCATCATACCAAGTTTTATGTGTAACGGAAGGAGTAGAATTTTTTGACAATCAACAAGAGGCTCATTGATTTGATCCAGGTTCTAGTTGCTGCCTCTCAGGCCATTGGTCAGTTTCTCAATGTTTGTCCCTTGTCCTGCTATCCCATTAGCAAAGAAAACAAGGGAATTTTGTGTATCCTCCCTGTTCTCCTAGTAACAGACCAATGACCTTCAAGTCACCACATATTTGCCACTCATGGTCGCAGTACTTAATTTTTCAAGAGCACGCATCAGAGTTTCATAAGACAATCTTAGGTTCATACAATGTGCAAGCGGTATGAAGCTAACCTGTTGCCATTATAAAGCCTGAAGATTTTGTTTGGAAGAATCAATAAAAAGATGCCAGTTATTTGGCTCATATGCTTCCCTGCCCTCTGTTCAATAAAAGATTACATGCATCAACACGAAACAAATTTGAGCATAGTGCTTGTGGAACTGTATTTCACGATTCCTATACCACAAAAATGTAACATCAGATGATAACAAATTCATCTCTTGTAGCCTGGAGCCCAGTAATTCACTTTTTTGTTTTGTGAGGCATAAATCCCTCACTAAATCATTTAACTCAAATTGGTTAAAGTGTGTGGTGAATTGTCAAATTCTTCTGGATCAGAAACCAACTCATTGTCGGAAGTCATGGAGCTGCTTTCAGATTCACTAAAATTGAGGTCTGCTGGTGGTGTAGGTATGGTTCCGGTCCATAAGGCATAGGCCATGTAGCTGAGTTCAGATTTGGGTTTTTAATTCCTGCCTTATTTTTGTTGTTGTAGCCAGCAACTTTGCACATGCAAAAGTAACAATTGTCATGGTGATTCTGCTGCTCTAACCATATCATTGGTTTGGCAAACAGCATTGCTTTCCATTTTTCTTCATACCAATAATGTAATCCCTCAACACAACTGTTACATGCAATTTGAGGTGCAAACAATTTATCCTGATCACCAACTTTCTCTTTGTGAGTCTATTTTGCATACCTTCCTGCCAAATATGTGACACTCACAAATGTGAAACTTCTGAGGACTTTGTAGATACTTTTTTTAATGGTGTGTAACGCCCGTTTTTACTACTGAGGCACCACAGGCGGTGAACACTGGTGATACACGAGATGAAATGATATATTGGGAAAGGATTGTTTTTTAAGGAAGGAAACGTTCCAGGCCTAAGTTTAGGGTCCTCCCCGGCATTTGCCAGTTATGAGGACTGAGGAAAACCTAGAAAAAATCTCAGTAAGGGAGGATGGTCCTGGCGGGAATCGAACCCCAGACCTCCTGCTCACGAGTCCGCGCCTTAACGACCTCGCCCACCCGTGGCGGTCTTTGTAGATACTGTCTCTTGCATAATCCTGATGTAGAAGTCATACTCAAACTTTTATTTTAGCACTACATATATAAAAGACAAACGTGTGTATTAACACAAATTTTCAGCTCAACTGAAGTTGAGATCTGTGATAGCTGTAAATGTAAACATAAATACCTCACAAGAAGACATACCTGACCCATGGAACAAAACTGACAAGTGCTGGGAATATAAACATCTGGGTATAAGGGAGGATGGAAGTGAGTCGATTAGGAAGAAAATCAACAACAGATTTAGAATAACACAATGAAACATATCCATAAGTTGCATAAATTTAGCACCATAGACATATATGCATATATAAAAACTAGATGTGGTAGCCAAAAAGGGACTTTATTTTTTAAATCAGGGCACTGATTTCCATTAGTCACGAAATTTCCTGTATACTGCAGAATTAATGTTGACCAGTGTTATCATGTTCTATATCCTAGAGCTCTCACTCAACTCAGGACCTACAGAATGAGATATATACATACAGTTTGTTCAATTATGCTGATGCCTGTTGGTACTTTTCATGTAGTAGTATTTATTTCTCATACATTTTTTTTAAATACAAAATAAACACAAATAAAAAAAACATTACTTTTAAATATAACAATTAGGAACAGTGCCTTCGGCAATCCCAGAAGTCACTGAGTCCAATCAAAATTTATTCCAATTTGATTGGCTCAGCCCCCCAGCCCCTGGTTCATCAGCAGCTACCTACTGGAATATCCAGGGGACCAGACTTTCATCCAACCAAAAACAAAACACAACATTAAAGGTAATTTATATATTCAATATACTATTAAATTATATTTCCTACAATACTAAACCTTCCTTCTTTTTTAATTAAACCCATTCAGTCAAATTTCTATCCTTGAGAGTTGCTTATTTCTGGCCTTAAACATGCTAACACCCTGGTTATTGGTGTATAAGGATCCTGTTTAACTAATACTAGATAACTAGTCCCATACCCTCCCGTACTCATTTCATCCTCCTTTTACTATCTGACAATGTTATTCTCAAACACATTTCCTAAGTATTTTACACCTATAACCATTTTTGTCTTACCTTGTCTATGTATTTTCCTAGTTCCTTAATGTTTTCATCTGATTTTAAATTTAAAATTCTTCTACCTCTTATTTCATCTGGTAGGTTTTCCCATTTTCGTAATAGGAACTGTACCCTCTAAAACTTAGTTTGCTTACATTCTAGTATACAATGCCAAGTACTATCTGGTTCTGCACACATAGTACATTTCCCCTTAGTGTGTCCATTTTTTAATCCACTTAAATATTTTACTCCTGTTCTAAACCATGCTGACCCTTCCCTTCCTACCTTATCACAAATTTCAACATCTTTTTTTTTTTAGTGTACTATATAGTTTCAGAGATTTTTTGGTTAAGATTTGCCCATATTTCCTGTTTTTCTATATCTTCAGTTCTTATTGTTATCTCTTTCCAAAATCCTTTATCCAACCTTTCTCCCTCGCACCATACTAGTCCCATGTCCACTTCTTGTAGGATATTTTGGATTTTAGATAATCAAGTTTCTCTCCCTTTAATTTTACCTTGTGCTAGCAAACACTGATTAATAATATTCTCCTCCTCTAGTCTCCCTATTCTATACCAATATTTCAATATTCTTTCCATGACCTTGCTTTTATAGCCCAATCTTCCTAGTTCCATTAGAGCAACCTCATTAGGTGAAGATCTAGGTAAGCCTAGAACAATTCTACAAAATAATCTATTTATCATATTTATCCCTTTCTATCCTTCATCTGGCCCCAAAATTTCTATTCCATACATCATCCTGCTCTCTACTATTGATCCATGTATTCTCTTTAACCATTTTACTTGCATATTTGGTATTTTGTTTGCACAAGATCTGATTACACTCACGGCTACTTTTCCTTCTGCTACTGCTTTCCTTTTTTGATCACTCCATTTCCCATTACTAGACAATCTAACACCTGAATAATCAATTTTCTCGACAATTTCAATTTCTGTGCCCTCCCACCACTATTTTTCCTGTTATTTTCTAATTTGAAACCTTTTTATCACCATAATCTTAGCTTTGTTTTTATTTACCTTAAGCCCCTATTCTCTACAAAATGTGCCTATAGTTTCTAACGATCGTTTTAATCCTACACTTGTTAAAGAACCTGTTACCAAATCATCTGCAAAGAGCAGACCCGATATCTCTATGGCACTTTTCATACTACTCTTGAAATAATCTAACCTTATCTGTCAAAGAATTGCTTTACCTGCCAAAAGAAACTTTCCGTTCCTAAAATTTGTTAGACGTGTTGCAAGTTTTGCAAAGCCAAACGGAAAAACGTATGCAAAGGCTGCGTTTTAACAGTGGCTCCAAGTATTTTTTCAACTTCAAAACAAATAAAAGCTAGCAGGTGCATTTATATACAATTGTTTCGATCACATGAAAGCAAAATTCCTGTTTATATTCGCACATGCTATGCAGTATTACACAATGATTCTGCTGTGATTTTATCTTACTTCATGTCATCTGTAACAAGTGCTGCATCACAAATATACATCAACGGTTATAATATGAAATGCCATTCCAAACCTTTTTAATTAGTTTCTCCTGTTCCTCTGCTGACCGTGCCCAATCACTTGTTGAAGCCATACTATGAACTACAAAAATATGTATCTAGAAGTGTTAATTATTTCTATCGAATAAGCTCACTTCACCATGCCAATACGTTTACAGTTTAGTTTACACTTCGCTCGTGCTCGCGCACCTTAAGGCTTAATGTTGTACTTTTAGCAGCTTTACGAAATGTTGGCCAACCTGAAGAATATACAGTAAAGCCAATATGATTTTATGTCCGTTTTAAGCCAAAAATAGCATCTCAAATAAAGCCCATTTTCCGCAACAGCTACACAGTATTACTGCTCTCATGACGTTGAAAGATTTAAGCTTTGTATATCTGGTGCAGGAATTGTAGTTATATACATAAGGTATTAAAATAAAAGTATTGCAACAGGTATATGTTTTCTATGGTGTTGATATAACTAAAGTGGTAGAAAAGTTAGCAAAAGCAACAAACTATTCCATATTTAATGAAAAGTAGTAGTTGTAGTTCCACAAATTGCATACGATTATTTGTGACTGGATATTCACAGTAGTCGATTGCCAGCCTTCTAACAATTCAAAGCGTATCTTTCTTGACGGTGTGATGTCTTTGACGATCTTCCTCCATGGGATTCTGTCTTCAGCCAGGTTCATTATTTCCTCTATGAGAGGTTGAGTGTTCCTCAAGTCCTCAGGCCATCTCATTCTTCTTTCCTCTACTTAAACGAAAATTGTGACACTAAACTCACCCTCCTTGGTTCTTTTCTGCTATACTAATTGTATCTGGGTATGGGGGATGAAGAAGAATGATCTCTTCATTGCCTTCTCATTTAATTCCTTGCTTCCGACAGAATTGTTATAATTTTTACAACTTAGTCATATAAAAGTAAAATGTACAAAAAAAATGTATTCGGATTTTGTGTCATTCTTAAATTACCGGATGCGCTAAAGTCAGAACGTTCTGTATTACAGTCTGGACTTTGGCCTCTTCTATATCAAGCACACTAATAGCTATTTTTAGCAAGAACTATGCGTGATATGCTTATAGGTTACTCTTTATATATATCCAGAAAAATCAGCAGCATTCCGTAGTTTGTATTTAGTACTGAAGAAAGATGCGTGTTCGTTACCCTCGTCTGTTGTGTGACTATCCAAAGTGTCTTTATGGTCACTTGCCTTTATTTCAGGTATAAATAATTCATAACCAGAATCGTTCAACAACTTTCTAACTCATATTCAAACACGATGTTATTGCATGCCGCTATCGTTTGTTTCGCGCACAGATTACAGATTTTCCTCGTTTGCCCCACAAATTCGAGGGATGTCTGGCGATGAGAAGAAAGCAAGCGATAGGAATGTGCTACGTAAACATTTTCTGCCCTCATCACTATGTTCACGTACGTTTAGTGACGGTGAAAATAGTGTTGTCACTCGCACATAGAAGTTCAGCATGCTTGTAAGATATATGAATCTGAGAGGTCCTTATTCATGTGCCAGCATAGGATCACATTCACTCGTACGTGTGCAGATAAACAGTTCAAATTACCCTCGCACTTAAGTTCCTTCTTGTCATCGATCGCCAGACTATACAGATCAGAGCGCACGTTGATTTGTTTTATTTACGGACTTTCTTTAACATCTCAAGTCATCAGAGTCCCATTCAATTCAGGGCGTGAAACGGCCGACAAATTTTGCTCAGAGGCCTCTTCTTTCAGGCTTGAGGTTCTTTTTCGTGCCGTAAATGTACGACACGGGACCCACGGCATTTCTTCCCTTCCGAAAGAAGCCATACTTAGGATTTTTACGCGCCCGTAAAAATCCATCGATCCTGGCCGGGTTTGAACTCTCGATCTTTGATTTAGAAGGCAAGTATGGTTACCACTACACTACCAGGACCGACAAAGAGAGCGCATGTTAAGAGCAAAAGGGATTCACCCAACACCAAGTCCACGATTCTCAACAAACAGACGATAGGCCACCTGTATAATAATGAGTACGTGTAGGCTCTAAAATGATCAGAGGCGGCTCTCGCCCGGGTCCGGAGGGTAGTTTATGAAACAACTTTAAAAAGTCCTTAATTATAAATAAATTGCTAATTTACTTTATACCAAACATATAGCTAATTAAAAATAATTAATTAATTAATTTTACAATTTTATTTATTTATATTGAATGCTCCCATGTGCTGGCATCTCTAAGGAGGGACTGGCCTGTGCAAAGATATTAGAAGCTAAAAAATTACTTAAATCTTAAAAGTAGTTAGTGTATATTACAAAATAAATCAATCAGGTATTTGAATCATGTATATCCTAGAATTGAATAAGTTACTTTAAGTTACAGTTGATTTCCATAAAGTATTTTTTCTTTTTATTTGTAACATGCAGTATACAGAGATTAAAAAGCACAATCAATAACATGAAACATTTAAAAGCAACATAATGGGAAGTTGAGAATTTTTAAATTTTCATTTTATGCCATATAAGTACTAACAAGCAAAGAAGAACTTGGGTATTTCAGCACTAAAGGTCTTATTTTTGTTTAAATCTTGACTTGTTATATTCTTATTTTTTAGTACTATAATGTAAAAGGGATCATAGGTTAATTACTATGTAAGCAATATTACTGCTCAATTATCTCATATTGCACATAGAATTTATGCAGGGTATTAATGATATATCATTTGTTGTGACCTGACCCCTTCACTGTGATTCCCATTTCATAGTTCTAAATATATTAAATGCTCTTGAAAAACAATACCATATAATAATAAAAGTGTGTAATTCAACACATTTTCATATAAATGGTTGTGCTAGCTTCTCACTATTTGCATAACAATTATCACTTTTCTTTTTAATTCTATTACTCAAATTTTCTGTTTCAATCAGGGCTGTTCCCAAATTTTAAAGAAGAAAACCAATTGTCAGGCACTAATTAGGACTTCATAATTGTGCCATATATATTTCTAATTTGGCATTAATTATATAACTTTTATATATATATAATCTTGGATATACTGCCACAAGTGGCCAAGGTCATTAAAGCAGACTTGTGAGCAGGAGGTCTGGGGTTTGATTTCCACCAGGATCATCCTCCCTGAGTGAGTTTTTTTTCATGTTTTCCTCAGTCCTCATAAATGGCATCCCTTAAAAAAAATCCTTTCCCAGTTTATCATTTCATATCATCTATCATCAGTGTCCACTGCCTGTGATGCCTCAGTATTTAAAACAGGCGTTAAACACTAATAAAAAAAATTGTTGATATTAAGAATGAATTGGATTCTAATTTAATCTTTGTGAACCATTTTAATAGACCAATTAGCTTAACCTGTATGATGCTTGGATTTGTAATTAGGAATGTTTAATACTTCTGTATACATATCTTGTTCATTAAAACTGGAATGTGCAATAAATTATCTGGACTTCCTTTGCAATAAATATATAAGTGGTTCAAATTTCTTCATAAAAAGTTACAAAGATTATATTCTGTAGGCAACATTGATTATTTTTACGGAATTTCGGAATAAACACAGTGAAACTTTTGTTAATCTTATTTTGATTTAAAGTAAAACACTAAAAATCATGTCGTCACATTAAAACTCTCTTTAAGTTTCACAAACACACTTATAAAAGTAATTTTGGTACATGTTTCGTGAGGTACATTCCTCACATTGTCAACCAAAACGACGACTGAGGAGTCAATTTCAGCAAAGTATCATACTTTGACAATGGTTGACTTTGGTTGACAATGTGAGGAATGTACCTCACGAAACATGTACCAAAATTACTTTCATAAGTGTGTTTGTGAAACTTAAAGAGAGTTTTAATGTGACGACATGATTTTTAGTGTTTTACTTTAAATCAAAATAAGAATATTGATTATTGATTGATTATTTGCATTGTATGAACTAAATATTTTCTTGACATTATTATTATTATTATTATTATTATTATTATTATTATTATTATTAAATCTTAAAAAATCATTAAAAATTAGATGAAAATTTCATGATGCTACTTTTTATATTATATTTTCAAATAGTGAATGTAAAGAGTTTGGTTTGTTAAATTAATTTTTAAGTGCCTGAACTGTAGATTATTATTAATAATTTTTTCATTATTTTCTGCGAACAATTTAATGCTTTAATGCGCCATTGCATAGGATATGCTTTAGCTTATATGATAATTACTTTAGTTATGTAAATTTATTTATTGATATGTAAAATATATAAATTTGTATAGCTTGTTCAGTTTTATTTACCTAGTGTTTTAGTTCTGATTCATGTTATTGCACTTATGCAAGTGAACCCATAAACAAAATATAAAACTATATATTGCATCCAATTATCTGATGTCAGATGTGGCAGCAGGAAACTGCATCTGCTGATAAGCCATTGCTCAAGGCCAGCCAGTCTAACGTGAGCTGAAATGAGCAGATTGTATTGAATTATGTACCATGTTGGCCTTGACATTCACTCAATTTTGTTTGAACTGGGAGATAAATAATACCTGTAATCTTAGAGTAAAGCTTACTAAGAATTCTAAATGGCAAATATTAGGCCTGATTATTCTACTCTGCAATGTATGTTTATGATTCATATGCCCATACTGGATGTGCTGTCTGGGTATTATTTGAATAGAAACTCCCAGGTGATTAATTTCCAAGTTGTAATGTGATTCATTAATTAGTAGAATCCACACACTTAGCTGAACAACATCTGTCAAGAGATCAATTTAATTTCTCAAAGAGAATTAAGAAGTATAAAATGGGAATTTTCAAAACAGATGCTAGAAATGTGTGGAAAATGAAGGCAGACAGTTCCAGCATCTCTTTGGATGACATGAGTGCATATACAACTTTTTAAATGCATTAGAATTTATTAGATTGTCACTCTTGTATTTATATCGCTGACTGTGTTGTCCCATTCACCATCCCAACCCTGGTGTAGTCCAGCTGGCCATCAGGTAGTTGATGGCCTGATAAATATAACTATATATAAACTAACTATGAGTGATTTACCAAGTGAGTACCTGCAAACCATCTCTGTACAGGATCCTTTATGAAATGCATTAGCTAACTCATTCATTAGTTTATAATATGTATATGTAATATATAATTAAATAATAACTAAATACCAGGTGTAACTATAAGGTACGGCAAAATTTTTGGGACACATTCTTTGCACTTAAGAAGAAAATATGTTATATGGACATGGGTCTGGAAATGCTTTATTTCCATGTTGGAACTCATTTTCTACAACTCTTCATAGTAGATTAATTATGCACCAGCATACCACATGTAACTATTTCTTGAATGAAATGTTTAAAAATGCCCTCTTCATTTCACCTGAATAAACTGTAATTCTTAATTTCACCACCAGTGTTTCGTTCCATTTGAAAGAATGTAATGTTGATGTATGTTACATTAATGTTTTCAGTTATTAACACTAACTCCACTTACTTATTTAAAACTTTAGACTAGTTTCGGGAGAGGTCCCTCCCATCATCGGCTGCTGTTGACTGAGTGTCGTTGTTCGAAACGGGGGATGGACGCCCGTTCGCCCCTGTGGTGGTATCTCGTGGCTCTAATAGAAACTTGCTGAGTTCATCCAGCGGCGGAAAATCAAAATTCATTAAGTTGTTCTTATTTTTTAAAATGAAAATTCTCTCCCATGTGGATAGTTCTATTGGTTTGCGAAGTTGTTTCAGTAATTTAATTTCTGGTTTTATTTCATGATTTTTGTTCCAAAAATGAGCTGCTATTGCTGATTTGTCTATCTGTTTCAATCTAATGTTCCTAAAATGTTCTTTTCTTCGAATTTCTAAATTTCTTTTCGTTTTCCTAATGTAGCTCTGTTCACAATCTGCACATTTAATCTCATATATTCCTGATTTTTGTTCTGTGGGAATGGTATCTTTCATTGTGCAGTCTAATAAATTTTTTATATTGTATTTGTTCTTTGGGGCTAACATAATTCCATGCTCTTTGAATATCTTCTTAAATTTGTTGTGGTAAGTTGGGTGGTATGTGAAACTTTTGAATTTATATCTGTCTTGGGTGTTTTTAAGTGTGGAGACTTCCTTAATCGATTTTTGTCTTTTAGCTTTTTTGATGATTTTTGTTATTGAGTCTGTGTTGAAACCATTAGTTATAGCCGTCTTCATTATATGTTGGTGTTCCATTTTGTACTCGGTTTCAGTCAATGGGTTGTTGATTAGTCTGTGTGCTAAACTGTGAAACACTGCATATTTATGTGGGGTGGGGTTATAGCTATCATTTTTTATGTAATTTTCTGTGTGTGTTTGTTTCCTGTGAATTCCAAAGTTAAAACTGTTTGCATTTCTTATTATTTTTAAATCAAGGAATGGGAGTATCGATGGTAATGGAAAGTATTTTCAACATTTCATTTTAGAAAGAGTTTCATTGTATGTTTTGTTCCTGTGTGTTTCCCATGATTAATGTAATATGAAGAGTTGTAGAAAATGAGTTCTAATGTGGAAATAAAGCATTTCTGGACACATATCCATATAACATAAATTATTTTTCTACATATGAGGAATGTGTCCTGAAAGTTTGGCCATATCATAACTAAATATGGTGTATATATATTAATTATAGAAGCTTTAAAAGGATAAAACACTTAAGATAAAGTCACACTTGAAATTGACATGTCTTCTTGCCATAGAAGAACTCAACAAGTTCGAAATATAGCGATTTCAAGTGTGACTTTATCTTAAGTGTTTTATCCTTTTAAAGCTTCTATAATTACTGTTAATTTTTTATATTGCTAATAGCATTACTTTATTTTTATTTTTATTTTTTATATATATATATATATAAATATAAAACCTTTATACTTTATGGGCCGAAAAGATCAAATATAAGGTGTCTGCCAAAGAATATTGGTATGTTTATTAATCTGAATGAGAGGCTATTAATTATTGCAAGTTTATGTTGATTTGGATTGTGGCTGTTATTTTTTATATAATTATCTGTATGGGAATCTTTTCTGAATATGCTAAATTCCAGTACATTGTCATTTTTTATAATTTCACTGTGAAAATTCCTGCTTTTTAAATCTACATTTTATTTATTTGTTTATTTATTATTTGGCCAAAGAATTTATTGGTGTACCAGTTATCCATAGTAATATTTCTGCCAAAGCTGTCAATATGAGTAACAAGCCTTTTTACAATATGAGTTGGATACATAGGGGCCTGGAGGTTGTTTACCACAATATAGCTCCATATTGCTTATGAAGAACATTTTAGCATCTGTTAAAACAAAACTCTTCATCCTGTACTTAGCAATTTGTTTGGGATGTAATGAATAAAAAGGCAACGACACTGGGAAGCTTAAAATTTCTCATCCACTATTACATATTTACTGAGGCAATAGGTGCTGTTACAGTTGATCACAAATTCATTCAGGATAGTTCTTATTTGAGGTAATGTGTCATTCACTCTTCTTTCTTGTCTGGTGCCCTTGTCATCAAAACAGATGCTGCGTAAAAGAAATATAAATATTTTTACAATCCATGACTATTCTTGTAATTTCCATACCTGTGCCATCTGTGATCCAGAGTCTGTAACATTTGTGTTGTTTGCTTTCGTAGTTCCAAGTAGGTATACAGTCCTAATAATGGCATTATCTTTTTCCCTAGAATAGTTCACAGTTTCTCTCTTAGATATGTATAAAATTGTGTTTGCGGCTATTCCATCTATCATTTCAATGCTAATTATTTTCAGAAAAGCTTCTGTTTTACTTATGATACCTTGTGATCACTTTGAGTTATAATTTCTTCTTCTTCCTCAGACTCATCATCATTCTCATTATTAGAAAAAGTATCGAACTCTTGATCTTCATTGAGTAGCCAATAAGTTCGTTGTTTGTCAAGTTTGAATGTGTCTTATATAGAACAATGATAAGAGGTTTCAATATCATGACCAGGAATGCATTAGATTCAAATTATTTGAAAATTTAGAAATAGAAGTGAAGACAATATTACTTACATGACTGGTGCACAGTATATTTTATACACAAAAATTACACAATGCTATATTCATATTTGTTCTAGCTGGAACAATAATGAAGGAATACCTAGTTCCCTGGAACTTCAAAACAAAAATAAAACCGTTAAAAACCACATTGTTTAACAACGGTGTACTTTATATAAGGATGTGCCTGCTAGAGAGTTAAGTGATTATTCTGCCACACCTAATTTGTTTTAGATTTATTCCAGTAAGAGATTTATAAGAAAATAACATGGTTGTATCATCAGCATATGATATTGTTTTATAGTTAATGAGATTAGGCAGGTCATCCATTAACAATAATGGACCCAGAACAGACAGTCACATAGTCAAATGCAATAAACAAGTTAAGGAATAAGCCCATCATATTATAATCATCTAGACATTGAAGTACTGAGTGAAAAAGATCTGCTATTGTTGTTATTGTGAATAAATCTTTTCTGAAACCATGCTGGGTTTTGATTTACAATGTAAAGAAAGATAGGTAATAACATAATGCTTAGTAGCCTTAAATATATATATTTGTGAAAATGAATGTTAGCTTGGTCTGTAATTTCCTGTTTCCTTTATGCATATATTTGACAGTATTATTTTTAAAAATATACTTCCCTTTAGTGGAATTTATCAAATGTACTCTATTTCCATTAATTCCTCCTTACAGTATTTTAAAGTTTTTTATATTCCATTCACTCACAGAAGTCGTACTCTAAAAGCCATTTACAAATTTTATCAGATAAGGATGACTATGATTATTCAAAATAGTGTTGAAATATATTTTCTATGAATATATGTAAAATGTGGTATAGAGAATAAGTTAGACTTAAGTTATTGCTGTTGTATTAAATATTTAATTAAAAAAATTACCACTTATTGATTTATTTAATATATTGCTTCTATGATTTAATTGTTGATTTTATACTTTTGGGAGTAAAATACAGTGACATAACCATCAAATAGTTAGTTTCCTTTACATATGGGAAAGAAGAAAATGTTTTCATAAAAACATTTTAAATTTCTATCAGCATACATATTTCATGAATCAATTGTCTGTTTTACCTTAATGCAATTAGTTGACCACAGTGCTGTGATGGAGTCATTCAAAATCTGGAAGCAAAGAAATCTTGTTCTCTTGTTAACTCATGGAATGAGCTCATGCAACACATGGTGATCCTTATCTTTCTTATGTAAGATGTAGGAATAATATGATAAGTACCTTTTGATAAGTACCCTCCACCTCTTACTTATAATAACCATAAGAGAATTTATTTATAGATTGACTTGAGATTTTTCAAACAATTCAGAAATTGGTTATTTTTAGATTGTACAGTGGGAAAAAATATAACTGGCATACTTGGCATGCAGATCACAAAAAAAAAACATTTTTTTAATGCAATATTTTTCTTTTTCAAATCTCTAGATTGGCACACGTGTTCTTCAAGTGTAATGACTGCTCAGAGTTTGCATTTAGTTGTGCACCTTGACCCAGTGCAGTACGCATTTACTAACATGGAGTAATACACCTGGTGTGAGCTAACAGACATGATTTGTACTTATATAAATCAATGATTTCCAACGAAATAAATTGACAGAGAGGTTCTTCATGATCCCCCCCCCCCCCCATCAATTTCCTGATTTTTCTCCTCTGGACGTTTTTATGTGGGATCAAGTGTGTGATCTTGTTTATGAGATCCCAGTTGAAACAAAGAGGATATGGTGACCAGGACAGTTGCTGCAGCAGCAAGGAACATTAAAAATATGCAGTCTTTGGCCAAGTTAGACAGTCCATGTCCCAACAATGTAGTATTTATGTAGAAATCAAGGAAGGCAATTTTGAACCACTTTTGTAAAACGAAGTGATTGTAAATGTTTTGTAAGCTTGTCAAGGCTAATGATTTACATTGTTTATGATGCTGTGTCCTTAAAAAACCAATACCTTATATGAAAATGTGACATTAGGAAAAAAATGGTGTGTGTTCTAATGCCCACTTACTTGCCGATAGGGCATTAGAGTCCTGCCCATGGGTGGCTGAGGACAGTAGGGTAATCCATTTGTAAAATGTGTATGATAATCAGCAGACAACATTACTCTGAATGAAGATAGGGATGAGAAAGAGCAATAATATAATGAGTGTCAGGGGAAACTGGAGTCTCAGAGAAACCTTCCCAGGTGCTGCTTCATCTACCATATATCAGACTTATAGTTGCTGGGATTGAGCTTAGTGTGAGGCTTGCAGTGTAACCACTTGACCACAGTGCCACCTTTAGGGGGAAAAAATGCTTTGATATCCAATGCAAACTCTGAAAGTTTGCAGATACAATTTTTTTGCATCCTGTATTATGCAAAGCTATTGCTTGCCAATATTGATCTTTTACATTTTAACATTTAACATTAAGATGGCATTAGGCTTTTTACCTGTCATTTTGATCACATGTCCAACATTTCAAAACTTATATTCTTGCAGAGTACTACTCATTTTCTATTTTGCTGTGAGCAGCTCACTTATGAATATGAGAGATACACCACTATCTTCATGTGTTGATTCATTTAATAGATTATCACTTTGTTTTTACAACTAAGTACTTGCCAGCAACCTTATCTTTGAAATTACTGAAGATTTGGAGTATTAATCTTATTTTGATTTAAAGTAAAACACTAAAAATCATGTCATCACATTAAAACTCTCTTTAAGTTTCACAAACACACTTATAAAAGTAATTTTGGTACATGTTTCGTGAGGTACATTCCTCACATTGTCAACCAAAACGACGACTGAGGAATCACTTTCAGCAAAGTATGTATGTTACTATGCTTGCTCTGGTGGTCTGTGGTCTGTTAATAGTAACATACATAATTTGCTGAAAGTGATTCCTCAGTCATCGTTTTGGTTGATAATGTGAGGAATGTACCTCACGAAACATGTACCAAAATTACTTTTATAAGTGTGTTTGTGAAACTTAAAGAGAGTTTTAATGTGACGACATGATTTTTAGTGTTTTACTTTAAATCAAAATAAGATTAACAAAAGTTTCACTGTGTGGATTCCGACATTCCGTAAACATATAAATTTGGAGTATTAATTAAAATTGAAATCAATAATTGGATTTCATGCCTATGAATTACTTTATTTTTAATTTTTAGTAATATAAATTATATGTTTAAATACTTAGGTATTCCAAGGAATGTGTATTTATTTGTTCTGCTTGTTTTAGTTTAGATGCAGCCTAATCTGAGACTTATACATACTTTGTTAACTCTAGATTTTGACAATGTCTAAAACTTGTGTACACAAATCTATTGACAGCAATAAATATATTACTGTTGTTGTTGTTCTTGTTGTTGTTGTTATTATTATTATTATTATTATTATTATTATTATTATTATTATTATTATTAGTTTCTTTGCACAAACTTTCATTGTTACAGTGAATTACTTGAATTCTTATCCAAAATAGCCATTTTAATGGCTTTGCAAGAATTTACCCATACTACTAATGTTGGTTTTAGTGCACTACCTATTGAATTACAAGAAGAAATATGTAAATATTTGGATGGAAATTCATTACTCAGAGCATGTTGCGTTTGCAGGAAATGGAACAGGTAAGTAAGTGTTTCCAGGACAGATAACAATAAACCAATAAATTAATGCAAGCTTGGTTTTAGAGATAAATCGTAGAGATCCTGCCCTTCACATCACATGTTTTCAACTTTTCTGACAATTTTATTCATAAATAAACTGTGTGGAACCACTTTGTTTGGCACTGTAACTATAGAATAAATGATATCAATGTATGAAACATATTTTTGTCCACTAATTACAATTCTTCATGCCTTTATACTATATTAATTTTCAAAATACTATTTAAATTACAAAAATTATTTAAAAGTATTATTTATTGAAGTGCTAAGAAAATATATACAAGGAGGTCTCCACCCATCTGGCCCAGCCCATTTTTAGGTGTTCTCCCCATAAATACAATAATTTTATAAATTTTAACTGATCATAAAACCAAGCATAAATAAAATTTAAGATATCCCCTGACACTTATTGTCTTGTACTAACCTCTATCTTTGGTTCATAAGTAGTTTCTTACTGGAATTCCAAAAGACAGAGGTTCACTAACACTTCAGATATCTTTTTGGATTTAACTTGGCAATTACATTTAAATTTACATAAACCTTCCTGATACAAATTCAAAGTAAACATGATAAAACTACCAAAATGCGGGTTCGAACCCGGCCAGGACCGATGGATTTTTTCAGGCATAAAAATCCTAAGTATGGCTTCCTTCGGAATGGAAGTAAAGCCGTGGGTCCCGTGTCATACATTTGCGACACGAAAGAACCTCAAGCCTGAAAGAGAGAAATTTGTCAGCCATTTCACGACCTGAGTTGAATGGGATGCTGATGACCTGAGATGTTAAAGAGCGTCCATAAATAAATCAATCAAAAAAAATGATAAAACTATCATAAAAGCTATATTTAATATTTATAAAAGCACATGTAAGACTAGGTTTCCTTTATTTTTTACATTTATAAAAGTAAGGATGTGATCTTCACTAGGCACAGATCTAATTATTGCCATATGCATATGAGTGTGCATGTGCATGCACGTGTGTGTGTGTGTGTGTGTACCTTTTATGTTATGGTGCCAAATGTAAGATATATTACATTTGCCACAGAGCAGTTGAATTGCTAATTTACTCCCTTCTTTTTTCATTGAAGATTATAGAGTTATAATTTGTTTTGTTGATCTAATTTTTATATGATATTAGATACATCAATAATTAACAATATTGCAACAAATTAACATAAATCTTCCAATTTGTAATTAATGATGGCACTATCAATCATTATTACTCCTTAAAGTATAATCAAATGTACATAAAGTTCAATCATAGAGGAGGAAGATATTTAGCACAATTAAATATTTAAACAATATAACAAAGCAGAGTGATTAATGTACATAAAAGTTAACAACTTAATGTAAAATATTATATATATATATATAAAATAGATGACTTAAATATACAGAGTAACCATAGTAGAATTACAATTTATAATTTTTCTGATATCTTCAGTTATGCAATTTTGTATACTAGCTTACCTGCTTATA
This sequence comes from Metallyticus violacea, assembly GCA_030762175.1. Lineage (NCBI taxonomy): Eukaryota > Metazoa > Arthropoda > Insecta > Mantodea > Metallyticidae > Metallyticus > Metallyticus violacea. The sequence goes on from CM060841.1 coordinate 48,920,389, forward strand.
TATTTGTTTGTGTTTCTTAAACATTTAACTGCTGATAAAGTTATTTGTAAGAGCAAAAAGGGTTTGATTAGTCTTAGAGAATGTTTATTATAAGTATTATAATTATGATGATGTTATTTTCATTAGAAACTATACTTCATGCAACCCATTCCCCTAAAAGTGACATCAGAAGCAATGGTAGATTTGGTTAAGTACAAATCCCATTTGACACCATAAAAGAAAAGTACTTTATACCTATATAGGTATATGTAGAAGATGAAGACTTTTGATTATTGTTATTGTATGATGAATACAATAACATGCATTTAGACCACTATGTTTCAATTGCTATTCAAAGTGAACAACAATAATAATAATGCTCCACATTAATTATAAGATTTAATGTTTTGTCATTGACAATAGATTTGTTGTGCATGCATTTTAATGTATAAGTCTTATTCTATTTTAATATATAAGTTTTTATTCTATATGTTACATCTTATGTGTTGAATTTTCAAAAGGTTCTGTAGCCTCTATGGAAACAAATACGCTAATAAAATAAGTTAATCCATTGCTTGTACCTATATAAAGACAAAACAATATTGGTTTACTCAAACCAAACCTTACATAAAATAATAAAACAAATTATTATTGAGGAAATCACTCAAATTTCACTCTTACTTGGACATGTTTTAAAGACTGTTGCCTTCATCTTCAGCATGATTCCACTGTCTGCTTCCCAGCGTGGTATTACAGTGTTGCTCTGTGGATTTTACAAACTTGGTGATGAGGTTGGGAGATCAAAATGAACCAAATTTTCCTTGTTTTTGTTTATGAATATATTTTCCCATAATTTTAATTCTATGAGTTTTTGAAGAGCTTTTGAGAGTTTTGGTTCCTTTTGGAATTCTTGGTTCTTTTGCCAGAAATGATCTGCTATTGCTGAAAAAAATGAACCACTACAAAGCCACAAACTAGTTGGATTTGAAAACTTATAAGCTACGTCTAAATCTAGCACCTCAATTAGGCAGAATCTTATGGAGAAATCTTGAAGGGACTTTTAGATTAGAAATACCTGAGTTAAACAAAAAATGGGGGATTATAAATAAAAAAACTAGATAACCTTAGACAGAAACAACGGAAGAATATAATTAGGAGAGAAATTCAAAACAACACTATAGTAAATGTCATAAACCAGTCAAATTAACACTTTTCCAAAAAAATATTGCAACTGTTTAACATGGGGTTAAATTCATGTATAGATTACTCAAGAAATATAGAAGAATATATAGCCGACATCGAAATAGAATCTTTTAACAAACCAAAGGAGGGGAAAAAAATAGCATAAGATTGCAATGTGGAAAAGTCCTGGAGCAACTAATTAAAAAAGAAAATAACCAATAAAGATTATATCTTAGGGTACTCAGATCTTTAAAAGAAAAAGATGTTATTTACAGTAGGACTGACAAAGGAAACAAAATAGTAATAATGAATCAGACAGATTATGAAAACAGATCCTACACAGTTAGATTATGTACAATTTACTAGCTAGCCAAGATTATGAGAAAATGAAAACAGATCCTACACAAAAATATATCAGTGCAGTAAGAAAACTATTAACAAAAGTAATAATTCTGAGTGAGGTAGAAAAAAGGAATATAATACCAGACAACCCTTCAACACCTAGAATCTATGGCCTACCAAAAATACATAAACCTGGCAATAAAATGAGACCTATTGTAGATACCGTAAATTCACTTATGTACAATTTAGCCAATCACCTTTTAAAAAAAAATTTAATACTTTACCAAAATACAAAAGCCAAAGCATAAAGAACTCATCAGAATTAATAGATACACTCAGACATGTGAAAATGGAAAACAGGGAAGCCAAATGTTTGATTGGCTTCACTGTGCAATGTCCATTTTACATTTTAATGGAAAACAGGGATTTGCTAGTTTCTTATGATGTGGTTTCTCTGTTTCCTAGCATTCCCAAAGAAAATCTAATAAATATCGTAAAGAAATGGTTAACTTCAATAAACCTACCTGAAGAAGTAACAGAACAATAACCTTACCAAAATTTGTATCAATCAAACCTGCTTCACATTCAGAGGCAGTAGTTATGCACAAAAGAAGGGTCTAGCAATTGGAAACCCATTCTCTCTATTCTTGGCAGATATGTACATGAGTTTCTTGGAAACAAAATTAGTTCAGACTTTTCCACATATATACAAATGTTGGTACCATTATGTTGATGATGTCTTTGCAATAGTAAATGAAAAAGGGAAAGAGGATGCAATAAGAGGATACAAGACAGCACTGTTAAATTCACAACAGAAATAAAAAAAACACAATGTTCTTTCCTTCTTGGATATAAGAATTATAGAAAATGGCAGTAATCTGGAATTTGGCATATTCAGAAAAGATACCCATACAGATAATTATATAAAAAACAACAGCCACAATCCAAAACAATAGCAACTGGCCATAATTAATAGTCTCACATTCAGATTAACAAACCTACCAATAAGCAAGAGAGAATACAATTTGGAATACCATAAAATCATAGATATGGCAAAGAAAAATAGCTACACAATAGATCTGGTCAACAAGGAAATTGATAAATTCAATAAACAACAAACAAATAAAAGATATCACCACTCTAAAAGGCTACAAAGGAGATCATATATATAAGAAATTCACATTCCACCCACGGGAACACCAAAAATTCCAGAAGATTTTTAAAGAGGCAAACATAATTTTGGCTCCAGTAAACAAAAGTAGTTTAAAAAACCTGCTAAAAACTAACACAAAGGACAAAATTATGCCAGGCATAATCAGGCAATTTATGAAATTGGTTGCAAAGACTGCAATATGAAATACATTGGCAAAACAAAAAGAAATATTACCGTACAATTGAAGGAACACATGAGAAATATAAACTATAAACACACAGAAAAATCAGCAATAGCAGACCATTTCAGGCAAAAGAACCATGAATTCCAAACATAACCAAATCTCTTTAAAGCTCTTCAAAAACTCATAGAATTAACAGTGTGTGAAAATATATTCATAAACAAAAACAAGAAAAATTTGGTTCATTTTGATCTCCCAAACAATAGTAACCTCATTACCAAGTTCATAAAAACCATAGAGCAATCATCTTAATATCACGCTCAGAAGCAGACAGTGGAATCATGCTGAAGATGAAGGCAACATCCTTTGAAACATGTGCAAGTAAGTGGAACAAAATTATGAAATTTGAGTGATTTCCTCAATAATAATTTGTTATATTATACTATATTTCACTGTGAAAATTCCTATTATACAAAACTTACATAAGATGTTTTGCATTTTTTGCCCTTTTTATCCAACTTTGTTCAGCTGTTTCAATTCCCTTAAATGTATATATGCATATCCTGCCTCATCTCAGGTATTTCAAATACATGCATTTGCTTTCATGTACAGTCCTGTGCAGATTAATCAGAACATGCCAATAACATACACAATTTATATCTTTTTGCAGTTATTCGTCTAATACACGGCTTTAATCTTTGTTAATAGCTAATGTGTCATCCTTTTCGTTTTACAAGTTGTTTTATACAATTTGGCATAGATTCCACAAGCTTTGAGCACTTATTAAGTTCATCATCATTAGACCACACCTTAAGTAGAGACTTTATCATGTGTATTTTTGTGGAACAAAGTTTTCTAAGTCTCCTTTTGCAATTAGCTCACAATTTTTACATTGGATTAATGTTTGGGAAGTTCACTGACTACTCTTACACATGAACATTGTTCTCATTGAAGAATTTCTCACTTTCTTTGGAATATGAAAAGGAGCCAAATCATTCTAGAAAATTCTGTCACCATTTGGAAACTTCTTCTGCAGCTCTCCTACAACTCTTTCTAGTATTTGGATGTGTGGTCAGATTTCATCATCCTGTTGACTACTAAGCGCCCAGTCCTTCATTCATGAAACACATCCAAATCATCATCTTCATGGGGTGTTTTATGGTCTGTTACAAATGTGCTGAAGTTGTTTCATTATTTGCTTGGTGCACATATTGAACCATCTCCCTCTGCATTTCAAAGTGATTCTCATCAGAGAAAAGAATTTTCTTCCAGTGTTCCATTGTCCAATCCTGATGACTACATGCCCACAAGAGACATATTTTCTGTGCATTTCTCCTGTTACAGGTCTGTAGGCTTTCCTTCCAACTGCCAGAAGTCTACGATGAACGTAAATGTACAGATTCACTCCCCTTTTCCCCCATTTCACGAGCCAAGTCCACATCAGTGAGCCTGGGGTTAGATTTGATTCTTCTGAGGAGAAAACGTTCATCAGTTGGTGCCATTATCTTTCTCCTGCCACAGTGTCCTTTTTCTCAGATTAAATTGAGCCAGTCTGAATGTGCCACTGAATAATTCTAGACACCAAATTTAGTAGGTAACTCTCTTTGTGCTATGGAAGTGTTCTGATATATTGCTACAATTACACTACTCTTCCTGGAAGTCATATCCATTTAAGACATAGGTATTACTAATCGCACAAGGAAACCTCAAAATACCTCAAAGTGACACATCAAAATAAACACATTTTTATCCTAAAACAATCGTCACACAGACTAATTAACAATGAATAGCGGTGCAAAGGATGCATACAGAGTATGGCATCTAAGAATAAGCAATGTGCAGAATACTGTTGCCAGCTAATGCGAAAAATTAATTTGCACAGGACTGTATACCTATATTTATTATTAAAGCTGTCATATCTATGCCTATTCAGACATTTTTATGCACATCATTTGATATTTCTGTTGCCTACATAATGTTATTGCTTATTATAATACATTTCAGTCAGTTCTAATGTGTATCCCTCTTCTCATGTTATACCAATGCCTGATTTATTCAGTTGGAGCATACCTTCTCTTTATAAATTATTCTTGAATATTACTATGGAGAGAAAAGTAAAGCAGATTTTTCAGCATGGGATTAGAAATAAATCATTAAATATCAGAGCTGATGTTAGCATTTCTGTAGAAACTGCACTTCAGCCATTTTTATGAATTTCTGAAACTATACTAGTTTTACCTGTACAAAATGGTCTAAAAGTTTTGTTACCCACTATGTTTTTTGTGCAAAAATGCATTTATTTTCCATATGTCATTTCAGACGTGTGACACCTGAAGTATGGAAGAGTATATTCATATTCTTATATATTAGAAAGGGCATAAAAGATGTGACTTTTTGCCAAATTTATTATTATTATTATTATTATTATTATTATTATTATTTGGGACATCCTCGTCAGATTGTTTAAATTTTTAACTTTCCCTTTGTATATATGTATATATAACATGTTTAATAATGTTCAAAAAACACTCCATAACAAACATAAGAATATAGTTCATTTTTAATAATAAGATAACATACTATATTGGCCTGCCATTGAACAAAGTATACTCTACAAATGTTTAATATACACTGACTATGAATTATTAAATTAAACAAATACAATTTCAAAAGTAGAGAACTACAAAGTACATTTAAATCATTAAAAAAAAAATGATCTTAGTAATTGAAATTTGTGATTGATGCTGAGAACACATTGTTTCATTCCAGCAGTTCTATGCCTAGCAGTTGACAATGAAACTCATGTCGTCCTCAAGGCTAAGCAGTCTATTTCTGCTTTGGATTTGATTATATTTTTATAAGTTCACATGGTAAGAGGATTTCATTGTTGCCATGTTTTCATTGTATTGAAGTTTAGTTATTCTTTGCATTATTGTACAATATAGTTTTAAATGGATGGCCAGCATATTCTGTTTTGGATGTTCTAATAACTCTGCTCTTGACCCTCATGTAGAATATTACTATTTTATCAACAAAGAACATTTCTGAAACTATATAATATAAAATTGTTGAATTTATGAGGTTGTCTCTTCTAGAAAACTCCATGGGTTGGACACCTGAGATGAAACTTAATCCAACTAATAATTCGTCTTCCTGCTCTTAATCATCACAAACCAATAATTGATATACCATAATTTAACATATATGTTTTAAGTAGTCTCTACTATATTTTTGTTTATTCCCAAAATATGTCATGGCACCCTAAGATGCTGCAGCACACCAGTTGGGAATTCCTGACTTGGGATTTTTACACCCTAAAAACACCCATCACCCTGATTGAGTTTTAACTTACAACCTTTGATTTACAAGGCAAGTATGGCCAATAATAAACAAAGAAGCTCTTCCAAAAATAACAATACTGCAGTTATAACAGAAGCATTACAGAACTCAATAAGAATAGGACAGGATGACAATCAGGAGACATGCAGCAGTCGGGCATTGTCAGTCTTATCTTAACATATTGCAAGAATGGTTTATTTCAGAGCTCCAAAGACTGAAGCTTATGATAAACTGGTTCCAACAAGATAGAGCTATTATCAGCTTCTGAGAAATCTTAAAATTACATTTTTCCACCTCTCTCTAGGTGGATACAGAGAGGATCAGCACATTTGCCACCATCATTTAAATGGCCTTGATATGTGATGATGCCCTATACAGCCTTATTAAACAGTGTAGTGCAACAAAGACACCAAATAACAGAACAGTTAAAGAATCTATTGGGATGACACAAACATCACAAAGCCTATCCTTTATAAAATTTTATACAGATCATGCACTCACACTATTTTGTGCTGCAATGATAATATTCAAATTGTTATTTTAAAGCATCAGCCATTGTCGACCCTCTGACGTGAAAGATTAAAAAAAATTGCATAATTGCACCAAACAACCTAGGGGTAATAAGATTTTCTGACCATTTTGTACATTATACCTTCTCAGTGTTCATTTATCAATTAAAACAACTACAAAATATAAGGTTGATAAACATTTCATTTATTAATTCAAATTCCAAATCAAATAAATTATATATTTCTTATGCTGTCTTATTACATATTTCACTATGATTAAAAAAGTTTATGTGATACTATTTTAATACAGCAGAGTTAATTTCACTTTTATTAATTTTTACTTTTCTAGCTCTACAACGTTTCAGTGATTTGGTCTTTCAACTTGATATGAATATTTATTTTTGAAGAGAGAGCACTCAGATGTTAGGACAGTGTCAGAAAGCTTACTGCTACTCCGAAGTCACAATATTTCCAATGTATTGTAGATTGCTTAATATACTATCATATCATCTCAAATTTCTTAAAATCCATTTTCTTTAATGATAATTCTTGCAGTTGGTCTCAGGATTTACCTACCAACAAAGTTTAAATAAGATATGTAACATTAATGGATATCATTGTATGATTCAGTTGAACTACACACTCTTAAAGCTTCACTTACTTTTCATAAATGTATGGTACCGGTTTCGAGAACATTTTGTTCCCATCTTCAGCCATGCTAAAGTTCAACTGTCGGATCATTCGTTGAGCTGTGGGAATGTATATTCTGCTCTGGTGGCGGTGTGATAAACTTGTAGTTTATGTTTTCATCCCCGACAATGTCGAAGATCATTATGCTGTCTTTGTATTTGTAGATGTAGATTTTCTCCCAGGTTGCTAATTCCGTAGGTCCTTGTACTGATTTAATAATTTTATTTTATTTATTATGTCGTGATTTTGTGCCCAAAAATGATATGCTACTGCTGATTTCTCTATTTGCTTGTACTTTATGTTCCTGAAATGTTCCTTTAACCATGTGCCAATGTTTCTCTTTGTTTTCCCTATGTAGATTTTTTCACATTCTGCACAGTTTATTTTGTAAATACCTGATTTTTCTTCTTGTGGAATACTGTCATTAACATTATCTATCAGCAAATTTTGAACATTAAATCTATTAATCGGTGCCAACCTGATATTAAAATCTTTAAGAATATTCTGAAATTTTTTGTGGCCCATGGATGATATGTGAATTTTTTAAAAATAAGTTTATCTTTTTTTGCTGAAAGTGTTGTGGTTTCTTTGATATGTTTTTGTCTCTTGAATTTCTGCACCTTTTTATGTACTAGTTCTTTTTTAAAACCATTTTTAACTGCTGTTTCTTCTATTTGTTTGTATTCTTTAAAATATTCTTCTTTGCTAATTTGTAGGTTAACTAGCCGGTGTGTTAAACTGTTAATTACTGCATGTTTGTGTGCTGTAGGGTTTAAACTGTCAGCTTTGATGTGATTATCTGCATGTGTATTCTTTCTGTATATTCCAAATTTAAGTTTTTCTTGGCATTTCATTATTTTAATATCCAGGAATGGCAGCATGTTATCTGTTTCTATTTTGTATGTAAATGAAATGTTTTTATCTTGAATATTTAGAAGTTTTAAGGCATCGTCAATGAGTTTTGCCATAGTTGACAAAAAACTCATTGACGATGCCTTAAAACTTATTCTTAAAACTTATAAAAATCTACATCTATAAATACAAAGACAGCATAATGAACTTCGACATTGTCGGGGATGAAAACATAAACTACAAGTTTATCACACCGCCACCAGAGCAGAATATACATTCCCACAGCTCAACGAATGATCCGACAGTTGAACTTTAGCATGGCTGAAGATGGGAACAAAATGTTCTGGAAACCGGTTCCATACATTTATGAAAAGTAAGTGAAGCTTTAAGAGTGTGTAGTTCAACTGAATCATACAATGATATCCATTAATATGATTGGCTTCGCTGTGTAAGTTCCAATTTACATTTAAGATATATAACAGTTTAAAGCTACCTGGACCGTTTGCACATTGTATCCTATCATAATTAACACTAGGAGTCTTGTATCATTAGGCACAAGAAATTATGCAAATTAATAAAATGGAATGTGCGTGACAATAAATTGCTGCTCCTAGAGTATTTAGCAGAGAAATTTTTGGTCCTAAAATATATAACAGAGGTATGTTAGTGGTTAATTTTTTTATTTCTGCAGCACTATTTCACAGCTTGAAATTGTTTGGAGACAAGCATGTATTCAAGAAGGAGTGGGTATTAACCCCAGTAATAAATGCAGTTTGAAAGCACAGTATATAAAGTGCCACCAATTACTTCATAGTCTTCAGAGTGGAAATGCCTTGCAATACAAAAACTTCACCTCAGAATGTTTTTGTAACGGAGTTGATGACTTTGCATACTGTAATAATGTTATTCTTGCAGGTATGGTTTTTAATTTGTTTTTATTCAGTTATGCATTAATGTTTACTCTTTTTAAATACATATTTGAAATTTGAATATTGTATAGTGTTTAACATTTGATTTTACCACTGGAGCATTCATGATGGATAGGCATTCATGATACATGATCAATTGAAAAAATATTTTTTTCTAGAAGGAAGATTATAAGCCTAAGTTTAGGGAAACTCCTCAGCACTTGCCATTGATGAGTACTAAGGAAAACCCCATTCAGAAGAAAAGGCTTTGTTTGGATTTGAAAGGTTCACTTGCCAATCACAAGTCTGCTTTAGTGACCTCAGTCACTCTGTCATATTGAAAATGATATCATTATTACAAGAGTTAATTTTTTTTAAAGATATTGATAGAAAGGCTATTGTGCAATTAACAACATGTGGAATGCACAGGGTTTCCATAATGATTGTCTGGGTTTCTGTGAATTTCTTATGGGAATAAGCCTGCACCTTCTTTTGTAACAGGCTTTGGGCCAATGCTCTGTGAGTTGAGTTAGAGAGGTGGTGTAATAAAGGCAAGATAAGATATATTTATATAATTTAAAATTAGGCACTCAGGGGGCTGAGATATGAATAAACTAAAAGCACTGAACAAAATATATCAGCTTTGTCATATAGAATGCATTTTATTTGAACTCAACTTTTACACAATAGTTAAAAATTGAATAATAACAACATTTCCTTGCTACTTCTAGTGCATGTAAGGTATGCTTCATAATGCAAAAGAAAATAATTCGAGCTATGGCAGGTGCAAGTCCAAGAACAACATGTAAACAATTTTTTTAAAAAATTAGGCATTCTTCCTCTTCCTTTTATCTACATATTTGAGATAATGTTTATCTGTAAAGTCATCAATAATACAGATCCACGCTTCATTAAGAACGAAACTGTCCATCAATACAATACAAGACATAACTCAAACCTCCATATACGGGGGTCTGTTCAAAAAGCATCGCGAATTTTGTGTTTTTTCAAAAAGTATTTATTTATTCATGAATATCTATTTTGTCCCCTTCAAAGTAATCCTCACCAGATATTATACACTTGTTTTTTGCAATCCTCGAAGCGCTTTAAAAAATCGTTTTTTGCGATCTTGTTCAGCTCCTCCTTCGATGCCCTCTTTATCTTCTCAATTGTGGCGTAGCGTCGTCCTTTCATGGGCCTCTATTGGGTTTTGGGAACAAAAAAAAAAAAAGTCAAGGGGGCCAGGTCTGGGGAATACCGTGGCTGCGGCATCATAAGTGTGTTGTTTTTGCCCAAAAATTCGCGCACAAGCAACGATGTGTGAGCAGGGGCGTTATCATGGTGCAAAAGCCAATTTTTTTTCTTCCACAAATCCGGGCCTTTCTGGCGGATTGCTTCGCGCAAATTGCACATAATTTGCAGGTAATATTCCTTATTGACCGTTCTACCCTGTGGCAAGAACTCGTGATGTGCAATCGAAGAAAACTGCAAGCAAAACCTTCACATTCGACCGAACTTGGCGCGCTTTTTCGGTCCTGGCTCGTGTGGCAGCAACTATTGGGATGATTGAGCTTTAGTTTCCACGTCATAACCATAAACCCGTCACCCGATTCGTCACCAGTTATGACCCTCTGGAGCAAATTTGGGTAGTCGCGGACAGAGTTCAACACCTCCCTAGCAACGTTAATGCGAAGGTGTTTTTGGTCGAAATTGAGCAACTTTGGTACGAATTTTGCGGCGACCCGTCTCATGCCCAAATCATTGGTAAAAATCGAATGGCACGAGCCAATCGATATGTTTAGGTCCTCAGCAACTTCTCTAACGTTGATTCGACGATTTGGCCAATACTATTTTCTTCACTTCTTCAATGTTTTCGTCTGTTGTTGACGAGCTCGGGCGTCCGGGACGCTCTTCGTCGTTCACATCTTCTCGATAATTTTGTTTTTCACACAACATTTGTTACAGATTCTTTGTTCCATTTTTTGGAATAGGCAAAAATCGAAGACGAGCTAAATCACGTCCAAGCAAAATAGCTCTCAAGAATTAACTGAACATTCAAAATGGCCGAGCTTTTCAACATAAGTGAGGGACATAAGTACCAACATAACACCACAAAACAATCGAATCTACGTAGCCCGCGGAAATTCAAAATTCGCGATACTTTTTGAAAAGACCTGGCATATAAGCATACTTCCTCATACCAAAGAAGCATATTGCACTCTGGCATAAAGATATGCAATAACCTCCAAAACTACTTAAAGGAAATACAACAAGATAAAAGTTTCAAACTATCCATAAAGGCACATCTAATTAACCATTGTTTCCATGCCATTCAAGATTTCCTCGTAAATAATGATAAATAACTATTTCATAACTGCACTATGTGCAAGTAGTGTGAGAATGATCAGTATTTCATCTATGTACTTAACTTGATATTGTATATATCTAATTTGATGTAAAATTATATTCTAATTATTATAATCTAAAGTGTAAATCCTGTATTCAACATTTTATATCCATATTAGTGCATGTAAAAGATGTATGCTTATTTAGGTATAATATATGTGAAATAAAAATCTTTGTGATGGCAAGGAGATTCTAAATTAATCACAAAAAGGGACTTGATGCCTAAGCACAATCACAGTTTACTTGTAAGACAAACACTATAGGAACATACAGTCAGGTCAAACCCAATTAATGTTGGTCCTGGTGGTGTAGTGGTAATTATACTCGCATCCTAAACCCAAGATTGCGGGTTCAAACCCAGCCAGGATCGATGGATTTTTTCGGGCGTAAAAATCCTAAGTATGGCTTTCTTCGGAAGGGAAGTAAAGCCGTGGGTCCCATGTTGTACATTTATGGCACAGAAAAGAATCTCAAGCCTGAAAGAAGAGGCCTCTGAGCAAAATTTGTTGGCCGTTTCATGCCCTGAATAGAATGGGACGCTGATGACCTGAGATGTTACAGAGCGTCCTTAAATAAACAAATTAAAAAAAAACAATTAATGCAGTCATTACAGCACTTCTGCTCCTACCACTTAAATGGAATTATTTACTTTATCTGTAGCATTTTCACTATCCCCATTGATAGAACATATAATATCACTTAAATAGCTAAAGACAACCTAACAAGAGTCAAGGCACAGTTTAATCAAAATATATAAATAAGCCTAAGAGGTTCACCATTGTTGACAAATATGAAAAAAGTTATGTATTGTTATATTTCATAACAGTGGATATAGTCATCCACATTGCCACTGGAGAGTTAATAAATTGTGATAAACTTGAGATCTTTTCTAAAACATTTTTGACTATGTGCTACCTAAAAAATTCAGCATTTTGCAGGAAAGTATACTTTCATAGCAGTAATATGGCATTTCTATTAACTAGTGTTTATTATAAAAAATGCACATCCAGATAAACTAAAACATTCATTGTTGTGTTAAAATAGTTTTACTTTGTTTTATACAGGAGTTGGTAATGAATTAAGAACATGGAGAATATCTGACTTTAAGCCAGTAGGAAAGTTCAATATAATAGAGCCCATTTCTGTAATGAAAGTATCATCAGATGGTCAAGTACTTGCCATGGGACACAAAGATGGAACTATCAGTTTGTGGTTTCTTCACTTCTTACCACAATATAATGAATATGCTGCAAGCTTGATTAACACATTTCATGGTCACTCCAGCAGTATAACTAGTATTGATATAGATACTAAAAATGATATCATATGCAGTGGAAGTGATCAGTAAGTAGCTTCAAAACACATTGGTAATCAAATAATTAAGGAATTTAATTTCTCACCTATATACTTCTTGTGCATGAAAACTATATTTTTCTTAACTAAAAATGTTAATTGGAACATTCACAGTGAAGCCAATCATATAATTGAAAACATTTTATGATACAGTCGAACTACACACTCTTATGCTTCACTTACTTGTCATTATTGTAGACCGGTTTCAAGAACAGGTTGTTCTCATCATCAGTTCAAATCTTGGACTGTTGGATAATTCGTTGTGTTGTGGGTACTCTGCTGTGGCGGAGGTGTGATCATCTTAAAGTTTATATTTTCATTGCTGGAAGTGTCAAAATTCATTAAACTGTCTCTGTATTTGTAAATGTATATTTTCTCCCATGTTGCTAATTCTGTAGGTCCTTGCACTGATTTTAATAATTTTGCTTTATCCACTATATCGTGGTTTTCTGTCCAAAAATGAAATGCCACCGCTGATTTCTCAATTTGCTTGTATTTTATGTTCCTGAAATGTTCTTTTAACCATGTGCCTATTTCTCTTTGTTTTCCCTATGTAGATTTTTTCACATTCTTCACAACTTATTTTGTAAATGCCTGATTTTTTCTCCTTTGGAATACTGTCATTAACATTGTCTGTGAGAAGATGTTTAACATTAAACTTGTTAATCGGTGCCAACCTGATATTAAAATCTTATAAGAATTTTCTGAAACTTTTTGTAGCCCATGGATGATATGTGAATTTTTTAAAAATTTGTTTATCTTTCTTTGCTGAAAGTGTTGTGATTTCTTTTATAAGCTTTTGCCTCTTGAATTTCTGAATAAAAGGGGGGCGAATGAAAAAAAAAACCAAGCCAGTTGCTGCACAGAATGGTTACATAGTCAGTGCAACTTCATGTCACCTCAAGGCTAGATTTTCTTATTTCTGGATTAAGTAGCAAAAATTATTGTCCTTATAAGGCTGGGTGAACTCCATTATCAACCTATTGTTTTCAGATAAATGCAGAGCCAGAGACCAAACCTTAAACCTTTGCTGACATGATAATGGTGGATGTTGGAACCAATCTTATTTTCCTATGATATGTTAAAAGTTAATAGATTTTTTAAATTTAAATTGACAATTATATACCATTCAAATACAACTACAAGATATATACTAATAATTAACTTATAGCTTTTAACTCCAAATCAATACCTAACCATAATAATAGTGACTCAGCCCCAATCTTTAGTTCATGAATATCCAGAAGACTTTGGCTCAGTTCCTTCTATAATCCATACATCTTTTAAAATAACATAAAATCGCTAATACCATAAAAATCAATGTTAACTAGAAATGAATCCTTAGATTAACCAAACAATGTACAAAAGTGTTACAAATTATATACAATTCTTCACTTTTGAGGCTGACACAATTTTATCTTGAACCCCAATATAATGACTTCATGGTCATCAACATGTCTTTGGGCCTCATATTTTTGCTCAAATGCTTCCCATTTCCTCTCTTAACTTTTCCAATCAATTTCTCTCATACTCTTCCTAAATATTCCTCCATAAGCCCTCTTCTTTCCCCTCTTAACTGTCAGCATTTTTATAGCTACAATATTTCTTTCTATTTTAGCCTATTTTGAATCACAAATGGCCTCTCTCCACTTAGTTTCCCTATACTGAAACAAGCAATAGTATGACCCTTTTATTTCCCCACACATAACACATGCTTCCTTGGAATCCTTTTAGGATATAATACCCCTGTTCACATTCATCATACCCCTCTTGCCCTACTTTATCACAACTATCTACATACCTATCCTTGCTCCAATCTTTTTTTATTATCTTGTACAATATCAAGGAACTTTTATACTACAAAACTTGACCATTGCCTATGTCTTCTACCTCCTATTCTCCTTACTTTCCTCCAAAATTCTATTAAATTATTTCATCTCCTCTCCCACACATTCCACATACCAGTCTCTTCTAACATTTTTTTCAATTGCTTTCTCCACTTACCATTATGCATAACTGTTCTTTGATAATTCATACAAATTCTTATTATATTATCCTCTTTTAGATACAAATTCCTATACCAATATTTCATACTCTTTCGATCATCATTCATTTTCTTCCTGCTCTACCTAATTTTGCCTCTTGGCAATGCTTTTGGTAAACCTAATAACTCTTTACAAAACATTCTATGAATTACCTTAATTCTTTCTACACCCTCTTAAGAGTCCCCATATTTCTACTGCATACATTTTCACTTCACACAATCTTTCTAATCAATTTAATGTAATTTCTGATATTTATTTAGACACATTCTCCCTTCCAAATAATAAAATTCTTTCATTACCTCCAACTGCTCTCCCACAGCTCAACAAATGATCCAACAGTTGGATTTTAGCCTGGCTGATGATGAGAACCAAATGTTCTCAAAACCAGTTCTATACATTATGACAAGTAAGTGAAGCATTAAGACTGTGTAGTTCAACTAAATCATACAATAATATCAATTATATGATTGGCTTCACTGTGCAAGTTCCATTTTACATCTTATTTTGATTTAAAGTAAAACACTAAAAATCATGTCGTCACATTAAAACTCTCTTTAAGTTTCACAAACACACTTATAAAAGTAATTTTGGTACATGTTTCGTGAGGTACATTCCTCACATTGTCAACCAAAACGACGACTCATTTTACATTTTAATTTAATATATACCCTTCCTCATTTGTAACTTAAGTATTAATCCACTATTGTTCATAATGCCATTATATTAGCTACTGGTCTTTCCCTTTTCTAAATCCTACTTGAAACTCGGATATCTTATTTTCTTCTTCCACTCGCCTATATGCCACTATCCCTGTAAATATTTTCCCTAAAAACAGACAAGAGACTAATCCCACTGTAGTTATCTTCTTTACTCCTACTTCCGTTTCTTTTTTGTAATAGGACTACCACACTTATCTTAAAATTTTCTGGTATCACTTTACTCATGTTTACTTTGTTTAAAAACTGAACCATTATTCTCTCACTTTACTCATTTTTACTTTGTTTAAAAACTGAACCATCATTCTTATACCTTTTCTCTTTTTCTTTTTCCAAAATTCCCCAGGTATTCCATCTATTCCCACTGCCTTATTCTTTTTTAAAATCTTTACTTGCTGCTCCACCTCATTAAGAATAATTTCCTGGTCTAATTTGTCATTTTTATTATCTAGCTACCCCTTACCCATTTTACCATACTCTGTGACATCTCCACCCCTAATCAACTTCCCAAAATATTCCAGCAATTTCTTCGGAGCAATCATATTCTCACTTTTTCTCTTTTTGATATATACCTCACAGTTTCCATATTTTTTCTTGTCATTCCTTCCTTTAACAAACACATACCTCCTTATAACCTAAACTTAGGTATCCATTTTTTTACACTAAACTCCATTCACTTACACAAAAGTAAGACGTGTTTTGGGAGAATCTCTCCCATCTTCCGTTGCTCACTGAACCACCATTACTCGAAATGATGGCAGGACAACCAGATATCCTGTGGTGGCCTCTGTTGGTTGCAGTAGGAAGTTACTGAGTTCATCCATAGGAGGAAACTTGAAATTCTATTTTTTAATATGAAAATTTTTTCCCTCCAATGGGTTGTGAAGATGTTTCAGCAGTTTAATTCCCGGTTTTATTTCATGGTTTTTGGTCCAAAAGTGAGCTGCTACTGCTGATTTATCCACCTAAACCATATAGTGCTAAAATGGATTTCTGTAAAGAAATTCATTTTAAATTTAATACTTATACCTCCATTTATTTAACAGAAATTCAGATTCAGATTCAGATTTATTCACCATAAGAATTTGTACAAATTTTTGGTTTCGTCAATTCTGCCTATCATAATCCTCTTCTGTCCTCCACCCTAACAGATTCTTAAAAACTTCTCTCTTCATCATCCTACATTCCTCATCATACCACCTTACCTCCTTTTTTCCTTGCAATTTGTCTGAATTCCATATTTGTACCTGCCTGCTTAGTTCATAGATTACTCAAATGGTACATTGTTAATTACCATTTTTTCTAATACTCCTCAATGCATTTTTTTGTATGCAGGTACTATTAAACTACATTCACAGGTGCCACATTAATGCTAAATGGCCCTTTATTAGTTATCTGATGTTGCAGTGAAAGTTTAGTTGTCAACAAAATACAGTACATTTAAATTAAAATTTCATTATACCATTGTACAAATTTTAGTTATAAACAGCAGGACAAAAGGCACACCTTTTCTCACTTCTTGATTTATTTTTTCTCAGCTGCTGACATTTTACATCCACCTTGTCTTTAAACATTACATCAATGTATACTTTTTAGATTGGATCTGGAAAAGGTTCTTTCTATAATTATATTTTCATTTTGGTTCTTGTACCATTATCAAAAGTCTTAATGCAAGAAACAGGTACTTCATGGAGAGAACTATTAAAATCCCCATTTTTCTACAATAGCACTAGTGTGACAGAAATATGCTCAGAGCAGTATCTGTGTTTTTTTGCAACCAATGTTGTGATAATAGTTATGTTGTTTCAGATACCTTCATAATTATATTTTGCAAAATTATTGCATAATTCCTGCTACAATTATTTATTTTATCCTGAACAGATAACTTATTTTCTTAAATATACTTAAGAGTGAAATCAACCCTTCCAGGTACATATATTTGTATCATTATGGGCAAACTACTACTTTTCATTTTTTGTCCAGTTTTCATAAATATTTTTCCATTTATAAATAATTTATTAAAATTTGTATTCTTTTTACTTCTATTTAAAATGATGACCAAAAGCTCCCCAACTATTCACCTTCCAGCAAGACAACTTGGGAGTTTGATCCCCATAGTTGAATTTCATGACAAAGTAATATCTGGATAAATTTCCTCCAGGTATTCCTATTTCCCTGCTGATCATATCACAGTCTATTTCATTGTCCTTATTAATTACTATCATCACCACCTAACACAATGCAACCTGTTGAAAATTGCTTGATTAGAGAAGGGAACAAGCTATGCAGAACTGTTATGGAGAAACAATAATGAAATAACAAAAATATTTAAATTGCAAAATAGATCATCAGAATCATGCTTAACTTAACCATGCAAAACTGGTTGTAAACCAAACTTTATAGAGATAAATATTTTACTACTACCTTGAATATATATTTGTACAGAACCTGCATTTGAATGCTTGGCTGACTTAATGGGGATTTGTCTGCCCTGTTTCTAACAGATTCTGTCCCCCCCTTTATTTTCCCACCTGTATGCTCATGCAAAGTCTTTGAGCTGCACAGAAGTTGAACGTAAGACCACGTGTTTCAGTGTTACAGTGTGTTAGTGCTGTTATAATGTCAAAGTGTCAATATACTTTAGTAAAATAGAATCCTCATCTATGAATCCTGTGTGACAAACTCATATAAAGAAGGGAAATGGCAATTTATAGACAGATTCCCTGCTGCTCATGTGCCTCACAGAGAAACAGTTCATAATTTTGTGAATAGTTTTAGGAAAGCACAATCTGTTCTTGATATAAAGCTGAAAATAAAATGCTGTGTTCTTAGAGGAAAAACTGAACATCAGAGAAAAGTTAGAATGAAGTCCAAAGAAATCTCTGAGAAACATTGGCAAGAATCAGGAATTTTGCAAACCTCTGCTTGCAATGCCAATAAAATTTTAAAATTAAAACCCTATAAGATAACTGTAGTTCAGGAATTGCAACCATACAATGTGAGTAGAGTTAATTTCTGCAATGGGATGTTCAATAATGTTAATGTTTGCTCTGTTGACCTGCATTTATTTTTTTATTTTTTTATTTGTTTATTTTTACAGCTGAAGCATGGGCATTAGCGACACAATACAATAAATACTGGAGTGCAGAAAAACCTGATCTTGTACACAAAATGCCATTGTAAGACCAAAAAATTGGGTTTGGTGTGCTGTAGAAATCTATGCACTTGAATTTAAGGGGCTATGAATAACACCAGAAAACAGTGTGCTTCTCGATGCCAAGAAAATCCCTGTTAAGCTGCCAACATGTCCAAACGAGGGCTCTGTATTAATGTACAAATGCAAACACACATCAAAACATTTACTATTAATTCAGAGATTTATAATCACGATACAAGAGATATGAGTATGTAAAATCCTTCCAGCTTCAAGAAACATATACAGAAATTCTTAATGAGTGACTGCTATTATTTGGTTTATGATTTTTGCACTTGTAGTTCAAATGAGATATCCTTTTATGATCAGAAAATACATACCAATTAGTAGGTTATCTAAAAAAATATTTTTTACTAATGTATGGAAAAGTATGTATAAAATTGTAATTTATTATATTTTAGTTTAGCATATATACATACTGCCTTTCATTGAAAATAATATTTATATTAGTGCATTTAACTATGATACTCATCACTGTAAATAATTGCACATCATATTTAAGAAAGTTATTATATAAAGAATATTACATTGATGTATCCAAAAACATGTATACGTTACTATGAATAAAATAAATACTCCAATACTCAAAAAATAAACTATTTTTAGAAACCATTATCAATTTTCAAGATTTGTCTTTCCTAACTAATTGCTTCAGATTAAATATGCACTTTTCTCATCTTTCTTTTCAAAGTGTGTAATCTATTATATTCTACCCTTATTTTCTACTATAATGATGCCAAAGATTAATAGTGAGATTATTAAAATTGACTGTTACCAGGCTATTTTACTGGGGTTGTTGTTTAAATGAATTTAAAAACCAGAACTTTTGTCGATACTACTGATTGGCAGCATCAGTGAACTTAAAGTGTCTGGAGAAGGTAAAGTGGGAGGTGGGGGGTTTGGAGTGTTGTGGCAAGGTATTGTTTGTTGATCAGACTCAAAGTCTTGTTTATTTTAAAACCTCTCTTTTTATTTTATACACTCTATTTCTAAGACCTCTCTTCTCTCCAGATTAAAATATCCTATTGTAGCAATTACACCTGTAAATGTTATGGTAATTATGAATGGTAAGTTGAATTTTTCTGGCTAATTAAGACATAAATGTTGCTTATGTTGAGTTTTAATGGATATTCTGGTCATACCAAAGTATATTTTTCCACATTTGCAAGGTGTTATATGATTATTCCTATGGAGCCGAGAAGATCTCTTGGGTCTTTCATGAAACAGTTTTTGACCTATTTTTTATTGTGGTTATGAAAACTGTTTTTGTTTTTCTTTCTCAAAACCCAAGAAATATGTAGTGTGATGTCTTCTATAAATGACAAGAATGCTTTAATTTGGTCCTTATGATCTAATGGTCATGGTTTTTTGAGGTTTCAAGGCTCAATCAGTTTCTTTCTTGCAGTAGGAATTTGCTTGCAAGGCTCTCAAGAGATGGATTATGTTCAGCTTTTAGTCCCTCTGGTTCAGTAATGTTTTTGGCTCTGTGGATCAGTGTTTTAATTAGAGTTCTTTTTTTGGGTGATGCATTGAAATACCTATTTGTATGTGTAGGTTTTCTGTAAATCTCATGTTGTAGGGCACCAAATGTCTTGCATTAAATCAGAACATCTATGAACAAAAGTGTCATTATTTTGTGTTTCGATAATAAATTGTGTGTTGTGATGAATGCTATTTAAGTAGTGGAGGAAAATATGCAATTCTTCCTTTTTCATATGATCAGTTTATGACGGTGCCTTCTACGTAGCCTTCCTAGTGTGTTGGCTTATGTTTTGCAGTCTTTGTTCTCAAAGGTTTCCATGAAAAAATTCCCACAACGGAACTTATCATGGCTGTACCTTTCTGTTTGTAGAAAGTTCTCCTTCCATTGGATATAGCTGGTGATTAGGACATGATTGAATAACATAACTCCTTCTGGTATGAAGTATGGTTCTAAAAGTTTTCAGCGTGTCCTAGAGTAGAATTTTGGTGAATCTCGTAAGGTAATATGAATTTTAAGGTAACAGGAAGTAATCATAAAGACAAGCCTTCTTTGAACTATATTTTGAACAAGATTTGGTTCTCTCTCTCTTTAAATATATTGTGAAAATGTAAGGGATTATGCTTCTCTTACTCAATTTAGAAATTCCAGTTACTTCAACATCTTTAGAAAGTACACAGTAACATCAGCTCATGTATCACAAGAAGCAAACTTATATGTTTTCATAGGTCCATCAATGTCTTATAAACCTGAAACTCAGGTGCTACATGTGATAGGCACTCTGCTGGAAGGATGAAGTTGGTGATCTCTCATGCTAGCAAAATCATAAACTTTAAATGCATGTCTGGGAAATTCCAAAAATTAATCAACACAGGCTCTAAAGAAATATTTCCATGGTTATTAATTTATATAATTGGTTAGTTGATAAATATCTTAGTAACAAAAGAGGTAGAATCTATTTGTTGTTTCTGGACCTAGAAAAAAACTTGCAACACTATTTCTACAGAAGTGCTTTGGATTAAACTGAGAAAGAAAGGAGTAAGCCAGAATTTTATAAAGGTAATTCAGAATATTTATAAGGAAAATGAAGTTTATGTTAAATATGAAAGGGGGAAGGTAACAAATTAGGCCTAAGACAAGGATGTAAATTAAGCCCAGTTCTCTTCAATCTATTTATTGATGATGTTCTAGAAGAAATTAGTAAAGGTAATGAATGTGCTTTTGCCAACTATAAATAATATAAATATACCAGGTCTACTCTTTGCATATGATTTGATAACAGGCTTTAAAAAAAGTATAGGATTAAAACGATCATTAGAAGTTATAGGTACATTTTGTAGAGAGTGGGGGTCTCAAGATAAGTAAAAATAAATCTAAGATTACAATGATGAAAAAAGGTTTCAAATTAGAAAAACAGGAAAAATGGTGGTGGGAGGGCACAGAAATTGAAGTTGTCAAGAAAATTATTATTTAGGTGTTACATTGTCTAGAAATGGGAAATGGAGTGATCAAAAAAGGAAAGCAGTAGCAGAAGGAAAAATAGCCATGAATGTAATCAGATCTTGTGTAAATAAAATATCAATATGCAAGTAAAATGGTTAGAGAGAATATATGGCTCAAAAGTGGAGAGCAGAATGATGTATGGAATAGAAATTAGGGGGCCAGATTGAGGATGGAATTATATCGATGAAGATTAAGATGGAGGATGAAAAGGGATAAACATGATAAATAAATTATTTTGTAGAATTGTCCTCGGCTTACCTAGATCTTGACCTAACAAGGTTGCCTTAATGGAACTAGGAAGATTTGGCTATAAAAGCAAGGCTATAGAAAAAGTATCGAAATATTGGCTTAGAATAGGGAGATTAGAACAGGAGAATATCATTAATCAATGTTTGATAGCACAAGGAAAAATCTAAAGGAGAGAAACTTAGTTATCTAAAATCCAAAATATTCTACAAGAAGCGGGCATGAGATCAATATGATACGAGGGAAAAGGATTAGGGAAAGGATTAGGGAAAGGATTTTGGAAAGAGGTGATAATGAGAATTGAATTTATTGAAAAACAGGAAATATGGACAAATCTTAACACCAAAAATTCTCTTAAATGATGTAGTATATTAAAAGGGTGTGAGAAAGAGAAAGATGTTTTTGAAATTTGTGATAAGAAAGGAAGGGAAGGATTGGCATGGTTTAGAACAGGAATAATACACTTAAACGGATTAAAAAATGGATATATTAAGGGGTATGTCCTATGTGTGAAGAACCAGATAGTACTTTGCATTGTGTATTAGACTGTAAGCAGACCAAGTTTTGGAAGGAACAGTTTCTATTATGAAAATTTACCAAATGGAATAAGGCAGAAGAATTTTAAATTTAAAATCACATGAAAACATTAAGGGACTGGGAAAATACATAGACATTGTTAGACAAAAGTAGTTATGGGTACAAAGTACTTAGGAAAGGTGTGTGAGAAATGCTAAAGATTTGTTAGATAGTGAAAGGAAGATGAAAAGAGTAGGGGAGGGAATTGCGTTAGTTATTTAGCATTAGTCAAACACAATTCTTATACACCAATAACCAGGGTGTTAGTGTGTATAAGGTCCTCTTAAATAAGCAACTCTCAAGGGTAGAAATTTAGCTGAATGGGTTTAATTAAAAAGGAAGAAATTTTAATATTGTATGAAATTTAATGAATAAATTATCTTTAGTTTTGTGTTTTTCTTTTAATTGGATTGAAGCCTGGTCCCTGGATATGCCAGTAGGTAGCTGCTGAAGAACCAGGAATGGGGGCTGAGCCAATAAAATTGGAATAAATTTGGAGTTAGTACCTTCTGGATTTACCAAAGGCACTGTTATCTCTTATATTAAAAATTAATGGTTTTTTTTTTCCCCCATATTTTTTACGTTTGTACTTTGTCATAAAATTTTGTATGTTGATGCATGAGGAACTACTACTACTACTACTACTACTACTACCACCCCCACCACCACCACCGCCGCCACCACCGCCGCCACTACCACCATTACTGCCACCCCCACCTCCGCTACTGCCACCACCACCACCGCTACTGCCACCACCATTGCTACTACTACTACTACTACTACTACTACTACTACCACCACCACTGCTACTACTACTACTACCACCACCACTACTACTACATATAACTGGTTAGATAGGTTGGTTGGTTATTATGGCTAATTGGGATTATTGGTGTTAAAACATTTTATCCTGGCTTCCCAGTACAGGGCTAATTTTCCATTTTTATTGGTTATCTTTATTAATTTGATATATGCTAAAAAGTTTTCTTTGCTAAATTATTTTATTCATGCATAAATAACATTATTATTATTATTATTATTATTATTTTAATTCTAGCAAGAGGCTTTGCAATGCAAATGTTTACTCTAAAACAGTTATTTTGATTTTCCTCAAGCTTTGTAATATCTTTATAATTCCTTATTTCATACATTTAAAAATATTTAAGTAATAGTAATAATTTCAATTTGTTCATATATTCTGTGTATTTTTGTTGCAGAAAAGTGCTCATATGGCAGTTGAGTTCCTGTCAAATAGTTACTTCATTGGAAGTTGATGAGGCACTTACAGAAGCATCTTTCCAAAAGGAGCAAGATCAGATATTACTACTAATTATAACATCAAAAAGCTTAATTTTGTACAGAGATCTACATTTTGCATACATGGAATTGCCTGTTCAAGGACCAACATTCTCACTACGAGCTTACATTCAAGGCAAATCCTTAATATGTTTATGTGATGGCCAAACACTAATTAAACTTAATATTCCATCTAAAATGGAAATTTGGAGAATTTCTTTTGATTGCAAAACAGCAGTTTTGATTGCAGTGGGTTCAAGGTTTGGTTTAGTAACACTATGGCAGAGAAAGCAGGCATCACAAAAACTTGTCATCATTGATCTGTTGAATGGAACAATAATTGCAACATATTCAATACCTTAGTAAGTACATTTTTTACATTCTATTCTTCTCTACTTGCTTATGTTTCAAATTCAAAATGATCTTAATATATTTGTATTATACAGATAAATAGAAATTAATCTTATATTATTCTCAATTATACACAAAAATATGGAGCAGGATTGGATCTGATTCATACCAGAAATGTACAGCTTTTTTTTTTTTTTTTTTTTTTTTGAATAGTGTTTAACGCCCGTTTTTACTACTGAGGCACCACAGGCGGTGGACACTGATGATACATGAAATGAAATGATATATTGGGAAAGGATTTTTATGTACAGCTTACTGACTCTAAATCTACAGATGGGAAATGAGAGCATGCACTTGAGAAGCTGTAAAACTTGCAAATACTTGGCAGAAGAAACAAGTCTCGCAAGTCTCTCAAAAAGTCTAAGCATGCTTCTGATGTCATACATTACATGAGAGCAGTAACATGTTGTGGCATCTCAACCAACTGGATGAATTAGAAGACACTTCGGCTCACTAAATAGCACATAGATGTGCAAGTAGGAAGAAAGATGATAGGTCTGGATTTACCTCAGTCATCCCATTAATTAGATAGCAGAATTGGTCATTTCATCTGATCTTGAGCCTTTGCTTTATGTTGGATGGGAAATGAAAGCATGCACCTTGAGAAGCTGTAAAACTTGTAAATAATTGGCAGAAGAAACAAGTCTCGCAAGTCTCTCAAAAAGTCTTAAGCATGCTTCTGATGTCATACATTACATGAGAGCAGTAACATGTTGTGGCATCTCAACCAACTGGATGAATTAGAAGACACTTCGGCTCACTGAATAGCACATAGATGTGCAAGTAGGAAGAAAGATGATAGGTCTGGAGTTACCTCAGTCATCCCATTAATTAGATAGCAGAATTGGTCATTTCATCTGATCTTGAGCCTTTGCTTTATGTTGGATGGGAAAGATCTGCATGCTTGTGCTCTTAATGTAATGTATTTCATTATATTTTAGCACATATTTATGGCTTCCATCATGGTGCTGAGAGTATTTCATTTCCCAGAAAAGAAAGTTCAATGCAATATTGTTCCAGAGATATTAGTTTTAAAAGCAAAAATACATTAGGCATGTTATGAAATTTAAAGATTCATCAGATATGTCAAAACAGTTGTGTATTTACTAATTGGATTTAATATTTTGTTCGATTATGAACTAGGTTTATTCTATTTCATTTCATTTTGCAAATAAGCAGTTATGTTAACATTAACATAATGTAATATCATGGAAGATCCTATACATTACTCTGAGGACAAGTATTTCTAAAAAGTTGTTCCACACACACACACATAGATTAACAAAAATTGCAGTGCTGTAGCTCTAGGTCCATGCTTTTAGATAGCAATATTTACAGCAAATTGTAGTTTGCACATGTGTGCAGAGAATACAGCATGATTCACTTTTGCTCAAGAGGGATCATGAGATTTTGGCTGCTGGCCTTAAGAGCTGAGCGATAGAATGCCCATCCCTATCTAAATTAGGTTCCAATAAAATTTACTGAGTGTAAAGATGAATCTCAGCTTTCAGAATTACAGTTTTTCCAAAATTACAGTAAATATTTAAAATATATGCATGAATGTAATACAAATACTTACCCATAGATTTCAACAGATACTTTTCAGAAAAGTAAGAACTACTAGCATTGCTTTTTGGAGACAAGTTTCTAACAGTTAAATTATCAGAATGTCATTTTATTCACTTACAATGAAACTTTGCAGATGAATACTAGCAAGCAATATTAGTTCAAATTGTCTCGTTTCTTACCAACTTTAATATTAATGAAATATCCAATAACAAAAGATCAGACAACTGTGTCATTGAACCCTGCAATATAAAACCATTCAAGATCAGATCTGAAATAATTTAGAGTACAAAACTTTTTCAGTTGCAGGGAACATGTGGTTGTTGGAGACACAGCTTGGTTGGATGGATTAGCATTTCAAAAGCCTGGTTCTTTTCTGGCTGGAGCTTGGTGCATGGGAGTAATGCAACAATATGGTCGGGTATCAGACATTTTGTATGTTATTAAATGGTCAGAGGACATCACATTGTAATATTTTATTTCAGCATAGCATTGAATTCTATTCAAGCGAATAATTTACTACAAGATCTTACATTGCCCAATTTTCATAGAATATAGTGTACATTTAAGTTCTAAGATTTCTTTTTCCTTGAAAATGCTGAAAGATAGCGCATCACCTAATTAAACTTAACAAAAGTTAACAAAATAGTTTTTCAATACATGCCATTATACCTGGTGTGGTTGGTGATGAAGCCACAGATTATCTTGTCAAAAAAGATATTATATAAAAACCTTTGACAAATGTAACCTTTTATGTGGTTAAAAGATAATATAAAATATAAAGTAATATAAAATATAACTTTATAACATTTTCATAAAAATCCAGGGAAAAAAAAGATTTTGACAGAATACCATATTTATTTGATTCCTGATATCCACAGAAAAATGCAGTTGTGACATTCCAATCAAGTACCATGATTACTTAGGATTAGTTTCTTCACCACTATCCATTGTGCATTCTTAAAGAGATGGATTAGGATTACCTTCAACCATGTCCAGCCACTGTACTAAATTATCTATGTAGTGGGTATTTATGAGTAACTTAAGATCTGCATGTGTTTTGTTTGATGAGTATATATACATATATGCTAATAGTCTTGTTTTATCCATGTTGCATTTGAAGTTGCACTGAAATAGTTTAGCAGTAAGTTGATTGTAAACCTTACTGAAATTTTGCATTAATATTTCACTGTTTTGTCTACTGCATATAGCTGTGATGTCACTTGCAATATGTTATTAAGTATTATTTGGTGTAGATGGAATGTCATTTATATACATGATGTATCCAGAACACTTCCTTGTGGGACTGCATACTTAACAGTTTTGTGGTCTGATTTGTAAGATAATAAATTATTTCCTTTTTAAAATTCAAGTTTGTACATTGTTTTCTATCTTTTAAATACTAGAGATAAGATTTTTAGCTATTCCTCTTATACCATAGTGTTAAGCTTATGGATTAATAAGATATGATTTACACAGTCGAATGCTTTAGAAAGGTCGAAAAATACTGCACAAATGCTTTCATTTGTTTCTACATTTAGTGTTCTTTAATATAAATTTTGACATTGCAGTTGTTGTTGTAGAGAAGCCATGTTTTTTTATTGTTTATAATGTTTAATCTAAAGAAATTTAGGAGACTAGCTGCTATTAATTTTTCAAAAATTAATAGCAGCTATATTTGAAAAGTAAAGTCATTGGTCTATAGCTATTTAGTTCATTTAGGTTTCCTGTTTTATGTATTGGTAAAATTTTACTTTGTTTTAGGCAAGTAGGAAATTCACCTTTCAATGATTGAATAGATAAGTTAATGGTTTAGTAATTATATTTTTATTATATTTACTATTGTAGGGCTTATCTCATCCCACCCATTAGTAAGTGCATTTTGTAATTCATATATTGCCTTTAGTCACTTCCATTTCCACTGTAGGTTTCATGCATATTGAAGAGCATAACTGTGAAGCTTGGTGTAATCTTATCTTCAAAATTTGGAGACATTTCTTTGGCAACATTAATAAAAAAATTGCTGAAATGCTGATATATTTTTAGTGGATCTACAATTTTTTCATCATTTACTTTCAGTTGGTCCTGGTGGTGTAGTGGTAACCATGCTTGCCTTCTAAACCCAAAATCATGGGTTCAAACTCAGCCAGGATCAATGGATTTTTTCAAGCATAAAAATCCTAAGTGTGGCTTCCTTCGGAAGGGAAATAAAGCCACGGGTCCCATGTCATACATTTACAGCATGTAAAAGGGCCTCAAGCCTGAAAGAAGAGGCCTCTGAGCAAAATTTGTCGGCCATTTCACACATTGAATTGAATGGGACGCTGATGACATGAGATGTTAAAGAGCGTCTGTAAATAAAACAAATCAACAATAATCAATCATTTATTTTCAACTCTATGTTTTTGTGTGGATGTTTTTTTTTACTCTAATTTCATTTATACAACCCCACATATTTTTACTTACATTATAAGATTTGTTAATATTTTCTTTTTGACTGTGTCCATTATATCATTTAAAGCTTTTATGTAATGTAAAGTTTTGTATTTTGTAATAACAGCTACTCCCTGTGGATTTTGGAAAAGAATAGTAAATTAACATTTTAAAAAACTGAGTCGAAATTGTAACATACACACCACTAAAATTCAATAAAATGTTTCGGGAGCCATCGCTCCTATCATCAGTTCCTGGTCGACTGCCGGTCTCGTTTGTGGTATGTCGATTCATCTCTGGTGGAGGTTTAATGAAATTTTGTATTAGTGCATCACTTGGTGGGATTTTGAAATTAAAAACTTTCTCTTTATTCTTCCAAATATAGATGTTTTCCCAGACTGTAAGTTCAGTTTTTTTTTTAATATTTTTAAGTAATTTGAACAGATAATATTATGTTGTTCTTTCCAAAAGTGTCAAGCTACCGCCGATTTTTCTTCTTGTTTTTGGTTTATATTCCTAATGTGTTCTTTAGCTCTTGTTTTTTGTTTCTTTTGGTCTTTCCAACATAAATTTTTTCACAATCATTACAGTTGATCTGATATATTCCTGATTTATGTTCTTCTTGTAGGTTATCTTCTTTTTGTTTTGAGTTAAGGATATTTTTAATGGAATAATTATTTTTTGGAGCCAAAATAATGTATCTTTTAAAAATCTTTTGAAATTTATGAAAGGCTGATGGGTGGTATGTGAATTTTTTGTATGTTCTGTTTTTCTCTTTGATGGGAGTAAGTGTAGTGGTGTCTCTAATTTTCTTTTTATTCTTTGCTCTGTCTTTTTCTTGTGCACAACTTCTTGTTTGAAGCCATTTTCTATAGTTATATCCATTATATTATTCATTTCCAGTTCATATTCCTCTTTGTTCATTGGAACATTAACCAGTCTGTATGCAAGACTATTTAAAACTGCATGTTTGTGGGGAACTGGATTAAAACTGTTATATTTAATGTAATTATCCGTGTGTGTAGGTTTTTCTGTATATGCCAAAGTTTAGGTGATTTTCTTTTTTAATTACCTTAATATCCAAGAAAGGTAACTGTTTATTGCATTCTCTCTCCATAGTGAATTTAACAGTTTTTTCCTGTAAGTTAAGTAACTTTAGTGCATCATCCAAGTGTCTTTCTGGTACTATTGCAAAAATATCATCCACATAGTGATACCAAGCCTTAAATATCCAAGGGAAACTATTTACTATTCTAATTTCTAAAGCACTCCTGAAAATGTCTGCCAATATTGGTTATAGTGGGCTACCCATTGTCAGACCAAAATTTTGTCTGTAATATTTGTTATTGAATGTAAAGTAATTTTGTTCTAGACACAAGTTAATTAATGTAATGTATTCTTGAATATCCTTTGTGGTTATTCCTATCTTTTGTAACCATTTTTTTATCAGAGAGTATAAATTCACTGTAGGAATACTTGGAAAAAATGCTGTAACATCAAACGAAACTAAGGTATCTGTTTTTTCTATTTTTATGTCTTTAATTTTTTGAATAAGATCTAATGAGTTTTTTATACTAAGAGATTCAAATCTTGGAAAAGTAGAAAATTTGTAAGTCAACCATTTTGCTAGTTTATAAGTTGGAGCGTCTATGTTATTTATGATAGGTCTCATTGTTTTCCCTGGCTTGTGTACTTTTGGGAGACCGTAGATTGTAGGTATTGTAGGGTTATTTACTTTAATTTTATAATGTTCCTTTTTATCTATTAATTTGCAATCAGTAATTGTTTTATTAAATGTGCTTTTGCATTGATTTAGTGGATTTTTTGTTACTATTGAATACTATTCAATATACTATTGAACAATTTAATAATTGTTCCATTCTGTCTATATAATCATTCTTATCTAGAATTACCACAGCATTTCCTTTGTCTGCTCTTGTGTAGATAATAGGTTTGTTTTTTAGTGTCTTTATTATCTTTGTGTAAGAGTTGGTATTATTTTTATTTCTAATTTGTTCGATGATATTACAACACTGGCTTTGAATTGTATTCCTATCTATTTCTGTAAGGCTTTTGGTGGCTATCTGTATGTCTGCTACATAATCTTCAACATTTTTGGAGAAATTTACACAAGTTTTTAAACCTTTATTCAAAAAATTAATTTCTGTATCTGTGAATGTTTGTTCTGAAAGGTTATAGACATTATTTTTTGTGGTTTTTTTCTTGGATGGTGTTTTTATCTCTTGTTTTTTGCATAAATTATCCAATTTATGTTTTAGTATTTTAGTCTTATTTTTCATATTTCGATTAAGTATTGTCAAGAGGTTGTTTTCCAAATTATCCCTGACAGTCGACCAGGAACTGATGATAGGAGCAATGGCTCCCGAAACTAGTCTTCCATTTTATTGAATTTTAGTGGTGTGTATGTTACAATTTCGACTCAATTTTTTAAAATGTTAATATTTGACACCACTGTTACAAAAGTTCACTATATTTTACACAATAGTAAATTAGCTTAATAACTTCCAGTGATTATGTATATCCATTAACTTCACATACCCTTCTGGGGCTTTACTCCAAAGCTTTACAAATTTTAAACAAAAAAAATGAATACAAATTAAAAAAGGACAAATTGTTACTCTGGGTAAACAAATATTTAAGAAATTACAAATCTTATCTATCATTATATATTAGAAACAGTGCATCTTGCACAATTGAATATCAATCTATTCAAACTTAATCATGATAATTATAGGTATAATATAAGAACATCAAGTCATATTTACTTTAATTCACATAACAGAATAAGTATCGACAGTATTTCACATAAATGTGTCAAGTTTGTATAACAGAATACCAATTAAATATCAGTTGATTTAAAATTCATTGAGAATTTCCCTTGTATTTTTTGTCTTATCCTGAAGAGGAGTTCCTAAGTTTAGCATTTAATTCTGTTTTGGTAAAGCAATCATTTTTATTTATGAACCACTTGTTTCTGGGCTGTTATCCTCCTCTGATATTAGGACTCACACCCTTTGGGATTTACAAGTCAATGCCTGAGTTAGTTGCCTACCAGGGAGCCAATTATCTCTGGACACAGAGTATAAATATATGCACCAAGGGACTCCCTGAACAGTCAGTCCAATGTCAGGGCCGATTAAAAGATATCAAACACAGAAAGATGCATACATAAGAAATGGAATGAAGATGAATGCAGAAATGGAAAGTGAATTTGTTGCAGAGAAACATTCACCTGTATTTAAACCAAAGAAAAACATGGAAAATCTGGGTTAGTTAGCCTCAAGATTTGAACCTATGACCTAAGAGTAAACACTTGAGTCAACTTGCTTGATTTATAAACTTCCATATCAGATAAATAATTTTTAAATGCTTTTTGTAAAAATGTTATTTAATTCCCTAGTTTGCATAATGACTATATGTAAATTGTATATTTAATCTATAAAACATATCCTTCATATTTTACATGATTATTTTTAATGACAATACTATGGATTCTGGAATTCATACAACAGATAAATAGATGGAATCTCCAGTTAACTTGTCATATCTTGAGTCAGAAATATCTTGTAAGCAAAAGAATGTTTGCATATATATATTGCTCTTCCCAATAGTTTAAAAACTTTATCTAGTTAAAATAAAAGCCGTTTAAACTGCTCTTAAAACATTTACTTAAAAGATATATATATATATATATATATATATATATATATATATATATATATATATATATATTAATGAAACATAAAAATAAAGAAACACTATTAACAATGTAACAAATTAACACTAAAATAAAAGTAGATAAAGATAAAACACAGAGGCTTCTTGCCATTGAAGAACTCGCAGTAGTTCGAAATATAGCAGTTTCAAGTGTGACTCTTTCTCTGTGTTTTATCTTTATCTACTTTTATTTTAGTGTTAATTTGTTACATTGTTAATAGTGTTTCTTTATTTTTATGTTTCATTAATATTGTTTGCACCTGTGGTGCTGCTTTTAACTTTGCTTATTAGGCTTTATTTGCTTTTGTGTGTTTTGCTTTTGCGTGTTTTGCTTTTGACTTCTTTACTATTTATCTATTTTTCTTTTAATTTTATTTCTGTGTTTTCTAAAATACTTTATTATATATTACATCTTATACCATGGCAAAAATCGTCTAGCTTCTTGCCATTGAAGAACTCGCAGTAGTTCGAAATATAGCAGTTTCAAGTGTGACTCTTTCTCTGTGTTTTATCTTTATCTACTTTTATTTTAGTGTTTATATATATATATATAAGAAGTTCTTTATTACTTTATGATAAAGTTTAATTAATCATTGCTTAAATTTGACTATTCCTATGGTTGAAATTCTTAAGATTGTATGAATTTTACATGCTAATAACTCATAACTCCTGTTAATGGCAATAAAGAGTTCCAATAAGGCATGTACTTGTATTACTAGCAGTTTCAAAAGAGCCCTTACTCTTTCAGTCTACAAATACACTGTTATCAGCAAATGTGGAGGCATCTCAGAAAAAAAGAGGTAGGTTTACTACCAGATTTTGCAATCCTACATACTCTACTTTTCATCCCTGTTTGAATTGTTTTAATACATACCATAAAGAAATAGTGGATTAAAAATAAACAAAACAGTAATTTCTTAGCAAAAGCAACATATTACATTGCTAATTAATGCCAACAAATTTCCTGTATTTTTAAAGCAATTGTTTTTTTAGTACACTGTACTTATCAAATCAGATATTTTAAATAAATATGCAATAGCATGATATTCAAAAGTGAATTTCCTTTTCAAAGAGATGATGACAAAACCCAATTTTGAATGTGCATTAGCAGATTGTTTTCTATACTACCACCTAAAGAAAGGCATTTTATCAGATTCATAAGTCCCTACATTTTTTTTGGAATTAAGAGTTTCATTTCAATGATAGTTCTATGTTCCTAGGTCTCTGAGGCTGCTTCGCGAACTCACTGAATGCTCCAGGAATTGCAACTAAACAACAGGTTTTTTTTTATATTGGGAAATGATTTTTAAGGGAGGAAACGTTCCAAGCCTAAGTTTAGGGTACCTCCCTGGCATTTGTCATTTATGAGGATAGAGGAAAATCTGGAAGTCAGGGAGGACGGTCATCGTGAGAATCGAACCCCAGACCTCTCGCTCATGAGTCCACCCCTTAACAACCTTGGCCACCCGTGGCGGTAACCACAGGGTGTTAGAAGCATTCAAGGTTCAAGGAAATATTGTAAAACTGTAATTGTAATGTGTAAAAATAATAGTAAATATTCATTCATTCATAACTGTGTACTTCTACAAACCCAAAGGTATTAAATTCCTTGGTTTAATAGTTGTTAAGCGTTTGAATTGGAAAGATCACATCCATCTTATCAAACCTAAACTTAACGTGCAAGCTATGCAATATGTCCATCAGTAACACAGGAGTCAATCAAGACTTTAAAATAGTTTATTATGATTATTTCAACTCAATAAATCTTATATTTTGAGGAAAGTCAGTAAACAGTGACAGCTTCGTATTACAGAAAAAAGCCATACGAATAATCGCTGGTACACATAGACATTCATGCAGAAACCTCTTTAGGCAATTTGAAACTTAAGTCTTCTGTGTGAATATATTTTATCCCTCATGAATTTCTCTATAAGAAATAAAGAAAAATTTGTACAAATTCAAAATATAATGACCAGAATACTAGACAAAAAGCAAATCTACACAGACCAGTTTCAACACTTTCCTGTATCAAAAAGGAGTTTATTACAAATGCATTTTAGACAAAATTCTCTTCCCTCTAGTTTAAACGATTTAATAAATAAGGTAAATCCCTGAAATATGTCTTAGAAAATATTTACGTAAAAAGGCCTAATATTCTGTAAAGGAATATATGAGTAAGAATACATTATACTTAGTTAAAATCACTGCAATTATTTTATATCAATGCATATGTAAACGTGTATATAGTGAAATTTGTGTGATCGAGTGATTTGTCTGTTTCTGCTTCTCTGATCCAATTAATGATGTTATGGCACCATGAAATGTACATAGGAAAATTCAATAGTAATTGGTATTAACTTTCAACCTCTAATACACCCCCCACGGGTGGCCGAGTCGTTAAGGCATGGACTTGTGAGCGGGAGGTCTGGGGTTCGAATTCCATCAGGACCATCCTCCCTGACTGAGGTTTTTTCCAAGTTTTCCTCAGTCCTCATAAATGGCAAATGCTGGGGAGGTACCCTAAACTTACCCTGGAACATTTCCTTCCTTAAAAAATCCTTTCCCAATATAACATTTCATTTCATGTATCCACTTAATAATTATTATTATTATTATTATTATTATTATTATTATTATCAATTTTCCACTGGAATATCCAGATGACTGGAGTTTCATTATAACTAAATACTTTTCAAATAAACACAAACGCCAGAAAGTAGCAAATACTTCCATTAATGAGAAAATACAATAAAAATAACAGGGGACAAATTATTTTACCAATAAACACAATATAATAATAATAATAATAATAATAATAATAATAATAATAATAATAATAATAATAATAATAATAATAATAATAATTCTTTTTATTATTGCCAATCAGACAAAACTAACAAGTTTGGAATTGCATTTTTTTCATCCCCCTTTACACTTAACACTATGGCTGTGTAAATGTAATGGGAATATATATATAAAAAAGTGATTTCTAAATTTTCAACTATTTATAATGGCATTTGAGGCTATTGGCTTACTCCTGTCTTTCTGACATCTTAGGTATTAACTCCTGTTGTGATGATGATACGATAATAATACCATTAATGCTACATACACATAATATTTATTTGAAATCATGTTTTGTAGCATAACCAATGATGCAAAGAGGCATATGCAGTTCTAAACATCTATAACAAAAATACTAATACGATTCTCACTGTATATGTAAATATACTGTTACTGTTCTTGTGTTCTTTATAATTGATTAATGCTGGTGTTCGTGGCATTGCAATAACACTGTTGGATTGGACTGTTAGGAATGCAAAAGCTATTTCGATAATTCAGCCTTGCTGAAGGGAGGGGACGAGGCGAGGGTTATCAGAATTCACAGGCGGTGATGCAGGGACATAGATGCGGTCCCTAATATCGTTTCCAGATAGGACACACATAGT
Source organism: Metallyticus violacea (assembly GCA_030762175.1). Taxonomy (NCBI): domain Eukaryota; kingdom Metazoa; phylum Arthropoda; class Insecta; order Mantodea; family Metallyticidae; genus Metallyticus; species Metallyticus violacea. The sequence continues at coordinate 48,955,956 of CM060841.1, forward strand.
AGGTATTAATTAGTAGATTTATTTTTAGCGAAATCCCTTGCAGAAAAGCAATTTCCAATCAAGACGGATACGAAACCTTTCCAAAGCGCAAGCTACCGTCACATTGCACCGGTCCATCTCGCCAGGCACTTTCGACAGAGTCAATGGATTGAAATTACATGAAATGGTAGAGGAATGTATCTCAACATTCACATAAGCGACCAGGGAATAACCACGATAAAACCCTAGGTCAGGATGTTTGGGCCAAGGTATTTGAACCGGGACTTCCCGAACGCGAGTCCAAAGCGTTACGGTCTGAACCAACCAGGTCGGTAGTTATCCTATTAATCTTATTGTCGGGAGGATTAGATGGAGGCTGAGCTATATCCGCTTCTGTGATTAATATCGAGCATCGTAATGTTATGACTGATAAAATTTAAAAAAAGAGTTCCCCCCTCGCGACTTAACTATTAATATTTGTATGGTCGTTGCATACTCTGGAAATGACAATGCTCTAAGTACAATAGCCAGTGAGAGACATTAAATTTGAGATATAATTATACCAACTAATTACTCGCTCTTTTCGATAATGTACATCAAGACCAATCGACCTTGATTTCGTCCGGTTGGAGTAAAAATAAATTAAATTTTTTTTAAAAGCTGCGGTACATTGGTTATAGATGTTTCATACCGATCTCATTATCCACGATTTTTGCATTCGATTAACATATTTTAATGGCAGTGATGTACGCCTTTTAGCGGAGGGGATAAACATTTCGCCCACAGGAAGAATGCTCGGCAGTAGACCAATTCAGTTTCACCACTAGAAAGGAAATCTTTCAAGCTTGCTGCGCAAGATTTCGTTAATGATCCTGGTAAAACATCGCCATACTTATTTGGGGGTTATAATTTAACGAGAGAAAAACCATTAAAGGAAATCCCAAGCTTGGAGGTGCTATTGATTAACTAGCTGGCTGTCACTGGCAGCACATACTACCGCCTAGGGTTACATAATCGAAAATCGCGAATATTAAGTCCAGTGATTTCCGTCGTTTTGGTAACTATAAAAATCACCCCCAATATGTTGCCACGTGTTATCACTTTTATTCAACAGTCCCAGTCCCTGTTAATCCCATAATCTTAAATTTAACTTGGTAACATAACCTTTCTTTACTACCATGGTGGTAGTAAAGGAAGGTTATGTTACCACGGGCTATTGTTAGTCTCTAAATCAGTTAATCTGAATAACAAATACCGCTTATCAGTTTCCTTTTATGTTTTTATTTTAATCATACATTCATTTCATTCCTGGTTATGGTTTACAACTGCTTCATCTCATTCTGACATTCAATAAAATCGCAGTTTAATTTCCAATCCAACAAAATACAGTATGTGGGAAATATTCAGCTGGTGAGCTGCAGTAATTAATAGCCGTTAGTTTTTAGCTCATATGTACACAAGGCAAAGAATATTGAAATTAAATTAAATTCTAGCAGTCTACACAGGTGAAGGAACCTTCATTCTTTCTGGGAAATCCCAGCTGCTTTCCCTCAGAGATTACCATTCTTTTCTTCCTGCAGGTGTTTAGTGTATGTGCCACCATGTGGGGTATTTTTGAATATTTCTTCAGACCCAGGGTTCTGAAACCTAGAATTCCTCAGAAATACAAGTTCACCGAATATTATGATGGACCAGAAACTCCGCTTTCAGAAATATGTGCTAACTTTATTCAGTCTGCTGGTGGCAGTATAATCCTAGAATGCCATGATATGACTGGCATTGCTACATTGTGCTTGAATCATCCTGAGAGAAAAAATGCTCTCAGTGGTGAGTAATGATTTTGTTTTTTATAATAAGGTTATACTTAATAATTGAATTTGCCCTTTTCTGAAAGTTTTCCATTTACATTTATTGACAGAATAAGATTAAGATTAAGTTCTTTTAAGCAGTATCATTAATTCACACTACTGTAAGTATTTAAGATATACACAAATATTAGTGCAAACAACTTATGAAAACGTAACTATTTAAAAGTCCCAATGGTAATTAGTCTCCAATGTTACAAAATCAAATTTCCAAGCAAATATTCCATTGAATTGAAGCAGAACATGATTATTACATTTCATTTCCTAAGATTAAGTGCAGTACTACTAAGTTACTGGACACCAATTCTTCTCAAAGCTCAAATAAACATATATACAAATAAACATGTTGTATACTTATATTTCAGGAAAAATGATGGTGGAATTGATGGATTCTGTCCAATCTTTGGAAAAGTGGAGCTCAGGCAAAGGACTTATATTATATGGAAGTAATAACACATTCTGTTCTGGGGGTGATTTAAATTTTGCTCGTCAGTATTGCAATCCACATGATGGATTTTCCATGGCTACACTTATGCAGCATGTTTTGGAAAGATTTCAAAGAATGCCACTTATTACAGTTGCCTTGATTGAAGGATCAGGTAACTTGAAAAAAATCATAAAAAATAACTGAAAAATAAAAGACCTGTAAGTATTTCAATATATTCTACAGTTCAGAAGAAAAGAAACTTTTTACCTAAGTCGACAATTTTATTACCAATAAAGCTCCAGTAACTAAAATTTAAGCATAATACTGGAGACATTTGATAAGACTCAGATTCTATTAAAAGCCTCTCTCCAGAGTACAAAAAATCAATGATTTTTAAGGTTCTTCTTGTAAGCTAATCCCATGCAGTGGACACAGATGATACATGTAAAACAAATTATTCATTATGAAAGAATTTTCTTGGGGGGCGGGAGCATTATCAGACCTATATGATAAAAACTTTCAATATCAGACCTATATGGTAAAAACTTTCCTGGTATTTATCATTAATAAGAATTGAAAAAAAACTTAAGTTAGGGACAATGGTCCTTGCAGGAATCAAACTACATATCTCCCCCATTCTTAGCAATTTCAGCCAACTGTGTCAGTTTCATTGTACTGAGTGCCAATGAAAATCTCACAAAATCCATGAATGACAACACAAGAAAGCATGATTGGGGACTTTTTTCATTCACACTTTCAAAAAAAAAAAAGTCGCACGACTCATGTGAACATCTGAGCCCTGTTTTATAAAAGTTGACAAGAATGACAACTCACAATTTCACAAATTTGTCATTATGTACTGACAACTAATTGTTTCATATAAGCTACAAACATGTCACATATGACAGGTATAAAATTGCAACCTGTTACGAGCAAATTACCTTTTTATAAAGTTGGCAATTATGTAAAAACACATTGTCAACAAACAACTGTGATCATAGAAGCATTAGCTATATTCATTCAAGACTCTTTGCTTTTTACCAAACACTAATATTTACTTTCTGTGCATTGATATTATGATTTATATTAATATCGTATTGTAAATTAAATTTTATGAAGAGCAATGTATTTTGATAATACTTATCAATTAATGAAAATATTGCTAGCACCTTATTACTATCTGTAATAATCAATAATAAAAGGATGATGTCACATTACTGTATATTTTATAATAAACATAAACAAGCAACACAAAAGTTTTACATACTCATTGTTTGTTCATTATCACTTAGGATTTATTGTATATTACATTAATGCTAAAATTATGTATGTGTGTGTGTTCTAATACCAAATCGCTGCCTGATCAAAGCATTGGAGCTTTGCACACGAATGGCAGAGAGCAATAGTGTAGTCCATTTTTAACATGCACACCAATAAATCATTGGATTATATTATGCTGATCAATGATGGAATGAGTGGCAAGAGAAATCGGAAAATATGCTCAGGCACTGCTTTATTTGCCACAAATCCCACTTACAGCCACTGGGATCGAATCCAAGCCACCTCAAAGGGAGGCAAACAGTCTAACTACTTGGCTACGGCACTGCTAGGCTCAATATCATATTATATATTGCAACACCCCTCAGGGGCTTACAATCCATGGGTACAGGGAGCAGCATTCCTTAGTCACCCAGTGTCTGGGGGTATAACCAGACCACCCTGTCTCCAGGAGTAATAAATATGGAGACCTGTACTTCAGATTCGAATTTGGGCATGGGATTGATAGCCCCACCCTGTAAAAAGCATGTTTTAGAACCTACAGTGATTAATGCCTGAAGGATTAAGGGTAAACGACAAGGCAAGAACAAAGGATTATGAGTAGGAACATAATATACATCTTGTGCTCTAAGAAACTTTATAAATATCACGATGGAACAGTCGGTCCTGGTGGTGTAGTGGTTACCATACTTGCCTCCTAAACCCAAGATCGCGGGTTCGAACCCGGCCAGGGCCGATGGGTTTTTTCGGGGCGTAAAAATCCTAAGTATGCCTTTCTTCAGAAGGGAAGTAAAGCCGTGGGTCCCATGTTGTACATTTACGGCACGATAAAGAACCTCAAGCCTGAAAGAGAGGCCTCTGAGCAAAATTAGTTGGCCGTTTCACGCCCTGAGTTGAATGGGACGCTGATGTTGAGATGATGACCTGAGATGTTAAAGAGCGTCCATAAATCAATCAATCAATCATGATGGAACATAAGTTGAATTTCATAGTATTGCAACACTTTATCATAGTGGAGAAAACAAAATACATCAATTTGGAATGGGATTCCTTATTAGTAAAAAATTTAAGAATCTGGTAGATTAAGTACCAAAAATGAGAGCATATGTAAAATTCAAATTAAGGGCAGATATCTTAATTATAGTATATTTATTGTGCATGCACCAACCAAATAAAAAAGATGTAAATGAGCACATGTTTTATGACATAGTAGACAAAGAATATGATAAAAGCCCAAAGAATGATATTAAAATGATCTATGGGAATTTTAATGCAAAGGGAGGACAAGAAAGCTATTGCATACGAATGACAGTTAAAAACATCCTACACAAAGAAAGTAATAATATGGTGAGAGACTGATTACTTTTTTGGCAGCAATATTATGCTTTCCCATAGACAGATTCATAAAGCAACATGTAAATCAACAAATGGAAGTACGTTTAATCAGACAGATCATGTGCCAAGGAATAAATGAAAATAATATACAAAATATTAAAAGTTATAGGGGAGCAAATAAGGACTGCTGATCACTTTCTGGTAGTAACCTAAGTTTGGTGTAAAATAAAGAAGGAATATCAGAAAAATATGCAGAAAATAATAAAAAGATATGATGTAATATTACAAGGCAAGAGACAAAAAAGAAGTATATAAAAAGCTTAAGGACGAATTTATAAAAGGAGGAAGCGAAGGATGAAATCAATGAAATTAATTGACAAAAATGTAAAGAAATAATAATTAGAAGAAACTAATAAAAGGAGTGAATGGTATAATGCTGAATGCATAGATGCAACTCAAAAAAAGAATGAGGCATATAAGGAAATGATACAGAAACATTAAGCTAGATGGCCAACAGAAAAATATAGAGAAAAGAGAAGAAAATACATAGAAGAAAGAAAAAACAATATTATGATGAAATATTGAATGTAATTCAAGAATATAACTTAAAAAATTGAAACCAGAAAGATCTGTAGATTAATAAACAGAACAAAGAGAGAATATAAATTAACTGCATATATATGTTGGGGAAAAAATGGGGAATTAGCTACAAAAAAATCAAATATTGCAAAACTGGAGGCAATATTTTATGGGGGGAATTATGGAGCTGCTAAACCAAGAGATGGAGGATAGTAACGAAAAGAAAGTAGAATATTATGGTGATTTACGGAATAATGAGTTGCCTATGCATGATGAAACAGAAGCAGTAGACAGACTTAGGAATAACAAAGCAGCAGGACCAAATAATATTAGCTCTGAGTTCCTGAAAATGGGCAAAACAATATCAATTAAATATACTGCTAATGAACTACACCGAAATAATTTCAGAGTGTGTAGAGATGTCGTATATAAGCAATTTGGGATAGAAAATGTGTTGCCTACCTGTTCAAATTTTGAAGCTATGGCTTAAGTTTCTACAATGTCAGTACGCCACTGGCTAATAAGATGACCCTCAAAAGCATAGTGCATGATAATGAAGGGAGATTTCTGAATATATCACTCTGGCACCATGGTAGTGCCACTAGCACTCAAGTAAGAGTCTCATTTATTACTTTGCCATTTTTTGACTAGGGCCTAATAACACAGTTTTTAGGTGTTTTAATTATGCACTTAAATCTTAATATACCAATTCATATAATTACAGTCCTTGTTTACCAAAGGTAGAATTATGGGTAGTCTTAATGATTGGGTATCATATATTCAAAATTTACCTAAATTTCACTTATAATTCTGTAGTATGCATATCACATCATTTCATATTAAATAAAATGAATTTAATGGCATGACAAGAATTGAACCTGCGGCCTGGAACATCATCTTTTGCCTTATGCATTATGTCCTACAGGCAGTTAAAAAGCTCCCTCTAGAATAGGCTATATATGCAAGAAGGCAGTTAAAAATGTGTAAGGTAAATTAAGTTTTAGGATCATGTTAGTAGTAAGCTATTGTATGTTAGTAATACATCCATTGTTGAGAAAGAGAATAAAACTCGAAGCATTAAGTAAATTTCATTCACAATTCTTTAGTATATGTATGGCAGCACTTCATATTTAATAAAAAAAAAAAATCAATGGTGTGCCAAGAATTGAACCCCTGGCCTGCAGAACATGAGCTTTTGCATTAAGCATTATGCCACACATGCAGTTAAAGAGCTCCCTCCTCTGGAGTAAGCTACATAATGCAAGAATAGATGTTCAATGTCTGACTGTCAAATGATTAGTTTGAGATTTGAGGGATTTTACATTCTAAACCAATTTTTCACCCAGTTTGGCTTTAAAACTGACTTATCAGCATCTGATGCAAAAATGTGTTTAACACTATAAAACTGTGTTATGTTTAGTTGTGGACCATACATTGACTGTCTCAAATTACTTATATATGACATCTCTACATTCTCTGAAATTATTTTGGTGCAGTTCATTAACATCCTGTATATAATAATAATGGAGAAGGTATGGATAACAGAAAAATTACCACAAGAATGGGAAGGATACATCTGCCCAGTGCATAAAAAAGGAGATTCAATGGAATGTCAGAATTATAGAGAAACCACATTGAATATAGCATACAAAATATTTTCCATTATACTCTAAAAGACTCCAACCATATGCAGAAGGAATGATAGGGAGCTACCAATATGGATTTAGAGAAGGTAAATCCACCATAGATGTAAAACATGCAATGACTGAGATTCTTGAAAAAACAAAAGAATATAAAATAAGTACACATTATCTATTACAAACTTTAAGGTGGCATATGACAGTATAATAAGGGATAAACTAATAATGGTTAGGAGAGATTTTGGAATACCAACAAAACTTATTTATCTTACAGCAGCTGTATTAGAACATTTCAAATGTGTTACTAAGCAAGGATTTGCCAAACCATTTACAACAAAACAAGGGTTAAGACAGGGAGATGTGCTGACATATCTGCTAGTTAATTTGGCACTTGAAAAAGTAATACAGAATACTAACATAGAGAAACAAGGTGCAATTATAAATCTGTACAAATCTTAGCTTATGCAAATGATGTAAATCTAATTAGAGCAACAAGAGAATTGGAAGAGGCCTTTATAAAATTAGAGGGGACAGAGGAAATGGAATCAAGAACAAATGAGAGTAAAACAAAATTTATGTAGATGGCAGAAAACCAATAAATATAAATTTTATATAGAAATCCATAATTATAATATAGAAAAATTTATATATTTGGGAAGTATGGTGAACACCAAAACAAAGATTAAGGTTGGCTAATAGATATTACTAGGATTAAGATTTTTTTTTGATTAGGTTTATTTACAGATGCTCTTTAACATCTCAGGTCATCAGCGTCCCATTCAATTCAGGGCGTGAAATGGCCGGTAAATTTTGCTCAGAGGCCTCTTTTTTTAGGCTTGAGTTTCTTTATCGTGCTGTAAATGTACGACACGGGACCCATGGCTTTACTTCCCTTTCGAAGGAAGTCATACTTAGGATTTTTATGCCTGAAAAAAATCCATCAGTCCTGGCCTGGATGGAACCCGCGATCTTGGATTTAGGAGGCAAGTATGGTAACCACTACACCACCCGGACCGACACTAGGATTAAGGAAACATCTGAGATCTCACGATACAAACATAAAAAACAAATATAGACTTTATAAGATATTAATTAGCCTGTGATACTATGTGTCAGAAACATGATCAACTACAAAAACTAAAAAGAGAATAAGAGTGATGGAAGATCCTCATATGAATATATGAACCATAAGGTAAAGAGAACGCCCAAAAAGGTGGCTTGATTGTGTGGGAAAGGATCTGGAGCAGTCAGAGGATGGAAAGGAAAAGCACATGATAGAATTCTATAGAAAAAAAATCACTGAGGCGGTCAAGGCCGGAAACCAGTACCTAGATGGATATATATTGCAACAAATTATTGCTATGATTGAGTCGAACCAACACTCTTTTGCTCCACTTACTTGCTTAAAATATGCAGAACTGGTTTCATGAACTGTTCACCCACATCGTCTGCTCATTGTCAACTGGAGGATAAACCATTATGCTGTGGGAATGTGTAATCTGCTCTAGTGGAGGTTACACATTTCCACAGCATAACGATTTATCCTCCAGTTGACAATGAGCTGACGATGTGGACGAAGAGTTTGTGAAACCAGTTCAACATATTTTAAACGAGTAAGCAGAGCAAAAGAGTGTTAGTTCAACTCAATAATAAAATGATCTTAATATATGATTAGTGCAATGTACCAATTAACATTTTTAGTTAAATTACTGCTGCCACTAATGCTATGACAGGTAAACATTCTCCTGTTGAACTTGTTTGACAATTTTATAAATGTATTTATAAAACAAATATATGTGTACATAAGCTTTTCACTAGTGTATGTGATTATATTATGCTTCATAAAACAAATATATCAAAATACTTCTGACAAAATGCCACTTTTTATCAATCACACTAAAGTTTTATGAAATAGAATATGACAATTTTGTAAATTTGACATACTTTATGAAACAAACTTCTCAAGTTATTTACTTATAAAACAATTGTCTGTCACCTGTTAAATTGTCAGCTTTTATGAAACAGGGCCCTGGAATCTCAATGCACAAAAAGTAAAGAGTGATTTATATAGAACTAAGACATTTCTTTCTTTATGTATTTCAAAACGAATGACGTTAGCTGCAACTTATTATACCTCAAATGTAGAGTATTTCTGGGAGATTATTAACCTTTATAGAAAATGTTGAAAATGCTCTCCCTCCTGCATAAGGCTTAACACAACATATTTGTTCCATATTACTTGCCACTCGGAGAACTGTGCTGTCAATATCATTAATCTCCTATGTAATGTAGTGCTTCAGATCATCCAAAATCTGGGAGCTCGTGGCTTAAACTCTGTATTTTAAGTAACCCCACAGCAAGAAGTCCGCTGCTGTCAAATTAGGAGATCGTGGTGGCCACAGGTTCTTAAAGATAATCCAGTCATCAAAGAAACTTTCATGGATTTAGTGCTATCTTGTTGAAAATATCCATGACCCAGTCTACATCATCTAATTGGTTAACAAACTCCATGAAAATTCAGTGGTACTCTGCAGTAATAATAATCTGGTCAAAAATATTGGTCCCACTATTCTGTGCAAATATTGTGCACCAAACCCCAACTTTAACTGTGTACATAGGTGCTTTATTAAACACACACGAATTTTGGATGGCTCAACAGAGTGAGTTCTGTCAATTTCCCTAGCTGTATAAATGGAATCATGCTTCATCTGAACCATGTGATGAACAACACGCCAGGATTTTGCACAATAATGATATGCCTTATGCAGCAGGTAGGGCATTTTCACCATTTTCTATACATGTTAATAATTTTCCAAAGATACTCTTCTACATTTGAGGTATAATAAGTTATGGCTAGTATTACTCCTTCTGAAATAAATAAAGAAAGAAATGTGTTAGTTCTATATAAATCACTCTAAGCAAAAAAAAAGTAGTACCATGTTAATAATCTAAATTTAAGGGTAAATTTCTTAAATAACATACTTATACTATCAAAAAACTACTTATGAAAATTTCATTATTTCTGACATTTAATACAGCTTCAAAGTAAATTATTACTGCACTCCTACTCCCAAGCTGTACCTCAAATGTTCTCTCCCTTTTTATCGTCTCACATGTGATTGTTTTCCTGGTGTGAATGATGGAAGAGTACATTATGTCTTATTTACGTTGGATCACTTTAAGAGTGAGCATAGAGTTTGTGTTGGTTTCATTAGCACACACAAAGCAAAATATTCCTTCTGCCACAGAATTACTTTCTAGTCTGCAAATGAATTCCATTCATTCAACCATTCTGCATTCCATTCAACCATTTGCTAGCATATTAAAGTAGGGGATTTGTTTGATTTGCTGATCAGTGTGTATGGCTAAAGTTAGCTGACTGGAATGCACAGTATATTATGTTCAGAGAACAAAAAGTATCTATGTTCTGCAAATTATGTTTGAATGAAAATCAATTGCTGATGCACTTAGTAATTTTAAAAAATTTAATACCTATGAAAAGTAAGAGAGATGATATTTCAAAATGTTCTACTTTTGCAGTTTCTAAATTTGTTTACATCTAAAATGGCTGTATTAAAACCAACTTTTCTATTATAAGGTTATTCATAAATATTTGGTACCATTACTTGTCCCTTGTTGGTATTTTATTCTTTGAATGAGATATTTTAGCAAAAAAAAAGTAACTAAGTACTATTAGTAAATTCTAACTAATCTGTTATCTAACACACTCTTATGCTCCACTTACTTTTAAATATGGTGGAACCGGTTTCGAAGAGACATTCTCTCCATCTTCAACCAACTTGACAACTGGTAGGAGAAACTAACGTCTATGAGGACCCGTGGCTCTGCCCTGGTGGTGATTTTTTATAAACTGGAAATTTGTATTACATGCTCCTGTAATGTCAAAATTCATAAGATGATCCCTATGTTTATGAATGTAAATCTTCTCCCATGTGTCCAATTCTGTACGTCCGTGTGCTTCTGTAAGTAACTTTATTTCTCTTTTTATGCCGTGAATATCTTTCCAAAAATGATGTGCCCCTGCTGATCTATCTATCTGTATGTACTTAATGTTTCTGAGATGTTCCTTTAACCTTGTTTCTAAGTTCCTTTTAGTTCTTCCAATATATATCTTATCACATTCTTTACATGTGATTTGTAGATGCCTGACTTTTTCTCCTATGGAATGATATTAGAAGTGTTATCCACTAAAGCATTTTTCAGAGTGTATTTGTTAACAGGCACCAATTTAATGTTAATATATTTAAAAAAAAATTGGAATTTATTCATAGCTACTGGATGGTAGGTGAATTTTTTAAAAACCAGTCTCTCTTTTTCAGTCAACAGTGTGGTGGTATTCTTGATCAATTTCTTCTTTAGGAATCTATTAAGTTTTTTGTTTACTAAATTTTTGTTAAAACCATTTATAATGCAATCTCCTGGTTTTAACAAAAATTTAGTAAACAAAAAACTTAATAGATTCCTAAAGAAGAAATTGATCAAGAACACCACCACACTATTGACTGAAAAAGAGAGATTGGTTTTTAAAAAATTCAGCTACCATTCAGTAGCTATGAATAAATTCCAAATTTTTTTTAAATATATTAACATTAAATTGGCACCTGTTAACAGATACACTCTGAAAAATGCTTTAGTGGACAACACTTCTAATAACATTTCACAGGAGAAAAAATCGGGCATCTACAAAATAACATGTAAAGAATGTGATAAGACATATGTTGGAATAACTAAAAGGAACATAGGAACATCTCAGGAACGTTAAGTACATACAGACAGATAGGTCAGCAGTGGCACATTTTTTGGAAAGATATACACGGCATAAAAAGAGAAATAAAATTACTTACAGAAGCACATGGACGAACAGAATTGGACACATGGAAGAAGATTTACATTCATAAACAAAGGGATCATCTTATGAATTTCGACATTACAGGAGAATGTAATACAAATTTCCAGTTTATAAAAAAACACCACCTGGGCAGAGCCACAGGTCCTCATAGATGTTAGTTTCTCCTACCAGTCGTCCAGTTGGTTAAAGATGGAGAGGATGTCTCTTCGAAACCAGTCCCACCACATTTAAAAGTAAGTGAAGCATAAGAGTGTGTTAGGCGACTGATTAGTTAGAATTTACATTTAAAAAGCTTCCTGTGTGAGTTCCAACAGAATTTTTAAAAAATTCTTATTTTTCGAAAGTTCTTAAATGAAATGTGTACTATTTGTTAAATTTTATGTGCATTTACATCCTACATTTACATGTGCAGTTTACATGCATTTTCATTGCTTATTCCCTGGAATAATAAATACATTTTATTATTTTTTTTCAAGGAGCTTTAGGAGGTGGATCTGAATTGGCTGTAGCATGTGACTTCAGACTGCTTACAACTAACTCAGCTGGTATTGGATTTGTGCACAGTCGTATGGGCATAACTCCTGCATGGGGAGGATGCACTCGCCTTGTTCATTTAATTGGCTATTCAAAGGCATTAGATCTTTTGACCACAGGCCGCAGAATCTCTGTAAAAGAAGCTCTTGATATTAACCTTGTAGATAAGATTGTCTCTTCAGAAAATGCATTAACTGAAGCTAAAGATTGGCTTATGGAAAGAACAAAATGTGATGTCAAGGTTGTGAAAGCATTAAAAGCTATGACTCAAAATGCATTAGAAATGAATTACCACAAATCATTATCTGAAGAAAAAAGACTCTTTGCACCTCTCTGGGGAGGTACTGCAAATAAACTTGCCCTTAGTCAAAACATAAAGCATAAGTAATTCCAACTCTTGCCCCTTAATTGGTGGAGGACAAGGGAGTGAAATGATTAAAGAAGCTTTTGCCATTATCTGTTTCTATTCAGGATGATCCAGGTGATACCACTGTGCAGAAGTTATCAACATCACTAATCAATCTTGCAGAGTTAAAAAAGAATCTTACTAGACAAATAAAATAAATATTACTTTGATTAATAATACAAAATGCAAACTGTACTCTCAAAGGAGGAGGAGGAGCCTATAGCTGAAAACATTTGCAGGGAGTATGTTAGAAATATTTTGGTACTCCGTTCAAATTTTCTATATCAAAGAGAATGTGCGATTTATTTCATGCCAAAGAAAATATTTTGCATATATTGTTCTTTTATTGTCAAAATATAATTAAAAGCTTACATTATTCACATTGACTACTTATTGAAAAATCATATTTTTTTCTTTTTCTTCTTTTTCCTATATTCTTGATTTACATAACAGTCATTTTCTATAGAAGTACTTTCATAAGCACCATCTAAAGATTTCCTTAAATGTTTTTTTGAACGCTTATCCTTTTTTAGCTTTCTTACATTGTCAGCTTTCTTTCTATGATATTCATTGTAATCGCTGCTCTGACCTGTGGTTTTAGTATGTAGTTCATAATCGCTGCTCTGACCTGTGGTTTTAGTATGTAGTTCATTTTCCTTGATAAAATGTTTCTTTCCTTTGTCTTTCTTTGATGTTACTGCAAAATCCATTTGTACTTCCATATCTGAAAAATGTATGCAATCACATTTATCAGCATATTTTAATTCAAGATTTATAATATGCACTATTTCATTAACAGAAAATGGGATATTTTTATTTCTTTGTTCGCTTCTCTTCTCTTATAATAGCAATTGAAAGAGTTAAATTAGGTGGACAAAATCAAAATTGTACATATAACCAGTTAAGAATAAGATATCAAAAACCCTAAATGCAAAGATGTTTATTCATTGGAACCTTGTATCGACAAATTGCTCAAGTCTGCCAAGGATGACATGAAGAATTTGGTGGATTATTAGCAGAGTAAGTCAAACACTTATTGAAATGAATTCAGTCATTTCTCATGATTTTCCCTCAAACATTAATTTCAATCAAGTTTCTGCCAATCAATAATTACCTTCTGACACACTTACTGTACATTTTTCAGTTTGTTTTACTTTCATTTTTCTGGAACATACACTATTTTCATTTGCCATTTTCTTTTTCCTTTTCTTCTTTTTCTTCTGCAAATAGGAGGCAAGCAGTCTTTGTCTGCGAATGTCCAGTTCATTTTCGTAATCTGTAATAAAGAAAAAGTCCAATGAAGGATTTTAAATAGCATTACATTAAACAACCTCTGCATAGCATATCCTTTCAGAGTTAAACATGCACAAAAACACAGTATTGTTAGTCTGAGCTTCTTATTCAAAAAATTTGCACCAAGAGATCCATTGCACTCAAAACATAGCCATAAATGGCGCATGAATATGAGGAGAATAGCAAGAAACAAAGTCTAATTAAAAACCACAGAACTATTTGCTATCTTTAACTGTTCAAAGCAGATATATATTTCATGCCTGTGGTGACTTAATGAAATACAGTTATCTTTATTCATGGGGCATGAATCAATCAGATTACTTTAAAGGTTAATATTAACTAGTCAAAAGACTGCTGTTGTTAATGGAGAGACATGAACACTGGCTTCACAATTTCACAAGTAACATTTACTCTACTTCCTGCCAGTTATTATGACATTTGTAATTACTGTAACCTTGTGCTCTTAAAGCTATTAACAGTGCAGTAATAAAATAATGTTGAAAAGAATGGGTGGATTCCTTTTTAGATTTGAAGATTATAAAAAATAATAACAGATTAACTTTGGAATATACAGGAAATTACCCACAGTGACAATTATGTAAATATGTCGCTTTTATGACAATCTAATAGGCCACCGAATGTAATGCTCACCCCAAATTTGAAACTTAAAAACAGAGAGAGAGAGAGAGGGGGGGGGATAAGATTTTAGCATGTTGTTATATGACATCTTAGAGATAAGCAAAGATTTTGGTATATTGTTGTATGGCATCTTAGAGATAAGCCTGTCCGCTTCATAAAACGACCAGAACATAATAATTTATAAGTAGACTATTGTTACATCTTGGAGCACATAAACAAAATCCATCACTTGTGCTGTTGCCAGGACAGTTGGCATAGATCAAAGAAGAAAACATAATTTATTATGGTGTTACTAGTCACAGGTTGCCCATTCTTCCTCCTTTCCTGTACGAATTCTAAAACTTTTTTTTCAATGTTAAGATGTCTTCCTTTGCAAGGACCAGTGAATTTCTTCCTACTAGCTTTAGATGCAAATAATGCCAATTTCTGTTGCAGCCACAAGCAAATGTTGCTCTCAACTGAATGAAACTTTTTTGATGCCTTTCTGTTACATTTTTTTCAACATAAAGAATTATTTTACACTTGAGGAATCATAAGATGTTCTTCTCTGTTTGCCCTCCATTTCATGACTAACTACTATTCAAATACTCTATAAAATAATAGAACAATAATAAATGTAATGAAATTGAGAATTGCAGCAATGCATTATGACATAATAAATGATAAACTTGAATGAAGTTACCGGCAAAGTATGGAACGGATTTGCACTTGAATTTAATGTGCAGCACAATTTTAAACACTACATTTGGACAAAAAGGTGCACATTAGATTCATGTAAATATAGGAATAGCTTTGATCCCAAAACACACCAACATTCCATCCTAAACAGCCTTGCATATACACTGATGAATGTTCCACTCAGTATAAAAGAATACAAAGAATACCAATAATCATCAACACAGCAGTATATAATGATTTCCACAAAAAAATTAGTCACAAAAAAGCTATGCAACTCAAAAAATGTATGTACCATCCTAGCACATTCAATACATGTTTAAAAACACAAAATAATTTTGCCTCCTCAAAACATCCACAGTATTAAAAATGTAACAAAATCTTCCTGTAAAAATCCTATACCTTCTGATAGAAAGTCGGTTATCAACTAAATCAGTTGCAGACTGTGATCAGGTAAATATTGGAAAAATGAAAAGAAATTTGAAAACCCATACCAAAGAACATTTCAGAAATATCTGTTATAAAAAGATAGAGAAATTGGTAATGGCAGTCTACTTTTGGTCAAAAAACCATTATTTGATACATAATTACTGAGACACACATGCAACCTTTCGGAACTAACAACATGGGAAAAAATTTACATAAAAAACAAAATCCACTTCATGAACTTCAAGACACTACTACTGGATAAGTTCAATAAATTTTTCGGACCTACTACAGAGTATGCTTCTACCAGTTGGTCTTCTGCTGGTGATGGGAGTGTTCCAAAAACATGTCCAATTAAAATCAATAAATGAAGTATAAGTTTCACCAAACCAACTCCATATCAACATCACTATAACCTTATTTGACTAAACATAGTCTTCAAGAAAATACTGTTGTATAATCTTACAAACTTCAGAACTTGATTGCTATAGTGAGAAACCAACACACTCCCTCTTTTGGAGCCAAGAATCAAAGACATGCCTCATAAACATTTAAAATGGTACCTCTTATTCAAATGTCTTTTATTAGACTGGTGCTTATTTGAGTTTCTGTGTGTAGGTATTTCCACTTCACTGGCTTTCATTGATAATCATAACATTTTTGCTAAGACATTAATTTTTGTATGCTATCATCAAATTTCTACTTCAGACACCTATCAAACAATTATGCACGCCATCATCCTGTATCACAAAGATGGTAATAATGAAATGATGGGAGTTTTGGAATTATCAGCCATTTGAAATATCATGGGAATCAGTCATTCATTCTTTATATAACTTTGCAGTTAGTAAAGAGATTAACATTAAACATTAACAGTATGTTGTTGCCACTTGTGATACCATATTCGTATTTGCAATAACTCTATCTCCCATTATTTGCAGCTCAAGCACATATTTTGGATGGAAAGTTATATATCACATTACTAAGTTCTGTCATCCTTGGACCTTGACTGTTAGCGGAACCATTAACTAAATTCATCTTATAATTTTCCAAACTAGGCACTTGCAAAATTGCTGCTGTACCAAATAAGGGGACAAAGATAAAGTGCAATTAATTATTTGATTTATGTAGGCAAAAGAACTTTCACTAAGTGAAACATAACATAAAATTAAAGGAGTTCTTGATCTAAATTTAGCATTTTTCAATGACAGATTATGATTAGTGCTGCTTGGTTCTAGCTCAGGCTCTAGTTCAAGCAACAAAAAATACATAATAAATAATTACAAATACAAATTAGGTAAATTTACAAAATTACACCTATTCCATCCCTACTTTGAGCAGGGTCAATATTTCCTGTAAAATATATTTGAACGCAATCTATTCTATTAATGGATATCATTGTATGATTAGTTGAACTACACACTCTATTCTATCTCCTATTCTATTCTCCTTTATTCAATCCCATGTCCATTTCTTACTTTTTTTTAATCCTCAGTCACCTTTTTTTACCAACCCTCCTTCATTTTCTGTTCCTTGACAAACAAAATGGAGGTGGCAATCTCAGCATTTACACAATTTAGAACCTACATCATTTTATTTTTTCTCTGAAACTCATAGTCTCCAGACACCTAATCAGAACCAGCAGTGCCTTTCCTCTCATTTCTGTTGCACATATTTTCTCCATAAGTCTCTTTTACTGACATGGGAAGCCAAAGTTGTTATGGTATAGAGATTAGAAATGGGAAATCTGCAGTGCCATTCCCACAAGGACCATCCTCCCTGACTGAGATTTCCTCTAAATTTTCCACCGCCACGGGTGGCCGAGGTCGTTAAATCCCGGATTCGTGAGCGGGAGGTCTGGGATTCGAATCCTGCCAGAACTGTCCTCCCTGACTGAGGTTTTTTCCAGGTTTTCCTCAGTCCTTATAAATGGCAAATGCCGGGAAGGTATCCTAAACTTAGGCCTGGAACGTTTCCTTCCTTAAAAATAAATCCTTTCCCAATATGTCATTTCATTTCATTTCATGTATCACCAGTATCCATTGCCTGTGGTGCCTCTGTAGCAAAAACGGGCGTTAAACGCTATTCATCATCTAGATTTTCCTCTGTCAATGGTAAATAGCAGAAAAATACCCTAAACTTAGGCCTTGAATACCTCCTTTCCCTCCCCAAAAATTCATTTCCTGCTAGTTTACTATTTCATCTCCTATATCATTGTATTCACTGCCTGTTATGCCTCAGTATGAAAATGGGTGGTATTAAACACTGAATAAAAAAGGTTATTTTTATCTTTTTGTAAAATATGAGCATTTCTCCCTCATTGAAGATCACATAAGTTCAGCATGCTTCAAAACAGTTATCATGTGATTACAGAAATTTAATTACTCCAATGGATGAACTAAGGAGTGAACATCCTTCCTTATCAAGCCAGATCTCTCAAAATTTATGCTACAATGAATCTTTTGCATTCTCCTCAAACATACATATATAGTGGCTTATGTTAATCCCATAAATACTCTCCTATAATGTTAAGCAAAATCCCATCTTTTCACAACTTTATGACTTTCCTCCATATAGAAAAAAACCGGTTCTTGGGTGAAACCATTTCTCTACAACTTTACAAAGCTGGTTGGAGGAGAAACTTTAGACTTTCAATGTTAGTTCTGCAAACTCTAGTTACCTGAAAATGGGAAGGCAGGTTTGTTTAAGATATTATTTCATATCCAAAATGCTGCACCGCTTTTACATAATTTTAAACCCATATCCCAGCACTATTATGGATAAAGACCTTGAGATTCTTTGCATAATTTTAATATTAATGCTTCAGTTAATTTAATATTCCATACAGATTTCAGTTATTTTCTTTGCCAGAAGCTGCAGCATTGAATTCTGTATCATTAGAACACTTGCAATTGATAGAATGATTTATTTTGATTGATATGTTACTGCAACTGGTGACATTCAAAACAGCTTATGCTACATAGGCCATAAGTAGGTCTGCACAATAATGCACCAGCTATGTAGTGGTTGTAAATTATGTTTAATTTGAATGATCCTTAAGCTGTATCCACTACAAAGAAACCTTTTCAGAGCCTGTGCAGACTACAATAATAAACACAAAATAAATTGTGATTCTTAAAATTCTGTTAATCTAATTTTCTGGTAACAATGTAAAAAATATAATGAATAATAAGAAGAAAAACAAAAATTTGATCTTTATAGAGGTTCTGACAAATATATAATTTGCATCATGTGTTACTGAAGAACAAAATATTAAGTCACAAATGGTCATTTGTGCACCAGCAGGTATTGTTTTAAGTAAAGATATCCAGGCTTATTTCTGGTCATCTACATGTGATGTATAAGTATTTTCCAGATAAGACATCAAGACTTCCTTCAATAAACATAAGAGTATTCTAGCTGTCTTTATTGATTTCAGAAGTATATATGATTCAGTTTAGAGATCCAAATTCATCCAAAAACTAAACAAACTCAATATAAAAGGCAATATGACAAAATTATTCCCCAAATTTCTAAAACAATGGTGGACAGTACAACAACTACACATAAGTTCCAACAAACCAAAATAGAACTCCTTCATAGTGCAGTCACAAGCATTGTATCATTCAATGTTTACATTAATGACATGCCTCAACATACCAAAAACAGCAAAATAGGAATGTTCAATAACAATGGACAACAAATACTGGAGGACAGAATGAACCAAATTTAAGTCAAGCTAAGTAAATAAGAACAATATGGAAGCAAACACTGACAAAATGCATACAAGCTCTTCACACTAAAATACAGAAATGAAAACTTTAAACTCCAAATTTTGAACTATGAATTAATTAAAAGTAAACAGACCAAGTACCTAGGAATGACAGTAGACAACAAATTCAGCTTTGAACACTATATAAATTCCATCACCACTAAAGTCAACAAAAAATTTAAATTGTTGCGATGCTTAATAGCAACAAATAAGAAGTACTAAACAACATATAGAACATATATCTAACCTATAATGCAATACAAGCCAATATCACCACTGTAAACCTAGAAAAAATAGAAACTACTAAAAACAACACTCTAAAATTAATCACTGGAGCATTGAAATCAACATGACCAACATTGGCACTACAACTTTAAGCATATAATTTATCTGTAAAACTGGTAACCAAAAAACAAGCTGCAATCTTATATCAAACTAATGACTTGTACAGAAGCATGGGTAAAGCAAATGACCTTCAAAACCCACACACCTCCAATGAAAAGAAAGATTTTCTGCAACAACTACAAATGCCCATCCAAATAGAATTAATTCAGAAAAATGAACATACATTAAAAGATGAAGTCAATAAACAAGAAACTCCCCCAGAATTTTTCAAACAGCTTTTTTAGCAGAAAGACATTCACCAGATGAATGGTTGAGAATCTACACGGATGGCTCACTAATGTCTGATGGAAGAGAGGTACCAGTGTTTTTAACACTATTTTCTCACTTCAGTGCAATTAATGAAAGACAAACGTTGATGGAGAAAGGCCTACATGACTGAATCACCAGATCAGATCCACTAGACCAACCAACCAACTGACAGCATATATACTCTCACAGCTCATCTCTATTGTCCAGAATAGAGATGAGCTGTGACAGTACATATGCTTGCTCATTATCTCAAAAACAGCTGAGTGACTGACTACAGAAATTAACTGAAAGGACTTTTATCACAATAGAGAAATCTTGCAATTAGTGACTTAAAACACAAAAATATGAGTTATGGATTACTTTTGAAAGTTTTTAAAGGCAATTAAACTTTAGATTCAGAATTAGATCAACAATAATTATAGTAAAAATATGTATGTTGCATTGTATTTGATCAGAATTAATCTTGGAAATGAAGTACAATTCTGGCAACATCATACTGTCAAACATTGTTAAAAGTTATGAAGGGTATGTATGTGAAATGTTTAAAAATCAAATTTTATAATTAGGTAACAGCATTTTATCTGTTATATATTTTTCACCTATAGATCTTGCACACATCAATTTGCAAAAAGTTGGTTAATTGTTAGTCTGTAGATCCCATAATGAACAAATGCTTGAGGATGTGGAACATTTCACCTAAACAATCAATGACAAGTGCCAGCACCAAATAAAATAAGACATATAACAATTATAACTAAATAAGACAGTACACAGGATATTATAACAAATTATTTATGACGAAATCACTCAAATTTCACTAGTTTTGTTCCACTTACTTGGACATGTTTTGAAGGCTTTTACCTTCATCACTAGCACGGTTCCACTGTCCACCCAGGATATTGTTGAAAAAATTGATATGGGGGATTTTTGGATAAATAAACAATATAGATAAAGGGGTTTTAGAAATAAGTAAGAGATAGAATTAAGGATATTGAGAAACAAGACATTTTTGTGAGCTTTAGAGAGATGAGTTCACTGAGAATTTATCAAGAGATAAAAAGAGTTTGCATGAGAAAGAGGTATCTAGAAATTTGTGATAAATTGGGGAAGGAATGTTTCATGTGAACCAGATCAGGAGTAATGAATTTAAGAGGACTGAGGAAAATCTATGGGAATGAATTTCCCAAGTGTGGAGAACCTGATAATTAGTACTATAGCATATTATACAGTAGAACCTTGATCTATCATTCCCAGAAGCATCGTTTTCCCAGATATAATGTTCAATTTTTGAGGTCCCAAACGTTTAATCTTAAATCTTATGTAAATAAAACTTGCATTCATCATTTCCCGAAGTATCCTTTTCTCTCATTATTCGTTCAAAAAGTTCAGTCCCAAAGAAATTCTATCCTTGAACAATTCTTTTGAAACTGGAATAGTGAAGCAGTAACTGTCGCCTGTACAGAGTTCATGTCATGCTTGATCCGAGAAAGCATGACTCAAACTTCTCATAGTTGCCATACTTTTAGAGCTGCAGGATGATGATAGCCAATGCACCTTGCACCTTTCTGGGCCGATTCCCTGGTGTTATGGAGCCAGGTTCTGGGGATCACCTTGCCACTAGGTGGCTATATCTCCTCACACACCTGTTGCCTGCTGACACATCATGTTCAGTCATATTATGAGTCAGATGGATGAGGGATCTTGGATGGGACCACATACTAAACCAGTTTGGATGCTTAGCATAGAGTGCAGATGCTTTTTGCACTAGTCTCCTTGTGGCATTGTTAATGTATTCCAGGTCAATAAGTTTCATGGAGGAAAACTGTGGGGAACATAAAATTAGTACCAAAAATTCTCCTTAAGGTGATATTTTTTTTTTGAATGGTGTTTAACGCCTTCAGGTGATGTTTTGCACCTTTTGCAAATAAGCAAAGTAGGATAGAGCTGTGTAGCCCCAACATTATTGCCGGAATAACGGCCTTATAAATTCGAAATTAGATGAGAATTGGAACAGAGTTTCGTTTAAAAATTGGTGTCAATTTTGAAATGGCTGCTCGGACCTTTGCACTTTGTGCTCGCACGTGGGGCTGGAAAGTAGCCCCTGGTCCAGGATAACCCCGTGGTATTTGACCCAGTTCCTTCAGGGAATTGCCTGGCCTTGCACACTCACAGCCCCCAGATTGGCTGGTGTGCAGCACTTAGTGACGAAAATTGCCTTGCTTTTCTTGCCAATGATATGCACGTGCCAATTCTCACTCCATTCCTTCACCTGGGTAAGGCGGTGATGGGGTTGAGTTAGTGCAAAATGTAAGTTTCTGCTTTGAGCCAAAATAAGAGCGTAATCAGTATCGTGATATGTAGACATATGTCTTGTAGGAAAATTTAGCATGTAAATAGAGAAAAATGTTAGTGACAACACACTCCTTGTGGAAATCCCATCTGTGTCATTCATGTGTCTGATCTTCGATCTCCACTTTGACACAGAATGTGCAGTTTGAGAAGAAAACTATCAGTCAACTCTATAACCACATGTAGCAGTCCATTTCATATGAGCTTATAAATATGCCTTGCATGCCAAGTGCTAGGGAATGCTTTCTCAATGTCAAGCAGCACAGCGACAAAAAACATGTGCTGTCTTAATCCCAATGCAGCCTTTTTTTACTATTCATTTTTTTTTATTTGGTTTATTTACAGATGTTCTTTAACATCTAGATCATCAGTATCCCATTCAATTCAGGGCATAAAACGGCCAACAAATTTTGCTCAAAGGCCTCTTTTTTCAGGCTTGAAGTTCTTTATTGTGCTGTAAATGTGTGACACAGGACCCAGGCTTTACTTCCCTTCTGAAGGAAGCTATATTTAGGATTTTTAGGCCCAAAAAAATCCATTGGTCCTGGTAGAGATCGAACCAGCGATCTTGGGCTTATAAGGCAAGTATGATTACCACTATATCACCAGGACTGACTCCACCACTCTCAGTAATTGCTGAACTCCAGAACAGTCACGAGCCGTCTTTGTGGATGGGTATAGTAGGCCACAGTTCTTAGCATCCCCTGCAGCCTTACTTTTGCAATTGATAAGTTGTCCTTGAGTTTATGCTTTTAATGTTGTGTTATGTGTTTTACGTCTAAATAGTCAAAGATTCTAGCGATGACTACAAGGTTGTGGCAAGGTCATCCATCATATACTAACCATGCCCTACTGCTTAACTGGTGTGTATGGTATGGTATGGCCGTATGCTTAAATGTTTTTCTAATGGCTGAAAATGTCTTTGGGGAGCTGATAAAAAGGACGCCATCTATGACTATGGTATGTTCCTTATGGTATGATATTACCTATGGTAATAATGACCCAGGAGGTGCTAGATGGTTTGGATGATAAGGAAACTTGTCGTACATAGTCTTTGCTCTCTCTGGAATAACATTGACAAATGTATGGTATTCCAGATTACTGGTGGTGAGTATGTGATACAAACATACAGCCTGTATCATATATAATTTCAGCGCTCTGTTCTGAACACACTGGATTCTGTGGATCGTGGACTTGGCCACCATTCCCCAGACTTCACAGTCGTACAGAATCAGAGGGTATGATAACATGATATATCTGCAGTTTTTGATGGATAGGTAGTGTCTTGAACAGGAAAATGGGTTAGAGCTGCTAGAGAGCTGCATGAACTATCTTTATTTTTTCCTTTGAGTGAGAAGTAAAAGTGAGTTGTCTGTCCAGAGAACTCCAAGATACCCAGGGGATCACTCTGTGTCACGGCCTGGGAGGCTCCTGGTCAAGTGGTAGAAAGTTCTGAGCTAGGAAAAGAGCAGAGCTCTTCCCTGGGCTGATGGTTATGCTCCATTTCTCACTCCACTCCACAATAGCTTGCAGTTGTCTTTGAAGTGGCCAGTAACAATATTGTAAATTCTTATTTTGTGCCAGTAACAGGGTGTCATCTGCATACCGACACATCATGACTGTTGGCTCATTTGGGAGGTTAGCCATGTAAGCAGCAAAGAGTATAGGGGACAGCAAATTGCCCTCCGGCACTCCTGCACCAATGGGCCTCTGTGTTGACACTTTCCCCTCTACTTTCATGCAAAAGCTGCGGTCTCAGAGGAAACTAGCTATCAGTGAAATGAAGGGGAAAGGGATGTGCCCTTCCAGAAGCTTGTAGAGTAGCCATTTATGCCATGTGGTTGAAAAGGCCTTTTGCACGTCCAGCAGCATCACTATGATTTTAGCCTTTTCTTGGAACCCAAGGAGGCCTTTTCTATCACTCTCAGTAGCTGCCGGGGTGGTGAAGTGTCCAGGTTGAAAACCAAACTGATGGTTGGGTAGGAGGTTTTTATCCTTGAACAGTCTCTCAAAAACTTTTGAGATGGCTGGGAACAGGCTGATGGGTCTATAGGTAGAGAGGAAAACTGGGTCTTGCCTCAATTTAAAATGCAGACCACTCTTGCCTCTTCCCACAAGTGTTGCAATTAAATATAGATACAATTAATTAATCATAAATGATATCATAACAAGTAGTAAAGCTAAATACCACATGATATGTGACTAAGTATATTGTGAAATATGACAAGTGTTATAGACAGCTTATTGAACTGCTAAAGTATTTCTTATATAGCTTTATACATATACATATAAGTTATTAGGAAGTGCTTAATAAGGTCATCTAGGTTTTCATAGATATTGGAAGGTTATTATATATGGTGGCACTGTGGCTGAATGGTTACACTGCTTAGGATAGCATGGGTTTGATCCCAGCAGCTGTAAGTGGATTTGTGGTGGACAAAGCAGCACCGGGGTAGGGTTTTTCCCGGAATTTCCATTTCCCCTGCCACTTATTTTACCATTGTTCCATTATCATTTGATCCGATCTTCACCTTCATTATCAATTAGAGTAACATAGTCCACTGATTCATTGGTATGTACATTACATACAAATGGACTATGCTATTGCCCTCTGCCACCCTTATGTGAAATTTCAATGCTCTGATAGGGTAAGTTAGCTGGCATTAGGGGGAGGAAAAAAAAAAAAAAACACACACACACACACATTATATATTTGAACAGCAGAGTAACTATTTGAAAAAGGGTCAGTGGATCAGCCAGCTGATCATTATCATTTTTACATCTGGAATTATAACTATGTACTGTAAAATTACATTTAAAAGTGTTAAAATCAATTAGATAACACAAGAAGAATACATGTATTCACTGGTAAGAATAAGGACGTTAACTCATTCAGTACCAGCTTCTTAGTGGGGAATTTAAATGCCCAGACCAGCTATTTTAATACTACTTGCACCCTGTATACACCACTTCATAATGTTGTGTTTTGTTTTTGGTTGGATCAAAGTCTGGTCCCTGGATATTCCAGTAGGTAGTTGCTGATGAACCGGGGACTGAGGGACTGAGCCAATCAAATTGGAATAAATTTTAATTGAATTCAGTGCCTTCTGGAATTGCCAAAGGCACTGTTCCTAATTGTTATATTTAAAAATTTAGGCTGAAAAAATCCTAAGTATGGCTTCCTTCGGAATGGAAGTAAAGCCGTGGGTCCCGTGTCGTACATTTACAGCACGAAAAAGAACCTCAAGCCTGAAAAAAGAGGCCTCTGAGCAAAATTTGTCGGCCGTTTCACGCCCTGAGTTGAATGGGACACTGATGACCTAAGATGTTAAAGAGCATCCATAAATAAATAAATAAATAAATAAATAAAAAAAAAACCCACTTCATAAAAGTTAGCATTGCTATTGAATTAAAAGTAAAAAAAATATGATATTTTGTATATACTGCTAATAACCTTTGAGTGCGTGATATCTGGCATCACAGGTTCTGTATGAAGGGGAACACCACACTTTCCACAGTACTCACAATACTCAGTACTCAGTAAAACACAGTTTTACTCCTAGTTTTATTTTTCATGCACACTGTGCCCTTTCTAGAGGAGGTACTTCTATTTTTGAGTGGGGGAAATTTCTTTGTCAGTAAGAAACTTCTTTGTTTGATAAGCCATGGCTATAAATCTACAACACAAACACTAAACAAAAATGCTGACATGCACTGCAATCTCAAGTAACACTGGGCAGCAATGTTTCGGGCTTAAAAATAGTGAATTTACATGTATTTCCATCTGCTGAATTCAAAAATCACCATAAAAATGATAGATTAGCTCTTGTTTTGAAGATAAAGTGACATTTCAGTTTTTAGAGTGAAGATTTTAAATTTGGGGGAATTTTTTTGGGAGTTGGCACACCTGTCAAATAACAAAAAACAAATGCTTTTCAGCTGTTTGTAAGTCATAAACATAGATACTGTTGCTGTGACTGTGAATTACATGTAGTTTCTACTCAAATTAATGCAAAATTTCTGGTTCGCGAGTGCTTTTTAGTGTAAAATTTGTAAAAATGCCACGAAAATGTGTAAATATGGTGAATAACTTTTGTTATATTTGTGGTGAAATAACATTTTCCTCGCAGAAACACAATCTGACGCCTCTTGTAAAGACTGCCAAGCCTCTTGTGGACCCAAAAGACGTTCTTCTTCCACTCCTGCATATCAAGCTGGGTTTGATGAAAAACTTTGTCAAAGCTATGAACCGAGAAGGACAGGCCTTTAAGTACATCAGAGAGAAATTTTTGAAATTAAGTGATGCAAAAGTTAAGGAAGGCATTTTTGTCGGACCACAAATAAGAGAACTTGTAAAGGATCCTGCATTTGACCAAGTTTTGGAGGGGAAAGAAAAGGAAGCTTGGGAAGCCTTTAAGGGTGTTGTTCATGGATTCTTAGGCAACAAAAGAGATGACAACTACAAGCATTTGGTGACAGTGGTCCTGCAAAAATACCGTAACCTTGGATGCAACATGTCCCTTAAGATCCATTTTCTCCACTCCCACCTAGACTTTTTCCCTCCTAGTTGTGGAACTGTTAGTGATGAACATGGGGAGAGATTCCATCAGGCCATTTCTGTTATGGAACAAAGATATCAGGGCTGTTGGAATGAAGTAATGCTTGAGGATTACTGTTGGTCTTTGTATAGGGATTCTGCGGAACTCCATCACAAGAGGCAAGCTAAAAGACGACGAAGTCAATAGGTCACCACATGATTCTCTTCAGACACGACTATCTGCGAAGTATTTTTCCAGCAATTTAGAACTCTTAGCATGTAATTACCAGTTAAAAAAATCAAATGCACTTTCATTGTTGTTAGCATGTATGTAATTAAAATGTATCCTTTTCTCTCAATCCGTTAATATGTAATATTTCCACCTTGTGTATATCATAGAAACTAGAGCTAATAAAAATTTTTCATTGTCATATTTGGTTTTCTCAACCCAAAATTAGTAGGAATTGCCTCATGAAGTGCTCGAAACATTCAAAAATTATTTTTTTGTTGCCCAGTGTAATTGATACTGGCATGAGATATGAAAATATAAATTATATAAACTCTATAAACACTGAGGATAAACCAAGACATCCTATGAGGTGATAAATATTTATATGGAAGGAGAATGTCAACACTGCTTCCATCCATAAGAAGCAACAGTAATGGTGGCGGATGGCGACAGCGGCAGCAGTAGTAGCAGTATTTATTTCTCATGCATCATATACAGATTTTTTTTAAATACAAAATAGACACAAATAAAAAAAACACATTATTTTTAAATATAACAATTAGGAACAGTGCCTTTGGCAATTCCAGAAGGCACTGAATTCAATTAAAATTTATTCCAATTTGATTGGCTCAGTCCCTCAGTCCCCGGTTCATCAGCAGCTACCTACTGGAATATCCAGGGACCAGACTTTGATCCAACCAAAAACAAAACACAACATTAAAAGTAATTTAATTTATACCTTCAATACAATATTAAGTTATATTTCCTACAATACTAAACCTTCCTTCTTTTTTAATTAAACCCATTCGGCCAAATTTCTATCCTTGAGAGTTGCTTATTCTTTAAGGACTTATACACACTAATACCCTGGTTATTGGTGTATAAGGATCCTGTTTAACTAATATTAGATAACTAGCCCCATACCCTCTCCTACTCATTTCATCCTCCTTTCACTATCTGACAATATTATTTTCATGCACATTTCCTAAGTATTTGACACGCATAATCATTTTTGTCTTACCTTGCCTATATATTTTCCTAGTTCCTTAATGTTTTTATTTGATTTTAAGGTGTGGAATATAAATGGAGTTATTTCAAGAGTGGCATTAAATGTCGCAAGCCACCCATGGCCCACAGCATAAGGGGAGATTTAAACATTGTTTGCCATCTGAATATGTTAATGTTCTGGAATAGGAGTCTGCAAGATAGTCAAACTGCTGCATAAATGATTCTTAATGATTTTTTTTTTGTTTCCCCCAGAATAAGAACTCCTTTAAAATGCATAAAACGTAATGAAAGTAAACAAAGCACTCAGTGCATAGCCTGATTCTGATTCATTATGGTTACATTCAGTTATCGAGATGATTATCATTACCTGCTCCAAATAGAGGATGTCGCACTTTCAAATGCTCAGGAAACTCCACATTATTACTTCTGTTTGACATAGCCGAGTTCATTTCCTCATGCATCATCTTTTCTGTTATTAAAATCTGACCAGTTGGATTCATTGTCACTGTAAGCAAGAGAAAACTGTTTCTATAAATGAAATAAACTTGTATTTGCTTCACATTAGCTCTATAAAAATTCAGTTTCTATCAAACTTCTAACAAGGATCTAGGTGAGGCAATAACAGACTTCCCATTAGTTCTGAATGACACATTTATATGTGGGATAAGACATAAGTCATAGCAACTATTTTTTTTCTCACAAACAAGGAACAACATAAAAATCTCTAAGTTATATGTAATTGAAAGTTTATGATTTATACTTTGAATGAAGCTACTAGATGGTGTATGTGAGTGGAGTTGCATTCTCAGCATGCAGCAAAGTTCAGTAAGTGAGCGACAGTGATCAGGAATGCAGGTCTTGAAGAGTGAACATCATGCATATATGAAAATAGTGGTGCATATGCCCTGCCCTATCAAACAGTGGCGATGGACAGATTCAAATGGAGCAGAATATTCCCTGCATATCGACTGCGCAGTGGGCATCCTCTGTCCATAGACAAGGATGTACGGGTGAGGTGATGGAACGATGCCTATGTAATGATAGGGGCTGGACACTTGTGGAATTAGAAAAACAAACAGGAATTCCAGTAAAAACAGTGCACTGCATTTTATGGGCAGACCTGAACATGCAGAAAATTTGTGCACAGTGAGTGCCACATCAATTAAGTGAGGTACAGAAGTGAACTTGCTACAAAACATGTTGCATCAATCTGGCAAGATTTCAGGAAGAAGTGGATGCCATGTTGAATTGCACTATTGTGATTGATGAAACATGGGCAAGGGTATATGACCAGAATTCAAGTGAAAATCTGGTGAATGGCATTACCTTGGGTCACCACACAAACCAATCACTAACAAAAATCATAGTCATTATGGAATATGCCAGTCAAAGTGTGTTCATGTGTCATCTAGTGCATGAGGGGACCACTGTGAATGCCCAGTAGTATCACACAATTGTGCAGTGCAGTAACACCAAACAGCCAGAACTTTTGAATAACACCATTATTCTCCACAATGGCACAACAGCTCACACAGCTGATAGTGTCAAGTATCCTTTACAGTGGTGGCGAGAGTTCATTCCACACCTGTCATATTCCCCAATCTCTGTTCCTGTTTATTTTATTTATTTGAATTATATATGGATGCTCTTTAACATTTCAGGTCATTAGGGTCTCATTCAAATCAGGGTGTGAAATGATACATAAATTTTGTTCAGAGGCCTATTTTTTAGGGCTTGAGGTTCTTTTACAGCATAAAATCTAAGACATGGGAATTACGGCCTTAATTTCCTTCCAAAGGAAGCCATACTTAGGATTTTTACACCTTAAAAAATCCATGGATGAATCTTGGCTGAGATTGAACCCACGACTGTGGGTCTATGAGGCAAATGCAGTTACCACGATTGACCTCAGTTCCTGTGATTATGATCTCATCCCCAAAGTGAACCAGCCATTGCATGGGAAACATTTTGCTAACAAAGCTGACATTTTCACAGCACTTCGACACAAGGATAGCAACTCCATGCAGCAGATGCCTTCTCCATCACTGGCAACAAACCATTGATGTACTTGGAGACTACTTCAAAGGCTGCTAAACACCATGGATGCTTGGGAGATCCCCCCTATAATGGATTTATAACCCTTTGTAAGTAGTTGTGCGTAACTTTTGCGCATGCCATAATAAACCAATGACCAGTTGCCTGTGTTTTGTTTCTTCCCTATGAGGGCCACCTACACCAGTCTTCCATTGCTGGTACCACTCAGCAGTAAATGCCATATACTTTCAATCACATATCTTAGATTTTTCGTGTTGTCCCTTGTTCACAAGAAAAAAAATAGTTTCCATAACTTATGACTTATCCCTCATATAAATTTAAATATGTACTTGCTAGTTCAATATTTGTTTATTTTACCTACATAGTAAAGTATGACCATGAAAACGGTGAAAGAAACTAGAGTACCATCTGAAGTGTGATTTCATCAAAATATAACATTCTTTAGACTTTAACAGATGGCATTATTATTGAAATTGATCATTACCAGACTATTTTGTCATGGTCATTGGTTTAAATTAATTTAAAAAAGTTATGGTGCGGATGATGTTTGTTGCCCAGTAATAGGACTTCATGTCTTGCTCTGTCTTTGTTTATATTATCTGGATGCTGCTCTATTTCTACCATCTTCTCTCCCAGCCAGATTAAAATATTCTGTTGTTGTTGCAAATACTTCTGTTTTTTTATCAAATTTTATTCCATGGCAGTTTTGAATGGCATGTTCAATAATCACAAATTTTTTTGGCTGTTAAGGCATAAATGTTGCTTATGTTCTTCAAGCTGAATTTTAATGCATCTTCCAGTGGTACCAATGTATACTTTTCCACATATACATGGTACTTATTTTCCTGGAAGCTAAAGTGATCCCTTAGGTATTTCATAGAATGCAATTTGTTATCTTTTTTCTTATGATTGTGAAAAGGTTTTTATCTTCTTCTTTCTCAAAACCTGAGCAATATGTAGCGTGGCATCTTCTATGAATGACAAGAATGGTACCATTTGGTCTTAAAGATCTGGTATTGAAATTGTGATTTTCAGGTTTCAAGGTTCAATTAATTTCTTGTTGTAGTCATTTGCTTGCAAAGGTTCTCTGAAGATGATTACAGCTCTTAGTCCCTCAGATTTTATAATGTTTTTGGCTCTGTGGACCAGTATTTTAATTAAAGTTCTATTTTGAGCTGGGTTATGGTTATATCATGTATCAAAATATGTATATGGTATGCACGTTTTCTGTAAACCTTGTCCTAGAGTGACTGATGACCTCCATCAAACCAGAACTTCTAGGAATGGAGGTGTGCTGTTATTTTCTGTTTCCATAAAAAATTTTATGCTTGGTGAATGCTGTTTAAGTGATCAAGGAAAATATGGAGTTTTTCAGTAAAAAAGAAAAAACTGCATATTTTCGATCACTGATGTTCTAGTTCAATGCGCGATCCAATCAAAATAGAACTCTAAATAAAACACTGATCCATCAAATCAAAAATATTACGAAACCTGAGGGACCAAAATCTAATAAACTTAAACATTTTCAGAGAGTCTTGAAACCTCAAAAAAACCATGACATCTATACCAGACCAAATTAAAGCATTCTTGCCATTTGGACCTTAGAAAATATGATATGTATTGTATGGGTTTTAAGAAAGAACATAATAACCATTTTCACAACCACCAAAAACAGGACAAAAACTGTATACCATGAAATAACCAATGCATGAAGAACATGTAAACATGGAGAAGTGTACTTAAATGTAAATTGGAACTTGCACAGTGAAGCCAATCATATTAATTGATATCATTGTATGATTCAGTTGAACTACACCAGATTCAGCTTTAAGAGTGTGTAGTTCAACTGAATCATACAATGATGTCAATGGAGAAGTGTAGATTGATATGACCAGAAGATTCATTAAAACTGGACTTGAAAAATATAAGTGACTTTTCGGCTTAATCAGCCAGAAAAATCTGGAGGAGGAGGAAGAAGGTGGAGGGGGAGGCGGAGGAGGAGGAGGAGGAGGAGAAATTGCAACAGGATATTTTAATTTGGCTAGAAGACAGACATAAACAAAGCAAAGATTACGAATCTGTTACTGTTCAATAAATATCTATGCCACTTCTCCCACTTCTAATGGTTCTATACCTCTGCTTCTCCAGACACTTTCAGTCCACTGATAATGTCAATCATAGCATCTGTGAATGCTTTAGTTTTTTAAATTAATTTAATCAACAACCATGCCAAAATAGCCAGCAATGATAAATTTCAAAAATAAATTGCAAAATGTTCATTCTACTACGTAAGAGATGAAGATATAAGTTTAATATGTAGATTCAATTACAAATTATTCTTATTAATACAGAAATTTGTAATGAGAATGATAAATGGATTCCAGCAAACATCAAAACAAATACCAAATACAATATGAAACTTTGGAAGAATCAAGAAGACCAGAGATATACTGGAAGGAGACTTTAATGGTGACAGAACATTAAAACAAATAAATTTAAATAAAGACTAACATTAAATA
This sequence comes from Metallyticus violacea, assembly GCA_030762175.1. Classification (NCBI taxonomy): domain Eukaryota; kingdom Metazoa; phylum Arthropoda; class Insecta; order Mantodea; family Metallyticidae; genus Metallyticus; species Metallyticus violacea. The sequence continues at coordinate 48,989,025 of CM060841.1, forward strand.
AATACAAATAAGAATGATGTTCGAATTAACCCAAGACACCTTTTCCATCAAATACTTATGTTTCAAACTGCTGTTGCCTCCTACAGCCCATTACAAAGAGCTGTGTAATGAACTGGAAAGGAAGAAGGAAATATGGAGTAATTTTTATCCAACAGAAATGATGTGAGCAACTGGAAAGTGGAAGATATGAACTGAGATATTCAGTGATACATTTTGCAGTGCAAGAGTTTTATTATAAGGCATGTAGAAACGTGAAATTTCTTGAGTCAAACTTGACATATATCTTAGGCTGTTGTGGAAAACTATGTGAAAGGTATTATATTCTGCTTTGTGCACTGAGGACAATTTTTCTGACTTAACTCTGAAATTAATAACATAAAAGTTTCACATTTCATCTTTATCATATTAATGTTGCTTTCATAAGTGGAATAAGGATAGATCTATATTGATTTCAATAAAGTTTTTCCTTTAAGTATACTGACATCTCTCATTTGAAAAGGAGCATAAATTAGAAGTATATATACACTGAATTTTCACATTTTACAACTGATTATACTTCCTAATAGGATGAGCCAAACATGGACCATTAATACTTTTCCATCTGCAAAGTTCTTTGATTATGTCTTTTTAAATGCTGCTTTTATGGAGAGAAAAAAAACATACTTTTCCTATGTAGTGAATGATGTATTTATCTGTTCCAAATTAGCCATTGAAGGCTGCCATCAGGCTGTACTCCTTCTGGCACTAGATGATATTGTTTCTGCTGCTAGATGCAACTATACTATTTGAAATAGTTTTGCCAATATTGTAATGTGCAGTATGCAGATTTATGGGCCCAGATCAAAATACCATGAAGTCCACAATGCAACTTATGTGCACAAGTGCAACTCCAACAATCTTAAAATTTAACCCTTAGGCTAGGTTTAAGTTGGACAAATACCCTTGTAATAACAATTTTTGGGTTAGACTTGGTTAAGTATTACAAATTTAAAATAGATGAAGATCCTTGTAATAAAGAATATTTGGAAAGGTTAGATATTTACTTAAAAAGGCTCACTTTATGGATACCCCGAGAGTATATATTTAAGAAAAACTTTCATCAGGAGGAGTGACTGCACCATTTCTATTCATAATGCAGAGATTTGTCCCAATAATTAAGGTAATAATAAGCACTATTTTATCCTAAACTTAGGCATTTATTTTTTACACTAAACTCCATAGTACTCGAAAACGATGATTAGACACCCCGATGTTCCTGTGTTACTTAAGTAGGAAATTGCTGAGTTCCACCATAGGAGGAAGTTCATTAGGTTTTTTTTTTATTTTTTAATATGGAAATTTTTTCCCAAGTGGATAATTCCATTGGGTTGCGAAGATGTTTCAGCAGTTTAATTTCTGGTTTTATTGCATGAATTTTGGTCCAAAAGTTAGCCGTTTTTTTACTGCTGATTTATCCACCTGCTTAAGCCGAATATTCCTAAAGTGTTCTTTCCTCCAAATTTCTAAATTTCTCTTTGTTTTGCCTATGAACTCTGCTCACAATCTGTGCATTTTATTACATACATTCCTGATTTCTGTTCTATTGGTATGGTTCAGTGAGCAACTGAAAATGGGAGAGATTCTCCCGAAACGTGTCTTATTTTATGTAGGTAAATGGAGTTTAGTGTAAAAAATGAATACCTAAGTTTAGGATTTGTTACCACTCCATTGTCAACAGCTTCATAAGCACAATATTTAAACACTGTTTTGTTCTGTTATAAAGCATTTTGTATAGTTTAAATTTAAAGTTAACAAGTGCAATTAGCAGATTTCACAGAACTTTGATCTTGGTGGGTAACTAGTGCATTGCACCTTATAGTAAATATGGGTTAAAAGATATATTACATAATACTGCCAAAACCTAACAACCTTCCTTTAGTTATTAAAGAGATCTTCAAATTTGTATCAGTTCAAAAAGAAATATTTTAAATACCTTATTTGCAATACATACCAACTACTTTTAAAATTTAAGTTATTTTTTTATACTAGTTAATTTTTTAGCTGCCTAATATCTTTGTAAAGGACTTTAGAGCTGCCAGCTCATTGAAACGTATAAATAAATAACGAGGCAAACCTGTTTCAAATAGTATAGTGCCAAGAGTGGCAGAAAAAGTAGCAGCTCTGGTAAAATAGTAGCAGCTAGCGGCACAAACTTTTCTCATTGGTAATAGGAGTGGTAGGTAGGAGCAGCTAGCTATGCACACATATAGTGGCCAGGGCCCTGTTTAATAAAAGTATGGTCTAATATATTACAAGTATGTGGACTTGTAGTTATTACTACAATTCTGTTCCACAAAGGTATCTGCTACACTTTTACTTTATAACTCCATATGTAAATAAGTGTTTTTCATTGTTTTGTTCCACAGAAGTATAGTATTAGTTAGGCACTGGTAATTTGTATAAATTTCTTTACACATGTAGGAATATTGGTAACTTCAAATACTAATGAAAAATGCAATATCTTTTTAATACTTTTGGGAGAAAGTTGACCTAAATATGTTAAGTATTACAGAAAGTGATAATAATGTTGAGAGTAGGAATATATATTTAAAGAAAGAATAATTTGTTACTTACAATAAAATAATTATCCATTCTGCATTATCTTTTAAAATAATCTCTTTTGACACAATTTTCTAAATTTTTTGCTTATAATGAGAACATGATTGCCAAGCAAATTAAATATAAATGATCAAATGGATTAATAAAATAAATAACAGAGAGCAATTGGGAAAGTTCAATTCTCCTGCGATCTCTTGATGACTAAAATTGATGCTCTTAAACATAGCCATATGCCACCATTGTCTCAAAGTGGATTATTACAATTGACAAATGTATTTAAATATTCATTATATATGAGAAAAAAATACACATTAATACTCATTCAGCAGTAATGACAATAATCTGCTTTGTACATGAAAAAATATGACTTTATTGCTAAGGACAGAACCTAATTCAAGGTATGTCAATGTGTGCTGTTCCTTTACCTTGCTCTTATATAATATCAATTGTAGCTTTTTACTAATACTTTACAAGTGTTGTACTTCTTTCATGGAACAGAAGTTACAAGGCCATATTTTACAAGGACTTGTACTAATACATTGTAATGTATTAGATCATATTGTGGAATAGGGTCCAGGAAGGGGAAGTATGTGAAAAAGTTAGGAGCTGTGGAATGAAATACTGCTGCAGGAAATCACTTCTTGCTTACAAATTACATTGAACATAGTGTTACTATAGGAAATCTTTACCATAAGAATAAACTTATTTACCTGCTTCAATGTGCTTTTTGTCTGCACTTGGTAATAAACATGATAATGACTTCCAACGTCCTGCACATGCAGTAGCAGTGTACACCTTCTCTCTGTCACCTGTATGAATTTTTAACTCTGATGTTCCAGTTAAGTCAAACTCTTTATTTTCCAATTGCTTGGTGTCTAACTGTGGAAAAAAAAAAAAAAAAGAGAGAGAGAGAGAAAAAAAAAAAAGGTGACAATTTAATCAGTTTTTCCAGAGAAAATTAAGTATTAAAGTACTTAAGTGAAACAATGGTCATGTTCAGTGCTCAGGTAAATTGCAATGTTTTTCAAATTATTACACCACCAATTTAATTAAAAGAAAAAGTAACAACATATATTTATGATTGAAGTAAAGATGAATCAGTTCAAATATGTATTATAACAGAGGTAAATGAATGTGCAACTAGCAAATTTTAGCATATGGACAGATCTTAGTGACAGAAGTGATGCTTTAAAGAATATTCTGTGGTTTAATGAATTTTGATTATATGTAGCCAGCCCAAGAAGAAGTAAAAACTTAACTGAAATAACACGAAAGAGTGGAGAGATTAAGATAGCATGATGTAAATATTTATAAGTCCTTGGTCTCACACACCCGTCCTTAGATCTTAATGATGTGTTATTAATTAATCAAATTTCCATGCTGCCAAGTTTGCATGTATGTCTTCCATTTTGTTTATTTTTCTACTGTCAACTATTTTTTACCATATACCATCATGTTTATATTTATGAATAGGGGGCAAGCAGAGGCTGTAAGGTCACAGTAAGCTGCAGTAAACTACCAGATCCTCCAGTTTCTAGGATTCACCTAAGGTTAGGTTTCGGTTAGTGTGTTTAATTTGATTAGAAATTCCATTTTTGCCAATTGTTGCCCTGAAGTACTTATTATGTTATGCATTTTTTTTCTCTTTTGATACTGCTGCTATCCTGCATCTATGTCATTTGATGTCTGACATCAGTACTACATTTTAACATGTGCTGCTATCTAGTGCATATTTTGCTGTTGGTACAAATAATCATACTAAGCACCAATTTTCTCCTTGTTCAGATTTTTGCTATAAAAGTCAATGCACTTATCAAGGTCGTGGGTAGGTTACTAGCTTCCAATGCATTTGCTTTATCTCCTAATAATGTTTCTACTCACTCTCCTGTTATTTTATGTATGTTTCTACTTCTGACTACACATGTTTGAGTTTTACTGATAATTCTCATTCAAGATGTGGACAGAAAGAAATATGCTTACATGTAGCACCTTAATCCTATCATAAGCAAACTGTTGAACTGGTAACAGTGTGCAGTTTGTGCTTTTACTACTACTAAGGGGATGTTCTTTAGTGGGTTAGCAAATATATATAAAGCAACTACATGTGCACTAAATCTTGTATAAATGTTTATTATTTACCTATTACCTATATATAATTTATGATTACTTTCTTAATATTTCTTTTTGTGTGCATTAACCATATTACACAGAATACAAATGAACAAAATCAGATTATCTACTTGTCATGTTAACTTGTTAGTTTAGTTGAATAGACAAGATGAATGAGACTGCTGCTGAAGGTGTGATGCTGGTTGGTTTGTCAAGGACACTGTGATGCAGAGGGTTGATCCATCTTGCTGCAAAATTTTCTGCATCAAAGCAATGCACTGGAGGTCCATTTATTGAAATAAAAGGTAAATTTTCATGGCACTAAGTTCATAATAATATTCAGCCATAGATATAGGTATAATTTTGACTGATTTCACAAGTTCTTTTTATTGAAGTGGGAATGTGTTGAGGATTTTCTTTATAGATGCAACAATCTCTAACTAATGATGCACATTTGCTTTCACTTAATTTAAAATCCACATTTTTACATAAAGAAGCAATTGACATGTCACCATAAAACACATGATTCCACTCACCTGAAGGCCATGCATTTGGATTTAATATGACTACATCCAAAAAGAAATCCAAGTCTTCAAAACAGTTTTCATATTGCTTGCCAAAGACTGGAAAAATTTCTGTAGAAATATTGGAAGTTTGTTATATTCATCTCATGACAGTTCTTAAATGCAGCTCCTTTGAATATGAGCTTTTCCCGCAATTCTTGTACTATCATCTTAATATGCAAGGAGCATTTGTTTTCACAAAAGTTTTTACAGTCATATTAACTTCTTGTTTTGCTCTAAGAACTGATGAATTTTTGTTTTGCATAAAGAATGATAATACTTTCAGAAATGCTAATTGGAGCTTGTACAGTAAAGCTAATCATATAATTAAGATCATTGTATGATTGACTCAAAATACACACTCTTATTGGCACCACTTGTATATATGTGGTACAAGTTTCATGAATCCCCAATTACCCACTGACAGCTGGATAATTTGTTATGCTATAAAATACAAACAAATGGAGAAATCAGCAGTAGCATCTCATTTCTGGACAGAAAACCATGACATAGTGAATAAATGCTGGTTATTAAAATAAGTACGACCTACAAAATTAGCAACATGGGAGAAAATCTATAGTTACAAATATAGAGACAGATTAATGAATTTTGACACTTCTGGGAATGAAAACATAAACTTTAAGTTCATCACATCTCCACCAGAGCAGAATACACATCCCCATAACATAACAAATTATCAAGCAGTTGATAGGTAGCTGAGGATGCAAACAATGGTTCATTAAACATATACTACATATAAACAAGTAGAGCCAATAAGAGTGTATAAGTCAACTCAATCATACAATGATCTTAATTATAAATACTTTCAAAACTTCTATGGCCTCATAAAATACAACTAATTCCATTATAAGCAATAACCTAATGAGGTATTTTACCAATCCTTCAAATTCAGACCTCTTGCAAGTTGATCAGGAGCCAATATGACTCAGCTTTCCAAAAGGAACTGTGGTTTTCAAGAAGAGCTCAAACATTATTAAATGATGAAGCAACCCAATGTACTTCAAAAAGGTAGCCTATTTTTAACAGTTGAAAGTTGAGCTTTTGCAATATGTAGCAGTCTCTCATTTTTGGGCCTTTGAGAAAACACAAATAATAATATCATGCACAGCTGGTTCAATTTTGTGGTTCATGCAATGCACCACAATTAAGTCCTTATGTAAATGTTTACGCAGGAGAGTGCTAGGCCTTTGTAAGCTGCAAGCATTGTTGATGCACCATCTAATGCAATACCTACAAGATTTAAAGTATATCTTATTTAATATTATACTTTTCAATTGTATCTAACACGGTAATGAAAATATTTTCCCCTGCCACAATTTCTAACTGAACATTATTGAAAAAATAATTACAAGCAAACCCCTCAAAGGACAAATATACATATAGTATTAAGCAAATTTTATTATAAATAGTTGTACTTTTATTTATCATGATACTAAAGTTTGTACTCAATTCTATAATGAGCTGAGAAAGATTTTATTTTCATTTCTTCTCTTACAAACATAATGTTTTGGCATGCATGGTCAGAATGAAGCATATTGCTGACTGATATACCATTCAATTTTTGCAGTTCAATTACTGCAGGATATCTTTTGAATGATAACTTCTGTTTAGCTTTACATATGCAGATCTGAACGAAGCAGTTACATTTACTTTTTCTTGATGTTGCTTTCCCCACCACTTTTCACTTTCACTCACAGATTTTTCTACACTTTGTTCTTCTTTACTATGTATGATTTCCATGCATTTCATGTGTGATTTGCACTTCACATGATCACTAATTTTATCATTTCGTTTTTTTGAATTATTTGCCGAAACACCAATTAAAATGGCAACATCAATATGTACACATTCCATACTTTCCACCTTATGTTCACAAAACTCTAAACATATATGTGCATATATTTAAGTTTTTGTCATGGCTTAATCTAAGCCAATTTTGAAAAAGTGATAAAGCAACACATTTTTCCACTATAATTTTATCCTTATTGCTATTCCTTTTCCCAACACCCATCTCTCACAGTTTTTGGCCCAGAAAATTAACTAACTTTTTCTTTGTTAGCACTATCATTATCATTTTGTTTCTCAGGCATGGCATCTATTTCAACTCTTTTAGAGTTATTATAGTATTCTGACAATCCATTCATTTCTAGCAATTCATTTGTTCTCGAAGAATGATAAAATTTTATTTTGTTTCTGAGACACAATGAAATTCAATCATTTACATTGGTCTAGATGTACTCAAATTATTAACAACTGTTGCTTGCCTCACAAGAATTAATAATGACTGCACACAGTAAAGCAACATTGACACAAAGAGAATGAAGATATAGTTTGAAGTGTTTAAATACATAACTTTGTTTCCAAAATTAATAAGTAAGATTATGGGCCTATAACATTTATAAACACATTTTAATGTTAAGCTATAGGGCTTATATACTTTCTGTGCATGACTCCACAATTTAAATTAAGTGTTAAGTTAATATAGTTTACAGATACAGTATGTGGGAAATAAGCATCCCTTTTTGGGATGGATCATTTAAAATCAGAGGGAGGGATGGTTTGAGTCAGAAGTGTAGGAAATTCCCCATCCCCCTGCAAATTGCACATTAACCGGTAATCATAAACTATAATCTTTGCAATTTGGGTACACTTTAGGAAGTTAATGGCTTCATGCTAAAGCTCCTCTCTAAAAATATTTATTTTATGCATTGTTCTTACATCAAGTGGACATTGTACCAGCCATATATCCTCATCAGCAATATCTTCAACTACAATATCTCCTCCCAGTATATCTGGAACAAACTCTTTGCTGTCAGGAAATACTATGCTGCCATGGTGAGTCTGAAACAAAAGTCAGTAATTATATGTATATGGAGCAGTTAAGAAACTATTAATACAAAATTGATTGAAAATATTTTTAAATTCACTACTAATAAAACAGTAAACACAATACAAACTAACTTCACTTATTCTCTCTTACTCTCATATACATACAAAGGAAAGCAAGAAGAAAAATACCAAATAGAAATTGGTCATCGTATTTTGGAACAACCCATTAAAGGGTTACAACATTAAAATCTGTAGAAGAATTTTAAATATTAGCCTGCTAACCCACCTTGCTGCCCCTATTGCTCACAGAACTATTACACATGTTGTCATTGACCTGTTCATTACCATCAGATGTACCAGTTTCACTTTAACTTACCATGTGATTTATACATTTTTCACTATATGTGGAAGACCTATTTTTATCAGTCTCTACAGCTTCTATAAATTCTGAACTAATCCTATCATTCACTGACATACGATAAGAGGATGAAGCAAGTGCTTCCAGCGAGGATTCTTCGGATTCAGACAGGTTATGATCTTTTTCTGTTACATTATGATTTACAGTTTTCCTTTTCATTCTCCCTGCCATATTGGTTATAGCATGTTTCTGTTTACTTTTTTCCTCAATCTCCTGTTCATCTAGGTTATTAATACCTAAAGTTGCAATGTTATCTGCAGTGCATGTTTCGTTGCTTGCTTTGCTGCTCCAGCTGCAGTTCGAGAGCGATGCTACGTCGTCCCAATCGGTATTTACAACTTCCTCCCAACCGTAACTTGGAGTGTTCGATTTGCTTGAGATAGGCGAAGACATTAACGCTTATGTTAGCGTACCACGTGTCACTTAATTTCAAATAAGTTCATTCCCTGGCCGCCCTCAAAACTCAAACAATAAACGTGAAACAGTCACACCAACACAGATTTATAACTTAAGTGAATTATAGACATTTAAAAATGAGCAATGCATTCAAAATATACATCGATAAACAAGTTTCACAGTCAGTGAATGCCTACAAAAGTAATCGCAGAATTTGAAAAGATAAAAGAATTGAAAAAATATGCGTAATTAAAATTTAATGGTAACTACTGACATTTACTACAGTACAGTATTCTCAACATTGCAACCATAATGCAACATTCATTTAACAAGAACAGCCAACATAAAACTTTGTAAACAAACAAAATTCGTGAAAGAGAGAATTGAAAGTTCGTTTTCAGTTCATCTATGGTCAAGGAGAAGGGGTAGAGGCTCTTAAATAGGGGTTATTTAAAAATTAAGTGCTGCTTGCTTTGGAAAAAACCATTGTTTTACCAATGACATAGAGTTAGAGTAAGAAAACTCACATATAAATAAACAACAGGAATTTAAGTTAATTTTGTAATTGATGATGATTAAAGATGAATTGCAATAGTTGCTAAATGTTTACTCATAAAATGTTTTTTTAGCCACTATAATAAGCAATATATTTAAACTAAGTTAAACTCGGCCATAGGCCAACTTCTGTCATCGTTATGTGGTTGTGGAAACAACGCTTATCTTCTACAAATCTGCAGGTAAAAATGATAACACAAAAGGCGGTTAAGGACGTTGTAGTTGTGCTTGGTAATGTTATAATAATTAATAGAACAAGTGTTGCACACATATATTTACTACACTAGAAAATACTTTTTTTTTTTTTTTTTTTTTTTTAAATAACGAGTGAGTATATTACAGTGCAGAGATCAGTAATGGGAATTTCTTAACTTATTCAAGAATAAACTTACTGCTCTCTTCATTTATAAAATGAAAACTTATTAAAGAAATTTGAAATGGAAAAGTAAAGCTCTGCTTTATTTTGACAATTATGTATTATGATAAAATTAAAACCATTGTGGTTGCTCTGTCAGTATATTTTTTGGCCATTATACTCTAATGCAGTTAGAGTGTAAATTAGTGGTATTTTACTACTCTTAGGTAAATTTAGAAGAATCTGATAACAATTGAATGCTTTTTGTGGACATTTTAATTGGCATATTGGAAGTTTTAATGGGTGCATGTAATTATGACAGCCTTTTTGGTTGGTTGTACATGTACACGATACCAAATGATGAAGCATGTTTTGTTTCCATTTGTAAGTAACACAAAGTGGAACACTGGAACAAGGTAGTTGTTTTGTGCATATTTTTCTGCCATTCTATAGCATATGGCATGCTACTGGCCAGAATAAAGTAGATTTTTAAATAATATTGTTTTGTTGGAGAATGATTTCTCTGTATTAGATGCAAATGTAATTCTATAATGTAATAACTAGATTCATTTTGGAATTATAAAATATGAAATGTTGCATTCCTTCAATAATAAGCAAACTTCTTTGAAATAAGAGTTGTAAGATAACGCAATATGGCAATAAGTTAATATGCCAGTTTAAAGTTGCATGTGTGCATGCCATAAAAATAGTAATTGTAAGGAATTCCTGCAGCCAGCAAGCTTTTGACTAGGCTATTTGAAACCAAGCTTGAGAGACAACATTTTGTGTGATGTCAGATGCATCGCACTTTGTCAAAGGCATTTGGGGGACTCTCTCCCTCATAAACCTCAATTTTCTGGTTCACTGAATTTAAGAGGAAGAGAAAAGATGAAATCTGACAGGGCATCAATTGGTGCACTGACGTGCAAACAATAATAAAAAAGATCACATAAGACTCACCTGTAAGAATAAGCTACTTTAAAGCAGACAATAATAAAAAAAAAAGATAATATGAGACTGGCAAGTAAGAACAATAAGCTACTTTAGTGATTAGTTTGTCAAATCTTTCCACACCCTGTGTGAATATTAGAGAGTGAGGAAAATATCCTCTTGATGGGTAAAAACAAATCAGAATGAAATAGTGCGGAGAAATATGAATAAGATATTATGATAGATCCATTGATCAGGTTTCAGACACCTACCCAGGTGGTTGAGGTCACTATGGCATGGAAGGTATGCAGCTGAAATCCCACCAGGAATGTCTCCTAAATTCAGGTTTTTCCCTCATCCTCATTCAATGTCAAGTGCCGAGAGAGATGCCCTAAACTTAAGCCTGCACAATTTTCTTCCCAAAATTGATCCATTTTATCATTTCATCTCATGTATCATTAATGTTAACTGCCTGTAATGCCACAGCAGTAAAAATGGACATTAAATACTGTTCAGAAGTTTGCAGACATATCAAATGATTAGATCTGGATTTACCAATTTGAGCCAAAAAGCAATTGCCAGGTTTTTTTAATGGATTTTCCCAGATGGGCAATGTCTGGCTAAGGTGAAGAGACTAAGGAATAATAAGATAAAAATGGTGGTTAACTTTTCAAGTAGCGATGTACCTAATGCCATCTAGAAACTAGAGGACAGTTATCAAAGGTCTATTCAGAGAGCTCAAAAATCCATGAAAGGATGACCATAAACAGAGCTACTGGGCATTATTTTGTTGTAAAACAATGATGCTGCCATTCCCAATTCCAGTGCAATAATCTCTTTTTTCAGCAAAACTCATGTGAAATTATTGAGTCATCTAGTCTATAGTCTTGACTTGGCACCATGAGTTGTTTCTGTTCCTTCCAGCCAAGAAGAAGCTATTTCTGTATTTTGTTTATGAAGAGAAATTGGGTTCTTTGTTGGAAAATAAGGGCACAGCTGCAGTAGCTAGGTCTTCCAGTGAGGGGCACATCTCATATTCACATTGTCTAAGTAGAAGCATATCAGAGGATGGCTGAAACCAAACCTGAGAATGGCCCTCATCGTAAACCTAGTTACCTTGTACTCTGGCTGTTGAAGCCTATGTATTCATCTAAGCACATACCAGAAGTGTATGAAGCAGTTACAGAGATTTATGGAAAGTGCTGGAGAGTAATTTGAAAACATGCATGTTTTTATGAATCGTTATTGCTTATCTCAAAACTTCCTTCCATGCAGTAGTGTTTTCTATTGATTTGGTAAAGCAAATACATGGCCAAATATCATGCTTTCAATTAGGGAATTATTGGAAGTGCAAAAAGCAGATCTGCACTCTACATGGCAATGTCATGCACTGACAACATTGCAGATTCTCCTATAAGCATTTATCTATATAGCTAAAATTAACATTTCAACAATTGAATTGTACAGTGCATTAATTGGGTATTTTATACTTTTATCCTTTCATTTAATCTTAATAATCATACTCACTATATATAAATAAATGCACAGTGAGTCCAAGCATTTGCATATTTGGTCTACCTTAAATATATTTCCAGGTGTGATGCTTTTAGGGTTGTCCCATATCCTGAAAAGACAAATCTCAGGAAACATCAAGTCCTAGAAAAGTGGATATTCATATAAAGCATTCATTTCTTGAGGTATTGATATGAATGCTATAAATTACAAAGAACAAAATATAAAGATACTATTGTGCAACTGTGTGCATTATCTAATTAAAACTTAACTCTTTCAGATAAGTAGTTCACCTAGACATTAATGTTATTTAACTTTTTAACCTAACCATTATTTTATAAAAGATAATGCTAAACTTTTCAATTATTTTAATCACTAAATATTCATCTTTTTTTATAAATATAGGTTATTGAAAAGTACTGTCGGCAAGACTGCATATTAACTATGCTAATAGTAGGTTTAAAAAAAAGAAACCATTTTAAAACTCCAAATACATTCTTTGCTTCAAAAAATTGTATGATGTATTGTGAAATGAATAAGTGTGTATTGGTTATTTATTTATTTTTGCTTTATTAATGGATGCTCTTTAACATCTCCGGTCATCAGTGTCCCATTGAATTCAGGACATGAAATGTCAATAAATTTTGCTCAGAGGTCTCTTCTTTCAGGCTTAAGGTTCTTTTATGTTGATATAGAATCCATGGCTTTATTTCTAAAGGAAGCCATATTTATGCTTGAAAAAATTCATCAACCCTGGTCAGAAGTGAGCCCATGCTCTTGGGTTTATGAGGTAAATATGATTACCGTTAGATCACCAGGACCTACGTTGTTTATTGGTCAGTTACCAAAAATTGTTTGCAAAGAATAGAAAATAAGAAAATATACATTTTTACTATCTTGCATTTAACATCTTTTGCTGTATGAAATGCTTTGAAGCAAAGTACTAATACAGAGCTATGTCACTTCAAACATATGTCTTGACTCCCTCCTTGTCTTCTACACTTTTGCCTCACAATCTATATCAAATTCTTCATCAATATCCATTATGAAAGAAGCAAAAGAATCAACAGCTAAATAGCATGAAAAAGAAGAGCCTTCTTCCTTTTTTACACAAATTGGTACAATAGTTATGTTGACTGCAGCCCACATAGGCTAGGCTTACAATAGTAAAAGTTATGTGGGCTGCTTTGTTGATTTAAATTATTCAAAACATATACATTCAGGATTTAAACTTGTTTAAAGAGCATCTTTAAATTGTACAATTTTTGGGGGGTTTTAATTTATTTTTAAAAATTAAAACTTGAAGAATTTTGTATTAATTTTGAGGAAAATCAGAATATGTAAAAATTATACCATAGTTCTGAAGTTACCCCTTTCCCCCACAGAGTTCCATAATAAGGCTTGCAGCTGTGTTGCCCATGAAGCTATGTGGATGCCCTATCCTCTGAAAAGTTTAGTAAAAGTCAGCATTTAGTTATATTGATCCATGTAAGACATATGTGGGCCATCCTATACAGCTTTAAGAATCAAAGAAACAGTTAACTATTCCATTCAAAACAAAGCATGGTGAGTATATTTGCAATACCTTACTTTAATTAGACCATCTTATTGTTTATCATAGACTACTGTGTCCCTTATGAAACAAATATTCAGTACTGATTTGACATAAACCTGATGTGAAAGTTTTAATCATCAAAGCACTTTAACTAAATTCACTTTCAAACTGTCTTCTTCATTCTCTGTTCCTCAATTACACTGTGAGGTTTTAGGAATTTTCTTATTATCCCATCTTCTATAAGCCTTTAATGCCCTGCCAACTATCAAAGTCTTTCAAGATAATAAATGGAATAATTGCACAAACCAATATGTAGTTTATGATTCCCAAAGTTACCTTACATTTTCAGTGTAAGAAAAAGCTCTAAAAACAAATCTTAGGCAATCAACATCTGATTAGGAATTGAATAGCCTGCCAGTTCACAAGCAGATGTGCTAGCATTTAGGCCACAGGGGCAGATATAATCTTTGGTGCATTTTGAGGATTAGACAACAAGCCTATAACTTTAAAAATCTTTGGAGCAGATCAATCATCTTTAAATTCCTGAACTTCACCATGTTTCCACTGTCACTTTTTACTCTTGTCTAAACCTGACTATTAGTCTTCTTGAGTAATAGTCAGAAACCTTTGGGTTTCTTCCCCCCTCCCCCAATGAGCAATTTATCAATTTTCCCTTTATCAGTACTATTCATGAGTAGTGCACTACAAATATGTAAACAGTTTAAACTATTATCATTTGAATGGCAACTGCAGAAACTCCTTTTTAAAAGAGTATACCTGAATTTCTATCGTTGAGAGTATTAAAAAAAATCTTTAGGATCAACCATTATACACAGTGGATTTAAACTGCAAATTCCATCTTCTGCATACTGGGGTAGGAAAAACAGAGATTGTGTGCTCATCTCTATCTCCAAACTTTGACTTTCAGAAAATATGTGTATTTGCTGTTTCATTTTCTAGTATTAATAATGACATGCTTCACCTTAACCGTTGCAATTTTTAATATATTAAGCTCATCTTAAAAAATGTTTAAAAGTGTTTAAGAGCATGGTTTGAAAACCTAACAAAGAACAAACAAAGTAATGAGGTTTTAACTTCAACGTTCTTTTTATTTTTCAACATAATCTCCCATACGATCAATACATTTATTCCAGTAATGCTCCAATGTGGTGATTTACTGGAATGCCTGCAAAATACTCCTGCAATCATCTTGTAATTTGATAAAAAATGCTAACCAGCAAGGAAGAACTTAGCTTTGGGAACAAATAGAAGTCATAGGGAGCCAAATTTAATTATGAGGGTGGGTACTCCAACAATTCATACCTCAAATCTCTCAATTTTATGATTGCTAAAATACTTTTAATTAAGTGCATTGTCTTGATGAAAAAAAATTCTTTGCAAACCAGGTGTTTTCTCGTGAGTTTTTAAACCTCTTTGATTTAAGAAACTTGATCAGTACTTGCTGTTATGGTTTTATTCTTCTCTTTGTACAAAAAGGATATCACAATCTTAGCCAAATGCCATTTAGCTCCATTTTGCATTAAAACAAATTCTCCATTTAAAAACCATTCTTTTAGTTTAAGCAGTAGCCTGTTCCTCAGCATCTCCTTGTATTGGTCCTGATGCATTGTCCTCTACACCACATTTAATGCCTAGTGCCTTTGTTGTTAATGACTGATGACTAATGACTGATCAAGTGTTTTTGAATAGTATGCTTCATGCAAAACAGAGTCTGGATCATGCTCTTTACTAGGGTTCCTTCATATAAACTGAGATTTGTTTGTCAAAATTTTAAATGTGGTTTTATTACTAAAACATGGCTGAAATTAATTAAAAAGCCACTAGTGTTTAGTTTAAAAGTAGCTTTAACTAAAACAGATATTTTTAGAAAAAAAATACTCATGTCTAATGGTTTCCAGAAGTTCATATCTTAATCCTTATAATCTTTGATCATTTGAGATTTGTTGTTGTCATAGTAGCAGTTAATTTGGGCTTACACAGAGGTTTGTAGCCTTCAGATTTATTTCCGAAAATTTGCACCTCTCAATTCTTTCAGATGCTATGAAGCCACTGCTTTCAAGATTGAATTTAATCTGTTTGCTTCACAAATCTTCTTCAAACAGGGTTCTAATCTTAGTATAAAATTTTGTTTTCAGCCACATCTGTTCTTCCTTTGAGGGGCTAATTCCTTGCCAAATTCAATTTTCTTATTGATTCACCTTACAGATAATTCAAATACATCCATTTATTGAGAAACATCTTGATTTAAATAATATATTATATCAAGAAATACTTTTACTTCTGTAATTTTTAAAAGTGTCAAATCACCTGTTATTTGAACATTGTTTTATTCCCAAAATTGCTGTAAAGGATAGGAAATTTCATATTAAAATCACAAGTACATGTCATATTATGACATATATGTTGTTAAGACTTCTCCTGAAGCATACTATATATAGGTATATATAAAATGTAACTAAATTAACAATAATTAGAAAAGGATAAAACACTAAGAAAAGGTCACAGAGTTGTGACTTTTGCTTGTCTTCTTGCCATAGAAGAACTCTAGTAGTTTGAAATATTTTGAAATATAGCGATTACAAATGTGACTTTCTCTTAGTGTTTTATCCTTTTCTGCTTTTATAATTACTGTTAATTTGTTACATTGTTAATAGTATTACTTTATTTTTATTTTTATTTAATATATATATATATATAAATTAACAGTAATAATAAAAGTAGATAAGGATAAAACACTGAGAAAAAGTCACACTTGAAATTGCTATATTTCAAGTGTGACTTTTTCTCAGTGTTTTATCCTTATCTACTTTTATTATTACTGTTAATTTGTTACATTGTTAATAGTGTTACTTTATTTTTATTTTTCATTTATATTATATATATAATGCTGAGGCATCATGGGCAGTGCTAGCTGATGACACATCAGATGAAATTATAAGTTAGGAGAGAATTTTTTTTATAGAAGGAAACAATCTTGGCATCTAAGTTTTAGGGTACCTCCCTGGCATACGTCATTTAGAGGACAGGGGAAACCCTGGAAAAAACTTTAGTCAGGGAGGACAGTTCTGGCAAGAATCAGTCCTTAGACCTCCTGCCTTAACAACCAGTCACCTGTGGTGGTGCAACATGCTATAGGCTGTCCATTAGCAGTATAAGAGACTTTAGGAGATAGTTCGCATGTGCCTTAAAATGAAAAAGAATGGAAAAGTCTAGTAAATAATTAACTAATATAACAAATTATTATTGATAAAATCACTCTTTTTTCACTAATTTTGTTCCACTTACTTGGACATGTTTCAAAGGCTGTTGCCATCATCTTCAGCATGTTTCCACTGTCTGCTTCCCAGCATAGTATTAAGATGTAGCATTATAAATTTTACCAACTTGGTGATGAGGTTACTATTGTTTGGGAGATCAAAATTAATCAAATTTTCTTTGTTTATGAATATATTTTCCCACGTTGTTAATACTATGGGTTTTTGAAGAGCTTTTACGAGTTTTGGTTTTGGTTCCTTTTGGAATTTCTGTTTTTTTTGCCAGAAATGTGGTCTGCTATTGCTGATTTTTCTGAGTGATTACATTTTACATTTCTCATGTTTTCCTTAAATATATATATATATATATATATATATTTAAGGAAACCAAAATGATGTTGAACTTGATTTTAGTGTGGTGATATCTTTTATGTGTTTTATTTTTTTGAATTTTTCTAATTTCTTGTTGACCAGATCTATTGCGTAGCCATTTTTCTGTGCTATATCTATATTTTTTTTTTGAGTAGTATTTAATGCCCGTTTTTACTACTGAGGCACCACAGGTTGGACACTGATGGTACATAAAATGAAATGATATATTGGGAAAGGACATTTTTTAAGGAAGAAAATGTTCCAGGCCTACGTTTAGGGTACCTCCCCAGCATTTGCCAGTTATGAAGACTGAGGAAAACCTGGAAAAAATCCTAGTCATGGAGGACGGTCCTGAGACCTTCCGCTCACAAGTTCGCACCTTAATGACCTCGGCCACTCGTGGCAGTGTGCTATATCTATGATTTTATGGTACACCGAATTGTATTCTGTCTTCCTTATTGGTAGATTTGTTAATCTGAATGTGAGACTATTCATTATGGCGAGTTTATGATGTTTTGGATTGTGACTGTTTTTATTTTATATAATTATCTGTGTGGGTATCTTTTCTGAATGTGCCAAATTCCATTATTGCCATTTTTTATAATTTTTATATCTAAGAATGGAAAAACCTTGTGTTGTTTTCTATTTCCATTGTGAATTTAACAGTGCTGTCTTGTAGGTTGAGTAGTTTTATTACATCCTCTTTCCATTTTTCATTTACTATTGCAAAGACATCATCAACATAATGGTGCCAACATTTGTATGTATGTGGAAAAGCCTGAACTAATTTTATTTCCAAGAAACTCATGTACATATCTGCCAAGAATGGAGAGAGTGGGTTTTCCATTGCTAGACCCTTCTTTTGTGAATAACTATTGCCTCTGTATGTAAAGAAGGTTTGTTGAGGTTAGCCATTTCTTTACGATATTTGTTAGATTTTCTTTGGGGATGCTAGGAAACAGAAACCACATCTTAAGAAACTAGCAAATCCCTGTTTTCCAATTTCACATGTCTGATTCAATCTATTAATTCTGATGAGTTCTTTGTGCTTTGGCTTTTGTATTTCGGTAAAGTATTACATTTTTTTTAAAAGGTATTTGGCTAAATTGTATGTGGGTGAGTTTATTGTATCTACAATAGGTCTCATTTTATTGCAGAGTTAAACAAAAATGGGGGATTATAAATAAAAAACTAGACAACCTTAGACAGTAACAATGGAAGAATATAATTAGGAAAGAAATTCAAAACAACACAATAGAAAATGTCATAAACCAATCAAATATACAGTTTTCAAAAAAAGAATTGCAACTGTTAAATGTGGGGTTAAATTCATGAATGTAGAAGAATAGCTGACATTGAAATAATAACTTTTAACAAACCAGAGGAGGAAAAAAATAGCATAAGATTGCAATGTGGAAAATTCTTAGAGCAACTAATTAAAAAAGAAAATGACGTTATTTATATTAGGGCTGATAATGAAACAAAATAATAATAATAATGAATCAGACAGATTATGAAAACAGGATGTACAATTTACTAGCTAGCCAAGATTATGATAAAATGACGACAGATCCTACACAATAATATGTCAGTGAAGTAAGAAAACTATTAACAAAAGTAACAGTTCTGAGTCAGGAAGAAAAAAAGAATATCATACCAGACAACCCTACAACACCTAGAATCTATGGCCTACCAAAAATACATAAACCGGCAATAAAATGAGACCTATTGTAGATACAGTAAATTCACCCACATACAATTTAGTCAATTACCTTTAAAAAAAAAAAAAGGTAAATGGCTACACAATAGATCTATCTATCTAGATAGAAAAATTCAAAAAACAAAAACAAATAATAGATATCACCATACTAAAAGGCAACAAAGGAAATTATATATATAAAGAAATTCACATTCAACTGATGGGCATGCCAAAAATTTCAGAAGATTTTTAAAGAGGCAAACATTATTTTGGCTCCAGTAAACAAATGTAGTTTGAAAAACCTCCTAAAACCAACACAAAAGATAAAATTCTGCCAGGAAAACAATCAGACATTTACGAAATTGGTTGTAAAGACTGCAATATGAAATACATAGGTAAAACAAAAAGACATATTGCCATATGATTTAAGGAACACATGAGAAATGTAAAATGTAAACACTCGGAAAAATCAGCAATAGCAGACCATTTCTGGCAAAAGAACCATGAATTCCAAAAGGAACCAAAACTCTTAAAAGCCCTTCAAAAACCCATAGAATTAACAGTGTGGGAAAATATATTCATAAACAAAAACAAGGAAAATTTGATTAATGTTGATCTCCCAAACAATAGTAACATTATCACCAAGTTCATAAAATCCACAGAGCGACATCTTAATACCACGCTGGGAAGCAGACAGTGAAAACATGCTGAAGATGAAGGCAACAACCTTATAACTTGTGTAAGTAAGTGGAACAAAATTAGTGAAATTTGAGTGATTTTACTCAATAATAATCTGTTATAATTATACTATGTTTCACTGTGAAATTTACAGTTATTCAAAAAAATAATTAATATTTATACTTTTATTTCAGAAATCTTTAGAGATAGCTTTCAGCCAAGTAATGTGCTCTATTATCTTTATAACACATGTACATAATATCTGTGCCACATACAATGGAATTTAATGCTGAAAATTTTGAAGACCATTATGATGTATTTGAAGAACTTGGAAAGTGAGTATGTTATTTGACTTCATTGATATAAATTAATAGTCAAGTGCAACTTGTTTTGCCTTTATCCTTTTATTAATGCTTCATAGCTGTGATTTTGTTTTCTTTTAATATCATAAGAAATTCTATAAACATTTAGTCTTTCATTTTGGAGAAAAGAATAGCTACATTAATTCTAGGTCATATTTGCAATTGTTTTTAATTATAAATTTTAACTCTCACCCAATTTATAGTTAAGGAAGTTTTATATTAAGAAAATATCTGTTCATCTATACTAAAAATGTGAAATTAGGATATTACAGAAAAAAAGTTTACAAATGCCAAAACTATTATTAGAATCATTGCCTGCTACTGTAAGTTAAGAGCCATCTTCAAGTTGAAGGTCAAGGTACAGTTCACAGTTAAGACAAGTTGTCTGCATATGTTTATTTTTTAATTTTTTATCACTCTCAAAAGACAAATGCCAAGCAACTTCATTTGCACCACCACACAATAATTAATTCATACTTCAATTCAAAGATCTCTGTCAGATGGAATGAACACACACATACAAAAAAAAAGCATACTTGCTAAATGTGGTGTTAGACAATTTAACATAGACCAAGTCCATGTTAAAGCTCTAGATTTTTACTATCTTCCAAATGATTTCAAAATTACAAAACTGAAACAAAAAGCTTTGTGGTTACCCATAACTTAAGATCATTTTAAGAATTTTGTGAATACATAAGATAAAAAAAAAATGTAACTCGTACTTGTATATTTCACTAATAATTATAAACTTTGCTTAAAAATTTTACTCTTTAATGTAAAGCTTATACATTTAAAATATTACTACTATAATAAATTATTTGCATTATTATTTTATTTTTTAAGGATTAATATAAGATGTATGCCTACATTTCTAGAACTTTCTAGCATTTAAATGTTTTCCATTTTATTAATACATTAGGCTCACACTTGCATGTCTTGCACATTGCACACTAATTTTAGAATTATAATTAAATTAATTTTAATTTACAGATGCTTTTAAATTTAGATTTAAATAAATATTATATGCAATGTGAAATTAATGAATCTTGGTGATAAAGCGGAAGTAAAATGAAATTAAGCTTAAGGCTTTTTACTATCATTAATAATTGATTCTAAATTTTGTTGTAGAGGTCAGTTTGCAGTTGTGCGTCGATGCGTTGAGAAATGTTCAGGTGTTCATTATGCAGCAAAATTTATTCGTAAGAGGCGTGTGTGCAGGGGAGTTACACTGGAAGACATTCATCGAGAAGTTAATTTACTGCTGCAGCTTAAACATCCAAACATAGTTACCTTGCATCAAGTGTTTGAAAATCAGCATGAGGTCATCCTAATTCTTGAGCTGTGAGTTTTCAATTTAACCAGTAAAGAAGATGGTGAATTTTTTTTTTTGTAATTAAATATGACTGCAATCACCCAGGAAAAAAATTGTTTATGAGTCAGAAAATAGGTTGAATAAATGTTGATTTTACTCCTTTTATTAGGAAGGCTGCTTATAGAGAGCAGTGAATGCACATGCTGTCTAATAACATGCATTTTTGTAAAAACGGCTCATAGATTTGGCGTCAAAAAGCTATGGAGATTTGAAAGGAATTTAAGTTTCATTATTGCTCAAAATTATTATTTGAATATCACTTAGACTTATTTCATTTAGAAGGCTATGATTTTGTGTATTTGTATCCTTAAACTTATGAAAAAAATAGTAAGAAATTGGTGATTGGTGTATGACTTGTTAAATTAAATACCGCATGCAAAATATAATTAGATGAATAAATTGCATATGTAATTCAGAATTGAAACCATTCATAATGAATCAGTGCTTTGTATCCAATAGTGTTAATTTAACCAATATATAGCACAGGCATCAAATGGAAATTCACAGTACACATTTCAAGTACTTTGACATTCTTATCCATTGAAAATATTTATTAGTATTGCAAGAGTTCACTAAGAATCACCCCAAAATATCACATTTCAGCCAACAAACCTTGGATTAAGAATTGAGGTAATTATCCGTCCAGAGTATTCAATTTTAACATTTTTACTATACATGAAATATGCATCAGTAATTGAATAGGTCTTAAATGATATGCAAGCAAAAATGCAATAAGAAAATAAGTAAAAATGATGATAGTAGGAAATTAATAGAAGGGAAGTGCATCATGAATGTTATGTATCATATACAATCTTACGGGGAAATTAAAGCTTTTATTGTAACAGAGACAAAATCTTGTGTATTTGGAAGTAAATAAACTAATATCATTATTTCAATTGTACTTAGGAAGCTATAGATTATAGAGTGGTAATATATCCTAATAGAATTTATTCAATATGTTCACACCTAACTCCGTTTATTTATACAATGTTAGGACACGTTTTGGGGATAATCACTGTTGACCAACTATTCAATGTGGTGGCTGGATCATAAGGTGCTTCTGAGGTGGTCTCTGATGGTTTGAATAGGAACTTGCTGAGTTTATCTGTGAGTGGAGCATTAAAATTTATTAAGTTTTTTTCTGTTTTTTAGGATGAAAATTTTTTTCCCGAGTAGATAGCTCTATTGATTGTGAAACACTTTCAGCAGCTTAGCCTCTGGTTTAATTTTGTAATTTTGGGTCCAAAAGTGAGCTGCCACTCCTGATTTATCAATTTTTTTAAATGAATATCCCTAAAGTATTTCTGCCTCCAAATTTCTGAATTTCTGTTTATTTTTCTGATGTATTTTTTATTACAATTTAATTTCATAAATTCCTGACTTCTGTTCTATTGGTATGGTGTCTTTAACTGTGGAATCCAGTGCATTTTTAATATTATATTTGTTCTTTGGGGATAATTTTATGCCTGTTCTTTGAACATCCTATTTGACTTTGTTGTAAGTTGAATGATATGTGAAACTTTTGAATTTGTATCTTTCCTTGATGTTTTTCAATGCTTAAGCTTCTCTTAGAGATTTTTGTCTTCGATAATTTTTATTATTGTGTCTTTGTTGAAACCATTGATTATTACCTTATTAATTATCTGTTGGTATTCTGTTTTGCACTCTGTTTCTCTGAATGGGATGTTAATTATTCTGTGTGCCAAGTTGTAGAAGATCACATATTTATGTGGGATGTTATTTTTTTTTTATGTAATTTTCTGTTTGCATCTCTCTTGTATGGATTCCAAAGTTCAATCTGTCTCCATTTCTTATAATTCTTAAATCTAGGAATGGTGGCCAACCATTTTTCTTTTCTTCCATTGTGAACTGAATAGACGTATATTATAAATTAAGGAATTTCAGAGCATCTATTCAGAGTTTTTTTGGTATTATTGCAAATATGTCATCCACATGCCTATACCATACCTATTGCTAGACCAGAAACTTGTTGGTAATAATTTTTGGTTAAAACTAAAGAAATTTTGCTGAATGCACATGTTGGTAACTCTTCTATTTCTTCTGTTTGTAATTTAAGAGAAAGTTAACCATTCCCTTAACATTTGCATAAGATTTTCTATTAGGATGCTGGGGAATAAGGTTTTTACATCAAAAGACACCATTATATCTCCTGTTGTAATTCTGATATTTAGAAGTTTTTCAACTAAGTCAAATGAATTTTTGATGCAAGGTTTGGAATTTTTTAAAAGATTTGGAATTGCAATTTAATATTTTTGAAAGTCTAGGTAGTACTGGATTGCTTTGTGTGACTCTTGTTTTCCAATTGTGGATAATATTTTAACTTTCTTCAGTGCTTTTGCTAAATTACAATAGTTGATATAAATTTTGCAGTAATCACTTTGAAGCTTGAAATAACAGTTGGAAAACTTTTCTCTTGATTATGGATTGTCTGTAAATAACACTTTGTCAGCCCTAGCAGTTGTTAATCAGAAATAGCAACTTCCTCTAGATCTGCCTCTAGAGAAAACTATTGGAATAATGGACGAAGCAGTCCATGAGTTAAGTACTGCCCGTTGTTAAGTGAGTGTACAATTTCTACTAAGTTACAAGCTGTGCTAATAGGAAATCAAAATATCAAATGTGCCATGTGAAGCTTGAGAATATTATTTATTACTAGTGCAATATTTACATAGGATTATACATTGGTGATATGCAAAGCTGACAGATTTTTCTCATAGTGTAAGAACACACTCAGACAATCAATAATGATTAGAAAATTTTAAAGAGTATTTCACACATACCATAAAGCTGCTGAAATGTAACTTTAAATACTTAATTGCAGCGTCTTTGTTTTAGATAGTTTTAATTAATTTTGTTCTAAAATTATAGTTGTTGCAGAATTGATTATCATTATTATTTATGCTTTATGTTATTGTTGATACCAGGCACAATGTAAAAACTTTAAAAGGGAATTAGTTTTCATTTTCAAAGCTTTTTACTGATTGTTAGTAATATTGGCTACAGACTCCCACAATTTTATTATTATATATTTTTATTTTGATTATACATGTTTATTTTATTAGTCATTCATGTACATGTTTTGCAATTTTTATTACATAAAAACTGAGCTTTGTTGATCAGTATAACTATGTTGATTGTAAAACTGTTGCTTTAACCAAAGCAATTTTATGTGGTTATCTTGTCAGACAAAATATTTTATTTGTTTATTTCATCATGACACTATCATTCGAAGATTTATTGTGCCAGATGAAGGATGATAGATGATAACATGGTCAAATGAGTTCAGAGGGCTTTGTGGTCTAAGTTTAGATATTCACCTAAAGAACTGAGGGAAACCCCTGAGAAAAGCTCAGATAGGAAATTAGCCAAGGCCGGCCACAGGGAAAGTACAAACTGTACTGCTAGACTACTGCAGCAGTCTAATTTAATTATATAGTCTGGGAACAAGTAAATATATGACAAAAGAATATCAGAACCAGTACATAGTTACAGTTATACTTTGAATGTCAGGTTTGCTGAGCCAATTTGTTTATCAAGACTGTTTTAATGTATGATTTATATTCATTGCTTTGATTAATTTTAGTGTGGATGGAGGTGAGCTCTTCCAATATGTAGCAGAACATGAGTGTTTGAATGAAGAACAAGCTGCACACTTTATTAAACAAATCCTGGAGGCCTTAAAATATATGCATAATCTTCATATAGCTCATTTAGACCTCAAAGTAAGGAGAATTTGCTTATGCTTAATAAACACTATGACATTCTGGGTGACTGATTTAAGCCATTCAGAATTAGGTTAAATTCAACAGCAATCGTGGCATGAGGCAGGCATTTATTGGTTTGACAGAAGAGATTAGGTATCCACTGTCATCAGCAATCATGAACGTTATGAGTGTTATATTAAACTTGAGCAGTCAATCTATTTTTATTTTGGCTTTCCACCCTTTCCTCTAATTGCACATATTGTAGGATAGTGTTTTATAGAGGAAATTGCTTTTATAGCCCTGATAATGTCCTGTCTTTATATGCCAGTTATCTCCAATTCCTGAAATTAATTTATGTTTTGTTTTATTGAGAATAAGTAATGGACATAACAAAGAAGGTATGTTCAACAAATATACAGACTAGTTTTAACACCGTTCATTTGAAGATATTATTAATAGATCGCTTATAGTGACATTAACATGAAAATGTTGTAACTTAAGTACACAAAGAAAAATGTTGGATCCATACTATGGTCTAAAACATATAAGACTGGTGACTATGATAATGATACCACAGGTATGGTTATTATAGTCAATTCTCAAAGTGCCGTCCTTTCATCTGAAGACACTGGTGAAGACTTCCATGTTAATTTGGACAGGGTGCAACATCTCAGATTTCATGGCCCAACAGGTGACTTATATCTTTCATTTGAGATCATGGGGGTTTGGCGCATAGTGTGATATACCCTACTCCTTAAGATACCCCATAGAAAGAATGAGACCAAATCCTGCAATCAGGCAGCCCATAGCATGGGTCCATTAACCTTATCCATCTATCCAGATAGGCAAGATCAAGATGATGTACCACAACACATCTGTAGTGATGATGAGGTGCTCCAACTGAAGTCAGTGGTTCATCAAAATGGGCATGATTGGTGCTGGACATGTACAAAAATGAAGTTCTGTGAGATTGCATGACAATCTGATCTGAGTATAAGAGCCAACAGTGTAGACTTTAGTATCACTAGGAACACATTGTTTTGCAGAATCTAACAGCTGCATTGGAAATTTTACTTGGAATTCTACCCTTAGACCTATATAGGATGTTTCAGAAATACTTTTACAAACTTTGATGGCGGGTTCCTCACACCAAAACAAGAAAAATAAGCTATATAAACATATGTCTGGAAATTCTTAGTTTTTGAGTTATTAATGAAAGTTTTCCAAAACAAGAAAATAATATGCATTTAACTTATATCCAGAATATAACAAATTATTATTGAGGAAATCACTAAAATTTCACTAATTTTGTGGAACCATGCTGATGATGAAGGCAACAGTCTTTGAAACATGTCCAATTAAGTGGAATAAAATTAGTGAAATTTAAATGATTTCCTGAATAATAATTTGTTATATTATACTATATTTCACTGTGAAATTTCTTGCTATTCAAAACTATTAAGTCCAGAAATGACTAGTTTTTGAGTTATTAATGTAAGTTTATGCCAGAGTTAAAATGTTTATTTCTATCACATAGGGTTATTACCAGATCACATAAATGGCTAACCTCCAACAGTGCTATTGCTGCATTTGGCAAACAATATTTTTTCATATAACAAAATCATTCAACTACTTAACAAAATGAATTTTATTTTCTGTTACAAATTTAAATTCCAAAATTGTACCTTGAAACTCATTGGAGTAAACTTTCATTAATAACTCAAAAACTATGGATTTCTGGACATACGTTAATATGGACTTTTATTTTCTTGTTTTGGTAAACTTTCATTAATAGCTAATAAAACTAATAATTTGGATATATGTTTGTATGGGCTGTTTTTCTTGTTTTGGTTTGAGGAACCCTTCACCGAAGTTTGTAAAAGTATTTCTGAAACATTCTGTATATAAAAGTAGAGCAAGATTGGCAATTTATAGGTTAATGCTGTGGGTAATTGGAGAGAAAGCCATCATAATACTGAACATTCTTCAATAAGAACCACAGTGTTTGACATGACATCTACATGTCTACAAAGCACAATTTTACATAACCATTCAGAATCAAAATTGGAGGATGATCTGAGAAAATTTAGCTAATGTACCTAAGGTCATTTGGTCTTCTTTACAGATGACTTGAGAGTTGGAAACTCTTAACGAGCTGGAATTTATAGATTATCTCCAAAAGCAAGTATTTCTGTAAATTGAGAACTTTGTTACAGTTTTGCAAGAAGAAGTAATTGCACTTCTGACCTGCATAAACTTCTGTTAGAAGAGAAAGTAAATTAACCAATGTATACACATCTTCACAGATAATCAATCTCTACACTTAGTGCGCTCAAATCTCATCATATCAACTCTAGACTTGTATAGGAATGTCTCCAAGCTCCCATTAATCTTTTCTAAAGGACCAATTAGAATTCTGTATGGTGCCTGGACATCAGGGTATATAAGATAATGAAGAAGCAGATGAACTGGCTAAAAAAGGAACTAAAATTCTAGAATCTTTTTGCAACATTGGCAAGAAAACCATAATATATCAATGACATAAGAAAGAACGTCATATAAAATGGAAGAACTTTTTTGATCAAGAACTGGGTTAAAATTCTTATTAAAATATATGATAGAAACTTGGCTAAAGACCTAATGGATAGAGATAGGAACAAAACCTGAAAAACTATTGGTATTCCAATGCAATTTTGAATTTACACTCACCATCTCAAACCTGAGAACTGCATATCAAAATTCTTGAGTTGGTAAACAACAATCTGGAAATTTTCCCAGTAGCATCATCTCATCTTTTAAACCTTGCCTCCAACCTCCACATGGGGTTACACTATGTCAACATATTCTTTTTGAAGGAACACATGCAATTTATTTCTTTTGTTGCTATCCTAACTTTTGCACTCATGAGTTTCTGACAGTTGAATCATGATTGATCATGAATGGCAAGATTCAAGCTTTTATATCTAATGCTGTGGAACAATATGATTTATATAATATTCTAATTGATTACGTATTTCCTGTTACAGTGAACTAGACTTTTCTAAATTCATCGTGAATCAAATTTCAAGATTAAAAATGCTAAAGTAGGAAATGTTAGTTCAATAGATATATACAAAACTATGACACTACTTGTGAGCCATTAACCACTTTAAGATCTCTATCTAGAAAAGACTGTTTTGAGTTACTCAGACACATTGTATGAATGAATATATCAGTCATTCTATCCATCTATACCCATTTATTTATTTCAATCAACAGGTACTGCTGGGAACTGGAGAGATACTGAAAGGAGTATGTTGATAACATCCAACTGTTCATTATTAATATTCTACTTTTAGCAAAGAGATGGACCTACTCTTAAGTATTTGAATAGATGATGATACAAATGCAGTTATAATGCTTTCTTTGGCAGATAAAGCCCTCTCCCTGCAGACATTGTTAGCCATCTCTCCAGCTCCCAGCAGTATTTGATTTACATCATTACATACCTCTATATTATTGCATCTGTTTTCAATCATTCTTATACTAAATAAAAGCACAGTGAGTCAAAGAATTTTAATGATAAGTGCTTTGTCTACCCTTAGTTGGTGTTGTGAGTAATATCTAAAACAGTTTATGAATGGCATATGTCAGACACCCAGTATATTGTTTGTATTTAAAAGTTGCTTGGTTAGCAATTTAATGTAGCATTTAACTGATGGAATGTGCTTATGTGATTTCCTTTTCTTCAGAATCAAAGTATTTTCCTTCTCCAGTTTTTTTTAAATATTCCTTTCTAAGTACCAAAGGTCTTCAAGATGATTCCTCAAAACTGTCCATAAACTTTTACCAATATATATTTATATTTAGTATATATTTACAATATTTACAGCAATTTATTTGCTGTAATCATTAAGTCTAGGATAAATGTTGTTGTTGTTATCATCATCATCATCATCATCATCATCATCATCATCATCATCATCTAAAGCTGGGCACCTTAGATTGACAATGAAGTGATTCATTCATCACTGTGATTGGACTGCAATATGCAATCAATGAGATTAGCAGATATTGTACAGAATGGGGTTTAAGGATAAACAGCAAACAATCAAAGATAGAAGCATTTAAAACAGGAACAAAGCTAAGAAAATATGAGAGATGGTTTTTAGATGGAGAATTAATAGAGGTAGTGAAAGAATTTAATTACTTGGGGTGAAATTTTTGAGTATGCAAGTTAAAGGCAAATTAGTTATGAAAGCAGTTAGAATAAGCAGTTTGTTTGATTGTTTTGTTTTATTTAAGGACGCTCTAACATGTCAGGTCATCAGTGTCCCATTCAATTCCGGGCATGAAACAGCTGACAAATTTTGTTCAGAGGCCTCTTCTTTCAGCCTTGAGGTACTTTTTTGTGCCATAAATGTATGACACAGGATCCACGGCTTTACTTGCCTTCCAAAGGAAGCCATATTTAAGAATTTTAAGCCTGAAAAAAATCATTGCTCCTGGCCGGGTTTGAACCTGCGACCTTGGGTTTAGAAGGCAAGTATGGTTACCACTACACCACCAGCACCGATAGAATAAGCAGGTATAAAGTCCCAGCATTATCAATGAAATGGCTGGGAAGATTATATGAGGCTATGGTCAAGTCTAAGGTGTATGCAGTAGAAATTTGTGGAGTATCAAAGGATGGATGAAGGTTGATATGGCACACAGAATGTTTTTTAGAGAAGTTCTGGGGTTACCAAAAATTTCACTAAGAGGGTTAAGTTTGTTTGAATTAGGAAAGGTAGTAAGAAAAGTGTAATAGTGGAGAGGATTTTGAAATAGTGATATGGAGGTCTCAAATTAGACAGTAATAATGTATTAAAAGCAGCCTTATGTATCAAAGAGAGGTATTGGGACGGGAGAGTTGGTATGAAGAGGTGGGGAAGTTATTCAGAGAAATTGAAATCGGGGATATATGGAAATTGGGTGAAAGTAATGTTAGAGTAGATTTTGAAAAGTAGTCAGATAGAGGGTAGAAGATATTGAGAAGCAAGAGATTTGGGCAGCTTAGAGGAAAAAAAAATCTTTAGTTTTATACAAAGTTTTATACTAAGCATAGTAAGGATAATAGTAAGTGGGAGAGAAGCATAAGGAAAGACCAGGAGAATACACATAATGGTTGAAAATGGTCTTTTATGATAGAGGTTACTTACCATATGTACAACCAGGTGGTTAAGGTGTGAGAGAACCATAGTTTTTTTTGTTGGTACTGATGTTCACTCACATTTCAATATTTTTCATTAATGCTTTTGAATGGATGGAATGAGGGTATGTTCTATAATGCCACAATCCCATTTCTTTGTTCAAGTAACATATAAACTGCCACTATCAATTAAAAATCGAAAAGGGAAAAAGTTTCAAACAGAATTGAAAAACTTCTTGAAAGAGAAATTTACATATAAGATAAATGAATTGTAAATATGTATATAAAATATAGTTCAACATAATTGTTTATAGCATAAATGGAAATAACCCATTATTATATGAGGTAAATTTGCTTCTTCTTCTTAAATTGTTTGATGTATATTGTGATTGTATCTTCTGACAGTGACTGAAACTCAACGTAGAGTTTATGGTCTGCAATAAAAGTATTATTGTTATTGTTGTTATTGTTATTATTATTATTATTGTTGTTGTTGTTGTTGTTGTTGTTGTTGTTGTTGTTTATCCTTAAACAATTTCAGTACAATATTATTAATGGCAGTTTGAAAGTTATGACAAATCTTCTGTAGATGATTTATTGCACAGACTCATTGCTGTTCTGAATGCAGTCACAACTGATTTTCTGGATAGATCTTAAATTGTGTTCTGAAATATTTTGTCCCATTTCTTCCTGTAGGAATAACTAATGCTATTACTTCATGAGATAGCAATTTGTTTATTTACAAAAAATACATATAGATAAAACTTCATACAGGAATTATTTTGAGCTTGCAGGAATTCATTCATCCATTTGTAAGTTACAAATATGAAGAGAAGCTAAAATATTTTATTTAATTATATTTATATGGTTAGCTTCACTGTAAAAGGTGAAATTGAAATTTTTAGTTAATATTTTATTTACTTGATTTTTGTTACAGCCTGAAAATATCTTACTCCTTAATCATGATACATTGCACATAAAATTGATTGATTTTGGTCTCTCTCAAAATCTGTCATCGAATGCAAGATTAAGAGCAATATTTGGTACTCCTGAATTTGTTGCCCCTGAAATTGTTAACTATGAGCCTTTGTCACTTGGAACAGACATGTGGGCGTTGGGCATCATTACATATATTTTGTAAGTATAATTTTACATGTTAATGTTGTATAGTTGTATTCTGGAGTTTCTTGTACTTATCTCTAATGAATCCTGCACAGGTTAAGTGGAGCTTCTCCCTTCCTGGGTGAGGATAAGCAAGAAACGTACTCAAATATTGTTGCTGGAAAATACTGCTTTGAAGAAAAGTTATTTACTAATACTTCTGAGCTTGCAAAATGTTTTATATCTGAGTTACTTGTAAAGGATCCTAAAAAACGACTTTCAGCATCACAGTGTCTGGAACATCCTTGGATACAGGTATTAATCTCTAAAACTAGATCCTTAGAATAAAACTCAACTAGAAAGGTATTCCACATAATGCTTTAAAACTTATATTTCATTGCAGCATTTTAGCTGAAAAATGTTAATTAAGTTTTTCTTCAATTGAAATTTATGTAAAATAGATATTTTTACCTTTTTGTCTTAACTATTGCTTTCCACATTTTCATTTTGGATATATATATATATATAAATTTTTCAGGCTCATGATTGTGAACCACAGAGGTCAGTCACCTTAGAAACACAAGATGTTAAAGAATATGTGATTAATCCTAAAGCTCTGGAAAGATGGCAGGTAAGACTGAAAGCAGGCCATGTTTTTCATAATCTGTAAAGGGATTCATGATAGCTGTTATTGGCACATTCTATGCTAAAGTTAGAAAAAAAGTATTTTATGTTTTGTACTTTATCAACTTCAAGGGCAATAAACATTGAAGCTTACACTCTTAGCAAGAGAATAAAAAATAAATAGTTAACTATAAAGTGTCCTGAAGTTGTAGGAAAGTAAGGAAGTTAAGCTTGTATATCCTGGAAGAAGGAAGATGGATGAGCAGTATGCTTCACTGGACAAACAAGCACATAGTAAGTTCTTAGTTTTGGAGGCCATATACTTTTCCTTAAAATAGGGTTTTATGTTTTTCCTATAAGTTGTATGTTTTTTGTATTGATTTTTCATCTTATATTTTTATTTTGCTTGTAAGACATTTTTTGTGTTTATTTTACTTTCCTGTGGATGAAGAATCTGTATTAGAATAGCCATGAAAATGTAATTCAGAATTCTTTGATAGATGGCAATGTTGTCTACCAGGATTATAGAATTGCGAATCTGCCCAAACAAATAAAAAAGATAGGAGGCTAATTAATTTATCAACAAATATTTCATGCTCTTAAAGATTTAAATGAAGCAGAACTGCAGCTTCTTGCCAATTTTTCTATTCTATGCAAAAATTTCTCAAAAATATAAAATGTAACACTGATTTGTTAAAGAAAGCAAAATCAGAACAGAAACTTATTAAAAAGTAATTTATTCTTGGGTTTGTAATGGAAATATTGAAATCTGTTAATAAAATGACTTAAAATTTTAATAATGGTTGATTTTTCATTAAGTGGATCGTGTCTGAAAGAGAATCTTTATTTCTATTTCTGGAGGAAACTTGGTAACTATACCTCAAAATGGTATACAAAAAGTGAGGAGTGAAAGTGAAATTCAGGCAAAATTCTCTTGAACATTGCAAAGTACAGCCATGATGTTGCTTATGAGAAACATTTGCTCTAATAATGATGATGACATTCATAACAATGTGTATTATTATGACATGTATTTTAAATGACTAGTAGATTATTATATTTATTGAGTGATGAGGGCAGATTGATAAGTCTGGTAAATTTCAACTAAATGGTAGGAAATTTTGTTAAGCAGCATATCTGTTGAAAGAGTGATGGATTGTTCAAATTTTCAAACAGATGCAATGTACAGTTCAATGTTGGCAGCTCTCTTAAGTGATGGATGCAACAAGTTTCATAGAAATGGAAAAATACAAGTATCTTGCAGAAATAAAACGTTTTATTTAAAAAAAATTGGGCTGGCCTAGATACAAACTGAGCTGAAGGAAGTTCATATAGACTCTGCACCAGTACAAGACCCGTTATTGCTGGATAAATTAATTTAAATATGGCTGCAGTACAAGCATTGCAGATACTGTGTGTTCCAGATGCCCATTTGAGGTTTCTTCAGAAGAAATGGTCGATAAAATTAATGGTATCGTGATAGAAGACTGTCACATTAAGCTCCATAATATTGCTGAGATGGTAGGCCTATCATATGAATGGGTACATAAATCTTGTATGAAGTTCTGCATATGAAGAAGCTGAATGTGCAATGGACGCTGTGTTTGTTGACTCCAGACCAAAAACGCTCGAAGTACATTTCAAAATCATGTTTGGAAAAGTTCCAGCAAAATGACTTCTGGCATAGTTTTGTAACTGTAGACAAAACTAGGATCCACCACTACACCATGGAGACAAAACAGTGGCAAAAGTAAAAGTGCACCAAAAAAAGCTAAAACTTTTTTGTCGATTGGAAAAGTTATGGAACCTTTTTTTGGAACTTACATAGTATCATAATGTTTGACTATTTGGAAAAGGGTAAAACAGTGACTGGCTGTTATTATGCAAAAGTAATGGACCATTTGCATAGTGAGTGAAACAGAAGCAACCAAGATTGGAGCACAAAAAAGTGCTCCTCCATAAGGACATTGTGTCTGCTCAAACATCATCTGTTGCAATTGCAAAAATCCATGAGTGAGCTTCAAAATAGTTCCCCACTCACCATATTCCCTATATTTGGTCCAATGTGACTTATTTCTCTCTCCTAACCTTAAAAATTGGCTTGAACTGACTTGAAATTGGGTGAAAAAATTTTCTTACAATGTAGAGGTTAACTGTGCTGTAAATGAGTATCATACACAGTTTGAAAGACATTTTTTTCCCCTGAAAAAACTGGAATCTCTTTGAACCAAATATATTGACCTCAAATGATATTATATTGGAAAAAAAAATATTATTTACTATGTTTTTTTTACCAGACTTATCAATCTGCCCTTGTATATGAGCCTACCTCATGTCCATAATTTGTATGCCCAATACCTACATCACCTAGTTTTAAATCAATTTGTTAATCTCTACTTTTACCTATTTTCTGCTATCCAATGCATTATAAAATAGTTTTTCCTCAGGGATAATCTAGTTTTATTATTTGCATATTAAACATTTAATCCCTTTACAAATTATAATTTGACTCATAAGGAATTAGCTGACCAAAGGCAAAAAGTCAAACAAATAATGTCAGCTGTATATAAATGAATGAAGGTACTGCATAGTTTAATTCCTATTTTAAATTTCACATCCTTTAGCATTTCTTCTGCTTGATACAACTATGTATGAAACTTCAAGGACACAAACCAAAAACAACAGTTAATGAAAAGGTATGTAATTTTTCATTTTTAATAAACAAAAAGCTTTTTATAAGTTGTGCTTCTGTCTTTTGTACCTGAACATAGTTGGCAGTGGCTTTTTTGTGACTGGTTTGTTATTCTGTGTTACCAATTTCATTTGCATATTCTCTAAGCTTATAAAATATATTTTTTGTATGACTCACAAAAGTGTTGTTTTGGAGTAAATTCATATGTATCTATTATTGCTCTCATTCCAAATTCTAAGATTTGAATTAAGAATTATACACTTGATGCTTTTGCATCTTCTAACATTTCCTTAATGGATGAATTCCATTATACTAAATAAAGTCTATGTGAAATTATAGTTTTTAGCATTTAAATCTTATTTTGAATGCAGTTAAACAGAGAATCAGTGAGTTAATTGAGTGAAACAAAAAATTCAAATCTAAAGAGCTCTAAT
Source organism: Metallyticus violacea (assembly GCA_030762175.1). NCBI lineage: Eukaryota > Metazoa > Arthropoda > Insecta > Mantodea > Metallyticidae > Metallyticus > Metallyticus violacea. The sequence goes on from CM060841.1 coordinate 49,024,370, forward strand.
ATATATTGTTATAAATTGAAATATTATTTTATTCAAAAAGTTTAGTAGAATATCAGTACATATTGGCATAAAGTGCTTAGTATTCCATATTTTTTAAAGAAAATGTTAAGTGAAAAAATGAAACAATTTATAGAAATAAGAATTATTTTGTAAGTAGTGGATTATTGGATTATTTATTAAAATATTTTATGTGACTGATTTTGATACTGTAGGAGAGGGACAGAGTAAGTTAGTGTTTAAAATGGTATGTTTTTTTATTCTTTCTTTTCTCTTTAAATATTTCCTGTCCAACTCTTAGATAATGCCTATTCTAAAATTAGATTATCAAAGCACAGGCAAATATCTCCATTAATACTACTTATAAAAATGCTGAAGTATTTTAATAATGTTGCTAGTAAAAGATACACTAAGCAAATTTTATTAATTTTAATGAACATAGTTCAGAAAACAAATTATTAAATTATTTTATGCATTAGCAGCTAGTCTTATGATATTCATAATCTTGTTTTTCAGTGTCTCCAAAAAGTTAGCTTCATGTTGAAGAAAGACATAAATTAAAACAATGAAGATGTGAAAATATTGTTTGTTGTTCATTGGCCTACATAACTTACTTTATTTACCATTTGCAATAATTAACATACAAATTAACTTTTAACATTAATATTTTTGTGGGTCATATGTTCCTTTCTAGTGTGTGAATTTCTCTGGATAGTGTGCTCTCTGGAGCTTACAAAAGGGGTCAGGCTTTTTGGAGCAGCCCATGTACAGAAGGCATGTTATTGATCCAGCTTATACTCTCTGGTTGCTATGTAGGTTGGGTGAAGGCTCAGCCAAACAACACTCAGTTAAAGTCATGCAATGATTAAAGTAGCACAAGAACTACAGTAGTTCCCAACCTCTTGTGATGTTCACATTAGTGTCAACTGTGCTTTAAGCCAAGTAGAAATTCCATGCTTCAGGTGTTTAGTGTAATGTAGCTGTTTTGTTTTGTTCTACCTGCCTCCTGTCAGATGAAAGGATTCATAAACATCGGTTTGAAGTGTGCAGTTTGTGGCTGTTATTTTTACAAGCTATAATTATTATAGGAATATGAGATAATGGTACAGTTTCACTTCACACAATGATAGAGGTGATTATGAGGAACAAGAATTCTGGTGGTGGGAAACTTCCATTTAGAGAAGTAGCTGAGGTATGAAAACAATTTTCTTTTAATTTTACCTTAATAAACTAATTTCTTTTCTTTTAATTCTGTCAAGTTGTTTTGTTTGTTAGTATACATAAATGTACAAATATCACATCCCTCTTTTGGTAGAATTTGCTTATAATTGAGATTAATGCATGCAGTTCTTTATTGCAGAATGGTTTTTGTTAATGCAGGTGAAAGGTGCTTTGATAGGGCAAATATATATTTCTGAATGCTTGAATATGGATACCGAATTTGATGTATAAAAACTCTCTCTGGCATTACAGATTCTTTTTAATAAGTTATACCTGTTTTTCTTTTAATATTCTTTTATGTGGAGTTAAAAAAATTCCTTATTTGGGCATATTTTCAATTCACTGTCAACTAGGCATTCATGTTATTAACCATAACGTTTAATTAAAAACTCTCCTAGCAAATTGCCTTTCACACATACGTGTAAGCAGAATTTGATTGTATTAGCTGAAAGTGTAATGTTTAAAATATTGTCAGTGTGTTTAAGCACAGAATTGTGCTTAAATAGCTTGGAAGTCACTTTTGAAAATGTAAATTTAGCTCAAATTGCTTATATTTACTCACATTCCTGCAGGAAGAGAATTTAATTGTTCTGGCATTGCACTGTGCTAGTGCAGAAGGCAATGTAAATGGGCTACAGGAACTTCTGAATGTTGCCAGCATTGATGTGAATGTTAGCAATAAGGTAAGAATTTGTTATAGTACCAATATTTTTTTTTTTTGATATGAAAAGAGTAATTAGGAAAATTTATTTCATAATATCTAATTTTATATGAGGAAGATTACTATTTATGATTTTTAATACAAGTTTATCTTTGCATTTATAAATTAGTTGTTGGATATAAAAAATAACATTCATTGCAGATGCTATAATTACACTTAAGTTTTGTGCTTATATGCACAAAGATATGATTTTTATTTTTAACATTTACAATACAAGATGCTTGGTATGAAAGACTGTAAACTTTATTTAATTACAGACTGGTGAGACAGCTGCACATGTTGCAGCTGAACAAGGGCATACTACTGTTTTAGTGTTGCTACATAAACATGGTGCCAATCTCCAAAGTGTGTCTGAACAAGGAAATACACCCTTAATGTGTGCAGCTAAAAATGGTTATGTGGATGCTTTGAGATTTCTTCTGCAATCAGGAGTTTTAGTAGGCACCCAAGATAAAGTAAGAACTGATGAAAAATATTTGTTTCTTATTTAAGCATGACTATTTTATAGTTAACTTCATCTTGTACAGTTAAATAGTTTCCTTTCATCCCTACTTGTAGCAGTTTTCTGTTTTCTGACCACAGTTCTAGTTTTGTGCCTTGCTCTTTGACTAACATAGATAAGTATATTTGAATGAGAAATGGAATCTTGTACTTAAATTCATAAAATGTTTTAATTTATATAATGCAAATAAATTTCTTACACACTTCACTTACTGTATTTAAGTTAGGATACATTTCTGGAACCATGGTTCTCATCCTCAGCTGTTGATCCACTGTTTCTTGGTGCTTGTGTTGGTCCCATGGAAGCTGTTATGTTGTATGTGGTGATCTCTGGTGAATATGAAATGAATTTGGAAAGAATAATCCCACAGAGGAAGGCCGAAATTCATTGCAGTTTTTCGGTTTTTTAGAATGAAGATATTCTCCCAGGTGGCCAATTCATATGAGTTGTTAAATTCTTTAAGAAGTTTTATCTATGGGTCTATTTCATGGTTTTGGCTGTTGATCCACTGTTTCTTGGTGCTTGCATTGGTCCCATGGAAGCTGTTGTGTTGTATGTGGTGATCTTTGGTGAATATGAAATGAATTTGGAAAGATAATCCCACAGAGGAAGGCCGAAATTCATTGCAGTTTTTCAGTTTTTTAGAGTGAAGATATTCTCCCAGGTGGCCAATTCATATGAGTTGTTAAATTCTTTAAGAAGTTTTATCTATGGGTCTATTTCATGGTTTTGGCTCCTATAATGGTGTGTTACTGCAGATTTTTCCATCTGTTTTAATTTGATCTAAATATAGATGTAATAAATATTACTACTTGGAATAGAACTTCTAATAATTACCTTTTTTACTGTATTAAACACAATGCAGCCTTATTATATTATTTATTTTTTAATTAAATTTTCCAAAGAAAACAAGGCTAGCTTTAAGCAAGTTTTCATGTTAAAACTGTTGTACACTATTGCAAATACTCAAAATATCTTCTATTTACTTGAAGATGGTGTCTCACTCTATCTTAACATTCTTCTATTAAGTGTAAAAGTATCCATTGTGCACCAAACAGCCTATTTAATTTCCAGTAAACTGAATGAGCATGATATGCTATGGCTCCATCTTTCTACAACCACATTATCTGTTTATTCATTGATATATTACCCAGTAATTTCATTACAATGCTGTCCAATTCAATATAAGTATTCTGATTTACACTGCCATAAAAAGATATGGTCCCACAACCTTGTTATTCAATATGCTACACCACATCACAACTTTTTTGGCATTAAGATTGTTGATTTCATGCATCCACCTTGGTTTTCTGTGGACCAATATTGTGCATTTTGGGTAGGAACATGCTCATCAAGGGAGAGTGCATTTTTCATTGAAAAGAACATCCTGAGGGTCATTTTGCAAATGCTTTGTGATACAGTGATACAGTTGCAATATGTTACCCTCTTCTGTGAATCTGTTTGCTGCATTTTGCTCCTGAACTGTATTTTATAGGGGTAAGAACGAGCTGATTTCAATATTCTGTGAACAAATTTCCTACCTGATTCCACTCTCTTGAGATACTGATCTTTCAATCATCTTTGCAATCACATCCACTGAATGTTGAGTAGCAGATTTCAGACAACCACTTCATTTCGTGTCTAGTACACTAAATGTTGTCTTAAATTGGTGCATTAGATTGGATTCAGTTTGTGTAATGGTGTACAGATATGAGGTTGGCAATGATTAAATTTGTCTTCAGCTTCTCTTGTTCACCTGTAATTGTTCTCACAGAGTATTATTAACTCAACTTGCTGTTCAAGAGTCAACATGATAAATTCCAATATCATTAAATAACTTCTTACAATAAAGAAGAAACAAAACATAGTTTAATAGTATCTCTCTTGTTTTCATGCTCTACCTCATTACTTACATTAAAAAATAAACATTTGAAGGAAACAAAGCATAGTTTGGTAGTAGTTCTTTTGTTTTCATGACCTACCACATTTGCTGAGATATTAAAAAAATTTAAATTGTGAACATTTATGACAGACTTTGAAACAATTTTAACATATTTGTTTAAAGCCAGTATTGTTTTCTTTACAGAGTACCAAACTTTAATGAAATAAATATACAAATAATCTAATAAAGTTGCATTGTTTTTAATACATAAAAAAATTAATTATAGAATTTCTATTCAGAATAAAAATGTATATTATGTTTAAGATTTTCCAATTAGAGTTACTTTTCCCATATGTCAAGCAATTTTGTGTCACACAGTATAACTTACTCTGTTTTGATTATTCTGTGATTATTTGCCATTAATATAATGCCAGTTTTTTCCTTTAAACACTAGTTTTTGCTATTTGTATATTTGAAGAAGATAAAACTGAACAAGGTGGCTCAAGTGTTAATGCTTGCATTTGGTAGGTGTGGGTTCAAATCCCTTGGGATCAGTCATCCTGACCATGGTTTTTTTCATGGTTTCCCCTGGTCACTTAGGTGAATGCTAGGATGCATACTTCCCTTTCCACAAATTTTCTCATCTTCTATTTCATCTCATTTCATTCCAAGAACCAATTACAGAATCAGAAGTTCAGGTGAGATGGATTGGTGTCATGTGGTAGGTGTGATTTGTGCTCAGGAGAAAGTTCCTGTATTAGTGTTCTGCCTGTAGGTCACCTTTTGATGCCTTGAGTTTGGTAATGCCATTATCTGGCACTGTCTGGACTTAGCATCATGAAAATATTAGGAGCTCTGCCTATGTCGCAGTGTATATTCTTTATCATACCCCTTCCTCTTGGAAGTAGCACCCTCTGGGACATGTACAAAAGGCCATTAGTGATTGTGATTTGAAAGCCTTCTGTTTCTAATCTAAGATAAGACAAGATTATTTATGAGAATATCTAGATGTGCTTTACAAATAACTTTCAAATAGGATTTCTTTATAACAAAATAATTAGTGATATTCTTGAGATTTAATATTTTTGCTATTTATCCTAGGAGAGATTTGTTGAACAGAATTTCTCTACAAGAGGGAATATCTATGTTGGTAGGATGGTAACACAGCGCTGCATTATGCTAGCACACAAGGCCATGTGGAGTGTGTCAGATGTCTGATGGAGAATGGAGCTTGCCAAGATATGGTCAATCATCAAGGTGCCACTCCTCTGCATGCAGCTCTGTGTAAGGGGCAAACACACTGTGCCATGTTCCTACTGCATTCTGGAGCAGATACCGATCTACCTGATTTGGTAAATATCTTACATTTTTCTTTGAGGACCACAGGAAGGAATAGAAATAATAGGTTGCAATAAACAAGAGAAAACAAGAAATCAAAACTATTTGTCATACTACCTGTGGATAGGCTTATATTGGCTAGCTTAAAGCTATAATAGTATTTTGTATTACTAGAGCAGATTAGAAAATATTAAGCTAAATATCAACATAACTTTCTGTTGTACAGACTGCATTTATATTCATCTACACAACACATAATGTGCCTTATTTCTTGTATCAAAGTATTTTTAATAATGCCTGTTTTAATTACTTTGGTATCACAGATGGTGGGCAGTGATGATATATGAGATGAAATAATAAATTTTGAAGGAAAGGAATTTCAAAGGAATTGCTCCAGTCTAAGTTAAGGATATCTCCCTGGTATTTGGTGGCTAAGGAAAATCTAGAAAAATCTCAATCTGGAAGGACAATCCTGGTGGGATTCATACTACAGACTTCCTGTTTACGAGTTCATGCTTTGGCAACCTCAACCACCTAAGTTACTCTTATTAGATTTTTAATGCTTCATCTAATCTAGTCATCTTATTTCAGCACTTGTTCATGCTCTAGCATTTATTTGATTGCATAGCCAAACTGCTCTTCTTTCATGGATTCTTATATATACTTTTTTTTAAATATAAAACATCTTATTTTACTGTAAATAATTATTCATCACATTTTTTTTATTTATTACTGCTACATTTATCAACATACTGCACTGAGTACTAACTAGCACTTACTTTTATCATCTGATCTCAGATTTATTTCAAGCATTTGAAATTTTGTGCTTTTGTATTCAGAATGGTCTGACTTGAACTCTTCAGTCCTAATCAATGTCAGGAGTCTAGGTGCTTTTTTACATAATGAAGACATGTTAACATATACATATATTCACTACTGCATCTTACTCAGTATTCTGTTATTGTTTTTAAGTTGTTAAAGTTGACAATGTTTCCAGGATGGAAATACACCAATTCATCTAGCTTCACGTGAAGGGCTGCTAACGGTGGCACAGACCTTGTGTGCCTTTGGTTGTAATGTGGATATTCCAAACAAATCAGGTCTCCATCCATTACATCTTGCAGCTCGTCATGGGCATACAGAAATAGTAAGGTAAATGCACTGCATTCTGGTCATACTTATTTTTTGCTGAATATTGAAAAGGAGAAGGAAGGATAAAAACTATTGCATAATGAAGCAGATTAAAATAAATACTGCAGTAATTTAACATGTTCAGATTTAGTTTTTATACACTAGATGAAAATTATAGTTTTGTTATTATCAGTGTTGTACTTTTGGTTCCAAAGAGTTGTTTGCTGAATTATATTCATTTTTAGATACTATAGAATGTCTGAACCTTTGTTCACAGTTCATTAAATATTTTATTTGCTTCTATATATAACATTTTTTCTAGGAATAAACCAAAAAAAAGTTGTTCTTTATTTGAAATAGTTCTATTTTTGTGTTCATTAAGATTACAGCTTGTACAGGGTGCAGAAGAAACAATTACCTATTTTAAATCGTGTGCTATTATTGGTCACGGTTTTCTAGAGAGCTGATGTTTGTACCATTACACAATGCAGTTCAGAGCATTTTCTGTATGCCATATTACATGACCTTGGCCGCTTGCTCCGCTGTACATACTTGGCAGTCAGTATGGGATGCAGGTTGAATGAACATGGTGCATTTGCAATTGAAACATTTTTCAAATGTGGTTATTGTGTCGTAAGAATGCAGTTTTTGTTTTGGCAACATTTTGACATCGGTTGGAATGGACAAGTTCCTTCACAACAGAAGGCGATTATGAGATGGGTCAGGCAGTTCATCTGCACATCTGCTTAAAACAAGAAGTCAACTCAACTGGTAGGTCCCCTATGGTTTGCACTCCATAAACATGGCAGCAGTAAGAGCTGCTTTAGAGCAAACTTTAACACAATCAGTTTGTCAGCATTCACAAGCCCTTAACATATCGGATAGTAGTGTACATCAGATAATACTGACGAACTGATTGCACTGGACTTTGCTCTAAAGCAGCTCTTACTGTTGCCATGTTTATGGAGTGCGAACCATAGGTGACCTACTAGGTGGCTTCTTGTTTGTCGCCGAAACAAAAGCTGTGTTCTTACAACTCAATCACCACATTTGAAAAATGTTTCCATGCAAATGCATGATGTTCATTTAACCTGCATTCCATACTAACTGTCATGTAGTACTGTGCAACGGAGTGAGTGGCCAAGGTATGTAATATGGCATTCAGAAAATGCTTTAAACTGTACTACTCAAAGGTGCAAACATCATTTCTCTAAGTAGCCATGACCAACAATAACATAAAATTTAAAATGGGTCATTATTTCTGCCATACCCTATTCTTTTGTTTTTACTCTTTAAGAATTATTTGAGAACTATAACAGATGTATTAGACATAAAATGGGTTTTTCTGCTCTTCTGGCATTCTTCTACAATACAAATGTGTAATTTCAGCTAGATTTTTTATTATATGAAAATATAAAATAATCAAGTAAATTAATAATATAGACAATTTTTTTGTGCTATGTGCTATAACTTTTTAGGATGGGAAATAAAATAGATGAGGGAAAGCTCCAGAAAAAATATATCACCAAGGCAAACTTGTCTCCAGTAGGAAATAAAATTAGGCTACTGGTTGGCAACCAGTTATTTAATGCCTGAGCTATTTGGTAAAAATTCTAACATTCTTCAGCTATTTTATTTTTATGTATGCTACATGTGATAAATTGATTATTAGATCAACTTTGATATAGCAAATGGTGTTGAAAATGATAGATGCAAAATGAACTTGTTATAGATGCCTTTGTCTTGCGGGATGTAACATAGAGCAGAAAAACAGTGATGGAATAAAGGCAGAGATAACAGCTTTAAAGCATGGGTATAGTGATATCAGTGATCTTCTCAACAGATTAAGACATGTATGTACAACAATTTTCACTTCACATGTAGCTTTTAACCACTACTGATATCTTATTAATAAAATATAGGAATATATGCCAGGTGTCGGCAAAAATGTGATCATGATAACAAGCAATAGTGACGTTGCAGTAGCAGCCAGCTTGCATTGTATCCTCCCTTCATCCCTTCTTGAGCTGTCAAAACTCAAACAAGTACCACTTGCAGACTGCCCCCCTGTTTACTCATAGCAGATCAAGTCTGTCTGAAATTCAACTATGGCTGTCCAGAAACTGGTATTTAATAAAGATTAGGAAGAATATATTTTTGCAGTGCAAATTTTGGTGATGTAAGATGTCTGCTATGCTCCAAAGTTCTGAAGGACTTTTGTAAGACAAACATCAAGTGCCAAATTACACAAAGAACATCATAAAATCATACATATGGAAGCCTGTTTTAAATTGTAATTGGAAAGAGAAAAGGTAAAAATAAGGATACAATTTACTCTTAAATTTCTTTTTCCAGGTTTGGATTGGGCAAACAGCCTGCAACAGCTGAAAGAACAACACTAAATACTGATTATGGAATTAAAAAGATCAGACAGAAAACTATAAGAGAGAGAAAGAGAGACAACTTCATGCCAGCTATGTCATTACTTTGGAAATTGCAAAGCCATTGAAATGTTTTAATGGAGGGGAATTTATTAAAATGCATTTCATTAAAGTTGCAAACATAGTGTGTCCCAAAGAGTCCAGTATTTTTAACATCATTAGCTAATCTTCACAAAAAATCCAGAGGAGAATAAACAACATTATGGTATTAGTTGAATGGAAAATAGTTGCTAATGTAAACTGCTTAAAAAAGAGCACAAAATGCTTCCACTGCATAATAACTCAGGAAGTATCATGGACAAAAGTAAACATGGAAGCAAACCAAAGAATGAAACAAATTAGGGATGTGATTGTACTTAGGTACTATAAACACAATTGAATTAATGCATATAACTGAATCTGTGTTGACAATTTTTGTTCAAGTATAAATCATGGATATCCTTGCTCATATTACTTAATGTGAGTTACTGGTTCCAGCTAGTAAAGTATCATGAGCACAATTTTGCTGATACCTGTCCTGTAGTAATTGAGCTTGAAGATAAAGAAAATGTGTTTTAAGCTACATTCTTTAGATTTTTTTATGTAGAACAGTATTTGTTATTCAGCAGCATTGCACATCGCTACAAACAGTAAGCATTGATTTTAACATGCAACAGTGTTCACAGAGAGAAGAATACATCAAGCAGTTGATTCCCACATCACAGCCTCTAACCCGCATCAATGTTAAATTTTTTGGTCACTCTGGAGTAGGCAAATCTACACTTATTGAATCTTTAAAAGCTGGCTATTTTTCCAGTTTCTTTCGAAAAAGTAAGCCAGTTCCTGGGAACAATACAACAGGTATTACTCAATTTGAATAAGAATAATAGCAAGACGTAATTTTTTGCATATTTAAAATTTACTCTTACTTTCACAATATAAGAAAATAGCTTATGGAGCAAAAAAACATAATTTATTGAAAGTGCTAGAATTCTCAGAAATGAAAAGAAAGGGGATGGTCGGCAAATGTGTTGCTATGAATAGGGCAATTAATGCCCTCCTCTTATTAATCCTTAAGAGGGGATAGCTAAGTTTTTTTTTTTTTTTTTTTTTTACTTTGTTCCTCAGAATAGGTTAATAGATGATTTATATAAGAAGGATTTGAGCACTATTATCTTCTTTACTGAAGCTTTTTATCAGAAAAAAGTTATTGTTGCTGAGAAAAAAGTTACAATTTATAAATTATGATGAGAAAGCATTGCTCATACTATTTTTCTGGAAAACAAAATTGATAGTAGAGTGCTATTGAGCTCAATTTCATTTCTGCATATATTTGAAATGTTATAAGCATATTTGTGAAGCATTTGTTATTTCTATCCCTCTTAAAAAGTGAGAAAGAGAAGAGAGGGTACCTGACAGATGTGAATATAAAATATAAAATTTAAGAAATTCCATAAGTACTGTGAGACTTTCCTGGAGCCCAATAACAACTGTAGTGAATATGCAATATTTAGGAAGAAAATTTCATTCTGTTTGCATTGTTTTTCAGCAGGTTCCACATCACCAGGAAGTAAAATACAAATAGAAATGGATGTAACTTCATCCCGTGGATCCCTAAGCTTTGACACATACAATTACCAATATACCCGAGGGATGAATGTACAGCAGGTATTTCATTATGAAATTTGTTACTAGTACACATTTATTTAAAAAAAAATAACAAATGTGTTCTTGGAATGTTACAGTGATCCAGTATGTAAAATTTTAAATTTATAGGATTAATGATGAGGATGAGGATGATGAAGCTGATGATGCATCAGTACAATTTCATAGTATATGCATTATTTTAATTCTTGATCTTGCTCTAAGTTTGTCATGAAAGTTGGTCCTTTTTCATGAGAGTGTTTTTTTTATTATTTCAAACTTCTTTACTCTCTCCTTCAAGATTTACATGGGCATTCATTAGATTTTCTTATGTCAGCATTTCCTTATGCAAAATGACTGGAATTCAAGAATGTTTCAAATAATATTATCTAATAGAAGAATATTAGTTTTATCCTTTTGTTTCTTTATCCTTCATTTTTTTTGCTTCTTTCTTTCTTTCTTTCTTTCTTTCTTTCTTTCTTTCTTTCTTTCTTTCTTTCTTTCTTTCTCTCTCTCTCTTTCTCTCTCTCTCTCTCTCTCTCTCTCTCTCTCTCTCTTTCTTTCTTTCTTTCTTTCTGCCTTTCTATGTTATTGGGGTATATCAGAATTCTTGATGGTTGCCTGCATTTTGGCTATCCCTTTGCAAAAAATAAGTGAAGCTTTTGTGAATGAGTCTGGAATCTTTTAGGATTGGTAAACCTTTAAAAATTCCCCTTTCCCAAGCATTTTATGCAGATGAGAAATCAAACCCAGTAGAAAATTACAAAATGTTTCTCTTAGTTGATGTGTTGAACACCTTTAGGTTGAGTGCAATTGCAATCTTTAGCAGAATCTTTCATACAGATACTTGTTCTATTATTTCAGAACTATTAATATGATTGATTAATATTATATGTTACAATTTTGCTTTTTAATTTATTTGCAGGTCATAAAATGTAAAGTTAATGCAACAGAACTATACTAGGGGAGAAATTACTTTGTGATTGACATTTCTACAGCCATATGGCTGCAGTAGACTGTTGCTACATCCCATCACTATCTGTTTTCAATGAGCTTCTTCCTACTCCTGTATGATTTAAACCATATTTTATACTCCACATTTATTCTTGATATAATACATATTTTTGAATATACGAGGTGCATCCAGAAATTAAGTCCCAATCGCATCTAGAGATGGCACCATTAGTCGAATAGGAATGCACGTGCGCAATAGAAGAGAGGAAGTATGTGGAAATAATGCAGTAAAGTTTCAGCCTTACGACGACCGTGGTTACCGCGCTGTGCTAGGAGAAAATGGCTGTTCTGATATTGTCTCCCGCCAACTGCGAGGTTTGTGCAGTCATCCGAGGTTTGCACGCTCAAAAGCAAAGTCCAGCAGAGATCCACCGCCAATTGTGTCAAGAGTATGGACACAACATTATGTGCGGCAGTATGGTAAGATGATGGTGCAGGCAATTCACTGAAGGACAAACCAATATTCACGACGACGACCATAGGGGCCGACCGTCCCTGGTGACGGCAGAAATGTTGGAAAGTGTGCAGCAAGCAATTGAGCAGAACTGGCTCTTCACAATTTCAGAACTCTCTTGTCAATTCCCCCGATGTCTCGCTCTCTTGTGCACGAAATTGTCTCCCGGAGGCTTGGTTTTAAAAAAGTGTGCGCATGATGGGTGGCTAGGCAACTGACAGATGAACACAAAACCAAACGTCTGGCCATAGCATTGCCATCCACCCTAAGCCCCAACCTCGTCCCAAGTGATTTTCATCTCTTCCATCTCATGAAGCGTTTTCTGGCAGAAAAACGTTTCCACAATGATGCTGAGGTGCAGAATGAAGTGACTTCGTGGCTCCGAACATTAGCAACAGATCTCTATGACTTGGGCATACAATTGATGGTGCACCGTTACGATAAATGCCTCAACAAAGGTGGTGACTATGTTGAAAAGTAGCCAGCGAATCTATGTAATTATTCCAATAAATATTTCTTACTTAGTGATGCTTTTGTTCTCTTTATCGGTCATCGGGACTTACTTTCTGGATGCACCTCATATGACAAAAACTCTCATGTGCTTGCATAATTGAGTATTTTATCTTAAATATTTTCTACAGTTATGTTTTCAAAATTATTGTAATGGTGGCAAATTTGCTTTAATATGCAGAAAATATATAGTGTCATCTAGCAGCAGAAATCATAAGCTGGACTTGGATGCATTGGCGCAAAGTAGTAGTATGTATGAAAACGATGGGTACCCATAGGAAAATGTGTACTTTTGATCAAAGCCCTACAGAATCACTTTTGTTTAATGAATGATACAAAGCACAATCACTACTCTTAATAAAATACTTATATGTGAAAAATTAGATCAGTGCACACATTTGAAAATGCTTTGTTTGCTACTAGGTAATTTTAAACTTTTTAATCCCATAAATGTTGCAATATCAATGATGTTGTGCCTCTAATGATGTGTTCTTGTTACCTGATTGGATGAGCATCTCGCCAGCATAAACACTGCCCAAATGTCAATCATAAAGTAATTTCTCCCCATTGATATTGTTTCCAGTTTTTCAGGACTATGTATACCATTTTTTATTTTGTAACCCAAAATACAAGAGCAGTTGTGCTCTTTAGTATTCTGTTATATTTTAGCCAACCATATTAGATATGCCATAATTAGCTAGTATCTTTAATTAGGAAATAAATACACTGGTTTGTTTGTATCAGTTCATAAAAACAGCAAAAAAAAATTTTTTATGCCTATTAGTAAAAAGGAAAATGCTAAATTTGAGGTGTTAAGATCCTAACAAAAAATAAATTAGATTTGAAAGTCATATAGCAGAAACAGAAAATAGCAAATCTAAGAGGAAGATGATTTTGCCATATTATAGGTTTCAGTATCAGGAGTTGGAGAGTTGACTTTATGGGAGTATTCAGGCCAGGATACATATTTCCTGGTATATGATCATTTTTTGGGAAGTACAAACTGCCTCCATGTGGTGGTATTCAACCTGGCAGATCCACCTAGCGTTCAGTATCAGCAGTGCTGTTTTTGGTTATCATTCCTCCAAGCCAGAATACCTCCCACAGAACCTTTGGGTGAGTTCTTACTAATACCTAGTCTTGCCATAAATACTGTTATAAACTTTTGAAAGAAACTCAGATAACATTTTTGCTACCCTAATTTGTCATCTTCATCGTTAAGTTCAGATGTAGCAGAAAGAGAACATTACTTGAGATTTAACCATGTTGCTGTGACAGCCCTTCATAGGATTGGAAAATCACCAAAGGAAATTTTCCAGATCTTTAAAAACCTGGAAATCAATAGGACTTTTATGTACTGCAGTATCCAATGCTGCACTAGGACTGGCACTGTTGATGAATAAGATTTGAAAGTGTGCTCTGTGAGAACCATAGCTGTTGTCAAGATAATGTGACACTTTCAATACTGACAACTAACAGGAGTTGGACACTGATGATACATGAGATGAAATGATAACATCGTTCCATAATTGTTTAAGGAACTTCACCAGTATTCGCCACTAATAAGGGCTGAGCAAATCGGGGAAAAAACCTCAGTCAGGGAGAACAGTTCGGGCAGGAATCAAATCCCAGACCTCCCATTCACAAGTTCATGTCTAAACAACCTTGCCCATCTGAATTGGTTTGGATTAAAACTGTGATCGGTACTTGAGGGTAAGGTTTGTAAGAAAAGGTATCTAATATTCAGAGTCTAAATGGTTCTTAAAGTCATCAGTGATTTTCTGAATGAAAGTAGTGCATGCTGCTATAGATAAATGGTCACAGAGACTGCGGTCATGTATGAGAGTTAAAGGAATAATTTTTTCAACTAATTAGTGCTAAATAAAAATATTCAAATATACAATTATTTAGATAAAAACCTTATAAAATATTTTTGGTAAGACTGTAAACTTGATCTGGCTGTCCAAAATTCCAGAAAGAGTTCTCTGAAACTATGCATTGACAAAAAGTAAGAAAAAAAATTAACATATATAAATATAAATAATGTGAAGCATTAATTGTTTGCCAAAGAAGAGAGGAGGGCAATAAATAAGATATGTGATTTATATTAATTGTACCAAGAGAAACATCATATGTTGTCTTATTTTATGAACTTTTGAGCCACTGATAAAAACTGATCTGGCCTGCTATATCTCTTTCATGGTGATTATAATGATACAGATATAACATTATACAATATACTTTTTCTAGATAATGCATCACATTCTTATCCATAAAAACTGAAATTTAACTTCCATGTATCAAATTTTTGCTTTCTTTAGAGGAAAATGGTGTTGCAGTAAATGAGGCAGCCATTTTAAAGAATGTTTTATATTTGGTTATATTTCCATTTTTATTCTAGCAAACACTGAAAAAGATGAAATAGGATTACATTTAAAAGGCATTTGACTTAACAGATATAATAAATGAAACAGATGAGAATCTTGTGCTTTTAAATATCTGATCAGTTTAATATTACATTTTTTCTTTCTTTAAAGTAGCATGTTTATTGCAGGAGATTGTGGAATACCCAGCAGAGTTGCTCAAATTCTCTTTGTGGCAACACATGCCGATACTTCACGTACTCCCAGAACTGCCCAAGGTAGCTACAATAGTTCTCAAGCTGAAAGATTGATGGTCCAGCTCAGAGAAAAATTTGGAACATTTTTTGAGCTCCACAATCAAGTCTTAGTTATTGATGCTCATGTTCCAAATTCCTCAGGTGTTAAAGCTATAAAGGCTTATTTGTCAGATGCTAAGCAGAAAGTTTTGCAGGTAAGATGTGTAGCTATAATTTAGCTAGGCTTAGTTAAATTACTTCCTATACTGAGGGCTTTGAAAACAGTACTGTATACCATTTTCAGAATAAGAAAGAATAACTCTCACATGTGACTCTTATATTTTAACATAATTATCTTAGAGCTGAAGCCCATATAATTCATAAGTAAACTGAAGTAAACTGAATCATTTTAAGTAAATTTAAGATTTCAGAACAGTTACCAAGATGAGATTAAACTTAATGTTAATCATTGCTTAAAGCTACAGCTGGTCCTAGAATGATTTGATGACAAAGCATGACACTGATAAACTTTTTCTAGATTTTTGCAATAGCTCATGCTAATGTTTTGATAGAGCAACTTTTGTTCAAGACAGACCAAGAGGATAGTCAAGGCATAACATTTTTGTGTTCTACATGAATCATTTTACAAGGATATATTTGGAAGCATACAGATACATTTTTTTTTTGTGCAAATCTGTACCATGAGAAATTGAGCCATATTGAAAATATTTATTTAAAATATAAGTATGTTATTAAACTCTAAAACTTTGGCTTTATCGTTATATAGCAATATTTCACCAATTGAGGTGTAGTGAATGATAACTATTGTGAGCATGTCTTATAAATGGATTATAAGTAGTATACAAGAATAAATCAATTGTACTTATAAAGTTGTAGACAATGGAGTGGTAATATATTCTACACTAATGTATTCAACATGTTTACACTAACTGCACTTAATTACATAACACTAGGACATGTTTTCAAAGCCCTCACTTCCATCATCATCTGTTGACTGACTACTCGAATTCATGACTGGATCCCAAGAGACTTTTGTGTGGTCTCTGATGGTTGTAGTAGGAACTTGCAGAGTTTGTCCAGGGTGGAAAATCAAAATTCATTAAGGTTTTCTTACTTTTTAAGATGAAAATCTTTTCCCAAGTGGATAGCTTCTTGGGGTTGTGAAGTTGTTTCAGCAGCTTAGCCTCTGGTTTAATTTCATGATATTTGGCCCAAAATTGAGCTACTACTGTTGATTTATCAACCTGTTTCACTTTTGAACCAAAAATCACGAAATTAAACCAGAGGCTAAGCTGCTGAAACAACTTCACAACCCCATGGAGCTATCCACTTGGGAAAAGATTTTCATCTTAAAAAATAAGAAAAACTTTATGAATTTTAATTTTCCACCCATGGATAAACTCAGCAAGTTCCAACTAGAACCATCAGAGACCGCCACAAAAGCATCTTGGGATCTAGCTAGCAATTTGAGTAGTCGGTCAACAGCTGATGATGGAAGTGAGGGCTTCTGAAATATGTCCTAGTGTTATGTAAGTAAGTGGAGTTAGTGTGAACATGTGGAATACATTAGGTAGGATAGTGTACAGAAAACTTTTTCATCACTGTTAATGAGCTTTGAAGCTTGATTTTATTCCGCTGATTACATGAAAACTGTAACACGTTTATTGGAATATCACAAATCTTTACTTTTTATGGTTTTGCATTGTAACATCACCCATGCAATCATTAAACTTTGTTAGCTGAATAATACCAGTAATGATATAAAATGCATAATAGAGAGTGGATACAAACTCTATCAACAAATTGTAATTTTGCCTAGATATCACTCAAATTTCAGTAATTTTCACAAACTTAATTGGACATGTTTCAAATGCAGTTGCCATCATTTTCAACATCAATTCATTATCAACTTTCTTGCATGATCTGCAGATGTTGCTCTACAGGTTTTACAGATTTGGGGATGAGGTCATATTTCAGAGGATCAAAATTAACCAACTCTTCTTCATCTTGTATTATAATACATTGTACAAAAAAATGGATTGGCCATGGGGTATATCTTCTCTCCATCTTTAGCTGATTTATACATGAGTGCCCTGGAAATGGAAATAGTTGATCCCTTTCCACTCATATTTAAATGCTAGCATAGATACATTGATGACATTTTTGCATTGTCAGCCAAAATAGAAAGAGGATGAACTAAAATTACTTAACTTATGAGACTTCTTGATTAAATTCACAATGAAAATAGAAACCAACAACATTATCCACACATTAGAATGAGCATTTTCAGAAAAGATACACAAACTAATAATTACATAAAAAGCAGCAGTTACAATCCATAATTAATGAAACTTGCCATAACCAATAGCCAAGCATTCATTTTAGCAAATATACCTCTAAACAAATGAATTAGAATAGCAATGGATCCAGGACATTGCACAAAAAAGGCTACTCAATAGATTGGGTTAGTAAAAAGTTTTGAAAATTGGGGGGGAAGGAATTACAGCATCCCCTTGAAAGCCTACAAAGAAGAGCACCCTATAGGAGGTTTACTTTCCTCCCTTGGTCTAAATAGGAATTTCAAAAAATACTCAAAGATTATAATATTATTTTGACTGTAATAAATATAATACAATTTATACAACTTAAAGAACCTCCTAAAAACCAACACGAATGATAAAATTCCTCATGGCAAACAAGTAGGCTCAGCTGTAATGACTGCGACATGAAATACATAGATAAACAAAACAAAAAAATCTTTAATTAAATTTGTTGCATGATTGAGTCTAATGAACTTACACATCCTTATCGGCTCCACTTACTTGTTTAAATTTAGTACATGTTTCATGGACCTTTGTCCACATCCTCAGCTAATCATCAATCCATCTTAATTACATGATTAACTTCACTGTACAAGTTCCAATTGGCATTTCAAATTAAGAAGAGACCCTCAAGCCCATAAGGAACAAATCTTAATTATATGGTTAGCATCACCAAGTTTCAATTAGCATTAAAACAAATCTTTGCTCATATAAGAAACATTAAATATAAATACATTGAAAAATTAGCAATAGCAATTCTGGTCTGAAAACTATGTATTTAAAAAAGAATCATCACTAATATAAAACTTGATCGGAATCAACACAGTAAAATGTATGTAATTGCTTAATATAAAACCTATTTTAACTGGTTTAAAATAGGTTTTATATTAAGCAAGAATCATCACTTCTAAAAGTGACTCAGAAACCAATAGAACTGACAGTCTGGCAAAATTTATTTATTACAAGAATAAATAAGAGTTTATTAGAGATGCTAATTGGAACCTGTACAGTGAAGCCAATCATATAATTGAAATCATAGTATGATTGAGTCGAACTAAATACTCTTATTGCTCCACTTACTTGTCTATAAATGTAGAACCGGTTTCACGAGCCTTCATTTGCATCATCAGCTAGAAAGTCGACTGCTGGATACTTCGTTATGCTGTGGGAATGTGTATTTACATTCTACTCTGGTGGAGATGTGAATACACTTTCCCACAGCATAATGAAGTATCCAGCAGTCGACTTTCTAGCTGACAATGTGAACAAAGTTTTGAACCATTTCTACATTTATAGGTAAGTAAGTGGAGCAATAAGAGTGTTTAGTTCGACTCAATCATATTATGATTTTAATAAGAGTTTATTAATTTGGATCTTTCAAAACATAATCTCCAAATATGCAAAACCTACAGAGTGACATATGCAGACCACATGGGAAAGCCGACAATGAGTTCATGCTGAGAATAAAAGCAACTGCCTTTGAAGTATGTGGAAATTGAATAATATTAAGGAAATTGAATGATATTTAGTCAAAATTACAATTTAATATTACATTTCACTCTGAACATTCTCTCAAATTAAAAAAATTACATCTACTGGCCAACTTCCAGAAGTTGTTTAGGGATGTTGGGTAAATATTTTTATGTAAGGAACCAATAATCTCAGGTTGCTCATTGAGTAATTGCACTGAAATTGCATTTCTTTTGTTTTCTTAAACTCGCCTACCTATGTGTATGTTTACATGAAATATGTTTTATGTTTTGAACTAAATTATCTTTGCATTGTTTACTGAACACAGTATCATTTGACTGACTAATTGAATGGTGCATTGCTGTACAATTTGTTATGATCATGGTAGTCAACATTTTGAACAGCTGCTGTATGGAAATAGTACCAATTGAACAGTAGTGTACAAAAAATACATACAAGTTTCATCCAAGGGTTGTTTCATTACTGATATAATATTTTGTAATTTATTGTGTTTTTGGTCATTTACCCCAGTTCCTTTTTTTTTTTCTTTTTCTTTTTTTTTCAATTCATGATACTGTAAGGAGTATGTATGCCAAAACGTGATGAGTGTACTTGATTAATTTTTTCTTGTAATCTATCAGAACTTATCTTATTATACTCTAAGGAACATAATATACGTATAACCCATAAACATCAAATTACTCTCATTAAAATACTGGAGACTATGAGTTCCTTATATCAAAGCACAGCCAGCTGATTAATTTTTCCTTGTAATCTATCAGAGCCCATGTATCATACACCAAGGCACATAGTACATGTTTAACACATCAACATCAAATTACTCTCATTAACATACCAGAGACCATGGGTTCCTTATATCAAAACACAGTCAAAATTTGAAAGTTTCTCGGTAGAGTTCATACCCATTCTGTATATAATGTATGTTAGGAATGGAAGTTTTAATTGTAAGCAGCATATTTTGCAAAACATAATATTACAGCAAGGGAATTCTAATTTTAAATTATAATGTGTGTGTGTGTGTGTGTGCGCGCGCGCCTTATTGTGTGTATATGTAAAATGCTACATCCATTTGTGGATCTTAACACATACAAGCATAACATGTATAAATAACAATTTATAAACTTTAATTTCCATTAAATCTGCATTATGAACAAAAAGAAAAGAAATAAAATAAAAAAAGGAAGCAGAAAAGGAGTATATAGAAACAGTGAGTAGGCATCTTTTTCCATATACTAGTTTTGTGGTTAGAGGATTAAAATAATTTTATTAAAGTTTTAAGATACATTTTTATGTTTTTTTTTTAAATAGCAATAACATTGTTATAGCAAGTCTTTATTATGTATTTGGTATGAGATTATTTTTGCGCATTAACGTAAATATTAGAAAATTGCTATGCATGTGACAAATCTATTCTATATACAGAAAATTTTGCAGAGTTGGAAAGTTTACTTTTATTACCAACTCCAAACTAGTCAGCTGTAACGAAATTCTTGTGAAAACATTTATTGTTTCATAGTGCAGCTATGTACTAAGAGAGTTGGAAGAAAATGCAACAATTTCACATTATAAAGCCTATTAACTTAAAACAATTATTTTAAAATTGAAATAAATATCTAATAAAATCTGTTATTAAAATTGCTCCCTCCATTGTAAAACTGACCTTAGTTCTCCTGTTCTTGAAATTGAGAGTTACATCAAATGTATTTTCTAAATGATAAGTTTAGGATTCATTGGGTATTAAAAAGCTATGGGGAATATTAATTCCTTGACAAAAAATTTGGAGTTTAAAAAGGATTGTTTTTATAATTATGAACATATTTGTATCCTATGAGCATTTTTAAGATTCACAGAAATGAAGTTTAACAGAAAGAGACAAGTAAAAGTTAGCAATAAGTCAAAGGAAAATGAAGAGAACAGTTTTAGAAATAAGCTTGAGGGACCATATATGACACAAAAAAGTATGGAAAAGAACAGGTATCCAAAAACAAAGAGACTGCAAGAAGTCTTAAGTGGAGCTGGGTAGGACATGTGGTATGATGAGATTTCAACAGATGAACTCATATACTGGGACTCTAGGAACGGACATATAAATATGGGATGTGAACATACAAGATGAATAGAAAAATTTAAGATTGTCAGATGCTGATGATCTACTAGGTAAAGACAAAGGAAGAATTGAAGAAACTTATTAAAAAGTAAATAATAATTTAATAAAACTGATCTTCCCTGGAGTGACTAACAGGTGTGCTAAAATTTAGCCACCTTTCTTTACCAAAAGAGCCCTTTGCCATAAGAGATGTTCTCAGCTATCTTAAATCTTAAGAAACTTAGCATTAAGCCCAAGCAACCCCATTTCATCTGCTTATTATAAAATACTGCATATATTTTATTTCATCCCTCAACATAAAGCATGCAACATTCATCATGTGTATACATGTATCCAGTATTTTTCTTTCTTTCTTTTCTTTTTTTTTTAAGCTGTTATTTGTTTCTCAATTAAATGTACTTACGAAGCTGTTGACAATGGAGTTTTATATATATATATAAACAATGTAATACAGTTTTTTTCACACTAACTCCATTCACTTACATAAAAATCTGAACTTATGTTTCGGGAGTGATCCCTCCCATCTTCAGCCTGTAGATAAACTGTTGTTATAGGTGGCAGTTGGGTCTCTTGATGTTCTTGTGGCATCATCTGTTGGTTCTATTAGGAATTTGCTGAGTTCATCCATTGGAGGGAAATCGAAATTCATCAAATTATCTTTATTTTTTGTAATGAAAATGTTTTCCCCAAGTGGAAAGTTCTATTGCGTTATGAAGTTGTTTCAGTAGTTTTATCTCTGGTTTAATTTCATGATTTTTATTCCAAAAGTGCGCTGCTATTGCTAATTCATCAATTTGTTTTAAGCAAATATTTCTAAAGTGTTCTTTTTTCCGGATTCCCAAATTCCTCTTCGTTTTTCCAATGTATTTTTTACGGACTTACGGACATTTGCATCGAACAAAATTACTTCATTTTCAATAAAAAATATTACCAACAAGTCTCAGGACTAGCTATGGGAAACCCGTTATCTCCATTTCTAGCAGATTTTTTTATGAGTTTGTTTGAAATGTATATCACCAAAGCCTTCCTTCTAATCTTCAAAACACGTATAGGTATGTGGATGACATATTTGCAATAATTCGGAAAAAAACATACAACAGATGCACTAAAACTTCTGAATTTGCAGCACAAATCTATAAATTTCACCATAGAGGAAGAAAGAAGTGGATATCTCCCCTTCCTAGATGTAAAAATCATAAGAAATGAAAACTATCTTACATTTGGAATTCATAGAAAGGATACTCACACAGGAAATTACATAAAAAATGACAGTTTTAACCCCATTCCACATAAATATGCAGTGTTTTATAGTTTAGCACATAGATTAGTTAACATCCCACTCACAGAAACAGAGTACAAATTGGAATACCAACAAATCATAAAGATAGCAGAAACTAATGGATACAACAAAGACACAGTAATAAAAATCATCAATAAAACCAAAAAACAAAAAACAATAAGAGATGTTTCCACACTTAAAAGTGTAAAAGAAAGGTACAAATTCAAAAGTTTCACATACCACCCAATTTACCACAATAAGTTCAAAAAAATATTCAAAGAACAAGGAATTATGTTAGCCCCAAAGAACAATTTTAATATAAAGGACTTATTAGGTTGCAAAGTAAAGGACTACATGCCAGCAGAACAAAAGTCAGGTATTTACGAAATAAAATGTGCAGAGTGCGATAAAAAATACATTGGAAAAACGAAGAGGAATTTGGGAATCTGGAAAAAAGAACACTTTAGAAATATTTGCTTAAAACAAAGTGATAAATCAGCAATAGCAGCGCACTTTTGGAATAAAAATCATGAAATTAAACCAGAGATAAAACTACTTAAACAACTTCATAGCGCAATAGAACTTTCCACTTGGGAAAACATTTTCATTACAAAAAATAAGGATAATTTGATGAATTTCGATTTCCCTCCAATGGATGAACTCAGCAAATTCCTAATAGAACCAACAGATGATGCCACAAGAACATCAAGAGACCCAACTGCCACGTATAACAACAGTTTATCTACAGGCTGAAGATGGGAGGGATCACTCCCGAAACATATGTCCAGATTTTTATGTAAGTGAATGGAGTTAGTGTGAAAAAAACTGTATTACATTGTTTATGTTATTTGTTTGTTGTTTCTATATATTTTCACATAATGAGTTGGTGCTATTATGTGGTCCATTTTCTGATGCCATGAGTATACTTCAGTTCCATTCAATTTGATTTCGTTAGACAGTAGCAGCAGAAGGCATTTCATTTTGCTTTGATTCTGCTAAGTGGGAGCAAGCCTGTAGAATTTGTAGGCTTGAAAGAGTTGATAGAGAACTGTGTTCTGCATCCTCAAGGATAAGTCTACCAACTTGAGAACTCGATTGGAGCTTGGCTGAAATTACTCTCAATTTATCTCACTGCACTACATTCATGGTCAGTAAATGGAGCTCAGTGTTGTTTTGTCTGAAGGGACTGCATTGTTGATTGATGGAGATACTCTTGTATGTTGTTTCTCTTCTTTGCATGTAGCAGTCACTCTGTGCTATACAGAGTTTAATCCTGGTTGTTTATAGCGTCTAACTCAGGCTTTATTGGTTTGTTTCACTTCTTTCTTATGATTTAAGTTGTGTTTTATGTTTAAATATCTCGACAGCTTCTTGTTTGAAACTGGCATAGCAAGGTATTTGTTGATAGCACCTTAGTATCATCATAGGCAATGTCATCGCTGGCAATGACTGATTTTTCCATTTGTCCTATGCTGCATGTTTTTCTCAAACCTGGTACTCAAGCTGTTGCTTGTTGGTCCGTATCATAGCTGCAGGGAACCCTGTAGACACCTGCTGTCAAATGTGGAGATTGGTTAACTTCAAAAAATCAGGGAATATTTTATTTTTGTGGCTGATCTATAAACAGTTTTAATGCCTAAAGTTTCCAATAATCTGTCAGTTTTTATCCATGACCCATTGATGTATGAAAGGATGATCTTGATTACCAGTGTTTTTTTAATTGAATCCTGAGGATTTGGGTGTCTAGGATGCTTCACTGAATTTATCTGTGACTATAAAAGCAATTCTAGCTGAACTCTGTCAAGTTGTGAAGTTAAGATTTAATATGACCATACCTTGAGAATGTCAAGCTCAGCTCTCAGTGAAATGTTAGTTCCTTCAAACCTCCAAATTGGACTATGGCCTACATGCCTGGATATTATGCACTTTATAGAGTATAATGAAAGCTTTAGCAATTGCATTCAAACAAAATGTTATGCAAAATGGAATGCAATGTGTCCAGCAATTTTAACATCTCTGTCACTCTTACCACCCAACTGCTGATGCTACCAGCACCACTACCATCTCGGCCACCAACACTTTTTCAGAGATTAGGCCAAAGACTGGTTCTGCATTCTCACAATAACATTATTACCAGACTCTATGGAATCGTGGCCAGCATTATGCATGGTTACTACTTATTAAACATAACTACACAAAATAAAGAGAGCAGGCAAAAACATTAAAATCTCTAATTCATACAGACCATTGTATGATTGAGTAAAACTACACACTCTCATTGGCTCCACTTGTTTAAATGTAGAAATGTTGGCATGTCACCTAACTGTTGACTACTGAATAATTGGTTATGTTTTGGGGATGTATATTCTGCTCTGTGGAGGTGTGATGAACTTCAAAGTTTATGTTTTTATCCCCAGAAGTGTCAAAGTTTATTAACCTGTCTCTGTGTTTATATATGTAGATTTTCTTCCTTGTTGTGAATTCTATAGGTCCTTGTATTAATTTTAATAATTTTGCTTTATTCACTATTTTGTGGTTTTCTGTCCAGAAATCAGCGGTAGCTGTAGCATCTTATTTCTGGACAGAAAACCACGATATAGTGAAAAAAGCAAAATTATTAAAATCACTATGAGGACCTACGGAGGTAGCATATGGGAGAAAATCTACATTAATAAATACAGAGATCAATGAACTTTAACTCTTCCAGGAATGAAAACATAAACTTTAAGTTCATCCATTTCCACCAGAGCAGAATATACATTCTCAAAGCATAACAAATTATCCAGCAGTCAAGGTTAGCTGAGGATGCAGATAATGGTGTGCGAAACATGTTCTAAATTTAAACAAGTGGAGCCAATAAGAGTGTGTAGTTCTACTCAATCTTACAATGATCTTAATTATATAATTGGCTTCACTATACAAGTTCCAATTAGCACTTCAAATTAAAATCTGTTCTTTCATCATGAGACTCTTAACATCCTATTACAATGGACATGATCATATAGCAAACAGAATAATGTAATTTTAGCTAGTCTACAGTTATCCAAAGACAGTTTTAGGACATGTGCTTTAATCATTTGCACTGTAACTGTAGTTTTCATCTTCTCTTCAATAGTGTACAGCCACCTCTTGTGTGTACAGGTGCATCCTTCAACCCCATCCCCAACAGCTATGCAGCCTTCACCATTTCCTCAATAATATAGATTTCCTACCTCTTTTGTGTGCAGGTGTTTGTCCTTCAAATCCCCTCACCCATAGATTTGTAAAAACAAAAAATTTGTGAAAATCTTAACCGTACTGCAGTGAGTGAGCAAAACACCCAAAGTTTTCAGCTGTGATTTATCCATGTACAGTCATTGCTTGCAGTGTTGAAGTGTGGAGCATTTGTAGCTTAACATTATGGAAAAAAGTAGAAGTTCTAAAAGAAGTGGAAAAAAGGTGTGAGGAAAAAACATAATCTTGCCAAAGGCTATGGAATAATACCAAGCACATTATATTTTGCTTTTTCAAATGTTGGATAATTCAGTCTTTGTTTCATATCCCCTTGGTAATCATATTCAAATTAAGGAGTTCATTGTATCACCACCACCACCAACACACCCACCCTCACTATTATGATAGATGCATGACAAATATAGATTAGCATTATTTTCACCTTTATAAAATAGTAATTTTGAGCAAAAAATTCAAAAATGGCTGATTTGGTATCATGGTATGGCAGTTCTTTGTTTTAAACAAATCATATGTTGCCATATAAAAAGAGCAATGTGGTAACCATTTGGATATATGTGACAGTATATCCAAAATACTTTTGCATTCATTAAAAGGAGTAGTTCAATACTTTAACTGCAACTTTGAATTTTGTTCATTTTTAAGGGCTAGATGCAGTGATAGAGCATGAAATTTTCATTTGGAGGGAGAGCACTCACTCATGCATGTACATATGTGTGCACACAAACCCGAAAGAGAGAAAAAGCATTTTCTGCCATATTACCACTTCTGGTTCAACTTAAATACTCATTAGACAAAATACTACTGCTAATTCCCATAATTAGTGATTTGTATTTAAAGTGCATCCTTTTCTCCTTCAAAGAGGCACATTTACTGATGACAGCTTTATTGAATGCCCCATATTGTTGATGAAGCTCTTTGGACAGCATAGCTAATGCAGTTAATGTTTCTATAACATGGGGCTACAGAGAAATGTTTTTACCCTCTTGCGAGTAGAAAAGCATATTTCTGCTTCTGAAGTTATTGGTGTAGTTGTGAGCACTTTTAATAGCCTACCAGTTTCATTGAATGTTGTTTGAAAAGCACGTTAATCAAGAACTGAACTAAAGACACGGCTCCAAGAATGAATAAAAACATCTTCTCTCATATAGAGAAGCTCTAAGTCAGTTCTCCAAAAACAAATATGCTTTCACATACTTTAAATGAGTATGAGGAAATTTCTTTTCTTATGTTTCAATATGTTCGCAATAAATAAATGTGCTGCTTGAAAGTGACCTCTGGACTTGAATTTCTCTCACTTAAGATGATAAGTGTATCGCAAATTTCTTTGGCAGCAATATTATTGGGTTGCTGATGCATTTGTTCTGTTCTTTCCACAGCTTATCAATTTTAGTATCTCTAATCTTCTGTATCGAGTTTCAAAGTCTTCAATATATTTTTAAGCATATGCAGGCTCTGCATTGTATTTCTGTAGCTGGTTGCACAAGATATATAGAAAACAATGGGAGCCAAAATGCAAATGCAGTTGATTCCTAATAATTTTTTGTGCAGATAGTTTACAGTTCATCTTCTCTCTCTTTTTAAAACATTTTTTAATTTATTTTTATATACATATAAAATATTTCACCTGTGCTTGATTGATCAATTCCTTTCTCCAAATTTTTGCACATAATATATCTTTCTGCCCTACTGAAGCTATCCCCTCAAATTTTTGCATGTAATGCATTGAAACCAAGTGACTGTGCTGCCTCCCATTGTGAGCAGTGACTGGTAGTGCTAATCACATAGTTAAGGTAATACGATTATCAATATGCTTTTATTGTATATGGAAAATGGTGATCACTTTTCATTTATAGACATTATTTTCTTACAAAATCTGTGTACTAAAATCAGGAAAAATTAATTGTCTTCAAGGACAGAAACAAAGCTGGCTGATTTTTTCCATTAAAGTGAATTATAATTTTTAAAATTTGTATCACAGTAGCCAAATGTATTGTAGTGTTTCAAATATATTCATTTTAAAGTATATTTTATTTCTCCAATCTGTCAGAGTACTTTTTCTGAACTTTAGGTAAAAGAACCAAAATTTTGCAGGTAATTTGTGGATGTTTCTACATTAATTATCACAAATTATTGGTAGTTGACTGTAGTTGAATGATTAAAGATCATTTAAGACATAAGCCCCTAGCTTGAACTGTCAATCTACTTACTCGGAATGTAATCTCTGCCCTTTCAAGGCATTCAATTAAGCTGTTTAGATTTTCATATACTACAACTTGCACAGTTCTAGATTTCAAATTCCATCTTGAGTGCCCAAGATTCCAAGATTGAATTCCAGCAAATACCCCCCCCCCCCCTCCCATTTTAGAGCAGATTCATCTCCAAACAGGGAAAGAAGAAAATCTTACTACTTACATCACACTCCCAAATTTATTTATTCTAATTATCAGCCTTCACACACTGAACTTTTGTACAACAGTTTTAGCATTACATTTTCTAGCACAGGAACAGACCTCCCTCAAGCTTTGATTTCCACTTTAGTTTCTAATGTCAGCGAGAAAAAACCATGCTGTTTTTCAACATTGCTCCTTGGACTGACAAAACAAACAGTTTCCAGGAGTAACATCTCCATTGGGAAGTGCAATTTTCAGATTGGAAAACAAATTCAAATTCAAGGCATTTTTGTTGACAAGAAATGGAGACCAAAAAATGGTTTTTAACAGAGGAGAAGCTTGATGAAGTAAGACATTGATTAGAAACTTTCTTCAAAAATATTTATAATGATTAGACTAGCAAGTTGGTATATCTGTTGGCAGTGCATTTAAAGTCACTCAGCTGCTGCATCTTCATCCATATAAAATTACTGCATAAACTGAAATAAACCCTTGAACTATGAAAAAAGATTGAGGTTTATCATAAATATGTAGGACTTCTTGACCCTACTCTTAACATTTTTCACAGATGAAGCCAATTTCAATCTCTCAGGATATGTGAACTAACAAAACAATAGGTAGTGGACTAGTGTCAATCCTGGTCAAGTAATCAAACTTCTACTTTTGATCGAAAGATAAATAAATATTACTGCAAGCTACATCAATGGTTCCATATTTTATTAACATACTCTTAATACACACTGGTACTTAAATGAGAATAGATTGCATTAATGATGTTGGGATGTCACCTTGGCACTTGAACCACAAGGCCCCTTAGTTCAATCCTAACTTTGTAGCTTTGGTGAGCTCTAGATTCTTTCCTACAAGCTTAAGAATTACATCTTCTAAAGAACTATATCCTAAGAGAGATGTTTTTTTTTTTCTTTTCTTTTTTTCCCTTCTTCCCTTCTTCTTCCTACCAGATTGTTTACATTAGATAGCATGTAGGATTTCCATTATAGAGTCCCACTGTCCATAGGAATTCCAGTCATTATTCTGATAGCTTTCCTAGTTTTCTTCCTACCCCTACTCTGTAGGTCTTTAGGCAGGATGCATAAGGTATTTTATTTAGAACTTTAATCCAGTTCTTGATCAGGAAAGTTTTCCATCTTATCTGACGTTCTTTCTTAATCCATTGATATATTGCAGTTCTAGCAGTTTTCTTGCTAATGCCACAGAAAAATTCTATTCCTATAAAGTTCCTTCTTTAGGCAGTTTTTCAACTGCTGCATTACTTTCTGTGCCCTGATGTCCAGGCATCAACTAATTTCTAATTGTTTGGAAAGATTAATGAGAATTTTACATTCTCATACAAGTTTAGATATTTAAGTGCTCTAAGTGTAGCTTGACTGTCCTCTCTCTTACTTTTTGTTTTCACCAAAGTTAAGACAGATCAAAAGTGCAATTACTTCTCCATAAAAAAATGTAACAAATTTCCCAAATCTTATGAAGTTTTTTGCTTTTGGAGATAATCCATAAACTTCAGCTCCTAAAGAGTTTCCTACTCCACATAAATGATACTGAATCCATTTTTTACTAATTTGGCACTTACAGAAGCATATGGGTATGAAAGTGAGTTCACACATAGATAGAGAAACTCTTCTAGCATTGCATGGCATGTATGATGGGGAGGCTATAATTATTGGTTTGGGTTTGTGGCCCTCTAAATACCTAAATTTAAATTGGTGTGATTTCTATTTGTGAGAAAACAATTCAATATGATAGTGAATATAACATTAATTACTATTTACTACTAATAAATAATGAATTCCAACCAAACAACATGATTTCCCTTGGCAAGTGGCAAGGCCATTACGTATTATTTCTTGTCAGCAAAATCAATTTCCATTCTGTAGTGTATAAATAGTTAGAAAAAGAATTCAGGATGAATGAGTCACAATGTGTTATATCTTGAATAAGTTGATAATGTGCACTTTAGAAAGTTCTGATTAAACATTTTGTTAAGAGAAAGTATTCAGGACAATGCCTTGTTCCATCCAGGCTTGCTACTACTTTTTAACATAACACTAAATAAAGCCATAACATGACACCTTTAACAGTGGTACATTTGTATCAGTGCATAATTTACTTGCTTCTTTAACAGTAGTGATGCATAGGCTAAATAAAACCACTGTCTGCTGTTAAGGTTGTGAGTTAATTCCTGACTGATTATGCACTGTATCTGTTCTAAAGTTTCCTGCTTTTCCATAGAATGCTCTTTTAAATTAGTTATGCAATTGCAATTTAACTTTGATCCAAAGGCTGCAACTTATTGTTTTTATATATAACATATTCTGCATACCATTTCACCAAAGCATTCTTGTTTATATGACTTAAGAGAACTTTGATAAAATCATTGCAATTGAAAGTGCCTAATTAAAGGGATTACAATCTAAAACCATGAAAATTTAAAATACTCATAAGTATGTGAATAAGAATTCAGTTTGGGGAATATTGCTGACAGCAAAGTAAAGATATAAGCTTATTTTGACATTTTTCATTCTTAAATATTTTCTTGCTGTTATCTTTATAACAACAAAAAATACAATTGTCATGCAATATGAGACTTTCAGTACTTACATAACTCATAATTATTTCTAAAATTTTTAAATTTAGAAAATGTTGACTTGTTTGGAGTTGGTTGTAAGTAAGCTCCTGAGTTGCTTTGTGTTGTGCATTGAATGCAGGGTGGAGGTGTGAGAGTGACAAAGCCGCATGGTGCAGGTCACAAGGAATATAACCTGCTGACGGAGACGGGCAGCCAGTTAAGTAACAAACAAATGCTTTGTTGCAGTTTTGCAGTTCACGGTGTGCGATGTTGGTTCAGGCTTATTGTGATTTGCTCTTTTTAAAGAGGTGTATCAAAGGTGTATAAATGGTGTTCTGGAAATTTTAAATAAATTATAATTTCTACTCATACTTCTCATGAGAACAAAGAAATGGATGAAAATTTAATTAGTATCAAAATCATTATCATATAATGATATATTAATATCAACTTCTTATCCATGACCCCTTCCCCAACATTATTTTCTTATCTTTGGAAAGTAGTATTTTGAAAATAATCTGTTTTAAGGTAGCATGATGAGCTGACAAAAGGAAAATAGTATTCCTATGTTTTGTAAAACTGAATATAGTAATCATGATTTGGTTAAGAGAGAAAGAAATAAAGAAAACACCATGATTTACCTTTTTTTTTTTTTTCCTTTTAATGGCATGATTGCAGTTTAACTGTCCTTTTCTGTGAATGGTTTGATGTTGCCTCCTCATGTTGTGTCTCTATTCCCTTTCTTTTGATTGCTACTGAGTAATGTTTATTGAAAAATGTTTTGTCTGAGGAAGGGGTATGAATTTCCAGAATGCCAAGGAAAGATAAACAAATGCATAATTTGTTATGTTAACACAACTTAACGTTGTGCTGCCAGCTATATAACCATTAGAGAAATTGCACTAATAATCACATACCAGTTTTACGTGCTTTTGTTGCACTTGATGCACACACTTGGTTCTTTCTTCTTGCAGCTTCTTAAATCATAATATTTCACTTGTAACAAATGCAGTAAGCACTTTGGATGTATTTAAAAGAATGTTTATCATAGGATTTTTACATAGATTTTGCACAGAATTAATGCACAAAGAAGGATGGAATGGATTTGCATCACAACTGGTGGTACAATGATACACAGTTATTAGTATTATAGTTTCATGTAATTCACATGTGCAGCACAGTACTGGTGTATACTGGGAAGCTTGATTCAAGTTTATTGGATACCAAAATGGGCCATACTTAATGTATTAATCTTTAACTTGTATTCAATTTGAAGAAAATCTTATATGAATGGTTTTGCTTAATGATTTGCATCTGCAGCTTCATTTATGCTCAAGAAAACTATCATGAAAGATTTGGAGTTTTAAATTTTTTTTTTCATATTCTGAAATGTTGTCTTGGTTGCACTTCATTCATACATTCGTTTATATTTGAAATATTTAAGATTCCAGGTTCTGCATCATTTCACTGAAGAAGCAGAAGTTTAATAATGTTGCTGGATATCTTTTGCCATTATTGTCCACTGTAGAAACTCAGTGGAATCTGAACCTAGTGAGGATATTTTCCAATATATCCCCTTCTTAGCATTTCAAAGAACATAACTGAAAGGATTGCATCATCAGTTGACATGCATGCTTTCATACATTATACTACATTAAAATATTAATAAATCTCACACCCATCTATATGAGGTCTCATGCTTTTATACATAGCAGATCTGTATTTGAGTCTGCAGCTAAATAAAGCTGTTTTTTTTTAATTTTTCCTAAAGATTATTTCTGGGCATGGAAGAGGACTATAGGCTCTTCAATTTCATTAGTCCTATGGTCATATGCAGAGCAGAAAATTAATTTTATTTATTATTGTTAAATTGTCCAAAAAGTAGTTCAGCTTTACAGAATGACCAAGATGCCAAGAAATCTTTTTAAAAAGAGAATTGGACACCTTAATAGTTATCACAATTATGTGCAAGAATTGCATGCAAGTGTAAAGAGGAATCATGTTTTGAAATTAATTTTTCTTTACATTAGAAACCATGGAAGATGATTCATCATAAGACCTAAAATAAGAGCAAAGCATTTAAAAAATAATTTTGGAATTAGTGAGGAACATGTTAACCATTGCAAGTTTATTGTCTGGTCAGCATTAAATTTTTAAACGTAAGTAATAAAAATTGCAAAATTGCAGTTTTAGGTATTTAATCACCTTTCAATTGACAGAGTGGTAAGTGTATATATTTATATGCAAAGATGATCATTCATAAAGTAACACCATATTTTAAAACAGAAACTTAAAGTTTTTTTATTTTATTATTTGGAAACATATAAAAGCATTACAATCCTAACCTAAGTTTCTAAGTGAAACAGTGAAGAACATATGTAACATTTCTAAGACATGAATACACCAAGTGCTTGAATTATCATAATCAAGAGATAATTGTATCCTCTGCAGATGGTTATCATGTAAGCTATATTATAACTGTTCAGTGGCCGAGAGAAAAACATTGACATGGGTGACAGAGGTTGCCAAGGCACAGACTCATGATTGCCAGGTCTGTGGTTTGATTACTAACAGGATCTTCTTCTATGACAGTTTTTTTCCAGATTTTTTTCAGTCTATCAATGGCAAATGCTAGGGAGGTATCCGAAACTTAGGTCTGGAACACTTTCATCCTCCAAAACAAATCTTTTCTCAATTTATCATTTCATCTCAAGTATCATCAGTGTCCACATATGATGCTTCATTAGTGAAAAGTATGTTGAGCACTATTAAAAAAATCTGGTTCAATTACTTCATTATTCTGTCTCTATTCTGTAGGTTAATGTTGTAGGTTTGTCAACTGTTTTAGTTGTTAGTTTGCCCAACAAGAACCAAATAGTAATGTTTGGTATTTCATAAATTATTGAAAACTCTCTTAAGGTAGCTAATGGAGACTTTAAACCCAACATAGTCATATTAGCTCTTTTGTTTCCATAAACAAATGCTTTCTTTCTTGTGCAGCAACCAAAATGAGTATTTTATCCAATCATATTCTGTGCTATCTAGTGACTTAAATTGGGAATTATAGTATTACCCCATTCTAAGTTAATTTAACAATCATATTGCATGGGATTCTCTTAAGTAAACTGTTGTGGAGAATGGTTACTAAATTGTCCATAAATAGAACCTATGCTGTCATTATTACAGGTTTTGAATGGCTGTGGAAGAACCAAGTGTGCAAATAACTATAGAGGTAGCCAGGAGACATAGGAATGTAACAGATATTATGTGTAAACCCATCTTCCTCTATCCCAAACATTTGCTTTTTGTAGCATACAATACATACAAGTAGATTCAGTGCATCAACATTTGTTGCATTTCAGATGAGTTAGTATGAAGAAAATTAACCTAATTAGAAATATTTTCCTGGTTAGGCAGCTACCTTACATAGTATAGATGTAACACTTCTCTATTTCTTTTTGTATTGGTGGAATGCTCTTACTACTTCTGCCATATTAGTTAATGTAATGTACCTATATGTTTAGGTGTAAAGTGATCTGTGATGTCTTGTCAGTTGTTACAATTGTGATGTCTTATTCCTTTTTAACCTTTTTCATCTATTGTATGCGTCTTTTTACAAGTAAATATGTTTTCCTTTATAGGTTTGGATTTAAAGAGGACACTCATCTGCATATTAAGAATTACCAGATGATCTTCAGAACTCTTTTGATTTTTTATTTTAATACTGTTTCATTTTATTTTTCCTCTAGCCTCAAAGTTGAAATGTGGCATGACACTTTAGTTGTATTGCAGGTTAATTTTACTTTTTTTAAATTCTCTACAGGGTGTGCCTAAATGGACAAGCTTCCTTGAAGGGGTTGTTAACTGGTTGCCAATAATTAGAAGAAGCTCTTCAAATTTTCCAATTGTTCCTTGGTTTACATTTGTTGACATGGTACATACAAATGTGAATCCTTTAGCAGGAGAAGAACACATGAAAGAGCTTGTACAGCAGCTTCAACTTATGGGAGAGGTATGACATTTTTTATAGAAAGAGAATATTTTACTACTATCTCTATAATTTTAAGCATTCATCTATTAAAAAGTGTACTTTTTTAAGACCAAACTTAAATTACTGTAATATTTGTCTCAGTTGAGCAATAATGAATAGTAGTGGAATGAGAACCCCAGGAATAATATGTATATTCTTAGTGAAAAATGATTATGTATGCTTTATGTTTTCTGCTTATAACATATACATATGAACTGTGATATAAATTAAGTACATTCAATTGTACTGTATACAGATATATAATAAATTGAAAGTTCAGATTTTGAACAACAACATTGTATAGGGTAGTTTTCTAGCTAAATGGTTGGGTTACTTATCTTCCACCAAAATGGTCTCAACTCACTTCCGTCGGTCCTGGTGGTGTAGTGGTTACCATACTTGCCTCCTAAACCCAAGATCACGGGTTCGATCCCGGCCAGGACCGATGGATTTTTCCAGGCATAAAAATCATAAGTATGGCTTCCTTCGGAAGAGAAGTAAAGCCGTAGGTCCCGTGTCATACATTTACAGCACAATAAAGAACCTCAAGCCTGAAAAAAGAGGCCTCTGAGCAAAATTTATCGGCCATTTCACGCCCTGATTTGAATGGGACGCTGATGACCTGAGATGTTAAAGAGCGTCCGTAAATAAATCTAATAAAAAAAAGCTCACTTCCAATGACCAAATGTGGAATTTTGGCATCAAAGTAAGAGTGTGGGCAGGATCAATTCAGGGGCAATGCCACTTAATCTGCCAACTAATCATTGGCACTCTGCCTCATTCCCATTATCTTTATCATGCAACTTTAAATGTGGTCTATACAATTAATCTTTATCAATGAAATACAAAATTAGTCAGTCAAACATATTGATTAGGCATTCATCATTACCATCCTCAAATATTGTACAATACTATTTATATTTATTCAAAAGATAATGTTCTCTCCATTATGTCAGTTTCCTCACTCTGGTGCATGAGTCCAATTTGGCTTTGATGTATCAACAATTGGAAGAAAATAAGAAAATATTGGGAACAGAATATTCTTTAAATTCTAATTCTTATTATTATCTGGGGCTTCACTCAAAAGTGAAACTCAGTTCTGGGTGCATGATGAGTTAGAATCGTTTACCTTGTTTCTGCTTACAAATTATTTCTTTTATTCTTTTCTTGGTAGTGCTAAGATTCATCATAAGCAATCTCTCATAATTGCTTTCATTATTAGTATAAAGATCATCTCAGAAATTGGAGTTAAGTAACAAAACAAAACTAGTATGAAACGTTACTGGAACCCACAACACATGTGAAGAATGTAGGCATTATTTTTAATAATACTTATGGTGCACACTGACCACCTCCTTGGTCTAGTGGTTAGCATAGCTGACTGCTGGCCAAGAGGCCTGGGTTCAATTCCTGGTATCTACTTAGGAATTTTTCTAAGTTAGGAAGGTCTGGAACGTGGTTCACCCAGCCTGGTGAGGACAATTGGGAAGCTGCCTGATGGAGAGGTGATGTTCTTCAATCACAAAAGCTGGCAGCTTACTGGCATGCTGGTCACATGCTCCCCTGCAATACTGCTCTGTATCAATGTCATAAGATGGAGGTACAGGAAACAGAAGTCACCATGGCAGGCCATGGTTCACCCCAGGCTTTAGCACCAAATAAGAAGTATATTGCACAATGATGTTTCATTTTTATGCATGATTATGTTCTTATCAATGCAAAAATAAAGTGAAGAAAAAAATTAGGTTTTGCAGATTTTGCTAGTACCTCTTTATGTATAATTTTCAAATCCATTTAATTCAGTTGGAAAATCAAATGAGCAGAGATGTTTTTCCCCATAATGCTGGGGAAAACACATGTTTCTATCTCAGTAGCTAACAATGGGACAGGCAAAGCATATTTTTTATTTTCTGCAATTTATGATAGCCCTATTTATTGCAAAGTTTCAGAATATTGTAGTTATAGGCTTCTGTAAATTCTAGTCTACTAAGGTTTTTACTTATTTAAAAATACATTTTTTAAAATATATATTATAGATCGTGTACTTGAAGTCCCAGTATCAAGATCTTGTTTGCCTGATGCCTCGTTGGCTGTGCAGCAATGTAATTGGTCACCTCTTATCATTGGATTTTGTGGCACAAGCAAGAGTGACTGGGTGTTACACTGTGGAAGATTTTCAGGTAGCATTTTCAGAGTGTGATGCTCTGGATGTATTGCAGGTTTTGGAAGCTTTGCAGCTCTGCACTCAAGTAAGTCATAGCTATGTCTTTTATTTGATAAAAGTCTTTAATTTGGTATTAATTTGAAAGCTGTAGAAATGTTTGAAAACATTTTAATAACTAGCATTTAAAGCTGAAAACTGTCTATACAAGGTAATTGAACAGGATTTTGAACACTCTTTTATATGGATATAATTTTTGTTATTTGTAGAGCTGAAAAACAATTATATTAGTGCTGTTATGTTAAATTTTCATTTCTGAAAGAAACTTATTAAAATATTTTTCTTAGCCCTAGATAAAGTCTCTTATGTGCACTACTTATACATGCAAGTGTAGCAGTCCAAATATGATGGTTGATTTAGGAGAATTTTATGGTGGAGTAATGACACTAATGATACATCTATATAAAATAAGACAGAAAATATTTGACAAACATATGACATTAAACAAAATAAGACTTTCATGTTCACACTAACTGTATGACATAATACTATTGTGAACATATTTAATATTTCTTGTAGGATATATTACCACTCCATTGTCTACAGTTTCATAAGTACAATTTAATCAAAACTGTCCATCTTAAAATTGTACTATATGGCACTGCTTCGGGCATTTGGCAGCATTATTATTCAATAAATATACAAAATATTGCATGAACTACTAAAATACTTGTAAGATGTATATCAGACTTATTCAACATTCAGTATTATATTTTTCCTAACAAGCTCCATTAATCTTTGTGCCTTTGGGTTTGATTAGTTTTTGGATGTATTTATGGTACATTTGGTGGAAATAGAAATCTTATTTTGCACTCATTCTGTATGAAACTTCAGTGCTTTGGTAGCTCATTTGAAATTCTAATAGTGTCTGTAATATTTTTCTACTCCATGCTCAAGTTCCAGAGATTAAATAGATGATATACAAGCTTCTGTTTTCTCTTTGTCCTCTTACATTTTTTGAGTTCAGTTGAAAATTTATATCATTTGTTTGTGCACAGTAATATTTTAATATTAGTAGCTGTCCATTTTTTCACAAGCCTGTTGATTCACCTAATTCTGCAGATTGTGAAGTTATGCAATCCCAGTGCTTTGCAGGCAATGCCACAAACACTGCCGCATTACACTGTCACTATTTCAGTGAATAATGCTGCTGTTCTCCTAGCATAAGGTTAACATGCTTGACTTTCATGCCAAAG
This sequence comes from Metallyticus violacea, assembly GCA_030762175.1. NCBI lineage: Eukaryota > Metazoa > Arthropoda > Insecta > Mantodea > Metallyticidae > Metallyticus > Metallyticus violacea. Next base: position 49,062,680 of record CM060841.1, read on the forward strand.
TTCTATAATTCAAATCCCAATGCCAGAAGGTACTTTTATTATTGATATTTTCAAAAATGCTCTAAATTAAGAAGTTTCCTGAATTGCACCTCATGTCAAAAGTGTATACTATTTTCAACATGCGTCTGTGCCCTTAAATAGGCCATCTACACTTACTCATAATTATTGCATAATAGTGCATTTTAACAGAGACTTTCTGGATAGACTGTTGTTACTTGATGAGTTTCAATAGCGGTTCCTGCAGAAGAGAAATGCATCTGTGCAATAGCAAAGTGACATCTGGTGGATGACAAGTGAGATTCAGAGATAGTTTATTCATAGACAGCCCTGTTCTGAACCAGACCACTATTGAGAATGTGAGCAACTATATCATCAGTCATGCTCATGTCAGTACTATGAAAATTTGCGAGATTTTCAACATCAGCCAGTTTTCCACTAGGAGGATACTTACAGCATAGAGCAAGGTTATAACCTATAACTTGCTACTTTTGTAGAAGCTGCATGAGCTGGATCATGGATGGCACATAAATTCAACAGGTGGCACCAGCACATGCATTCATTAAAGTGACAAGGTATTATGCACCCATCTTTTCCATGATCTTTAAATGTATCTTCTTCTAGGACATTTGTGATTCCAGACTTTTAAGGTCATCCAGTATTAGTCCAAATGTTTCTTGGAATTATTTCTATACCCTTTTATTTTTTATCATTAAGTTCATATATTATATAGGTATAGGTTCATTTCTAAAATGACATATTTTTCTGTACTTAAAACTTCCTCTTTTGTGCTTTTATTCTAGATTTTTATTTTTGATATATCTGCTGTAGTCAGTATATTAATTTGTCAATAAAACTGTTAAAAATTCATAAAAGTGCAGATCTTACATATATTTCATGAGTTTAGGGAGACACTACAACCATGTCTTAAATTTTATTTTGAGATTTTATTCTAGATTTTTGTTATTTTATTATTGTCCACATTTCATTCCAGTATATAAGAGTGTATATAGCTACAGTTTTATAAAATTGAGTTGTATTTCTTGTTTTATTTTTAAAGTTTTAATTATTTTTCTACAAATTCTTATAAATATATTAAATTCTTCTTCTATGTCTCAAACTAGAAACTGCATTTTGAAATACTTAGTGCTATAAAATTTTTATAACAATCCGGGTTACCAACTTTAGTTTAGTACACAATATAATGATTATCAATTTATTTAAGCAGATACAAATTACATATTTTATAATATATATATTTTAAAAATGTTCATGACTCCTGAAGGTTTCAAAATCAGGCCAAGGCGCAGTTAATGATATTACATAATAACTATTAAGATAATTCCTAAGGTTTATTCTATAAGTAACCATGTGGCAATGCTGCTACCATGTCAAACTGCAAGAAAATCAATAACAGCTGAACTGGATACTGCGCACACCAAAGTGCATACTACAGCTTCTTTCAGCTCAAGAAAATTACACTTTCAAACAGCAATTAATTTAGTAAATAAAAAAATGCAATAATAATAATAATCACACTTATATGTAATTTTATCTCACTAAAATATGGTTAAAACTACTAATTACTACTAATTACCGTATTTTTTTTAAAATGTTAATTACCATCACTGCAATATTCGAAGAATTAGCCAGATATTTACATAACATTTCTTCATGTTCCTTCTAATGAGAAATATGCTAAGTATTTACTTCAAACAAGAAATGTTTCAAATGACTGCAATAAATTTAATCTATAATTATGAATCTATTTATTAATATTAATAGCCATCTAAAAATAGTACATATAGCACATGTTAAAAGGGATTTTATTTTGTTTGTAGGTTTGCTCAACCCAGCCTTCTGCACTTGTTTTTTGCATTCTGCATCCTACTCACAAAATAAAATGTCATTTTTAACATCTGTATCATAAATAGCTGTTTATAAATCTGAGAAATGAAAATGTAGTGCATACGTTTTTCCACCATTTAAATATATTTTTAACATATCCTTAAGAATGCATTGTCTCATCAGAAAAGAAGAGCTACTTTTTTTTTTTAACAGTTGGAAATTAAATGTTACTATTTTGATGTTTGTAAAAGTAATGTTTAAGGTATTAATATGTTCTCCATGGATTTACTTGATTATGATCATATAACCTTTTTTCCTCAACTGCTTCTCTTAGAGAATGTCTTTAAATCTTATCTTGTCTATTGGAATATTTCAATGTAGTTAAACTTTAAGCATTGTACAATATTAATTTTCACAATTAAATAACTTATATGAATTTAAATTTATTGATTTGCTATGAAACATTACAAAATGGCAATCACCTAATTCTGGCCCAGGCCAACAATTTCTATTGTTACACAGACAACATGTAATTAAATCAGCCTTCATTTTAAACTAATTTACATTCACCTGTCACCGGCTCATCAATAGCAAATGACTTGCATGTTTCTTACTTTCTGATATTGTGTGTGTTTTTATTTATTTATTCATTTTGTTTACTTAATTTTCTCTAGTGTAAATTAGAGCAATATATTTAGATAGATAGCTCCAGTTCTATATTTACTTGTATAAGATTAGTGATACAGCTTTCTTCCTTTGTTTCAATTTTATCTCTTGATAGAAACTTTATTTTGTTTAAAAGAAATAGCATGCTAATAAAACGAATTTGAATTAAATTACTAAATTCAATTAAAATAAAACATTTAAAGTAGGTGCCTCAAAACATATACTTTAATGATAACTGTGCAGTGGTACATGCTTGGTGTATTACAGTGTGAGAACGATGATGAGTTGGAGTTTGAATTCCCATGCTACAATTTTGTGGAGACTTTAGATGGACTGTGGGATGCCTCTGATCCACGATATCATGATCCAGATAGTTGTTATGGTGGAGTAAGATTAAAATCTCCTCGAGATACATTTCACTTGATACACAGCATTTTCCCAAGAATACAGGTATTTTATTACTAATGGAAGATAAAGATAAGACCTTTTAGTTTTTTGTAACTATTTTATGCATCTTTAAAAAAACACTTAATCATATGTGAAGTAATTTGCATGTAAATCAACATGATGGCCAGGATGCTATAAACGAAAGTTCTTTATATAATTGATTATTGTTCTTAGATTTTGCATCAATGAATATTAGAGATAAAATGCCAGTTGAAAGGATAAAGGGTTTACATTGGACATTAAGCCATTTAAAACTTACAGATACTGAATAATACCCACTCTATCCTACACTAATGTAATCCAACTTGTATACTATAGCTCCATATACTTGCATAATAGTAGGACATGTTTTGGATGCGCTCACTCTCATCATTGGCTGTTGACTGAGTGATGATGCTGGCGAGTGCTTCCAATACATGTCCTAGTGTTATGTAAATGTATAGAGTTAATGTGAACAAGTTGATTACATTAGTGTAGGATATATTACCACTCCATTGACTAAAGCTTTGTAAGTACAATTTAATACCCACTTTGTTGAAATATGTGTATATTATGTAACATTTTTCTTTTTAAATAAGCAAAAATTGTTACTTGTGATTATGAGGAGAAAATCAAATATAAATCAAAATTATTTCATTGCTTGTGAGTAGTATTGAGTGAGATACTCCTTTGAGACATTTGTGGAGGTTTCGGGAGAAGGGGAGAAAACCAGTACATCTCAAAGCTTTTAGCATGAGAGAGCATAAAATCAGCCAAAATTTTGCACTGTTTTGGGATAGAATGTTGTCTAAGTCACAAGTGTAAGAATGGCATAAAAATTCAACAGAACAAGAAACTGTGGAAAATGAAAGTCACCAACATCAACCTTGGATGAGCATAATGAAACAAAATGATCTTAATTATATGATTAGCTTCACTGTACAAGTTCCAATTAACATTTTAAGTTAAAACATTTTTGTTGTTCAGGACCATATCAAGTGTGACCAACATTTGACAGTTTCTGAAATTGCTTGGATAAGTTTCTGAAATGTGGTTCCTTGAATTATCACTGAGGATCTAAAGGCTGCACATATAGGATTATGCTGGCGCTTTGGGTCAATATTAGGAACAAGGAAAAATGTTTCTGTAGTTAATCGTAACCTGCTATGAAACATAGGTACACCGATATACTTCTGAGTCAAAGCAAAGTGAGCATGAAGTGGAAGAAAAGAAAGGGCAGTCTGCTTCTATCAAAACAAAAAGTCAACTGTCAGCTTGTAAGGTTCTCTTAACAGTTTTTTTTAACTCCCAAGGTATTTTCATCGATTTTTTTTATGAACACCAAATAATCAATGCAGTTTATTACTTTCAGTTACTTACCTTATCAGCAAAAAAGACATCAACAACCAATTTGAGATATTCTTCTCCTCCAAGACAATGTCCATCTGCATTGACAAGGGAAAAACTCAAAGAAATCCACTGGACAGCATTGGAACATCTCCTCCCTACAGTCTAGACTTATTGCTGTGCAACTGCTGTTTGTTTCGACCATTAATAGAAGTATTAGGAGGTCGATGATTTGACAGCAATAAAAGTGTAGAAGCATTTGTGTACAACTGGCTGGAAACACAATCCCACTCTTTCTTTAATAACAGTGATTAAGAAGCTTCCTATCCATGGGAAAAATGTTTTTGTAAATCAGGAAATTATGTAGAAAAATGTGATATATGCCATTTTTATTTAATATGATTTCAATTAATTACCAAAAAATTCTGGTTTATTTTATACTCAACCTTGTATATAAATCTTTTTCATCCTCCATTGCCAAGAAAATAGTTGTATGTTATTTTAACAATAAAAATAACATTGACTTATTGTGTTATAAAGTTTTAGAGTGTAATATAACCAATTATTTTGAGGAAATCACTCAAATTTAACTAATTTTATTCCACTTCCATGTTTCAGAGGCTGTTGCCTTCATCTTCAGCAAGATTTTACTGTCTGCTTCCCAGCATGGTATTAAGATGTCGCTCTGTGGATTTTACAAACTTAGTGATGAGGTTACTATAGTTTGGGAGATCAAAATTAATCAAATTTTCCTTGTTTTTGTTTATGAATATATTTTCCCACACTGTTAATTCTATAGGTTTTTGAAAAGTTTTTAAGAGTTTTGGTTCCTTTTGGAATTCGTGGTCCTTTTGTCAGAAATAGTCTGCTATTGCTGATTTTTCCGTGTGAAAAATCAAATTACAAAATGAACCAAAACTCTTAAAAGCTTAAAAGCTTTTTTAAAACACCCATAGAATTAACAGTGTGGGAAAATATATTCATAAATAAAACAAGGAAAATTTGGTTAATTTTTGTCTCCCAAACAATAGTAACCTCATCACTAAGTTCGTACAATCCATAGAGTGATATCTTAATAGCACTCTGGGAAGCAGACAGTGGAACCATGCTGAAGATGAAGGCAACAGCCTTTGAAATGTGTTCAAGTAAGTGGAATGAAACTAGTGAAATTTAAGTGATTTCCTTAATTTTTTATATTATACTAGGGAGTGCTAAGTCAGCAGTGAAGCAGAGAGATTGTGTTTCTTGGGAGCTGCAGGAACAGTCGAAAAGTAACGTTCAAGGGTAGGTCCATAAGTTTCTGGCCTAACCATTTTCTAGGTATGATAAGGACAAAAACTATATTTCACTTTTTACTATAGTTACCCTTTATTGCAATACACTTCTCACATCTTTGAATTAACATTTTAATTCCCCCCTCCCCCCAAAAATAGTCAGAAGTTTGTCTGCAAAATGGGCATAAATAACAGCCATCACTTCTTCATCACACGTAATTTCCTTTCTTGAAGGTCCTTCTTGAGTTTTAAGAGGAAATAGTTATTGGGAGCTAGATCTGGACTGTAGGGTGGATTGTTGATCTCCTGAAGCTACATTTCTTCACAGCTTCCTTTGCAACAAGAGTTGTGTGCACAGGTATTGTTGTGAAGAAGGCGCACACCACCATACAACTTTCCTCGCCTTTTCTCTTTGATGGAAGCACATAATCTGTGCAGTAGGCCAGCATAATACTCCCCATTTACTGTGGTATTCCTCTCCTTGAAATCAATGAAGATTATTCCTTCACAGTCCCAAAAGATTGTGACCATGATTCTAGTTGACTGAGTGACCTTGGCATTTAAAGGCGGTGCTTCACCAGGTTTATGCCACTCCATTAATTCTCTTATGGACAAGGGATCATAATACAGAACCATAATTTCATTTCCTGTAACAATGGTTTGCAGAACTTCTCTCTTGTTGCTATGGCAGAGCTCCAAAAATGCCTGACAACAGATGACTCGTTGCTGCTTTTGGATTGAGGAAAGAAGTCAAGGCACCCATCTTGCACTAACCTTATTCATGTTTAAATGTTCATGAATAATTCAAAGGACTGTTGTTTTAGAAAGGCCCAACCTTTCTGCTATTTCTGTAACTTTGAGCTACTGGTCATCCATAATTTCTCCTTCCACAAGAGTGATGTTTTCAGGAGTGAGCACCTCCAAGGGCTGACCTGCATGTTCTTCATCTATAATGCTTTCTAGACCCATTCAGAAAAGTTTGGTCCATTCTTTTATGGCAGAGTATGAGGGGGGTGCTTCCCCATGTACACCATCCAATCGCTTTTTAATTTCATTTGGAGTAAGTCCTTCTGTTGTGAAGAAGTTAATAACAGCTCGATACTCCATTTTGAACATTTCAGCATCTTCTATACATAGCCTTTTTTATGCAACTATATCTGAACAACTGAATACTGTGGAACAGAAGTTAAAGCAGCAATTATTTACTTAACAGATAATGTATGACAGCAGATAAGGGTTTTTTGAAGGTGATAATCCTTATCGGCAAGGACCGTAAATTTATAGACCTACCCTCGTAAGTAACAATGGGAATCAACGTAGAGAGCTAATAGGTCTGTTCAGTGGTATGAAGTGAATCTATTTAAAAAAAAAATGCAGCATGGAGAGATGGGGAATATTTTTCTGTGGTGTATGTAATTGGTGTGCTACTAATCATTGGAAGGACTAGAAATCAATTCTGCATCTAATGGTGATTATGGAGCAGGTGGAGAAATCCGAAACATATTGCAGGGTATGGAAGAAAGGCTGGGGAATAACATGAATGAGGTGAGGAGAGAAATTAAAAATGAAATCAAAATTAAAATGCAAAACATGAAAAGAGAAGTCCAAATCATCAAAAGGAGAATAGAAACTTTGGATGAAAGATATCGGAAATTTAATTTGGCACTTCAGGTGTAGAAGAAAGAAGAGGAGTGCATCCCATTCAGGAACTGAAAGAGATTTTTGAAGGGAGGTTGGAGATGGTTCTGAACAGATGGGAAATTGTTGAAGCTTTTCAAGTTGGGAAGAATGGAGGAAGAAGGATGGTTAGATCTGTAAGCACATAAATTGTCTATGGGGCATTGAAAAGATTAAGAAATTAAAAGGGATGAATAATAGAGGTTTATCGGTGGAGCAGAGAATCATGAAGAAAGAACTAGTGCAACGGATGAAGAAAGCAAGATCGGAAGGTAAGTGCGCATACATACATAACTTATGGCTTTGTATCGACGATCGGCTACTTGATGAGTTTGTAAAGGATCTAAGAGACATTAGCAGGAGGAATGAAGAGGAAATGAGTAGGCAAATGAGAAGGACAGAAAATCCAAGGGTCAAGCGGAGCCATATCAACATGTTAGAGTGAATAGGAGTCCATGTGCAGATGAAGAGCAGGTTGACATCACAGACGAGGAGAATATTACTGGATAAGAGGGAGTCAGCCTCTGTTGCCCAGCTGGCGAGGGAAAGTAGGTCAAGAGCATAAGTGTGGAGTAAGACTGTACCAGCTGAGTCAAGGTCAAGCATCATATCCATTTCAAGAGGAAGTTTATTGCAAATTGGAGATATAGTGGAGCATAGTGTGTCTGGTGCTGGAGGGGGGGGGGGATATCGGGAGGCACTGCCTGTCAGTATCAGTCATCATCCCAATAGTGGGAGAATGCTCAGGAGCAAGAGCAAATTGGATTCATTTAGGTTCTGTTCTGGTTCACAATAGAGTGAGGGAGAAAGAGGGAAGGTTGTGAAATTTGACTTTCGGAACTGTGAAGCAATATGTAGAGGAATCAATGCAGGTTGTTTCAAGGGAATTCTGAATAAGGACCATTTGTTAGTGCTAGCTGAAACCTGGCCAGATAGCAATGAGTGAATTAAGGTTCTGGGGTATTATTTCATTGGCAAATATGGTTTAAGGAAGAACATTAAAGGTGGAGTTTCTGGAGGTTTAGGTTTGCAGCTGAAGAGTAATCTTGAGGCAAACCTAAGGAGATGCAATCAAAAATTAGTGATGTCATGTGAATGTTAATGCGAGAGTGGAACTTATGCATTGGTGTATTGTACAATCTGCCCTTGAATTCCAGATTTCACAACTTGGATCTCTTTCGACAATTAGAAATGGAATTATTAAATATAAAAACAGAATTCCCTTTAATGGAGTTTATGTTAATAGGAGATTTGAATGCAAGAGTGGGAGAGTTGGAGATCAAGGAATTAAATGTGTGGGAAGATTTGGGGAAAGATGACTCTAGCAAAATATGGATTAGGCATGGTAAAGACCAGGTTGTGAATGAAGAGGGGCTAAAACTAATTCAGTTTTGTCAGAACAATGGTTTTGTAATGCTAAATGGTTGCTGGGGGGAAGATGAAACTGGTGAATTTAGGTTTACAAGTGCATAGGGACAGAGTGTTGTGGATTATGTATTGTGTAGTGATAGTATTTTGGGTCAAATTTGAGAATTCAAGGTAACAAACATGGTTAGGACAAGTTCCCATTTTCCATTAAGAGTGGCATGGTGCAGTAAAGAGTGCTTTGACAGTAGAAGAGAGGATGCATTTGGATATGGTACTAAGATAATTAGTGGGCCCCTGAAAGGGCTGATGGATTTTATCAGATGTTGGATTCAGCAATGGTTAGGGTGTGTACACACAGAATTAATTAATTGATTTGCTTAGGTATAAGTAATGATGCTGTAGAACTGTGTGAGTTTATGCTTAAATGGACAGGTAGTGATATATGTATAAGCAAAAGAGGGAAAAATAAAGTTTATGATAATTGGTTTGATGAAGAGTGTCTAGGAATGAGATATATTGTACAGGAGGCAGTTACAAGATGGAAGAGAGAAATGCTGAAATGGATAGGGGCATTATGATCCAATTGTGTGAGAGATATAGTCAGCTGCTCAGTCATAAGAAAGAGTGGAGAATAGCTAGAGCTGTGGAAATTGAGCAAAAGCTGGACTCAGAGAGAGGGTACAAGCTTGGCAGATTATTAATCAATGTGTGAAAGGGGGGAGAAATAACATAGATATAAGTCAAAATAAATGGATTACATATTTTCAGAGTTTGCTTGTTGTGGAAACTAAGGGATAGAATTTAAAGATTTTTAATAATTAGGTGCAGGAGCTGGATAGACCATTTTCAAGAGAAGAAGTTCACAATCAAGTTCATAAATTTAAGAGAAATAAGGCAGTAGGAATTAATGGTTTACTTAAAGTTTTTTAAAATTTGGTATGAAAATTCAGATAGACTAACATGTTTGATAAGGCTTTTGAATGTAATTAAAGAGAAGAAGAAGGTGCAAGAAAGTTGGTTATATGGCAATTATACACCCCATATACAAAGGTAAAAGGAATGAAAGTATCCCAAACAATTATAAAGGAATTGCATTGTTATCCAATTTTGAAAAAAATTTACAGGAATATTGATGGAGGGAATTCAAAATTGATCAGAAGAATATCAAAGGATATTGCCCTATCAAACTGGGTTCAGGAAAGAAAAGAGAACAGTGGATAATATTAAAATGTAAATTGGAATTTGCATAGTGAAGCCAATCATATAATTGATATTATTGTATGATTTAGCTGAACTACACACTCTTAATGCTTCACTTAAATTGAAGCATTAAGAATAAACTATGTAATAAACTGTGTAAGGATGAGAAATGATTCATGGGAGATAAAGAAATTCAGATGGTAACGAATTCTCATATCTGGGCATAAAGTTGAGTAGTAATGGGCGTTGGGAAAAATAGAAAAGAACTGCAACAGCAAAAGGGAAAATGGCCATGACAGTGACAAGAAAATGTTTATATAGGATGCCAATAATGAATATCAAATGGTTTGAAAGGCTTTATTCTGCTTTGGTTGAATTACGATAGATTTATGGAGGGGAAATTTGGAGTATAGAGGTGGATTCGTATAATATGGATTTCATACTAAGAATTTTCTGCAAATTAATTTTGGGAATTCCCAATAGCACTGCAAAGGAAAGGTAAGTATCAGAGGGTGGTATTGAAATATTTATTTAGGGTTCAAGAGCCATTGGACACTGACATTGTGAAAATATGCCCGAAATATCTAGAAAAAATTTGAGTATAATGACTAATACCTGGTTGAATAAAATGAGAGAATAGTTATTTAGAAATGGGTTAGGAGATTTTTGGGTAAAAATTGGATATTTTAGAAGAGGTTGCTGGAGGAAAGTGAGATCAAGAATGGAAGATATGGATAAACAATTTTTATTTGCCCAGATTAGGAAGAAAAGTTCACTAGCATATTATAAGGAATTAAAAGATTATCCACAAAAGGAGAAGTATATTTCATTCCATAAGAAAAATGAAAGAGAAAGGATAGCATGGTTTCAATTAGGTGTTTGGAAATTAAGGAGAATGAGGGAAGGTGTTAATCCAGGAATGTATCCCATCTGTGAGGAGAAGAAAGATGAAATCCATATTATCTTCCAATGTAAAACCACAAATATGGAAGGAAAGTTTAATTAGTAAGAAATGATGGATGGGAAATAAATTGTATTGAGAAAGATCTTGAAGATCGTGAGCAGATACCCAAATTTGGGGAGTTTTTATGGAAGATAAAAGTGAAATGGAAATGGTCATTTGAAAGATAAGTAATTTAGAAAATCTTAGATGATAAAGAAATACTTATATGATTATGAAAAATATCATTGGTCTGGGAATGGTTGGGAGTGAAATTATATTAAATTTGTTGAATTATTCAGCTTGGAAATTGGAAATTGCTCTAGAAAGTGAATAGTTGGTATTTGAGAAATAAATGAATTAGTAGTTTGTAGGGATTGTAATTAGCTAATAAAGTGATTGGTACAGGTAGAGTAAGTGAAATGTTTATTTTAGTGCCTTGGTTGGGTCAGAGCCTGGTCCCTGGAATTCCAGTAGGTTCCTGCTGATGAACAGGTGTCTGGGAACTGATGCAATTAATGTGGAAAATTTGTACTTTAACTATATACAATTTAGGTATAATATATAAGTATATTATTGTGTCAACAATTGTAATTGTGAGAAGTAACACCTAAAGATAGATGGAGGCCCCATTGTAGTTTGTATTTAAATTTTTCTTACCACTTTATAAAATTCAAATTTTGCTATATTAGATGTTTGAGAAATAAAAGAATGAAACATCAAGGAAATCTGGAATTTGGAATACACAGAAAGAATGCACACACAGATAATCACATCAAAGCTGACAGTTTTAACCCCACAGAGCACAAACATGCAGTTATCAACAGTTTAACACACTGGCTAGTTAACCTACAAATTAGCAAAGAAGAATATTTTAATGAATACAAACAAATAGAAGAAACAGCAGTTAAAAATGGTTTTAATAAAAAACTAGTACACAAAAAGATGCAGAAATTCAAGAGACAAAAATGTATCAAAGAAACCACAAGCTTTCAGCAAGAAAAGATAAGCTAATTTAAAAAATGTACATATCATCCATGGGCTACAAAAAATTTCAGAATATTCTTAAAGATTTTAATATCAGGTAGGCACCAGTTAATAGGTTTAATGTTAAAAACCTACTGATAGACAATGTTAATGACAGTAATCTACAAGAGGAAAAAGCAGGTATTTCCAAAATAAATTGTGCAGAATGTGAAAAAATCTACATTGGAAAAACAAAGAGATACATAGGTGCATGGTTAAAGGAACATTTCAGGAACATAAAGTACAAGCAAATAGAGAAATCAGCAGTACATATCATATTTGGAAGAAAATCATGACATAGTGAATAAAGCAAAATTATTAAAATCAGTACAAGGATCTACGGAACTAGCAACCTGAGAGAAAATCTACATTTACAAGTACAAAGACAGTCTAATGAACTTAGACATTGCTGGGGATGAAAACATAAACTACAAGTATATCATACCACCACCACCAGAGCAGAATACACATTCCCACAGCCTAACAAATTATCCAACAGTTGAATTTCAGCCTGGCTGATGATGAGAACAAAATGTTCTCGAAACCGATTCTATATATTATGACAAGTAAGTAAAGCATTAAGAGTGTGTAGTTCAACTAAATCATACAATAATATCAATTTAAAGAATTAGCAGTTTGTAGAGACTGTAGCTAGCTAATAAAATAATAGATTATGTAGAGTAATTGAAATATTTTATTTTAGTTCTCTGGATTGAGTTGGAGCCTAGTCCCCTGGATTTCCAGTAGGCCACTGCTGATGAACTGGGGACTGGGGTCTGATGCAAACAGGGTGGAAATTTTGTACTTTATTTAATTATTTATAACTTAGATAAAGGGTTAGTATAAAATCGTTATTGTAAAATTTCTGTAATCGTGATGAAGTACATCAAAAATGACCTGGACCAGATAGGTGGAGACTCCTTGTAGTGTGTATTTTTCCTAGCACTTTTAATAAATTTCAATATAATATTATATTTTAATGTGAAAATTACCGCTATTCAAAACTGTTTCTTGAGTGTATTTATTTTTTTAGGAATACTTTCACTATTTTTATTGTCATCTGTTCTCCAAATTAAATATGTTGAAAAGACTCTGATTTCCAAAAATACCTAGAGGTAAGGTGGTTTGGGAGATTTCTGAAATCTTTATTATCTATTGTGAGAATTTATGCTGAAGTGAGGTTGTGCAGCATGAGCAAGAATTTTAACAAATTACATATATGAAAAAGGTAAAAATTAAACAAAAAATAATACAGCCTGCAAATTTTCTAATATGTCAGCTACTACTAACCCAGTAGTCTGGATTAGAATCCTTTCTGTATTAATTTTGGTCAATGATATTTAAGTGAGAGTTGATATTAATATTATCTTCATCTATATATGCAAAAAGTTTGAAAAATATGTTTGGTTCACCCATTTACTTGCTTAATGATATGATCTGTTTAAGGTTCAACTTCGCAGAGCTACGCAGACTTTGAGTGATGCAGAAGGTGATCTATATCAATGGTTTGAGGGTTCAAAACTTTGTTCAGGACTTATAGAAAGTCTAATAACCTTGGTAGATGATGGAGAAGCAATTGAAATTAAAGTAAGAGGACCTCCTGGAACAGAGCTTTCTTGTTTCTATTTTATGGAGGAGCTTCTGGGTATAGTGGATCAGGTAACTTATAGAATTTTATAGATAGCTGCTTGTTTCTTCATCTGATGTGGACCATAGTAACAAAGAAAATAAATTAAAGTTTCACTAAGTTGAAAATGCTTTTCATTAGAAGTCATGGAAGAATTCTTTAATAGTACTAATAGATTTTATAATTACTGTGTATGTCAAGAAATATATACCATTCTTATTATATTTAAGTTAAATAACTACAGCATAACGCTTCTGTGGCTTCACTTTCAATGAACAAGGAAGCAGTCTGAGTTAAAAACATTTAAAATATTGATACAATGATAAAACACTCTTAACGCTTCACTCTCAAAATTTAAATTAAATTGAAATTACATTGGCCTTCAAGCCTATTGGAACAAAATGGCCCGGATCAAGTTTAGAAACATGGAATATAAGGTAGGAACTGATCTTTTTATTTACAAATATGAAGCCTTTAACATAAACTAAAATTAACATAAACCAGATATCAAACAGTTCCGAAAACCAAAAGAAAAAAAGAAGATGTAAAGCAGTAGGTGTATGGTTTTTGAATAGGTGTTTAAAAGAGGAAGTTTGCCCTAAATTTGTTAGGAAGGTCAAGTTCAATAAAGACAGTTATATCCAGAGAGCGGCTGAGAAAGTTCTCAAATAAGAAAAATGCCAACACTATGGGGAGATTGCAGCAATAGATTTAGTATTATTATACATTTAAAATTATCAAAGTGTTTGGGTCCCTTTTTTTGGGTAAATTTAGAAAAGAACACATTAGAAATTATTAGTTTCAGAGTTAAACAAAAAGCCATATGTCAGAAAAAGAACAAATTACGTAAAGAACCCATAGTCAAGACCAAAACCATCTCTAAACCTAGCCTCAAAGTAGTCGATCTCTAAAAAGAAACATTTAATGAAGAGCAAATGAAATAGAATTACAGAATAAAGGAATCAATATTTGATCAGCTTTTCATCCAATTTAAAAGAATATATAGCAGATATTGAACTAGCCATTGAAAACCTCAATTTAATAGATAAAAATTTTGTCAGGAAAACAACCTTCAATATATTACAACATATTGAAAAAAAAAACCCAAGTCCTAGTTTTCACCCAAAATTTATTATATCTCTTAGCTAAAAAAGATGTGGTTTATACCAAAGCTTACAAAGGAAACAAAATTGTGATATTAGACAACGAGGATAACAGACTAAGAATGTAGAACTATTAAACAGTGATGAATTCATTAAAGTTAAAACAGACCCTTTAAATAAATGCAAAAAATCAATAGAAAAAATCCTAAAAATCAGCACCTTATCTCAAAACCTGACCGTTACAAAATCAAAGTACACAATCCATCTTTAGCCAGAATTTTCGGCCTACCAAAATTCATAATCCTGGGAAAAGCTTGTGACCTATTATTAATAACATCAACACTCCTTGTTATCTCTTAGCAAACTGGTTGTCCTCAAAATTTGATAGTTTAAGCTTGAATAACTGTATGGATCTTATTAACAAAATCAAAGATTACAAATTGTCTCCCATTGATACTTTGGTTTCATTTGATGTAAAAGCTTGTTTCCCAGCATACCACAAAATAAAACATTAACTCTTCTAACAAAATGGTTACAAGCATGTCATCTAACAGACACACATATCAAGGAATATATTAAACTCACTGAATTATGCTTAAATCAAGTCTTTTTCATATTTGAAGGAAAATGTATCAAACAAAAATCAGGATTAGTTATGGGCAGCCTCTTTCACTGTTCCTAGCTGACTTATACATTTATGAGTTCTTTTGAAATATATATCACTAAAGCCTTCCCCTACATCTTCAAGATCTGGTATAGATGTGTAGATGATATATTTGCTATTGTACCAAAGAGATAGATATATAGATGCTATTATATTTGCTATTGTACCAAAGAGATTGGTAGAAGATGCACTCATATTATTAAACTTACAGGAACCCAAAATTAAATTTATGTAGAACTTGAAACCAACAACATATTACCATTTCTGGACTTTAAGATAATAAAAAGTAAGAACAAATTAGAATTTGGCATTTACAGAAAGAACAGACACACTAACAATTATATTAAAGGGCATGGTTTTAACTCAAGACCTCATAAAGAAGCAGCTTTCAACAGCATGGTATACAGATTAGTTAATGTACCACTTAATAAAGAAGAGTATAAGAAAGAATACCTGCTTATAATAGAAACAATCATTTCTAATGAGTTCAAAAACACTTGATTGATCACAAAATTAAAAGATTCCTAAAACAAAAGGAAATTAAACAAATTACAACTTTGACTGCCTTATCAAAATAAAAAAACTTACAAAAATTCACTTACCACACACAAGCCAATAGTAAATTTCAAAAAACTTTCAAACAGTACCACATTACATTAACATCTCAGAACAGATACAGTGTTGGCAAGTTACTGAAGTCAAATAAAGCATATTCCAAACCCAAAGAAGAAAAATCAGGTATATATCAGATCAATTGTAAAGACTGTGAAAAAATATACTTAGGCAAGACCAAGAGAAATATAGGCATCAAATTGAAGGAACATTGGAGAAATATCCATTACAAACAGATAGAAAAATTAGCTGTAGCAGCACATTTCTGGAATGAAAATCATGAAATAGAAAAAGGCATCTCTTTATTAAAACCTGTTCAACATCCCAAGGAACTTGACATATGGGAAAAGATTTTCATAAAGAAATGTGAACATTAACTCATGAATTTCAACATTCCAGAAGCAAGCAATATTTTGTACGAGTTCATCAACAGGCCACCAGAGTAACCACAATTGCCTACCTTTTCAAACCAAAATGATCCACCTGCATCAGTTGTTTAACAGTTGACAATGTGAGCAAAGGTCTCAGGAAACATATCCTGAGTTTTTAACTTTTGAGAGTGAAATGTTAAGAGAGTTTTATCATTGTAACTACAGCATATTTGAACTATAATTAATCTGCTTTTGATATGTTGTTCTTTCATATATTTCAAGCTTTTAGCCCCAACCAGTTTTCAAAATGGTCCATTTTTTCCCCCTCACACATTAAAAAAATCTTTCTAGCCATTGCTGTATAGCAGCATGAACTACCTCCTTTGGGAAATCTGTCACTGCTGACCCAAAGGACCACTTTAGATTCACAAAGTAAGGTGCCAGTTGTTGTAAACCATACTCTCAAGAATTGATCACAATTATAGTCCAGGTGGTTCATATCTGGGTAATAATAAAATCCCAACATTTCTCTTGTGGCAAGGTTGGTTGGACCTTGCCTTGTGGGCAGCTGAATCTTCTGGAAATTCAAATGCTTGTTCTTAAACAAAGTTATTGATCTAGATCTTCACCTTAAGTTGTAACAAAGTGATTTGGTACACTTTGGCAGTTGTCTTCAAATCCTTTTGGCAGAAATGGAGCTTAGTGACACCATCAAGCTCACTCCCCACCATACCAATACTGCGGCAGGATGGATTTTCTGGAACTTTGGGACTTTCTCACAAGCTTCTTGTGAAGTTGAGGCATAAACTCTGTCATTTTGACAATTGTAGCTTTCTTCAATATTTAATATTTCCATGTCATACAAAATACCCACTAGTGTAGCTACAGTGCCAAAATTTCCTTTATCCCTTACTATCCTATCCTAATATAGTGGATCCTCAATTTATCATTTCCAAAACCATCATTCAATTTGTGTGGTCCCAAAAGTTTTATCTTATATTTTATGTAAATAAAATCCGCATTCATTGTTCCTCGAAGTATCATTTACTCTCATTATTCATTCATAAAGTTCAGTGCCAAAAAAATTCTATCCTCAAACAATCGTTTTCAAACTGGAATAGTGAAGCAGTGATTGTCATAAGTACAGACTTCATGTCAAGCTTGATCCAAGAAAGCGTGACTCAAACTCTCCGTAGTTACCGATACTTTTGGAGCTGCAGGATGATGTAGCCAATGCAAAGAAGGGGCCAGAGTTGCCATTGCAATCAGTTTTGACATCTATGAGGCAGTGGTTGAGGAAGTGGTCACATATTCAAAGTGTTGAAGTGTGCAACGAAGTAGAAAGAATTGCAAGTGTTTTTGAAATGGAGAAGGGGAGTGAGGAAGAGGGGGCAAGATGATCAACAGCTGAAATGGTCAATGTTTGCCGAAGCTCTGAGAGCATGTGAAACTTACAAGTGTATTCAATGCACATGACTAAACTTAGGTATTCATTTTTTTTTACACTAAACTCCACTTACTTACATAAAAGTAAGATGCATTTCGGAAGAATCTCTCCCATCTTCAGTTGCTCACTGAACCGCCATTCTTACAAGTGACAAACATTTTGATTTTTTTTTATAATGTAAATTATAATTAATATGGCATCTAACACACTCTTATGCTTCACTTACTTTTAAATATGGTGGGACCGGTTTCGAAGAGACATCCTCTCCATCTTCAACCAACTGATCAGTCAACGTCAAGTTGGTTGAAGATGGAGAGGATGTCTCTTCGAAACCGGTCCCACCATATTTAAAAGTAAGTCAAGCATAAGAGTGTGTTAGATGACAGATTAATTATAATTTACATTAACAAGCTTCACTGTGTGAGTTCCAACAGAATTTTTTAAAAATGTCTTATTTTTCAAAAATTCTTAAATGAGTTTTGATTTTTGTTGATTTATTTTATTTACAAATGCTCTTCAGCTTCTCAGGTCATCAGCATCCCATTCAATTCAGAGAGTGAAATGATCAATAAATTTTGCTTAGAAACCTTTGGTTTCAAGCTTGAGGTTCTTTTACATGCCATAAATCTATGATATTGTACTCTCAGCTTTACTTTCCTTCTGAAGGAATCATACTTAGGATTTTTATGCCGAAAAAAAATCCATCAACCCTGGCAATCTTGGGTCTACCAGGCAAGTATGGTTACCACCAGACCACCAGGACTGACAACAAAGTATAAAATATGTACATGGTAATATGTAAAATTGATACATAATATAGTGAATTGAATCTGTCGTCTTAACACTCTTCATGCTTCACTAACCTTAAAAATATACGGAACCACTTTCAAAGATATGCTATCTCCATCTTCAGTCGTGGACGAATGGTGTGAAAGGTTGTTGTTGCGTAGTATCAGAAGCAATGTTTCGCTCTGGTGAAACTTTTATGAACTTAAAATTTATATTTTCTTCTTTCGGAATGTCAAAATTCATCAAATGATCCTTATGTTTGTAGATGTAAATCTTTTCCAAAATATCCAATTCTACTGGTCCCTGTACAGCTCTCAATAATTCAACCTTTTTCTTTATATCATGATTTTTGGTCCAAAAGTGATATGCCACCGCTGATTTTTCTATTTGTTTGTATTTTAAATTCCTCATATGTTCTTTAAGACGTATCCCCACATTCCTCTTGGTTTTTCCTATGTAGATCTTATCACATTCAGCACATGAAATCTTGTAAATTCCTGATTTTTTTTCTCCTTTGGAGTATTATCTGTAGTATTGTCTTTCAAAACGTTGTTTAGACTAAATTTATTAGTGGGAGCCAATTTTATATTAACATTTTTAATATTTTTTGAAATTTATACATCACTGTTGGGTTATATGCAAATTTTTTAAAGGACATTTTTTCTTTAACTGTTGATAATGTAGTGCAATTTTCAATTTTTTTCTTCTTCTGGAATTTTTTAATCTTATTACGTATTAAGTCTTCATTAAAACCATTTAAAATTGCTATTTCTTTCATTTTCTTATATTCCATATTATATTCTTCTTTACTGATTGGCAAATTGATCATTCTGCATATCAGACTATTAAAAATTGCATGTTTGTGAGCCATAGGATTAAAACCATTTTCTTTGATATAATTATCTGCATGTGTGTCCTTTCTATATATGCCAAATTTAAGGTTTTCTTTACTTTTTATAATTTTTATATCCAAAAAAGGCAGCATATTGTCTGTTTCTATTAATGTGTGAATTTTTTATCTTTATCTTGAATATTCAAAATCTTTAGTTCATTTTCAATTAACTTTTCATTAACTATGGCAAAAACATCATCAACATATTTGTACCAACACTTAAAGAAGTGTGGAAAGGCTGAAGTAATGTGTGTTTCAAAATTACTCATGTAAAGATTTGCCAGAAAAGGAGATAGAGGACTGCCCATGGTCAAGCCTGTTTGTTGTTTATAAAAATGTTTATCAAATGTAAAATATGACTGATTAATACAAATGTTTGTCAGATATATGTACTCTTTTCTGTGTGTTTCATTGATTCCTATTTCTTTTAACCATTTTTGTAAAATGATTAAAAGCTTTTCTCTGGGTATACTGGGGAACAATGAAATCACATGTGTAGTAATTTTGAGTAATTTTGAAACACACATTACATTTTTAAGGTTAGTGAAGCATGAAGAGTGTTAAGACGACAGATTCAATTCACATGAGCTTCACTGTGTTAGTTCCATATGAAAACTTTTTTAAAGATTTACAATTTTAAAAAAATTTTTGGACATAATATAGTGTTTGCTTATATACTGGCTTTATTTATTTTTGAATATGATTTATGCACTTCACATATCTATTGTTTTTTAACCTGGTCCCTTTAAAAATGATGAATTGAGGTTCTACTGTATATAGTTATTTACAGCATGCTTCATTAATATTGGTATAATAATCAATTTAGTTTTTTCATATAAAACCGATGATATAACAATAGCAATATTTTAAGACAAGCTTTTAATGATCTGTTTTGCAATAATTGCTTATACTTCAAAATATTACTGTTCTCATTATTGACAAGTTGAATATGTTGTGGAATTTCTGTAGAGTTTTGTTTAGGTCATTAACAAGAACTGAAATGGTGCAATCTACTATTAAATCAACTAACTCCCTTTGAAATTATTTTTAAGATTGCACTGTTATGTACATTTAGATGAAAGTGTGGATTACTATAAGATGCCAAACTTAATAGCATATGAAGGTCAGACAACCAAAAGGGGTGTATGGATAAGAACTCTACACATCTGAGCAAATGATCAATTCTTGAATGGGTTTTTGAGAAATTGATATTTGCTTACTGAAGACGAGATAATTTTTTTTAAAAATGTGTACATATTGTACAAATTTTTCTACTTTGACTATGTATGCAATATTTCGTGTTTTTGTATATAGAAACCCTCTGCACTAGCTTCTTGTGACATTTTAAGCACAAGCAAACACAGGCATATACAACACACACATATCTAAACTCTATCTTAATCCAAGATTTCAGGACTTAACACATGCATCTTCAAAGTGATGAATTGTAATGCCATTGCCCTCTTTGCTTAACTTGTAGTTTATTGCTGAGTAGAAGAATCTGCAATAAATTGCCTAATTCTTTATATTAAACTTATCAAGTAAATAGCCCACAAAAATTTAAATAATTCCTAAATTTATAAATTTGCACCATTAAAAAAAAAATGAAAAAGAAACCTTCTCACTAATAGTGTAACAAGTATGTATCATAACTGACAATAAGTGAGTCAGAGATTACACCTAATTAAATGCAGCTTGTAGCATGCTGCATCTTTTTATGTCATTAAGTTTTGCATCTACTTTAGTTATAATTATACGGGATTATCCAATGGAATATGATGGTTTTCAGGACCCTCTTATGGGACACTTGTACAGAATTAAATGAAAATAGTTTTTCAAGGAATAAGTAGTACAATGCAATTTATTAATCTGTACTTATTTTTTAAAAATCACAAGTGACCTAACAGAATATGACAGTTTTCAGAACACTGCTGTTTCTAGTAATTTAGCTTTACAGTTATGGTATTGGTTGCTATGTAACCTTCCAAATGTGCAATTTATTCTGTCCATTTAGTAAACAACAGTATGGTGAATTAGACAGTAGAAAAATGTGCATTCACTGTTACAATATTTCTTGAATCTAAGTCAGTCTCCTGCATTCAGAGAAGATTTAGGGTAGAATTTAATGTACCAGAAATGCTGGCAACAGTTGACTTTCAGATGGATTATAATGATGAAATGGGTCCAGGAGGGTAGTACTGCAACTTACACCCTTGTAAAACAATGAATGCTCTATGGATCCTGTTTTCTGAACGCATAATTTATTGATTTGCTGATATTTTCTGGCCAGCACGACCTCCAGATCTGATGGCAGCAGAATACTTTTTATGGCAATGAAAAGTAAAGTGTACTGTGACAGTCCATGGACCATCGAGCAGTTAAAACCGTCATATTACATTGGCTCACCATGTACTTGTTAGCTCGAGTTCTTTATTTGCTAACTGTAGAAATCTAGTAGTTTCTATGTACATTTTAAAATGTCAGTTTTAATGTTACCACCCAGTTCGGGTGGTTTAGCCATTAGCTAGAATTGAAAGTGGTCTAATGTAGTGATCTGTAAGAAGACAGTCTTATGGAAAGTTCTTTGTATATTTATTAGGCAGTTGTGCTTGGTATTTTGGAATGCTTTTGGATATTATCACATCATAAATTTCATATTAATTTGTGATATAAATAAGTTTTGTTATAGGTTTTGTTGGAAATGAGCCCAGGCCTGCCAATTGAGAAACACATACTGAGTGCTGAACAGTTGTGTCTGCACAGTGATATAGTGCACTGCTGGCCACCAGATCACATGATGACAACCATCTTGAGGCCTCCGTGCCTCAATGCAAAGCTTCTTAATCCCTTGACTGGAAATTATGAGACAGTACTAGATTTAGTTGGATTTGGAGCTTCTGAGGTAAAATATGAAACAAAATAACCTCTCTATCTAACACAAGATAATTATTTGCTTTCTTATTAAAATAATGTTCAGTATTTTATTTATTTTCAGGCTATATCATTCATAAATGTTTGGTTCTAATCCAGTCTACTACCAGTCTGCCCTGGTAGTAATGAGGATTATTGAGAGCCAAAGTCCTTGCACATCAGTGAAAGGGATTATTATGCTATTCTTAATCTTTCATAGAAGTTCTAGCTCCATATTCTTAACAAGCTCCAGTGCTAATGCGTATGGGGAAATCAAATGAAAAATGTATTAGCTAAAGTGAGATTGGCTTTGGGAGGTATCAGAACACGTTATAGCAAAATACCAGATATGAGAGTGATGTGGTTGGAAAGGGTACACAATGCATTGAGTGAAGCAAAAATGATGCATGAAGTGGAAGTGTAGCACTTGGAGGATGGACAGAAGAATATTGACAAGATTCAAAGAGAACTATATAAATTAATATTGGGTTTGCCAAGAGCTTCACCAAATGCAGTAGCATTTCTCAAGTTGGGAAGAACACGGAATAAGGGGAATATGCTTGAAAGAGGATTAAAATATTTATACAGAGTGAAAATGTTGGACTAAAGAAATATTGTCAAGGAATTCAAGAAAGAGCTGACTGAAAATGCAGTTGGTACAGGAAAATCTGGAAAATTTTAAAAGAAATTGTTATGGGAACAAGCATGAGAAATGTTTCATTGGTGATGTCACTGGCGATGAATAAACCTCTTTTCTTGCCATAATCCTTCTTCTCTCCATTCCCTCTTCCCGCCTCACTAGTAAGTGTTTTCCCTCTCTTGTTATAATATGCTGGCAAATTTCTTGTTTCACGCCATCAATCCACAATTCACTTCCTTTAACAAATGCTCTCTTCCTTCTTCCCTTATTTTCTTCATTTCCCTTAGTGCTACAGATTTTATCTCTAATTGCTCTTTTCCCAAAGACTGTTCAATAAATATTTTTGTGTCTTTTAAGCTCTTACTGTTATGTTTCCCAATGAAACTTCATTGTAGCCATTTTAACAATTATTGGTCTCTTTCTTTGTCCTCTCCTTCCAATTCTACAGCAATCAACAATCTCACACCACACAATGTTCAGATTCATTACAAGAAATTGATAAGCTTAAGCCTAAAAATCAGTTAGCTTTGATGAAATGTTGAACAAGATTAAAAAAGACATAAAAATTGAAATTGTCAAAGCGCTAACACATATTGCAAATACATCATTAATACAAGGGATCTTTCCAGAAACTTTAAAGAAAGTAATTGTAAGGCCACTATTTAAACAAAAAGGAAGTAAGACGAATATAGAAAATTATAGGCCAATTACATAATGCTCAACTTTCTCAAATATAAAATTTTTCTGAACCAATTGCAAAATTATTTTACTAAATTGAATATAATATCAAAATAGCAATTTGGGTTCCAAAAGAAGAAATTGATAATTAACGCGATCAGCAAGGTTAATAATTATGTAATTGAAGCATTAAATAGTCAGGAGAAAGTAGGTATAATTTTGGACCTATCTAAGGCATTTGATTGTGTAAATATAAACATACTGATAAATAAACTAGAAAATTATGGGGTCCGTGGATTGGCACTAAATTGGATTAATTCATATCTTAAAAATAGAATGCAGTGTATTGAAATAAATCATAAAAGTAGTGCTGGTGTTATAAAAAAAAAATTAAATCAAATTTTCAAATGGTTCGGAAAGGAGTACCGCAAGGCTCAAAATTGGGCCCGTTTCTGTTTCTAATATATAATATCAATATCTTTGAATTAGTACAAAGAAATGGAAATGTAACAATTGGATATGCAGATGATATGACAGTAGTAATTAAAGGTAAGTCAGCTGCAGAGATAGAATCAAAAGTAAATGAGTTAATGGAAAAAAATAAAACAATATTATATAAATTGGGCATGATTTTAAATATTAAAAAGACAGCTTGGATAAACTTTGAATTAAAAAAAAGTACTTTAAATAGTATAAAATTGGAAATAGATGGGGAAAAAATACCAGAGATTCAATACACAACTTTTTTAGGGGTTTTAATAGATAAACGGTTAAACTGAAGTCATATTTAACTCATAAAAAAGAAGATAAATACTGGCTTATATATAATGAGACAAGTGAGGAAAACCATGGATGATGATACACTTAAACAGGTGTATTATGCTTTTATTTATTCACACATAAAATATGGAATAATATTGTGGGAAATATTACAACTGAATTTGATAAGGTCTTTAAATTACAAAAAAGAGCAATTAGAATGTAAATAGAAGACACACATGTAGATTAAAGTTCAAACAATTTGGGATATTGACTGTTCCTTGTATATACATTCATGAGATGACAAAACATATCGTACAAGAAAACAATCCAAAAAATGTTGGTATACATACATATAATCTAAGAAATAAGGATGACTACTTTAGGCCAGTAATTAGAGGAATATTAAGCAGACACTGTGTAAACAATATAGGAAAAGAACTTTATAACAATACCTGAAAAAATAAAAGTAATTAAAAATGCTGATTTAATTATAAAAATAATAAAGAGGTACCTGATAGTAAATATATTTTATAGTCTGAAGAAATTTAAGCGTGGGGCTATAAAGCAAGAATGGTAAATAATTTGTACTTGTAAAAATTGTATTTGTAAATAATTATAATATTTGACGAATCCACAACTTGTATATGTTTTCATGGATGAAATAGATTGAAATTGAAATTCAATTACTCTTGCACAATATCTTCAACTTTCTTCCATGTTTGTCTATCTCTCCTTTCTTCTACTCCAAAAATTATTAAATTCATCCTCATGTTTCTCTCTTGAATATCTTCCAAGTATGATAATCTTTTCTTGCATTCCGTTAACTCCCTTCTTAACCCCTCCTTCAGAATGCTGTATTATTGATTTCAGCTCTTCTATTCTACTTTCCATACTTTTGTCAATTCTATACTCCATATTCTTTATTTCCTTCATTTCTTGTGTCATGGTTTCCAACATCTTTCCCATTTGTTCCATTGTTGGTCTCATTACTCTGTGTTGCGAGCGCGTGCATATAACACATCTGTCCTCCTTCACGTCTAACAAGCAACTCCGAGATTTTTTAGTAGCTTAAGAGACAAACATTCTCTGGAACTATACAAAATTTAAAAACAGATTGGGGCAGAGAGATAGGTGAATTTATGTGATTAAGCAGGGAGGGAAGGATAGGCATGGGCATGAACAGGTGTGTTAAAATTAAGGGGGCTAAGAGTGGGATTATGACATTAATATATGCCCTCTAGGTGGGAAAAATAAGGAAGCTGTGCATTGTATTTTTAAGTGCAAGAAAACAGATGTATGGAGTGAATTGAGATTTGATAAATATGATAATTTAGGGAAACAGAAATTAATAAAAAGAATATTTCATAACAAGAAAAGAGAATTTATTATAACTTGTATAAAATACTCATGCAAGGTGCATGAGAAATGATATAGAATTGTCAAATAATGAAAGGAGTAGGGGAGGAAATGAGATTAGTTATTTAGCATTAGTTAAACAGGATTCTTATACACCAATAACTAGAGTGTTAGTGTGTATAAGATCCAAAGGAATAAGCAACTCTCAAGGATAGAAATTTAGCCAAGTGGGTTTAATTTGAAAAGAAAGAAGGTTTATTAGTGTGTGAATAAACTCCAGAACCTTCACACCTATGGAAGAATCTTCCATACTGCCCAGTAAATGAATGAATGAATGGTGTTTAACACCCGTTTTTACTACAGAGACACCACAGGTGATAGACACTGATGATACATGAGATGAAATGATGTATTAGGAAAGGATTTATTTTTAAGGAAGGAAACATTCCAGGCCTACATTTAGGGTACCTCCCCAGCATTTGCCATTTATAAGGACTGAGGAAAACCTGGAAAAAATCTCAGTCAGAGAGGACGGTCCTCATACGATCTGAGCCTCAGACCTCCCACTCACGAGTCCGTGCTTTAACACCTCAGCCACATGTGGCAGTCTGCCCAGTGATAAAGATCCAAAGAGTTTAGCCATTTATCTGTATACCCATTTTTCGTATGCATATCAACTCTTTCATCTAGCCATTGCTTAATCCAGTCAGATTAACTAAACAAACAACACTTATTATGTAGAGCACAAACATATATATTTTAGAACTGTTTTTGATGAAGTAGTATATCTTGCTGTCTCTCTCTCATATTTGCTGTTGTTTTCTTATATTTAATAGCTGACTATGAAACTATCTGTTCCCTTACATTTCAGTGTTTTTTTTTTAATAAATATTGTCCAAGTGGGTGAAAAAAGAACATTTTATGAAATGTAGTTGATCTATTTTCTCATTTAGATAACATAATATAGACCTGAAATTTATAATGTTGCAGGTTCCTGAAATAGTGCTTAGTGGTGATGAGTTACCAGTAACAGCTCTTTCTACAGTTTGTCGTCAGCAACTCTGCAAGCTGCTAGATCCTCCTGACCCTCTAGGCAAAGACTGGTGTCTTCTTGCTGTACAATTAGGGTTAGCAGATAAAATAGCTGTGTTAGATTTGGCAGGTGGGAATGGCAGCCGAACTGCAAGGCTTCTGGATGAATGGGCAAAGGATAAGGGCTCAGGCATAGGTCAGCACTGAAAAATTTTTCTCTTTTTTTGTTCCGTGTCTCATTCATTAAATAACAAACATATAAAAAGAATTAAAAAAAAAATACTGTAGAACTACTAACAAGCTGTATTCAACAACTATTTCCTTGGGGAAATTTTCTAAAATTGAATAGTAATGTTTTCAAAGCTTCTAATATGATACTTTTAGTGGTGTTTCCCAAGTAAGTTTTTTCCGGATCAAAAATTAGTAACTTGAGAGCATTGAAATTGCATCATATTGGAAAAAATATACATTTTACATCTCTCTCTTTAAGTAATGTTACAGTTATACAATGAAAAAGTGACTAAACAACTGCAAATAAATAAAAATTGAACAAAACACCTTGGATAGCAATGCATACCATTACCTATGACAAAAGTATGAAGAACTGTTTATGAGAAATAGATACACACATTATAATATACATGCAGAAGGCCATTCTCTGTCATATTATATTTCCTATCCAGATGAAATTTCCTGTAGATAAACTACAATATGACCCCCCTTCAGAAAAATCCCAATAGAGACAGAATACAACCAAGCCTATCCACTAAAAACAAAATAAGTACAAATGACTGGATAACTTTTGGTTCATTACTTCTATTTTTACTCTAACAATCAAAGTAACTTATTTTTGATGCATTGTGTTGCTGAATGTTTAGAAATCTGTGAAAAATAGAACATGTCTCAAAGGAATGTAGCAATAAAGAAAAAATTTGATAAATTTACATTGGTTTGGGAAAATAACCTCTTCTCTTTTGTCCTAAAGAATTTTCATTTATTTATCACAACAGCGAGAATGCTGAGTATACATTTTATTCTTTTGTGTAAGCAGATGTCAGAAATGTTGATGAAATATTGCATCAAATATTTCTATCTATAATGTAATAAGTTAAATATTGTGTTTACACATATTAAGTAAAGAGTGGATTAAGCTTAAGAAATGTAAGTTGCAATGTGTTATTTTTGCATAATGAGTATTTTTTCTTTTATATTGATCTTACATATTACCATGCTTTTTAGATAGCTCTAAAATGATCTGTAGTTGCTATGCTACACAGTGATAGTTAATGAAATGTTCAATTTTGTCATTATTAGGCCTGCTAATTAGAAAATTGAAGGATTTGGGACGTGATGATGCAGCAGATATTCTTCTGAGAAGTGCTCCACTCTACCGCATAGTTCCAACACCAGCTCATCAGGATTCTCCAGCAAATGGGTCACATAACTCTTGTTCTAACCTTTCTCGATGATTGTCTTTTTGAGCAGGAGAAAATCATATACTAAAGGGAAAGATAACTCATTTATGGCAACATGGAAATTTTTAAACAACGAAGTTGAAATAGTTGCTGAGAATTCAGTTTCCTTCTGGACATATTGTTGACTGACTGTATATGAAAGTACACATAATGCATCCTATGACACACAAGTAGGAACGGGTTGCTACAAAAAGGCTACTTTGTGATGTTATATTTCTGGTTAGTAAAGATTTTTAAATGAACTGAACTGTACCTGTCCCGTCCTATGGCTGTGCCAGTTATGCTTTTGGAATGGGACTGGTTTCTCACAACTAGAGTACTTTAACGTCCACCATGTTCTATGGTTACAAAAACTAATATGTTTCAATTGCAAGTTCTTAGTTGACATACATTGTATAAGATAGCAGGAGAGTAGTAGAACTAGCCGCTGAGCAGTAGATATTTTATGAAAAATGAATAAGATTTATACTTCAATTGTTTGAGCAGCACAAAAAACAAAGCATTGTATAGTGATTACAAAATAGTAAACTTCCATGTAAACTTTTGTGTGCCTATTAATTCTAAAATCATTTTAGCACATTAGTTCATTTAATATACATCAATTGTTTAATATCATAAAGTGTTTAAGCTATGAGGAGCATAATTACAACAGATGTTAATTATTATTTCATAGTATCTAGGTAATTATTAAAAACACAGTTCAGCTCTCCTGTCATCTTAATTTTGTATGTTTTAGGACAGTAATTTAAGTTACTTTTTGCATAGGACAGTTTCTGGGCTGCTGACTTTTATGAAATGCTCAAAATATCTCTTTTTTAATTTAGTTTCATGATAAGAAGCAATATTTGATTTAGAGCTTTAGATTGAGTAACATTTTAATTAAGATCGGAAAACATTTTAATTAGTATTAGGACTAATGTCTTATAGAAAAGAAATAGTACATAGTCTGGAAAAAGCACAAAATATTCAGTGTTGTGATTTCTGATTGGTAAGCAATGCAAACCAATGTTTTATTTTGACTGTTCAATTGGTTGTAAAACCATCTATAGCTTATGTGGCTGTTTTGTTCAAAAGCGCACTATATTACTGCATTGATGCATTTACTTCATATTTGAAATTGCTCATACTTTTACTCTTGTGCCAGAATATTTTTGATGTGATAAAGAATAAAGTAACCTTTATACTTATATATAAGTCATTAATGTTCCATATCTCTATATTGCTTGTTTGTCAAGCTTGTCATTTTTGGCCTTCACTGCACAGAATTGTTGCACTGAAATGACCAGGATATGATAGTACTGTTTTTTATTGTTCCTGTAAATACTGAATTTGAATAAGAGTTTATATCTTTTTTTATTCTTTTCGTTATTCTCATATGCTTATCAATCACTTTGCTGGCAATCATGGTCAATTTGTTATAGCTTTAATTGTTATGTAAATTAATGTTTGTGTGTAAGGCTGTAGATGTTTATATGAATCGTTATTTAAGTCATGTCAATTCCTGCAGAAACATGCATGTTGCATTTTGTCTGTTATATTTAAAAATTTATTAATTTATTAATGATATATATAATGAATTGGAACATGAGCAGTGTATTGTAAAGAAATGAATATTATTTAAAGAGTTAATTTACTTTCCTTTTAGTTTTCTAGTCAGTCTGATATATGGTGATTGCTAAAAGTTGCCTTTGGGAGTCAGGAAAGCAGTGTATTATAAAGGTGTACAGTAATATTAATTTTTCTACCTAACTCTTGTCAAAATTATATAATTTTTTAAAGAGACTTTTTAATTTCAAAAGTCTGGGCTCACTGAGGTTTTGTAAAATCTCATATATATTTAAAAGGATATAAATTTTCACAGCATTGTATTTTGCACAGCTTTTCTTACATTTGTTACTGATTTTATCCATTGTACACATTTCAGCATTGAACCTAATGACAGAATAAAAACAATTATATAATATTATGTTGGTCTTACTTATCCCACTTTCCTATATAACAGTTAATCTATTTAAAGATGTTAATTATAGACAATAAAGTTAGTTTGTCTTCATCAAATCTGTGCTGTGTACTTTTGAATGTCACCAGCAAACATATGCAAGGCACCAACTCCTGCATTACTTGCTTTCAATTATAATGTGAATAACAATAAAGACATGTTTTGCTGGTTTTCACAGCTATATTGTTAAAATTGACAGTGGAGATTAACTATCAAATAGAATATACAAGTTTGCATTTCTCCCATTCTTAATATTGAAATCAAAGTTAATTTGCAATTCAAATTTTAAAGTCATGAATCCTTTACCTGTGCATTTCATATAATTTGGGTCTAGAAGCTAACATTTTAGTCATTAATGTAGAATTCATTCTGGCCTCTGCTATAAGTACAGAGATTAATGAGTCATATGAGAACAAGAGCAAACACAAATAGAGCGAGTGAGGATACTAACAGTGAAATTCACATCCATGCTGCTATTGATACAGTTCAAGAACCTGATAATAAATTAGCTGTAAGATTATTCTTTTATGTAGGAAAATATGGAAGATTATGACAATATTTGGGAGGTTTACTTGGTCAGTACTAGACCATGTATATCAAAATAATGAATAGAGAACGATCACCTCAGGATAAATGTAGTAACCTGCTGCTAATGTTTAGTCATAAAGAACAAGAATCATGCAGGATTAAAGTCAAAGTTGTTTTTTCAGAGAATATGATCTCAAGACTACAAAAATACTTCATAACTAGGATTTTCACAAAGGAAAAGAGAAAAAAAAAAAAAATAATAAAAAATAAAGAAAGAGTAAAAACCCCAGCCCACAAACAAGATATGCTACAAAAACATGATGAGGAGAAAGAAATATGAGCCATCTTAACTTCATCTTTGCAATATGCATCAGGCAGTGTTTAATGCATGTTTTGACTACTGTGGTATCACATGCAGTAAACAGTGATGAAGATTAACTAGAAATGTTAATTGGAACTTGTGCAGTGAAGCTAATCATATAATTGAGATCTTTGCATGAATGAGTTGAATTACACAGTCTTATTGTTCCACTTACTTATCTATAATATGTAGAAGTGTTTCATGAATCCTTTGTCTGCATCATCAGCTAACCGTCGACTCATACATTTACATAAACACTTGGGAAAATGTATAGATGCTGTACAGACTACAGATTCTGGCAAAAAAAGTCAATAGTATATTCAAATTATAAGTGCCTAGTAGGGAGCTAAGCCTTGTTTTTATTTCATTGTCAATCACCATAAACAAGTATACTAATACTTAAATGTAAAATTGGAACTTAAACACAGTGAAGCCAATCATATTAATGGATATCATTGTATGATTAGTTGAACTACACACTCTTAAAGCTTCACTTACTTTTTATAAATGTATGGAACCGGTTTCGAGAACATTTTGTTCCCATCTTCAGCCATGCTAAGGTTCAACTGTCGGATCATTCGTTGAGCTGTGGGAATGTATATTCTGCTCTGGTGGCGGTGTGATAAACTTGTAGTTTATGTTTTCATCCCCGACAATGTCGAAGTTCATTATGCTGTTTTTGTATTTGTAGATGTTGATTTTCTCCCAGGTTGCTAATTCCGTAGGTCCTTGTACTGATTTTAATAATTTTGTTTTATTTATTATGTCGTGATTTTGTGTCCAAAAATGATATGCTACTGCTGATTTCTCTATTTGCTTGTACTTTATGTTCCTGAAATGTTCCTTTAACCGTGTGCCAATGTTTCTCTTTGTTTTCCCTATGTAGATTTTTCCACATTCTGCACAGTATATTTTGTAAATACCTGATTTTTCTTCTTGTGGAATACTGTCATTAACATTATCTATCAGCAAATTTTGAACATTAAATCTATTAATCAGTGCCAACCTGATATTAAAATCTTTTAAGAATATTCTGAAATTTTTTTGTGGCCCATGGATGATATGTGAATTTTTTAAAAGTAAGTTTATCTTTTTTTGCTGAAAGTGTTGTGGTTTCTTTGATATGATTTTGTCTCTTGAATTTCTGCACCTTTTTATGTACTAGTTCTTTCTTAAAACCATTTTTAACTGCTGTTTCTTCTATTTGTTTGTATTCTTTAAAATATTCTTCTTTGCTAATTTGTAGGTTAACTAGCCGGTGTGTTAAACTGTTAATTACTGCATGTTTGTGTGCTGTAGGGTTTAAACTGTCAGCTTTGATGTGATTATTTGCATGTGTATTCTTTCTGTATATTCCAAATTTAAGTTTTTCTTGGCATTTCATTATTTTAATATCCAGGAATGGCAGCATGTTATCTGTTTCTATTTCGTATGTAAATGAAATGTTTTTATCTTGAATATTTAGAAGTTTTAAGGCATCGTCAATGAGTTTTTTGTCAACTATGGCAAATATATCATCCACATATCTGTACCATACCTTAAATATGAATGGAAACGCTGTGTTGATGTGTGTTTCAAATCTACTCATGAAGAGGTTAGCTAGAAAGCCTTTTTCACTTTCAAAGGAAAATTTTATAAACAAGAAGCAGGACTTACAATGGGCAGCCCCTTATCTCCATTTCTAGCTAACCTCTTCATGAGTAGATTTGAAACACACATCAACACAGCGTTTCCATTCATATTTAAGGTATGGTACAGATATGTGGATGATATATTTGCCATAGTTGACAAAAAACTCATTGACGATGCCTTAAAACTTCTAAATATTCAAGATAAAAACATTTCATTTACATACGAAATAGAAACAGATAACATGCTGCCATTCCTGGATATTAAAATAATGAAATGCCAAGAAAAACTTAAATTTGGAATATACAGAAAGAATACACATGCAAATAATCACATCAAAGCTGACAGTTTAAACCCTACAGCACACAAACATGCAGTAATTAACAGTTTAACACACCGACTAGTTAACCTACAAATTAGCAAAGAAGAATATTTTAAAGAATACAAACAAATAGAAGAAACAGCAGTTAAAAATGGTTTTAAGAAAGAACTAGTACATAAAAAGGTGCAGAAATTCAAGAGACAAAAACATATCAAAGAAACCACAACACTTTCAGCAAAAAAAGATAAACTTACTTTTAAAAAATTCACATATCATCCATGGGCCACAAAAAAATTTCAGAATATTCTTAAAGATTTTAATATCAGGTTGGCACTGATTAATAGATTTAATGTTCAAAATTTGCTGATAGATAATGTTAATGACAGTATTCCACAAGAAGAAAAATCAGGTATTTACAAAATAAACTGTGCAGAATGTGGAAAAATCTACATAGGGAAAACAAAGAGAAACATTGGCACATGGTTAAAGGAACATTTCAGGAACATAAAGTACAAGCAAATAGAGAAATCAGCAGTAGCATATCATTTTTGGACACAAAATCACGACATAATAAATAAAACAAAATTATTAAAATCAGTACAAGGACCTACGGAATTAGCAACCTGGGAGAAAATCTACATCTACAAATACAAAAACAGCATAATGAACTTCGACATTGTCGGGGATGAAAACATAAACTACAAGTTTATCACACCACCACCAGAGCAGAATATACATTCCCACAGCTCAACGAATGATCCGACAGTTGAACCTTAGCATGGCTGAAGATGGGAACAAAATGTTCTCGAAACCTGTTCCATACATTTATAAAAAGTAAGTGAAGCTTTAAGAGTGTGTAGTTCAACTAATCATACAATGATATCCATTAAGTATACTAATATTGGCACTATACAAGGATATTTTCAATAACTGACTGATGAAAGTAAGAATAAAGCAAACTGTAATTAAGACTGTATAAAAAATAAGTGATAAATGTGTATTCTCTAGTTACAAACGTATTTCACTCTTAACTGCATTTCAAAGGTTATCCAGAAGGCTATGTATAAATTATCTGTAGATTATCTTAATTAAAAGAATATTCTCTTGGTATCTCAATTCAGTTTTAGGGGGATAACTTAAACTACAATGTTGTGTTTAAGCTCACTTTTGAAATATCATCTGCTGTAAATAAATAGAAATTTTTTCTGAGAGTATTTTGTGAATTAGCTAAGGTTCTTAATAGCATAAATCATAAATTGCTGTTAAATTGAATTTCTATAGTTTTGTTGAGTTATCTTTCAATTTGTTTAATTAATACCTTACTAATAGAGTCCAAAAATTTCATCAACAGTTGTGAACCAGTTGTTGAAATTTTTAAATTTGATGTTCCACAGTGTTTAATGCTGGACCCTATGCTCTCTCCAATATATGAGGAGCTTCATTTCAAAAAGCGGCGTGTCCACAAATATAAACTTTTCAGGAATCAGAAAAAACAAAAACACAGCAACAAAATTAAAAAGGACAAACAAAAATAAAAATTGTAACTTTCTACATCAAGGCCTTACAAGGCTACAAGGTTTAAAAAAAAATACTTGGACAAGTTGTCTTTTGCATCGAACATATGAACTTATTAATGTTTGAAAAAACATACAACAATTTCATAAATGCAAATTTCATTTTTAACAATTTTAATTATATCTTAAGAAGGCAGTATAACTTCCCCTAACCTTCTTTTGCTTCAAGGCAATCACATGTAATGTCCTCATCAACAACATGATCATTACTGATCTTCATCAGTATCTTATACTGTCTGATCAATGACTCCAAGATAATTCAGAGTCTAGGCTTCTCCTATTGTCACCAAATCTCTGCTTCACTAACTTGTCTACATCATTCCTTTTGGCAGGTTTAATCTTGGGTATCAATGTCCTCATCAACAACATGATCATTATCTACATCAGTGTCTTGTACCATCTGATCAACGACTCCTAGATAATTCAGAGTCTAGGCTTCTACTATTGTCACCAAATCTCTACTTTACTAACTTTTCTACATCATTTCTTTTGGCAGGTTTAATCTTGGATATCAATATCACAGTATCTAGATAACAAACATTTTGCATTGAATATTCCCTTTTCAAACTGATTGGAATTTTCAGATGGATCATTTAATCTATAAGTAGATTCCATTTTTACAACATTAACCTTTCCTGTCTTTTTTGATTTTAACATGATCCTCTTCATATCTCCAATGCCATTTAACTTTTTAGCACATTAGATAAATATTTAAAATTATGAACTGTTCAATCTTTACCCAATAAATAGAATGTGCCTACTTTTCCATAAATTT
The DNA here is from genome assembly GCA_030762175.1 of Metallyticus violacea. Taxonomy (NCBI): domain Eukaryota; kingdom Metazoa; phylum Arthropoda; class Insecta; order Mantodea; family Metallyticidae; genus Metallyticus; species Metallyticus violacea. The sequence continues at coordinate 49,097,995 of CM060841.1, forward strand.
CCTGGTATTCTTCTGGTGTTTTTATTTCAGACATCTTTCAGAACTCTTATTCTATAATTCCAAACATTCTATCTGGGGGCAGAAATGAATGCCCTGTGGCTGAAAAAAATCATTGAAATGTTCTTTAATGGTGAAGGAGAATGTTTCAAAAGTCACCATAAAAGCTTATGGACAATGTGAATGTTTCGGTTTTTGCCCACCACATCCATCACAGTAATTACATTTTTAGTAGAAGGATAAAATTAGACACTTCCACAGGCCAACAACCACGTTGGTTTTGTGTCCAGCAATATAAGCGTGGAAATTTATTTTCTATGTCAGTTATGCAAAGAGCATAAAATGACATTCATGAATAGTAAGCCTTCCCTAGGGAAAGTTCAGGGAGAGGCTGAACTTGCTGGAGATTAAAGGAGATTGAGATGCTGTTCATAGGCTTCTCCTACATAATTTTATGGAAGGTTTTTGCCCTCAAATTGTGTGAACAAAGGCTGCTCTAAGTTCAGTTTTTTTTTATTTTCATCATGGGTGGATTTCAGTAAATGGGACTTTTGTGCACATTAGCTACAGGTATTTGTTGTTAGAGAGCCAAATCTCAGATTGAATTTGTTGGAAAAAATATTCTTGAAAAACCACTTTGAGGTAATTTGGAACTCTGGCATTAAACATCTTGAATAACTTATTAATATTGAGTTCTGAGTGTGGATATAACCTCTTACTTTTTTGGCATGAGTAATGACTTTCTCGTGCTTCCAAACTTGATAGGACTTTTTCTTTTTAATCAAAAAGCGTACTCTTGTGATCACCTCTTCTTCACTCAGCAATGGGAGTCCCTGCTTTTACCATGGCCACTATAGTGTTGAGCCGATGCTACTTGACACCATAGACAGCATGAAAAATTTTTGGACATACTGAGCTTCTTTACCAAAAGATCTTATCTGAAATGGAAATAATAGTAATAATAATAATAATAATAATAATAATAATAATGGGCTATAAAAATTTAAATTAATATTATGCCTTAGTTCATTCAAGTACCTTTCAACAATAAATAATAAGCCTAGATCACCACATATAATAATGTACTGTACTTACCTGGTTCCTAACAACAATAAAATTTGGTCTTCTTCCATTGTCAGCATCTTGTCCTTCGGCATTGTCTTTTAGATGTCAAAACAGTCATTAATATAGAAAAAATCTGATCATGTTTTGCTTTGTTTGGATGTGCATAAAGCCTTCTTTTTGCTTGAACTAGGTCATTAGCTGGGATACTGCCACACTTGAAAATCCCAACCCTGTGCTGACAGGGTGTTTGAAAATCCATTAAGTTTTTATTCTTGTCATGATATCTAGAAAAAAAAAGTTTATGTTAAAAAGAGAAATATTTAAAACTTACTAGTTGCAGTATCTTTTAACAGTATACATTATTATTATTATTATTATTATTATTATTATTATTATTATTATTATTATTATTATTATTATTATTGTTGTTGTTGTTGTTGTTGTTGTTGTTGTTGTTGTTGCTACTACCACTGCCACCACCACCACAACTACTTCATGGCACGATATTTTAAATAAATAATAAATTAAGTAAAATAATAATTGTAAAAATTACCTGCCTCACAATCTTCCTTATGTTTATTTAAAGGATTCCTCTTCCTCTTCCTGGATCCTTTAGATTTCTCTTCCAACAAGACAGTCACTTTCCATCCTCTTAAGAACATGTCTTAACTCATCAGAAGCTTTTCTCATATTGAATAACTGACAATGCATTTTGTATTGTTCAGTTCTCTAACATTTGTATACATTATATGAAAAGAGTGCGGAAAACAGCATTTCTTAGACAGGCTGCATTTTGTTCCAACACACTGAATGGACTAAATGCATTCTGCACCATATAAAAAATTTGAAGTCTATATTTTACATAAAAACAGAAGGTTTTGAAGAGGAAAGACATTGTGGTAGTTAGTATACAAGGCATTACAGAGAGTAAGAAATCACATCAAACAGAAATTTTATGAGCAAACTGCTTTTTGAAACATTGTTCCTCATATATTAATAATTTACCGTAATGAATATAAGGCAGTACTTTCTGCAGATGATACCAATGTTTTTATATGTGGGCAGTCACATGTTCAATTTTTAAAATTCACCACAAGGGCATTTGAAGACCTAAATATTTATGAATTTGTACTCTTAAAGCTATTAACAGTGAAGTAGTAAAATAATGTTGATATAGAATTGGGTTGATGATACTTATAGCAACTATTAGTCCCTGAAACCAAAAAATAACAGATGACAAATTCACTTGCTTGGTAGTTGGTCCTGGTGGTGTAATGGTAACCATACTTGCCTTCTAAACCCAAGGTCGCAGGTTCGAACCTGGCCAGGATCAATGGATTTTTTGGGCGTAAAAATCATAAGTATGGCTTCCTTCGGAAGGGAAGTAAAGCCGTGGATCCTATGTCGTACATTTACGGCACGATAAAGAACCTCAAGCCTGAAAGAAGAGGCCTCTGAGCAAAAATTTGTCGGCTGTTTCACACCCTAAATAGAATGGGACGCTGATGACCTGAGATGTTAAAGAGCTTCCTTAAATAAACAAATAAAAAAAATCACTTGCTTGGTTTTTTAACTGGACATGTCAGGAATATTCACTCCGAACATCAGCAGAAGACCAACTGGTAGAAGCAGTACGCAATCAGAGAAATTTATTGAATATATCTAATGATGGTGTCTCAAAGTTCATGATGTGGTTCTTATTTTTGACCAAGCAAAATTTTCCCCATTTTATTAGTTCCAAAAGTTTTTTTTTGTGTTATTTTCATGGTTTTCTGAACAAAAATATGCTGCCAATGCAAATTTCTCCATCTGTTTGTAACGGACATTTCCGAAATGTTCTTTAGTAAGTGTATTCAAATTTTTTTTACCAAACCAACTGTATATCAGCATAATTAAATATTTGTTTGGTTTCAAGCTGATAAATCTTCATTAAATTTCAACAAAACAATTTTTGTTCAATTAAGAACTAAAAACAAGCAGATTTCAGAACTGATTCTTAGTTACACTAATAACACTATAAGAAAAGTTTGTCACATTCTTGGGGATAGGAATTGATGAGAAACATATAATAGGGAATACAGTTACTGCTTTTTTTTGTGAAAGTTGAATAATCTTGTGAATTTTTCAGATTAGTGTATTATGCATATTTCCATTCCATTTTATCGCCATGGGTGGCCAAGGCCGTTAAGGTGCGGATTCATGAGGTGTAGGGTTCGAATCCTGTAAGGACCCTCCTCCCTGACTAAGGTTTTTTCCAGGTTTTCTTCAGTCCTCATAAATGGCAAATGCTGGGGAGGTAGCCTAAACTTAGGCCTGGAACGTTTCCTTCCTTAAAAAAAATTATTTCCCAATATATAATTTCATTTCATGTATCACCAGTGTCACTGCCTGTGGTGCCTCAGTAGTAAAAATGGGTGTTAAACACTAATCAACAAAAACGATTCCATTTTGAGATATAGGATAATTTTTTAGTATCTTGCCCCCCCCAAACCTAAAAATTCTTTGCGGTATTGGTGCTCAACAATCATGTACAACAATATTTAAAAATCTATGACATTTACAGAAGAAAATATAAAAAACTGCCATGTATTTTATTAATTTTATAAAATGGGTAGTTAAATATTAGAAGCACAGAATCCCAGCACTGTCCTTTATATTTTAAACAACATATTGAAATGTTAAATATTTCAGTAAAACAAAACAGACATTTTAACTGTTACATATACAATTACTGCACAAATTAAGTGCTATTTTATATATTTAACATATTTAACAGTGTTACACAATTCATAGGTATGTCAATCATATAAAGTACATTATACAATTTAAAAATTATATCATTGAATTTTACAATAGTTCTTTGACATCAGCTGCAGTTACATTAATATTTCTGTGATGTTGATATTAAGAAGAGAACTAATCCATTCAATCTGTCTTTGCTTGTGGAGTTTCTAAGAGTTTTAATCCACCTGAGAGTGAAAAAATGATCATTCACTAGAAACTAAGATTATAAGGAGCATCACTAGAATCTTCAATAGTTTTCTTGGATATAGCACTGGGTTACAAGTTTAAATTCAGCTAACAGCAGTTTTTGGAGGATTATTCATGGAATCTATATGGCTATATCAAAGTTGGAGCTCACTAATGACTGTTATTTCACTACATTCAACAGTTGCGCTTGGGCTTTCTTTCATTGATTCATTCTGAGCTGAAGTTGAAACTTTAACTTTAGGAGACAATTGAAGTTCTTTAGCAAGTTGTTATGAGATAAAAGACAATCTTTTTACAACTTCATATACCTCTACAAAGATTGCATGAAAATCTTTAATAGCATTTGTACAAAAAAGTTCTATACTTTGCTCGGCCCATGACCATTTCAAGAACCTCACAAAAATACATTTTTCCATCTGTAGAAACTTACAAAGAGGGAAACCCATACTAAAAACCTTGACTATTGCATGAATTACAAAGAAAAAATTCCAACTGTTTGATTGCAGACAAGGGCTGATTAGGTGCAACTTCGTAATTTGCCAAATGGAAAATAAGGTAAGTACTAACATAAGTTAGTTTTCACTATACAACCAACAACCACATTAAAAAAAGAAAGGAGGAAAAAACCATTCACCTTGAAAGAGTGGAAGAACAAAAAGTAAGGGAGGGGGAGTCTGGTCTTTTTTAACATCTATGCAGCTATGCTTCTGTGTATACCTTTTATAATATGGATGAATATTTAAATTTCAGTATAACTAATGAATTAATCATATTATTTCACTAGGCCATTCCCTAAATATGATGAAGATGTTTATTAAGTAATAAATGATAGTTTTAAAGCTTTATAGCATATTATTTTCATATAGTATTATAAATGGTGATGATTTGTTGTTCTCTTGTGCCATGTGTTCAAATGCTTTATAAGTTGTATGGCATGTTCAATATCCTTGAGTTTTCCTCACCTTAGGTCTCTGTGAAAAAATACTGCCACTACTACTACTACAATAAAAGTGAATTCACAAAGGAAGATCCTGCACGATAGTGTCTTTTGTCACAGATAATAGAAAAAAGGGAGGAATTAAACTTTTGTCTTCCGATATCTTTTATTAAGTGAAAGGCTTGGACAAATTAAAAGAGAATATTATTTTTGAGTAGCATTTAAGGTAACATGTGAGAATAGGTTGCCTTGTTCATTTGTTTTGTATTTACTTACATATTGTGAATTTAATGAAGTTCTAAAGCAAGCAAAAATATTATTTCAGATACCAGTGACATAAATTCGAATCTTACTTCTGCTATATGTAGATACAACTTATCTAATTGACTCTTCTTGTGCAAAAAATGAAATAGCCTAAATAGTTTTAAGTTGCACTTTTGCAATTGAGCTGATAAGTGCTAGAGAATTGCCCACCTGAATTGTGAATTATTATTCTAATGCATATCTTCAGTAACAATATCCATAAGGTATTCTTTATTTATTAAAAGAACCATCAAAGTTTTACTCATATAAAACAAAATAAATCTCTTTTGCAATACTGCAAATACATCTTTTACATTATTAGCATCAATTACATTCTTTTTTGGGTGCCCAGCATAACCTAAATACATAATAGAAGAAGCAATTGTATTACATACCAAATGGAAGCTTTCAGGCATACAAATTCCAACTGCTAGTAAAGGAAGTCTTCTCTTATCTTCATGTGAAACGTTATGCAGTCACATTCTTGTAAAGATTGAACCTCATTAGCAATCCATTATTATCCCTTAAACAATGAAATATCCTATGTAAGTGTGATACATTAGCACTTTAGTGAAAACACACAGTTCTCATCTTCAAAATTACTGCACTCTTTGGACAATGCAGCTTTAATCACAATATAACTTAACCACTAATTTACCAAACACATGTATAAAGAATATAAACTCTAAACTATTCTATATACCAGTTATACTATCATGAACATATAGCTATTCTTCAATTCTTTGAAGCTATAATGACAATAATGGCTGCCCTTTGGCCTAGTTTTTAGTGAGCAAGATTTTGAAGTTCAGCTACTATAAGGCAATGTAAAAGGAAGCATTATAAATATCACAAGTGCTATAATTATTGACCATTAATACTACAAATAATCTAACATCATTATTCTGGAGCTGGACAGTTTCTTCTATTCATCTGGCAAAATATGAGGGGTATTCTAAAAATTCTCAGCCTGCCCAATAACATTTAAGAAAACTGTTTATTATTATTATTATTATTATTATTATTATTATTATTATTATTATTATTATTATTATTATTATTATTATTATTATTATTATTTTATTTCAACAGTCACCATGCAAATCAATAAATTTAGTCCAATGACTATCCAACTTTTTAATACCTTCAGAAAATAAGATTTATCCAAGTGAAAAATTTGTCTCAGCTTCAACCACATCATTTCATGTGAATCTTTGTCCCAGCCTTCTCTTCAGGTTTGGGAACAAAAAGTAATCACTGGAAGACAAATTCAACGAATATGGTGGATGCAGAAGCACTTGAAAGTGAAGGTTATGCAGTTTTGCAGCAACAATCCCAGACTTGCGTGAAGGCATGATGAAAGAGGGTTTTCTTTTTTGCAAGATGTGAATGTTTATCCTAAATAGCATCCTTCAGTTGGTCCAGTAGTGAAGTATAACACTTCATGGTGATGATTCTGCCCTTCTGGAGGTAATCTACAAGCTCCACACCATGAGAATCCTAGAAAACTGAAGCCATGACTTTGCCTTCTTTGGTGTACTTTCACCTGTTGCCCAGCTCCTTCATCTCTGGTGTATAGTGATGAATCTATGTTTCATCTACTGTTATTAAATGTTGAAGAAACTCATTGGAATTGCATTTAAACAAGTCTAAACACTCTTGCAAAATGTTCATTCCAACGTGTTTTTGATCTATTGTTAACAAAGTTGGTCTTTGCAATGTCAGCCAATCATGTAACTTCAATTGGCGATCATTGAATATGGCATGGTGAATTTTTGTCACAATCTCATCGGTCATAGTTTTGGGAGGCCACAAGTACTTATCATCTTCAATGAACATACGACCATGCTTAAATTCAGCAGCCCACTTTTTAACCTTAAAATGAGGGGTAAGAATCCTTTAATGTGCAATCTAATTCCTTTTGTATTTCTTTTTGGGTTAAACCCTTCAAAACAAAGTACTTTATCACAGGTCATATTTAGATTTGATCCATTTTGTAGAAAATAACACTAATTTGTTTACACAATGGTAACAAACAAGTGACTATATTTATGCACCTGAAACTTTGCACAGCGCCAGCTAAATGATTATATTTAAAAAACTATCATAGCATAACTCTTGGAACAATGTAGCTAAAATAGTAAGGATTAGCAGAAATAAATAAATGCTTAAATAGTAACATAAATATACTATATTTTGAACTACTTGTGTTTTTCTTCAAGGGAATAAGATATTTTTCTGCAATAATAGTTCTAATAGCAATATTTGTATTAAGTACTATTTAAATGTTTTTCTATCTCTACTTATTTATATAATAAAAATTAAAAAAAAAAAACATCACTTGGAACAATGTAACTAAAGGAACAAGATCTATAAATAGATAAAAAAAATAGTCACATAATTTTCACTATGTTTCTGCCTTTGAAGAAGAACAGAAGTTATGCTTCTCTAGTTCTTATTATTTTTATATTATATATATATTACATATGGGGAAATTTGCAGCTATTTCAATATAAATAATATTGTATTTGAAACAATAATACCTTTGCAGCAGTGATAATCAATCGACTGTTCACAGTTTATGAGTATCTCTTTACCTTAATGGATGTCATTGTATGATTAGTTGAACTACACACTCTTAAAGCTTCACTTACTTTTTATAAATGTATGGAACCGGTTTCGAGAACATTTTGTTCCCATCTTCAGCCATGCTAAGGTTCAACTGTCGGATCATTCCCACAGCTCAACGAATGATCCGACAGTTGAACCTTAGCATGGCTGAAGATGGGAACAAAATGTTCTCGAAACCGGTTCCATACATTTATAAAAAGTAAGTGAAGCTTTAAGAGTGTGTAGTTCAACTAATCATACAATGATATCCATTAATATGATTGGCTTCACTGTGTTAAGTTCCAATTTTACATTTAAGTAATCTCTTTACCTGTTATGTGATTAGTAATAAGCTGTTACTAATTGGCAGGATAATGAAGTTTTGTGTCAATGCAAGAAATAGTTGCTTTATTTCAGTTTTCATTAATTGAGTATAAAAGAAAATGAACACTATAAAAAATGCCATTCTAAGCTTTTTTCTTTATGACCATTGGAAGAGTAAATCAAAATTGAAATTTGGGTAGAGCTACTCCAAATATTAATTTGAGTCAAACCATGATTTGAAAACAAAGGATTTATATAATGTTTTCTGTAGAGATAAGACTTCATCCTGCAGATTCTATACATTAATTCCTAGGACCATCAACAAGTTTACTACCATGAAAACCTATTTTAAATATGTGCTTTACTATGATATTTTCATTAAATTCTTTCCCTATCTGCTGTACATGTTCAGCCATACATGAATGTTTTTTTATTTGCTCTAAGCTCCTTATAAAATTCATATGGTTTAGAACTAATCAGGTTCTATCCCAAGCCATACAAATATATGAATTGTTTATATCATCTGTTAGATTTTCTGTTAAAAATTAAATTTACCTTATGTTCTATAAATTTTACAGACTAATTTATCATGCATGAACATTTACTGCTATATATACTCTTTTAAACTATTGATTGTTGATAAGAAACTGCCTGGATTGCTATTGCTTTTGCCATCATTAGGCATTTTTTTTTTGGTTTAATTCTCTCCTCCAGATATCCATACCTTTGTATTCTAGATATGGATTGCATCTTCTATTTCGCCACATAATTCTCTCCTCCAGATAGCCATACCTTTGTATTCTAGATATGGATTGCATCTTCTATTTCACCACATAAAGGGCATACATCTTCTTTATTTCTTCCCTGTAACCTTTCAATCGCCATATTCTCAAATTAAATCATGTAATATCCTCTTTTTGATCTGTATTATATTTCTCAATATACATTGTTTTCCATCCTTCATTCCAAAATCATTATAAAACTCAGAACTTCTTTTTTCCATCATTAGCCATAAGTTCTGTTTATCCATATCTTCCAATTGTCATCTGACTATTTTCCAAAATCCTGTGCACATATTCCCTTCTCCTAACTATATATTATCCATATCATATATTGTAAGTTGGTATCTTATCCCACCTGCCAATTCTTTGAATGCATATACTTTCCTTATACACTTAAACAGTCTTTCAAAATATGTTCCTGAGGAAATTGATAATTTCTGAACCAATATTTTAACACTCTCTCCATAATCCTCCCTCTTACACTAACTTTATCTAATTCTCACAAAACTCTGTTCCCCTGCAACATTATACAATATGTTGTATCGTATAATCAATTTACAAAACAAATAAATAAATAAATAAAAAATCCATCTTACTCCACCCCTCTTCTATTCCCCAAATCTCAATTCCATATAGACATTTTGATTCACCTAAGGTCTTATACATATTTTTCAGCCATCTTAAACCCTGTATAGGAGCTATATATAAGCATTTACCCACAAACTTTAATACAATTTTCCATTTGCTATGGCCATTTCTTTGCGTTTCTCCTATCCTACTGAATCGGTTCTGGTGGTGTAGTGGTAATTATATTCGCCTCATAGACCCAAGATGGCGCGTTCAATCCAGGACAGTGTCGATGGATTTTTTCGGGCGTAAAAGCCCTAAGTATGGCTCCCTTCGGAAGGGAAGTAAACCCATGAGTCCCTTGTCGTACGTTTATGGCACGGAAAAGAACCTCAAGCCTGAAAGGAAAAGGCATCTAAGCAAAATTTGTCGGCCGTTTCACGCCCTAAATTGAATGGGACGCTAATGACCTGAGATGTTCAAGAGCGTGCATTAATACCCCTTCAAAAAATAATTAATCTTCTATATCTTCTCACAATTCCCAGTTTAACTATTATCATTCATTAAAATAGTTCAGTTTTTGTTACACATATTTGCTGAAAACTTTAAAACTACTCTCTACTCGTTAGACATTTACCTCATGTACGTTGTTTTACGGTCTAACACATACTAATTTCGCACACGCTTTTATCTGCTATTTGTATCAACCACCCTGTTAATCGACGTTCATCTGTTTCTAGCAACTATCAATCCCAAACACGTTATGTACTAGGCAATTTCACATCAATTCCAGCAGTAACTCGCGGCTGCATGAACCAGGAGTGCACAATTTTATACTGGCTACTGCTACTACTGAATATACAGAATGGAATGGGACCTATGCTTCTTCTCTTGACCTGGGAAAATTGCGCTATTTTGAGCATTTTTGTTGAAATAAATTTTGTCATATCGGTCTTTGTTCCCGAGATAATCCTCGTTTTATTTTACACAACCTTCCAACGCAAAGATTCATCTACTTCCTACTACAGCTGCCACAACGTCTGAAAGAGGCCTCTGAGCAAAATTTATCGGCCATTACACGCCCTGAATTGAATGGGACGCTGATGACCTGAGATGTTAAAGAGCGTCCGCAAATAAATCAATTAAAAAAAACGTCTGAATACACTGGTTAAACTTCTTAACAGATTTCATCGGCCTAAGATGAAAATTAAGCATTTGTTTAGTGTGGAAATTAGCAAACTAAAAAGCTAAAGCTAAAAGCTAAAAAGCTAAAAATAAAATTATTTATTGGAAATATTAAAAAATACTTAAGTAAATAGTTCGCGAACGATCCAATGAGACACCTGTGCAGCATGTGCTATGCCGACTATTACTTCTTTCAGGATCTTCTACCACTAGCTGCAATATTTCTTCCTTTGCGATATTCCTCTGACCAGTTACTTCATAAAGTGGTGTTATGTTTCCAGTATTCAGAAGCCGCTGATAAAGATTAATGAAACTCCTAAGATACAGAGATATTCTATTTGGCAATATCTTTCGGTAGATTCGTGTCGTTTCGACGCTGTAAATTACGAGGGAAATTTTGAAAGTAGCGAGCAACAAATTTTAAATCTCTTAATATTTATTATTTAGATAAGCCAAATACATCATCGTAATCTACACACTTTTCTCTCACTTTTCAACATAATCTCCATTTCTTTGCACACATTTTTCCCATCGCAAGTTTGAAAATGCCCTTATAATAGAACTCCGTTTCGGCTGCACGAAGACACTGTCGAACTGCTTTCAGAACATCCTCCACCGTCTCGTAGTCTTGGCCTCACAACTTTTCCTTAACAGAAACAAAAAGATGGTAGTCGGAGGGTGCCAATTCGGGACTGTAGAGAGAATGTGGAAGAGTTTCCCAACCAAGCGTTCGGATTTTCTCCATTGTGACACGCCAGTGTGAGGACGCGCATTATTCTGTTGCAGGATGATCTTTCCATGGCGCTTATCGCGCAATGCGACATAGTGTTTGTGCTTAGTGCTTACAAGGGGGTCTGGATAAAGTGGGCAGCATTTATAGTTTGTCCAGGTTCATGAAAATCAACCAGAATGCAACCCTGTGCATCCCAGAAGACGCTACCCATAACCTTGACAGTAGATCGCACTGTCTTCGCTTTCTTCATCGATGGCGAATCCAAATGGTGTCATTCCATACTCGGGCATTTTATTTCAGGCTCGTAATGATGGAACCAGCTTCCATCGCTTGTCACAATACTCGTCAAAAATCATCACCTTCATTTTGAAATCTCTGAAATAGTTGTGGCTGATGGTAATTCTCTGAAGTTTGTGGTCTTCGGTCAATAAACGCGGGACCCAACGGGCACACACTTTTCGACAACCTAAGCTTTTTGTCCTTTCTTGCTCTGCACCATGTCCTACTGCAAGTTTTGCAGCGATTGCATCTACTGTGATACGCCTGTCTTCTCTAATGAGCTCATCAACTCTTTCCTTGTTGCGTTCCGCGGAGGCAGTTCGCGGGCGACAGCTACAAGGTTCATATTGGATATTCGTTTTCCCATCTTTGAAATGTTTCATCAATCTCCTAACTCTGCTAGCACCCATGTAGACAACTCGATACAGAAGTCTGAGGTGAATTTCAGCAGCAGATTTTCCCCTCTTTAACAAGGCACTCAATGACAATACAACGTCGGTCCTGGTAGTGTAGTGGTTACCATACTTGCCTCCTAAACCCAAGTTCACGGGTTCGAACCCGGCCAGGATCGATGGATTTTACCGGGTGTAAAAATCCTAAGTATGGCTTCCTTCGGAAGGGAAGTAAAGCCGTGGGCCCCGTATCGTACATTTACGGCACAAAAAAGAACCTCAAGCCTGAAAGAGAGGACTCTGAGCAAAATTTGTCGGCCGTTTCACGCCGAGTTGAATGGGACGCTGATGACCTGAGCTGTTAAAGAGCGTCCGTAAATAAATCAATAAAAAAAATAAAGACAATACACTGTCGAAACGAAACATTGATATCTGCCATTTTGGAAATACTGCCTGTGGTTACGTACAGAAGCTAATGGTATCACAATATGGCAACATGTGGTGCAAAGTCTGTAAATTACTGCAGTCCATTTTGTTACATTGTTGGAATTTGAATTTTAACAATGGGTTGCTCATTACTTTCAGTATGACCCTCATAGTACACAGAATCTCAATATATTCTGCATGACTAAATCGTGCCATCTTATAGACTGACGTCTTTTGTTTCACATTTAATGATAAACAGTCAACTGAAATTAGCTATTAAAACATATGCAGCACATCAATTGAAGAGCTATCAATGACACACTCCTATAATAACCTAATTCTCGGATATGCAGTGGATAAAATGTAAAGAAGCAGTTTATTTTATCATTGTCCTGCAAATTTCAATAAATTATGCAATGTGTGTGTTTAAGAAAGCAACCAATTTTTTCCAGAACATCAAAATGGTACTGGATTTATTTATTTATTCCTTTTTCCACTCTTCCATGAAAAATCATCCTGTTAAAGGAAAGGCATAAGTCCCATTCTATGCTGTAGACTACAATTTTAATAACTAGAATTAACACTCAAGCGCATGGGTGATAATACAAAATGAGGAGAAAGAGAGAGAATTTAATAAAAAATATTGCAGTAATACACCTTAAAAAATACTGGTTTTTGTTGCAACAAAATTATTGATGACCCTATGATAAAAGTCTGAAATCTGCAGTATGAAGTTTGTCCTATGTTTTGAAATAATTTGATTAAAATTAATACTTAGATATTGATTAAAGGTAGCATAAAAATTCTGTAGGAGGACATGGAATCTACTGAAAAAAGGACATTTAAAAATTGAGATGGACAAAATTAACAATAGTAAATTTTCTCATTAGTTGCATTTGTTAGAACTAGGAAGGATAAGGAGGAAAGTATAGTTATAGAGAGAGTAATGGAAGTATTTGTGTCATACCCTCAAATTAGATAGTTCAAGTATTCTAAAGGAATGTCTTATGTATCAAAAAGAGATCTTGGGAAGGAAGAGTTGGTATTGGAAGGTAAGGAAGGTATTAGAAGAAATAGATTTGAGTAATATAAGGGGAAGTGGTGAAAGTAATGCGGATGGATTCTGGAAGATGGTGAAACAGAGTATAGAAGATATTGAAAAGCAAGAGATTTGGGCTAGTTTAGATGGTAAAGGTTCTTTGGTTGCATATAAAAGAATTATACAGAATTGGGGACAAGAGAAGTATATTGATATTTGTGATCAAATGGGTAGGATGGATTGGGCATGGATGTGTAAAGGAGTAATACTCCTGAAAGGATATATAGGAAGTGACAATGAAGGATGTAATATGTGTGGGAGAGTAGTTAGCATGTTCCATTAATTACTGGAATGTGATAAGGTTGAAGAGTGGCAGGAAAAAGTTTGGGATAATAAATTGGACAACTTACAGGAGGATATATGATAATAAAAACATTAAGAAATAAGGGTGTTGAAAGCATCCTGAAAATGGGGGAGTTCTTGGGAAAAGTTAAAGAGAAGCGGAATCGAAATAGGAAGAAAGAAAAAGAAGATAAATAAAGAAAAAGAGGTTTCTTACAACCATACAACCTGAGGAATAAGGAGGTGGGAAGAAACAGTGTTTAGATTGATGCTGCTGCAATCTTGATTTTGAGAATAAAGGTCAAGTTAATAATGTATATAATGATATTTTAGTTTTGATTATAATTTGAGGGTATTGTTTGTATATATGTTTGTGTATTAAATTGCAATGTAATGTAAATTATGGAAATAAATTAATTCATTCATCATTAGTTGCTAGATCAACAAGTGGGGTGACCCAGACAGTAATGCTTGAGACTGGCAATGGGAAGTTCCGAAATCCTTTTCAGCTGGGTCTGCCATCCCGATCTTGGATTTTTCTTTACTTCTCCCGGTTACTTAGGCAATTTTCCACAAATTTTCTGCTCTCCCATTTCATATCTTTTCATTCTGTTGGTTCTGTTACAAAAATGCCAGGGGGAGGTGGCCACTGGTGTGGTTGATGATTAGCCCTATGTAGAGTTATCCCAACCTCTGAATGGAAGAGGATCTTCTGAGGAGGTCGCACAACTTCAGAGAGGGGTCGCCCAGTGTCTGCCCCCCTCCTCATGGGTGTCTCACTTGGGAGTGTAGAGTCTTGAGCATGGCTGAAGTATCCAAAAGTATTTTCCTCCATCCCCAGACCATCCATACAATTGTGCAATCAATAACACATTGGTACTTATTGGGGAAATCTTCTTTGTGCATAAGAGCCTGAAGCCATGAATCTGTGTGTTGTAGCAAGTAGCTATTAAACTGTTCTTAAAATTATATTTCAAAATGATAATACGAGAATAGGTCCATAAGTTTCTGGCCTCACCAATAAGGATTATCACCTTCACAAAACCTTTATCTGCTGTCATACCTTATCTGTTAAGTAAATAATTGCAGCTGTAAATTCCATTCCACTGTGTTCAGTTGTTCAGAAATAGTTGCATAAAGAGGCCTATGTGTAGAAGATTATGACATGTTCAAAATGCTGTATCAAGCTGTTATTAAATTCTTCACAAAAGAAGGACTTACTCCAAATGAAATTAAACAGGATTGAACGATGTATTTGGTGAAGCATCCCCCTCATATTTTACTGCAAAAGAATGGGTCAAACTTTTTTGAATGGGTCGAGAAAGCATTGAAGATGAAGAGCGTGCAGGTCTGTCCTTGGGAGTAATCACTCCTGAAAACATCGCTCTTGTAGAAGGAGATATTATGGAAGACTGGCAGCTCATAGTTACAGAAATAGCAGCAAGCTTGGGATCTTTCTAAAACAACAGTCCTTGGAATTATTTATGAACATTTAAACATGAATAAGGTTAGTGCAAGATGGGTACCTAGACTTCTTTTCTTAGTCCAAAAGCAGCAATGAGTCATCTGTTGTCAGGCATTTTTGGAGCTCTGCCATGGCAATGAGAGAGAAGTTCTGCAAACCATTGTTACAGGAGATAAAACTATGGTCCTTTACTATAATCCCTTGTTCAAAGAGAATGTAGTGGCATAAACCTGGCGAAGCACTGCCTCTAAAAGCCTAGGTCACTCAGTCATCCAAGAAGATCATGGCCACAATCTTTTGGGACTGTGAAGAAATATTCTCCATTGACTTCAAGGAGAGGAACACCACAGTAAATGGGGAGTACTATGCTGGCCTACTGCTCAGATTAAGTGCTTGCATTAAAGAGAAAAGACAAGGAAAGCTGAGTGGTGGTGTGCACATATCTCTTGTTGTACAGGAAGCTATGAAAAAATGTGGCTTCAAGGAGATTGACCATCCATTCTACAGGCCAGATCTAGCTCCCAGTGACTATTTCCTCTTCTCAAAACTCAAGAAGGACATTCCAAGAAGGAAATTTAAGTGTGACGAAGAAGGGGTGGATGCTATCTATGCTCATTTTGTAGACAAAACTTCTGACTATTTGGGAGGGGGAGGGTTGAAATGTTAATTCAAAGATTGAGAAATGTATTGCTATAAAGGGTAAGTGAAATGTAGTTTTTGTCTTTATCATACCTAGAAAAGGGTTAGGCCAGAAACTTATGGACCTACCCTTGTATCTCTTTGACTGTCTCTGTTAGTGAGCAGTTTTTTTATTTTGTCCATTGAGCAGATATTAGGAAAAATACCTTCTCAACACTTTCGTTGTGACTTGGAATGCAGAAATGGAATTGACTTATTTTTAAAATTTCTGAGAAATTTTTAGCACTGACAGAACTATTGTAACTGAAGAATTTGCACTCATCTTCATTTCTTAATAAATATTTAAAATCTGTTGTTTGAAATCACACTCTTACCATTATTTCCCCGCGTGGTGCATGGCTGCTTTATGGCATTTTTCTTTTCAACATGGTAAAGCTCTCGTTTCCTTATAATTCACTTATCTGTGCATTCAAGTACTTGTGTTCCATTTTTAGCATTTATATTTCCAGGTAGGCATTTTTCAGATCTTTGTTTAACATACCTATAATGAGATGTAATGATGCTATTACTTTTGCTTCATGCGTAGCATCAGGCTGACTCGCCAGTGATCATACAACTTTCTTTTCCTTCGTTTCTGGATTTCCTAATGAATTACCTTCATTTGTACTGCTTCCGTCAGCATTATTATTGAAGTTACAACTTTCTTTTTTTACTTCTGTTGAAATTTTATCGTAATATTTGTGTAAATGTTGAGCTATGTTATGAGTGATCACACCAACCTCCGCCATTTTACCCAAAAAAATCTAATTTTATTTTAAAACATAAGAGAAAATTAAAAGCAAGAGCACTTTTTAAATTTCTGTTTTCAAGTATATCTTTACTCCTAATAGTGCAAATTCTATAATTTTTGGAAACTATTTTTCTTGTTTACTTAAATGTCATATACTAGAATTTGTTGGGAAGAAACAAATATTGGTGCCAATAGAGCAATTTTTAAATTTTGGAATGCAGGTACACTCTCTCCCCATCTAAGATCCAGATTTCCCCGAGTTTCAGAAACTTTTTCTTTACTCTATTTAAATGACATATATGCAGTTTTGTTAATGAAAAAAACCTACATTAAAGCTACTAGAGCTAGCCCAATTTTTAAATTTTGGGGTACAGAAAAAAAAACCTTGCTAATAGTCTGATTACACTGATTTTCAGTGGGTCCCCCTACTTATTTTATTTAAATGGTATATATGGAGTTTTGTTGTGAAACAAACATTAATGCTGTTAGAGTGATTTTTAAATTTGGGGCCCTTCCCCTGATAATGGTTCAATTTCATTCATTTTCAGAAACTATTTTTCATATTTTATTTCAATGACATATATCCAGTTTCCTTTAAAAAAGATAAAATTGCAGCCATTAGAGCAATATTTATATATGGGCTTAATCCCAAAAGTTTTTCAGGTATTGCCCCACTGTCAATAATCTGGTAATTTTCAAAAAAATATTTTTATTATTAGATTTAAATGATGTGTGTCCAGTTTTATGGAAAAAAAAAAAAAACAATTATTAGTGCTGCTAGAGTTTGTAATGGGTTTCAGGTAATCTTCTTCTCATAATGGCCCGATTTGCCTGATTTTCAGAAAATATTTTTCTTTTTCTACTTAAATGGTATATATGAGTTTCATTGTGAAAAACCATATTAATGCCACACACACATATACACGTGTGTATATACATGAAAAATAAAATAACACAATGAAGTATAACTAAAATAGGAATAACTAGATAAGCAGAAAAAGATAAAACACTTCTGCTTAAGTAATTATTGTTATATATATATATACTTTATGCTTATATATAAAGCGTATTTTTTAGTTACCCCAATATTTTTAAAGCACATTTTGAGATTGGAGGGAAGAGAGAAAAAGAGAAAGACTATTTGTCACATTATAGATCAGTTTGTTACAAAGAACAATTATCTTAGATTTTTAACCATTTGCTATCCTGAAGTTGATAACTTTCAAGGCAAAGTGCACTGACTAGCAATCTTGTCAACCACTCAAACCAACTTGAAGTAAAATCCAAATAAATTTGATCATCCATTAAAATAAAAATATTAGTGTTCTTAGACCAGATTCCTGAAGTAATCATATTGTTACTTTGTCATTTATCTTCCAATAACTTCCTGTATAATGCTTATATTGCAATTTCTTCCTTTCTCTATATTTCACATAATTTGTTAAAGGTAAGAATTTCAGAGAGAAATAACAGTTAATAAAGTAAACTTTTTTCCTTAATCTTTGCTAGTTCCAAGAAGAATAAAATATGGTGTTGCTGAAATAGTTGGATATTAATTATTTATTTAATTTTATAGGCAAATATATTTGTTGGAAATTGCCAAAGGCTGAAATATGCAAACAAATCCTAATGCAGTGTATTAAAAGATTGCTTTACTAAGCTCTTAACATGATACTATAGCTTTTGACGTGCCATTGATTATTGAGTTTTGGGGTAATTGATTTGCTGAATTTTTTTAGTTAATGAGCTAATGAAAGTGCAGATTAAAGGAAGGAAAGAGAGTTATAACTTAAAGGCAAAGGTGACAAGGAATGCATGTGCACTTTGAAGATGATTCCTCTCACATTTACAAAGTGTATGTTATTGATTGCTCAAACACTGCACAAATGTCCTCCTTTGTAATGCCACAAGAATGTAAATCTTTTTTGTGTTTTGAAAAGTTTTATTTAAATAAATGCTGTACTACAGTACAAACGATGCTTAAAAAATGTACACAAACAGATTTTGTATAAATCCTTTTTTAACATATTTTCTTAAACACTAAACACTAATAACCTGCTATAACACTATTTAACACATTTAATAATATTTCATCACATTATACATGCATATGCAACTTAATGCACATAATCATTCCAAATTACAAATCTTCATGCCAATATTGACATTGACTAAGTATTATGATATCATTCGATATGCTCTAGATACTGCTTAGCCTAAGCCTAGACCTTTTATGTATTTAGTAAGAATGCATTGTATTTGATAATGCATTCTCACTTCCATAACAAGAGAGGGGCTGTCTCTTTGTTGGTCCAAAGTTGCTCGCTTATATAAAAAGCATTTTGTAATAATTTGACCATGTGAACAGTGCTGCAAAAATTAAACTAGTTAACTTTTATGGTGATAAGCAGTGTATATTTATGTATTTATACGGAAAGTAAAGAGGGATGGGGCAAAAATATAGACTTTTTATTCCTCTCTGAGGCACTCTCTGCAATAGAGCATAGCAGATTTTGTTAAATGCTAGGTGATGAGAGTACATCAGCACATCAGCATTTCTGAAACATTATCAAGACATTTCTTAATATCTGAAATATGTGGCTAATTGAATAAAAATACATACTTATAAATATAAAAAACATGATATTTAAGTCATCCAGACAGGCATTATAACTGTAAATGTTCATTCTATTCATTCAATTTAAAAGAGGGCTGCACTTTGATTTTTTTAGTAGCATTTAATACCTGTTTTTACTGCTGAAGCATCACAAGTAATTTTAACTGATGATATATGAAATAAAAGGATAAATTGGGAAAGTAATTTTTTCTAAGAAAGGAAATGCTCCAGGCCTAAGTTTAGGGTACCTTCCTAGCACTTGCCATTTATGACTGAGGAAAATCTAGAAAGAAGGTGTGTGAACCTCCAGCTCATGAGCCTTGGCAACCTCAGTCACTGTGGCAGTATGCACATTGATAAATATATAGATACACAATTGTATGCATATTTTGTATGTAGTGATTTGTAGAGCTAACTTTATTCTTGTACTGTTACATTATTAAGTTGAGAAAGCAGCACTTGGTGGGGAAGCTAGAGCAGGGTAGGAGAAGAATTATTTAGATTCAGAAAATGATGTCTCTCTGAGACTACTGTTGCTACTCCTATTATGATAGTGTGAGTTAACAATGGGGTTCATTGTTGTGATCAATTTTATGCTAAATTCAGAAAGGAAGCACAGCTAAGACCTTAATTGAAAAGTGATAAAGAAATTAAATACTATACACATACACACACAGATTGGAATGCTACATTGGTTTTCTAGGAGTATGTGAAACATGTTAACATTTGCACTGAACTGCAGGAAATTTTTTTTAACATATACTCTTGCCAAAATATGTATGTATATACATGTTTTTTTATGATGGATTCTCTTTTAAACTGAATGTGCTTTGTATCTCAGCACTCGGCTAAATAGCTTGGGACTTTACTTCCACATTTCTACAGAATTAGAAATTTATAACATACAAAATCATAAGGGAATTTTAACATATGCATGGTTATAAAACATAATTTAACTGAGAATTGGCCATGATTTCAGTTTATAAAATCTAATTCTAAGGAAAATTAATGTTTTAAAACTGATAAAGCATTTACTTTTTAGTATAAAATTTTTGCAGGCAAGGAGTTATCTCCATTTTGCAGTTTATTTTACAGATATTCTATTAAAGTAAACCAAGAAATAAATCTATTCCATTTTCTTAATTTTTCATAAAATTTTGTCTGCAAGTAATTCCTCTAGAGCTTCATGGCTTTTTTTAATACAAAGAAATATACCAAGAAAGAAGCAATGTCTTTTTAATATATAGTTAATATCTGGGAATTGTAAATTTCTTCAAGAGGTGGGTGTAATCTTTCTTTCCAGGTGAAAACAAAACAAATGCATCTGTTTCACAATATTCTCTCTCTTTGCAACCTTCCTTCATTTAGCTCTACATTCCCAATGACTGAAAATGTATAACTATCATACACTCTATAAAGAAATAATACCTCTGAATTCCTTGATAATACTTTATGAATATGAGAGAAGCAACATTTTAGCAAGTATAAAATGATGCTGCTTCTTCTTTGTCCTCTTAATAGTTGTAAACCTGAAACTTTGAACATAGCTTTTAGAATTTTATACATCATATATGAAAGAATAAAAACAACTTAATATGGACTTAATAATACTTTTCTTACAAAATTCCAGGGATAAAAATTTTTAGAAAAATAATTCATTTCTTTTTGTGCATATGATCACTAGAAATTCCTGTCCTTTTAGTAATGCTAACCAAATTATTCTGTTGTAATGATATAGGTAGGTTCACTGGATAGGCTTGACAGCCTTTGGGACAAGCAATGGTTTAGGAATCATGCACTTAGTCTGGACACTAAATGAAGATAATGTGGCCAGCACTATGTTCTGGCTGCCTCTACCCCCAAGGTTAGTTTTACACAACAAAAACTTCCCAGGTACTCATATGGTTAGCAGACTGAGTGAATGTGGTCTAGTATGGACACAAGAGAGCAGAGAAATATCCCTCTTCCACTGCTAGGGATTGAACTTTGGATCATCCAATCTGTAGTGAAATGCCTTACCACTTTAACTATCCCAGCAACCTGTTATAATGATGTAAGAGAAAAAAATAAAACATTCTCCCTCGTATAGTCTTAATATACTTTAATTGATATAATTGTCAATTCTTAATTATTATGATATTGTCAATTCTTTGATGGGGATGAGTTTTTGCCTACAATTCTTCAACTTTTGTTATAAACATGCTACCTACCAATAATGTTTTATAAATAGGCTAAGTACTTATAATTTTCCAGTAATGTGATTAAAATACCTTCTTTTACCAAATTTTGTTTTCATAACAGAAATATGTTTATAAATATTTACATTTGTAATGCTAATGATTCAAGAGAAACACCCATAGGAGCAGGGTCTAATCCATTTAAAAAGCTATTTGTTGTTAGCCATTCTTCTACATTAGTAAATTTAATATTGCCTAAAAGGGGATGGGGTACCTCATACCAAGATTTCATACTTAAGTGAATTTTCACAAGAACAAATATTATTCTGTCTTTTAATAACAGAGACATATTTTTTTTTTACATAAAAATTCAGCAAGTGAAGGAACAAACCAACCATTTTTTTCTTTGGTGACTAGTCTAATTGAACTAGAACAATGAAAAATAAATAAAATTATGGTCCAAAAGAGCCTAGAGAGCTGTTTCTTCTTTAATTATTACTCTCCTCCTACAGTATTAGGTCTTAAAGCCAATGCCCAGATCAGTCACCTGTTGGAAAGCTAGTAGTATCTCTGAACACACTACACCATATGCATTAAGAAACTCTCTGATCTGCTATAAAAGATGAAAAAATGATGATTTTTTTTTTTAAAGTTAAATATATGGTACCTTTGATGCAAACAAGTGTATAAAGTTATAAAATAACACACTACACCATATGCATTAAGAAACTCTCTGATCTGCTATAAAAGATGAAAAAATGATGATTTTTTTTTTTAAAGTTAAATATATGGTACCTTTGATGCAAACAAGTGTATAAAGTTATAAAATTGCTTTTGGCTGTTTAATATCTATTTAATAATCAGCTTTAAGTTTTCCACATATTTTCATTACATTGAGCTAAATTAAATAAATCTCATCTTGTTCTAAAACAGATGACATCATAGTTCTTTCCAACTTTAATAGTAACTACAGATCCACTTATAAAAATGTTATATTAAGAAACTGTAACAGGGTAAAATCCAACTCTTAAGCAAAAACATACAGTTCTATTCCCTTTCTATCTATTGTATTGTCAATTTAAAGTTTTAGAGCAATGGATATCTACTTTTAACCTCATGTGATGCTGGAAACCAGAATTTCCTAAGGCTGACATAATATCATTCAAATAGCATGATCCAGAGAGAGTTTGAATCTACACATTTAGTATTTGCAATTGGCTAGGCCAATGCCCTTAATAATTGGGCCTTGGAGCTAATAAAAAGTGTTTAAATACATTAAATATTGCATTAATCATATCTATGGCCTTTCTGCTTTACAAAAGTTCAGAGCAGTAGCATGGTATATTTTTTCATGGCAAAGTGCAAGAGATACAAATGAGCATAAATCAATAAAATGCTAAAATGAAAATATAGAAACACTGCTGCTGAAATAATCTTACTATGAGATAATACTTCAGACATGACAGATTTAGAAGTTATTGTTTAGAAAGAGTTCTATTTTGTTAATGTTTATTTGATTTTTGGTGACAACGTAATGAGGAATTTAAGCAATTTGCATAAATGTATAATTATTTGTATTTTAAGATAAATGTTGTGTAAAAACTGGCTAGTTACTGAACTCTATAATCTATGCATGATGCAATTTTTGTTCCTCTTAATTCTTAGCACAAGAGTGATTGACATTAATTAATTTTTCACTTAAAAATACAAGCAAAACACAATAGAAAAGTTTTTAAATGGAAACGTATATAACAAAAAAAAAATAATAATAATTTTAGTGGCAGAACATAACACTCTTAATGCTGCTAAACTGTATATGGGAAGAGTGGGCAGTAAATGCACAATGAATGTCAGAAAGTGAATGTTTCTTCTATACTACCATACAAGTTACTTGTTTATCTCTTGTTATATAGCATATATCAATGTAATTATAGGTAGCAGCAGGTTGCAAAATGTTGGACTTTCTTGAGAATAATACTTTTGATTTAAAGATTAATGGTAACTGCAAGCATTGAAAGTTCAGGCTTAAAACATAATAACTTCAATATCTATTTCTTGATAATCATTTTTGATATTTGTAACATTCATTCATCAATATATACATTATAATGGAACACATTATAGCCATTAGTGATCAACAATCTTCTCTTTCTGGCTCATTCACATGAATTATCTTGGGAACGATAATGTCTAGTGGATGCATGCAGCTGAAATAACTGTGGAGGAAAGAATGTGCAGTATGTTGCTGTTACAGACTGTCAGTACTAAGCAAATAACTACAAGGAACAAAGTTCTAATCTGAATGTTGCTAGGGAATTGCTGAAACTTATTCCACACAGTGCCAGCTTAGATATATAGGTAACATGTTGCTATAAGGCCTTGAGTCAGCTCTCAATGTCAAATATCTCTAGGCTATTTTATTGCTCCTCACTCTGAAGGTCTATTGTGCAGATGAAGAATAATAACTGATAATTAGGCTGAATGAGTTCAGGAGAATTTGTGACCTAAGTTTCTCAGGCATTCATCTAAATAATTAAGGGAAAATCCATGAAAAAAACCTCGGTTAGGAGCCGAGCCAACCCAACCAGGAATTGAACCCTGAGCCTGCCACTTGGGAAGTGGCAAATGCTATTGATAGACTACAGCAATGATTGAGGTAGCCCTTTAACATGAATAGAAAGAGACTGAAGTTATGTAATTCTTTTTAGTTGAAGAAAAATGAAAAGATTGTGCTATGACAGAATTTTTCTTACCATTGAAGGCTATTAATAAAGTGTGAACTATATAGTTACATATTATTATTATTATTATTATTATTATTATTATTATTATTATTATTATTATTATTATTATTATTATCATCATCATCATCATTATTATTACTACTACTACTACTCTGTTAAAGAAGATCATGGAGGTCTTTGCCTCTGTGAACCTTGTAAAGTATGCAATAAAAAGAAACTAATGATGCTTACACTTGTAATAACAATGCTTGGCTTGTAGCATTTTACTCATTTTCTCCAACTTTGAGAAATAATATATTTTATAGTATTTTACTATTTTTGTTATATGTGTTATGCAAATAGCAGTTAAAAATGTCAATACTTTACCATTTAGAAATCAGAAAAATCTGAAATCCTGGTGCTCATGGCTAGTATATTAATTTGATCACAACAAATTAGCAGTTTATTATTCTTTTCTTCCAACTATAAAAATTAATGAGGTATAGGCCTAAACAAGGATGTGCAATATACTGACTTAAATAGCCCCATCTGTAGTCTTATCTTCAAGTGGTTAATTTTCTTAAGATATGTTTAACTTATTCCAAAAATTGATGTTGTTTGTTGCTTATATCTCTTTGCTTCACATTCTCAGAAATACTAACTTTAATAGCATAGGCTAGTCCTTGAAGGAGTTCAATGAAAGTGTATTATTTGAATGTAGAGATGGAATTTCATATATTTCAATACCTCCAGTTTCCAAATCATTTTGACTAAGAACCTATTCTCAAACATCTAATATGTTTTATATTCCATATATAAAATTATTTCCTCATTGGTAGTTGAGAGTTCTGTTTTTATTAGTACAATAAAAATATTATAGATCAATTATATTAATCATTTTTTTAAAATTCTTGTTTGATATTACTAATAATTCATATTGTAATTCTATTGCAACATAAAGGCACTTCATGAATAACAGAACATTAATTTCAGTATATTTTTCTCTCTTTTGTTGTTTATTCTGATACAACTGGAATAGTCATCAACCAGGATCTAAATGTTTATAAATTATCCCTGTTGTTAAAAATTATTTTTTTCCCACTGTGATATGTTAAACGTCTGATAAATTATTCATATAAAATTTAATTACTGTACATAGCTAAACAGTTACAGCATCGCAGATAAGAGGAAGGAAGTTATTTTAACCTAGATCAGCATATCTCAAACTATTTTTCAAATGGGGACCACTTTTTTAAATTATAAGGTTCTGCAAAATGCTACTTCTGCCCTGTTTGAAAGCTATTTTATCATATGATATTTCATGTTTTGATAATCTATATTTTAAAACAACATAATTAGTTTACTTCATTTTATATTCTGATTAATAGTCAGATGAAAATACATTCATTTTTCTAATAATTGTAGAATATCAATGCTATTTTATATAAGTTAGGTTTATAAAATAGAATTTGTGTAGCTATCTTATTAACTGAAAAAAATGACTTGTGTACAATATAAAAAATGATTATTGAGGAAATCACTAAAATTTCACTAATTTTGTTCCACATAATTGGACATGTTTCAAAGGCTGTTGCCCTTTCCATATTCATGGAACTATACTGAAGACAATTTATTCAAATGAGAATACAACCCTATTGTTTGAAGCAACATTTTGCTCTCCTTGTCTTTTTGTAAAACTTTTCTCTGACTGTATTAAAGAAGGTGGGAATGGCTTTCATATGCAAAAGCAGAGATTTTAAAACTGACATGATTGTTAATACACTTGTATATATGAATTTCCCTGGAATGTTTCATGCCTTTCAAAGCCAAAACAAATGCTTGATTCATGACGTTGTTTTCATTAACACAAATTATTAACTTTCAGTTCACTGTGAAGCCCATTAAAACCAAAGACTGGTGAATGTCCCCTAAGTTTCCTTCCTTTAAATACTCAGGATCACACATACCCCTTAGTTCAGCTTCAATCTTATAAAATAAAAAATCCCATAAACTTTCTGTAACTGAAAGAATTGTAGTTTCCAAAATTTATGAGAAAAATGTAGAAATTTTTAACAATATAAGAGTTCCAAAAATGATAATTCTGACAAGAAAGAAAGCTAAAGTGTTGTACATTTCATAATAAAGCCTCTTATATTCTTTCTCTGATGTCAATATACCATCTTGTTTTTGTTTATTTCCTCTGTAGATCACATGATTGTGTCTTTTCACACCAAATAGTTCCAAAATTGCTGTTACCTTTTGACAGCAAAGTTTCCTTTAAGTTACTAATTTCCTTTGAGTAGTAGTGTTTAAACACTTAGCTTGAAAAATGTTAAGCATTTAGTTGGGGAGAAAGATAAAAGTTTCAAGTTTATTGCTCTAACTTTCTGGATGTTGCTGGAGTGGAATGGAAAATAAAATGCAGCAACCATCCAAAAGACATGGATAGCTGCAGTCATTGAAGTTTGCCATTTGGCTTCACAGTAATTTTTATTGAATGATGTGACAAGTGCCCCTATCTTCAGAACCAATACAAAATTTATGAACACATTTTTGAACTTGCATTTAGCAAGGCTTTTCCCACACATTTCCCCTACAAGTTGTAGCAACTAGGATTAAAATGACATCACTAAATAAAGCTGAAATTACCATAGCACCACAGGTTAACTTTATTGAACATAATACAATCTGCGCTTTGAGTGGAAATTTGAACTAGTTTTTCAGAGATCATATATTTTTCTGTTAAACTGTAAAATCCATCTTTCTAACTTAAATCTGAGAACATGCAGTGCATACCTACATTCAACACTCCTGTGTATGCAGCAAGGAATTTTTAAATTCCATAAACATGTTCAGCAAATTTTTCTTCATGAAAGAAAACATTCATAGCAGAAATCAAGTTTTTTGTGGTTCTCAATATACAGTTTGATTTTAGCTCATTTGAATTTGATTTTTTCACCACCTCCTGAGCTAATGCTTGATTTTAGTAAATAAATATCCAATACAGACTCTGAGAGGACCACTTGTGGTACATGGACATAGTTTGAGAAATGCTCCCTAGACTGATGAAGGGCTTTAAGATATGGAGAATTTATTGAAGTGAATGTTTTGCATTTATTCCTGATATAATTGCAGCATAAAGCTGGTTCAGTTCCTCAATATTTCATTAATTTAATTTACTGATGCATTCTCTTTACACACAAATGGTAAACATATCTGGCACACAATATACTGACAATAAAACAAAGCTGCTTCTGATAGCATGATACTGTGGTTATTTGAAATATTTTTTTTTTTTTTTTTGTTAAGATATTTATACACTAATGCATGCACTTAGAAAAAATTAAAGTAAAAACTAGTCTTCGTTTGATTCAGTTCCCAGTGAGGCAACAAATCTGCAATGTACCTATAAATAGGAAGAAAAAATTAATTGCTCCAGTATACTTTTACTGGTTATCATTATTTCATAAGGTGCTCAGTAACAAGATGCTAAATTAAACATAATTTGAAAATAAAGATTCATTCAATATAAAAACAATATAAAGCACATTTCCTGTTACAGGCGCTGGAAAGAACAGCACCAACTACAATATACTAATCTATTATGCAGAAAAAATATTCTGGCAACCAAGAGATCTAACTTGCAAAAGAAAAAGAAGAAACATGCAGCACATCCAGGAGAGAGAAAATAAAATTTGAACTGTATCACAAATATATAAATGATATTGTTAAAAACCAGTCTATTTCCTTACCAAGCTAAAAAGAAAAAATGCTATTTTTGTATTCTTACTCTTCATATACAGTAAATGAATCAAATCATAATATACTGTTGATTTTGAATTAACATGTTGGTGACTGGTCCCATTAGCACAAGCCTCTGTGGAGTGCTGCTAATATTGATAAATAGTTAATAACAAATACTATGTTGTAAGTATATTTTACTATAATATGGAGAGCAAAAACCTCTTTTGTACAAGCAGTGCAACAGCACTTTCAGCATACAGTGCATTGGATTCTTTCTGTTATAAAATATGGATTTGGCAGAAACCCATATTCTAAAATATAAAAACATACATAATGACATTTTCTTTCAATAGTAACTGCCTAACATTCAAAACATCTTACACAAAACAGATCATTGTATTATGTATGGAACATAAAGTCAATCACATTAGATGAACCCTATATTATTGGTATATTTCCTCCCAATTTAGAAATCTTTGTTATATTAATATACATAATATCAACATAGCCCATTGTGTACAACTTTTGCTCCCTATCACCAGCATTATCCATAGAGGATATGAATTAGATGCTGAGATGCGGAAAAATCAAAAACATGTATCAAACTGTTCCTTCAGTAAGCTTATGATATTTGCAGGCTCCCAGTTCTGGAGGTGGGAAGGCTAAGAAAGCTTTGCCTATTTAAGTTTAATGTCAAAAAGTGTGAGCTTTTGACATTCAGTTTTTAAAAATAAGGCAGTTAATTAAGGAAGATAAATCCCTATTGTCTTTTCAGAAATCGATTCTCTTGCCTGTAGCTAAATGCCTTAACCTAACAAGTTTCTACTAGTATGGAAAACAATAGCAAAAAGAGTTTTTTGGTATTTTAAAAGTTTATCTTAAATTACTTTTAACATCTTCTGCCAAGTGCCATAGAGCTCTCAGATGAGAGATCTTCATTCTCTTAATTTAAGGTTAAATTTATTACATACAAGCATGAGCACTGTTTCATGAAATCTTTGTAAGCTCTTTTTAGTTTCAGATGCAAAGACTTCCTGGTTCATAAGCTCAGATTTACAGTTATGTATCAGCATGAGAGCCTACATGTTTTACAAGAAAGAATGACATAAATGACCTTTTGAAAGCTATAAACACCAATATTATGAGTAACAAAATGATTAGCTGGATACATCCAAACACTATTACATTTTATATTTTTTATATCACATTCACAAACAGTATGACAAATCTACTTCATTAAAAATTAATAGATCATACTTTCACCATAATTAAATTTGAAAGAGTGCATCATATCAGTTGGTTACGAGTATTCCATTTAGATTAATGAAAAACACAAATTCCTTATTATGAAATGGAGTCCTCTTCTGGCAGCCTGCAGAAGTTAATATAAATTTACCAGATGGAAAAGTGGACCATTGATGCAATGAGGACAAAAATTAAAAGAGCATTTACTTTAACTATTACAAACACATCTTTAAGTAAATTTTTCAGCAATATTTATTCTCCACTTATTCATTATAACAAATATAAATTAGTAAAAGCAGTTTTCAATAAATTATTTTTTAACTTTTTCAGAATAGAGTATCGTATTTATTAGAAAATAGTTAATAGGGATAATTTGGTAATTTGTGACAGGACTAGTTTTGTTATATTTCCTAGCTTTGCTATTAACAAAATTGTATCAGCAGAAACAGGAATTTTTCTGTTCTCATTTATAAGACAAAACATGTATTATCCTCAAACATTTTCCTCTATGTGATATGGATGCTTTTAGTGGAGCTTCTGTGAACTTCTTATTAAGCTTTCTGACTTTATAACAATTTTGGTGTTTCTAAGCATTATTAAGTGGAGTAGGAAGATTTTGTGGAAACTAAGGGTATCTAAAACAAGTACAAACACCATAAATCATATTTCATATAAAGTCCTACTTTTGTGTCATGCATTAAGACTTAAGTCCTTAATCTATTGGGTAATTTTCTTAGCATTATTCTAAGTATGAAGCTTGTTCTTCTCAGTTGCTTTCCCAGCTCTTGTGGTCAAGCAAAAAGCACTTTTGGGGGAATTAGACATTTTTTTATGGGTGTGGATTACATACAATATAGAACCTTACCATTATATAACCATTTGGTGTGCTGCAGATGCCTGGGGGATTAACAGAGAACATGAAGAAAAATATTTTAATAATGACGTAAAAATGCCATTAAATGAGTTCTAAATGATGGATAGTCTGCTTATAAAATATATAATGTATCCTATTTGACACTTCAGAATAGATTGTCACACCATTAGTTAATCAAATGTCTGAATTTAAGTTTACCCAACGGTGCAACAAGAGTAAGTGAGCTTATGATCTGCTCAATAAAGGGGCAAGAATAGTTTTGGTCTGAATGCAACAGATATGAGATGGGAGACCTACAAAATTACACAGAAAATGAGATAATTACTATGTCAGAGATTACTGGGGCCTCCGTGGGAATTCAGCAATTTAGTGTAGTGATTTGTTAATTGATTGATTAAGTAAAGTATTATAAAGGGCTTTAAGTATTTTGGTTACTTAACATTAGTTTTGGAAAGGTAACTTTTTAGATATTTTGTTTGTTTTTCAGGGGTAAATGGGTAATTTGGAAACAAGGGGATTACTGGCGTAGAAATTGTAGCTAATTAGTTAAAATAATGGTTTATGAATAGAATATTTATAGTATTGTGTTATTGGTTAGATTAGAGTCTGCTCCCCAGGATGAACTGGGGTCTGGGGTCTGAGCTAATCAAATAGGAAAAATTTTGGATTGAATTATTTAGAATTCAAATAATGTACTGTACTGTATATTGTATTATATATATGATGCATATGTGAAATGTAAATAAATACTACTTTTAGAAGTGTTTGGCTTGGATTGGAGGGGACTGTTAGGGGTGGAGGATGATACTTCAATGCTTCTGCCTTGCTCAAGTTTATGCACCTCTAGGAAGAAAGGATGAGTTGAGGGAGATATTGGGCCACCAGGATCCATGGGTAATGAGACACAAATATAGATGAAGTCCCTAACATTGTTTCCACATAGGACACCCTGGCATTGGTGGAGTCCCCTCCAACCGAACCGTTATGAAATGGGAGAGTGGAATAATTATGGAAAGAAAAATTTATCCCAGCATTTGCCTAAGCAACCAGAGGAAACCACAAAAAAAACCCAAAGTCAAGTTGACCGGTCCCAAGCGATTTGAACCTGGGACCAAATGGGGGTACAAACATTGCCTCTTAAGGCAACCTGCTTTGTCCATTGGCTGGGATTGGTGCATAAAACGACTTTCACTGTGAAAACTAAATATAATATCCTAAATGTGACAAGTTCGTGAATGTGACAAGTTGTTTCTGAAAAGTGCTAAGGACTGACTTCTTATAAATGAGACTTCATATGATTGTTTGCAGGAAAGAAAGAGTGAGAGTAAAAAAATGTGTTTAAGTGAATATTTTTGTATATTACAAAATTATCCATATTAAACAAATGTTGATAAACTTAATTTTATTTTTCTCCCACTATAAGTTTTTTGATATAGTTAATATTTAAATCTCTGTGTACCTTAGAGATCATGCTTTCATAAAGATATGTTGCTAAAAATAATATTAATCTTACATTTTAGAGTTTTTAAGGCCATAAAACTTCAGTATTACAAAATTAGCAGAATATGCCGTATTTAAGGGAAATTAACTTTTAAATACTGATTTTCATAATCTGGCATTAAAGTTTTTTTGCTATCAACATATAATGAATATATTCAAGTATATCTAATCTGTGTTAGTATTTTCAAAAAAGAAGATAATAAGATGAAGTGGATAAAGCAGAGCTGTCTTACTGAAATCAGGAGCATCTGGTCAATTTATATACAATGTCTTCAATGTTATTACTAAGACACCAAACAAATTATAACACAATTAAATTAACTATTTAATTCATTTTACACAAATACCATTAAATCATACTGTTTTAATTAAAATAATAACATTTGTACTGGATGTTCATGGCATATTAGCTGTTGGCAAAATTAAGCAACAATTTTGGACAAGCATCATGTAAAAGTGTGTTTTGAAAATATATAGTTTATTTTTGATAGATATGTACTAGAGTTGAAACTATATTCACTGCAACAGTAATGTGATTTGCCAAGTAGATCATGTTACAGCATGTGGGATACTACAGATAAGGAAAATTTTCATGATAATTGGAGTCTACAGTACAGATTTCTATTAAATTATTTTGTATAGCTGCTTAAAAAAACATAATAGACGCACATAATTTTTGTTTCTTTTACTCTTATCATTCAAAATTTTGTTCATCTATAAACCCTTATCTAAGATGTATCATACAAGTTTAAATAATATACAGATAATATATACATATACATCCATTTTTTTTCAGTATAGACAATGAATCCATAGGAATTTGGCTGTTGTGCAAACAACTTTTAAGATTCACCTTCCCTCTATATATGTTACTGAACCTGCTCTTTATGATAATTAGCACAATGTGGATATAAAAGTACAAATAAAAACAATTAGACTAAATGTTAATTTTAAATTTCTGATGCATATTGAGCAGTATTCAATTGCACTTGCATTGAAAATAGTTCAAACATTTATGCAACTATTTTTCTAATTTATTTCCTAGCAGTGCACAACATTCCCAAAAAGCGCTACTCAGTTCTCTGGACTTTCAAAAATCTTTTATAAACATTTTTCTCAATGGACAGAAATATATTATTCTTGGCAGTAGTTATACAGAGTTGGCATTTCAATAATAATAAAGTCATTGAAAAAAAAGGCAGAGCAGTGTGTAATAATTGCTCTTATGATCGTAACATTATCAGAAGTGTAACTGCAAATTCTCCGAATGCTGAAATGCTCAATCTTACAAATACATGGCCTTAATATGTGCATAATTTTATATCACCTTATGGAAATAATGCTGTGCTATGCTAAAAACAAAAACAAAACAAAAATTATATGTATTTAGTGAACTAATTTTTATCTTTACTTCTTGAAGACTTTTCATGTTTCTAATTCTGGAACTCTTTCTGATCAAGAATAAGCCAAAAAAAAAAAAAGATATGGTAAATTTTACAACTTAGAGTATTAATTTTTACCATATCAGGAATATGGTAACACCTCACAGTGCTGCTGGCAATGCAGGATGGTGCATAAAGTACAAGAAAAAAATTTTTTATTTATCCCTCACATTCCACCTTCATCCATGGCTCGATTCATGTCAGCAACAATTCTGCCAAGCAGTTCGCGATATTCTGAATCCTTCCTAAACACAGTATCTAGGAAGGCTGGATTTGCAAAGAAAGCAAACACAGAGTCAACACGTGATAATGACTTTTCAGTGAGATGGCGCTGTATCAGCTGACGGATGGCTGCACGGGATTCATTCAGTGCAGATAAAAGATAGTGGCGATCATATGAAAAATCGACCTCATAAAAACTGATCACTGCCATTGCTGCAGAATGAAATCGAGTCTTGAAGCGTTCTGCTTGCCGTAATTCTTCTGCAGAAAACTGCCCATTACGATACAGCACACCAATCTTGATCACCACTTTAATTATATTCTTCACAAGCTTCTCTGCTTCCTTTTTATTTCCAGTCTGTGAAAAAGAAGAAGCTATAAGTATATGGCAATAGTAAAATTAGAATAGTTTCATTCTTTGATCTGTACAGAATAATGTACTTAGTAGGACATAATATGTGTGTGTGTGTGTGTGTGTATTACTGTATAAATCATAACAATTTTGATATTAAAAGTTTTTTGAATTGGCAATAGGGAATTTTTGAGAAAATTTGGTACCTAATTATATATGGAAGGTAGGAGAGAAATGGTGGAAGAAAGTGGTTAAAGTTAAGGAAGGATATATCTATGAAAATAATGTAGGAACTAAAGAAATGGTGGAAAGAGTATAAAATATGTGTAGTTAAAGGAAAGTAGGACCTATTATATATGGGTGTTGATTGTAGATCCCAAAATAAAAAGCATTCTAAGAACGTTGTACCATTATGAAAGTTAATATAAAGAAAATATAAAGAAATAAACATTTATTCCAGCATAAATTATGAAGAATTGGTACTTGAGCCTTGCCTTACAATTGTCAGCAATTTATCATTCAGATCACTTTCATCAAAGTAAACAGAAACTCATTACAAAACCTTAATACAGTATAACACAAGACCTTTGTTATCTTTTTATTATTTTTGTTATTTATGACATAGATCCATGTAAAATGTGTGTAGAACCAATGTTATTTATGCATTAACAAGTGTTTTATCTCAGACAGACAGATATTGAATGTGGTTAATTTCCAACTTATAAAATATACTACATGCTTGTAAGTATATATGAATAAGATCTTTAGAAAATATCATTTCCAAAATAAAAACAAGGGAAAGTATTAACACTTTTATTAAAAAAGTTATAACTGCATTCCATCCCAACTTTTTGATGTGCTTGTATGAAATGATTCAATGAACTATTATCCAAATTTAGCTGTTTTTCCTCTGAGTGTGTGTACACTGTTTCCTGTTGTTTGCTGCAACAAGGTCACACTAGCTTATGGTTGTCAGTGTGGATCTGATAGTGGTTGAGCTCAGTTTTAGTTATTATGAGTGGTGTGTCTTGTTCTGTATTTAATCACAATTTGAACTATGGCTCAGTATATATATATATTTTTTTTTCTATTGCACAACATGTACTTATTTATGATTTAAATGTGTTAACTTAATCAGCTCATCAAGTTCAAAGAAGATTCCGGGGTATAAAAGTTACAGGCTGTATAACAATCCACAATCTTTATAATAAATTACAGGTCATGGGTAGAGTAAATCTAAGAAATCTAAGAGACAGCAAGAGTTCTCACCAAAGAAACATTAGATGACAGCGTTCATTATTTGGAGAATTTCTCCCAAAAAATCACATAGAAATCATTCACAACAAAGCTCTGTGTAGAGCGCTACTAAATTTTTAAAGATAAAACCATACAATATAACATCATGTGAATAAAAGTTTGCCCCTTCCCCCTTTCTTTCTGAGAATTAACATACAGCAAGTATGATTTTGTCTTTTCTTCAACAAGGCTCTACAAAAGCTCAGGCAGCAAATATTTCAATGAGAGAAACTGAAAGAGTGTTTCAGAATCTTTTTTGAATAGTGTTTAATGCCCGTTTTTACTACTAATTAAAAAATACCATATACAAAACAAACCCACATACCCTGATTTGAATGGGATGCTGATGACCTGAGATGTTAAAGAGCATCCATAATTAAACCAAATCACACACACACATTATATATATATATATATATATATATATATATATATATATATATATATATATTACTTGATAGTCGCACTTAAGAATATATGAACCATATTAGAATACATATTGTGTAAATATGGGCATCTGCAAAATCTTGCAGGTCTTATTTCTATTTCACTGCCAAATGATGATCCAGAGCCTTCTCCCTTCTCCTGAAAGGATTTTTACATTTAGATTGGGGAAAAAAAGAAGAAGAAGAAGAAAAAAAAGAGCAACTTTCCAGAATGAAATGTTTCTTACATGCATAAAGCCATCCGGACCTGCTCCCAGTGATCATTAATGAGTTCTATGGATGATAACCGTATCTCTCTATGCTGGCAAAGGTTATTCAGTTTCCCCATGAGGAACTATCAACACTTTAGACACGAACACAATAAAATGACGTAATTCTATACTGCCAGCATTGTGCAAAGCCTAAATACAGGATAACACAGAGAGCGAGTAAACGCAACAAAATCCGGGTTAATGACCATTCATTAACCAACTATTTGCTGCAACTAGTACAGATGTTTGGGCTGCCAGAATGCATGAAGTCTGTATAATTTAGAGCCATTTAACCAACATGTACGATAAGAGCTGTAATAAAAACAGGAATAGTTTAAAAAAAAAAAAACCGTAAAATATTGTTTTTTATAGTTTGTGCCATAAACAACATTACTTTTTTTTTTTTTCATTCGCTTGTTTCCATGTTTTGCGTAGTAATGCGAAAATAACATTATTTAAAACTCCCACCGTATTACAGAAGGCGATTAGTGGCATTCAGATTACATTTAGAAGCGACCAGAGAAGCCTCTCTGTAATTTAAATTAGGTACAGGAAGCCTCGCTTTTTTATGTTTCTTTTTCTTTGTTAAGCTTACAAAAAAGTAAAATTTGCACAATTATGAAGCTTCAAATAAAAAAGTAACGAGTTAGAAAGTGTTATTATGGAATATCCCACTCGATTGTTTTATATTTCCAGATTATTATTATAATATTTTTATATTTGCAGATGTACCAGAGTTTCATGTGAGGGGGAGGGGGGTTGTGAGAGTGAAACTGCTTAAGGCAAACGAGAGTATATGTTCGTGTAATAG
Source organism: Metallyticus violacea (assembly GCA_030762175.1). Classification (NCBI taxonomy): domain Eukaryota; kingdom Metazoa; phylum Arthropoda; class Insecta; order Mantodea; family Metallyticidae; genus Metallyticus; species Metallyticus violacea. The sequence continues at coordinate 49,134,561 of CM060841.1, forward strand.
GAAATTCAAAACAGGCGGGAAATGTCACGTATGTATATTGTAGTCATTTGTAGTGGGTACGAGATAAATATTTCCTGTGGATTTTTTTTATCAGAAAATTTTATTTGTATGCAAGGTAATTATATGCACTGTTACATGCCAAGGGTGCCAAAAATTTACATACAAGTAGATATCTATTTAATTGATTTCAAAGTTGAACAGAAAAACAACAGTAATGCGTAGTATGATGTTCTGTGAACAGATGTGACTCACATACATTATGAGAGCGTTGCTACGTGACAGGTAAATCAACAATGAACAAATGAAGCCAAGATTATCATATGATGTTTTGTTATCACATTACTTTATGCTAACATTGCTACAACAAAAGGAGCCAAGATTATCGTTCGAAGAGCGGAAATCAATTTTGAAGTGGTATTGGAAAACCGAGAATGTTGTTGAAGTTCAAAGACAATGGAGACGTGACTACAGAACAGAACCGCCAACGCGAGTAACAATTGCACGCATTCGAGACAAATTTGAGACTCGTGGTACCGTATGCCATGTTCACAAGGCAGATATGGGAGACCTCACACAGCAATAAGCCCCGCGCACTGGATCCAAGGCACCGGATAGGACAAAGAGGTCCGATTGAGTTTCCACCGCGTTCTCCGGATCTATCTCCGACGGACTTCTACCTATGGGGAATTCTTAAGGATGTTATATACCGTAGAAAATCAGTTACATTGGCAGCACTTCGGGAAGAAATTGAAACGGCATGTGCTGCAATCGCTAAGGACACTTTCGCAAACGTTGCTCAATCAGTAGTTCAACGTACTCAGAAGTGTATCGACGCCGATGATGGGCATTTTGAGCAACTGTTGTAACTGTAAAAGTCTAAGATGATTAGTGCTCATCATTTTCTGTATGAATTGCGTTTTGTTTATGTTAACAGTTTTTTTTTCTTTGCTTGAAGTGTGTATGCATTTTTTGGCATCCTCTATCAGTGTACATTTTGCAAATAGCCCTCTGTGTTTTTAAATGAATGTAAATTTGCAATTTTGTTATTACGAGATATAATGTTCTTTTCAGCCATGGAAGACGCAGGAGGTCGGCAAGTAGGGCAGGAAAAAATTGTACCCCAAATTATGGATAGAAGTATATTGGAAGTGCAATTAAATAACTTGTCCCAGATGGTCCTGTAGATTGGGGAACGTGATTCCATGAGGGCGTTGGAGTGGCTGGCAGCCAGAAACAAACTATCTCCAACAAGATAACCTGCGCCTTTTCACAACAACCGTGACAAGAACCAACGGCCCCTTTAGGAGCCACCAAATACGAGCACGGTGTATGCATCTTCATTGCTCGTGTGCTTTTATAACTGCATGTGTATGTGATTATTGTTCTTGCGGGCATTATAATGATTATGTGGGATTATGTGTTGCGTAAAATTACGCCTCTTCCGCTGTAAAATGAAAAAAAGTTGTGTTTTGACTCCGGTGATATCCTTGCGCGATCTGCACACCTTCTAGTGTTAACTCTGATAAACAAAACAAGTGAAGGGAGTTTCTTATTCTCAAAGATTATCTTATTTTTTATATTCTATTTTTTTGTTGTTGTTGTTAAACTTACACTAAACTAACCTAGCTTATGAAAAAGTAAATTTATTTGAAAATGTGTTATTACGAAGTAATATTACTTTGGTAATCTTTGAGAACCGGGGATTCCCCTCATTTGTTTTACGTTTAGCAGAATTATTAGGGAATGCAGGGATTGCACATAGAAAACCATCGGGTCAAAACTCAACTTTTTTCATTACACAGCGAAAGTGACGTAGCAGATATATCGTGCCCAATCGGACATGATCATTATAACACATAACCACGATAATCACTAATACATACAAACACATAAAAAGCACACAAGCACTGAAGGTGCATAAACTAGACTGCCAGTATCAAACAAGTATTTGGTGGCTCCTAAAGGGGCCGTTGCTTCGACAGCATTTGAGAAGGTTAAAGTAAAAGGTGCAGTTGCAGATTAGTGGCGAAGGATGGGGGATTAGCTTAAAGTGTGGAATGATGACATTAAATTTTAAATTTCTTTCTAACCAAAAGTCAATTTAGAATACGTTTTATCGAGACAAGAATTTAATCGATATTGTAGATACTGGAAATGCTAGTTATAAACGACGCAGATACATTCGTATGTTTCAATAAATTTCTCCACAGGAATTCGTGAAGTTAGGACGTAAAGATGCATCCGAAGTTCCATGTTGCCTCTAATCTTGTACTTACCCCTATTCACATGTTTTCTACGTTTTATGTATGAATTTCTGCATTTTCCGGTCTACAAAATTTGGCTCGCAAACAAAAATTCATAACCCTCCCCCCTATCGATGTCCGAAATAGCGTATGCCGCCCACCCATCTGAAATAATAATAGTCCCGGGAAGTAAGAACTGTCGAATTAACAACCTTTCGGTCTAGTACTTCAACAAAAAAACATGTTACCATCCCTCTTTTAATGCCCTCGGAAACCCAATGACCCTCCCTCCACAAATCACGATGATATTTCCTGTAGAAAAATTTCTATTTGTCAATTTCTACAACATTAGGCTTGTAGCACAATGCGTCTACAACATAAACCATGCGGCAGAATAATGACACCACAAATTGTTCATTTCGCGGCTGTTTTCAATTTCCTGTTACACGATTCTCCTTTCACTTCCGCAGTTTCACTTCCACAAACGTACACAAACCCTAGTGCATCATGGGAGTTCCCTATTCTCAAAGATTACCTTTATTTTTAATGCATATTAGTTTTTTTGTTAAACTTAAACTAACCTAACCCTATTATTCGATTAAGAACAGTGTAGAAAAATTATGGTAAAAAACTAGTAACATTTATTCTGAGAGAAAAAAAGATTACAAGTAAGAAAAATGTAGCCATAGGAAATCGAACCCACAACCTTCACATCATTAGCATGGCGCTATAACCTACTGAGCTAACAGGGCTTAATTCTCAACGTGGAAATGGTTTGCCTTACTAAAATCGTAACCAGCCTTCACTACGTTCAGGATTGTCGGATGCAGATGCATTCAACTTGTAAGGGTAAATTTCCCGATGAGTCGCAGCGTTAGGAAATCCGTAACTGCCGAAGTGAGAAGCTTCTGTATTATTAGTTTAGTTTTGTAAGTTAATAAAGCTAATGACTGCATAATCTCCAGCGAGTTTCATTCGATCGGAAATATCGGTTTTGCAAAATAGCCTTTGATGGTATTAATGACCTAATTCGGCGAAAGGTTTTTCTCAAAGAGCTAGTGTTTTAGTTCGGGAACAGAATCTGAGTCTGTTCATCTTCCAAGTTTCATTCACGGTCACGAATGGACGCAAAAATGTGCGGATTGCGACTTATACATCGCCAAACACTGTGCTGAAATGCTTCTTGCTCCACAGCACCGATTCCCTAGTGTGCGTACAACTTTTTTACTTTCGTTCAGGATACCTATAGATGCCTACAGTCTCAGCAGCTTCGCGCACTACACTCAGTAATCTTAATTTTTCAATAATATTCTTCGGGATGTGGAGAACATTTTATCTTCGATGCACCTACGGCCACGTTTACACGAATTTATACAAAGTAGTTCAACTCTAGTGTAGAATCCCCATATATTTAATATAGCTAGAATATGATTCGTCCGACCTCCACTTCTTCATGTAAAAATGGGAAACTTCCCCCCCCCCCTCTATTTTAATGGAAGACACAACTAGTTGATTCAGATGACTGTTAAACGTTAACTGAGCGTCGCATCTGACTGAAATTTTGTTATAGTTTGTTACAAGAAAATGATGCTTGCTAGTGGTGTCACTTAACTAATTTTCGCGACATTTTATGAAAGTTTAGCCATTTTTCAAATGACACTCGTGTTTATTAATAGGAGTTTAAACTATGTTGCAAAAACAATAGGACAGTGCTTGTAACCAAGTACGCATAGACTACAATTTTTAAAGTTAATTTGAGAGTTGACAATGATGCAGTATTACTGTTAAGTGTTTATTTCATTGCCCATTTTCACGAAAATAGTTTAAGGCAAAGAAAATAGAATTCATGAATAGAATTCTACTTTTTTATACCACATTGATAAACAGTCTTTATTGTTGTTAAAAATCGTTAACAAAATGCATCTTTATGGCATTATTTGCATAAAATTAATTTCGTTACTGCTGTCATCAACTGAATGTTATTACAATTTATGTATTATTAAAACAGAAACAATCATTCATCATCATAGCAGAATTCATAATTGCAAAATTAATAAAAATTAATGAGTAGAATTTGATAACACATCTATTCTAAACTAAATTTTGTGAAATATTTTTACTGTTTATTCAATTAATGAATTTATCACATTTTTTATCCTTCAGGTAGGTATCATAAGGTTTTCTTGGTATTAGTGACAATTCAGTCATTTCCGTTTGGGCTAAATTTTTCTTGCTGTAAATACATCTTTTTAAAGAATAACAATAGACAAACACACTAAATCTCCATGGATACAATGAGGTCAATGTAATAAAAGAAAGCACTGATTTCAGAGCAATTCAATATAAAATTCGCATTAACATTAATTTTATATTGTTAATATCCTCCTATAATTCTGGAAAATGGAATCTCAATCTCTCTCTCTCTCTCTCACGCACGCACGCGCGCACACACACACACACACACACACACACACACACACACCTTGAATCTTGAAAATGTACAAATTAAAATATTACATTATTAACTAATATAATATACTGCAGTTTATATGGGTGGAATTTTAACATTAAGCACGGTTCACTCCATGGAAAACCATCACATCCCAGAATTTTCATGTTCTAGATTTTCTTCAAAATTTTACACACACTCATCTTCATGTGAAATAGGTTTTACTGCAATATCATTTTAATAACTTAAGAACGAAACATAATTTTCACATCTCAAATTTTCTTGACTTTTTTTTTTTTCTTTTACACAAAATCGCCTTCATGTGAAACAGGTTTTACTGCAATATCATTTTAATAACTTAATAAGAACCAAATATATGAAATCTTAAAGTTACCATAAATTATTTCGTAGTATCGCGGAGAAAGTTTGTTTTAGTCATAACTTTTGATAGACTTGAGATAAAAATTAATTGATAACTTATTTTAAAGTATACAAAATTTGCTTTCTTTCAATTATAAATATAATGCTGGAATTTATTTTGCGACCTTTAATAATGCAAAAGTTCTAAAATACAAAAAACAATTTTTTCCTAAAAAGTATTGTTTTGAAATTTACTTAAATTATGCAGAAATGTTGTAAATAAGTATATATTTGCGTCTTGCATTAATCGTACACCAAACTCCAATGTTCCTATAATAAAGAGGAGCTTCATACAATTTGCACTTTCAGAACATCGACAGTGAAAGTTGTGAATGTTCACATGACCATTTTGGTGGAACCCATGCCTTGTCTGAAAAGAACACAAACTGTGTGGCGATAAACGCTTCAGTCACTGATGAAAGAAACCACTCACAATAACGCACATGTGGCACGGGATCACCTTGTAGCAGACAATGCACATGTGTACCTTTGTACGGTATGATGTTTCAACAATTTTGTTGCTTATGTGCAGAAGACACTGAGCCCCAATTTGTACTAATTTCGATAATGGTTTGAATAGCGAACGTTCAAGATTTGCGTCAATTTCGTCTAATTTAAAATTAAAATTGTACTATTTACGCATTTTTCTTGTTTTGCATTGAACCAGTAGTATTAAATTAATTCACAAGATTGCGAATTGCAGTTCTGGAAGCAGGCCCAGGGAACTTGCAGATAAAGTTCTCACTTATGCGACGAGTTTATAACAATTATATACAAAAATACGTTGCTCTAAAGCCAGCTGTTTTGCAATCCTCGCGAAAGAATGTAGACTAGCGACTGCTCGGAAGTTCAAGGACAGACAGGCAGGCAAAACCCTGTGCGAGCGAAGAGGACATATTATGGAAGTCCGGTAGATGATAGCATTTTATAGGCACGTGTTTCATCACTGAAGAATGGGTAGCAAGAGAAGATAAACGAGCGGGGTGGCTCAGGTTGTAGCCTTGAGACTCCCGGGTTCAAATCCCTTGGGACCGGCCATCCTCACCTTGGGTCTTTTCATGGCTTCCCCTGGTCGCTTAGGTGAATGTTGTAATGATTTTTTTCTTTCCACGAATTTTCTACTCTCCCATTTCACCATTTCATTTCATTCCGTTGGTTCCGTTAGTGTCGAAAGTGCCAGGGCGATGTGGGCTGTACGTTTTGAAAGGTTTCTATCCAGGGATCTGGTATGGAATCGGCCCAACTGATTTTGATTCGGTTTATTTACGGGCGCTCTTTAATATCTCAGGTCATCAGCACCCCATTCAATTCAGGGCGTGAAATGGCGGGTAAATTTTGCTCAAAGGCCTCTATTTTCAGGCTTGAAGTTCTTTACATGCCGTAAATGTACGACACGGGACCCACGGCTTTATTTCCCTTACGAAGGAGGCCATACGATTTTTACGCCCGAAAAAAAGGCATCTAACCTGGCCGGGATTGAACCCGCGATCTTGGGCTTACAAGGCAAGTATGGTTACCACTAGAACACCAAGACCGACGGGGCGGCCCAACTGAGGGGCTCGAATTTCTTGGAGGGAGACCTCTCAGGTGTAGGGGTGTTAATGTTAGTAACCCCGTTTACGTCCTAGCCTCATCACCCGTGAACCCAGTGGGTGCAAAGGCATAAACGGCCAGTCCTGAGCAAGGCTGAAGTATCAAAATATCATCATCCTTCTAATCCAATCTAGTCCAAAAGTACGTCGAAGTACGATGTAGAATAATTAAGTTTGATGACTCGAATTTTGTTTAAAATGTTAAATTGAACAGGAAAGGCTAAAGAGAGGGGAAAAAATACAAAATATATTCTATAATTGTGGAGTAAGTTCTAGTGAAGGAGGTTGAATGAGAGAGATAAAATTATAAGTAATGACCAAAACTGAAGATATAGAAAGGCAATCATTTTTCAGCGACATCGTTGAGATTATATAGAGAACTGAAAAATGAGATAAATTTGGTACAGAAGGATTTGAGTGGAGTGGCGTGATTCAGAGGGATAATAGGCAGGCTTAGCACGGAAAGATGTTCACTGTTTTCGGGAAATATCAACTTGTATTGTATACCTATTGAAATATAGCGAAATCAGATGTTGCTGAAGAAGTTGGACAATATACAATTGGAAATAGTATAAAGAGGTTTAAATATAAGAAGAGGCAATAGCGATATTAGGGTACATTAAAGGAAAGAAGAATTAACAAAAATAAGGGTATGAGCATAGTTAATCTGAAATATTACTTAAGATGGTTATAATTTAATAAATGGAGTACTTATAACAGTTCGTAGATAAATGTGAAACCGCAATTTAACAATCATAGAATTGCGATATATTAGGGTTTTAAACATCTCTAAACAAAAAAAGTTATTCATATTTCGTCGAACGATTTGAGGAAAACTCCGACTTGAAATCACAACTATAGCGCCATGGGCGGCCAAGGTCGATAAGGCGCGGGGTCGTGAGCGGGAGGTCTGGGATTCGATTCCCACCAGAACCTTCCTAAATGAGATTTTTCTCAGGTTTTCCTAAGTCCTCATAAATGAGGCACACTAAACTTAGGTCTGGAACGATTCCTTTAAAAAATCTCATGTATGATTAATGTGCAAGCCTGTGATATCTCAGTAATTAACTATACACTATTAAAAAACATTAACTATAGGCTGAATGTGCACAATAGCTAAGCCGAGGGAGTACAACAAAAAATTACACCAGTGTGACAGGTACATGTCAGTGGTGCGACTGTGTAATGTGGTTTTCTTTGTTTATAAATTAATTTTATAACAATTATTTGTTATAACCACGTAGGCTTTAGTTTTTTACACTTCAAGATGGCGATGCGCTTAGCGTCTCATGTGAGTCAGTCGCTTCTACCCCTTTGTGCATACACAATACACCTCACTCTTTATTAAAAAAATTCGTATTCATGATTGTTCTTCAAAGAGGATGTATATTATATTTTAGAGCAAAGTATATGATGCTTATTTAAAAAAAATCTTAATATAGCAAACAATGGATAACGGTAGATATCGAACTTAAAAACAATAATATTTTAAAGAGTGAATGTTTGATTGCTAACATTATCATGATAACTTCAGAAATTATTTATTTTTTGAGTAGTGTTTAACGCCCGTTTTTATTACTGGGGCACCACAGGCGGTGAACACTGATGATACACGAGATTTACGAAGACTGAGGAAAACTTGGAAAAAAACCTCAATCAGGGAGGACGGTACGGGTGGGAATCGAACCCCAGGCAAGAGAGTGTGTTAACGATCGCGGCCACTCGTGGCGGTCTTTCAGAAATTAGAAATTCTATCCTAAAAGAAAATGAAGATAGATCAAACATTTTAAAACACAACTTTTGCGTGTACTAATGAGATTTCCTGGCAGTTTCACAGTTTTTGCTTTGACAGTGTCATTAAAATTCGTGCCATAAAAACGCACTCCTGTATCTAACTACAATGCGACCGGAAAGCTGCACAAATGAACCAGTGATGCTTCAAGCTAAACGGACGGAAAGAAGGCTATGCTATGGTCCGCCTGTAAGATTTAATCAATAGATGCAGCCAGCGGATGACTACGCGTGCTATGTAGACACGTATCTGTGCGTTATACCACCACGCACAGACAATTTGTTTTTTCTTCTTCCAATATAAACTCCATTCAACTTGAAAGAACATCTTAGTAAGCTGGGAGGCAGGAAATTCTGAACTATGCCATAAATATGGTAGTAGCACTAGAACAGTGCTTTTACCATAAGCATAGACTGCAATATAAATTTTTAAGTTGAAGATTGCTGTTAAATACTTATTAAATTCATCAAAATTATTTTAAGGTAAAAAAGGAAAAATTCGTGAGAAAAAAATTTAATCAAGTATAGTTTGTGGAATTTAGCATCAGAATTATTCTTGGGTTTCACCTGATTCTATGAACGTGCAACTTTTGGTATATTGGGTGGCACAGACTGTCATTTACACTCTGAATATTCTCTTCTACCGGTACAGACCTGGGATTACATACGTATAGTTACTTTATATTGAGGTACCCTTGTAATAAAGTGTTGTTTTGCACAAATGCTGAATATTTTAAAACTTTCACACTACTGGGTCGGGTCATCCAATAATCTGATGACTGGTGTGGCTGCGGGGGACTGTACTGGCCGGGTTAAACGAATTGGAGAGGGCGAGATTTACTGAACTGCTACGTTGGATCTGAGAGTCACTCCATTCAATCAGTACCGTTTGACAGTGAAAGAAACAACATTTGTATAATTCTTGAGTTATGTCTGTTAAGAATACTAAATGGCAAATATTATTGTTTTATTGCACGAGTTTTTATTTATGATTCGCATGTTCTTACCGAGTTCTATAGTACTGTAAGGAGATTATTTGATCAGAAATTTTCCAGCTGATCCGATGCGATTAACAAATGTTAATGCATTTTGCGAAACGGAAAGTGTGCAAGATGAAAAAGGCAGAATAGTACAATTCAAAATTATTGGTTTGGCATGTTTTATTTCTAGCATCTCAAATTCAAGTTGAAATTTACAATATCCATTTAATCTCAGATTTAAAAAAAAAAAAAAAAAAAAAAAGTATTCGAAAATGTTCCAACATTTAGATATCTTTATTTATTTAAGTTCTCAGGCTTTTTTCCCTCTCTTTAATCTTTACTTCATCATCTCACTCTTTAGTGGATCTTCATTGTAATAAAATGACATATAGAACACCTCGTGATAATCTTCACGATACAATTCTGATTTGCTCCATCAAATAAAAACACGAGATTCAAAAACTATATACAATTGAATGACCTTGACCCAAAAATCGTCTTGGGCATATGTCAGCATGGCAGTCTCTTTTGAAAATTCAGGAATGTATCCTCTAAATCGTTTTAGTTCTTTTTTTTCTTAGCAAAAAGAATTAGTGTTCAGCAGTTTGTACCTTCTGTAATTCCAAGATAATACTCGTAGTATAGGGCAATATATAATGTCGCTCTAAAAAGAGGCAAGCGGGAACTTTCATGTTAAATAAAACTAAAACAAATATAAATTATAAAAAATATTCTATGATGGCTAGAACAGTAAAGTATTATATTTATTATTTTTCATTTACAACTATGAAAAATAAGGAGCCATATGTTACAGAATCTTCGCAATTCATTTAGCTAATAGTTTGCAAAATAATAATAATAATAATAATAATAATAATAATAATAATAATATTCATGTACCCGTATATATAAAAACTGCTGAATATTGAAATTGTCATCTTTCTGTTAAATCAAGATTTATAGCAGCTACATAATTGATAAAAATTAGAGAGAAATGAAATAAAGCATTCTGTTACAAATTTATAGAGGTGGGACGAATCCTAAATTTTAGACGCTCTAGAATTCCTGGACAATATCAGTTCTACAGTGGGATTATTCGAGTTACTGAGCGCAGTCTTACTGGAAAAAGGAGAGAGAGTCCAAGCATGTAAGTTAGTATTTTATTTTAATATATTTTTATTGAAAGTATTATCTGATACTGTATTTAAAACTGATAATAATAAGCGCTAACCTGCGTTATAAGAGATGTGGGAAATGATGACCCTTAGCGACAATACATTGCCGACATCTGTATAGAAAATGCCCTGATTTCATTTAGCTTTTCTTCCTTATGAACAGCCCTGTTTCTTTTCTTTGAGAGATCATGTTTCTCGTAATTTTTTCTCAAGTTTATAAACATTTTATTTACCTGGAACAGATGGTCAAGATATTTTCTTGCGAATTGCCCTACCACATCTGTAAGAACCAGTTTTCACTATTTATCGCACAAAACCCGTTTTTCAAAACTATATTTATTTACTGGCATAACAGAACGATTAGCATACAATTTACACACAAGGAAAACACCCAGTAACCACTCACTAACAAAGTCTCCCTCAAACTAACTACAAGCTGTGTGACAGCACTTACGGTCATCCCCCACGGAAGTATAAATAAAATATAACATGTATGTGCAAACCTAATCGTAATATTGGTAATGTATATAGCAGTGTGCATAATATGATACAACTTTAACATGTGACTTGTATGTCAACAAAAGAGAAAGTTCTCTGGCGTTTTCTGTTTATCGGTAGCTTAGAAAGTCAAAGAGGCCATAAAACTCAACAAAAGGCAAGAGTAACGCGAGGGTCGAGTATGATGCCACTTTTAAAAGGACTGCCGTTGGGGGGTTATAAACCCAATGACTTTTAAATTCGTTAGGGCTTTGAACCCGGCAGGCGGTTGTACAGTTAAACTAGCCAATGTCAAAAAGAGCTTAAACTTTAAAATAATAACGAATGGCACGTGATGACAGGTGAATTTAAGTCAGCCAATAGTAAATTTATATTTTGATCTTTTAAGCCAAGGTGCGAGACATGCGCATGCTTGGGTGACCCCCTTTGGCGTCGTCAAACCAACGATTACTAGATTTGAATTTTATATATATATATGTATGGAAGTGTTTGCTCGGCTGGGGTGCGCATTTTCAGATCAGATATGGGATAACAAGCTCTACTTGGGACGCGGGTGTGCATTTTAAGTTTCACATTCTTCAGGGTTAAATTCATTCATTCATTCATTCATTCATTCATTCATTCATTCATTCATTGTTAAATTATATCCGCTGTGACGCACTCGTTTCTAAGTTCTATACGCGTCGAGATATATGCTGAGTCACTTTTAATAAATTATTTTTCACACGCGGCTTTCAGATTAAGTTCCCCGTGGAAGTCGCAACAGTTGAATTTAAAGTTTATTTTAAGTTATGATTATTTCTATTTGTTTTATTAGATTTTTATTATTATTATTATTATTATTAATATTATTATCATCGAAAAAATTATTAAATCTATTATTCCATATAATATATAAACTCTATGTTCATTTAATTTATAAAAAGACAATAAACTAAAATCGCTTTAATTCCAATTCTTGGGATTATACTCCATGGTAGATAAATTCTATCGTACGTAAAACACCAGTGGACGCGAAAGATTTTGGGTATAATAAATTACCATAAATATTACGTCTCATCGTGTGGTTATTTATACTACTGGTCTCCTCTCCTATTGAGTACGAATCAACAAAATAGCCGGATAATCCCCTGAGAAATTGTTGTCCCAGAAATGTAAACAACAACACACAAACCGCTTCATAATTTGGCATCACCAACGTGAGGCCAACAACAACGACATCACCGACAAATCCATTTTATAATTTGGCGCCCAGCATGACTGCCATACCAACCACCTCATAATTTGATAACCAACGTGAGGCCCATAACAAATCCATCTCAGCTAATAACTGCACATGCATTGTATGCCTTGATGACTGGTTTCTGCCAGCACGCAGTCGACTCTGTCGCCCGGTAATTCAAATATCCTCACTGTAAAATCGACAAATTCACTCATATAGGAAAGAATAACAAGAAAAAAGGGAAAAGATATCTTAAATTTAAATATATATAACGCTGAGCTTAGACTGATAGCGTGTGCAAGTTGATTAGAACTAGAAACGTTGAGCTGTAACTGAGTCGTGGTGTGTAACTCAGTTGGGATTCAACCTGAGCCATGTGCGCGATTTCGACATAAGTTGCTCGAAACCTCTAGAACAACCGAGAGCTTGGAGCATTTTCGAGAGAAAATAGTTTCGTTGCTGGAAAGCTGTGACGTACTAAACACAGTGTGGCAATCAGGACTGCTACATGGGATAATATTATGATTAGGAATTCCCTTAATGGCATGCTGCTTTTGTTTTTGGTTGTTAGTGAGTTCTAAACTAATATTTCCAAATTGTAACAATTTTTAGATTAGGGTTCAAAAGATACGAATGACAAAAAAGGTGCGAAAATTCGAGTTATCGAATCTACGAATCTTTTTCCAGATTCGCGGGGTTCGAAGATTTACATTAACTTTCAATTCAAGCATTTTTATTTACATAGGTTTTGTTATGGAGTAATTTGTTTCAATAACCTTAGATGTATTGAAACAGTGTAAGAAGTCACCCAGTGCATCTTGAGTCGTGAAGTGGAATGTATAAAAATTAAAATAAAAGTACGTGCAACAGTAATTACCCAAGACGCTTACAAAACCAAAATATTTCTGATGTATCAAATTTACTTAATCGATTTGTCACCACTGTAAGTATTATTAAAGACGCCATCTTTCCCGTTGCTTTCGTCATCTTCACTGACAACGGTTCTACGACAACACAAATCAGCCGCCGCTTCGTGAAATACTGTCAGAATTATTCCGGAGGTCTAATATGCCTTTTAATTGGTTTATTTTCATTAAAAGTCGGGGGAGGGGCTAATAATGCTTGGGACTCGCATTCGTGAAGTCCTGGGTTGAAATACCTTGGGACGGACCATTCTAACCTTGTATTTTTTCGTGGTTTTCCCCTAGTCATTTAGGCATCTCATTTCATTCTATAGGTTCTGGTGCAGAGCTGAGAGTGCCAGGCGGGATGGAGCGGTGCTGTGTGACCTGCGCTTTGCATAGGTTTTTGCTCCGGCTTCTGAATAGATCGGAGCTCCTTCGAGGGGGAGGAGTTACTGCCTGAGGGGAGTGTTCTATCTGAAAACATTGAGGAAGAGCCATGTCTATGTCAGTGCTTCATTGCCACTAGATCCTGGCCGCTCGGTGTGTCCCTCACCTCGTCCTTTCCTCCCGGAAGTGCCCCCAATGGGGACGCACGGACAAACGACCAGCCCTAGAGCATCCAACCCAAATACGGTAGTAACACAAAGCAAGGTGTTTTTTTTTTTTTTCTTTTTCCTCTGAAGAAGCACCGCGACCTGTCAAACGAAGAATGATAGAGGATAACTTAGCCGCGAGTTTAGGGGACTTTATGACCTGAGTTTCCCAGGCATTCACCCAAAGAACTGAGGGAAAATTCTTGAAAAAACCTCAGTTAGGAAATTATCCCAATAGGGAATCGAACTGGGCCGCATGAGAAGCGCTAACGTTACCTGTACACTACAGCGGTGGTCACAGAGTTTAAACGATGATGCATATTTAATACAACTACGATAAAAATTAAGGTACTTGCAATAATGTAAACTGACTTCCCACTAGAGCCATTGATCGAATTAAATGGCAACTGCTCGTTCATTTTCAAGTTCACCGATCGACGAGAAAATAGAAATTACATGGAAACTCTTCAATGTCGCTTTCCGTGCCAACCTGGTAGCTTAATTACACGGCGAACGAGCGTCTCGACCGCTCAGCTGTGTTCCAACATTGGTCAAAAGCAATATTTGCTGCATAAAAAACAATTTAATAACACTTTTCTAAACTATTACTACTTCCTATTATTTTTATACCGAAGAAACTCGCCTACGCTAGAAGCTATGATACTAAAAAGAATTATTAAGGGCAGTGCACATCAACACACGAGAAATATTCGAAGATAATAAAGTTCTCACAAGGGGACAGTAAAAGCAGAATGCTTTGTGCGCATACGTCCAGCTGCTGTCCATAAAACGTTTTTTTTCCTTCTTTTTTGGTGAAATTGCTTCAGTAAGGCACTATTTTTATGCAAGGTATAACATATGTGTGTCACGAGAAGAGGAGACGGAATTGTGGGGGACAGAAACTGAGTCCCCAAGGAAATCCTTCTCGAGTTTTCCAGCTTACTTCGTTATTCAGCACTAAAGTCAATTTCACGGAAAGCAGAGTGCCATTTTACTGCAACAAGCTCTAGTTACGCAAGAAACATTTCCTTAGAAACGGCTCTAGGGGAAACAGGCAGAACAGATTATAAACAGTGATGAGAATTACGAACAGAAGTGACTGTTATCCTTCAACATAGACAGACAACGTTCAACTGCTTCCATTCCACGTTTAGGCTGCAGTCTTTTTCAATTGCAAAATCAATGGCTTAATTCTATTATTTCGCATGGGCAGGTTGCTGGTTTGCGCTACCCTTAAACATTGATGCGATTTTATGCGGAAAAATAAAAACCTCTGTAGAGGACTTGGTTTGCAGCAGTCTTTTCTATATAAGCGCCATTATGTGCATGCACCACCTTGAAAAATATCCCTCGTCACGTGTTTTATGCAGACTGATTGCTGTTGCGTTACAAAGCTAAATAAAATATTTAAAAGACCATCAGATAATTATATTGAAACAGTATATTTCTAACTGAGGTAATAAATAATTAAACAAACAAATAAATAAAAAACGTAGCACTTAACATTTTAAAAATATTTTTGAATGGTGTTTAACGCTTTTTTTTTTAAATGTTTTAAATTTTACGCATTATATATGTGAATTATTTTAACATTAAATGCATTTCATTCCGCAGGTTCCAGATTTTAATCAGAGTAATCAACAAGTTTGTTGGCATGAAAACCACAAGAATGACTGTTTGTTTACACAGGCGTATTACTCTGATATTTGTACTCTCTCTGTTGTGTGTGTACATTCACATAAGGGTGTTACTCTAGTTATTAATATTCTAGAAGTTTTAGCAGCCCCAGCTTCATAATGCCGCGAGTAGCCGCTTTTATTTTGTATCTATAAATCACTTATAGTTTTAACGTTTCTTAATTAAATACACATGAAAGAGATTTAAAAAAAATGTTTCTGTTTCTTGAGCAATGATTAAACATCCTTCCTATTTAAATAATATTCTAGGCATGAGGGCCTAGAATATTGGTTCTGAAGAGCAAATATTAGGCAATAACTTTCATTTTATTGTTGTTTTTATTATTTTTTTTTAAATGTATGTGCAATGAAACTACAGGAGGTTAAACTTTCACAGTCTCTTCTCTCTTTCTTTGGGCCAGGCAGAATGTCTGCTTTTCTGTATTACCGGGCTTCCAGAATAAGTCCTCACCGTTTGCACGGGGTTTTGATTTTCGGTCAAGGCCCTCACCTTCCCAATCACGGCTGCCTGGCTAGACTTGAGCTTTCGAGCAGTCGGCAGTCTACATTCGTTAGGAAGGCTTTAGACCAATGTATTTTCGTGTATAAAAATGGCGGCGATTGGAAATTAGAAGTGGGGGGAGCAAACAATATAGACAATAGAGTACCGGTAGTCTGGGGGGTATAAGGGAGGATAGATAACAAAACGCGCGAGTCTGCACTACTTGCTGTGGCACAGTACGAAATCAGTTAGCCGCAAAGCATGTCATTTTGTGCGTATTTTTGCTAAGTATTATTTAATAATTAAAAGATATTAACGGAAATATAATTAGACGATAAGACAACGGTCGTGTATAATTTTTTTTATAATTCATAATTTTTGGTTGCTAAAATGAATTAACATTTTAATTTGTTCCTCAAAAATTGAGGAATAAATCGCCTAATCGCCGCTGTGTGTAAATGTTACTTCGTGTGAAATTTATTCAAAAGTTCCCTGGGCAATTACCTCCTTCCATAACTGCAATTAACGATTTTATGAATACATTTATTACTACTCTTTCAGTACCAAACAAGAAACATGCGAAAACGTACAGGTTTAGCATAAGACAAAACGAAATTGATGCAAATCTTGAACATTCGCCAACAAAATCGCTGTGGAAATTAGCATAAGAAGTTGAGGTCTGTCTTCTGCATATACAGCAACCACGTCACACCTTACAAGTATATATGTGTCCATTGTCTAGACAAGGTGTATTGCTCTCTCGCTTCCCATATCTAACGGTCTGTAATTTGTATTTTTGAGGTAGCCTGAAGGACAAAGTGCTCATACATTGGAAGAACTCAAGTAAAACATTCGAAATGAAATCAGAAACATTACAGTGGTCGAACTAAATCGTGTCAATCGGAATCTGTTTATTCGATACAATGCCTGTTTAGCCGATGGAGGCCATTTCCAGCATTTGCTATAAGGTAAGATTTTATACACAGTTTTAAGGAGCGAAGTCGGAGTACAAGCGCGACCGGCTGTGACATGTCCAGTTGCTGAGACGCAAGCCATCGTGAGAGCGGTAAGGGCTACTCAGGAAGCCCCGTGTTTCATTTCTACTTTGAAAGTAAAGCTGTTCTTTGGTGGCTGATCAGGATGAAATCGACTCCGATATTAGACCTTGCTATTCAGGAAAATTGCTTTAATAAAAAAAATCAATAACATGTATATCAAGTCTTTCAATCCATTTCTTCCACGTGGAATTTTAAAACACGCTCCTACTTTTTGATGCCTGATTATTAAAGATGATTCAATTGTTATTTCATCTTTCGTTTTCTATCCTTGCCTAGCAACATGAACTATTGTTATTTCAATTTTTATTAATTTTTTAAGTATTATTTATTGTCGCTTTGACTGCATTGGTCTTCTCGAGAGGATTGATCGTGAATTCTGTAGGTGTAAGTCTGTAGGAATGAATGGAATGAAATGAAATGAATTAATGATAGCGCAAATGAGTCCTTGGTGCCCTAAAGCTATCTGCCATTTCATTTTCTCAGGGTAAGGAAAAACTTCGGAGAAAAAAAAAAAAACCCCGTATTCAGAGAGCTTGACATGACCATGAATAGAACCCAAGATTTCCGAATTAATAGTCGCAAACACTACATCTAACAACGGAGACGGTCTTGTTTGAATTTTGACAGAATAAAAAAAAATAAATAATTTAGTACGATGAAAATTTATTTGGGGTAAAATTACTATTAACATCACATTTACGCACTATATTTAGTAACTTCTGACCAATCCCTTTGCTTTCTTGTACGTTACACGCTATTTTGAAACGATTTAACGCCAATATTACATTAAATTCCCAATATTTTTATTGAACTATTCTGTCCAAATTCAAATAACAGTACAGGTTTCCAGACTACGGCAGAAAAGAACGCGTGTTAGCAATTGCATTCTCTTTAAAATGTAACCATCAAACGGTAAGGGTGCAATTTTAAATTTCAAAGTGGAAGTAGCTAGAATGAAATGGTGATTCCTAAAATGTTTTATATTTCTCCTCCATATTTATAGGTGCACTGACATGCATTTTATTATGTTAAAAAGGAATTATTTGCTGTGTATAATATATATATAGACACCATGTGTCTAAAAAGTTACATGAAAGTGTTGTAATCACATAGTGAAGAACATGTTTACCATTCCTCGTGCCTTAGGTTGGCCAGTTTTAAAATTCAAATATAGCCATTTTCTAAAGTTGTTGGCATGCCCAAAACGAGCGGGGTGGCTCGAACACCGACGCGGATGACGAGGTCGTTAAGGAGGAGGAGGTCTGGCGTTTGATTCCCATCAAGGTTGCTCTCCCTGACTGTGGGGTTTTTCAGGTTTTCTTCAGTCCTTAATATGGCAAACCCTGGGGAGATACCCTAAACTTAGGCCCGGAACGTTTTCTTCCTTAAAATTGTTCTTTTCCAAAATTTAAATCAGTGTTCACCGCCTGTGATGTCTCAGTGGTGAAAACGGAAGTTATACACTATTTAAAATTGGTTCTACGGACGTGACATTTGTGACTCGCATTCGGAAGGTCGCGAGCTCAAATCCTTTCAGGCTAACCATCCCAATCTTAAGATTTTTCGCGGTTTCCCAGGCGAATGTTGGGATGGAGAATTCCTTTTCACGAATTTTCCGCTCTTCCATTTCAATCCATATCATTTAGTTTTGTTACAGGGTAGAAAGTGTCAGATTGAGGTGGGCTGGCGCGACGTGACTGTGGCTTGCGCTTTAGAAAAATGTCTTTCCCGGCACCTGGCATGAAAGCGGATCTTCTGAGGGCCCCAATTCCTTGAAAAAGGGGGGAGAGGAGCTGCGCAGGCGTATATTTTACCTGGAAAAAGAGTTAGGAATCCGCAACTTCCCGACCTTGAACCCAGGCTCATTCTTTCCCCCGTGTGATTGGTGACCGCCCACTCGGCAATGCACATGTCGGGTGATAAGCAAATGAGAGACCGGACGCTATTAAAACACGTGTGTGAAGCATAAAAACCGCACTGTATAAAAACTTACAGAATGAAAGTAAATAAACATGAGTAAGTTTCATTAGCACGATGGGGTAAGAAAGCACATGTTGCAGCATGAGAAATTTCGAATTTCGTTTAGGACAGGGTTGCAGCTCGGTCTTAAAACATTCTCTCAGTTCATTTTCCGGAGTCTCTTATTGCTTGAAGCTTCTTTGCCAACTCCTGTGCACGAGATTTAATAATCAGCCCCCCCCCTCTACAAAAAAGTAATATTAGATGCAGAAAGTGAACGCGCTTCAAGATATAATTGCTCTGAAGGAACAAGGAGCTCGCAAGCACTTTCCGAGTTTCTGTCTACAGTTAATGGACTTTAATGTCCGGGATATAAAGTTGCAGCTATGTATCTTTCCTCATGCCTGGTCTCAACAGTGCGAAGTCCTGCATATAAAGTAACTGTAACTCAGTAGTAAGGCAATCGTCTTTGATTAAAACAACTGTAAAATTAGATTCAACATTGAATTAGAGTGTGAAGACACTATTTGACTCATATTTCTTGTTTTCATTTTAAGCTATGGCTTCTTTGTTAGTGCACGAAATTTAAAAATGTGGACAATATAAATACACCAACTAGCCAAGACCACAACAAGACAGGTAAGGAAGTAGCTTTGAGAAATACAGTAATCCAATACGAAACGATTGTAGGTTACAAATGTCTTTTTGAAGACGGATTTAATAACTAATCTTTTTCTTCGTGGGAAGTTTTAGTACGAACTTCTAAGAGTCAGTTGTATAAAGAGTTAACTTGAGTTTAGGGCGTAAAATTAACCAGCAGTTATGCTTAACTTGAGCATTTTGGTTGTATAAACACTGATCCAAAATTATTTCGTCTTAACCAAACTAAATCGAACTAGCAAACTTTCTCAAGTTAAATCCGTAACTAGAGATTAGTAATTGTTAAATAAAACGTTTCTCAGAACACGGAAGCACAGCGACTTCATTTATAAATAAAATGGTGAGTTACGTTTATTTTATTTTCGTGTAGATAAAGTTTCTTCAATGTTTCACTTTTCACTTCCGTTCAATTGTAGGTTATGTTAGGTTAACCTTACAAGCGGTATATTGTATATATTTCTGATTTCCAACATTTCATTCGAAGATGAATTTCACTGTGATCTTCGTGTATTTCATGAGAGAAATAATCGCTCCTAAAAATGAATGACAAAAAATTCAAAATGCAATTCCTGTTAGCAAAAGGTGTTGTCGCAGAACTGGAAAAGATATTATGTTCCCGATTACAATCACAAACTAAGCGAAACCATGCTTTAAATTCGATGTTCATGATACTATTAACTTTAAGGTTCTATGCGACATGGAGTTTCCAAATGTTATTGGAGGTATATTCAAAGTGGGAAAAGGAACGACTAGCAGAACTCATCCATAACATTACTAGAGCAACAGCAGCTCTGAGACCTCAGTTCATTAAAATGGCAACCATAGAGGATGATATAAGGAAATTGATGTTATGCTTCTATTAACATTCGCAATTTTCCTGGAGTTTTAGGTGCTATAGACTGCACACACATACGCATTATATCGCCTGGGGGTTGTAATGCACAAGTGTTCAAAATAGAATTATTATTATTCTCTTTGGCAATTTCCTCATATTATCCTTATTTGAAGTCGAATCTATTTTTTTTTAATTATACCCGGATATTTTTAAACCAGAGCAATAATATCTTTCTCACGTTTGCTGAAATTGCCGCTCGTGTTCGCTCCGACTTTTCCTTATCCATGTTTGAAGATATATTAAGGAAAAAAATATATCTAGGAGACTGAAAAACTGAATAATTATTGTTTTTACTAGGCTGAACAGTTGAACATCATCCCGCTCTAAACACACTTTCCTATTATTTCGCGATGTTGCCATAGGTTTGAGGTTATTGCAAACTCGGCTTCACATACTGAGGTTATTTTTATGCAACAGAAATGATGACTAACCTCCAGTTACGTTTTAAATACAGTTAAAAGTAATCTCCAGTTAACTGGCCCTAAGAGAATTAAGCGGTGGCCATTTGGTCCGTCTTTAAGCGTAATATATAAAAATTTACTATCCTGAACATAAATCACTATTTTTGGAGAAAAAATCTGTCAACCCTATTTTATATGTATCAATTTTTCCAGAGCCTAGAACGCTTAGAACTTCATTTAGTTATATCGTATTTAAATCACAGTGTTCTTTAAATGTTTGTGCTAAAAGAAATCTATTTAATCAGCATGCACACTTATTTCCCGCTAACTTATTTTAAACATTTTTGAGAATGTTCAACAAATTTTATGATATAAGCGACATTCATAGTGCACGTTCTTTGTACTATTATTAATAAAATCAAAGTATCCATATTTTTACCTATTATAAATGTATTAAAATAAAAAATAGCAAATGTGATGACGAACACAAGCGGATGTTAGGTATGCATCTTTTTTTTTTTTCCTTCTCTTCTAAAAAGGAAAGTGAAAATCGAAATTGTATGTGCTTTATTTTTATACGTCAACAATGCTGCACAAAATTTTAAAATATTTTGGTTCACAAGTAGAAGATAGATTTTTTCATAAAGCATATTTTTAAACAAAAGTATCTTAAAAGCTATTTACCTTATGGTAATACAACTTTGGCATATTACCATAAGTGAAAAATAAAGTTCCCAGTTAAACATTGTAGAAAATAGCAAACTATCCCAGTGTTTCTCTTAATGAAAGATAAATCCAGAATAAAACGTCTCACTGCAACATCCGTATATGTCAACTTAGTTGTCGAATACTGAAAGATACCGGCTGTTATGTATATATGTATTATGTATCTCAGTAGTAATTACTTTTCTTACCAAGAGTTTGAAATACGCCTTTTCAGCAAAGAGAATTGGATTTATCAAGAAATTGCTGAATGAATAAATAATCAGTAAATAAACAAAGTTAGAAAGAAACTTATTTAAAGTTTAAAAACTAATTAACAGAAGCGAGTTAGCTTACAGCACAGAATATAAAAAAGCAAGGCATTAACGCTGGACTGCACCAAATAATAATCTTATTTCTTCCCCTTTCCTCCATCTTCGCAATTGTTTTGTGTGTTAGCTCTTGTGGGTGCATGGCGAAGAATGCGGACTAAGTAGAGAATAAATGGGAGGAGTAAGAAAACGCAAGTTCCGTGTGCTACACATTAGGGGTACATTATTTATCTTCATATGCCCGCAATCTAGCTTCTTATACTACTAGTCCATGTCTTTATTGTGTCTTCTAGCTAGAGCACTGGTGTAAGATCGATCTCTATGTTGGTGCAGTAACATTTCTGGGGTGCTCTAATTCTCCCTTTTTATACCAAGTCTCTAATCGGTGGCCGGTGACTACCAGAGACGCATACGCCCTAGCCCACCGTCATTAGC
Source organism: Metallyticus violacea (assembly GCA_030762175.1). Classification (NCBI taxonomy): domain Eukaryota; kingdom Metazoa; phylum Arthropoda; class Insecta; order Mantodea; family Metallyticidae; genus Metallyticus; species Metallyticus violacea. The sequence continues at coordinate 49,157,049 of CM060841.1, forward strand.
CACTGCATTGGTAAAAGCTTGCTGCATTTCGAAACCTTGAGCTTGGAAAGAGCGGGAATTGCCCTGGACTCACTAGCAACGGCACTGGAAGTGGAAAATCGCTTTGCACCTACTAGATTAGAGATGCGGGACCGAGAGTGGAATATTTCCCTGGACTAACCAATCGTTGTGGGAAGCAATCGTGAGGCTTGGATGTTAGTTCCATACAGACCAATAGTCTCATTTCATTCCACACTGAGGTGGCAGTGCTTAGGGGATGTCCCCACCCCGCACACGAACACACACAAAAAATACCTTTCACTTATGACAGCATTTATGTGCGTTTCCTAGCCTCCTAACTTACGACGAGTTATTAACAGTAATCATAACTGAGCAGGGTGGCTCAGAGGCTAATACTCGTATTCGGGAGGTCCTGAAATCAAATTCCTTGGAGGCTGCCGTTCTAACTTCGATTTTTTCGTAGTTAACCTCACGGTGTTCGAACTTCTTTAGGGGACTCTATCAGTATACATAAATATTCCTTTGTAATGTAAAGTATAGCACAATTTGCAAGCCATTGACTTGTAAATGTGGCCTCGTTTGTTAAACAATCAGCGAGGATGCCTACGTCGATCGTGGTTGAAAGTGGTTGAGACTTGTATGGATCAATGAGAATGTACTCGAAATGAGAAATTCTCTACTTGTTCAATATGTGCCAGTTTGTCTTTGCTTTGAACCCACAGTCTCCTTCTTATAAAGGGGCATTTTATATTCTACAGTTTCTGTAATGTGTGTCATTGTCTTTGTAATTAATTTTTGTTACACCAGCATATATGAAAGCCATCAAGTTACAAATACATGTGGCACACTTCTTACATATTTCAATGAGGTACCTCATGGCAGCTTTATTCCGGTGGTAATTGGTGACAAGAGACAATGGGAGTTTGCAATAGTGAAACAGCAGTTTCAACAAGCGGTGCCTCTGAATGACGGTATAATCCTGGAGCAGCACTTTGTTGTGCAATTTTTGTAGACAAAAGGCATGGAAATTGGAATGCAGAAGTTCTTTAAAGGGCGGACATGTATCGAAGCCGGCCAAAGAGGTGAATATGCAACGAGTTGACTAAATCTGAGCAGACAGAAGGGCAACTACAGAGACAATAGCCGCGCTGCTATTAGTTTTCACGCCCATAATGCATGACGGGTTAGGTTTTATGTGCATCTGATTCCACAACACGAAATGCAAAGAACGGGTCTGGCATTACAGCATCTCAATCGCTACCATGATGAAGGGAACAATATGCTATGAGATAATGTCGCAGGTAACGTGTCTTGGTTCACCATTACCAGCTTGAGACAAAGCGTGAGTCAATGCAGTGCAACCATTCTGCGCCGCCTGCGAAAAGAAGTTTAAAGTGACAGCTAACAGATTTCTGAATCACGAAGGCATACTTCTCATCGCATTCCAGCCTCAAGGACTCCCTACTGTAACATCCTCAGAAAACTTCGTGAGGGCATTCAACGGAAGCACCAGGGCTTCTCACCAAAGGCATTCTGTGCTTGCACGATAACGCGCATCCTCATACTGCTACACGACAAATGAGACGCTGCTAAATATCAAGTAGGAAGCCCGATTTTGCTCCAAGAGACGTCCATTTGTCGACCCTCTTAAACATCGTTTTCGGTGAACATTATCCCGGCGATGAAGCTACGGCCTCGTTCCGATAGAAGCCCAGAGAAGTTTTTATGCTGCTAGATTTCAGGGGTTTGTGAAACGATGGGGTTAGTGCTTCAATGTATAGAAAGGTTATGTTGAGAAATAAATCAGTATTCTTATTTATTTAAGTTCATATCTATTAGTAACTTACACTTGTAAAAACACCTGTTTTAACGGCATTTCTGCACTGTGATACGAAACCTTCTCAAATGTTGTCATACTCTGTAATTTTCAGCCAATAAGATCTGCCATCTCCATCAAATACCCTACCATGTGACGACGTTAATTAACCAGTGGTTCAGAGAACGAGAGGACGGATGAATTAGCTAAGGAAGGAACCCGAATTCATCCATACTCCAGCGTAGTTCCCCAGCTGCAGTCATCATTCATAAAAGAAAGCTACCTAAAACACATCGAGGCCAGTGTCCAGAGGTATGACTGGGGGGGTGCCGGAATAGTCCAGAAAAGAAGAGTCGCGAGTTTCCGCCTCCTAACAGGACATGATTGCAGAGCAAAACTCTTCAACACGTTGGCGTACTTCAGAGCCCAGGTGGTATGAAAGTATGGATTATGAACATCTCTTAACTGTCAGCTGCAACATAATAATCGAATGTTGATATATACGGAACAAGAGAGAAAATGAATATCCTGGGATGATTATTTTACAAATTATTTATAATTTTCTCACGCATTTTCTTTATGGTTAATAACATTGTCAAAACCACTGCATTAAATAAATAAAAATAATATACATTATTTTCCATTCTACTTCAGGATGTCTAAAAAGTGGGCGATGACCTATAGGTAACCTTTTGCTCAGTTTCTATTTGTATTGTCATATGCTTCCTTACATCATTCTAATAGTTGTTTATGCATACAATGTTAAGATCTAATTGCAATAATTACCTGCTCAAAATAACCCCATTTCTCTATTAAACTCTTTAATTCGTGCTTTTTTTTTAAACCCCAATCAAATGCATAAACGTAAGGTACATTATTCAGTTTATTACAAACCGCCACGGGTGGCCGAGGTCGTTAAGGCACGGACTCGTGAGCGGGAGGTCTGCGGTTCGAATCCCGCCAGGACCGTCCTCCCTGACTGGGGTTTTTTCCAGGTTTTCCTCAGTCTTCATAACTGGCAAATGCCGGGGAGGTACCTAAACTTAGGCCTGGAACGCTTCCTTCCTTAAAAAAAAAAATATTCTTTCCCAATTTATCATTTCATTTCATGTATCATCAGTATTCACCGCCTGTGGTGCCTCAGTAGTGAAAACGGGCGTTAAACACTACTAAAAAAAAAAAAAAAAAGTTTATTACAAAAATGCTATCAGTCATTCACTCCCACATATTTCAGTTACGTTTGTTGTTTAACATCTACATTACAAACCATCATTTAAAATACAAAGTGGTTTAGAAAACAACAAATCCATGTACTTACGTAAGCCTTAGCAAGTTTGTACACGTTGTCAAGAAGGCTGGCAGTGGTGTCGTCTATGAACACTTTCGCCACATTCTTATTGGCCATCCTACTGAGAATCTTCTTTTGGGCTCTCAGCCCGATGTCCCGGGCTTTGAAACCTTCCGACATCACTATGAACATAAAGTAATTTATGATTTGACATTTATATAAGCTTTATCGCACACAAATAAATGGAAACAGCAGGTGCAATACCTTTATTCCCATAAAAGCAAACGAAACATTAAAAATATGCAGTAACACTAGCGAATGTGCTTCTTTTCTTTCAATATCATTAACGACACAATTAGGCGTTAAAATAAAACAAATATATTCAACAGAACACATTTTACTTAATGATAGCTGACACTATCAATTATAAAACGATTAACAGAATCATCTATAGTACTAACACAAACAATGACACATTTTTAAAATAGTTACGCATAGCATTTGCTAATGTTTGTTTCTAATAAACGTGTGAAGAAATTCCATGTCCTTTTTTGTTGTAAAATAAACTTGAGATCTGTAGGTAGAGCATTAAAACATTTGCGAATAACACGTTTAAATAATGACTCCAAACATTCCATTTATAAAAAAGAGAGCGTTTACCACTTACAATGAAGGCCCTAACAAGAAGCGTAAAAATAACATTAAAAATAGAATCCCACTGCTGCAGTGCCTTAATATCTTCACAACCATGAAGTAGCGATTGTCAACTTATAAAATAACTCAGAACAGCTCACATAACGATGACAAGTGACACATGGTAGCAAAGTTGACGCTCTTACTGATTCTTAAACAAACCAAAACTGGTGTAATAGAAACACATGGGAATTTTAAATAAATACATAAACATAAATAACCTTCCACCTGTCCCAGTTGGATTTGATCGGATTGAGTTGGACATAGGAGGGTTTCAGACAAGGAAGCGCGACGAGGGTCTTTTTAAATCCTAGGAACCTCCAGGAGGAAGAGGTGAGGTGAGTGAAAAGAGCGCCCAGGGCAACAGTCCCTAACGCTTTCAAATTATGCACTCCCTTTATAAGTGTCCGAACCCCTCACACCAGATGGTATTTTCTATAGAATGATATGGGCAGCGGAAAATACTGGAAAGGAAATATTAGTTCCAGCATTTACCTAAGAGACCACGGAAAACCACGAAAAACCCAAGGTCAAGATGGCTAGTCCCAAAGAGTTTACCTGGGGTCTACCGAGTCTTAAGAGTTACCGCCGAGTCACGTCGCTCGATGCCGCATTTACACAGTTAAGAATTGTTTATCATTGCTTAAGGAGTCAATATGCCCTATACACTTCTATCGTAAGTTTGAGATCAATGTACTGCTGTTGTGCTTTATAAACGGTGAAAGATTCTTTATAGCCTAGAAACTGGAACAGACGAAAGACGTTTCATGCAGTAACTAATTAAACGTATTTTATGTTTCCGAAAAAGTTATGTTTGCAAAACATTTTTATTTCGAATTCTTAATTTTCTCTGTTATTTATGTTAACGGCAAATTCTGTTAATAAGCAACATTCAAGCATAATTGAGGCGTCAACGTTTTTCTTTTACAAAGCGTGTTTCAAACATTAAACCTACCGTACTCGAATGAGATTACGAGATATCTCCAGTTAATTTCTCTCCTAAAGACCTAGAACTGAACACTAATGTAACGTCATCTTTAAACTGACCAATGAAACGAAACAAAATTTTGAATTTTGACCAATCACAGTCATATATCGCATTGCAATTATCGAGCAAATTATCAAATCCGTTTTATCACGCGACGTGCATTTGTCTTGTGGTCAATGTAGCCAACTACACACTTACACTATATAATTCCTGAGCACACATCACTGACTGCTTTTGCTAGCAAGCAGTGGGGAGCTATTGAAAGCAACAAAAGTATTATGAACAATCGACAATCATAACGCAAAATGAAGAGCTCTTAAAATAAATATTCATAAGTGTGACATTTTATACGTGTGTTAATATTCCGTGAGCGAATTTCAAATATATGTACATATATTACTTTCATTCTTATTCTATTCACGAAATAATCCTAAACCCGCATTTTGCTCTTCTCTATTGGCATTACCGACAATTGCGTTTCTTCTGTCGCAAGGTGGCTTGAAAAGGTTAAGTGCAAATATACAATTATTACAATTTTGTAACACAAATTTAGGGGAATTATATTTTCAATTCTTATTTAATTCGTGAAATAGTTCTAATAAATATCATTCGAGGGTATGAGCCTTGCAGATAAATTCACTGACTACGTTCGTGAATTTATCGACGATTTCAGACCCTCTCGTGATATTACTTGTGATATAACTAGTGAAAATCTAGAGGGATCTCCGAGAAAAACATTCCCGAAATTAGCGCAACAAGTGATAAGACCAATAACTCCGGCGCAGCATCGCTGTGAAATTACTGAAACGTAAATCTACCGCACTGCGTGAATTCACTTTAACGGGCGCGAAAACCTTTAAACAGTGTTAAGAGAAAGCAGGCGTATTTCGAAAGATACGCTCTTATTACAACGAGAATAAGGGGTCCCATTGTTTTAAATATAGATAGTATATTTATTCCGGCAAATCCATCTAATTATAAATACATTTTCCAGGAACCATGGAAAGGGAGAAGTATGGCTGGTTCTAATAGGACCCATAACACCCAAAGCTGCCGCTTACGAGAGATCTCAATCATACGTCTTGTGACTTTTGCTTGGGGAGTTATTTTAAAGACAAAGTGTATGCCACTATCCTCTACCCCTTCACCGAAATACAGTGAGCAGAAAATAACTAGGTTTGAAAATGGAGTATAATTTCTATACTTGTAACAGCAATTTATTGAAATGAATGTTATGGATACACTGTTACATGGGATACCTCTAACTTCAATGTGGTGTCATTGTGTCACACAGGAAATATGCCACGATGAGATTTGTGGCCGTCATCCCGCACCACAAGATGACTTTTGGACGACTCTGCATCTGTGGTGTAGCTTTGAGTGACACTTCGTTATCTGGATGGATTGTGGCATTCCTTCCCTTCACCGCCATCTCTGAACAAGAACAATGGAATTACACACTTCATAGCATGCGAGAACTTAAGTTCACTCGCTTGCTAACAGTCAGACGTTCGACCCTCTCACCCACCGTCTGTACTTCCGAGGCGCGAAAGATCAAATTCTTTTAATGACGTAATATTATAAACTACTTCTATTGACATTAACAAGTCTACTGCCATTAATTAATACCTAATTACTTTCCGTCCATCCTATATTTGAGGAATTAAAGACAATTTCGGTATTGAAAGCAATTTGGTGGCTGAGCTACAAGCAGTGACCAATATTATTTCAAATACATACAAGGTGCGGTTCATAAGTTTCTGGCCTGACATAGAAGACCATGATTAATTGATTATCTCACCAGTGATATTAAACAAAGCATTGACCCTGTACATGGAAAAGTTTTCTCTTCATATACCATTATAAAGGAGTGGTCAAAATTATTTCGTTTGGGCAGAGACAGCCTTGAAGATGAAACATCTCCCTTGTTGAGGAGAAAGTTCTCAGCGACAAACATCTGAAGATAATAGCTGTAAGGTAGGGGCTTTCTAAAACAACTGTGCCTCGCATCCCTCATCAACATTTGCATATACTCAAGCCAGTGGAATATGGGTGCCCTGAATTCTTCCAACAGTTAAAATGCAAGTGCGCGTGGAATGTTGTCAGAACTTTTCAACCTTTGACACGGTAACAAGAGAGCAGCTTTGAATTACGTCGTCACGAGGAACGAAACTAGGGTCCTCTACTACTACCCTCTTTCAAAAGCAGAATTAATGGATTGGTGGAAGAAGAGTGAAACACTCACTAAAAATGCCAAGTTCACACAGTCCACGAAGAAAATTATGGAGACAAATTTGGTGGGTCTGTAGAAAAATTCTAATAGGCTTTAAAGAAAGGAACAAAACTTGGAAGTAATATACTGAGCTACTGCATCAAGGAAAAGAGGCCTGGAATGCAGAGTTCAGAAGTTCGTTTTGTTGCACGGCAACGCACCAATCTACACGATTACATCAACCACCGTACAGCCCAGCCTTACCCTCAGGGACTATTACCTTCGAGGGCGGAGATTCAAAAACGATAATGAATTCAAGGATATCTTTTCCACAATTAAGGAGACAAGGCTTCGGTCTATTTTTAGGGGAATTTAAATTGTAATTCAGAGATGTGAGAAATGGACTGAAATAAAAGGGGGATGATAAATATGATAAACGTATTGTTATTTCATTAGCTACCTAAAATGGTCAGCCGAAAACGTATAGTCCGCATATTTTATTTAGAACAGTGAGGGCAACAATTTCAACATCATGAGCCATGACGAACGCCGTTGATTTAACAGCGTGAGCGCAATGGGTGCCTAGTTGGTCTTTAATAGACAACACAAAAAATGCCGTTTGAACGGTTAACATTTAAATAGTAAGCCGTGATTTTAAATTAAATTATTATTGTTGTTTTTTTCTGAAGAACTATTTATAATTGTGAGCTAATTTATGGGTTAGCAATGTCACCTGCCTGTATATTTTTGCCATTATGTTTGTATTAACTTCTCTAACGATTGTCGATTATGGCTTTTTAAGAGATGTGGCCGTGGGTCACCGTAATTTATTAGTGGTAAGCCTCAGAACATTCATGTAATGCAGCAAAATATTGGGTGACCACGAAGAACAGTGGTGTACACTAGTGTAGCGTATATAGGTCTTTGGTTTAACAACTTTATACGTTTACGCATGTCTCACATCTCGAGTACTCAAAGTGCTGCAGCCGGCGTTGGCCAAACTTCATCTCCGTTTCATAAAACATATACAATCTTACTTAATAGCGAGTCAAGTGGCGTTGCATCGAGCCAGCCCGGCTATACAGTCCGGGCGGGCGGAGTTTACCAAACTGCTACGTTGGCCTTGAGTCTCATGCCCTTCAGCACCGCTTGTGGTGCCTCAGTAGTAAAAACGGGCGTTAAACGATATTTAAAAAAAGACTCAACCAGTCAGTGTCATTTGAACAGTGAAATAAACACTGGCTCTAATCCTATAGTAAATTATACTAGGAATACCGAATGCCAAGTACTGGTTCTAATTATTCTGTTCTGTAATTTTTCATCATGCGAAGTGTTTATTAAGGAATATTATATGCCTACTAAGTACGTTCGTGCTGTCACGAGATTATTTGCAGAAAAATTTCTAGGTGATAAGAGTTCCAAGTCGTAATAGACTCATAAATAGTTAACATTTCGCGAAATGGGAAGTGTTCAAGATAAGAATTGAACAAAACGACGCAATTTCATGAGCAGATGCCAGAAAGGTGTGGAAAATGAAGACAGGAGTATCGGCATCTCCTTGCGAGACACGGATGTGTATGTAACTTTTTAAGTGTCACTCTAGCTTTTTCACACGGACTCTAATCTAGCTCTGGTGGCCATAAGAGATGGCTTGTCGGCCGATACATAACTTGGATGGGTCTTCGGATAATTGTTTGATCCGATAAAAAGAGCAGGCTGGAATTGCCGTTCGCCTTCGGTTAAACAGGCACTGTATCGGAAAAACCATTAATTGGACCATCGAAATGTTTCTGTATTGAATTGCTAATGCTTTCTTTTTCATTGTGAAACCCCCACTTGTGCCAATTTTGGGACTGATTTCGTTGGTAAACGTTCAAGATTTGTGCCGATTTCGGCAGTTTTTCCTCTGTTAAAACTGTTCATTTTCGCTCGTTTATATTGTTTTGCATTGAAAGTTTCAACTTTTTGTAAAATATTTCGTTGCAATTTTGGAGGGAGGAATTTATTAGGAAAGTTCTGAATACATTACGCAAGCACACGTAAAACACAGAGTGTGATAATTTTAAATATCTGGTGCACAAATAGATCTGGAAATTATGATACTGTACTTGAACATAGAAGTGCATAGTTAAGACTTCTTACTAATAAGCTTAATAATTGAAATAGAAATTTATTGAAAATATCCCAATAGACTACATAATATACTACATTCAAATACAAATGTTTTATCAATCCATTACAAAATGAGATCTAAAAATACACAAAAAATATTAATAATTTTATTTATTAGATATTTTCTTTGAAGAATTGTTTGTTTAAAGGTTGAATAAATACACACAACTCCAAGAATAAGCTTAAAAGCATATATTTGTGAGAGACATCTATAATGTAACACGTCGAACTTAAAAAACTGTGTGTACTGCTTAATCAAACATGATTCACAATTAAACAAGAGAAAAATACACTAGTGCTAGGAAAAATTTATTGGCTACAATTAATCTGATAATACGCCTTTACTTTGTAAGATATGTGGATTGAAACACAAAATGGTTAAATATGAAAATAAGGACACGTTTTTCTGCAAGATAAAATATGAAATCTTTTCTTAAAAACACTACAAAGGTGTTTTAATTGACATTATACCCTTCAATGTCTACATAAGAGCCAATTTTTTCTCTTGCAAACTGTTTGTTACCACGAAAGAGAGTAGTGAAACATTCTGATGAAAAGTTGCAACAGTGTGGTGTTCTTTTTCCTTAAAGTGATGCATCTGTGAACGTGGAGGTAAAACAATTTCTTTATAATACAAATGGAACTATGATTATTATATTTTTCTTAGCATTGTTGTTTTTCTATGCCCAGGAATGACTATACTTGATAGCCTAACAGTGGCTCGATGCACGTTGGCACTTGAATCCACAAATGTGTTTTTCCCTCCAGAATTTGCAATTCCGCACGAAATGAAACATGGTAAAAGCATGGTAAGCTGTAAGGCTATAAAGGGACGAAACATGGAGCATTTATAATTTATTTGCTATCTTTCCGTTTAAAACAACTTTCGGTGTGTGTTGGGGGACAGCGCTTCTTTGATGGAAAATGTTAGCAATTAGTGCTCTCTTCGTTTGCTTCATTGTCCAGCACACGTCACACTACCACTGTAAAGTGGTTCTTTTGTATTTTTAACTGAGCACATTTCAAACTACTATCAAATAACACGGCAAAAGTGCACACATTCACCAACAAGGCAGAGTAAGCAAACTGTATACAAACCAGTTAGCACGGTTGTACAATAACACTACACTTTCACAAATATCACGAATAGTTTGAACATAAAGATTTCTATTTTAAGCCTTTAACATTTACAAAGGTTAGAACCCGCAAGTTGTTATTTTACACTCTGCGTGTTTGCTATTCTTCTATACAGTAATCGTTTTCAAACCTACGGGCAGATAAAATCGCACTCTTGATCATCCTACGCTCTTTTCATCCGAAATAATTCATATTTATATTGGTTTTTTTAGCCCCAAACAACTAAATGTTGAATAGAAATAGAGCGTGCTAAATATCTTTTTGTTTGGGCCTCGCTTTCCGATGGCAGAGAGACAATGAATACCTGCGCCAGGATAGGGTGACTCACTCAAGGTTGGAATAATCGGGAGGGCGCTAGTAGATGCCATGTCATTTGAAGACTACTACTCACTTTGCCTCGCAGTAAATGGTGCACATTTTCAACCTCTTTTTCCATTTTAGGCATGTTTACAAAGTTTCAATTCCAAAATTACATATTATAGAGCAATTTCATAAGTAATGAACACATTTTTTGTCGTCCGTCAGTTTATCTTGAAAATAATAATAATAATAATAATAATAATAATAATAATAATAATAATATCTCTGAGTCTTATTATTTAGTATATCTCTTTCCACTGAAGGGTTACGACTTGAACAGAAATTTTGTTAAAATTTTTGTACAGACACTTATCTCACAATAATAATGAAGCTCATGAAGTATTCACGTGTTTAACACTCCGTTTGGCTGATAAAGGTTAACAAAAATGCCTGTCCTTGTGATGCTTCAGAATTTTGATAGAATGCATCAGGTAAAATCGAGCTTTAGTCCAAGATGGAATGAAAATTAATTGCGGATCGCGCTGTTGAACCACAAAATAAAGGGACTTGCATTGCAAAAGTGTACTTTCATAAAAAAAAAAAAAAATGTTCAGAACGCTGTTTATGCAGTTTGGAAATTCCTTGTAGAATGTACCTTTATCTACTCACCAGCATGCATAGCAATATTGACAGTTGCACAAAGATCGGCAGTCCAGTCAGTTGCATTAATGCAAGTTTCAAATGTATTTATTTCGTTTTTTCAGATTATAATGGAGAAATAATACAAAAATAATGTTCGAAAACGTAAATAGTCTATAAACCTACATTTCTAAGGAAACTGTTCTTCTACATTAGTCCTGTGTAGTATATTAGTTAGAAAGGAAGAAGAAAAGTGGGATTCCACTTTCCACTTTAGCTAGAAAGAAAAGTGGGTCACGACCGGGATTCCAATCATGGATTTCCAACCTTCCGGGCTGACACTCTACCAACTGAGCTACCGTGCCCTGCTTCAAGCACGGGACCATGAACCTGTAGCATTATGAGTCGCCTCCTTAAGGAATGCATTTCTCATCGTAGAGAAACCATAAGAGGGGAGGTTCGCAGAGGACATGGTAGAGTATCAGCCCGAAACTTAAGATCCGTAGTCGCGTTCCGGCCTTGACCTGGATTTAACTAGTCTGATAATTCATTTCCATTTTATAATAATCGTGTTATCTTTGAATTATTATTATTATCATCATCATCATCATAAAGCAAAACGTATTATACTGTGTTAATCCTAATATGAAATGAAGGCAATTATAATTAATGATGTTTTAAAAATACTTGCATGTGTGCATATTATATAGGAATAATCACATAAAATATTAATATTTCTGAATATTTCAGAATATTTCTGAAACTAAAGGTGTTATTGATGCACTGTTTTCATCAAATTGAATGTCAAAAAAGGGCTATCAATGTAGTCAACGATTCTAATAATTATTAAAAAGTATATTTCTAGTACAGAGTTGAATTTTGTTTTCAAATGGAACAAAGCCTATTAGCTTAAAACAAACAAACAAAACTAAAACTAAATGAGATTAGAATGACAATAGTTTACGAAATATCGTCATATACCTTACTTAAGACCCTCTTAAGAAGGCCTAAACTTTGTACCCTATCATATAAAACTTGAGCTGTCTATTCATTTAATTGCTTAGGCACTAGACTGGAAATGATCCGCACATTCTTGCCTACCGCAACCATATGTGTACATTTGTGTTTACTTTTTGTTTACTTTCCGGAGTACAGTGAGGCGTCCCTATAAATATGTCGTGCGTGATATGTCATAGAAATAGGAGGTGCTGGAGAAATGGTATTGTTTATTAATGCTGAAAATCCGATATAATGCTATGTATGGAGAATGTAGGAACAATGCCGTGCTTTCTTGTTCTGTGTATGCTCAAAAATATCCAGATAGACATCCAAGACAAATTGCAACATTCTGGTTTTGTTTAAAAATAGGGAGGAATGTATTACTTTTGGTCTAATAGTCATTGGAATTCTCTAAAAAATTCGAGCCCCATATATGATGATATGTCAAACTATTTGGTGCAGAATCTGCAACAAAAATTGTTAACATTTTAATCTCATCTAGTTTTATTTTTTGAAATCAACAGATATTGTTACATTGCAACAAATTACATTTTAGCTAGAAATATACTTTATAATAATCATTGCAGTCCTTGTACCAATTACATAATGAACCTTTGTACATATTTCATTTCAGTGAAAATACTGGTCCAGTTTCTGAAATATTTCCGCCTGTAGTTTTAGGCTACTTTGTATATAAAGCTTAAAATTAAAATTATTTAATAAAATTGCTTTCGAACAGACAGGAGCAGGGTGATTAGCTGAAACTTCTAACTTACTCACTTGAAAATAGTTTGACAATCGTGGCTTTTAACAATACAAAATGAATGCGAGATGGATAGCAGATTATATATGAATTCTAATCGAACTTAAACTGGGAAATGGAGCGTTTACAATGAACATACTCTATTCCAAGTTGTTTCTTGCACTTTTTAGGGCATTTTCACGCACATTCTTGAAGTATATTGCCCCATATCAGCCAAACGAAACGTTATTTTCGTTGCCTTTATTTTCTTGATCACCTTGTGAGCTAACTCTATGTACACATTTAAACCAATTTTTCCTGCTCGAGCCAAATCTGTTCATTTGTAAGTGATGGCAGTTATAAACAAAGGACAGTAATGGCATTGCTTTTGTGGGAAATGAGGCCATCACCAACATTCAGAGGCGATTAAGAAATGTGAAAGAATAGCTGGCGGTGGTTAAAGCACTGTCCGTTGTTAGACGAAATTGGTACTCTCGGAAGAAGGTGGAGGTGTTCAATGATTATCCACGCTCCGATAGGCCGCACGCTGCGGCCACATCTGCAACAACGAAATGTGGAATATCTTTTGGAACGATCAACGCATAACTAAGCAACTCACTATTCAACTGTAAGCGGTATCAACACAATTATCGACTAATTAGAATATTTAAAGATTTGTGCTTTATATGTCCCTTGAAGTCGAGCTGCCGATGGTTCTGTTTAAAGTTGCTTGCTCATTACCATGCTGTCCTATATTGTAATGGGAGATCAAAATGGATTCATCACTTAGAGCCCGAGATAAAAATACAATCCATTAAGAGACATCACATAATTTCTAAAAAAAGGAAAGCTTCTAGACAATACCCTCAGACAGTTAAATCATGGCCACATTCTTCTGAAAATCTGAACGGATTATTTTCATAGATGTATTTCCCGTTTGTGAAATAGTTAACTCAACGTCAAGACTGTGCGGAAGTTGCGGTTCTAAAGCATCCGTTCTCTCCTTTCTCGCCCTCCCTAAAGCCTGGAATATGCTATCTTATGATTTCCAGCTCTTCGATCCGCTCAGTCTAAAAGATGCAATCCGCGGGAGCAAATTTGATGATGACAAGGCCGAGAGAGAGACCCGCACAGTGGCATCGCGAGGGCATAGCTATAGATTTGGAAGGATATTGTATCAACCATTTAGCTCGTGAATAAGTGACCAATCATGTATAAGAATATCAGAAATTCCAACAAATCATAGCTGCCTATCACCACAGTTTTAGCGTTTCTTTAATCGCTTTCATTTCATAGCACCCATTTGCAACTGCTTCTATACAGTCATCACAACGCGCACTGAAATATCTTTACAGCTTTTTAGCCTAAACATCCACTAGAAATCAATAATCAACATGGTAAACAATTGAAAACGTTTTGGGGAGACGTCAGATATACAAATTGGCTTTATAATTCAAAATTCAAGCACAAAAAGAAAGAAAGTAATAGTGTGTGGAACTAGTTTAATTGTCATTTAATTTTAAAAAGTGTATATAATAACTGAAGAGTGGAAATGCCAAACGTTTTAAGTGTCATTTTCTAAATTTTGCAGGATAAGCAAAACTCTATCCATCTCTTTTAGCATTTAACTTATTACACTAAAAATGAAGACATTTTTCACTAAAGAGTATTTTGTATAACAAATCGTTGTCAAAATTCAAAGACCAGAGAAAAAAAGAATAACAATAAGACGGTTCTATGTGCCATATGAAGGAGGAGTCGGTTACAAGTACCATCAAACTTTTGATACATTTTATTTCAGGTTTTAGAGAGAAACAATTATTAAAATAACATTAATTAGCAGGTAAATATTAAACACAACATATGTTATTAACGGAAAAAGTACAAAAATGCATTATGAAACGTGTACAAGAATACTGATCTTCGTATTTTGTCCCCACAGCTGACAGGAAGAGTTTAGTTTTTCATTCTTACACAGGGATTGAAATCGATGTCTCATAAAACTATCTTTGTTCTTCAAGAAGAAATAGCAACATGGGAAAAAGATCTTTTTTTTTTTTTTTTCAACCGAAGCACAGGCTGTGTATATCAACTATTCATTTTCCTCTCTTTAAAACATGAGATCGAGATACTTTGAGCATTGTACACTTTGAAATGTTGCACATATTTAATGTTAACAGTGAATCAGCACATTCTTAAAATCAAAGGACCACATGAAAAGGCTTTAAAACTTTAATTTAAATGTAAATGAAGACCTTACTTGCCCTTCTTCTTTCCTCTGTAATAGGGAAATCTCTATCGCAACCCACTTATTAAATATTTCTGTACTATAAATGTTTTCTCTTAAAAACTAATAACACCATGTGACAGCAGAGCATGAGATATAGAACTGCGATATTTGTTAACGAGTATTTAAGCTACTTCATTCGTATACAGGGATTTAGAACACCACTAGGAATATGCAGAATATGATTTTGAAATAAAACTATGAAATTTAAAAATGCCAATTAGAACGTTCAACATTTCCACCCTTAATTGAACACTTAATTATTGTTTTAGGTTACCTGTTTTAGCAGCTTTCAGTTTGTTGCCAAAGAGTTTAAATTAATAAAATAAAACAATATCTAGTAAGTTATAATTTCGACCTTCATCTGTTCGAATGTTAGCGGAAATTAAAATGCCGAACTGGACATGCACCACTAATTGCACAGTTTATGGACATATTATTTGATTTTTATCGTTTAATTCGTTAAATAATCAAAATAAATTCTAGAGATCTCTTTATATTACTACAAAAATAGAATTGCACCCTGAAAACATTGCAGCGTATTTGTAACTGAAAGAGAGAAAACCAAACTGTTACCTTACTTGTCACACACCTTGGTAAGTACTAATCTAGCGCTGTCAGTTCGTTCGTTAAAGCGATTATATTGCATGTAATATATCTAAAAGTATTCCATGTTGACGATCGCTGATAGTACCGAACTTAGCGGCCTTGGGTCATCCGGTGTGACCACACTCGACTGTCGACTGCAGGAATATCTGTTGTGTAAAACGAAGTCTAAGAAAATGGATGGCACGATAGATAGTTACTAACTATTCGTGGTGCTGCATATTATACAATGAAAGGAGAGTTTTTGTACCATTCCTTGAGGATCTGACGTGTTAGTTCCATTCATTATTTCTCGCCTGACACCATGGACTATCTGCATTATCGATAAAAATCAGGTTACAGAGCGCTTTCACATGGGACCAAATTTTTCTTTCGCTTTATTCACCCTTCTGCGTTTGTAGAATTTACAAACCAAAGCCTGGGTCAGTCGTCTGTTGGAGAGCTATTTAGTCTGGACGTACATGTGCATTGAGGGGCTCCTTAAATGAATGGCCAACCTATATCATGGCAGTCTCGATGAATTCTTTTTTAGTAGTGTTTAGCGGTTACGCTTACTGAAGTATCACAAGCGATGGACATTGGTGATATATGAGATGAAATGATAAACTGGGAAAGGATTTTTTAAGGGAGCGTCAGGCCCAATTTTAGGGTACACCCCGGCATTTGCCATTTATGAGGACTAGGAAAACCTGGAGAAAACCTCAGTCAGGAAGAACAGTTTTTGTGAGAATCGAACCCCAGACCTCCGGATCACGAGTTCGCGCCTTAATGACTTCGGTCACTCGTGGCAGTCCACCTCAATGACATGACAGAAAATGCAGACACACATATATAGATGAATAATTAAATAGGAAGCGAATCAGTGGTAGAGAATTACTAACCAGGCATTTGTCCGTTCTTAAAATGAACTGAGGAAAACCTCAGTCAGTTTAGTCGGTCGTAGGATTTCAATCATAATAACACATGACTAAAAATTAAGCACATCTGATTTTAACATGAACATCCCCTTCCAAAAGTAGTTTAAATAGATACTATTGTATTCCAAAAGCACTGCAGAGAAATTAAATCATTCAAAAATTAAATTACAGATTCTGTACTAGTACTGTGTTTCCACTGCATATAGAACCACGGTTGACCGAAGTCGTTAAGGCGCGGACTCGTGAGAGGGAGATCTGGGGTTCGATTCCCAACAGGAACGTCCTCCCTGACTGACTTTTTTTCAGGTTCTCCTCAGTTCTCATAAATGACAAATGCCGGGAACGTACCCTAAACATAAGCGTGTTTTTTTTTAATTATTTTCCGGTTTATTATTTCATCTCACGTCCTGTGACGCCTCAGTATTAGAACGGGCGTGAAATACTATTAAAAATACATACAGAATATCTTTTTAAATACGACTACAGGTTTAAGCGTCCGTTCGCAAATTATAATAAAACATTTTATAATGTGAAATTGGGGATCTTATAGCTAGAAGAGGCATTCAACTGCATGAAAGGAAAATTCAAAATCTAAAATTGAAATTGAAAACTGTACAAACAACAGAAAGCGAATAACTTCATCTTAATCTTTCATATGAACCATATCAGTTAACAAAACGTAGAGATGGATATCTAGTTATTTAAGTAGTAGCACAATAAAAGCAGAAAAGTTTTAAAACTATAAGTAATGCTAGTTTCCAAACTACTGCACAGACCAATGAAACGCTTCGAACGGAAGATATACTTGCAAACATACGCTATGGCCTGTGGCGTCACAACTGATACGAAAAAATGGAGTTTCTAATATGACAGAATATTATTAAAGAACGTACACATTCATAATCGCAATACTTATAACTGCCACTAATGCTAGTTCGCTTGCTAAAACTAATTTATTTGACACTATAAAGTAATTCAGAAATTCAGAGAATTCGGTTGCATACACCAGCATTGGAGAATGCTTGGGATGGAGAGAAATACTTCGGAACTTCAGCCTTGCCCAATTTGGGCATATTCGGAAGGAAGGGATGAGATGAGGGAGGCGGCTAGAATCAACGGGCGGCGACTGTGCGGACATATTTGCAGATAGAAGACCCCGACGCTGGTGGAGCTCCCACCCAATGAGTTCGAGCCCTTCAAAAGATCAGCTTCCATAATAGAAGACGGGGCAGAAGTCTATACAAAGCGCAAGCTACCGTCACACCGCGCCAACCCACCTCGCCCCAGCACTTTCGACCCTATGAAGAACGGAATGAACTTGTATGGAAGAGGGAAAATTCGTGGTTGTATATATTCATCCCAGCATTCGCCTAAGCAACCAGGGCATGCCACAAACTCAAGATCAGGATGGTCAATCCCAAAAGATTTGAGCCAAGGACCTCCCGAATGAGGTTCCCAAGCGTTACCGCCTGAACCACCCCGCTAGGTCTCAATACCAGTCATGAATACGCGGGGCATTCAAAAAGTTTTGTAGGTGTAACCTTAAAGTCCAAGCTAAGGACTGAATTTGAAGACTTATCCTCACAATCCTCCAATCTCCATCTCTCTCCACACATACACAGTTGTAGACGGTGCTACCTCTTGTCAAAAGCACTACGTTACTCGGACTGAGATATTTTCAATATAGCTGAACTCATAGCCGGAGCTAGGTCCTGCATTCGTTTATAACATTTTCCAACAATGCAAGAAACAACCAGAAGTCGCACAGTGCAACATCAGGGCTGTAGGGTGGATGTTCAAGCAACTACACTTTGACGACTTCCAGTTTCCTCAAATTTGCAGCTGTTCTATGAGAAGATGCACTATCGTGCAAAAGCAACAGCTTTGAAGTTCCTGTCTTTAGACGACGACGCCGCCGCCTCAGCTCTTCACATAAAGGAACTAAAATATAAAGGCCATTGAATTATCGATACATTGTCATTCTTACTGGCATAAGTCAATCATTTAAAGTTCTTCATAGTTGAAGAAAACATTGAATTCGTTCCCGAGAACGAAAATCTTGTAGAAGAGCAACTGACTTTGGTCATTCTCATTTACACAGTTATGAGCTTCATTTGGGGCGGTGTAGTATTAAAACCAACTTTCATCACCAGTGCATATATCTGTCAAACGTTTAGGATCATTTGGTGGAAACATGCTCTGTAGTTTCCTTGCACAGGTTTTTTTTTTTTTTTTTTTGCAGTTTTAAATGTTCACGGAGTATACTGTCAATGCTGCCAACACTGACACCCACTTCTATACTTAGCATTTTAACACTAATACGTCGATTTTCCTATTAAGTTCCTCACTCTTTGAATTGTGCTCTCGTTCACGCGCCAGAATGAGGGTTGTCTTTCAAATTGTGTTGCCCTTCTTCAAATGATCGAATTCACCTTGCAATGGTATCAAATGAACACGCTCGATCACTATGAAAGGCTACCAATTCCTCGTGATTCCCCCCCCCCCCAATTTACCTAGCTTATAGCTTGTGAAAATGTAGAATGTAAAGTTTTCTTTGAAATATTTATGATTTTTCACCAGCCATTGACACAGGACTGAGCTCAACAGACTGTACGACAGTGTTTATGCAATTTAAAACTTGCATTTATGCATATTTTAATAACTTACGGTTCCCTGTTGCCAGCTGCGTTAGTTACATTTCTATAGACATTATTGTCCAACAATGGATAGGCTGGTTGCGAAAGTTGGTCCTGGTGGTGTAGTGGTAACCATACTTGCCTTGTAAACCCAAGGTCGCGGGTTGAAACCCGGCCAGGATCAATGGATTTATTCCGGCACAAAACAATAAGTATGGGTTTCCATCGGAAGGGAAATAAAGATGTGGGTCCCATGTCGTACATTTACGGCACGAAAAAAGAATCTCAAGCCTAAAAGAAGAGACCTCTGAGCAAAATTTGTCGGCCGTTTCACGTACTGAATTGAATGGGACACTGATGACCTGAGATGTTAAAGAGGGCTATAAATAAAACAAATGAACAACTGGTTGCAAAACTTTTTAAATGCCTCTCATACACCTGAGAGCCGTAATAAAACACCAATAATTGCTTTCAAACCAATTTCATTAACGAATTACACTTTATTGTAACATCCCTTTCTCGAGATCGAAATATAGAACCGCATTTTCTCTCGGAGCACAAAATCTAAGTGAATAAGAACGTAGAAGAGCCTTGACGTACAAAATTAAGTACGGTGGTAACGTCACTGTGGAAGCAATGTGTTAAAAGTGTATAATTCCCTAAACGTTCGCTCCCTAATCTAACCTAAATTTATTCGCAAATCCAAAAGGCCTGTGATGCTTACACCTTACCTAAGGGTTCATTTTTTCATGAGGTACAAAATGACATAACTGGCGATATCACTTTTGTAACTTCATTATATTTTCCGTTCGGCGCGGTAACAGAAAGGTATCAATCAATGTTAAGAAAACTTCTAAACAATTTATACTAATCCTTTTCATAAGAGAATAAGGATGGTGATTAAACATTGAATACCAAATACTGCGATACACGTGTAATAGAGTTGTAGTGTGTTAAATAGGTTAGTATGTGATACGGTTGTATTTGAATAATAAGCCCCTATCTCTGTTGAGAGAATTGAGATAGCAATAAAACCTCTGAATGCAATGCGTGCGTTATTTAACAACTTATAACTTAACAGGTCAAGTATTGTTTTTTCCCATAATTTTATACTATTTGCAACTTGCTTAACATTCGGCTATGGTCCTTTTCACTCTCTGTCTCCCACAATCACAATCGAACCGTACAACATTTTAAAACATCCCAGAGTTGTATTGAAATGAGGTATAACATGTTTAGAAGTTTTATTAAAATTGTGTCAGTTTCTCTTTAATAATTTAATATTTTTAAATTGTATACGTTTAGAACAAAGATTGATCTCCGCGCTATCGCTAACCACAACGACGGACAGTATATACAGCACAATGCTCCAGTAGTTCAAAAGAACAAGAATTCCATTGGCCGGTGTAGACCCTCACTGCCGCCTCTTTAACGCAACATATTTTAATTATATGCACATAGCAGTATATAATATTCTAGTTTTAGATATATTTTAGTATGTTCTTTCAAATAAAACATCCATTGTTTAAAGTTTTCCTAATAATGTGTAAAGAATACATTTATATCAAACAATACTCCCCAGCTGCGATCTTGAATAACTATTGAGTTTTAAAGAGGCGATGAAAGGAAATTTGAATACTTTGGTAGAAATTACCTGTGGTTTAGACAACGGTACGATATTTTCAGCTAAGCAACTCATGTGGAATGTCTTCGGCTGGTGACATATCTGAGATCAAAGTAGGCACTAAGTAACTTGAATCATGGACGTTTTCTCCCATCACTGGACCCTTTATTGTGGATATTCGTCTCTTCCCAAGCAACTAGTAGTGAACACGCGTCTGTCTTTTTCACTGAGCAGCACTAACTTGAGCATATTGCGAGTTGTATCCTAAGCAGGAAACATACACCACAAACGGATGTTAGTGCCTGCTCTTGTGGTTTCTACTGCCATTTGCAACCTTGTTAAAAGTTGTATGCTTGTGACATTCCTTAGCTATCGCGAAAGGAACCAAAGCCCAAGTAAAAACTAAGTATTAGAAAACATGAAGAATATGCAATCGCTTTTTAAGTTTTTAAATTAAAAGCGCAGGAAGCAGTTCAAATTTTCAAGGAGAGCATGAGGATGTAATGACAGTTTGAATTTGATGTGATTGATGGAAGTTAAGAAATTGGCGTACTTATGTAGGGCCCCTCTCAGACTTGGGGGTTCTTCCATTGAATGCTTGCCAGTCCAGTCGGTTCCAAGTGATTGTCCATGTAAACTGTTTGAAGCCTTTTCTTAAAAATCCCATCATTTTGAGATTCCTGATTTCTACCGTTGCTTGCAAGCTAAACTTAAATCAGACAGATCTATCTAACATACAAATTTACTAATGATTAACGTCGAAGAACCTCCGTCTTTTCATCTGAAGTTGATCATTATCTATTTTGAGATACAAGTTTTCTATTACTCTTTCAAAGGGAGTCAAAATGGTGATTTTCATGATTCCTTTTTACATTTTCAGATTTTGATATTTCGATATTTTAATTTTACTTAGATCATTATCTATTTTGAGATACAAGTTTTCTATTAATCTTTCAAAGGGAGTAAAAATGGCGAGTTTCATGATTTCTTTTTATATTTTCAGATTTTGATATTTCAATATTTTAATTTTATTTCGATATGATAGTTATATTTTAAAAGTGTTTTTGCAGTTTTAACACTATTTTGGACCATTTACTCAATTAAACTTCAATTATTGTTTAACATTTGCTCAAGAGAGAAACTCTTTAGTTTTATATGTGCAATAAATAAATAAGAAAAGAAAAACAAGACCAAAGGAAGAGATGTAGTACTATTGATCTAGATGAGTTTGAGGTTTTATTTCTTTTACAAATGTGTTTTTAATTTATTTGTTCAATTGCAATTTCTGAAAAAATAACCTTTTCATACAAATATCTCATTATATTAGAAACTTGTAAGCATGCATTTTGAAATTTTTATCGACTATTTTTAACAATTTAATGAAAAGTTTGAAAAGACTATGTACAGCTGTTATTTTAAAGAAAACAAACATTTGAAAGTTTAAGTAAAAAGTGCATAGTCGTATGTAAAAAATCTTAACTTTTTTAATATTTAATGCATTTTATTTTTTCATCATTGAGATAGTGTACAATGAATTTCCTAAATTTAATATTGGCGGGGATAAGGTATTTTGACTCACAGAATACAATATCTCCAAAGAGTCAAGGCCTGACAACATTAACCGCGGCTTTTCAGAGCGGATTCGCTATTTTTTGGATCAAGTAGCATTTGAGGTGATGTACGCGCTAAGTGTAATTAATTCAAATGATTCATATGCTCCCTCTGGACCAAGAATAGGCCTTTAGGCCCAAACCTTATAAATTGAGGGTGATGAAGGCTTTTAGGTTTACACTAAGCTTAATTGTTTAATAAGAAGGCTAATAACCTTATTAAGATTTCTTTCATTGTCGCATAAGTAATGGAATGCTGTGTGTATTTGGAAGAACAATTTTATGAGAAATATGTACAATAATGGAACAAGGAAAGCCTGTCGGCCTTTGTTTAAGCATCCGGAAATAATGACATAACCAAAGCCTGTATTTCTACGTTAACCTTGAATATTTTAAAACTAGATTAGATAACATACTGCTTTACATTGCTACTTGCAAAGTGACCTGGGCCTATCTCTAGACTTGGCACCAACATAGAAAGTTACAGGAAGTGCAAATTAAAACGTTCAGTAAGTTACATTCTGTGATAGATTCGCAAATGTAAATAGGTCTAAGAACGTTGAATTAAAACCGATTTATCTAAAGAGACGAATGTTTGATAGATAATTGTATAAGATTTGTTTTAATTCGTACTTATTGATGTGTATCTAACACATGTTCTTGATTATAAAATAATTCGTTGTTTATAAAACTAAATTCCCTAACTGTGAAATACTTGCGCAATGGACGATCAATATAATTCCATATAAAAACATGTCGCAGTCTAACTTACCTATAACAAGAAAAATCGTTCAATCTGCTTCTTGAAAAATCCATTGGGAACTTTGTGCAATCGATATAAGATAAAATATCACGTGTTAAGCCCAAGATGGATTCTGCCAATGACAATGCTAGTGAGTAGATTTTAATATTTTATAATACAGGTTCTGTAGGCAAATATGGAAAGATAAAATGTATAAACTGTATAAATAGTTATATTTATATAGTGCATACATTTTATCTTTCCACGCTCGCCTACTATTTATAAAGTGCATCCATTTTATCTTTCCACGCTCACCTATGGAACCTGCATTAGCAGTAAATAGCTGCGCGTATTGCCATTCAAGGACGTGCATGGTCGCTGATAGAATTATTGTATTGTTATTGTTTGTAGTAACGCGTTGAAGTTTTAGAGCAGTACTATATTATTTTATGGGGTAGGGTCTATAAACCCAATGTGCGAACACTGGAAGTACAGCAAAAATACATATGAAAAGAAATATCATTTAGTCGTAGCAAACGGGGATGTTTTCAAAATCGTCTTTGAAAAAGGTAAGTTCGTTTTCTGTATTTTACCGGTCAAGCGAGGAAATATTATATTGTGAATTCATTTTAGAAAACTAAAACTAGGATTGAACTGTTAGGGTCGAAGAAGGGTATTTGGATTTCTCAGCCTTGCTCAAGTGCTGGCCGTTTTACTCCCAATGAGAATACCTATGGGAGGAAGGGATGAGTTGTGGGAGACACCGAACGGTCGGCGAGGCACGAACATGGGCGAAGTTGCTAACTTTATTTCCTTATAGAACACCCTACGCCGGCAGGTCCTTCCCTCCAGGAGTTCGAACCCCCCAGAAGGCCTTCTTCCATACCAGGCGCCGGCGCAGAAACCTTTCCAAAGTGCAAACCACCATCACACCGCACCAGCCAACCTCGCTCTGGTACTTTCAACACTGTAGCAGAATGAAATGATATGAAATGAGGAAAACTCGTGGAAAGTAAAGATCCATCCAGACATTTGCCAAAGCGACCAGGGGAAACCACGGAAAGACCCACGTCAGAACGACCGATCACATAATATCTGAACCTAAGACCTCCCGAATGTAAATCTCAAGCGTTACGCCTGAGCCACTTTGCTCGATCAGATCAGGGTGGGATATTAGCTTTATGACTGAAGTGTTCCTTTATTATAAATTATGTTATTTGTATTTATAATTATTAATCACTTTCTTATTCCTAAAATCCAGAAAAAGTTGACATGTTTCATTAATGTAATGGAAACCAGAGACAGGCTGGCCAAGATCAGCTAGGTATGGTAAATCGCTTCATAAATGCCTTTTCTCCCAGAAAAGTCTTAAAATAGTCGTATTTGCACTAAGCATAATAAAAATGTTGCTTTTTAAAGCGATTGAAGGTATTTAAAGCTTGCAAAAAGCCACTATAAAACACTCACAAGCTCAGCCGATACTAGAAAAGCCAGCTGTTAGCAATAAACAATGTAGACCAAAGCGAAAACTACAAGTGTTCTGTTCTTTCTGCTGCTTTCATGTAAGTATAACATTTACTCTTGGGTGTTTTGAACTATAGAGAGGTTATCACATACACAATGCTAAGGCACAAAAAGCTACTAGCGATTACCATCTAACAAAATTTCTCATGCTTAGAACTATTGTGTTATAGTCCAGTTACTGATTCTTTGCTGAGTTCTGCGTATGTGCAGTATTGTAGCTTGGAAAGGAGAGTAAATCAGTTTATCACGTGCTCTATCACTCAAGATGTATCGTAGACCCGCTTAGTAAGCTCAATCCAAAACCAGTAACCGAAGCACACGGTAGTCAACATTGAGGCTCTTGGGATATTTCTCTATGAATTTATAAGTTTAGTTCTACAAAAGAACATTCCAGCCCAGTGAAAATTACTACTCAGAGATCTCAGAATTCTTTCAGCAAGTACGCGTGGAATGTTGTCAGACGTTTTGCAGTGGAAACGAAAGGGCAGTAGTGGAATCCATCGTTACAGGGAACAAAACTATTGTCCTCTACTATGACCCTCTTTCAAAAACAGAACCAGTGGAAGAAGAGTGAAGCATCTCCTTCACACAGTTCAAGAAGAAGATCATGACGATCATTTTGTGGAACTGCAGAGGACATCTGTTGATAGACTTCAAAGGACTAGGAAGTACTATGTTGAGCTAATGCATTTCATCAAGGAAAGGAGACCTAGATCGCTGAGTCGAGAAATTCAACTGTTGCACAACGCACCAATATACATGACAACAGTGTACAGAAGCCGGTTGTTCAGCGTCAACGAAGACAAAATCGCTTCCATCTGCAAGAAAGGTTGTGGCATCAGTCTCTTGGTAGTGCTAAAGAAATGTTACTAATTGATTATCTTCAGAAGAGTAAAACAATAATCTGAGAGTGCTGTTCCAAATTTTTAACATGAAAAAAATGACAAGAAAATACTCGGGTTGCAGGAGAAAAAAGGTATTCATTAACAATGCACTTGCTCACAAAAGCATTTTAGTGATGGATGAATCGAGAGATCGAAAGTATGAATGTTGGGGCATCCACCCTACTCCCTATATTTAGCTCCCTCTTACTTCCATTATTCCCAAAACTCAAAATTCTTCCTTACTAGACTGCGTTTTTTATTTTATCACAAATTAAGAGGCAACTGCAGCTGTAGAGAAGTATTTTGCAGACCTTCAAAGACAGAAGGATGGCATTGGAGAATCAATGAAATCAATGTATGAACTTTAAGGGAGAGTAAGTTTAAAAAATAAAAATAATGTTCAAGATAAAAAGAACTCGTTACTTCATTGATAGGTCAAGAATTTTACAGACTATCCCAGTATGTATATATCGGAGTATTGCAGTAAAGATTTTAATCTAAAAAAATGTAAAAATGATATGTTCTGAAATATGGCCATACATTTTATTGTTTAATATTTATTTATAAGCATAAAAATTTAATTTTAAAATCAGGCAGATGTAAACCAAAGTTATAAAGTGAACCAGTGGGCCATCCAAAAGGGACATTAGCAGCTATAAATGCCTTACCTTCAAAAACTGCAGGATATCAGAGAACATTAGTACTCGTTTAGTTAGTAATTCATGTTCTTTTTTCTCTCAAGAATGTTAATAACACTTGTTTACATTTTGCATTATTTAATGAGGTATAAAAATATGAGGAGCGTTTTAAAAGTACTCGGCCTGACTCGGAGATTTCTTGAAAATGGCCAAATTACTACGATGGTTGTTAAGTATCGTTCTTTAGATGGCGCGCTGTGAAGTTTCAGACGCCTAAGTGTAGTCATTTGTTTGTGACGTCGTATTAACATTTTCTACAAAATGAATAAACAGAAATACGAGCATGACAGTAGAAGGGTCTACAAAAGGTGTTAGATTCCACATTAAAGGATTCTTCCCCTTCGTTTTCCACGGTTAAAAAGTGGGCTGCTGATTTTAAGCGTGGTCGTGCATCCATTCAAGATGATGAGTGTCCCAAAACTGCTACGACCACGAGATTGTGACAAAAATTCGCAAAGCCGTATTCAATGATAGCCGATTGAATGTACACGAGTTGGGTGACATAGCAAAAACCGCGATAGACCGTGCCCACTACAATTTACACGAAGTTTTGGGCATGAGAAAGCTTTACGCTTCATAACGGTAGATGAAACATGGATACATCACTAAACGCCAGAGACGAAGGAGCAGTCAAAACAGTGGGTGGCAACAGGTGAAAGTGCACCAAAGAAAGCAAAAACGGTTCCATTTGCAGGAAAAGTCATGATTACAGTGTTCTGGGATTCTCATGGTGTAGCGCTCATAGACCAGTTGGGCCAAATGAAGGATGCTATTCAGACTAAACGTCCACACTTTGCATTTCATTACGATAATTCGCCTTCACACACGTCTGAGATTGTTGATGCAAAACTACTGCATGACCGTCGCTTCCAAGCGCTTCTACATCTGCCACATTCGCCGGATTTGGTTCCCATGGATTATTCCCCCCCCCCCAAACCTGAAGAAATGACCAGGTGGCAAAGATTCACATCAAATGATGAGGTTTAAGCTGATAGACAGACGCATATTTTTCACAGTGGGACAAATCTTATTTTACTGAGGGTTTTAAAAAGATTGATAACTGTTGAACTAAATGTATGGGAAAAAACATTCTAAATCATGCGCTTTCTTTTTCAGGCCAAGAACCTTTAGAACGTCCCTCGTAAGCCCAATAAGCAGATTTTAGCAAAGCGATGGGAACCTGGTATAGCTTAAAATTATTTTTTTTTTTTGTCTACAGTCCTTTAAACTTACTTGTAATTTTAAGTGTGCATAACGTAATACCAAAACCAAAGTTCATATAAAGGGAAATAAAAATATACTCCTTACCGTCAACCATTAGTCCTAGTGAAGACTCTCTTCCGACGTCAGCTCAAATTCATCTATGCTTCAAGGGCCTAAATAAAAAGAAGTAAAAGCAACAGAATGGGAGAAACATAACTAGAAACATAAATATAAAGTGCAAAGGCAATCAGCAAATAAATAAAAATTTTATTATACACACTCAAAAAAATTTAAAGTTCGTGCGAGATGGGTTTAAAATTAAAAACAATTAGGTGTGTTCAAATTACTACAATGGTGACTTTATTTATTGCATCCCTATTTGTTTAACTTTGATAAGCAGAATATCTATTGGTTATCTAACAGTTAAAGACGCACATTTGTGCATGAAATGTCAAGGTCTAAATATTTCTCTTGTTCTAAAATTAAGGGAATGATAGTCAAAACAGCATTCCTTTTCAATATTGTTTTTCAAAACATTCAATTAGTATTTAAGAATCTTAGGATATGCATACCAAGGAAATGGGGCTGAAACCACTTATATTAAAACATTCCCTACTTGGAGATGCATTAAACTTTTCCACCATTGTACAAACTAGGACACAATTTTGGATTTTAAACGCTGTTCTCATGCACATCAAGTTTAGAAGGTACAAATGGTATGTATGGATACTTGAAGCTAGAGGTAGAAACTGAAGGGTTTGACCAAAGGGTAGTTTGCGAGCAGAGGCTGTGTTTATACAAATACAATGAACACAAAACATTTAAAAATGGTTGCTTTTCAACTTCGAGAGCTGGTGTAGAGTTTCAGAATGTTTAGGTAAATGATTACATTTTAGAAAATTTTACAAGTAGCGCATTTGTTACAACTGTAATCTAAAAATATTAAATAATGTAATTCAATTTTCTATTACATATTCCCTATCAGAATTATGAGCAGGAAGCCAGTTATTTTATCATTTTAGTGACTGAAGGGAAGAAACACGAACAACTGAAAGGTCCTTGATATAACAATTATTTTCCGGCAGCCTACGTTACTTGTATGCTTGATTTTACTAATGTATTAATACAGGTTTAGTCAAAAAGGGTCAGCTACAATTTATTTGTGTTGCAGTGCAAAGTGTACCTACCAAGAACAACTGAACATTCAGAAAATGCAGATTTTTTTAAAACTACAGAAATATTTTGGTCTAATCCTCTATTTAGATAACATCAGTAAGTACTAACAGAAGTCTTACATCGTTAGTTTCAACAACAGCAACAATATACAATGTCTTTTAAGCTACTGACACTGTAATGGACCGACTCAGTATTTTCAAACGTTTAAGGACATACTTGGGGGATTTGAGATTCATGTCCTTTACCAAGAGGCGACGGAGTTCGATGATGATTTTCTAATGAACGCGGGAGAAGCCATTAATCAAGGTCATATGTGTGCAGGTAGCAGCATGTAGTTTGTTTGGGGGAGGATTTGTCAGCAAGTGGTTGGGCGTTTGTGTGTTATTCAAGTATTTCATTGTATTTAAAATGTATGCTAATTGTTTTTCATTAGTTATGTCACTGTATAAATATAGTCTTAAAGGACGGATTTTTATTTATGATACATATGTATAAACAGATTTCTTGCAGAGATTTTTCTTTTGAATGAATTATTTATGGACGCTCTTTAACAGCTCAGGTCATCAGCGTCCCATTCAACTCAGGGCGTGAAACGGCCGACAAATTTTGCTCAGAGGCCTCCCTTTCAGGCTTGAGGTTCTTTTTCGTGCCGTAAATGTACGACACGGGACCCACGGCTTTACTTCCCTTCCGAAGGAAGCCATACTTAGGATTTTTACGCCCCGAAAAAATCCATCGGTCCTGGCCGGGTTCGAACCCGTGATCTTGGGTTTGGGAGGCATGTATGGTAACCACTACACCACCAGGACCGACTCTTGCAGAGAAGTGGTAAGGCAGTTAGAAATAAAATATCCTGGCAATCGTGTTCCAGGTACAGGTACAGAAAATGTTCGCCAACTTGTTAAAAATTTACGAGAGAGAGAATTTCTCGCTGTTCCGAACCATCATGTTCTTACGAAAGAGAAATTAGATGAAATACAAGAATATCGTATGGACATGCTGGCAATGTGTTGCCGCTGAGGGGCATCATTTTCAAAATCTTTTCTAACACATGTTAGCGCTTTTTATTAGTTGCATCATTATATGTTTTCAGTAAAAATATAAATACTAATATTAAAAACGCTAACGTTGTTCACTGTGACTCTATTTTCCATTTTTCTGGTTGCGGCGGCTGCACTTCTTTAGTACGTAAGCTCAGGCGGCTCTTAACTCAAATAATCTAACTGTACTTTCCCTTCTTCAAGGCTCGCACACAACCCAGGCTTTGAGTAAGACTAGGAGGGTCGGTTGAATGTCAAGCACTCCCCTTACAGGATCCCCTTGAATGTTACCAAAACCTCGTTTACGAAACACTTGCAGCATCTGAAGTGCTGGGGGTTATATGAGAGAGTTGCCGGAATATTATTTGATGATGTAACGCCTGCGTTACCTGTTATAGTCGCCACTTTGAACATTTGCAGTAATGATGTGTATAATACAGGGTTTTTACTAAGTGCATGTAACCTTTTGCTAAAAAAGAAAAATTTGACACAAAGGAATATCATTTCAATGGTATGTTCTTGCACCCAGTTCGTACCTTGTACTAACTTATGATTACGAAAGAGGTACTACAGGCGAGAATATAGAAGTTGCTCTAGACGGTGTTCATTAAAACATTAGATTTGTTACTAACACCCGGTATAAGACCTCTCAAACGTAAGCTGTGAGCAACGATTTCCAGTGTTTTATTTCCGCTCCGTTGTGATGAACATTTATTTTCTCTGTATGGTAGATATAAGTTTATTATTTTCAACAAATTATAAAGATATTGCAACATTATAGATCGCCTTTGACGCTTAGAATGTAACAGTTACGGCCCAGATTAGTTAGCAGTTAAAGGAAAAATTTGATGACATATGGAAACTTTTCTAGGTTTGTTTGTTTCACTCTGACGTATACTTTTATCAAATAAAGAAAAGATAGTTTAATAATTAATGCTACCCGGATTAGAGATTGATTTGTTTTATTTACGGACGATCTTTAACATCTCAGGTCATCAGCGTCCCATTCTATTCAGGGCGTGAAACGACCGATAAATTTTGCTGAGAGGCCTCTTCTTTCACACTTGAGGTTCTTTATCGTGCCGTAAATGTACGACACGGGATCCACGACTTTACTTCCCTTCCGAAGGAAGCCATACTTAGGATTTTACGCCCGAAAAAATACATCGATCCTGGCCGGGTTTGAACCCGCGATTTTGGGTTTAGAAGGCAAGTATGGTCACCACTACACCACCAGGACGGACCAGATTAGCAGAAGCTGATAGAGCTAAAGTAGGGGGTATTATTATTATGTTAATGGGCAAAGTTCCAAATATACGCAACTTTTTCATTCCCATTACAGAAAATGCAAAACTCTACTATTCACATGTACGTCAAAGTGTTATTTCTACCAGTTTTAACCTGATATACTCCAGTAAAATAAAAATACAGAAACAATGCGTATTGCTTTAACGCGGAAATAAATATAACATAAATTGAAATAAAATATAGACACAAAAAACTAAACTAAATAAACATTAACATTCATTGTCTGATACCCTAAAATGAAGCACAAATGCCGTATCTTATTCAGAAATGTC
This sequence comes from Metallyticus violacea, assembly GCA_030762175.1. Lineage (NCBI taxonomy): Eukaryota > Metazoa > Arthropoda > Insecta > Mantodea > Metallyticidae > Metallyticus > Metallyticus violacea. The sequence continues at coordinate 49,188,562 of CM060841.1, forward strand.
GCATACACGCATGCGCGCTCTTACACACTGATTGTAAATGCGTTTCCAAGAGGTTATATTCCGTTATTACAACATTTTTCTCATAATGGGAACTGGCACATTGTCACAGTTGACAATCTTAACACATTCTTCCGTTGGACCTACTTTTGGTGGGATAATTCCTACACAATGTGCATTAACTGTCTGAGAATACAGACGCATTGTCTTCCTGGTCGACACGCGTGTCTGAACTCGTGTGTCCAAATGCATTAAAAAAAAAAAAAACAGTAAGTGCTTCATGTCAACTAAGGCTCTAAAATTATTATATTTTCATAATACGAGGTATATTTCAAAAGCAAGGGCAACAATAGGGGCATATCGGGCATATTGTTATCAGTTTACTTTCTTTCGACATTGATTAATCACTGGTTTACAAAAAAGATATTTCTTGCTTTTTTATTTTTGCACTTGGATATTTGTAATATGATACTCTGAATTCAAATATGTTTTCAGTTTCACTCTACTGGGCTAGGTTTTTAATGAATTTATATCAACTGTAATAATGAACTTAAATTTTTGATGAAATATTATTAAGTTTTAAGACATATAGCTAAGACAAAACTGTTTCTGTAGGTTTAATTTTAATTTAAATATTAATAAATATATTGAAAAAAGAGCTATGTATTAATAATTATGAATTTCCAAACTTTTTTTACTATTAGCAAGAAGAAAACTTAATTTTTTTCTGATATGTCCTTCACTAGTGTCGCTTTTCAAACACCAGCAGTAATCAGCCATCACTTAAACATTCCAATGACCTTTCAATGGTGGTTTTTACTGTTTTAACATCTTTATGAAGCCGCTCACCTCGTATTTCACTAATTTCACCAAGATTCGCACGGAAGTAATCAATATGACTGTTGAGAAAATGCACTTTAACATTATTCTATACTCTAGATTTCTAAAATGTTGTAACATTTCCTCAATTTCTTAATAGTCCTTATTTCTTGTTGCCAAGAAAGTTTTCTGTCACTTTTTTGCATTTCAACCATGCTGACTTCTGTATCTCGGACATCGACTGAGGAAAGGTCTATTCCTCATTTCGATAAACTGTGGGGTCTATCGAAAATACCTGCTGCTATCTTAGCTTCAGTTTTCTGTGGGAACTTTGTAACATGAAAGTTGAAACAATCGCTAACCTTATTCAAAGCAGTGACAAATTGCTTCATCACGTCGAACTTAAATTGTGATTCGATTTCACAAGGCAAAAGGTAGAGCAGTGCTGAAATTCACCCTGAACTTTGTGATGATTACAGGCTATGAAATGAGTGAAGGAAAAGTTAGGCAATGGTGTGGTCAGTTTAAGGAAGATTGTAGCAATGTTCGAAGTGGAAGACCTAGTGTTTGCAGGGACGACCTTGTTGGGCGTATGGACGCAAAAATTCGCGAAAATTGCCACTTCACTTCAAGTTTCTCTTGGAGGCATTTCACCAAGTACATTGTTCAAAATTGTCACTGAAAATGTTAAATCTGTAAATTGTGCGCAAGGTGAGGGTCTGCCGCCCACAAAAACGAAAGGATGGGCTTTGCACGTACATTTTTGGACTGGTACGAGAGAGAAGAACAGGAGAGATGTCTCATAATGTGACTGATGATGAAACGTGAATCTCTGTTGAAACACAACAATCCATGGATTTAACGTTATTTAACTTCATTACAAAAGAAAGAATTTAAGCTGATGTCAGTATAGGATATAATTGCCACTGTCTTCTGCCACCAAAAATGTGTTTTTCTAATGGATTTTATGGAGCTGGGAATAACAATTACAGAGCAAGTGTAGAGTGAAACGCTTTCAAAGTTGAGGCGCTCCATTCAGAACGTAAAATGAGGGAAGCTCTCGTCAGGAATTGTGTTCCTTCATGACAATGCACGTTCACATACCGCTGTTCTTTTAATGGGAAATGTTTAAACATCCATCATATAGCGCAGATATCGCACCCAGGGGGTTATAAACTTTTCTTCACTTCAAGAATTGCCTTCGTTCTCAAGTTTTGATACAGCGAAGAGTTGAAAGTGACAGTGCTAAAGTGGTTCAGTTCCCAAGCGGCAGATTTTTATGTACAGAGCATCCAAAAGCTTGTCCTTCGGTATAAAAGTTTATGGGAAGGAATGGTTTTTTTCAATAGTGTTTAACGCCCGTTTTCGCTACGCAGGCACTACAGGCGGTGGACACTGATGATACATGAGATGAAATGAAATGATACATTGTGAAAGGATATTTTTAAGGAAGGAAGCCTAAGGCCTAAGTTTAGGGTACCTCCCCGGCATTTGCCATTTATGAGGACTGAGGAAAATCTGGAAAAAACCGCAGTCAAGGAGGACTGTCCTGGTGAGAATAGAACCCCAGACCTCCCGCTCACGAGTCCACGCCTTAACGACCTCGGCGGTAAAAAAAGAAAGGAGTAGTGACAATGTATAAAAGTAAAGAGGGCATGTAAAATATAAAAAAGATAACATTTTTCAGCTTATTTTTTATTGTGTGATCGGCTCTTCCTTTTGAAGTAAAGCTTCGTAATTAAAACTGTTTTAATGCAATACATCAAGAATTAGCATAATGGGTACTCCATACACCTTCCATTGGCTCTAAGAACATGTGCATTTTTCAACTGTGGGAATCTGTTTTCCAATCTAACAGGATTGGATTATCTTTCCATTTAATATTAGTTGCCCTGTTGCATGAATGAAGTGCGTTATGGAACGTTCCAGTCTCCTAAAAAGACAAATGCCAGCTATTTTCACTCTGATGGACCCCAAGTATGTCTTTATTAATGCATTTAATTTTCCCAGATACTTGCACGATATTTTGGGTATATTAGACTGAAAAAATATAGGAAATAAAGGAATAAAATTGCTTTTTTAAATTTGGCTCTCCAGCACTATAACACAGATATGAGGGAAATTAATTTAACCCTTTGCTTTTTGTTGGCACTCACTTACAAATATCATTAGTAAAAGGTACAGCTCCTTTACTCCTATGATCGAACTATAAGAAGGCGCGAATTAGCAGATGACAATCTATGGACTTTGTAGGGGTATTTCCCCTCCCCCCTCATTTTTTTTTATCCTACTTGCGATACAGTGCAAGTTAGATAAATGGCTACTGACTGAATTGGCTGTGTACAATTAGAGTCCCCTGAGACAGTTATGTTTTTACAGACTTGTTTGCTCTTTTCTCATTATGAATTTCCATGACGGGAGACATGGGGAACAATCAAACTTGATTCATCTGAAAGCCTAAATACTGGAGCATTCGAAAAGTAATGGCAGCATAGTCACTGTTTCACACTAAACTTATTTAAGTTACTTTTGACATAACATACTTCAAATATATTCCCCTACCATGTCAACAATATCTTGCCAAATCTTTGGAAAACGATGACTCCATTCACAGCACCAATTCTGGATATATATCTCTAAAACTCTTTGGATATCAACTTACGAAAGAAAGCGAATGCTTCGTAGAGGATATTTGACCTTGGAAAAAACGCTTCTTCTTCATGTCCATATCGCTCCAGATGCAGTCTTGCTATCTCAACTTTCCAATTTCAGTTAAACTGCGAGGATACAAGCGGGCCCAAACGTCCCGCATTTTCAGCTTCTTTAATACACAATAAAGTTTCGATCCATTTTTTGGAAAAGCGATATTTACATAGAATGTAAACCCTAACACCTTACAGTAACCACATAACCTATCTAAGTTTATTCCGCATGACCGCCCTGCACTTTCACACATACCTCCCAGTGACGCATCGCTTTACAAAACATATTTTCTACCATTGCAAGTGTGACGTTGAGAACTTCATGCCTCATACTTTCCTTTAAATGGTCAATGGAATTGATTTTGACTTTGTACTTGTGATTTTACGTATCCTAATGCAAAAAAGTCAAGATGTGTGAAACCGCGGAGCCCAAATGCGGTGTGAAACCCTACCAATCCACCTACATGGGAAATGAGGCTTCCAGGTACTCAGGTACTCACGAACGACCCGTGCGAAATGAGGGGGTGCTCCATCCTGTTGCAAAACACTCATTTCCAAGATGTGACTGTGAGTTCTATGAAAAAGAATGGTCCATACACTTAGACTTTGTGATCATCAACCACACATTGACTTTTGGGGTGTTTGGTTCCCACTGGAGGATTTCATTTGACTGTTCATCTGCCCTACACTCTACATTTGCGTCGGTTGAGCGTGCCACATGAAGATTGGAAGTTGGCTTCGTCACTAAATGGCACATTTAACAACATATAAGTCTCTTCGAGTGACTGTAACAGGTCGGCACACATTGTTTCGCAACCAATGTAGTCCTCCCTTTCCTGCTTATGTCAAATTTGGAGGTGGTACGACAGTGTTTTCAAGGTTTAGTGCAAAATTTTCCACGCTGTCGGTTGTGGTACACATAACTACTGACTTAGTCTCCTGGTTGATGTTTTTGGGTTTTTGCTAATTGCATCCTCTACCTGTAACACAATTTCAGCTGACACAAAGGGCCTGCCGGAACGTTTCACACTACCCGTGGTCTTGAGTTTGTGAACCAGTAGTCTGATATCTGCCTTGGTGGAACAGAGTTTATGGAATTTTCGTCCAAAGTCCGATTGAACCTCCTGGTAAGTAAATCCCCTGAAACGCGCACACTCCACAACTGTTACTTCTTCAACTGATAGCATTTTTCTGATCACCTATAACAGAAGCAAATCAGCCGTTTTCTCAAAAATGGATCGAAACTTTATAATCACCCTGTATAATTTTATGAAAAGACGATGCTTCAGTAGCAATTTCCACGAAATTTCCACACATGTCCAGCGACCTCTTCCAAATAGCCCTAACAGCCTCAACATAAATATCCCCTGTTGCAACACACGGGTCCTCAGCGCGTGGGCTGTGCTGTTCACTGTTCTCCCATCTTGCAATAGATCGGTGTGGTAGGACTTTTCTTCCATAAGCTTCTTGAAAACCCTAAGTTGCATTTTTTCTCTTGGAACTTATGCTTTTTACGAAACCCTTTGTATATATCCACTGAACATTTTAGGTATATATTACTACAAATAAGAAATAGCGAATGTATTTACAAAAGATGGTTATTCGAGAGTTTCAATATTGCAGATTTATAAAACAATTGTTGCATAATACAAGTTGTCAAAAGTCATCGCTAGGATACATCACATTTTTGTACACAATTTCGTGATTTACAAACTCATTTTTCTTAGTAGATAAGGAGATTCTTAATCCTATTGTTAAAGAAAGCGTAGGATTGGATTTTCAGCTAGTTGCGTATGAATGTTTCTTTTGAGGTCCAAAAGTATAGTATGATAAGGCGATGAATCTGCGCTACAGGGAAGGTGTTCCAAAGTGATTTTCTTGTGTTTTTTCCTTTGTCAAAGCAGCTGTATGCAGACGAGCGTTGTCTTGAAGGAGAACAACTTGAATCCGTTGTTTGATATATTTTTTCACCAATAAGCAAGTTTTGTCTCAACCATAAGCTGGCACTAATGAGCTGCATTGATTGTTCGACGTTGATTAGGACTAGAAAAAACTTTCAGTAAATATTTCCCTGCTATGTTCAACAATAAAAATGTAATCCTTAATCTCTTGAAAGAAGCTGCATTTTAGAATTTACATTAAGCGTAAATGCAGAGGGGAGAGGGGATTTCCGCTGATTTTTAACTACAGAAAAGCCATAAACCTTTGTCATTAATTTTTTTTACTACGTTTAAAGGAGTATTAGCCAATAAAAAGGTGCAACAATAATCTTTTTCATTCGCATGGTTGTACGAGAGGTGTTTTTGTTCATAAGCCTATTTAAAAAATAAATTCAAAAATAAATTTTGAAATTCTGTACCTTAAGCCTGCACAGAATTCTGTCACTAAATAAAACATTTCCGTGATATAAAAAAATGCAATTCCCAATATATGGTTTAGATTAAATGTGTGAAATATAAAAATGTGATTTTAAAAATAGCATACTATTGCATTATTATTTCAATTATTTAATTTCGGATATAGTTGTATGATTATTTGAACTGACGTAGTTTCGGTAAGTTAAGAAATCGTGTCTGTAGTTTAGAGGTAGCGTTTGCGAGTACTAATCCAAAGTTCCTGGATTCGAATCCCAGTCAGATAAAGATGTCTGGATAAGGTGAATAGCTTTAAGGCGCCGAGGATTCCGAGTTGATTTGCGCATTCATTAATTCTTTTCATGCTTCCCTACAGACTACACCTTTAGTATTCAGTATGGATGCCGCGAGAAGGCAGTGCAGTCAAAGCGAAATAAATAAACATAATAAAAATATATTTTAAGAGTTATGCGTTATTTTTGGTGCGAAATTCTCAGGAGGATATTTACAGTAACTTTACGTTAATTTAAGGTTGTTTAACATTTTGCATATTAATAAGAGTTTTGCTCAAATCAGATCTTTATGAAGGGGGTTGGCGAGTCGTAAGGTTTGGGAACCACTGCTCTAGGCATTGAATTATCGAAAAGTTTGTTAATAATTTTAAGTTTCAGCATTCCGTTGAGAGACACCTCCCTTAGTCACGCAACATTACGTTATGTGACATAATTCAGGTCGAATCTTCTGTTTGATGCAAGGATGTGGGACTAGAGAATCAAAGAGAAACAGGTTCTATTACGATGTTTTATCCATGTGAAACAGAGCAAAAACATTGCGTGCATAATCACTACTTCATGGTTTGGTAGTTATCCACAGGCCTTTGCAATACAAGGACCAGTTTTTTTTAATGCGTCACTGAAATGGCCGTGTTTAGACAGACAGACTTGAAAAAAAAAAAATGAAGATGCCCGAATGAAGGCTGGCGAACCTCATCTCTTATTGATCAGCTACAGGACGCAATCAGGAAAAACACATTTAGAGACTCCAAGGTGTTTAAATAATAGATCGTATCTAGGATTACCTCGACATAGATGTAAGAAATATCGGTAATATTTGATAAACGCTCAGCTTATAACGTAAGGGCGATTCCATGCGAAATCAACATTTTTTAAATGTTAATATACAGTGTGTCCGTTAGAATCCCTACCAATAAGAAATATGAATATTTCCTCAATCAGTTAAGTTAGAAGTATGATTTTCATTTTATTTTGTGTAGAAACTCTTCAAGTTTTGTAACAATGAAAACAATGGCGCTAGTGCGCCTGCATCTGGTATGAGTACACATAAAGTTAAAATGGAGGAATTGGTTAGCAGAATTTACGTTCCTAATTGCAGTGCAAAGAAGATTAGCCATGAATATGGTGCAAATATCATTGTAAAAAAGCACAATCAATTGTTATACAAAGGGGAGGGGGGAGGAAACAGTGTCTACAGCTAAAGTTGAAGAAGTTAGGCAAGCTAATCAGCCAGCCCGCAGAAATCAATTCGACGAGTCAGTTCAGATATGGATATTCCAAAGTTCACTGTTCATGATACCGCCACGGTTGGCCGAGGTCGTTAAGGCGTGGACTCGTCAGCGGGGAGGTCTGGGTTTCGAATCCGCCAGGACCGTCCTTTCTGATGAGGTTTTTCCCAGGTTTTCCTTAGTCCTCATAACTGGCAAATGCCGGGGAGTACCCTAAACTTAGGCCTGGAACGTTTCCTTTCTAAAATAAAAAAATCCTTTCCCAATATATAATTTCACCTCATATATCATCAGTGTCCGCCGCCTGTGATGCCTCAGCAGTAAATACGGATGTTAAACACTATTTAAAAAAAAACTGTTGACGATATTGTCCTCAAAAGTTTGGGCCTTAAAGCATACAAAATCCAAATTATATACGATAGCAAATAACTGAAGGCGCAATAATCATACTGCTATGTTCCATTACATAACACCTGATGTTGCCATTTCATAAAACTCTATGTGTTGTCATACAACGCGCTGGCGCACTAGCGACATAATTGTCATTGTTACAAAGTTTGGAGAGTTTCTACACAGGATAAAAATCATATTTCTAACTTAACTGAGTGAGGAGATATTCATATTTCTTATTGGTAGTGATTCTAAAGGACACAATGTATTTTGTATACTGCTACAGCAAACTATGAAAACGAACATTTGGTGAATTATGTCATGCCTAGCATGCAAAAAGTTACCGCATTTTATTAACATTGTTTATAGAGACAAAGCCCTCGAACCCCTTAAAATAAAAATCTGAGCAAACGCTCATTTAAGTTCATATCTTGCGGAACATAAGCCTTAAATAGAATGAATCATTATGTATTTTACAAATTTAGAAAAAAAAAATTATGTCGTATGAACGATTTCATAAATTTTATATCTATCTTGCACGCCTATAGTTATCCTATCACAAGAGCCGGGATTTATGACAATGTGCCATATCAGTAAATATCCAGGTATACACAAATAATTCATCAACTATCAAACATTTTACAGCCTATTTCGTACTATTCTGCGTATTTCTGACATTTTTTCAAATTTTCCGTTACATGTATTTCGGGGAATAAAAAGTAATCACTTATTCCGAAACAGCATTATAAAGAATATTTTGCTGCAGATTTAATTTTTAAAAAATGCTCTACAGATAAGTATGTGTTCATCCCTCTGGGAAGATGTTCACAAAAATTTAAATAGAGTAATAGATCGCTATAGTAGTCCCGTTTACGTTGTGGGCGAGAGGTATTTGTGAGCTACCGATCTCAGTTTGCACTATTTACTTGTAAAAATAATCATTGCAATTACAGCATTGCACTGCCCTGATTATAAAGACTTAAAACACATCTTTTGTTAAATTTAATAACGGATAGTCTGCCCTTTCACAGAAACTAATAGTTTAGCAAATGTCTTGGGTATTTTTTTGCTTTTTCTTTACATATAATAGTGTAGTTTAAAGAAAATATTAATCGTTTTTTTAATTGTTTGTTATACAAAAAAGAAAGAGTTACATACTACTTCAGATGACTGTTGATTAAAAAAAACATTATTTTTGCAAATTTAGTGAGCATTATATTTAAATTTATTTTAGTTACTAGTAAATTTGCGTGATGTCTTTTTTCGTGCCTATATTGCCACATATGGGGGAATAACAATATGGGGAAAATGTATTGTAGCAGTGTGACAGTTAAAAGTAGAGGTGACAGTTTGGAAAGATTACATAGAAAATTAGCCCTTGACTTGTCTCAACATTCGTGAAGACGTTATCTTATGCCTAGGTCGCGTCACATAATATGTCAACGTTGTAGTTGGATGTGAATAGCATACTATTTACAAAAATATTCAGGAAAATAGAATAAGCCTAAAGCCCTCCAAACTTTGCCTCTACTTCTGTTTATAATTGTTTCCCTGCTCAAACTGCGGACGAGACACATCAACCGTGTAAAAGCAAACAAGCGATTTGTGAACAGATGCATACAGCCGGTCGCTAGGAGATGGATTCAAAGGATCAATTCCTCCTCACAGAAATCGAAAAGACAAGTTATTGTTTCCCCCTCTAATATCAAAATAATCTGCAATTCCTGTCTCTTCTAACTTTATACAAGTTCATGCCCTCCAGCAGTTTTAAAACATTGCAATTAAGATATTTTTACTCGTGTTTTTTTTTTTTAAATTTCATTACTATCTACATATCCAAAGCAATATCAAAACTCAAGTTCCAATAGTAAGAAGACACCGAGCTATTTGTAATAATAATGAAAGTAACTGTTACTTCTCTCTACATGCTTACAGTCACAAGAAGTTTTGAAAAATATGACGGCTATTCATAAAGTTAGTTCCGTTTTCATAAAGCCACATTTACACAACTATAAGGTATCAACGTGATAAGGTATGATCCGAGCAGTGGTCACACAGTATTACTCGCTGAACTGCACGTATTCGAAATATGTGCTGCAATCGAGACCCTTACCTTGTGGGAAACACGCTCTGTGCTACGATTTCTTGTAAGAAAAACTAAAGTTTATCTTCAACTATGTGAAGTTCACGGACAAAACCTCGTGAGTGATGGTGGAGTCGCCTGTATGCAGCAATGTGCACGACGAAGAGAAAACTGGCCGGCTCAGTATCGTGAATGAATAACTGATTCAGGTGGTTTAGGAAAAGTTTAGGAAAACGGACAATTTCGGAGCTTTCTAATCAGTTTCCGCTAACGTACTCTGCTTTTCAAAGTGATTACTGAAGATTTACGAGTAAGTTATCGGACATTTTGTTCCCAGTGACCCACGCGGAGCTCTCCATCATGTAGCTCAGGAAGTAGATAGTAACTCTGTGGCCTTCACTCTATCACTGCTCGAAGCTACACTTGCCCGTAAAAGCAGGGCTGCTTCGGAATCGTGTGGAATCTCCTGCTGCTAGAGCAACGCCCTAGCGGCTGGCCAGTCCCAAGCGACAACTGAATTTATTCCACGCACTTGTGTCTTCAAGTTGAATGTAATTAAAAAAAATATATGTAACCTATGAGTTGTCCTGTGAAACATGAATTAATAGTGCATTGTTACAAAGATAAAATAATGGGCTTGACGGCCTACCTTCGCCTCCTTTTCGTAATTTTAAATTGATAGGGTCGGGTGAATCACTGTAATGAGGGCATTATTAGGCGGGTGAAATATTGTAACGGTGGAAAATATGCATTTATTCCAATTCGCCACTAATTCATTCATACACACACTAACCCTAACCTAATCTCGGGTAAATCCTAGGAAACAGTGGCTACGGCCTGAAGGCCTACGCTCGCCTCCTTTTTATAAATACAAACTAGTACGGGGAAATCACTGATACCATGTTACCGAGTAACTCATTGTAATTGTGGCAAATCTTCATTATTCAGCAGGAAAAAAAAAAAGAGCATCGAGACGGTAGTATTCGAAACTATCATCTTCACATCTATAGCATGACGCACTAACAGTCTGAGTTATGGTACTGCTTGTGAAGCCTTATTATCTAGCTATAATGTGCAACTTTCGGCTTTCTCCGCTGTCGCTCCGGCGTTGCACAGCAGCAAGAGATTCCTCACGATTCTCGAGAAGCATAGTGCTTTCAGCCTGTTTGTAAAGATAACAGTATAGCTCAGGAAGTAATAACTCTGCGGCCTTCACTCTACCATTGCTCGAAGCTACACAGCTTAATTCAGTGTGGGTTGTTATAACGAATGTTGCGCCCGCTACATGACAACGGAAGTAACTTTTTGATTGAGAAGTTACAAAAGCCATTTGATCCCCCCACAAAAAATAAAGAAGAAAATTCTAGGTGGATCCTGACAGCGGCTCAAGTAATCGTGTGAAAAAAGACAACTTTAAATATTTCCTACAGGAAGAGAACTTGATGTGACGCGTTAGTGTCGTCCCCGAATTTCAGGAGATACACAAAGTAATAGAGAAGTAGCAGCTGTTAAATGTCTCGCTGGTAAAAGGATGTTTAAAAATTCAACTACAGATGTCTCAGCCAGAGGCTACAATCTAAACATGGCAAGTATTTCGTTCCGTCGACATAGCGAGCGTAACATGACATAACGCATGTCACGGATTTATATTTTCAGATGCACTATTAAAAAATAACCACATGGAAAAAATGGATATATTTGACATGTGTCATTGAGCTATTGAGAGTTTCATTGCTGCCAGTTTTTTTTTTCTAATTATTGTGTATGAAAATTAAGAAAAACACTTGCCTTCATTTTAAAGCTCCGCTACTGGTGTTACCAATTTCCGAATGAACGGTGGGTGCATTAACTAACGCGCTCTTTTCAAGTAGGGTTCAACAGTTATGAGCAGTGAAACCTTGTTTTAACGCCATCAAATGTTCTACGCATGTGTTGATTGTGAAAAAGTGACGACACATATAGCAATAGAAACACTCACTTATATTATTTTATTTATTAATTGAATATTGAATATCCTGCTTCAAAAGTACATTTAAATTAAAAAAAAAAAAACCATCTCTTCTCCGGGTCACACAGCCACGAAGAATCGAGATCTGCTTAATCGGTTGGCGTCGTGGTTAGTGCAACAGCAACTAAAATAATTTAACTTAGACTTTTCAGGTCTGACTTGCTATTATTTTTAATCATCAAATACTCTCCCTCCAAACACACGAGGTTAGGTAAACCTCTTCACAGACCTTCAATTTTCGGATAAGCAGGCAGACAAGGTAAGAGCTACACCAAGAAGGCAGTCAAAGTGTATACAAATTTAATGCAATCAACACTAAAATTATGACAACAAACTCAAACGCTTAATTCGGACTTTGACCTTACTGTTAAATAGTGAGTGAAGGATCCGAGATCAAATAATTATATGAAAGTTTGGCGTCTAGAGGGCTATTTCAGTGTAAAAAGATCCAAAGGTGTAAAAGCTTAAGTTTTATCACCGAGAGTAATACGACTGAATTCATCTCATTTGAGTTTTACTATAGTTCTTTGCTTTTCGCTAGTTTGAAATATAACGGAAAGCAGCAAATCAAGTACTTTCTGATGAATGTGTGCAGTTTTTAGAATAAACCTGCACTTGGCGTCTTCCTGGAATGAATGGTACTCTGAAGAGGACGCTGTAATGTAATGTTGAAATGGGATGTGAGGTTGATAGTGCGAGTGTACGCGCGAAACTGTCCCTTTTGGCCTCTGTCGTAGCTGGGAAACAACGTGGCTACCTACCTACCACTTCCAAAGTGACTTACAGGGACAATCCCTGGCGAGCCAGTGATAGATGAGCCAGCTCTCCACTTCTAGTAGCGCCGAACGGCTGCAAGCCACGATCCCCGTGTTCGCCAGCGCGGTGTCCGTGGTTCCAGAGTCAATCAGTCTGATGTCGTCCTCCTTACAACCCTGTGAACAACAATGCACAACTTCAATACAGCGTAAAGATTCAATGAAAGTTGTGCCTGCACCTGATTCTAATTAACAACGACCTTTGAATACCGACTAGGTATGACATACGGAATAACAATTAGAGTTCAGGGGGCTAGTCAACATCTTACTGGATAAAAAGAGCAATAATTTACATGAACTCCGAATATGGGCTACGAATTCCGAAGTATACCAATTGGGTTGTATCCATGAAAAGATTTTTGAAATTTTTATTCAAATCTTCATCGATCCTACCTGCTAGGCACCGAAAATTACAATGAAAAAAAAATATAAATTAACCGTAATTATAAAAAAAGATAAAACACTAAGATAAAGTCACACTTGGACTCAACGAGTTCGAAATATAGCGATCTCAAGTGTGACTTTATCTTAGTGTTTTATCCTTTTCTACTTTTATAATTACGGTTAATTTGTTACATTGTTATTAGTGTTACTTTATTTTTATTTTTCTTTTTATATATATGGTGTGTGTGTGTGTGTCTGGTGCTCTACGGTCGCAATTGACCGGCACACATAGAACCATCAATTAACAAATAATTCGTAAAGTTTGTTAACCAGCAAACTCTATGCCCAAAGGAGTGACAATTATAACTGAGGACAAGAATGGGCACCTTAAATACTTAAACCCTGTTTAGTAAAAAGTAATATTGAAATTTTATGACATATTTAAATAACAGAACAATATTGTTTACATTAATTTGCACAAGGATATATATATATATATTTTTTTTTTTTTTTTTTACTACGGAGGCACCACAGGCGGTGACACTGATGGATGATATGATATATTGGGAAAGGATTTTTTAAGGAAGGAAACTTTGCACACCTAAGCATTTGCCATTTATGAGAACTTTTGAAAACCTGGAAAAAACCTCAGTCAGATAGGACGGTCCTGACGGAATTCGAACCCTAGACCTCCCGTTCACGAGTCCGCGCCTTAAGAACCTCGGCCACCCATGGCGGTAAGGATATATATATATATTTATTCTTCGCTATATCTTTGTCTTGTTTTAACCTTTATAACATTATTTGCATACAGGTTTTTGTTATTGTATTGCTTTTACTAGATGGCTCGGCATTTCTTTCTTTAATAATATTACCATATCTTGATCTATTTTGGCTGCTCATTGCAGGAAGAATTCTTCATAATAACAGCCGTCCCCAATACTGCAACAACCTTTTAAAAATCAGATGGGAAATTACATCCAGTATAGATTTGTACTCTTGTGAGCTTCACGCTCTTTCGGGAATGGATTTCACTTGGATGAAGAGATACAGGATTATGTATGTCAATGGCTCCGCTAGCAACCCCATTATTTCTGTGCACTAGGAACAGAACTATTAAGTAACTAATTTATACTACTTCACAAAATCCCATATTGTTCAATGAACGCTGTACAGTTTGCATGCAATATCTCGAGAAAATAGGAATAGAATAAATGCAATTGTAATGTTGTTTAAAAAAGTAGATAATATAGATAACCCAATGGATTGCCTTTCTTGGTACACCCTTAGACAAAAAAAAAAAAATGAGTAGGGCCAGAAACCATGACCGATTCGGTAAACATGGGAAGCATTCGCTAACGCCGTCTTCAGCTCTTGTTGATCGTGTGCTCTGAGAGGACAGGAGCAAGTGTCTAGTAATAAAAACTACCTAGGTTTGAATTTTCGTTATGCTTGAAAATTTCATTTGTTAGTCTTTGCAATTAAATTAATGTTAATATAGGGCAATAATATATTTTAATGTACAACATATCTTTGAATTTTACAGCATTTATGCTTAAATACAAAAGCGAAAAGTAATTATCTTCATTTTTAACATAAATGCCACATTAATAAATATTTTAAAGCGAAAAAATATAAAACAAATTTCTTATTATTTTTAAAAATAATTATTAATTTCATGTTTCTTTTTTTTAACAAAGATTAATTTTTTTGAGCCTAAAAGCCTTAAAAGTCATATAAGTGGTCGCAATTTGAAATTAGATTGTGTGTATGCTAAATACTTTTACTTAAAAAAATAACAAATAAAATAATTCAAGCAGGGCAGGATTCAAACTTGGTAATTCTCAATGCTAGGCACCTGCTTTTAATCGTTCGACTATCAGCATATGTCTGCTATGGAGAACTCTAAGTGAAGACATAATGAGGCTAAGACCCGCGCACAGAGACATGCCAAGAGTCGAGCAATAAGCACATCAGAACTTATTAACATTGACGCTTCGAGAGTCTGCTAATTTAAATTATTTTTGTCTTGGAATGTGCATAATGAAAGAAACTAAATAAAATAATAGATGCACAACACGACTATAAAGTTAAGGTCCCCTCTGCAATTCATCTCCGGCAAAGCTAATCATTACTGCAAAACGTCTCCAGGAAACCAATTATTCAGAAAGCTATTGAAGTATATGCACTAAAAACGGAGAATTGCAGACTCACACTTAACCGAAACTACTCTGATGTAGTGTAGAAATTGGAGTGTTTTATTAGCTGTGTCCTTATGTTACAACACAAGATGGTGGTGTGTTTGGCGTCATAAAGGGAGTGCGGTCCATAAACGAGGCTCACCACTCTTCATTTATTATGGATATTTCGTTTTCAGACACCGCAGTAACCCGTGTGAGTATGTCTGTAGGCTCATGTTAGGTGTAGGTTAGGTCGTGGCTCCGTATTTTGATGCTAGTTTCATTTCATCTTGTCTGCAACTCGGAATTTACACTTGAGAGTTTTGTTCTGCCTAGAAAAAACTAAAGGAAAGAAGCTTATGGAATCGGAGAAAACGAAATTGTTCTGTTTTGCTTTACGGTAAGGAAAAATTTATGCAGTAATTTTGATTTTATTTACATCATGCTTCAACACTTCGAAACTATTAAACATACTTTATTTACCAGCTTTTACAATATTAATATTTTAATTATATTTTCACAAATAATATCAGTATATATAAAGAGTCATCGAGAAGTTGCTCCGCAGCCACTGTATAGCCGAGATTTCACTATTGGGATGGCGCACTGAACGCGCGCCGACGTACAGTTATTGTGCTCACTTAAGCACCAAAGCAAGCACACACACCTTAGCAAGGGTGGGCGGGTTACCTGCTAAAAAACCGGTTTCGAAGGAAGGAATGTTAGAAATGTAAGGGTACCAACTTTCTCCTATGCGGTGCACATCGCCCGAGTGCGGAAGAATTTGTCGATGACTTTTTATTTTAGATGCCTTATTTCCCTGTGTTTTTCACTTATAAATAGTTTTAAGGGGTTTATTTTTTCCATAGCTTACTTTTATTTTCTGACAATGCACCTTTTAGTGCAGCTATTTTTAAGAGTTTATCCCCCTCGTGGTACTCGTATGTGCATACTTTTGGACTTTCCAAAGAGTGAAACAGAAGGCTGGAATAGTGCTGTGAGCCATCTCAAAAGAGGGTGATTTCATGATATCGTTTAAAATAAATTAAGGTTTCATACTCCTTTTCAAAACACAAAATTTGGTCTCAGGGTCTGTTTCGCTGTCAAGAAATGTCCTTCCAACTTGTCTTGGGCCTGCCATTACTTCTGATTCCCTGAGGTCAATAATCCAATAGTAAATTTGTCTCGTCTGCTCCATTTCGATAAAATCAATGGACAACACCGAAATATTGCAAATTATATAGAGGGGTATATATAATAACATATCATGGCACAGTGATTTATAGTGCTAGATGAAGGCTGATAGATCAAAATTCGGCAGAATGAGTTCAGGGGAATTTGTGGCCTAGATTTCCCCAGGCATTCACCCAAAGGACTGAGGGGAATCTCCTGAGGGGAAAAAAAAAAAAAAAAAAAAAAAAAAAAAAACTCAATTAGGAAACTAAACCAACGGGAACCGAACTTGAGTTCGCCATGAGTGAAGCGTTGACTATGTTGATTTGTTTTATTTATGGACGCTCTCTACCATCTTAGGTCATCAGGGTCCCATTCAATTTAGCATGTGAAACGGCCGAAAAATTTTGCTCAGGCCTCTTTTTTCAGGCTTGAGGTCCTTTTACATGCCGCAAATCTACTACACGGGATCCACGGCTTTACTTTCCTTCCGAAGGGAGTCATACTTAGGATATTTACCCCCGAAAAAATTTATCTATCCTGGCCAGGATTGAACCCGCGATCTTGGGTTTAGGAGGCAAGTATGGTTATCAATACACCACCAGGACCGTCGTGGGAAGCGTAATTGATGACTGGTCTTAGACAAGCAATTTGAGATAGTGTATCCAGGGTCAAGGTTTCAACGCAAGCCACTGACTTTCACTTTTACTTGCACCTTAAAGCATTCTAGTTCACATAAACTTCACCTATCTACAGACTGAAATAAATCAAGCGTAAGTCGGCAAGCTCAGAAAAACTAACCATAATCAATTTCTTCAAGTAGTCTTTTATTTCATTTTGATGAGTTATTTTGTCTTACTTTTTTTTTTTTTTTTTGGCTCATAAAACAAATTGTTGCATAACATAATTGAAAGACATCTCGCAACTTTAGGAAAAAGTAAAAGTTCGTCACACAGGAGCTGCGAAAAGTAAGCGAATTTCTCAGTAAGCTGAATAACTTAAAAAATGAATACAAAACCCAAAGTAGTCTTTATTAATTAATGAAATAAAACATGAATGTTTGGTATTAGGGGAACAATTTAAAATTCTTGAAATCTATAAGTATTACAAAAGAGAAACGGCGTTTTAGAATTATTATTATTATTATTATTATTATTATTATTATTATTATTATTATTATTGTTGTTGTTGTTGTTGTTTTAGATTAAACCACAAAAGTTAATGGTATACTATTAATCAAATGTAATACATGACCACACTGATAAGACAAAGTTATACTGTGTGAATATTTTTAAACTTTTTTAAATACAACCGTGTTTATGAACAAAACCCTTGATATCATCTTTACATTCACTAAAATGGAGAAAAATAACAAAGTCTCGACTTACATTGTGTCTTTATGAAGATGTTCATAGTATCATTAAAACAAAAACATGTTACTATTCAGAAACAGCTACAATGTACTAAGCTAATATGCACAATCAACAATAAACAATAGAAAGTTCCATCTATTTTCAGTGGCTTTGAAATTTAATTTAAATTTTATTATAGTTAAAACATGTAATGCAAAAGTTTTTTGAATGTTATTACAGAGTGCTCTTGCATAGAAATATTATTTTTATACACATATTAGATTGATATTTCACGACAATGCTTTTGTTAAACATAAAACACATGCATCATTATAAATACAGTATGCTGAGTTAATTTATGCTTTTATTTTTAAAAAATAAAGAGAAAATAAAACGCTAGCACTTTTTAAATTTAGTACTTAAGGTAAACCTTCTACTCCTTAATGGCCCTATTTCCCTGATTCAGAAACTATTTTTCATATTTTATTCAAATTGTATTTTATAGAGTTTTGTTGAAAAAAATAAAATAAAAAAATAAATATTTATGTCGCTAGAGCGATTTTAAATGTTGGGTTTAAGATAAACTCCCCTTCCTAGCAGTCTGATTTCACTGATTTTCAGAAATATTTTTATTTTATTTCAATGACAAATGTCGGTTTCCTTAAAAAACAAATAATAAAAATTGCGGCCGTTATAGTGATTTTTAAATTTCACTTTAACCCCCACTCTTTGAAGTTCGGTTTTCAAGTATATCTTCCCTCCTAATACCCCGATTTCTCTGATTTTCAGGAACTATTTTTCTTATTTCATTTAAATGTTTTGTTATGAAGAACACATTGGTGCCGATAGAGCGATTTTTAGAAACTGTTTTTATTAGCTTATTTTAATGTCATATACCATTTTTCGTCAAGAAAAAACAAAAATTTCAGTCGCTAGAGTGAGTGATTTTTAAATTTTTGGTTTAGGTTAACCCTCGATGGTCTAATTTGGATAATTAACAAACTCATTGAATCGTTTGTTAATTGATGGTTATATGCGTATTTCGCTGAGAAAAAACAAACAAAAAAAAAATGCGACCGATTGAGCGTTAGCAAAATATAATATTATATATACACACATTTAATTGCCATTTTTGGTGGCTAGCAGGTAAGATATATGGAACTTTGAAGAAAATTTTCAAAAAATGTTCATGGGTACAACCGCAATGGCTACATCCCTTCGGAATTCGCTAAAATCACAACTTTGTTTCTAACATATGAATCCTATCAGCACACCAATATAATGGCGTGCTATCATATGTTAACCGGACATTTTGCAAATTATTTTAACGCAAATTGTAGAAACGTCGTTCATTGGTTATTAGCAACCAGATGTATTTCGATTATTAAGGAAGCTTGAAGCTAATCTACTCCAAAATTTTCTTTATTATAATGCTTTACATAATTCAAAATGCTGTATATTAATAAAATTATGTATCACATTTCCAGTTTACCATCTACTGATGGCTGGCTGTAAAATATAACAAAATTCAAACATAACATTTTTGGAAAATCTCGATATTTATTTATTTAAGATAACAAAAATGTCGAAATATTGTACTTTGAATTTTAAACTTTTAAGTAATTTTCTAACTAAAACAGCCCCAAATGCCCTCTTCAAACGTAATATACATAAAGTTTTAGCAACAGGCATTCTGTTATTAATTTTTATGCTTTTCTGATTGCCAAAATTCTCAATTTATTTTGGTATATTTAATATTTTAAAAATTAAATGTAGCAATTTTCCAAATTAACATACCTTTTTTAAACAATAAGACATATACATTTATAACTTAAATACAAACTAGTTTTTACACTTTAAAGTTAAAAAAACTAAAAACTAAGTATAAAAACGTTAATATACAACACCTCTAGATATGATGCCAAATAATTAACAGTATATGTATTTAAAAGCATTCAGTCAGATTGCAAGGATTTATAATGGCAACCACCGCCACGGGTGGCCGAGGTCGTTAAGGCACGGACTCGTGAGCGGGAGGTCTGCGGTTCGAATCCCGCCAGGACCGTCCTCCCTGACTGGGGTTTTTTCCAGGTTTTCCTCAGTCTTCATAACTGGCAAATGCCGGGGAGGTACCTAAACTTAGGCCTGGAACGCTTCCTTCCTTAAAAAAAAAAAAAATAAATCCTTTCCCAATTAATCATTTCATCTCATGTATCATCAGTGTCCACCGCCTGTGGTGCCTCAGTAGTAAAAACGGGCGTTAAACACTACTCAAAAAAAAAAAAAAAAAATAATGGCAACCAAGGTTATGTTTTATATACAAATTAACGTTTGATATTTACAATCTAAAATATCAAACTATTTTTTACAGTTAAATTAATTATTACTTTTTATAGCCGGGCTACAAATTTCTACTCGCCATTACCATTACTGATTAAGTTACCAGACAACGGTATATTGCTGTCTTCAGTTGTAACGCAGCAAACGTTGCCCAAGTTTCTGAATTACAGCAAGATCTTGTTTCGTTTATTCACCTGTTGCTTTTAATGTAATATTCTGCCCCTGTTTGGTATATGAGCTGAAAGTGTTATTCATGGCTATGACTTATAGCGCATTTCCTCATTAACACTTGCGTTGCGCTCTCGCTTGTTTTGTTTAGTATTCATTAAAACAGCTGTGAATTAGCATGCGTCATATTTCACACGAGTTGCGACGTTCGAGTTGTAACTGCCACTATATGAAACTAATTTATGTTTACCTAAACATGTAAACTCCCGTGAATATTCATAGATCTTTTAACGCAATAGCTGCCACAAGCCGCACTAGCTATACAGAAACGAAAATATATGTAACTCTTTATATTATATTAAATATAATACTCATTCACTACTTATTTACACAGTTGAAATTATTAATATATTATTAATACACATGTTACACATGAACACTAGCACAATTGAATTTATGTAATAGAAATCAGATTTATTACTTGTTATTTGCAAGAATTTAATTGTGAGAATTTAAATTTGATGCTTTTATTTGAAAAGTTACCATGGAAACTGTATTGTTATCAAAATATTTAGCATGTCGTTGCGTGTCATTAGCGAGTCGAGAAGAACGTTCTTCCATCGTCTAAGATGATCGCGCTTGAGCTCGTGCGTTTCTTGGAATTTGCGCGTTCGACATCGCGCTGTTTATTTGAATAGTTGCCATGGCGACTTTATTGTTAACAAAATATAACAAAAAGAATTCTAATCATTTTAGATTCAAATAAAACGTTGAAATTAAACATAAATCAAGTTACACTATAATTTATTTAATGTATTGATAAATATAATGCAGTAATTATAGCAACTGTTCTAATTTTTAAATAAAGATTACTATAAAATTTATATTTTTATGCGTTATTAACGAAACTACAGAAATGTGTTCTTACTATTGAATCTTACATTTTTTAAAACCTTCGTGTATGATATTGCGCTGCTTTACTTTCAAAACTGCAGAACCATATGTTTGAACCGCGGAACCATTGAACCATGATATTTACCATATTATATTACATTGTCATCCATTTCTGACCTATGTGCAGATTTTCAAGTCTCTATCTCATTTATAAGTGCGTGAAAAATTAATTACAAAATTCCACCCGAACAGACAAGAAAGCGAGTTAATAAAAACATTTGAACAAACTTATATAAGGCAGTGAAAACTGTTTAAAAGGATAGCCTAATCGAATTAAATAAGAATGAGCTTGTTCGACTGCTGGTTTCTAACACACTCATTGCGTACTCTAATATTCTTTATCCCTGAGGACCCAAGAAGAAACAGTTTGTCTCTCAGAATCATTTCAACCAACAACTGGCACTAGCGAACCTTTCAGTGTTAATACGCTCACCTCTCAGCGTATCTGTTACTTGCATCGAAACAGCAGGCCTCTGAACGTCAGACAACGAATACAAAAACGCCAGCTCCGGACCGACAATTCCACAGTTCCTACCAATGCTTTATTTTGCCTCCCGATAGGGGAATTTAAACAGACCGTGGTATAGTTCGTATATTATTTACTTTAAGCGCGAAAATGGCTCCTATCCTATATATAAAATAAAATTATACAATGGAAATTGGCGTTTTATCTTACATGTAATCAATAAAAGCATATATTATTCCCACTGTTTTCGAGTTAAACAAATCGAGAGAGGGGAAAAAAAAAAAAAAAAAAAAAGGAACAGGTGCGGAAAATGAAATTAATAAATTCCATTGTATACCATAACCTTTCCTTCCTATAAGGACCTTATCATCTCAGGCTGAATCAGCATTTCTCTTCAGTTTCACCTCCAGCATTTTGTAAATAACTTACTCTGCAAGAAATAAACTCAATCAATAGCTGTTTGCTATTTGCATATGTCGAGAATGGAACTTAATTGGTGTTGCAAGTTCTTTTGCGAGTATATCATAGAACAAAGGAGGAACAATTGCAACAAGGCCAAGATCACAGAACCAACATACATGGTAACAGCCAACGCTAAGGGAAATAAAATCGATGAATGTATAATTTACTTGGATGGCCAATCTGATTCCAGACAGCTCCTCGGGTGTGGGAATAAGGGCAATGAAGGTCTGTTAAACATCACACCCAATAGATTTCCATCCCATTATCACTGGTAAATTTTTTAAGACTACAGATGAGAGAGTTACCACATATGCACGCATTTATTCCAGCTATATAAGTGATTACTAAAAACGACAGACCTCATTTCCTGAGAGTTTTTGGCACCTGCTGCTGGGATTAAGGGGGCAATCGTTGCAGTCCCCTTCCAAAAACTACTATAGGTATTCTGATAAATCATTTTCTATTTTTAAATTATTATAACTTCTTGCAAACCGTTTTCTTTAAAACTAGTGTCATTTTACAGTCCGTGCCCGCCATGTCTCCTTTCTGTGTTAAGTGAAGAAGAAAGAAGCAAGATAGCTGCCAGATTTGTGAATCCGTATTGAGAGTACAAAGGCGGTGGAGATTTGAATGCGGCAATCGATGCAAAA
The DNA here is from genome assembly GCA_030762175.1 of Metallyticus violacea. Lineage (NCBI taxonomy): Eukaryota > Metazoa > Arthropoda > Insecta > Mantodea > Metallyticidae > Metallyticus > Metallyticus violacea. The sequence continues at coordinate 49,211,381 of CM060841.1, forward strand.
ACGATTTAAGTTGTCATTTTTAGTGAATAACAACAGACTGTATTATTGATGCAAAGAGATCAGTTGCGAATTGTTGATAAGACTTTAGATTTTAGAGGTGAAGGAATGACAATTGCTATGTAAATACATAATATAGTTTTCCTTTATTTCAATGTAAATTTCACATTTTTAGACTGGAAAAGAATCTAGAATTTTCCTGCAAAATGTTCTAAAATGGTTTCTTTCACCTCATTGTCGGTTCTGGTGGTGCAGGGGTAATCATACTTGTAGATCCAAGATCGCGGGTTCAATCCCGGCCAGGGTTGATACTTTTTTTCGGGCGTCAAAATCTTAAGTAGGCCTTCCTTTGGAAGGGAAGTAAAGCCGTGGGTCCCATGTTGTATATTTACGGCATGCAAGAGAACCTCAAGCCTGAAATAAGAGGCTTTTGAGCAAAATTTATCGGCTGTTTCACGCCCTGAGTAGAATGGGACGCTGATGACCTGAGATGTTAAAGAGCGTCCGTAAATAAACCAAATAAACAAATGCACTTAATTGTTATCATCCTTTTTTAACTCTGAGAAAATATAATCGCTGGGGGCTATATCTGGGCTGTGGGGTGGATGATCCAATTCACTGAATCCGCAGTTCTTCAGAGCATTCTTTGCACTGGTGCATTGTCTTCAGAAGGCGATCCGCGTTGCTTTTCTTTAAGAATCTGAAGTGTCTGCGTTGACACTTGTGTTTCTCTTTTTGAAGTCTAACAGAATCCCCCTGCAGTCACAGAAAATTGATTTTTCTCCTGTACTGTAGAACCTGGCGTTCCTTGGCCGCGCCTCACAGTTTTAGTCACTCTGTGGACTCCCTTTCCGATAGTGCATCACGGTAGAGGACCATGCGTTCATCTCCTGTCACAATTGATATCAGAACTTCCTTCCTGCTTGGTTAAAAACCTTCCACAACACTACACTCGATATTGTTTTTGAAAAGCCCAGCTAGGCAGCAATTTGTTTCGGCTTTAGTCTCCTGTCACTCAGCATCTCTTCAATAACAGAGATGAACTCCGGTGTCACCATCTCTACTGGTTGGCCCTCGTGTGACTCATTTTTAATGTTTTCTTGTTCTAATTAAAACTGATCAGCCCCTTATTTTACTATTGGATAAAAAGGGGAAGTCTTAAGTTAAGTCCTTTCTTTATAAAACATTTTATTACCGCGTCGACAGATATGAGCGTTATGCGTTTGTTGGATGATAATAATAAGCAAAGATAAGGATATTTCCCGCGCAATACGTTTCTGTTCGCTGCGCTGCTGTTTCGTCGGACCGAAAACCTTTGGAGCCTTCCTGGCCTATAGAAATTGTCAAAAAAACTTTAAGGGTGCAGAACATAACAATACTGGTTTTAACGGAGCTGATCTTCAAATAAAGAAAGTATAACAATTAAAATATACGGCGTGACTTAACAGACACTCTATATCTTGCTAGGGATTTTCATTTGTAATTTGTGCAAGGCTCTATCTCACTCGTTACTTTATACAACCGCCGAAATAAATTGCGAGGGACTGAAAGCATAAAAGCTATTTAAAAATCTGAACCAAAGAAATATGAAGGATATTGCCTTACAATTAGAACATCCTTCTAAAAATCTCTCTTTTGCTCTCTCGCAACATTTCAATTCAAAGGCGCCTATTTTCCCTAGGTGCTGAAGTGAGAAATTTTCATCAACAGAACTATCTGGGTTAAGTGCATACATTAAGTATATTGATTTATTACTGTAACGATTAAAGTTCCGCCATTAGCGGTCTTTGCCAGTAACTACTGGCATGTCCATACTGCTTAAGTATACCGAAATTAAGACCCTATATTATTGTCATCACTGCATTATTATGGAAATTGCTTTGTAGATCTTTTATTGCACTTACAGTTATAGTTTCTTTCAAGTAAAAAAAATACTAAAGTGATCCACAAGTAAGCACAAATACTATGTAAAATAACAAAAAATCATGACTGCAATTTTTGTCATACAGCAATGAAATTTTGTACCATTAATTGCATATATATGTTAAATTTCTGTGATTTTTTGAAAGATTTTTTTTTTGCATACAGTTTTTATTTTTTCATTGATATTTAATAAATTTTTAATGTGAGAAAAAAGTTTTGTTGAACAATTTCTTATCTCTTTTCGTAAGATATTTTAACTAATTTTTTAACGTGAGACACATTTTCCATTCAAAACATTGGTTTAGAAAACAGAACTTCAGAACCAATAAAGATGTCAAAGAGAAAATGTGCATGACAGATAACAGAGCCATGCTTTTTAAATTTCAGGGGCATAAAGAACTGGAATTAAAATATGAAGCTTTGGAAAATGATTCTGGAATGTATGGGTTATGAAATGAATATATTTCCTACACGCAACCTGAAGTCGTATTGCGTGATATGACATTACAATTAATACGGATATTTTTATAGTAGAAGTTAAAAATAATTTACACATATAAGTCGAAAAAACATAACGATGACTAAAAGACTTCTAAGAAAATACTTTTATTTTGAGCGGGCAATAAACCAGGAAGAGACTTCAGAAATATGTTCATATTCCTTTGCTGCAATAATACACCATTACTGAGGAGATTTTATGAATATTTCTTGCAGGTTAGCCTGAAAGACATCAAACCGCAACAAAAGATCGCAATATTCTCGGTAACCATTACTTCTGTATCAATAACGCAGTATTTGCTCTTGCTTGCTCGACTTGCAAAAATAAGAAACGGTGCACAAGCGCTTAATGTATATGCACATAACATTGCAGGAACAGATGGTTGATGCTAACAAAAGCTACCTCATGCATATAGAGGCTGGAGATAAAGCATTTGTACAGCTCAAGGCAGAACTAGATAACTACTTTCTATTCGCTCTAAGAGTGAACCCATCAAGTGACGTGACGTCACTAGCATGACTGTGTGCACAAAAGCAATGCACTCAAAGAAAGTAGTTCCATGTTAGGAATCTAAATTTGAGGATGGGTTCACTAATAAATAACATTTGCCATACATAAAAAATAGTAGCGACTCTAATTTAATTACTGTTGACTTAATGAAATTGAATTTTGAAGTTGCAAATTGATGCGCTAAAACTCCAAGATGCAGCTCGCTTCATTCAACGGTTGGTTAAACAAGGCAAGGTGCAAGCATGGCTGACGCTAACGAACCATATGCTGCTGTTTCTACGGAGGCATATTATGTAAAACATAAACCGGACAAGCCTTTAACTATTGACGAGAAAACAATTATTTTAAACGTGTTTTCAAAGTTCTGCGAAAAGTATTCTGCACTCGCAAAAAAGGAGATAGTAAACCTGATCTCAGAATTTACCGACTCTTGTCATTACGTCGCTTATACTTGTCACTTGTTTCTAACAATCGGCAGTATTCTTGGCGCGAATTGCGGAAGGATACATTATGTCTGTTGACGTTAGGATCCCTCTAAGAGTGAATATATATATTAAAACGGTTTCAATCTTTTTCTCAACGAATTAGGGTAGAGGGCCCATATTCTTTAAACAACGCTAAGTTCACGAAGGATAGCATTAATTAAATGTTCAATCAAACAGCTCAGCAGTACCTCATCTTAGCCTACACAAAACTGTCGAAGCTGTTCGTCTACTGTCCCAGCAATTAGAAACAAAAGGGACTACTCATATTTTCTTTGCATCGATTACAGGGATGATAACCAGCAATGATCTAGATCTAGCCTTACTTTTCATGGTACTTTTCTGTCAACGTGCCGAACGCAACATAAAGTGACGCCACTATACGTCCCTCTCTTTTGATTTTTGGATTTACTGTGTAGATTAGGTTAGAGAGCGAGCGTGAGCGTTAGGCTCTAATTATAAAAATGATAAACTTGTGATACCTTCTTCCACATTTCCCCTATCACAGTCTTATCATTTATGATAGGGCGTTAAAGCAGGTGGTGCAATATAATCAGTTACATCATTTTATGTAAAGACACTTGCTTCCATGTTGACTTCAGCTTAGCCCCTATTCCCAGCTGACCTTTAGCTGAAGTGTTTTGAGAGAATGTTTCCAAAAAGACATAGGATATGGTTCTCAATTTCGATTCTCGAGCACGTTGGCGGTGTTATCTTAAGGAGTGTTTCGTGGAAAGTGTAAGTAGTAGTGGAAGATGGTTTGAAAGCAGCAGATTCTCAGATATATTTATGGCTGGCTTTGAGAGCTATAGTGTATGAATTTTTGCATTTCTTTGCAATGGCAGTCTTACAAAGCAAGTGCACTTTAGCACTTAAGCACTTTTACAGTTAATTTCGTGTTTTACTATTTCAGCACTTTTACAGTTAATTTCGTGCTTTACTAGAAATTTCGCTACTTTATGCCAGGTATCGTAAGTAATAACTATGCTGTAATTAGTCATGCACAAGCATTTGTAAGTGCCTCAGAAAATTCTGTAAAACCCATTTAACAGTTTCAGGAAGGTTGAAAGACAAAGACCCTAACATTTTATTTTTTGGAAAAAGTGAACTACAATGGAATTGAAATCTATCGGAGTAAATTTATATAATTTGCATTTATAAAATATTTTTAAAATAGATGTGCATATAATAAATATTTTCCTAATTTAAAAACATATATACTTTGAATCGTTTTTTTAGTAGGCTCTGACTTTCAATGTTGTTAGACAAATTTACTCTTTCTTCTAACTCTTCTACATTTTAAAAGAAAAAAAAAAACATTACTTGGTAAGTAATTATACTTTACTATTCGATGACTATTCCATAATTCCAAACAAACTTAGAAGCTGGCAGCACTAGATTGATTTCAACATTACCTTGGCAACCTGGTGACTTTTGACGGATGATATACATAGTTATAAACTGTTACATAGCTTAGTCTGTGTTTGGGAGTCATTTTCCTGCTTAAATTTGTAGACAAGCACTCAAAAACTCAAATTTCATTTGCTAATAAAAAAGCTTTTTGAAACTAAGGCAAAGCTGGACAAGCATGGCGAATCTCCGGTGAGTCTAGATATGGCCGAATGAGCACAAACGATGCGGACAATTCCGGATATCCTGTCGACTTAGCGACTTCCGAAATTATTGAAAAAAAATGCACATGGTGCTCAGCAATCGGAGAATGAAGATTACTGGAGCTGTGAGCATTTCTAGAGATCAGGTGTAAAATATTTTGCACCATCATTTGCAAATGAATAAGTTATCGGTGAGGTGGGTTTGCTCACAAGTGATCAGAAAAAAGAAAAAGTTGTCACTTCCGCACAGAGTTTAGAGCTGTTTAAACTGAATTTAAGTGAATTTCGAAGACGGTATATGAATGTCGACGAAATATCTATCCATCAGCCGTTAACGAAGGAGCAATGGAAACAGTTGATTGCATTTGGAGAAAGCACTGCGAAAAAGAAAAAGAAAAGAAGAAGAAGAAAAAAATCCATTCAACAGAAAAGGTAATGGCGTAATTTTAACTGACTTTTTGGAATATTATGCTACGCAAATGAAGCAACTAAATACCAGATCAAGAAGACTCGATTTCATTTAGCGAAGGGGAAGTCCTGCCCCATCACACGCCACTGCACTAGTCTGTGATTGCGACCTCAAAATTATTGGACTTGAGGTATGAAATGCTTCCTCATCCCCCAGATCTTCGGATTTGACTTCCTCAGACTACTTCCTGTTCCTCAACAATGGCTAACAGGAAATAAGTTCGCATCAAATGAAAAAAGTCAGAAATATGGGTATATTGGAAATCACCTTTTATGGATGGGATAAACAAATTAGAAAATCGCTGGAATATGTGTATGGATTTGAAAGAACATAATGTTGAGAAAGTATTTTTTTCCAAAAAAGTTATACATACTTTATTTATTTCACGGACTTAACGTTGTACGTGTATGTAAATATTTTACAAATGCGAGTGTATCCAGTGAGTGAATGATGTTAACTAAATTTGTATTAAGTTTCATTCTATTGGCGTTTGAAATGCAAATTATAAAATAAACACAAAACACAAACATTATGTGATTCATGTGTGTATATTGAAGATATATAAGGTATCCCATAATGGACGCAATTTTTAAATTGAGCTCCTCTGTGATTTGTTAGGTTGCAGGACCTGAAATGTAATAGACTGTCATCTGTTTCTATTGAGATTAATAACTGTCATTTGTGTATATTGTTGTTAGCTAAAATGGAGCGGTACACGAAGAATCGAGGCGTCCAGATTCTTAAAGTGCATTTTAAGTATGGTGAATGTTATGTAGAGACTGCTTCAAGACTTCGTGTAATTTTTGGTAGTTGGAATGCGCCTAACGTGTCAGCAATGCAGACAGAGAGCATCAAATCACCTGACTGCCTCTTTCTCTCGATCAGTAGGGAACCTTGCTAAGGTCCAATGAAGTAGATTCGTTCTGAATAATTAACCATTCCGAGAAGCAGCTTGCAGATTGTGTTTATGATGACAATCCATGAACCACTCCTCAACTCGAAGTAATAAATTAGACGTGTAATTCAGTCAGAACTTTGCTCTAAAGTCGTTGAAAGTTTTGCCAACAGAGTGAAGGCGTGCCATGAAGCAGTTTAGGACATTTATCTGATGTTTAAGGGCAGTGTTTAGGCTTCATATTGACTTAATAATGTTAGCACTTTTCAAATAAAATATGTGTTTTATTATTAAAAAATTTCTTTCGTTAAGATACACACAATTAAATCCAAAATGTTAACACCAACAGTGAGAAAGTCTAGCTGCCAGTAAGAGAAAAGCGGGAAAACGACGCACTGGCCAGGCATATATAAATTGGCAAAAGGGAATTATGAATGCTCTTTAAACGTGCAAATTTAATCGGTTTTCTTGAAATTACATTTTCTTGTATATATGTGGCACAATGGGTAACATCGGTCCTAGTGGTAGTGGTAACCATACTTGCCTTCTAAATCCAAGGTCGCGGGTTCAAACCCGGCCAGGATCGATGGATTTTTTCGGGCGTAAAAATCCTAAGTATGGCTTCCTTCAGAAAGGAAGTAAAGCCGTGGGTCATGTGTCGTACATTTACGGCACGAAAAAGAACCTCAAGCCTGAAAGAAGAGGCCTCTGGGTAAAATTTGTCGGCCGTTTCACGCCCTGAATTGAATAGGACGCTGATGACCTGAGATGTTAAAGAGCGTCCATAAATAAACCAAATATAAAAAAACAATGGGAAACCGCTACGGGTGACCGAGGTCGTTAAGGCGCGGGCTCGTGAATGGGAGATCTGGGGTTCAAATCCCGCCAGGACCGTCCTCCCTGAGGTTTTTTCCAGGTTTTCCTCAGTTCTCATAAATGGCAAATGCCTGGGAGGCACCCTAAACTTAGGCCTGGAACGTTTCCTTCCTAAAAAAATCCTTTCCCAACATATCATTTCATCTCATGTATCATCAGTATCCACCGTCTATGGTGCCTCAGTACTAATAAATGGCGGTAAACACCATTCAAAGAAAAGAAAAATGTAAAACTACTATAAGAACCCTCTTGAAATTATAAGTAGCGTTCTGTGATATAACAATAACAATAATAATAATGCTACTGAAGTATGAATAAAGGAATATTACATAATTTATTACAGAGGATTTAACATAAATTTTCACACAAATAATTTTTTTCTATTCTTAGCTATACAAAATTCTGGTTCATCAGACAGATTACAAATCCAAAATACATTGCAGAGCTGTTATCAAAGTTTCTGCATAAACTGGCAACACGGAGCCTTCCAATTCCCCTTTACAGGAGTTCAGTCGCAGAGTATCGCAGTGGGTCACTAACAAATGCCTGACTACGCACACTATTATCGTATGTTATTTTCCTGTCGAACCTGGCACGCTACAGCACGTGGGGGGAAAGAGGGAATTTGTTCTCGCGAGTGGAACTGCATTAATAACAATGAGACACTTATCTTCCCGCGATGAAACCCGGTGCTAATTTTGTAGGTTCCCGCAGCGGTGTCAGTGCATGCCGTGAACTGCGTTTTACTGCTTCGTGGCACGCTATGAGGATGCCTAAAACATGCCGCACTGCGGAAGAAGAAGAAAAAAACGTTGAATCAACTTTGTGTAGTTATTGTCCTAGATCACCAAACCACGTTTTTTTTTTTTTTTTTTTTTTTTTTTAATACCACTTTGGTTAACGGCAACTATGGGGGACTGTGCTCACAATGCAGGTGAAAATATTGAGCATAGGTCACACACCAACTTATTATTCCGAAGTAGTAACCACTTACAGGCCTTTTTCAACCTTGTCTCATTTCATTACTCACATGAAGGGATACAAGGATCCATATAAATACCGAAGATCTTTAATAGCGGTAGCCAGGTCTGTAGATCACAACTGTGCTTTTAAGTGACCTTTAAGAACAGCCACATGTGAAATTTGGTCAGCATCTTGGAAAAATTATTATTTTAATTATTAATATTTTAAGCTAAAAGCAAATAATTATGAACTCCATACTTTCATCATGTATTGCTTTTACATATGAAATACCTTTAAACACCCTTTAGAAGGTATGAATGTTATAAAAATAATTTATACATTTTAAAACTCTTTTTTCAAATTTAAGTTTACTTACTTTTCTTCCGATTTTAAACATCTAATCAGGAGATGATTAAAATAATTGTGATATAATTTTAAGAAGACTTTTATATTACTTCCAAAATAAAATAACTTATAAACATTGAAAAAACGTAGAGAATATAATATTAAAACGTTGAGATTTTTTCTGAGACAACCGGGATAGCATCAAAAATAAACATGGAAATTTGTTTCCTCACCATCAAATTAATGAGTTAATGCTTTTAGTTGATCAAAATTATATATTATGCATTATAAAACACTTAGACGTAAGACCTAAAAGAAGATGGACAGAGCAGTTCTAAATTGTGAGACCGGAACAGGCCAATAAAGGCTTAAACCGTGATTGATGATGATGATAAAACACTTAGCACATTAGTGCATATTATTATTAATAACACATTTAGACACAAGATTTAAAAGCGTCGTGTTATTTTGCGAGTAGGGCGATACCAGAGGCACTGTCGTGATGAAGCAACAATCCTCACAACCCAAAATTTGATCTTTCAGTTAGAACTCTGGGGAGGCAAACTGTGGTGTATCGTTCGCAGTAACTTTTTTTTTTTTTTTTTGTTCCTGGAGTGGAATCATTACAATACGGCCACTTGTTGAAAATAAACTGTCAATCATCTTCCGATCTACACTTGCAACAATAATGAGCCACCTTAAGAGCTCCTACCCACGTGTATTATTGGGGAAGCTGACATTGAATTAGGCCGCCCTACCCGTGGAATACTGGAGGTGGATTTGTCCGCAGCTGTGCCCACAGAGGAATACAGGGGAGGGAGTGTTAAAATATAAGGTACCAACCTAATGCTGAAGGGGAGGGTTCAACTCTGTACCTAGTGCTCAGTTGGCTACTTATTTTGACATCCTTAACCCTCATTGGGGGGTCGTCATTGGAAAGATCCAGATCGCTAACTGCCTCTTAGATTCTGGGCACTATTGGCAAATTCAGCTTTCGTCATAGGGACGAACTGTTTCCTGGTATCATTCCGGAATACCCAATGACAAAACTTCCTCACAAAGATATTTATAGCATGAATGTTTAAAGACTTCACTATCTCCGTGTAAGAAACTCGCAAATCGTTCTTATTATGGCTTCTACATGAACTGTTTCATTTATGACTACTGTTGCTAGACGCCCGATATGTAGCAGCTTTTCAAGGCTGTTCTTCTTCGTCTAAACTCTGTAATAAATTTTCATGATGGAGCAGAGTCTGTAAAAAGCTCTCTGCAATTTATACAGACATTTTTGTTGATTCAGGTCGCAATTTTAATCGTAAAAAAGCATCTCGCAAAGTACTTTCGAATTCCCTCCATTTTTGGAACATCAGATAGCGAGCGCACGACTTCAATTGCAATCCTATACCCGCAGCTAATTCCACTATCAAGACACGCTCTTTCCGGTGTTGCCAACATGAAACATCTGTTATTGTTTCTTTAAATCCTAAAACTTAAATGGACCTTCCTATACTCTGAAATCAAATTATTAAAGTTCTGTTTCCTCATCTACGTTACATAATGATTATTTTAGTACTCAAATTATACCACGCATATTACTTTCGCCATAAACAATTCTTTCATACTGTGAATGCTACATACATTGTCTTCACGGATCATAAAAATCCTTCACGCAGGAGTTGCGAAAAATAAGCGAATTCCTCAGGAAGTAGAATAGCTTTAAAAATTGATATAAGATCCAAGCTAGGTCTTATTAATTAATGAAATAAAATAAGTTTTCGCATTACTGTATGGTTTTAAGGGAACGAAATTAGAATACTTGCAATCTATTAGTATCACAATTTTTTGTAGATTTATTATTATTATTATTATTATTATTATTATTATTAAACCACAATAATTAATGGTAAACTATTAATTAAATGAAATATATGACAAAGCTATACTGTGTGGTTATTTTTTAAACATTTTTAAATGTAACCACGTTTATGAACTGAACCCTTGATATCATCTTTACATTCACTAAAATAGAGAAAAATAACAAAGTTTCGAATTACATTGTGTATTTAAGATGATGTTCATATGTTTCAATAAAAAAAATACTATTCAGAAACAATTACAATGTAATAAGCAAATATGCACAACCAACAATAAGCAATCAAAAGTTCCATCCATTTTCAGTGGCTTTGAAATTTAATTTAAATTTTATTGCGGTAAAAGCATGTAATGCAAACGTTTTATGAAGGTTATTGCAAAGCACTCTTACATATAAATATAACTCTCAAACACATATTAGATTAATATTTAGGACGATGCTTTTATTAATTATAAAACATGTGCATCATCCTAAATCCATTTTATATGCTGAGTTAATTTGTCCTTTTATTTTGAAACAATAGAGAGAAAATTAAACGCCCGAGCGCTCTTTAAACTTAGGTTTTCAAGTATACCCCTACTCCTGTGTTTCGATTTCCCCGATTTTCAGAAACTATTTTTCTTATTTTGTTTAAATTATATATATATATATATATATATATATATATAGAATTTCGTTACGAATAAAATATTAATGTCACTAGAGCGATTTTTAAATTTCAGGTATAACCCCACTCCTAATGGACTGGTTTTCTGATTTTCAGAAACTATTTTCTTATTTTATTTATATGGAGTTTCGTTAGGAAAAAAAAAATAATAATTGGAGCCGCTAGAGTGATTTTTAAATTTTGGGTTTCAGGTAAACTCCCAATCCTAATAGTCTGATTTAGCTGATTTTCGGAAACCATATTCATTAATTTATTTTAATGACATATAGCGAGTTTTGTTGAGAAAAAAAAACATTGTGGCCACTAGAGCGATTTTTAAAAGTCCGCTTTAACTCCCAACTCCAATGGTCAAATTTTGCTGGTTCACGATGAATAGTGTTCAGTGATGGTTATGCCGAGTTTCGTTGAGTAAAAACAAAAATTGCGACCGCTAGAGTGTTTAACAGACATATATAAATTTTTTTCGTTATCATTTTGGGTCTAGTAGGTAGGTCGAAGGAGATATGAAGAAAAATTTCCAAAAGCTTTTCATAGATACAACAGCAATAGCAACATTCCTTCGGAATTTGCCAAAATAATTTTTATAACTGAAAATGAGAGATTTGAGGCACCAACTGGGCTATATACTCAGAAACCCGTGATAGCAGCGTTTACTGTAATAACGAAATAGCATCTACACAAGTGAACTCAAGTATTGTTTCAATCTTACGTTCTTTTCTCATTGATATCGGTAATCTTGAGCTGCAGTCACAATTTCTGCTGGCGATGATATACAGCTCAAATATGAATTTTCTAGAGGTTCGCCAGAGGATTTCCACAAGCTTTACACCACATTATATCAGCCTAGTCAAATCAGCTCCGCTCCACGTGCCATACTTGGCGAATTCATGTCACGAACGTCTGTCTGTCCCTCCTCCTCTGGGAGTAGCGACACTGGGCATGTACCAACAGTCGCTTCTTTGTATGCACGGTCATGTGAGAAAGGAGCTCATGATGTGATCAAAGAATTCTTACATCATAAGGCAACCAGCTATCGCTCTGTAACTCTGTTTTAATGCATGTCTTACAATGTACGAATACAGTGTTTCAATCAACTATTTTATTTCCATTTCTTCTAAATTGGGACCGGTAGTTGTCAATTCCAGTCTCAAAAAGTCGACATACTTGTTACAATAGGATGTGAAATAAGTAAAGATGTTGTTAACATAAATACAACTGTCTGATTAGCTTTAAAGGCATTTATTCTATAATAACACATTACTAAGTGCTTAAGGTGTACCTTTAGAAGCTGCAAAGTTCCACACATTAATAATAATAATAATAATAATAATAATAATAATAATAATAATAATAGATTCACGTCAATACTATGAACTCAATATTGTGTGAGCATATTAGGTATTCCCTACAAATTGATATAGTATTCACATTCTGTTTTACACGAAATGCCCTTCAGCTATTGTAAAAAACCTGTAGGACATGTTTAGTTTTGATAAGCAGATATAAACATTGGTTGGAAAAGGTTGAACATATACATATTTGGTTCAAAATAAAAATAATTATATTATGTAACACAAATTTGTTTTAAACATACATAACTTTTTATGTTTGTGATTTTATTTGTTTCTACAGTGAGATTATTTGAGTTATGGGCCGTTTGAGCGCGGCTGCTTACTGCGAAAGTGCAGCGAATTCCTCACCTAGTAGAGAAACTTTAAAAGAGAATTTAAAAAAAAGAATAGCAATGAAATGTTCACATTGTTAATTAATGAAATGAAATAAGTTATGGGAACAAAATTAGAATTCTTGCAATCTATGACAAAAGAGAAATCACATAATAAAACTAATTAGATGTCCTTGTGTTTTCATCTTCAGAAGAGTCAGATGGAGGTGAAAGCAAATATATGGTTTATCTTCTTTGGGGAAACAGATAAAGAATGTGTCTAGTTATGAGCAGAGCCCTGCGTTTGGACACCGAAAAACTCCAAGCATCCCGCTTGGTACCAACTAAACTCATTTTCACACCTCTCCTGCAGATAGGAGGAGCCTTCAGCATGCTCTCCATTCAAAGCGAAGGTTCTGTAATTTGAGTAGCGTTTAACCCCGTTTTTACCACTGAGGCACCACAGGCGGTGGACACTGATGATACATGAAATATTGTGAAATATTTTTTATAGGAAATTGACAAACATTTAACGGTCATCGGCCATCCAAGTACATTCTTTCTTGTATTTATTCTTTTACTACATGTGCTATATTACACACACATATTCCAAATCCCCACCATATCATATATTTATAATTTATACATATGCTACTTTAAAAATCCAATCTATTTCTGTTATCTTAAATTGCTTTGGTTTTTTTCTCTCTCTAATAGCATTAACATGTGTAAAACTACTTATACATTTTTATAGCTTCTAATTTTAATTTCAATATTCACTGGTATTTTCTCTACAAATTACGTCTTTTAAAAAATCCTGATATACAGTATTATAATTAAGTTCTTCAGTAATAAGTAATCGCAAATTTTCTCTACAGATAACCAATATTACATTTTTTGCACAATGTTTCAAAATTTCACAACTTTCCATTTTATTTTACTAATATTTTATTTAAACAAAATATACACATTCATTAAAATAAAGAGAAAGTTTAAAACCAATATTAATTAAAATTAAGGTTTCATCTTCACTGTGAAATTTTAAATTGCATCCGTATTTTTTTACGCTTAACTTTTAAATACCATGCACTTGTCATCACATCTTTTGTTTTCTTATTTTTTGCCAGTCAACCTGGACTGTTATTGTTATTTGAATTTGCACTTATATTTGATATCTATGTAGAGACATTTGTGTGTTTTGTCTGACACAAATTGCAAAAACTGATTACATTTAACATGGAAAGAACAGTACAGAAATGTTCCAATTGTATTATTTTGCGATAAATATATGAGGGTTTACGTCATATTTATGCCACAAATTTATCCCTCACTTAGCCTTCAGTAGACATCACGAATTCAAAAAGGACAAATATTGCAAGTTTGATTAATTGAGTCTTTCAGCAAAAAAAAAAAAAAGAAAAGAAAAGAAAAGAAAAGAAAAGAAAAGAAAAGAAAAGAAAAGAAAAGAAAGGAATAAAACGACGAGAAAAAAAATCTTGGCTCTTTTAATAGACAATTATAAAATTGAAGGGGGAAAAGTTCAACTCAGTATGTGAACTTTGTGAGAATGCTGCCAGAAAAAGTTTAATTTATAATCTGCAAAGGTGAACCATTTGCTGTTAAAACAAAACACCAATTTCAGAGATGACATAATTGTACAAGAAAGGTTTGCCGTAGAAAAAACATTATGTAATAACATATTGAAGTATTTATTGTGATATTTAATATTCTTACAACTATACTATAGCCCTAGCTATTTATTTAGAATTCTTAAACGTAACGTAAGTCTTATGATACCACAAATATGTGAACATTTTATTGCTATTCTTAAATAAGATTAGTTATTAGTAAGTTCATGACTGAATTTCGTTGTTTGGCATATTTAAACCACTTGATTCCTTAAGGTTTAAGAGTTCATTAAACTTATTTAACGAACATAAAGGAGAGCTTGCTCTCTGAACAAACTTAAGGCTGTTTTGTTTCACAGTACAGTGAAAGCAGTTTATAAGTCCCGCATCTGAAGTCGGTTGATCAGCGATCTATTCTCCTTCAGTTGCCGAGAGTCTCTCTTCTAGTCAGATGCGAGCAGGGTTTCTACGGAGTCGAGCAGCTGTGTTGTGCAGTTCAGAGAAAGATTTCATTAAATAGTGCAGTAGTGTTGCGCAATGGTGAGATATTCATTGCATCTCGTATCTTCATCTTCAAAGCATACATCAGGTACATTATATCGTGTTGGAGGATACAGGCTTTTAGGCGTGTATTTTCTGGCAGCCCGGTTCCAATACGAAAAACAGTATTAAAGTTAATACAGAAGTTTAATGAAACAGGTTCTTTGACTCAACGGGGAAAAAAAAAAAAAAAAAAAAAAAAAAAAAAAAAAAAAAAAAAAAAAAATTCGAAGACACCAGAAGAAAAGCTTGATTAAATAACAATTTTCATTAAAACCTTCTTGGTTACTCATATATTACGGTTTGTGGTTTTTATCTTTGGAAATACAAGCACTCTTCCTTTTTCAATCATCTCAGTGGTAGCTCAATAAATGTCTGAAAAGTTCAACTCTAGCACTAAGTGTTGAAGCAGCTAGACTTTGATGTTCGCCGTTGTGTATACTAAACCAAGACGCAACTTGGTAAGTGTTGCTCCATAGTACCTGGGCTAATGTCAGATACTATTGACGCGAAAGCCCAAGATGGGCCTAGGCCGACCGCTGCCTTCTCCACCTCTGTTTTGAGGCATCATGAGTATAGGGCATGTAATCAGCATACCGTCTCCACCGGTCGCCTAACACGCGACTTCCGAGATCGAAGGAGCCTACTTCTCCCTATCAGGCAGCTCCTCAGTTGTCCTTACCTAGTTCCGGACTTTCATAACTTACCTTGGTTCGAACTCTGAATTTCCTATATAACAGTCAGCAACGCTTATCACTATAGCAAGGAGGCGATTGTCAGACACAAATATAATGCAATAATGGTCAGATGTACATGTACATAATATAGCAACTACTGAAAATTTAATGTAATAGTAGTCTTTTAGTAAAAAACGGTGTAAAATAAAGAACAGAATGTAAGCTGATTAGTGGAAGTTCCAAAATAGATTACTGTAATATTAATAATGTAATTTTATTCAAAATAAACAGTTTTCATCATACAATCAACAGATATTGTATTTTGTTCAAATTCAACGACAGGTTTCCAGAAAGTGGCGGAAAATTTTTTAACATTTAAATAATAATTTAAATATCAAATGCTGTTTAAAATTTCAATGTGGTGGTTGGGGTAAAAGCCTGAAATCTAAAACTTAATACTGATTTTAAACTTTTCCCTCAATATTTGAATGGGCGTATTTTTGTATAAATTAAATTTGTTTTAAAAGGGTAGTTATTCAGACTAGTCAATTTTGAAATGATAACTCTATTTATAATTTATTTGTCTTTTTTCACTAAAAAAACAAAATCAAGATAATACATTGTTTTAATTTTTTTGTTTTGAATCTATATCTACGTCTATTTTTTACTCGTACTTAAAAATCTATTACCGTAAATCCTTTGCGCAATCTTTAAATTCCACCTTAAAAATTGTAAGTGAATCTATAAAATATTATTTAATGGCACACCATCATCTTCCATTATTTACTCCCTGACAATAGACGCATCACATTTTGCAACGAGTGGAGCTCAGTAAGTATAAAATGCAGCAATTTGTAAAGTATTTATCTAATAAAATTTTGTTTTCCCTAAAATTGGCAACTACAAAACACTCATTACCAGCGTAAAGTCAGAAATTACCACAACAGCTCTGTGCAAGATTCTTGATTCGAATCCTGAAGACGTGTGTTTTCCCCCCTCTTTGTTTCTTTTCTTTTCCTTCTAGACTATTTTGCTATTGTTATTTATTTGTAAAATATACTCAAAATTGTAATAGCGCATCCCCTTACACGGGCACACTGCACACCTTTAAGGACGATGAGTCATGTACTTGCGTTGCAAGAATGTATCCCACTGCAGCAGAAACACTTGTCTTTGTTCTGCAGGAGCGTCTGTCTCTCTCTTTAAACCCGCATCAAGGCTAATTTTTACAGTTTCTTGTACACCTGTTCCCCACCTGCATATAATGCTGTTGTTTTGCATTACTGGCGTGACTTATGCCTGCTCAAAAGTGTCTAGCGTTGTTTTAATGCGATTACATACATGTAGCTTCTTTTTTAAGGCCTTGACCATCGTTAAAAACTCTAAGATTGAATTTAATTAATTATGAGAACTTTTTTTTTCATTAAAGCATTAAAAGTTTTAACTCGCATTTTTAAAATTGACTACCAAATGACAAATTTAATAATAATTTTCCTATATTTCTTTTTTCCTTGGAAAAAAGATGGTCAACAAGATCGCTTTGTAATTTCTTTTCTGAGCCTATAGTGTTGAAACTGTATGATGCAAAAAAGAGGGTATTTTCCATGATTAAACAGTTTAATTTCCCGTCAAATAGCAGCGACTTCAATACACATCCTTATCGATGGAGACAATCATTGCTTGTTTATGTGAAAGTTATTCAGCTTGAGATAAATTCATGTCACTAATTTATGCCATAAATTGCAATGTACTTGCATCAACTTCATTTCCAGCTTTTTCTATTTTACTTATAAGCGTAAAAAGAACTTTTCAGAACAAAATTGTGTAAGTGATGATCGTTTTTTAACCGTTATTTCATAAGAAAATATTTACTGGTTTTCACCTGTTAGAAACCGCCATGGGCGGCCGAGGTCGTTAAGGCGCAGATTCGTGAGTGGGAGGTCTGGGGTTTAAATCCCGTCAGGACCGTCCTCCCTGACTGAGGCTTTTTTTAGGTTTTCCTCAGTCCTCATAAATGGCAAACTCCGGGGAGGTACCCTAAACTTAGGCCTTGAATGTTTCCTTCCTAAAAAAAAAAATCCTTTCCAATTAATCATTTCGTCTCATGTATTGTCGGTGTACATCGCCTGTAATGCCTTAGTAGTAAAAATGAGCGTTTAACATTATTAAAAAAACCTGTTTAATAATATTTATTTTACTATTTATAGAAGTCCTTAAAATGAAAACGAGTCAAAGCAGCTCTTAGCCTGTAGGTAGAAAGGCAATTATCTAATTGAGACAACTGATGCTCCATTTCTCATGAATGGAAGATGGTGATTTGCTAGCAGAGCTATTCCTGAGTAACATCCAAATGAACTCTGTGCTTCTTCAACTGGAAAAATGTGCGTCAGAGAAAGGCGAATCTGAACTGTGCCCATTACTGTAACATTTCCCAGCGGAATTTTTAAATGTAATCCATGATTCATTTGCAGCGTCGGGGTAGGTGTTATCATGAAGAATGACTACTACTGTGAGCAGCTCAAGTAGTTTTAACTTGATTAATGCTCGCAGAGTTTTGAGGTTTTATCTGCTTCTGAGAGTGTTTCTATTGGCTAGAAACTCGATTAATATTTCTTTCCTATGGCTCACATTCATTTGAATTATTTATATTGTTAGTGTAGAAAATTTAATTTGGTTTACAACGAAATATAAGTCGCACACATTATTTAACTACAGAATTAATTATTAATAGATAAGTAATGACCCTAATTTTTATGCAATTACGTAAACCGTGTGCTCAGTTTTAAATAGGCCTTCCTTTTTTAAATAGCTACATAGTGAGTTTAGCCCGTGAGGCACATATAAACGAGAGGATCATGCCTACTTGTTTGTTATATCGGATACTGTTCCTTTTTGGTTATCTTCAACTTAAATGCTAATAAACGTTACCCAATTTTATTGTAATTTAAATGCCATTACACGTGTAAAAATATTTTTAAGGCGTCATGAATGTTGCAAAACAATATTATAAATTTATCCTTAAACGTTACTTCTGAACAGGATTTTTTGGTTGGGAAGAAGTACGATGTACTTCAGTGTGTAAATGAATTCCTGGCCAATTGGCCACAAGTTAAATAGTGCAGAATTTTTTTTTGTTCTTAAATTTTTCTTAAACTCTTACAAAATTCTATAGTAGGTACGTTTATATCAAGTCAAAAATTAAATTAGCTTAAATTATTATTTTATTTAAATCGCATGGCTTAAATCCCTTTCGGTATGTCGTGTCAGTAATAAATGCACAAAATGCTTGCTTAATTCTGTGAAACAAAACGAAACAAAACGAAACACAGGTAGAAAGGTTTACTCGTAGATTATTGGCTTCGGTTAGGTTCGGAAAAGCATAATTATGACATCATGAGTGTGACCTAAGACCAGAGTGACCTAAGATCTTATTTAGATTTGTAATGAGAATACTAAAACAGCCAGTCCAAAATCGAAGGAAATAGCTTATTTATTATTAGTTCGACCATAATGGGGTATGAAGTAGTTTTTTGGAATGCATAAAGCATATAACAAATAAATATCGTAGAAAAAATCCAATGTAGAGCAGTAAAATTCATTAAAAGTAAAAAAGAAAATGCGTTAGGATGGAAATCACTAGCAGAGAGGCGTAAAAAGCGAGGATAACGTCATTATACAAAGTGTATACAGAACAAAAGCCTGGAGGGATATCACAATTAGATTAGAACAGCCAGCATATTATGGTAGGAATGATCATATCTTCAAAATGAAACACAACGCATGTAGAGAAATTCTCTTTCATAAATGTATCTGCAGTTGTCTTTGAGGGTGGTCCTTATCCGACAAGATTTAAAAATAACTTAAAAATGTATGTATAGCAAGGCTTCATTGATATAAGTAAATATGCAATGTAATTAGAATTTCAAATTTAAGTTTTTTTCTATTTGTTTTAAATGTTAGTTAACTTCTTATTGGATTGACTTGGCTAGTTACAGTATATAAGCCTAACCTCGTGTATCATTGTCACATTAACAAAGTACATACAAACATGCAATGAAAAGACTGCCTCCTTGGTGACGTGTTGCTGGCTTCTGTCTGGGAGGTCTTAGGTTCAATCCTCCATTAAGTGCTTAACATTTGATTTAAAGTTAGAGAAATGTGAAACGGGATCCGCCCAGCCTCGTGAGGACAACAGTAGCACTACTTCCTAGAGACATGGCGCATACTTCGATATCAGAAGCCACCTGATAGGCGACCGACCTTTCCTTAGGTATTTTTGTACGCTGAAATCGAAAATGACGTTCAAAATATCCTACCACATAGAGATTTTTCAGAACATTAATTTACATATAGTATTTTATAATGCTATAAGGCTGGGTCGACATGCTGGGTATACTAAATGTTCACTTTTTTATCTGTGACTGGGACAGCAGAGCAAAAAGTCAGGAGGGAAAGAAAACACTGGCCACAGTGTCTCTAAAGCCAGTTTTGTTGACCCAAAAGACACATTACTGCCATAGCTCACATCAAACTAAGCACCAGAAAATGTTTGTTAAAGATTTACCCAATAATTTCGTATTGTTTCAAGTACCTCTGCAAAAGGTTCCTTCAACTGCCAGAAGCCAAATTAAAAATAAGCCTGGACATAAGAAACCTAATATGAGATAAAGAATTTCAATATTCATTGGCTGAGGTTGAAAGTGTAGCGACCAAATTTCTAAGCAACAATAAATAAAACCTGATAATATGAATATAGTGTAAATATGATTAGATAGACTCAAAGCTTGGTGTGTTCAATGGATTGCACTGTACTGTACTTTCTAATTGCACACTTGGACTTTTCCTGATAATCTGCAGCGAGCGAAGAATAGCCACAGCGTTTCCATCGGGACGTTAAGGAAATGGAAAAAGATACCAAAGTCGATGAAACGTCAATGATTTGAGATTTCTGCTCGATGCTCAGACGAGAAATTCCCAAAACTTCACAAGAGAAGAGGCAACAGGAAATAAAAACATGTGCAAGGCCAATGGACAAAAATATTTTATTTTATTACATTTCCAAAAAAGTTCAACAACGGAATATTCATATGGCGAAAAGTGCACTATACATTGTGGAACAATAATAAATGATGGTGGAAACCGAAATCAGCAGTTCAAAATTAACTATAAATTTTCAAAAAAGTCTTTCTGAACCTAGACACTTGTGTTATTACAGAAAAAGAAATGAACAACTGAAGAATACTGGCATTTAGACAACTGTATAAAATATTATTTAATAATGCATTGCCTCTGTCTCCAGTAGTCTATATTTGGCTAAAGTGATACCTCAGCATAACTAGCACATAATAAATACTCATATTCTTGAAACAAGTGATCCATAGTTTTCCATTAATGGTAGTTAATTCTCATTTCCTTTTGTGTTGCAAATTGATTAGTTCCTCTTCTTGATTTCAGACCAACCAAAAAGAATGCAGGCTGATCTATCTCTAAAGCTTCTTCAACTGTATTTCAGTGCACGTTAGAAGGAAATCAAAGTAATTTTTCGTTTGCACGAAAACAGCTTCCAGAGTTTGATTTCCAAAGAGGGAATGTCACAGCAGTAGATGAAACTTTTCAAAAGCAGAGACGAGATTAGTATCTCACACTGTATTATACATGAAATACCAAGAGAAAACATTTAAAATTCACCCATGTTGGAGGCACAACCCGCAACATTCAACTCATGAATTACTCGCTGACCACAGTGCGGAAGGTCACATAGAATTTTGTGCAATGCTATCCATGTACTGTAACTGTAGATCATTAAATATGATTAATTCTTTTGCATAATCACAGCTATGATCTCAAAACGGTATTTCAAACTTTAGGATCGAAAATAATTGTATCGTGTCAAATTTAAAAGCTCTTTGAATAAACAAACTTCTTTGAGAATTGCAATCCAATTTGCAGAAATAACGCTTAAAAATGACAAAAATAGCTAATACACAGTAACACATTTTCCCCTTCATATTCAGAATTAAAATGTAGTTTGTGCGGATGTGTGTCAGAAAAATAAAGTGCAAATCTCCATTCATCTGTGAAGTCTTATTTGCGGTGGATGTAATGTGCTTCAAGTCCCACAGGAACCGCAGCTGCTAAAATGAAAACAGAGACTTGATCTTTGAAAAACATGCAAATAAAATAAATCTAAAAAAAAAAAATCCCTTGTTGTGTAAATGCGTGATCTTTTTATGCAATGGCGAGATATGCTTTTCTTATAACTTATGCACTGTTTTTTCTGACACTGCTCTGGGACTTGCTTAATCCTCCTTTACTTCAGCAATGGCAGCCTCTGCCCCCTTACGTGCGCCTCAAGCGTGCGGCAGATGTTTTCTATGACATCCAAATAGAATTAGTGAGCAAACTGCGCGGAAGAGAGCAGAGTTCCGATTTTTCTCAAGATTGCAAGAGACAGAGTTTTTGTACACGGTCTTAAAGGGCGATGGTATTAGCCTATATTTAGAAAATACCAAGTTTATACGTATTTGCAGCGGCGAAGCTGCTCTTGGTATGTACAGATAAATGCAGGTACAAAGCAGAGGTCTTCTTTATCACCCTCATTATTTAACAAGCATAATGACGCAAGCTATTAGAAAGGCACATTTGCCTAAATACAAATTTTAATTTTAAATGCATTAATGTTTGGATATGGTCAGGTTTTCTTTGCTAAATAGGAGAATGAACTACAAAGACTTTATTATTTTATAATACTTCTTCAATTTACAATTTAGAAATGTCATCAAAGAAGACCAAAGTATTGGCATTTTTGATAAAACTAGAGATTAATAATAACAAGTAATAGATTTATAACACAGGATAGCTTTTTAATATCAGGGCTGTATTATTACATATGAGGGACGAAGATTTATAAACAAAATTTAAAATTTTAATAATATGTGTGTGACTATAAAAGGAATAATAATGCTATAAGGATATATAAATTAAATCTTATAAATCTATGGCAGTGCCAATGCTGAGTTGTGGGGTCAGAGCATTTTGGCATTAAATATATAAAATATTAAGGAAGTTTGGAATCTAATGAAATTAAATTTCTGAGTTCTGTAGTGAGATATACCCAACTTACAGTTTGTAACCTCATTCTGAGGGTTTTTAATCTAAAAAAGTGATTCGAGTGGTATGAACATATTTTACGAATGGTTCCAGAACGTCTGACAAGTTATGTCTTACAGACCGCTCGAACCACGTGACTTAGGAAGATGAACGATCTTGAGTGGATATTCCACATTGCCGTGGATGATGGATGTCAATCCTTTGGGTTTTTTCTCTCCTTACGATAATGTAGAACCATTCATTGTGATTTTCAGTGAAAATTAGAAAAACTTCACAGAAACCATAAAGGTATGATTTTACTTACCATTATCTTATATATTTGCATTTTGTCTTAGCTTTGTAAGTCATACAAAAGTTAGTATTATGTTTGGTGAAAGTATAAGTGTATTTGTAAAATTAGCTAGGGGCGCTATACCTACAGAGTAATGTCCTGCTAAAAGCGTTTCTGGAAGTATTTTTTAATCCTGTCCTGCCGATAGGACAGATTAAAAAAAAATCTTTTGCAAATGTTAGACACACGTCTAGTCCTGCTAGCACCCCTTTTTTCTATCAAATTAAATAAATTTAAACTTAAACGTGTTTATTATTATTATTATTATTATTATTATTATTATTATTATTATTATTATTATTATTGTAGTTGTTGTTTTGTTACTGCTGCTGAAAACGTACAAACAGAAAAAATCAAAATGTAAAATAATGTCGAAATGTTGGCGAATTCAATCATTTTCAATTAAATTAAAATTATTTTGCAGTTTGTCAATATTTTCTGCTGTCAATATATTATTTTTACTGTAATTTGACACTCTCCCGTTACCGCCTGTGGTGCCTCAGTAGTGAAAACGGGCGTTAAACACTACTCAAAAAAAAAAAAAAAACTCTCCCGTTGATGCCCGGACAAGATTTAAACTACTAATAAATATGCGAGAAGGGGGGGGGGAAGACAGAGAAAAAAACAAGATGATAGGAGAAAGGTAACTTTCCAATATGGAAGAAGAATAAATTCAACATATAGTTAACTTATTAAAAATAAGCAAAAATATAATTCGCATTCCAAATAAAGATCGCATAAAAACTACAGAATTTTAACTTTTTACAAGCAAGAATCTTTGAATCAATGTCAGATTTAATATGCATTATATCTTTTTAAAAGTTTAATACAATTAACAGGGTTGAAACTGTTTTAAATATCATATTTGAGCAAAATTAAAGGCTTCCAGTGCTACCTTAAATTACAATCATTTCAAGTATGTAACTTGACCTATCAGTTCCTAATACATAAACAAAATTTAAAGAAACGTAAAGTGAACGTTAAAAGGCATTAACAACACAATGATAAAATATTAACAAACATTTAATACCTGGGTCACTGGGTTGGGCTGGCGCAGAACGCTTCGGAACCAATTTAGAACATGAGTTAAGATACATCTATTCATCACCCAGTTACGAAACGATCTCTCTGTTAATAATGGTATGGAAACAAATAATTTAAAAATAAATAAATAAATAAAATTACGTAACACACGCTCTTCTAGAAATTTCTTTACCTGTGCCAACCAATGGGAACGAAAGGCTGGTGAACAAAGCTTTCGGACGTGGACAAAGTTGGAGAGGATAGGAAGAGGTAGGAAGGCATTTAGGCACAGCGAAAGTAGGTGCAATAACGCACAATTTGAAATAATTACTCATTGAGGCCCACGATATTACAACTGGAATTGCTATGTTGAAAATGCTATATGAGACCAAATATTACTTTCAGAAAAGTATTTATACATTAAAAACAAGCATTCTTTTTATTTATTATAGTGACTGAGTTTTACTAATGCTATATGAATTATACAGGGATTCCCTGTTGAATATGATATATAAAAGTCGCTCTCCCCCTCTCCCCCCTATCTTTTAAAGACTACATAAAAGTGCTCTTGGATCACAAGTAACACAAAAGTAACGTGCATTGTGTCATAATTTCCCGACACGTGAACAAACTATAAATTTTCTCTGGGCTCTTATTTCCGCCATCCACAGCTTCAGATAAGACTGAAGAACACGATACCCTGAATTGGCCATTGCAATTGCCGGCTTCGCTGATGTAGATCACGAGGTTCCTTGACTAACTGAAGAAAAAGATTTTCAGTAAACTGTACAAGAAACTGCACTTGATAGAAGAGCCATTATCGTCTATAATAGTGAAGTCTGATTTCATCCAAGACATTCTGCTGTCAATATATCTCATTTCACTTTCACAAGTTTTCCACCTACCTTCAATATAGTTGTTTCTCACTTTCCCACCATTCTTAACAAAACAAAACAATATAATATAGAGTAGATAGTTGTATCTATCCGAATAAAATAACATTACTTTAGCGAATACTCTGTTGATGGAACCCGCCATATCTGCATTAAAAATGCCATACCAACTTATTGTTATTTTAATAATTATTATCATAATCATCATTATTTGCACTAATTGGAAGAGAATTGCTCTTTTCAGCTTCATATTAATGTTTTCTTTGGTAAGGACAAAGTACCTTCCATAACCATTCAAATATTGCAGGACGACGAGGGATGCCGTACGATTAAATGTTAAAGGATAAGCGTTAGCTATTTAAAAATTGTGCTAGACCTTTAAAATTATGGAAATAAACACTCTGAACATTAAATTCAATATTTAACATCGACGAATAATGTTTTCAGATAAAAGTAAACATTGAAAATACGAATAGTTTGTCTTTTTTTTTTTTAGCCTAAAAGCTACTTCAAATATCCTTTAACTAAAAACAATATTTCTGTTTTTTATATTTACAAAAGTAAATAGAGAATGTTTACAACACACTTATCACGCATGTCTAAAGCAATTATGAAATTAAAGTCTTATAACAACATAAAAAAGTAGATTATTTCCTAGCCCCTTAAAAATCAGAACCATAAAGTAAAACGTAATTTCTAAATCAGTGAATATAACTTTGACAATAACAATATTTTAAAACGATGGTCACAGATGTTTACCATTTCCATGACACCATGTTGTTCGTATTCCAAAACAGGTATCTGTTGGAAAATAACTAGCTGAAAATATTTGACATCCTCTTGGGTAATCTTTCTGTTCGGGAGTTCTTCCCCAGTTTAAAGAACAAATATCTGATAGCATTAGTTTACGTTCAAAGTCAACCATTCCTTTAATTATATCAAGCACTTTATAAACATTCATATAAACAGGCGCACCTCCAGGCAAATGCCTATTTTTTCCGTTGTAGAATGAAAACAAAATTAGAATAGGTATGTATATTTTGCGCCATTTAATGCTTAGTTTTTTATTTGTATAGAGCATATAAAGACCCATTTTGACGTAAGTGCCTATTCCCGAGTTTCTTTCTTAAAAGATGCACATTTACATAAAAACTGTAAATGCAACCATTTTGTATATATATATATATATATATATTTACATTTGTTTTATTTTCAAAATAAACCTTAAATGAATACATAGTCTGATTTAGGTAACTAAGGAAAAATAATGATTTAAAAGAATGTGTCTTCTTTAAGCATTCTCTCTCTCTCTCTCTCTCTCTCTCTCTCTCTCTCTCTCTCTCTCTCTCTCTCTCTGAAATCAGTTATCATCTGTAGGGGCCTCGATTCGAGGGGACTAATTCATATTTGGCCATAGAAGAACGCGGCCATTCTTCCTTTTGAGTAAGTATACATTCGTTTTATTAGTTTACATAACATAATATCTACAAAAATATTTTACATGAAGATATTGTGTTAATAAAATAGAGACTAGAGAAGTTTAATCACCAAAGTCCATGATTAAGTAGTTTTGAAAGCTAAAAGTATTATAAAATATATTTTAATGCTTATTTTCAGTTTTATAGTGCACATTTCTTACTCTTTAGGTTTTTGCATTATGTAAAAGTCCGCTGTCTATTTATTATTCCGTATTTATATTTTCCCATGAACCGTCTTTCTTCTCCTAGTTGCCTTTCTCCATAATGAGAATAAAAGATTTACTGCGGAAGCTATACACCTGGGCCTTGTTTCACAAAAATATAGACTAACAGTTTAGTTATTGATAGAATTTTACTGCACCTGTACTTCACAACTCCATACTTTCCAGTAAATTTTGGTTGTTTTTTTTCACAAAAACATTGGTGTAAGTTTTGCACGTGTAACTTGGTAACTACAAGTACTACTGTAGATTTAATGTTTCTTTATTATTTTTGAACCATTTAAGCTAAATATGTAAAGTACCTTAAAAAGCATGAGCAGATCATAATTGCTTATATTGAAAACGTTGGGTTAAGTGCAATTAAAGTACGACGTAAGACAGATGGTTCCTATTTCCTATTTCAAATGTATAATTCAGTCCATCATTTTAGTTTATGCTTTTCTTTAAGGTTCTTGCTACATGCAAAGAAAATAATTTCTTTGCATGTAGTAAGAAAATAATTTCTTTGCATTCCTTATTTTCTTTTGACGCCTTTTCATAATTGTTTGCTTATAATGCAAATATTACAGTCGAGGATCGAGAAGCTCGATTCTTCTGCCATCTCTGGACTGAAATTTCTGCTATGTAGCCGTTGGCGACCATCGTCTCAAAGTGAATTATTACACTTGAGTATTGACTAATGCATAATAAATTGTTTAAATTATCATTATTTCTGAGAAAATATGCAATACCCGTTTAGCAGAAATGACAATAAAGGGCGCTGTGGAAATAATCTTTTTCATAATATGGCGAAGTGAGGCAAACTGTTCCTAGCTTTTACTAGTACTTACAAGTACTGTACATTCTTTCGTGGAACAGAAAGGACTTAACTAATGCATTTGTAACATATTAGATCATACTTTTGTTAGGCAAGTTCAGGATCAAAATTATAACAACATTTTCGCACTACTGAAACGCATAACTGTCAGTAGTTAAAGACTTTTTGACGTAACTAAAACACCGGTCGTTAACAGCGTTATTGGCCTTCTAGGCAAGCTCATTTGTGAAAACGGCTGTGATTTCACAATTACTGATTCACGCAGCTACGGTAACCATACAACTGTCTCCTAGCAACTGCAACTTTCAAAACATTTAGTGGCGAAGATATGGATTTTCCTGACAAGCCACAGAATTTTGCCCGTATCATTTCTCTACGTTCTCCCTGGGATATTTTCTACCCTATGTCAGATTTAAATTTAGAATCACCGGATCGATTTTCCAGCTCAATTCTCCATCGTCTCTCTTCAGCGTTGCTTATAACTTTTTATGCGCTTGGACACATGCTTTAAAATAGCCCGCAGATTAAAACCAGGGCCTTTCATTTGCCATCACATTAAGTTGTAATCAGGCGCAAAACAACTCTTAAAATACACAAGAGGACCATATTTCTCATTAGTATCTTTACTGCTGTATATTATGCAGGATGTCAAAAGTCAGTGTTGATTGCAAATCTATATGTAATCCTCTAATAAGCTTAAAATAGTTCATGATGTAAACAATAGGTATCCAATCAAACCCGTGACTTCATTAAAATTTATTAAAAATGCTTATAACCAAGGAACATTAATGGAATTCATATCAAAATAAACAGAAAATTTCCCATGGTAAAAGAAACAAAACCCCCCAAAAATATTATTTTACCCCCTCCTTCCATTTAATGACTTGGGCAGTCACTTTCCTCAAAATGTTAGCCTAAATTGTAGATTGCCTTCCATGTTGATGGGAGGGTGCTAAAATGATTATTGTACTCTTGAATTACTGAATTAAAATCACTTTTATATTAAAATTTTGTTTATCTTTAGTGTACATTTTTATAACATTGAATTGACACTACCTAATGAACATAATAAACGAAAACAAATACAGGTAAGGCAGAAACCACCATTTTTTAATTTTGCGAGCACTTTTTTCAGTTAAAATTCTATATCTCAGAATATATCTCTATATTCTATATGCTCTAGAAGGATGTCTTGAATGATAGAAAAAGTTGTATTTCATAAGTTGGCAGCATTTGTTTGCATGGCATCATCCTTTGTCGTTTTACAGTGCTGGAGGATTTTAGCTGGTGTTTCCCTCAAAAAGTAAATTTTAGTGTAAAAACTTTTTTTTTGGGCTGCAATTATTGAAACACTGCATTTTTTTGCACAAGTTTCCAATTTTTTAGAGCTTGTATAAGCAATTACTTTGAATTTTTTACCACTTATTCGAGATATTACTGTGATTATGTGGATCTATTATGGTTAAGCTAGTAAAAAAAAGTGACAACGTAAAAAAATAAAATTTTGGAGAAAATAGAACAAAGCAAACAATTTAAAATAATTTATAATTTGCTTCAGAGTCATTTATAGTAGTGCAAATAAATCACAAAAAGTCAATTATGTGCATCTGTATGCTGTAAAAGTTTCATTTCATTAGCTTTAATAGTGCTTGAAAAAATGGAAACTGAAGTTGGTGAATTTAACATTATAAGGATAGGCCCTTCATACTCCCCTTAAGTGAAACTAAGCTTAAAGTTTTACAAGGAACTAATCAAAGAACTAAAAATAAATTCATAGTTCCTCTTGAATAGAACGTTGTGTGTAACGCTTCACAGTTCTATACACTACAGGTGTAGAAACATGGTCATCGGTGACTTGACGATAAAAGTTCAGTGATGTTCAGAACTTTCTGAGGCAAAAGTCTGCTGTTAGCTTTCCGCCAGGACCGTTCTCTCAGACTGGGGTATTTTCCAGATTTTACTTAGTCCTCATTAAAAAACAACTACTGGAAGATGCTCTAGCTTGGATTGGATTTATGGGGCTGAGGAGGATACTTTTTAACTTGAACCTTGGTCCCATTGGAGAAATTTCGGGAGGAAGGGACGAGTGAGGAAGAAACGGGGTGTTCAGGTTCCATGGGCTGTGATGTGCGGACGCAGACGGGTTTATTTTGATTTTTAAACTTCTGAGTGTAGTTTTTTTGGAGGGAGGGGCAGCTTTGCATTGATCTCTTAATAATTTAGAGGAAAAAAGCGTTAAGCTTTCGATCTGGTTCTCGTATACTTGGCAATGTCATCGCAGGGAATCTTATGAGGAAAGAAGAATTCGTTTTTGGTGAAAACTGGTTAATCCTCGTGCTGCACCTTTATTCAGACTTTTTTTTTTAGGTGCCTAGAGATATTGTTTATGCAGGCTGCTACAGAGTTTCGAGTATACTTTACATATTTATCATATTTATTATTACAGTATGTGAAGCAATGTACGAAAGTGGGGTATACAGCAAAACTCATTTTTACAGCGTTCATCGATGGCCGGATCTATTATTTGTTTTCACATATTCTGCAACTTTGTAGTGTCCGTCATAATTGTGACGTAAAACCGACAGTTTAAAGACAGTAGCTGATTTCATTAAATACAAATTTCGTTCGGAGCTTTAGTAGAAATGCAGTCAATTTTAAATTAGCTTAAGTACAATAAATAAAGTATTATAAGACATACTTGAATAAATGATTTACTACAGAATGTTCAAAATATAGATAGTGATTTTTAATAACAGTTTAAAAAGTGTACCCAAATTTTGATAACGTAGAGACGCAGCGTGCTGGGCGAAAGGGTAGGCAGTCGGGCGCCGCTAACAGACGCGGAAGCCGTGGCGTGTTAACAGCACGACGTGACGGTCCTGATGCACGGCATGAGCATACAACTGCTGGATCAATACGGCGCAACATCATTGTGTCTGAAAGCGCGTGTTTATGCGTTCCTTGCACCAAGTGCTCAAGCGGTGCCTCTCACGTGAAATGAAATACTTAATAATAGTAACGATAAGTAACACTCTACGAGGACTTTGGTTCTAAAACACTTTAACTTCTGTTTGCAGGCTGTAATTTAATGCATTCTACATACTTATACATGGTTGGAGCTCAATAGTGTTTATTGTAAATGTTTAAACTCCAAACACACCCTTCCCCTTCTTGAACTGGCAGATTATCGTTGCTCTTGCCATAGTAGTCTTAACGCAACAGTTGAGTGATAACCTGAAATAAATATTCATTTCATTTCTTCCGCAGACAGCCTTTATTGCATAGTCGCCCTCTATTTCAATTCAGTACGTTTTATATTCGCTCATTCTATTTATCTGCGAAGAAAATTATAATTGCTAGTCATAGAAGCAGCTTTTCATTATGACGGCTCGACCAATCCAACTGTTTAGAAGTCTATCATTGAGTTCTCTTCTGATTTCGTTGTGAAAATGTGGGGGTGCGCATCCTGTTGGAGAATGAAACCAGTATCGCCATGTTCAAGCTGCAGCAGGAGTTATCGTTTGCTCAACAAAACATGGGCAATCACGTACTCTAACAAGACAGAGAGTTTTCATGCCCGAGATTCTGACGTTACGTTTGTTTACTGTGCCATAAAGGTGGAAGATGGTTTCGTCGCTGAACATAAAACAACTACTTTTTCAATAGTTCGCTACTATTGCAGAAAGAATGTAAATGCAATTTGTTATTCGGATTTGTGGGTTGCAGCAATTGTAGTTGGTAATTTCCCACACAGTTTTCCGCCGGGTTTGCAGTACCCTGCTGCCTTCGACGGTGGCTTTCTGCAGACCGATATGAAATTTACATGAACCATTCCAATGTTTCCGCATTTACTCTACTCTCTTTCCTTAAAACCGGAGTACTCATACGAATTAAGAAAGCAATGGGTGGATCTGCACTAGACTTTGTTCGGAGATGTCGCTGCACACTATAGCAGACGCAAAACATTATGGCATATGAAGTTCAGCCATGTAACTTTTGTGACGTTTTAAGCACAAATGAACACAAGCTATCATAAAGCAGGATTGCAGGACTGTGTTGTTTACAAGTACATTATATAACGTCTATGCTATCGCCACGGATGACCGAGATCGTTAAGGCGATCTGGAGTTCGACTTTCACCTCCTTCCTGACTGAGGTTTTTTTTTCCAGGTTTTCGTCAGTACTCATATGGCAAGTGCTGGGGAGGCACCCTAAATTTAGGACTGGAACGCTTCGTTCCTTAAAAAAGAATTCCTTTCCAATTTATCATTTCATCTCATACATCATATGTGATGCCCCCAGCAGTAAAATCGGGCGCTAAACACTT
Organism: Metallyticus violacea; assembly: GCA_030762175.1. NCBI lineage: Eukaryota > Metazoa > Arthropoda > Insecta > Mantodea > Metallyticidae > Metallyticus > Metallyticus violacea. The sequence continues at coordinate 49,243,201 of CM060841.1, forward strand.
TTAAACACCCTATATTTAGTTTATTGCTGAGTAGGGAGAATCCAACGTGAATCAAAGATGAATATCTTACTAATTACACATCGTGGATGGATTGTCTGTGGCGGAGGAGAATACTTGCAGTACTTGAACCTTGTTCATGGCTGGCTGGCTCTTTGTGCTTGCGACCTCAATGAGGTATCTCCGGAAGGAAGGGATGTGGGAGGTAGATACCGGGCAGTGTGTATATGGAAGCAGACGGCGTCCCTAGAAGGTTTGCATATAGAACATCCCCGACGTCTATGTTAACCCCCGTCCTTTTCGAGTTTTCCTAGCCCCTTGGAAAGTTTGCTTCCATTTTAGACGTCGGGGCAGAAATCTTTATAAAGCGCAAGCCACCGTCACACCGCACCAGCCCACCTCGTCCTGACACTTTCGACCAATTGAATGAAATGGGAAATCGATAGTTGTAGAATGTTAAATATCCATCCAAAACGTTCGCATATGTGACCAGGGGAAACCACGAATCCCGGGATGTCCCATTACCGCCTGAGTTACCCCGCTCGTTAAGTACTCATTGTACAGCCAGAGACGTGCACACACATGTTCAGAATGTTAAACCTTTTCGGATTACAATATTCCTGCAATTATATTTTACATGTTTTTCAGACGTAAAATAGAAATGCTGCCCCCTCTTTTATTAGAGGTAACAAAAAGTACCATAACTGACAACACAGCAGGGCGGAGATTGAACATGAAGCAAACTCCGCCTTCATTGTCATAAAGTATTGCGTCTGCTTTGAAAGTAAACATTTTAATGTTTGCAAAGACAGACATTTTCACTCATATCGCCCCTAGCAACCAAACAAGCGAAAGATTCAAAATAAACACTTATGTATTTTTGCGAGAGCATATAATGGAATGTTCAGTGGCGAAGTTTACATTTAACATCTATGATGTACTCTACAAAAAGTTCTTCAGTTTCAATTTCTTAATATCACTTTTAAAATGTAACACCAATTATACTAACCCTGCACATCTACTATTGTTACGGTTTCTCTGAACTCATCTTGGGAAAACAAACATTACAAGTAACAGTGTGGTTTCGCAAATGCTGTTGTATTTCTTTTCATAGAAAACCAATGAAAATATAATGACAAAAAGTTCAGCAGTCTCTCTTGCACGTACGTTTTGTTGCAGATGTTAAGTGTTTTCACGTGCGTTTAAGCCTTTGCTTTTACGTCAAGTTCTCCCTCTATTAGTTTCCCCCTCTCTTTGAGTGATGAAAAGTAGCCCATGAGGGTGTTGTTTTGCTTCGGAGAAAGAAAAGAGGGGATCTAACGAGCGTGGCATCCGCTCCACAAGGATGATGGATGTTCCAGTGGGGGTAAGCTTGAAGACCTTATGATGAACAGAGGAGGAGGCGGGGGTTGCTGAAGCTCTTCAACTGATGAGATACGTTCACAGCCAGAAAAGTAGAACATGATGAGCTACAGTAAACAAATCAATAAAGCGAAAGACTTTCCTAGCAGCTCTTGAGTGCTTTTCCACACTCGGAAGATGAATGGATGATAGATGTGATCTAGTTAACTTTTAATTAGTTGTAAACGGTTAAAACTATGAATTTTCCACCCATCGATATGGGCACGTACGGAGAAAATTCCCATTAGCAGGAGAGAACGTGCATAAGTCCATTACGCAACGAACGATAAACTTTAAACAATGGTTATATTGGGATATAGGTAGACAGCGCTATAAATAGGTTAGGGACAGCGCAAAAAATGAAAAAGATCGTCTTAGTGAGGGTTTATGTTACATTAGAGAGAAACATTTTCAGGAAGTGGCTAAAATTTATTGTCAAACATCCTCTGCTCCTCCTACCCAAAATATTAAGTTAAATTTATGCTGACTAGAGGAGGCTGGGCAGATGAACTGTAAGTGCCCGCTGTATATTGTCAGAAATATTTAATGGGCGCAGAGGCGTGCCCAAGTGGCGGCTGTCTTTCAGTATCTCATGCAAACACAGAAATTACAACTCTGCACGAAAAGGAGCACATTCCTAGATTTAAAAAATTCAAATGTCTGCTTTCTTGAATTTAAAGTTTACCCTAAGTCGAGTAAACCGTACACCTATCTATTGCTGTGGCAAGAGACTTTCTTATGGTCTCGCCGTACCGAACAGAGAGGCTAAGACGGTTACGTTTGGGATTTTCGTTCGGCAGTTCCAGAGTTCAAATCCCGCCATTCTGACATTGGGTTTTTTCCTGACTTCCCCATGTCTCTTAGGTCGATGGATCTTTCCTTTCCCATTTCATATAAGAGTAATTTCATCCAACTGGCTTTGTTGCAGAGTCGAAGGTGACAGGCGAGAGAGGTTGGTGCAACGTGACAGTGGCTGGCACTTAACATTTTCTGCCCTGTTTTCTGGCATTGAAGCAGTACTTGGAGCGAGGCTCCGCAGGGATATTTTTATCTCGAAATAATGTTAGAGACACCTTCTACATCCCTGCCTCAGTTCCCGTTGATTCTGGACACCCGGTCTCTCTTTTACCTTATCCCTTCCTACCGGAGGTACCACCAAAATATCCTCCTCTGTTAGTACCAATCCAATGTAATAATGGTCAAAATGGCTTAGTATATAAATCTAGAAAAGGGCTATAGCAACAGGCGCATTGCTATGTTTTCAGTATGCTAAGAAGGTTGACCAATAAAGAACGACCATACTTTTTATGCTTTTTCTCAAAGTAGTCCCAATTTGATACAATGCACTTGTTCCAGCGTTTTTGTCGGTCTTTAAAGAAATCTGGGAACCATTTTTGAAGATTCTTCAGAATGCCTTCTCAGCCTGTACCACTGCTTCTGATGATAGAAAATGCCTCCCACAAATGTGCTTCTGCAATTTTGGGAAAAGGAGGAAAAAAGTCTAATGGGACTAAATTTGGACTACAGAGAGGGTGGAGAAAACCTTCGCATTTATTACTGTCAGATATTTAGCAACAACATTTGCGATATGCGGCCATGCATTATCGTGGTACAGCATTCAGCTTGTTGACGGTAATGTGCCCTTTTGTGTGTAATATGCCCTTGCACAGTTCTCAGGACATCTCTGTGATTATTGTCTGTTTACTGTCTTGTGTGCAGGTACGAAATGCTGGTAAATCATTCCTTGAATATGGAAAAATGAGGTGACAATAAATGCTAACTAAATGTTGTAAAGTTAAATTTTTGCATGAAATATTATGACTATTTTTTTTTATAATTCTTCATTGAACAGCTCTACTATATACTAATATCCTATACTGTACTTAAAGTTTCTCTAGATAGCAGAAAGTGAATCGAAACTAGGAATTCCGGGAGACCTTGATGAAACTCTAAAAAACAATGCACTTTAACCGAGATGAATAATAAGATATATGACGAAGAAAGAAACATATAATAGATAAAATGCAGGTTCTGAACGTAGATGTAAACCATCTTACAGGCATGAATAGAAATGTAATTCAGAAGAAACGCGTTTCAAATGGACATTCACCTATGAGAGTGCCGTGCATGTAATCTGGAAGCACACTGTCTCCCGGCTGAATCGGAAACAAATACCTCTAAATTCAAGCACATAGACCGTTCGTGCAAATTGCCATTACAACAACCAGACTTTTTTTTAAAACAAATTGCGTTCACAAGCATTAGTTCTTCATATGATTGCTTCAATTTTTCTTATTGTATTGAATTTTAGTTCTTCCAAAGTACCTACAGCAGGTTATTCTGATATACTATATTTTTTAAGATCCCCCACAAATAGAAACCATACGTTGGGTTCTAGGGATTGCTCATGGCTTTATCGTCAAACATTTCCCCAATTAGAGCTTATGAGAGATCATCTTATGCATTATAATGGAGTCTTGTTGATAGTAATTCATGTTTACATTCAATTTCCGATAATTTTTGGAAGAATAGTGTGATTATGTTATCTCTGTATATTCAAGGGTATTTTCATAGAAATAGGTCGCATAATTCTGTAAGCATTCACTGCTCACCACACGCCAATTTCATGTACAAGGTTGGGCTTTTCTGCACATCAGTGTCTGTTGTTCTTTGTCCCTACATGGCCAGTTGTATGGAACCATGCTTCGTATCGTGGGTCAACAGATTTGTTCCAAATATGCAAAGCCCCGTTGTACAACTTTATTAACATTATCGTGGGAACCCAGTTATCTTGTATGGATTTAGTTTTAAGTTTGGCGAACTTCCTATTTCCTATGCAAGCCTTCGCAGAGATTTTTTTTTTTCACTTCATTCTAACTTTTCTCCAGTTTTCGTAAAGTTTCTCCCCGGTAGGCACAAGGAGGTTTACCTTCTGTTTCTCACTGAGAACAGATCCTGTTTCCCTAAATCTATTCACAAGATTACAGTGATGTACATCTATGAGGTGTAGGAAAACAACGCGCGATTTTCTTACACCTCCTCGCTTTTCTGCAAGAGTTTGTTTTCACATACGAATCATTCATGTAAATTATGTTTTCTAAAGTGTTGAATTATTAGCACATAACAGCACTACACACAAATAAAATGAAAAATACTTCGATTTATCACCTTAAAAACACCCGAACGGTACAAAGACAACGCTCCAATTGCTTTAGACGGGGACTCAGAGAAACTGGTTAATACCACAAACTTCTCCTCTATTGCTGCCCGTGCTGTAACGATGTACATCCTTTTGAAAGCACCGGGACTCAGCTGTGGTCTTCAGTTCCTCCAAATTATTCATAAAAACATGATTAAAGGCAGGGCAGATGCACTGCTCTGTATAGTGTAGTATAAAATAAACTTTTATCAGAGAAAGTTGCTAATGAAGGCACGTTTATCGATGTTTATTCACAAAACAAAAATATTACAAGGAAATTATAAAAATTAAGAAAATGTAGACATGTAGTTAACAATTTTAAAATGAAACATAACCCTCTATCATCATTTATATACACTGTACTTTTGCAAATAAAAGTACAATCCGAGAATATTTAAAGTGGCAGAATTATTAACACTGTTTATGCAAAACTACAAGATGTAATTTCGTTCTTATTATAAAAAATTATTAGTTTATATTTGGAGGGATTAATTTTTAGATTTAATTGGGAAAAGCAGCCCATAGCACGAGTTGAGATTTTATTTCCCTGATTCTGCATTGTGTCTATGCAAATCACTGACTTCGAAATATAATGTACCATTGTGTACATAGAACATTTTGTCGTTATGTTTAGAGATTGTCCTGTCAATGTAGTGCAGATATAATATAAACAAGAGTGTCCCAAGGCTGGTTCATTTGTCAATTAAGAGTGGACAACGTATTTGAAACCAATTAAACATATTGCTTTCAATTACAAATACAGAAATAAAGTCATGTGCAAATTCCTGATTTCTGATTGGGATAACTGGTGCATCAATTTATTAATGTCAATTCAATCACACTATGGTGAGGTCAACATGGCAGTATTGTCCGAGTCGATTTTAAGAATAATATAAAGAATATGTAAATTAGTATTGACAATCCCATGTTGATTAGAAAGATGTAAATTTACTATAGTTAAACTAATTAATATGACATTTAATACAATGAGGGTAGAATGGACTGGGCTGCTAGGGACATAGGAGGATATTTCGGTACTGCAGTCTTGCTCAAGGATTGACCGTTTGTGTCAATGCCCCCAGCGGGAGGTACCTTCAGGGGGAAGGGATGAGACGAGGAAGATACCGGGCTGTGAGACAAGGAACATCCTAAGACTGCCTCCAAGAAGTTCGAGCTGCTCAGAAGGGTCACTTCCATACGAGACACCTGGACAGAAATCTTACCAAAAGCGCAAGCCACTATCACGTCGCACCATCACACCTCGCCTTGTCACTCTCGACACTGTAACGGAACCAATAGAAGAACGTGGAAAGAAAAGAAAATATTCATGCCAGTATTCACCTACGCAACCAGGGGAAACTATGACAAAATCCAAGGTCAGGATGGCCAAATTCAACGGACTTGTACCCATGACCTGCCGAACATTAATCTCAAGTGTTACCTCAGAATGGAGATAGGAATAAATTTATTCAAATCTTATCTATTCATTTTATGAAGATGAAAACTCCAGATCATACGAAAATGGCTTGTACTAGATTCGAGTTGGTATGGAAAAAATAGGTTTATTTAATTCAGTTATGCAGGCTGGATAGTGGGACATGGTCCACTGCGAGGTCATCCCTATTAGAGATGCAAAACAAGAAATTAAACAACACATGTCTTGTTTTAATGTAATTATTCTTTTTACACCACAAAAGGTTAACCATTCCGGTCAATGGTTCCTGTAATTACAACAGCTTTATTAAAAAACTGACATTTTTTTAATTTACAAAATTTTTCCTTATTTTGAGATTAAAAGGAGAAAACATGAATTCAGAGTCTCTCTCATCTGTTTAGATTTTAAAACCAGTGGGGAATGCATCTGAGAGCTACAGAGAACGCCGTAAATTGCTGTTTATTATTGGAGAGATGGAATGGAAGTATTGTGTGCTTCGTTGATTTGCTTGCCTAATAAAAATTTATAGTGGTTTTCTGGGGGAGCTTCGATTCACATTTGCGCGTATTATGATCTCATAAATTTCACTTATTCACCTGAGAAAGGAAGGAATGGAAATGGGAAAAAATGTAAAGGAAGTACAATCAGAAAATAAAACCAAATAACTGACAACCAGGAGTTATTGATTCATCGGTCCCATGCCTAAAGACATCTACCACGCAAGGAAATATTCAGCAAAGCTCACTTTTCTTCTAAAAGGTTTGGAAATGTTTGTTTGCATTGCAACGTTAGCTTTTTGCCAAACAATTCCTTGGTCTAATACACTGCTTTCAACGGCAGTTTTAAATGAATTCACTTGATTCTGAACATTAGTGATGTCTTGCAAATAACATACACACTTAAAGAAGGGTAAAAAATACAGTTACTATTCGATAAGTTTAGTATATCCAAGAATGCAGTGATAAATGTCATTTAACACTTGTGCACCTCGTATTTGGCGATTGTGCTATGAATTTAGTGACTGCAAAAGTGAAACTCGAGAACTATAAACTATAAGTGCATTAATAGTTGATTTAAACACTTTATAATTTTTAACACTTCGTAAATACCATATACCACATTCGCTAAGAAAGAAAATTCAAGGGAATAATTTATACCTTGTTACGACTGCTCAACAGTCCTAAGGGAAAAACGAATTCAAATAGGTTGGTAACATGTGACATGTGGAAGATTTGTTTTTCAACATGAGAAATAAATTTATATGACTGTTAACTACAGAGTGAGATATAAAAATTGTCCAATGGCAGCCTCTTATCTCACGAACATGTGGGCTTACCCCCTGGCATGGCGCTACTATAACGGACTTCTGAGCCCGGACGCCCATAAGGAGCCACTACTTTGTCCCAAGGGAGATAAAGGTGATATAGTTATGGTCCATCAGGGGATTCTAAAACCTTGGTGTATCTAAACGTACTCTGTATATACACAGAGGTCGATCCTGGTGGTGTAGTAATAACCATACTTGTCTCCTAAACCCAAAATTTTGGGTTCAATTCGGCCAGGGTCGATGGAAATTTTTGGGCGTAAAAATCCTAAGAATGGCTTCCTTCGGAAGGGAAGTAAAGCCGTGGTTCGCGTGTCGTACATTTAGGAACGATAAAGAAACCGTCACGGGTGGCCGAGGTCGTTAAGACGCGGACTCGTGAACGGGAGGTCTGGGGTTCGAATCCCACCAGGACCGACCTCTCTGACTGGGCATTTTTTCAGGTTTTCCTCAGTCCTCATAATTGACAAATGCGGGGAGGTAACCAAAACTTAGGCCTGGAACGATTCCTTCCTTAAAAAAAAAAATCCTTCCCCAATAATCATTTCAATTAATGTATCATCAGTGTCCACCGCCTGTGATACCTCAATAGTAAAAACGGGCGTTAAACACTACTCAAAAAAAAAAAAAAAGATAAAGAACCTCAAACCTAAAAGAGAGGCCTCTGAGCAAAATTTGTCGGCCGTTTTACACCCTGAATTGAATGGGACGCTGATGACCTGTGATGTTAAAGAGCGTCCGTAAATAAACCATATCAACAATATTCTGTATGAATGAATGAAATGAATTTATGATGGCGCAAATAAGCTCGAAGTTATTGACACCTTTAAGCTATCTGGCATTTACCTTCTCAACGCAAGGAGAATATGCCCCCCCCAAATTAAAAGAAAAAGAGAGATACCTTACCCAGACAGCTTGACCTGACAGGGAATGGAACCCAGAATCTCCGGATTAACATTAGAAAATGCTACCACTAGACCACGGAGGATATTTTGAGATAACTCGCATTCGTTTTCAGTTTTGGTATTTGTTCACGCACAGACACATATACTACAGCAGTCATTACTTGAACAAAAGTATTCCCATGTACAAGTAACAGACAGGCACCTTATCTTTATAAGTGATTGCTATTGCTATTTCATTATATTTTATGTAACTTTCTATGCATTCTGTAATTATGACTAAACCAACATTTTAATAAATAGAAATTTGCCTGCAACATATATAATTCTAACTGGATTCAAAATTTACTTTTCAGTGAGATTATATCAGACTAGTAAAAGCAAATCTAAACCCAATCTCTTCCACCAAGTGCTTCAAAAAGGAAGATAGGTAAAAATTAAGTTTCTAGTGCTTAATTAATGATAAAATAAAAAATGAGGTGGAATTAAAAGAAATGGATTAGCTGTAATCTTGAAAATTTATTTTAATTGTACAGCTGGGAACATATTGCCTAGTTTGAGAAATCTTAAGGGAAGTAACCTTTAAAATAAAATAGAATGTTCCTGTCTGGCTCATATGGCTCATATATAGGGCGTCCCATAATGAACGCATGTTTTTGTTTTAATAATAAAACACATGTTTTATTTGAAAAGCGCTAATATTATTAAATCAATATGAATTACATACACTGCCATTAAATAACAAACAAAACATCAGGCAAATGTTCTACCTTCACTCTGTTAGCAAAATTTTCAACGACTTTCGAGCAAAGTTCCGACTCAATTTTACCCATGACACATCTCATTTGTGCCTTGAGTTGAGAGATGGCTCGTGGATTGTCCACATAAACACAAGATTAAAATTCGCTGCAAACTGCGTCATGGAATGATAAAGATTGGGAACCGCGGCGCAACCACTTCAATGGGCTCGTAGAAAGGCTCTGTCAACATTCTCTACCAATGGACGAGAACGAGGAAGTCCGGGGTAATTTGATGTCCTCTGACGATGATGCATTTTCAAATTTCCTCTCTGCACTGCACTGTTGGCACATATCGTCTACGAAATATTACACAAAGTCTTAAAACGGTCTCTGCATAACATTCACCGTTCTTAAAGTGCATTATTAGAATCTAGACGCGTTGATCCTTTGAGTATCGCTCCATTTTAGCTGATTATACACACAAATGACAATCGTTAATCGCAATACAAACAGACGACAGTTTGTTAAATTTCATATCTGGAAACCTAAAAAACCAAGAGGCGTTCAATGTAAAAATTGCGTTCATTATGAGACAATCTGTATATTGGCCAAGACTTCAAAGAATGGGCATTTTTTAATTATGAATTTGTCACTTTTCCTTACTGCCATTAGTGATTACATAAATTTCACTGTCACTGCAAAATAAAATCAGAAAAATTAGTACTAAATATAGCGCTATAGAATAAAATGAAATCATTATAGATATTTTTTTTTCGCCTTTGATGCATAACTAAGGGGGGGGGGAGAAAAAAGGAATAGGGATCAAACAGAATTTTCTAACTTTATGCCTAGTTTAACTGAAATTAAAAAATCAATTTTTCAATATTAATATAAAAATATTTTGAAACAAATTTTATATAAAAGGCTGAAATTATACCACTGTTTTACAATAAACATTATTTTAACGGAAAAATGTTATGTTACTACTAATAATTATGTTTACAAATGGAAAACAATTATTTTAAATACAATTTGGCATTACCTTTAAAACATTATAAATACTTCATTTCAGTCGAACAAAACTTCCATTCTATTTATCAATCTTGTGCAAAACTACTCCTAAACGTATCATTAAAAATATTATCAATGGTTTCTGAGATAACTGGATTCTGAATTTGCTAAGTATAATACTGTCAAAATAGGGCATTTATACACCCTTAGCAGTAATTTAGGCGCTTTTATATCGCCAGGGGTGGCCGAGGTCGTTAAAGCGTAGACCCGTGAGCGGGAGGTTTGGGATTCGAATCCCGCCAGGACCGTCCTACCTGACTGAAGTTTTTTCCAGGTTTTCCTCAGTCCTCATAAATGACAAATGCCGGGGAGATAGCCTAAACTTAGGTCCGGAATGTTTCCTCCCTTAAAAATGAATCCTTTCCCAATATATCATTCCATGTCATGTATCATCATGTGTCCACCGCCTGTGGTGCCTCAGTAGTAAAAACGGGCGTTAAACACCATTAAAAAAAACTGATTTACCATTCTGTGTGAAGTTAACGCATGCTACAAATGGCAGTAAAAGCTAGATCATGTACAGTTTGCTCCGGTCTCAATATTGAATGACCTAAGAAAGCTGAAGGTTAAAAATATTTTTTTTTTTTTACACCGTGTTCCAGGAAAACCGATATCTTTTGCGGCTATACCTCATGCGAGACATTCTGAAGAAGAGCCCAAGGACAGCATATAAGGGGACAACAGTAAAAATAACTTTCTGCAGGTACCTATGTTCTTATCGATATATCGACCGAGCTGGCACAATACACGCGACATAGTCTGACCTACGGTCTCTTTCATTCCCGTGTGCCTAACAAGCAGAGAAAAATTCAAGTTAGAGACGGTATATTCCCCCAGCTATCCTTCCTAATACTAAGAAAATACCAAACGTCTGGTACCGTCCTGCAGTTTTTACTCTACCATCATTTAACTGGAAGTCATTGGTATGAAATTTGAAATATGAAATGCAAATTTGATATATGGAGGTTCGATCCTTAAAACGTTGTTTTTCTGTATGCAATCTGAAACTGCAATTGATATAATCTGTGTACGAAATGCACACATTCATCAGAAATAAAACGCCCAAAACCAAAATAATTAAAACTTCTTTTTCTTCTTCTTCTTCTTCTTCTTCTTCTTCTTCTTCCTCTTTCCCTTAAGCCTCTAGGCGTCGGTTTCCTTCAGACACTTTCTATTGGTCTCTGTCCAAAGCCATCTCTCAAAGACTTCCCATGACTGGCCGCAATCTTTTCGTATATTTTCCCCATTCCAACCTCTGGTCTTACTTCATACATCTTTTATAGTATACTATTTTCTATCATTCATACCAAATGCCCAAACGAGCTAAACGATTCCTTTCTATAGTCTTTGCCATTTAATAAACACGGTAACACCCAAATTGAATCAGAAGAAGGGAGTAGATTTAACAGAAGAAGAGAATAGTGGTAGTCTTCGGGCGGAAAGGAAGCATGTGAGAGAAGAAGATATAGACGGAGAAAAAGGTGAAAAATATAAGGAATATATGGAAAAAGCATAAAAGAAAGAAAGAAGAAGCATAAAAGTGAAAAGCACTAACGACCAATCCAAATCTATGATGAAGAATGTACAGATAAAAACTAAAATTTAAAGGAAGATAAAGGAAAAAGAGAACAGAAAGAAATTGCAGTAAACCTCATGGACGTCCAGGTCCTGCTGCTTGGACTTTCGGCGGGGAGCAGCCCGGATACAGAGCGTCAGAAAAATAAAGATTTTATATTGTTTATTTTTTTTAATTTTGATTTATTTAGGGACGCTCTTTGACTCTCTGGTCATCACGTCCCATTCAAATCAGGGCGTGAAAGGCCGACAAATTTTGCTCAGAGGCCTCTTTTACAGGCTTGAGATTCTTTATCGTGCCTCAAATGTGTGACATGGGACCCATGACTTTACTTCCCTTCCGAAGGAAGCCATACTTAGGATTTTTACGGCCAAAAATCCATCGGTCCTGACCGGGATCGAACACGCGATCTTGGGTTTACGAGGCAAGTATAAATATTTTATATTGTGAATGTAAATTATTTAATTGCAAATGTAATTAATTGTAAAAGTAAAAATGTCTAAAAAGTACGTTGTTAGAAATATAAGAAGTGCAACAATTTATTGCTACTGGGTACCACTAGCAATTTTAAATTTAATTATACGTCATGGTTAAAATACTTTTTGTGGTGGTTTCGAGTATTGGTTTAGTTATGAAGCTTTAGTTTTGTTTAGTTATAGTTACTGTAGTTTCAAAATCTGTAGAAATTAAATTGTCATTAAACTGTATAGATTAATGTAAAAGAGAAATAAATAAAAATTAATCTCGAGCATTATGTCCTGATATAGGATCAATATATCAGGATAGGCATTGCAGAATAAAAATAAAAAGTCTTTATCATATTTTCCTGTCGACTGTCCTGTCCTGTACAGGTTTCTAGTATGGTGATCCTTAGTTACTGATTTTTTTTTTGTTTACGGACGCTCTTTAACATCTCAGGTCATCAACATCCCATTCAATTCAGGGAGTGAAACGACCGATAAATTTTGCTCAGAGGCCTCTTCTTTCATGCTTCTGGTTCTTTTACGGGTCGTAAATGTGCGACACGGGACCCACGGCTTCCCTTCCTTTCCGAAGAAAGTCATACTTAGGGTGTTTACGCCCAAAAATACTATCGACCCTGGCCGGGATCAAACCCCGTGATCTTGGGTCTACGAGGCAAGGTATGGTTACACTACACCACCAGGACACCTACGTATAGCGATCCGTTTGGTATAAAGTGCAGTCTTGGAATCCTGTGAAAGGGAATAATTTATTAATAACATTAAGCAACTCGTTTATTGCACTTTTGAATTATTTTAATTTTTTAAATGGCCGCTGTCTCGACATCTAAAGAAATGATTTCAAGGAAATCCAAAGTTACAGTGGGCCATTCATTGTGTGGTCAGACATTGTGTAAAATGTTATACAATATTTAATAAATATGGAACATAAAATATGAGATATGTTATTGATTCCGCGAGTATGGCTATTGGTGTGTCAGAAGTTTTCTACAAAAGCAATGAAATAAGGCAGGGGTGCTATGAAAACTAGGGACTTTAGAATTTCTACGTCCAAATAAAATTGTGCGAAAGAATAGAACTAGATGAATTTCATCAGCAATCCAAAAAGGAAAATCCTCCCTAACTTTCAAACAGCTTCATTACTAGTTATGGATAACGGTAGTTATCACAGTGTGCAGCAGCCAGTCCCTCATTGAACATCATGCAGGACCCTGTAGCAGCCCACTGCAGATAATGTAATTGTCTGGTAAAACTATACCGTTCATATTCTACTTGTTCTTAATTTATAGTGAATAATAATCTGATTTATAAAGATATGAGGTAACAAACAGCTGAGGCTATTACCTTATTCCACTCCTCTGGGCCATGTTTCACAAAAGTATGGTCTATGTATTAGTATAATGTATTAGTCCAGGTCTTTGTAAAGAATGGTTTTGTAACTTTCTGTTCCATGAAAGAAGTTACTGATAAAGTATTAGTAAAACGTTACAAGTGCTGTCATATAAGAGCAAGATGTTTGCCTTACCTTGAATTAGGTTATGTCCACTCCTTAGGGGTTTTTAATGCACACAGCGTATCATTGTCATTTCTGCAAAATGGGTCTTTTTTTTTCTCAGATATTAACAATTTATTATGCATTTATCGATATTCAAGCGTAATAATCCACTTTGAGGCGACGATCCCTTACAGCTATATGCTCTCGGTCATTTAATTTATTAGTCCATTCGAACATTTATATTCATTTATTTATATTGCTTGACAATGGCTTTCTCATAAGAAAATAAATAAATAAATAAAAAGGGTAAAATTGTGCTAAAAAGACTATTTTAAATTAGAATGAATGAAAAATTATTTTCGCGGCATGTAGGAAGAACCTTAAAAATTCATAAACTAAGATGCTGATCTGAAATATGCATTTGAAACAGGAAACGCCAATATCAGTCATAAGATATACTTTAATTGCACTTAACCTAACTACATCATTGTAAAAATGCTTATTTATCCTTTCTTTTACATATTCATCATTATCATCTTCGGTCCTGGTGTGCAGAGGTAACCGTTCTTGCCTCCTAACCCTAAGTTCGCGAGTTCGAACCCGGAAAGGACCGATGGATTTTTTCGGGTGTAAAAATCCTAAGTATGGCTTCCTTCGGAAAGGAAGTAAAGCCGTAGGTCCCGTGTCGTACATTTACGGCAGCATAAAGAACCTCAAGTCAAAAAGAAGAAGCCCCTGAGGAAAAAAAAAAAATACATTTTGAGCTAGCATTTGAACATACCAATGTTCCTACACCTGTAGAGAAATTTAACAAATTACCAGTGCCCATGTGGAACAGAAGTACGAAAAATAACTTGTACATTTGTAAGTAAGGAGTATTCAAGTACAAAAGTAGCACAAACTTTGTGGAACGGAAATTTACTAATAGCTACAAGTTACAAGTCCATACACTTGCAATGTATTGCACCATACGTTTGAGGAACAGGGCCCCTGCTCATCTCAAACTCATCTGCAAACTCCTCTGAAGTTTTTATTAAACCAACTAGTTTCTTGCACATACTTGTAATAACATTTATTAATTATATGTATATAAATAATAATATAGAAATGTGCGCGCGCGCGCGCACGCACGCACATACATACATTCCTATTAGAAGAAATTGGAATGGGGGATGTGTGGCGACTGGGTGAAAGTAACGTCAGTGGATTTTGGGAAGAAGTGACAGAGGGTAGAAGATATAAAGAAGCAAGAGATTTGGGTTAGCTAAGAGGATAAAAGTTCTTTATATTTATATAGAATCGTTAAAAGAAATAAATGAATAATTGTGATCAATTCGGAAGAAGAGATCTTGCATGGATGCGTAAAGGGTATTATTTCCAAAAGGATTAAGAAAAAAAAATTAAACAAGGATATATTATGTATGGGAAAGTGGATAATGCGTTTCATTGTCTAATAAAATGTGAAATGGTAAAAAGGTGGAGGGATAGTATCTGGGATGAACAATGAGACAAACTACGACAAGATATTGTGACAATTAAAATGATGTCAGATAGGGCAGAGAAAATAAACAAGAGGGGGGAAATCTTAGGGAAAGTAAGAGATACGTGAAGGAGAAATGCAAGGAAGGAGTTTGTGGACACACACAGTTGTGGAAATGGTGATTTATTGAAGGGTTCGTTTGCCTTACATATAACCAAGTGGTTAAGGTACGGCTGACCCTTAGTTTTTTAGTGCTAAATTCTTAGATATTATGTTTGTTTGTGTAAATTTAATTGTGATGTTGGTTGTGGAAATTCAAATTCATCTACATTCAACTCTTTCAAAGCGTTCCATATCACCCATGGAAAGTTATTTCACGCATCTGTTAATAAAAAGTATTCTTTGCATGACAAGTATATATTTTTACAACGCTTAGTCTAAAAACGAAGCAAAAATAAACCCATAATAATCAGAAATTTCTGTCATTATTGTATTGTGTTCTCTAATAGGCGCAGCCATGTATGATGTTTACTACAGCAGCATTTTATAAGATACTTCATTTGGGTCAAAAAAGTATCCTCAACAGGCCTCAATAGTTAAATTCTAAAACGCGAAGGATTTACTCTAAAACTGCCGCTATTTTAATATATTTAAAGTACACCACCGATTAAGAATCAAAAAAGGAGAAAAGTCTATAGCGAGTATTTTGAGATGATGAGAAGAATAGGACCAAAAATATTACTTGAAAGCATTCACTGATATTCAGATTTCTAGGCTGGCGCGAGAGAATGTGACTGCAACAGGATGGAGCGCTTGCTCACTACGAAATCGAATACAAACATCGTATTTCTTTTCCCTGGATTGAAACATAGGCACTATATCTTGACTAGCCTGCTCATTAACCTCTAGGCTTTTTTTCTGCGGAGGAATATTAAAAGTTTTGTGTAAGAAACCCATTACCCAGGAAGAAGAGTTGCTAGGATGCAAGTTGCCTGTTTCGTCGTGGTCTCGAGGATTTTTGAGAAGGTAAAACAAAATTTCATGCACCCCTGTACTGTAGGTACGAGATGTGGCCACATTTCCGGTATTTATTATGGGTAAAACTGTACCATTGTATACTATGTAAAACAAAACTTAGGAGAAGCAGCAATTTAAATTTAAAGTTAAGTCTTCAGTAGGTCTTCCCCACCACGTAATAAAAGAACACACAAGAACCTAAACCCAAGTTGTTCACTATAAAAAGCATTATTTACCTTCAAATTTATTAACAGTTGAACAGTGCAAGTCCTGTTTCTTTTCGCTAAGTACAATTCAAAGCCTATACTGTAAATAAAACAAATGTAATAGCAGTATTTTGGATGTTCTAACGTACAATTCGTTTCTTATCTGACCGCCACGGGTGGCCGAGATCGTTAAGGCACGGACTCTTGAGTGGGAGGTCTGGGGTTCGAATTCCATCAGGACTGCCCTAACTTTTTTCCAGGTTTTCCTCAGTCCTCATAACTGGCAAATGCCGGGGATGTACCCTAAACTTAGGCCTGGAACGTCTCCTTCCTTAAAAAAATCCTTTCCCAATATATAATTTCAGTATACCTCGCCTGTGGTGCCTCTGTAGTAAAAACGGGCGTTAAACACTAATTAAAAAAAGAAAAAAGTTCCTCACCTGGAAAATTCAAGCCTGCATGGCAGTAATTGGCAGCGTACTTCGGTGCGTTATCTTTTCTTTCTACTTTTAAAGGCTAAAAGCAGGGCGCTAAAGAATAAAGCTTTTATTACCGGTACTCTGAATATTACAAAAGAAGCAGGCGCATGCCTTCTGGAAATTAAAACTGCTTATGAATTAAGAACGTCGGTGTGCAAGGCATGTGCTTAAGTTTTCCCAAAATAGATGCAGCAACATGAAATCGAAACCTGAGAAGCTGTGTGTTCCTTTTTTCTCAGAGGTTTAGGTTATGAAGTTAATTCCTGGCACCAGGATGTAACCGCGAATAGCGGTGTCGGATTTCAAAGCCGCGGTTATGTCTACCTCTTGTGGCAGCAGTGTAACGGCCGCATCCTGTTGCCAAACAAGATCACTATTTTTACAAGCCTACTTCTCATGACATGGAGATATAAGCAGACATTATGTCACAAACGAAATTAGAGAAAAAAATAACTAATGCGGATTTGTGTGTAAAATGAATAAAGGAGAGCAGAATAGAGCATTAAATAAAAGAATTAGAAGGGCCAAAACGTGACCCTCCCAAAATAAAAGTAAATAAAGACTACGAGAACAGAAGAAAATAATAAGGAAGTGACATCAAAAATTAGAGGAATAAAAATATGACAGGAATATGAATAATGAAAGGGTGAAGGAAAAAACGTGAAATGTGCAGAATAGAAACATAGTAAAGGAAAGAAAAAAGGTAAGTGAAGCTTGTATTGAAACAAATAAAGGCCAGAAGAGGAGGAGAGGGAGGAAAAGGAAAGAAAAGACAAAAAGGAGGGCAAGAGAGCATTAGTGAAACACCAAGAGAAGTAGGACAAAGCAAAATACGGCAATGGTGGAAACAGAATATTATAATTTTTTTCGAGGAAAAAAAAGTAGAAAAATAAAGTAAAAATAGTTTGTAAGAAACAAGGGCAAGGAAAAGAAAAAAATATAAGAAAAAAGAGGAAAGTTTTAAAGGTAAACATATTAAATGAAAATCTCCTGTTGATTGTCATGTGACTTAATGTGCAAATGAGCTGGAGTCCGCTAGAGCCCAAGTCCGGCCTGACCCATTTGATTGCACGGGAAATGGTCTTATTTTTTCTTGTTATTCAACAATTGCGCAAAGCTCATGTCTTGGAGAGAGCCATATAAGTAACTAAGTTGAGAGATATTTCCTGGTGTGGAAAATTGAGCACCGCGCGATTAAAATGTTAGTAAGGAAGTTCTTATTCCCACAGAAACAAAATAATATGGAGCGTATGGCCCAAACAGGTTCGATTAGACGAGAAAACACTGCAGATGAATCGTGTGAGAACTGACCAGAGTCCTATTCCACAAGTATGATCTAACCCACACAAGGTCGTTAAGGCGCGGACTCGTGAGGGGGAGGTCTGGGGTTCGATTCCCACCAGTACTGTCTCCATGACTGTTTTCCTCAGTCCTCATAAAGGGCAAATGGCGAGGAGGTACCCTAAACTTAGGCATAGAACGTTCCCTTCCTTAAATAAACCCTTTCCCATATATCATTTCATCTCATGCATCATCAATGTCCACCGCCTGTGGTGCCTCAGTACTAAAAACGGGCGTTAAACACCATTTAAAAAGTTCTTGTACAGTATGGTTTTGTAAATTTCTGTTCCACGAAAAAAGTGCAAACTGGTAAAGTATTAGTAAAAAGTTACGTCATATAAGAACAAGATGGAGGAACAGCTGTTTGCCACACAGCTATACCCTGAATTGTTAAGGGTAGGGGACATTAGGCGCAATATTTGGAAAACAGTTAACAGACGTTGCCGAGATATGGATAGTATGAATACTGAACTCAATGCGCAGAAAAAGGCATCGCTTAACCTGCAGGCTCAAATACATCGGGTGTGGTGGAGGGGGATTATTAGATGTCTGTGGGAAAGGAGAAAGAAGTGGTCTGCATGGCTCAGATTAGAAACTGGAAATGAAATTAAACAGTTAATATTCTCGGGGAAAGAATTTGTCCACTGTGCAAAGAAAGCGATACCTGGAGGAATACTCTGGCAGAATGCAGGGAAACAGAGCTTATAAGAAATGAGCATTTGCCGCCGCAATTTCTGAATTCCAACAGAAGTTTGAACATCTGTCGGGAAGTGTTGGTGAATGAGAGATACACACTCAAATCCTGAATATTTCTAGCGAAGACCCGACAAAGAAGGTTAATGACTATAGAGAAGAGAGGGGAGTTGAGGTGGACGGTGAGTAAAGGGAAGGAAGGCTTAGGGTTGAAGATTCTACTCATGCTTTTATATATGGATATAAAATAGAAAACGTGTGATGAAAACCGGTGTGTTTGTTGTGTGTATGTTTTGATACATAAGAAGAAATATATTGGGAAAGGCTTTTTTAAGGTAGGAAGCACTCCAGACCTATGTTTAGGATATCTCCCCGGCATTTGCCATTTATGAGGACTGAGAGCAATCTAGAAAAAACCTTAGTCAGGGTGGACGGTCCTGGTGGGAATCGAACTCCAGACCTCCCGCTCACGAGTTCGCGCCTTAACGACCTCGGCCACCCGTATAGGTCATATATGTATACTTTAAAACTGCCACAGTAAACTGCCGCCGCAGCCGCACCACCATTATTTACTACTACTATCACCTTAAATTAGGTAATGTCCACTCTTAAAGTATTTTAATGCACAGACGGATTATTGTCTTTACTACTAAATGAGTCATATCTTTAACTCGGATAATAAAAATTTAAATACTTTATTATGCATTTGTCGATAATTATGCGTAATAATCCACTTTGGGACGACGGTCTCACACAGCTACATTTAGCAGCATCAATTTGTAATTCTTCTTGCGATGACAGAAGAATCGAGCTTCCCGATTTTATTATTGCATTTGGTCATCTATATTTACTTGTTTATATTGCTTGGCAATCCCGTTCTCATTATAAGCAGAAATTGGGAAAATTGTGTCATAAGAAATTATAACAGAGAATGAAAACAAATTATTTTCGTGGCATTTAGCAAGAACCTTAAAAACACAAACTAATGTGCTGGACTGAAATGTGCATTTGAAACCAGAAATTTCATAAATAATAATATCAATCACAAGTCGTACTTTATTTGCCTTAACTTTTTCACTGTACACAAATAATAGTTTATTCTTTCTTTATACATATTCCCACTCATTGTTATCATCACTTTTGCTAATATTTTGTACATTTAGTTAACTAACTCCCAAATCATTAAAAAGATAATACATTTTGTTCCAGTACTTGAAATTACCAATATTGCTACACTTGTAGAGAAATCTATACAATACTAATACAACAACGAAAAATAACTTGCACACTTCTAACTACGGAGTAGTACAAACGGAGAAGAAACCTTTATGGAACAGAATTTTACTAATAGCTACAAGTTACAGTGCATACACTTGTAATATATTAAGCCATACTTCTGTGAAACAGCGCCCAGTAGAGGTGAGAACCAGAGTGCAATGTTCTTGTTTAAAAGGGGGGGGGGCTCAGTGGCAGGAGAGTAAAACTGAAACAAATTACTACGACATTTGGCCTTTGAAAAACAGTCGTCCTTAAGATTCAGCATTATGGGTGTCCGACTTCTCTCGAAAGACTGAGTGAACAACTGTGAAAGGGAAGTAGGGTGTAGGGAAGTTCTGGAACTATCGTGACGGTAATGAAACTGAAGTTCTCCTCCATGATCCACTTCCAAAAAGGGAGTCTGTGGAGCGGAGCGACGTAAACCTGGGAGGCGTCAATGTTGTCCATTCTGGACACAGATCAACCAACCCTTTTCTGGGACTGTAGGGGGATTCTGTTAGATGACTTCAAAGAGAGAAACGCCAATGTCAACGTAGACTATTAGTGCAGTCTTCTACATAAACTGCGAGCAGCAATTAGAGAAGAGACGCGGTATGCTGAATCATGTGTTACCAGCCAACGAAAAGTATAACATACAGTTAACCCTGTTGAAAAAAAAAATACATCAATATATTTAAATGTCTTAAAGAAACAATTTCTAAAACCAAATCCTTTGAATAAAATTCAGTTAAAAAGTCATGCACACTGCCCAGATTGGAAACAAAGCTGTGAAGAATTGAACATACAACTTACAGCCCAGACCTAGCCCCCAGCGATCGCTGTCTTGTTCAATTCTCAGAATTGAAGAAAGACTACGAAGAAGAGACTGTAATGATCACAACGAGGTGATGGAACTCTCAGTAACTTTTGCAGGAGAAAGTTCAGGCTATTTTTTTCAAGGACATAGAAACGCTAAGAATGTCAAAAAAATAACGAAGACTATGTCACTCATGATTGTTTTCTTTCTCTTACCTGTAAGCTACGTTGGTAACTTTGGAAACTACCTTGCATCTTTAAGAAGTGAAAGAAAATTTCACACAGACTTGTTTCAACCAGAAACTGAACCAGGGAATACTAGAATACACTCAACGCCTAGATATATGGTGAGATTAAAGAACAAGGAATGTGTTTATATTAACAGACAACACAGGATAAAAGCTCTTCAATAAAAACATAATTTGATCGTAATACTTGCGGTATGTATAAAATATTCTGGTAGACCAATATTAATACCTAACCCAAATGAACAAATCCGACGTTTCGTACAAAGTAACTTGCATTTCATTTCACAGCTCTTTAGAGAAAAGCAATTTTGAGAAAGAGGAGGGGGAAAGTAGAGCTGCAAGTAAGAAATCGGATTAAAGAACTTCGGTGTTCCTCAGAGTGGCATTTAGTCAATCAGAGAACACGCTCTTTCCTACTTTCTAAAACATAAAGGGCCGACGAGCTCATTAATCCACCCGTCTTCCTTTTGAACGGGATATAAAAGCTGACAGAAACCTGGTAAAATAAAAGAAAATAAAAAAAATCAGAAAAAGATTACGGAAAAGCAAAAGAGAAAGCTAAAGTACGGCGTGAAACAAGTGTATAGAAAATGTCAAAGGCATTGGACAACCTAAAAATAGATTGAATAATGTAATCAACCATAGAGAAGCTGCTAATGTAATCTCCAGTTCCGTGATGTCTCGGTCTCCGGTGAATTATTCCATTCACTCTAACACACCATAACAGCTGGTACCGAAGAGCTGACCTTAACAACGGTAGAGTAGAAAAGAGGCGACCCACACATTCCACGATCCTCTGTACTTTAACATGACAAGGGATGGTAATTTGAACTATGCGACAAAGCAGAGTGCGTATCACGAGGTCAGGCAAAGAGAGAAAGATAAAACACAATTTTCCGGTTTTTCAGTATTAATGCACAAATTTTGGTTGCTAAAAAGCTAAGACTTGCACTAGGGTCCGCCTGGCACAGATTTATTGTCGTGGTGCTCGTGCTGTCTGATACTCGCGTGTTTCAGGAGTGGATTCCAGCCACGCTACTCATTTGCTTGGAGAACTTAAATCATCATACGGGTTGCATAATACAACGCCATGTTCAAAATTGTATACTACGCACTAATAAAAAAATTAACTAAGAAGCACTTTCACTAATATTAAACAATGCCTTGACGGTGTGTATGAGGAAGCTTCCTCTTCATACTCCACTTTGAAGGAGTAGTCAAAATTATTTCGTTTGAGCAGAGCGAGCCTTGAAGATGTGCCTTGTGAAGGTGAATGTGCTGACGTAAGAAAACATCTTGTCCAGGGAAAAGTTCTGAGTATTTGGCGTGTGAAGACAGAAGAAATAGCTGCAAACAACTGTGCTTCGCATTCTTCACCAACATTTGCTTATGCATAAAGTCAGTGCAAGATGGGTACCTCGAATTCTTTCAGCAGTTCAAGTGCGCGTGGAATGTTGTCAAATGATTTTGAACTTTTGCCATGATATCAAGAGGCCAACACTAGAACCCATCGTCAAAGGGGACAAAACTATGGTTCTCTACTATGACTTGAGAATCAATGGTGTGACATAAGAGGATGAAACACCCTCTAGAAGAGCCAGTCACACAGCCTATGAAGAAGACTATGACACTTTTTTAATGCAGAAAACTCTACTGATAGACTACAAAGGCTGCAACAGCTGCGCAGTCCCATCAAGGAAATGAGAAGAGAAATGCTGAATCGAGGAATTCGTCTGCTGCACCACAATGCACCAGTTAAAAAGGCTGCTGTAAACACACGTGGCTTCCAGGAGCTGAATCATCCACTTTACAGCCCAGACCATACCCTGTTTTCAAAGCTGAAATCTTACCTTCGAGGTTGCAGAGCTACGAACGAGTTGAAGGATGTTGTTTTTCAACATTTTGCAGACAAAACCTGGAACTATTTGGGGGGGGGGGGAGATGTTAATGCAGAGATGTGAGAAATGCATTGAAGTAAATGTAAATTACTATAAATATGCCAATTTTTTAAAAAGGGAGCAGAAACAAGTGAAAACTGCCGAGGTATTAGCTAACACACTCTCTCGGGATATAAACTCTGCATTAGCAATAAACGAGACATCTTAATGCTATATAAGATCAAATATTAACAAATGATCAACTTGGTTTCAAAAAAAGGAAGTTTTTGCTAAGTACATTTTAGTAAGTCTCAAATTGACAAACGCAAAGGATTTAATAAATATACATTTATAACTTTTAAGGTCATGTAAAAGCTTTTGGCAGGGTTTTTAGGTCTAAAGTCCAAACTGTGAGAAATTATGGGAAAGAAAAAATTCCCGAAGCATCTAATAAAAACCATGCGAAGTTTGTATTAAGAAACAAATATGGTAATAAAAGTATATGAGAGTAAAAGTACGAAGTTAACCAAAAAGTGAAATAAGATTGTCGTGTGTCTTCCACATTAACCTCTATGTTGATATCATTTGTAGATGGAAAGCAAGCTCGTTTTGAAATTCGATTAAATAAAAATTACCAATGATAAATTTTATTTTTGTATAACAAATTATTTTTACAGAGATGGAAGACAATTCACTGTATTTGATAACCAACATGTATAATTATTATTTGTTAGAAAATAAAACTAAAATGCAAGCATTCGTTGAGAAACACATAAGAACGAAAAAGTAACAGGAGACAAACATATTGAAAAGTTAGTAATTTTAAATACCTTGGTTATGCATTCATAATTATAAAAATGTAGATTTTAAAATAAAACAAATTGAAAATTATTTGGCATTGCTAAACAGTTTCTACATTCTTTTATAAAGCAGAACACGGAACTTGCACAGAACAAAAAAGAAAAATACAAATAGCAGAAATGAAATTCCTACAATCAATTTTAGGGTGTAGAACTAACCGAACTCAGAATATAAGGCAAAGGGTAGACTTAAAAAAGTATCGGAAAAATTAAAAAGATCATGAGAAAAGATGCATTAATTACGCTGGTTTCTGTTTACAATGTTCATTTACATTGTATTAAAATGTTACATTTTAAAATTAATTGTTTTCTGTATTTAAGTCAACTACAAGCTCATCCATTTGTTTGGGCCTTGCTTTCGATGCAGAATGGTTCTGAAAATAAGACACCTCGCGCGACAGAGCGGTTGTAATCGAGAGGGAGTCAGTAGAAGTCTTACTGTGGTAAAGAGCACAATGCTTTATTTCCTTGAAAATTGGATAATTACAAGAAGAAATTGCACGAATTCCGGAAAACGTAGTAAACGTATGAATTAAATTTGTTTAGTCGCTACAACGCCTATATCACAGCAAACGATGGACATTTTCAGCATAAAAATTAAGCATTTTTAAGCATGGTCCAATTTTTAAAAAGTAAAAATAACCTCCTAATTTAGCCCTGTTCATACATAGGTTCATGTTTCATTTATGTCACGCATCCTTTGTTTTCATGAAAGTGTGTGTGTATATATCTCGTTTTTGCCGATTGTCATTAAAGTCGGCGAGCGCTGGGCTGCGGAGAAATGTTGTTCACATACATCGTGACCCCCATCCATGACCATTGTCGCTGACGAACTAAACTTTGGGGCGTGCTGAGACACGCAGCCGTGCTCACATCTGGTGGCCTCATTCGAAGGTACATTCCCTACACTTTCAATCGTATATCTTAGATTTTTCGCGTGGTCTCTTGTTCGCAAGAAAGAGAGAGAGGAAAAAAAAACAGTTGCTATGACTTATGAGTGACATATTTAGAGTAACAAATTAGACCATTTTTTTTCTGTCCGCCGATTCTGTCTCTGATATGTTTATGTAGACACATACTTAAGAGTATGTTCTGCAATCCATATTTCATATTACTGCTACCACTTAATGTACAACAAACATATCAGGCGCCATGGATACTATCCAGTATGTGTAAAAGTGCCTGAATCTCTCACTCAAATATGCAGATTGCCCAAGGAGGCATTCAATCTCAAGATGTACCTATTAGCGTATAATATGATTAATAGCAATTCTACTAGAACCTTTGAATTAGTATTGTTGATTTGATGACAAGTCACACTTGCAGTGTCATTCTGTGCTAATTAAACATAACAATTATATCTATGTGCAAAGCATTGAAAATATGCCGAACTTAGCATAGGAGCCAATCGCAGCGTGTGCTTAGTATATTGGCATACATTACTGATGTTTCAAGCCAACATCCATAGTTCCATTCTGAGCTAAGATCTGTTACTTTCTATTTGATCTAATTTTCCTTATTGTGTTTGCCGATTGTTATAAAAATTTGTAAATACAAAATCAACGGAAAATAATGAGCAACAACCTTTGGCATTTTATTTATACATTTTCTGTATTAATTCAAGTAATCAAGCCAAGCGAATGACATTTGCAGGTAGCAGCCATGGTTTTTACAAACGTGGATAGTTTCTGTACGTCAATGCAGCCCACAGAGTGTAACTATCATGAAATCGATGAGAATAACGCCTACCAGACAGACATTCCCACACAGGTTTGGTCCAGGTAGGAATATGTCCCACGCTATCCGGCAGTAAATCATTTCCTCATACACCACCGCCAACATTATACGTCAGTGCATAGTGGGTTTAATTTACACTGCGTTTATCTTGGTTATGTTTTGTGTGACTGTTGCAGTTCAGTTGATGAAGGTATATGCGGAAACAACGTTAGGGCCACTAATTTGTTCTTTTTTGCGAATAACTGTGTCTAAAATTTATAGCATATATTAAATTTATAAATTTTACAGTATACCTTTCTGTGATGTATTAAAAACGTATGCTAGTATATGAAAAAAAAAACCGAGAAAAAAAAGTATCTAACCATTCCTCATCTCTGGCAATATTTTGCTTACAGATTCTCCATTTCTCTGTGTTTTGTGTGTACGCAATGAAAAAATAAAAATTGATAAAACGAACGATTACCTTTATAATTAACGTCTTCGAAACATTTCATATTATAAAGGAAGTATTAAAAGGAGGAGGGTCCAAAATCATATTTTTGTTTTTTGTCCCACTGTAGCATTTGGAATTTTCTGTTCAATTTGATATGATTTTAATTCATGTTCCTTGGTTGTAAGTATTTTAATACTTTTTTTAATTGTCAATGCAGAAAACTTTTTTGCGAGCACTTGTTGAGTTAAAATTCCATATCTCTGGAACTATTTGCTCTAGAAGGCTGGGGTTTGTCTTGGTATAAAAAGTTGTAATTCATAAATTGGCAGTGTTTGTTTCCATGACATCATCCTTTGTTGCTTCACAATGTTGGAGGGCTTTAGCTGGTGTTACCCTCAAAAAGTTAATTTTTAGCAAAAACTTTTTTTGGTTGCAATTATTGAAAAACTACATTTTTTTGCATAAGTTTCCCATTTTTTTAGAGCCTGCATAAGTTATCACTTTGAAACTTTTAGCACTTATTCAACATATTATTGTGATGATGCGAATATATTATGATTAAGCTATTAAAAATAAAAAAAAATGTTGAAAAAATAGAAAAGTAAACAATTTAATATAATTTATAATTTGCTTCAGAGTTTTGGTATAGCAGTAAAAAAAAATCAGCAAATTTCAATTAAGTACCTTTATAAGATGTAAAAGTTTCATTTCATTAGCTTTAATCGTCTTTGAGAAAATGGTAACTGAAGTTGGTAAATTTAACATTACAAAGAAAGGCTTTTCATACTTTCCTTAAACCTGGCTTGACCGAATGGATTACAATAGTCAGTCACACCTACACTTCTAGTTTTAATTGTTGTCAATTAAAATGACGAATTTCTCAGCAGCTTTATTTCAATAAATTGTTGTATTTAATTGTTTGATTCAAATAACACAATTTATTCAAAGGGGTTAGACTTTTGAACAACAACAATATCTCGTATTATCCGGTCAATCTTTTAACTTCGTAGCTGATTCATGCTGGAAACATGAGATTTACATTATTTTGTTTTATTTGAACTTGTAAACAGCGCCGTTGTACATAAAATTTTTAGGGTGAGTTTTGACCACATATGGTAGAGCAGTCATTTCCACTCTAAAGGTTCAGAGCTCATGCATTCTATGCACACTCTCATCTTTCAGATATGCTCTAAGTCCTGTTTACTCCTTCCTCGTACTCCCTGTTAATTAATCATTAGCTAGCGCTTACCCCTTGGCTTCTAGATATACGAGGGCAAGAACGCCGCCACACAATTTCGCCTAGAGGCTTTACATCATCTTGCATGTTTGAATATGTAATGGTAACACGTTATCGCAGATACGCAGCATTAATGACTCGTGCGAGAAACAATCTGCACCAAATCTGACTTTAATAGGCATCTTTATGACAGAGCTTGTGTGCTAGAATTGCTCTTCTCGAGTTCACGATTTAAAGACTAGACTACGCTCATACAGTGCTTGGAAGTGCCATATGGTGGAGGATGTTATAAACGGCAATGAAATTATAGTAATAATTACAGAAAATAAGCCTTTGGAACGACATTATAAAATATATGCAAACAATGAACAATTTTGTCAAAATTATAACAGAAACACTAATGGAAAAAAGAACAGGATGATTTTAGGATAGGTCGTTGGTGTAGTGTAGGCACAGAAGCGCTTTTAGCGATAAATATTAGCTCATTCTTTAAAGAAATAATTTATCGTTATACGTTTAAATTATTTAAAGAATCTCAGAAATTTTTCGCTTTCATTATCACAGGAAGTATGGTGCGTGATAGCGTTGACGCATGTAACACACATTATCGTGAACTAGGCGGGAGATTACTTTTCAGGTTTACCGTTAAAGATGCTTTCTCATGATTTGGGTAACGTGCAACTTGACTACTGCCTTCTTCGGTTTTATTCGTTAACACATTTCGCTATTCTAGATTATAACTTTATTGTAAATTTATATATTTCCAAGATTGAAAGTTCTTGTCGTCCGTTGGAGTTCCCCACATGCTGGACAAGCCACGCCTATGGCGCAACCGATCGGGCAAGGGAGTAAGAAAGGATAAAGCTAAGTTTGTTTACAGTCAGGGAAAGGTAGCGAGAAGGAGATTAGAATTAAAATAATTGCCACGCATATGGCGGAGACAGCTTTAACAATCGGGCAAAGGATAAAGTTGGAGGTTTGTTTACAGTCAGAGTAAGGCAGCGAGAAAGAGATTACAATTAAAATAGTTTTAGGGGGTGAAAAAAAGGAAAGGAAAAGTTAATTTAGAAACGCACACAGCATTCAATGATTTCAGCAAATCATTTGATTTAATGGATATACATAAGCATAATACATTCAAAACTAGCATATTATTGAAATTATTAAACGTTTATAGTAGCGGCTATCAAAAATGCCCAAAACCAGGTCTATTTACAGCAAAAAAACACATTTGTTTTGATTTTTAATTTTGCTACATTCCCTTTTGCGACAACACACCACTCCCATTGCCTTTTCTACTTTTAGAAAGCTCCAGAAAAATTTAGGTCTCCAAGCGAGTCAAGCACCTTCTGCGATTCGCGGTGGATCTCGTTCATGAATCAAAATAGCGATACTTCAGTCTTTGCTTCATCGTCTGGAAGACGAAAAAGTCTGGCGCGTAGTTCCTGCCGTTGTGACCGAGACACTCGTTCGCACCACCACCGGTGGCCAAGGTCGTTAGGGCGCGGACTCGTGAGCGGGAGATCTGGGGTTCAATTTCTACCACGATCGTTCTCCCTGACTGAGGTTTTTATCAGGTTTTCCTCAGTCCTCATAAAAGTCAAATGCCGGGGAGATACCGTAAACATAGGCCTTGAACCTTCCTTCCTTGAAAAATACTTTCCCAATATATCATTTCATCTCATGTATCATCAGTGTTAGCGTTTAAACAAAGCAATTTTGCGAACAAGTTTAAATTTCACGTGAAGATTTTCATTGGGCAATTTTAGTAAAGACCTAACTAAGCAGAAATGCATAGAATTGCTTCGTTCAACTTTTGGTAATGAAGCACCATCAGAAATTACTATTTACAACTTGTTTGCAGAATTTCGTCATGATCGTGTGTCCGCCAGTGATGAATTTCGTTAAGGTGGAACAAAATCGCTTGTCATTCAAAAAAACATCGATGCTGTACGCAACAACATTGAAGAAGATCTGCGTGTGACTTACAGTGCGGTAGAGACATCCTTAAGCATACCGAAGATGTAAAACCTTCGATTTTGCACGAGCATTTAGCTGTGTAAAAGTTATCTTCCGCATGGATTCCGCATAAATTCACCGAAGCTTAAAAAAAAAAGTGTTAATTGGTGTAATGAAATTCTCAAAAAATTCCACCGCGGATCTGCAATATCCGCATACAACATCGTAAGAGGTGACGAAACTTGGATATATGCGTATGAACCGAAAACTAAGAAACAATGCACTGTTTGGGTGTTCCAAGATGAACCGAATCCCACAAAAGTTGTTCGTTCACAAAGCACTTTCAAGAAATTGAACGTTTGTTTCTTCGGTTGTACTAGACATGTGGCAACCATTCCTTTAGAGGATCGTAGAACATTTGATACTGAATTATATACAACAATTTGTTTGCCAGAACTCATCGACAGAATCAGGAAAAACAACCGAAAACGTCACATCATTCTTCATCATGACAATGCCAGCTCTCATAAAGCACGTCAAACAATTGATTGTTTGAAGGAGAAAAACATGGAATTAATATCTCGTTGCCTTGTATTCAGCTGATATATCGCCAAACGACTTCCTTTATGCCAAACAAAAATGCGTGGACAACATTTTATCACCTGAAGAAGAAGCAGCTGTTAGAGCCTTTAAAAATTACATTTTTGGGATACAAACTTTAGAGTTAAAAAAATGTTTCGAGAATTGGTTTGAACGCATGTAAATGTGAATTATTTTGAAAAACAGTAAAACAGTTTGTTTCTTTCGTAATTGTTGTAACAACTTAAAAGGTAAACTCGTATTAAAAACCGCCACGAGTGACCGAAGTCGTTAAGGCGCGGACTCAAGAGCAGAAGGTCTGGGGTTCGATTCCTGCCAGAGCTGTCCTCACTGACTGAGGTTTTATTCCCAGGTCTTCCTTAGTCCTCATAACTGGAAATGCCGGGGATGTACCCTAAATTTAGGCCTGGAAGGTTTCCTTCCTTAAAAAAAAATGTTTCCCAATTTCTCATTTCATCTCACGTATGTATGTGAGTGCCTGTGCCTATGATGCCTAAGCAATAGAAACCAGCGTTAAACACTATTCGTACTCAAATTTCAAAAATTTGTACTATTAATACAATTAATAGTGCACAATGCGAATGATTACTCTTGTTTTATAAAATGGCAAAAAAAAAAAAAAAAAATACTAGGTGAATTTACTGCGAAACATATCTAAAATATTGACAATTTACTAGTAAATTGCGCATAATTAAATACCTAACATATAAATTGCCTTACCTGCTATGGGTATATGTGGACATGAACCAGATTAACGTAAGATTCGTGAGAGATAACATCACACTGAAAGGCCAAGATATTTACTTTTGTCTTTGTCTTTGGAATTCACTTCCTCTCACTACAATCTTGTACTTGAATTATATTTTTTTCAAGAAATTAGTTAGCCCCTTGGAAAATTTTTTGGCTATTCTAGCTGAGACTTTGGGACTCCCTAGACTGCTTATTTCATTGCTTTCATGTATATAGTTTAAGCGTCCTTGCTTCCTGAGCAGTGTTTAGTGCTTATCTAATGAACTTTTGCTGGCAGTACACCAAGTATGCAGGTGCTCACGTAAAGCTATAGCATACAGATAAGGCATGAAACGGACGCTTTTAAAAACATGTTGCTTTTATGCGAGTCGTATTTTCTTGTGGCCAAGGTGCCCACTTGCATAAACATTCTCGAGAATTGTTTCCATAGTGAGTCTTCGACAGTGTTTCAGGTGTTCAACGCAATAAAGACTAGTTTCACTGTAAACCTGACGCTGCTGACTTAAACATTTGTGTCAGGCAAAATATCTACCTGGGCCCTTTGCATAAGTTTACAAATATTACCATTACTAATAATTTCTGTTGCCTAACACTCAACCTATCGGTACTGGTTGGTGGTTTAGTGGTAACCATATTTTCCTCGTAGACCCAAGATCGCGGGTTCATTCCCGGCCATGGTCGGGCGTAAACATCTTAAGTATGGCTTCCTTCAGAAGGGAAGAAAAGCCGTGGGTTCCATGTCGTACATTTGCCGTACATATAAGAACCGCAATCCTGAAAGAAGAGGCTCCTAGCAAAATTACCGGCTGTTTCATGCCCTAATTTGAATGAACGCTAATGACCTGAGATGTTAAAGAGTGTCCGTAAATATACCAAATTAAAAAAAAAATGTCTCAAACTTTTATTGAAAATATTAGTTACTTTCTACCGTGCGATCAGATTTGTTTCCCCCGGGAGCGTTTTGCCTATGGGCGAGCCGGATAACCGGCCAGCCGGTCTCGGTGATTAGCGGCAGGGTAAAACCATAAAACAAACCAATTAAAAGGCCCATTACTTAACATTATCAAATGATGTGTTGAAACTGATCTCCTTCTTTCTCCATATATTTTCTTAAGGAAATCATTGATCGCTCGCTGTAGTTACTTTTGAGAAATTTAGGCAATTAATTTCCTGATGAATATTATCTTTGAGTTCTTGTATGATGTGTGGGTTCGTCTTGTACAAGGAATTTTTTAATTTACCCCAGAGATAATAATCACAGGTTGTTAAATCGGGAAACCAGCGGGTCACAAATCCATATTACTAACTCTGTACTGTGAAAACACATTATGAATTGCTCCCGTGTAATTATTCATAGTGTGAGCAGTGGCAGAGTCCTGTTGGAAAAACTGTATGATCACGCTCCGTGTCGATTAATTCTCTGAAAAAAGAGGTTAATATGGTATTCACTTAACCTGAATTAAAAAACATGGTCCTATGGTTCTGTCACCGCTGAGTTAACACACGTGAATTGTACACAAAGACACGCTATGCCGTTGTAACTACACGAGGCATAATGCACTTTATGCATACTATCGAATTAAGAAACGAACAACACAACACACATACCGGGAACAGCTGCGCTACGACTTCGACAGTCAGCAAGGTCAAGAGGTAAGCAAGCAAGCTTGCTACCTCCTCCACGGCGCGGCAAATGAGTGCGGATTCGCTTATAAGATAAACCCCGCGCAGCCGGGGGAAAGCATCACTGATAGCACTGTGCATTAAAAGTTTACAAACACAAATTCCTAATAGCCTGAATATTCAGAGCCTTCCGAGTCATATGCTCAGAAAGTTGTAAAACACAGTCTAATCAACATGGGCATAACTGTTGTCAGTTTGAAATAAATAATTTGCAAAATGAGAAAACACGACAAAAATCAAAAGCTGAAGCTTTGTGTTCTGACTAAAATAAACCCACAAAATCAATAATATTTGGATGAATAAAATAAACCCACAAAATCAATAATATTTGGATGACTAAAATAAAACCACAAAATCAATAATATTTGGATGACTAAAATAAACCCACAAAATGAATAATATTTGAACATTTTGGGCAATATTAAAAAAAAGTTGAAAAACAAAAGAATAGAAAGCAATATATTAGAATAAATAGCGTAATCAATTTTCAACCCAGTTTCCTGGGAAAAAGGGGGGAGGGACTATCTGTCTTGTTAAGGAAGCATTCAAACTGCAAGTAAACTTGTACATGTTATTTATACAATGTTTGTCTTTTAGGAGCATATCTTCTTAATTAATAGGATCAAAAGAAGGATGCCAAGCCCTCTTTAAGTCTTGTGGACATACTAACTTTACTAATAGTTTCAAAGAAAGGAAAAGGTGGTATTTGAAGAAAAGGCATTAGTAATCACAAATAATAACTAGTATGAGTAATTGTCCTGCAATATAAATAGGCAGAAGTTTTACTCAAGAGTATTTTCAACTTAAATAATTTACAAATTATAATTTATGAGTGATTTCACTAATACTACTATTCTTTTGTAGAACATTGTGCAACAGACCCCAGATGACACTTTCTGAAAGTATTTATCATGAATGCCCTACATCACATTTGTACCATTGTTAATGCTTGTATTTTGCATGAAAATTTGGTTCTACTTTCATTAAAGTTTGTGTATTAAGATAAAATCGTTCTTCCGGTTTCACAAGTTCCAGAAAATTACTGGATCTCCATCATTAGTTTCTAACTTTGTTATCATTATTAATTAAAATATCCATTTAATTATTAGTGTACATTAATTTTAATTTTTCATTTTATACTATATTTTACAAAGATTTTATTAAGAAAGCTCGGTTCTTAACAGTCCATCAAAACGTTCCATTTATATACAAAATTGTCATATTTACTTTAAGAAATTATATTTATTTCCACAAATCTCTATTACGTGATCTTGCTTTGGTTTATTTGTTAAATATAACAGGTAAGATGTCTAACTTTGCTAAGACTGTATTTAGAAGTCGTAACAAAGGCACTGCACCCTGCTTTGTTTTACACTCTTTTTGCCAAGCTTCTGTTTTCTAGTTCGCCTGCTTTGTTTGTCCCTAATTATGGCTTTGCGCGACATTGATAATTCATAGTTTCTAAAATCTACATGTTAGGAATAGAAATAAAAAGATAACCCTACCTTATCCTCAGGGCTGCGGAGGAAGCCTTGTGTCGAGCCGATCGTGTTCTTGAAGACTTGCCTCTTCGGTATAGCTGCAAAGTATAAAAAAAACCCTCTTAAAAAGTTTGTATAGCAAAAGTTCATATGCTTTATATTTAACAAAAAACATAAAGGTCAAACATGGCCCTATGCATTTTCTATGTAAATTCGAAAAAGAAAGAAACTGTGATGAGTTTTGCATCTTAGATTTCAGCTGTTGTGTTTCATCTCACAGAAAAGAATATGGTAAATTTATTTTCCAATAACTCTTTCCTTTCTTATCGATTTTTAATGTTTTTGTCATATATACTGAGGATACCAAAAATGTATACACATTTTCACAGTAGATATCTATTTAGTATATTTCAAAGTTGTAACGAAAAACAACAGTAATGTGTCGTATGTAATGAGTCACATCGGTAAACTGGTGTGACTCACATATTATAGCGTTGCTACGTAACAGATAAATCAACAATGAACAAATGAAACAAAGATTATCGTGTGATGTTCTGTAAAGAGATGTGACTCACATTACCGAGAAAACCAGCTACACTGGCAGCACTTCCGGAAGAAATTGAAACGGCACGTGCTGCAATCGCTGAGGACACTGTCGCAAACATTGTTCAATCAGTAGTTCAATGTATTCAGAAGTGTATCGATGCAGGTGGTGGACATTTTGAGCAACTGTTAACTGTAAAAGCCTAAGATGATTAGTGCTCATCATTTTCTGTTTGTGTGAAATGTTTGGTTATGTTAACACAGTTTTTTCTTTGCTTGAAGTGTGTATACATTTTGGCATCCTCTGTGCATATATCGATTGTACAAACTGCTCTGTGTATGTTGCACAGAAAGTATGGGACTTGTATCATCCACTTTGTACATCTGA
Source organism: Metallyticus violacea (assembly GCA_030762175.1). Classification (NCBI taxonomy): domain Eukaryota; kingdom Metazoa; phylum Arthropoda; class Insecta; order Mantodea; family Metallyticidae; genus Metallyticus; species Metallyticus violacea. The sequence continues at coordinate 49,277,908 of CM060841.1, forward strand.
GCAAGTGTCGTTTTCTTTATTCGGCTTTTCTGCGATAAACTTGCGGGATGCAATTTACAAACTCACATGATCGATTTTCTGGGTTAGTACCTACTGAAAGCAATTAGAATTCCTTGACCAAAACGCAATGTATTATATTTTTGTAGTTTGTATCGTGTAAATACTTATAAATGTAGTTTCGTGTGTTAGCTAATGGTGATATTTCTTGGAAATGTACTATACGAATCTTCAATGCTTCCATCCATGAGTTGAGTATCTTCTTAGTGTCATGAACAAGGTATATCTTTTACACTTCAAATTTCTCAAAACACATAGCCAGTATCATTAATTTGCCAAAAGACAAGACTAAAACATTACACCGAACGAATTTATAATAATTGAAACGTTCAAGGTCAAAGACAGATATTTTCCTGCTGTGTTGTGAGCTCTATCAGCTTCAAAGAGTCATCGTGTAAGTTTTATACTTAAAGTTGTTCAGACCACCTAACCAGTGACATGTTAATTAACACTTCAAGAAGAAATTTACCTGAATATGAAAAAAGTAATACAAAATATGAGAAAGAACAAACACGGTTACTAGAAAAACCATTATTGGAGTTTTAAATCATTTGCCAAAACTGAAAAATGAAAAATTACACTAAATGAATTTGTAATAATTCTAATTATTAGAGAACCAAAATATAGATTACACTTAGAACTAATGCTATTTCTTAATTTAATAATTAACAACGAACTGTCCTGAGTCTACCGACTCTTTCATTGAAGCATGGCTTTATGTACCGGGTGTAACAATAAAATACGGCCAAACATTCAGGACACATTCCTCACACGTAGAAGAAGAAAATATGTTTTATGGGCATGGGTCCATTTCCATGTTAGAATTCATTTTCTACAATTATTAGAAATAAGTAATACAATTATAAATGAAGAGCTATCAACCTATCATAATGTCCACGCCAAATAAATTATATTAGGGGAGTTTAGAAATGAGTTATAAAAACAAGAAATCATAATAAATGGCATTTGCTATTAAAATAAAATCTATACAAAATTTCATATTACCACAATGCAACCAAAGATAGCGAAATTCTCTCTTTTACATTGATACCATCTGCATCCTGTTCTTCTGTTTGGCTTCAGGTTCTACAAAATTCCGGAAGAGTATAGATATTATCAACAGGGCTGAGACCAATGCCATCCTACACAGTAACGGAAACTTCACCTAAGACCCCTGTTCATCTCTCCCTCACAGAGGCTTAACAAATTTCTACTGTGCTTGCGCAATGCATGCTGAGCCTTTGACTGCATTATTGGCGATTGGCTATCTACATCAAAGGGGTCGCACTAATTTAAACAAGGAAATATTTCAGTTCAATTAAAATTTACATAAACGAGCAAACTCACTAATTTATGGTGGGCTCAACCTTATCGCCTAAATGGAGTTTGCCCCTGATTATAATATGCACTTTTGATGATCTCCGAATTCTCAAAATTAGTATGTTTGCCGTTATTATAAACCGCGTTTCCATTCACACATTTTAAGTTAAAAAGCCAAGTCAACACAGATATATTTTATTTTAAACCTAATTTATAGTGCTCTTTTTTTTAACAGTGTTGAACTCCCATCTTGACTACTGAGGCGTGACAGGCAGTGGACACTGATGATACATGAGATGAAATGATAAATTCGGAAAGGAAGGAAGCGTTCCAAGCCTGGTGGTGGTGGTATTGAGAGAGTTTTTAAAATTCCCGCATTTCAGCCATAGACTTTAGAGCCACTCACAAATGTCTTATAGTACTTCGAATTCTGTACTCTTAACAAGGTCCAGAACCTTTTTTCCTATGAGAGGATCATCAATATTAAAATACGGTGGTGGACCGAAGAGTTGGTACCTCCTCCTTTCCAGGACCTCACTCTGAATTGAGTATGTGCTTCGCAGTCTCATGAAATTGGTGGCAAAGTCTACAAGAGTTCCGTTTTCTGGAGATGTTTCCTAAATTGACATTTTCAGTAATTAAACCCATCATTCGCCTTTTAACTTTTTCCTTCCTAACTTCAGGAGTGTTTTGGTGAGTGTGGGATTCGGTTCACTTACAAAATTTTTCTCGAAGGTTTGCCATGGATTTCCAGGCCTAAGTTTAGGATATCTCCCCGACATTTGCCATTTATGAGGACTGAGGAAAACCTGAAAAAAAAAAAATCAATCATGGAGGAGGGTTGGTGGGAATGGAACCACAGACCTTCCGCTCTCAAGAGTCCGCGCCTTAACAACCTCGGCGACTTGTGGGGGATGGTAGTAACGTGTTGTTGCCAGTCGTAACTTACACCTGGACACACTTGAACATAGGTCCCATCTTGCACCTTTAACATACTTTTTTTACAGTCGCCACCAGCTCTCTACGTAAATCCAATGACACTATTCCTCATAATAATTGTTGTATACAAGTATAATGTATTTTAAAGCAACCGTTAATCATAAATGTCTTAAATTGGCAATCACAAAAGCTGAAAAACTTTCGTATAAATTTTTTGGAAGCAGCAGTTTTTGGTTAGCCGAATACATAGGATGAAGGACAAATGCTTCAAACTGGAGGACTTGTTAAAAAAAAAAAAAAAAAAAAAAAAAAAGTATTTATTTAGATTTAGGCTTAAATGGGTTTCTATACTTAAATGCATGTCTTTAACTAAATTATACAAACTTTTATACTAAAATTAATAATGATGATTTTGCAGTTAACTACATATGAAAGTCGAGGAAAATATAATACTAAATATTAAATAATCTAAAGACAATAAAAGAACACGAAATGAGAAATTAATATTACTTTATAATATGTTTCACAGATATCACGTTACGGAAGCACAGATTTTACATTCAGTTTTAAATTAATTTCTTCCTATTCTGAACGCGGGATAATTACAGTAGAACGCTTCCCCACGTGTAAAGCAAAGCAAAATATGCAGACTGTGAGAATGCGGGAAAGAAAGTCGATCTGCTTCCGTCTCTCGATTAATATCGATCTGTGAGCAAAGAGCATGTTTCTTTAATATTGGCAAATTACTTTAAAAAGGAATCAAAAATAATTTCAGTGTTTCAGGCACACAAATTAGGAAAAAATGTCCAAGACCCCGGACAAGATGTAAAAAAAAGACACGGCGGACAATAGAAGACGCCTGCTTACCTTCACTGTATGCAAATGACGACATTGTACAGATTAATGTAAACAATGAATCGTATCAGTATACTGCATTAATTATAATTTTCTTAGAGAAAAATAAAATTATAAACACACATAAAATGACCTGACCTTTCAACGTTTGGCCTTAGAGCTTTGTGAATTCTAAAATTAATGAAAAAAGTTCTTAAACCAAAGGCACCACCTACATGGACGAAACAGCCTGTTGCAAATGTCTTGGGCATAAAGCTCGCGTTCTTCTGTAAACACAGTTACGTAAACTGGGTTTAAAATTAAGCTGACACCCACGTACCCCAGTAGTTGCGTCATCATGGGTCAAAGAAGACTTACAAGCTTAATCTACTCTTGTACTGTTTATCTTAGCACACTATGCATCGGGGAATAAGAATAACGAATCAACTGAAGACATGTTAAAAATAAGAGAAAACGAGATAAATTATTATTTTAATTGCTCTCAAAGTTCACCGATCCATCATTTCCTGTGTTAATTAATGGCCTTTCACTAAATTAGCCAAATGCTTCAATATATTTATCTGTCCTAACAGAGAATTCGCTAGCATACCCGTGCTCACTAAATACAGAATGCATATATTCAGTTATTAAATTGCAAATGAAGTGCGGCTTCTTCATAATCTCCTATATGAAAAGAAAGCATTGTTGTTTAGTACTTTATGTTGTTGATTCGAAATTGTCCTGAACTATCAGCGTTAGTTATAAACCTTGCCCGTTCGCAAGATGTCTTGTGCCACGACTATTAAAGTGTCGACGTATGTACTTTTAACTCCACTACCTAAATTGTGTGTACATTTTACCTTGCAGAAGATGCCGGAATAGTTGACTTACGAGGGCTCTTCGATAATTCAGTGCAAAAATAAATAAGACATAACTTATTTTTTGGAAAAAATATTGTTTTATTTCTCAACATAATCTTTCAAGTGTATACACTTATTCTAGCAATTTTCTTATTTGTTTATCCCAGTCATAAAATGGAACATCTTCAGCTGTGCAAAACGCGCATTTCTTTCGGTGAAAACGTTTTCATTTGAAGCGACTTTCTTTCCTATGAACCATTTCTTCATGTTGGAGAACAGGAAATAGAGGAAGCCACATCTAAAGAACAGGAGGATGAGAAATTCCATACTTCAAGTTCAATAATGGACACAAATGCATTATCGTGTTGGAATGGGGTCTTTCTTTTCGCCAAACGGGGACGAATCTTCTTGATCGCGTCGTTTAATAGCCCCAGTAGCTTAATATTCACCGGATATCGTGCTGCCCTTTTCCAAAAACTCAATTAAAATTACGCTGTGTGGCAATCCCAAAACATGGTTGTAATTATCTTTCCTGCTTGGGGGATTGTTTTTGCCTTCTTCAGAGAGCTTTCTCCGGTTACAATCCATTTCGTTTCTGACGTGAGAATCGTTTCGTTGAATGTCATATTCCGCTTCCTAAATTCACTAGTTTAAATAATTCCAAATTCTGTAAGGAAGTGACAACTTGTTCTCTTCTGGTCAATCGTACGCGGTATCCACCTCGCAGATTGCTTTTTTATTTACAAATGATTCATCATCCGATCTCAAGAAACACCCACAGCTTCAGCGATCTCCCATACCTTCAGTCTCCGATCGCTGAACATGTCGTGGATTTTTCCCATGATTTCGTGAGCCGTTATCTCGACAAGACTTCCACATTGCTTGTGCTCATTCAGCCACATCCATTAAAGCATTTATAGACCATTCTAAGCGAAGGCGAATTTTAGCCATAATGTTTGTCCAATTTCTCTTTAATTTCTGCGGTCGTTGCTCCTTTCAAAAAGAAATGTTTTGTTAATATACGAAATTCGTGTTTCTCAATTTTGAGCCCTTATTTACAAAATTAAGCAAGAAATTGGCTTTCAAATACAGACTAAGCCTCATGACTGTTTATAACAATGTACCCGTTTGACAAAAAGGTGAGTTATTTATTGAATGCAAAATTCTTCCAGTCCTGCTCGTTACAGCCCGCGGTTCACAAGGAAACCAGCAAGACTGTGTAGCCACTGCAGCAGTTGTGTTATGTGGACATACACTAAGGACGCTAACTAGCATGTTCTGTTAGCTCTGTGGCAGAGCGTGTAGTGTAGAAGAACTTTTTTGTTTTTTTAAATAAATCTTTGTAACATATTATGACAAATTATTTTCGTAATATTATTTCTCATACACAGTAAGCTTTAACGTTAACATATTATATATATAATGAATATTATAATATTTCCTTCAGTATTTGTTCTAACTAAATGCAATATGCTGCACACATATGCCCTGCACATGCACGAAAAACAAAAATGGCTTAAGGGCACAAATTTAAGAAACCTGGGATGTTGTAGCCTCTCGTCCACACTACCGCAGAAATCTGATATAATGTAACCCCCGAAAATTGAGGGCAGTTATACATGCTGAGGGTTCATATATCCGATATTAATTTGTGGTTATTTCTATGTATTTTCACCTTAGAAGATAAAATTTTCTGTTCATGTATTTATTGAGTTATTTGTAAAGAATGTGTTAGTTTGCGATTACGTTTTTATGCGTGCATAGGGGGAAATAAAGTTCGGTTAACTCCTATAAATGTTATTAAAATTGGCTATTAAGTCAGTAAAGATTATAGGGCCTGTAAATATTAACATTTCATTGTATTGGTAACATATTTTAATAAATTCAATTATTGTAATTAAGTAATGTTATAAAACTCAAATGATACATTAAAATATAATATGATATTAAGCCAACATAATGTTCTACATATACGCTTATAAAATAATGAAGAATAAAACAAAAATGAACTCAAGAACTTACGCAGAAGAGCATTATCTTCTAACCTGTCGGCCACAGCTACTCTATCTTAATGTTCCCTTTCCAGATGCTTATGATTGTGATCATTACGTTTACAGCAAAAGCGCCCATTGCAATTGCTCAAGTGCTGCATGCGCGTTGAGCGTTAAAGAGCGTTCTCCGATCAACACGTAGAATATGAGGATGACTTTTGTGTGTGTATGTGTGTTTCAAAGGACATACATCATCTTGCAATAGTCACCATGTTGCCAAGGGAACGTTAAAACAATCTAGTGCTGCCGCCTTTTGAGTTTACAGAGACTTATCGAACAATTCTCGTATCTTCGCGAATGAATGTATACTACCGCGAGACCGGTAGGGAACAGGTTAAAAAACTGACGTTCATGGTCAAGAGGTAAGCGGAGTTGGAAGTACAGGCGCCGTTGAGTGCACCAAGCTTAGTAAATGTAAAGTATGGCCTAAGCGAACAAGCTTTATAATTAATTATGAAAACTGAATTCACAAAAAAAAAAAAAAAAAAAAAAAATAACTGCATAGAATTAACTTTTTAATTAAAGGGAAACACTGCACCGTTTTCTCCAGTGACCTAATCAAATTAGACAAAACTGTCAAATATACCTAGTTAAGTAGCTATAAAACAAGTTGAACGCCGTGATTAATTTTTTGTTTATTTTTAATATGTTATAATTTCAATACCTCTAAATGTAACAAATAAAACACAGGATCACTGAACCTTTTGCTTGCCCTAATGTTTCCTATGAAATTTCTGTGACAGGCTACTGTGAACCCGAGCTTTAGTTGCTGCAATAAAAGTTTTAGAGTGCCTGGAACAAGCTATGAAACTTTATGAAACAGTGAGTTTATTTTCTGTGTAATATGAAATGGAACAAATGTTATTTGTCCCACGTGATATGTGCTCTTGCCATTCTGTAGTAATTACTTGGTCTAGCTTTAGAACTCGGAGGTAACCTGCAGGCTATAAAGATAAGCTATGAAGTCTGAAACAGCCCCCTGGAGATGACTATGCAATGTTACGTATAAGACACAAAATTCCGTATTACCTCGCTCTGAATAACTATAGAAGTTAGCTTAACGAACCTTCCACAGCAAACATTAGAGTCTATATTATTTATTAATGTAATTATAATCTTTTTCAGTAACATCTTGCTTAGCTCCTGTGCTAAATGGCATTTTAGATGTCGTAAAAATATTACACGTTATTAAGCAAACTATTTTAAATAAAATGCAATTGAAAATTGCAGATATTAACCTGCCCGCTATGGAAAGTCATAGATTCTTTACTACATGGGGGAGAGAATATATTAAAATGTGCCATTTTAATAATAGGAATTTTCTGTTTATATTGATATGATTTTCATGAATGTTTCTTGCTTATAAGTATTTTAATAAATGTTTAATTATGTCATTGCGGAAGCCACATTTTAGATTTCGGGAACACTTCTTCAATTAAAATTCAATATCTCAGGAACTATATTGTTTAGAAGGCTCTGGTTTGTCTAGAATGATAGAAAGTTGTACTTCATAAATTTGCAGCGTTTGTTTCCAAGACATCATACGTTGTTTTTAGCTGACATTTTCTTCAAAAAGTTTGTTTTTATGCTAAAAAAAATGGCTGCAATTATTGAAAAACTACATTTTTTTTGCACAAGTTTCCCCTTTTTTTAGGATCTGTAAAAGCTATGACTTTGAAACTTTTACCATTTATTAATGATATTGAGATGATATGCATCTATTATGGTAGAGCTAGGACAAAATGTGACAACGTAAAAAAATAAATGTTGGGAAAAAATAGATAAAAGCAAACATATGAAAATAATTTATAATTTGCTTCAGAGTTAAGATATATTGGTGAAAATAGATCAGAAATTTCAATTATGTGAATCTGCATTCTGTAAAAGTTTCATTTTATTCGCTTTAATAGACTTTGAGAACATGGGAACTGAAGTTGGTAAATTTAATATTACAAGGATAGGCCTTTCGCAGACCTCTTAAAAGAGACCTTTGAAAGGGTTATGCATACAAAAAGAACATCAACATCTGACAACAATGGTGACAGGATAAGAAATCTAAAAGTAATTGCGTTTGTTGAAAGTTGCAACAGCGGGAACAGTGGTGTTCAGTTTTTCAGCGGCGAGAGAATATATTTCGGTGAAATTCATTTGAGGATGAATAAAGAATATATTAAAAATATTCTGACATCTCGTTGGGAGTGGTGAAAGAGATTTAAGTTTAACATAAATGCTCACATTCTTGGCTATAAAACAGTTAATTTCTAAATAAAATAAAAAAGGCAAGATTACTTTTCAAAGCTATGAAATAACTCATTGTATTAAAATATACAAGGTAAATATTTCCCATTGTGGTACGAATAGTCGCATGGTGCTAGAACTCCTGGAAGCAAAGTCCTTCACTGCAGAGTATGCATCAATAGTCATATGAACTGAAACATTGTCATCAGGCAAGATGGATAAGAATAAACTTTTATGGAATGAGGATGCCATCTATGACCATTATTTAAGAGTGTGGCAAAACTATTTTTCCCAGTTAATGAAAAAAATTAAAAACCTGCTGGGCCAACTGAACAATCAATGTTGAGAAATAAAATGGATATTTTTAAAAAAATGTTTAACTAGCTTTTTATTACTCAGAGCATTTTCAAATTTCGTAATTGTATTATTCAGTTGTTTCAGTATTCATGAAATATCCTGTACAATGATGCCACAATGAAGTTTAGTATGTCTTGTGACCGATAAACCCAAATGAACGAAAAAAGCGCTCTGAAGTAACTCTTCGCATAAACAGCAGAGTTTTCTACATAGGCAAATATTCTTTTTAGGTTGAAAGGGCCCCAGATTTTTTTTTATTTGGTTTATTTGTGGATTCTCACATTCATTCATCAGCATCCCATTCAATTCAGGACGTGAAACAATCGATAAATTTTGCTCAGAGGCCTCTTCTTTCAGGTTTGAGATTCTTTTACATGTCGTAAATCTACGACATGGGACTCACGGCTTTATTTCCTTTCCAAAGGAAGTCATTCTCAGGATTTTTACGCCCGAAAAAATCCATCGTTCCTGGCCGGCATTGAATCCGCTATCGTGCGTATCGGAGGCAAGTAATTCACACATTGTGTTCAAACATATCTATATATGCAATGTATTAAGTAAAAGGGCTGTATATTTTCACAGAACTTAATAAGGGACGTCATTTTATATTCTACGCATTTTCAGACGTTCAATTCTTAGTCTGTTCCTTAGATTTTAGAGATCTTGGTGTATTTAACATCTATCGAAAATGCAGCAAATTAGAGAGCAGCCAGGGGTGTTTGTAACAGATGTAGCATAGGGTCGAATGTGTGTGACAAATGAGATGCACAGAGAGCACCTAGTAACAATAATGGCTGAGTCATATATTTGTTTCATTTTTTTTTCTTTTTTCTTTTTTTCGGTTTATTTACGGACGCTCTTTAACTTCTCAGGTCTGTCATGAGCGTCCCATTCAATTCAGGGCGTGAAACGGCAGATAAAGTTTGCTCAGAGGCCTCTTCTTTCAGGCTTGAGTTTCTTTTTCGTGCTGTAAATGTACGACACGGGACCTGCGGTTTTACTTCCTTTCCGAAGGAAGCCATACTTAGGATTTTTACGCCCGAAAAAAATCCATCGATCCTGGACGAGATCTAACCCGCGATCTTGGGTTTAGGAAAGTTTGGACCTATATTCGCAACTTTGTTTCTTCTTTTGGTTAATACTGCATGCAGTGAATTACTGTGGAAACATTTTAAAACGTTACGAAAGATGTGTCATAGCGCTTTACCAGCAATATCTCCTTCATTCACAAAGGCCTAAGTGGAATTTGTGGCGGACAAAGTGGTGTCGGTACAGATTTCACTTGGGTCAATTGCTAGTAGTTGTACAGGATAGGTTTTGCGCGTATACAAATTTGGAATTTCAGGTTGAGAAGGGGTCTGTTGTTTTCCCCTTTCTAGGATGATAAGGAAGTTCAACTTCATGTACGAATGTGTTCTGCTTTAGCCCGCTTACTGCTTGAGGAGAAAACTGACAATGGCTGGTTGATTATTCCAGAAATCTCTCCAGACTATGAAAAATTATTAGTTTACCTCTACTTTGCAGAGCTAACTCCACAATATCAAAAGTTTGTCGAATTGCCACATTAAAAACCATAAAAGGTATTTCAGTTGAAGAATGGAACATTGGCCTAAGCAACATACACACACTATAATACTTCTTAGACTTTCACGGCCGGTGTTATAAATAAAACAGTAAAAATTTTGCCGTGTTCCATTGTTTAACATGCTACCATAGCTTTCATTAACTACCGCGGTTGGCGTCAACAATGGAGGGTGAACAACATCTGACTGACACTTGATGTTGTTCATTGTCCACTGATGAGCCAACCACAGTAGTTGATGAAAGTTATGATAGCATATTAAACCAAATACCACGACAAAACCACCCGGAAGATTTTCAACCGTTTTATTTATATATGCTCTATTTAACGCCCCTCCCCCCTTTGCATAGTGTTTAACGCCCGTTTTTACTACTGAGGTACCACAGGCGGTGGACACTGATGATACATGAGATGAAATGATAAATTGGGAAAGACTTTTTTAAGGAAGGAAACGTTCCAGGCCTAAGTTTAGGGTACCTTCCCGGATTTGCTATTTTTTGAGAAAAACCTGGAAAATGCCTCAGTCAGGGAGGACGGTCCTGGCGGAATTCGAGCCCCAGAGTACGCGCCTTAGCGACCTCGGCCATCCGTGGCAGTATCAACCTTCTAAAGAATGAAGCTCTGGGTATCAGGAATTCCATTCGACAGGATGTAAGTTATCTTGGAGCAGAAGAAGTAACGACAAAGTATGTGGAACAGTCTACAGGATCTCGGTGAAACCGGAGATCTACAAAAGTGCCTCAAGGATCTAGCAAAACATAGTTACAATGATAAAGTTTACAGGATAAGTAATTTAAGTGACAAAGTCTTGTTACATGCAAATAAAACATAAAGAAAGATGAGATGCAGCTATAAAATTTTACTGAATACTTATGTATAAATAGATTTGAAATACTTAGGCATTGCTGGGTAAGAATCTTTCAAAACTGTTTTCCAACAAAAGTTCTATCAAAATGAAGATACGTGACTATGAGCTATTAAGAATACTACCTGCCTTGCGTCGAAATGCTGGAAACATGTTCCCAAAGTCTGTTTCTGTGCTATGCGACACCTTTGGATAACCCCGCATAATGCTAGCAGGTTAAATTGATTTTAACATTATCATCATAACTAAGATGTCCAAACAAGGAACAGTTAACGTGCAAAGTTCTGGATAAACAAGTGATGGCAATTACATACTGAATTTCAGAACCTTTTACTTCTAAATAAATAATGTAAAAATGTTGCATAGATGCAGTATTAGTTATTTACAATGCAATGTATTGTTATTTTATTAATAAAACTTACGTAATATTTACACATTTTCTTTACTCTATTGGAATTATTTTAAAAGCATTTTAAAATATATTAATGTAGTGTCATTATTTTAGTGTAGGTGCAAATCTTTCTTAAGCCCACATACGCGTGAACATTTTTGCTACAGTATACTGTCAATACATTTTATGCATTGCATGTTAATATAAACTTAAACCTCCATAAAAAAAATTAAAGAATTGAAATATTGAACGTTTATTACGTAGTTTCAAGCTAACATGTTTCTGTAAATCAATTCACAACCTAGATTCGGACGCTTCTTCAACCCTAGAGCTAGGAGTTTTGTTTTTTGCATTGCAATGGTAACTTAAAACCGTTAACATGTTTTTCCCCGATCTCTCCAATTACTACTGCCATAAATCTCAGCAAGGAAAGTAAATATAATACATGGTTTATTGTATGCCTCTACAGAAATAGCGTCTGTTGATCCCTCCTGGGAAAAACTGTGGGGAGCATAAAAAGAAAGCAAGTTACACACACACAAAAAAAAGTATTTTCTTTCTTTTTGTCCTTCTCTCTTTCTTCTTCCCTTCCTATCCCTTTATTTTTTTCCTTTCCTTTCGGCACTCCCTTTTATTCTTTTTACTTCTTGTAATTTATCCTGTTCCTACTCATTTTCGTTCTCACTTACATCCTACATAATAACGCGAAATAAACATTAAACACAAGACTTCTAGAGTACATAAAAAGTAAAGCAAGTTTTAAAATACTTTCCCATCTTCTCCAAATAAGATTTCTACTCTAACGCTACCAACTGAATAATAGTTTACAGAAATTTAATTAGAAAGAGAACACTTATCTAAAGGTTTCTGCAAAATGGAATGTATAACTATAGACACTATGGCCGCTAATGGAAAAAGGAGATCGTTTATATTTTATAAGGAAATAAAAGGGAAGATAGACATATTATGAGTTAGAACAAAGTGTGTGCCGAATAAAAGTTAAGTACACATTCTTATTGATTGCAAAGGTACAAAGAAGTTGAGAAAGCAAGTATTACAAAGGATAGATCTAATGTATAAACTTCACATAACGTGCATTATAAGAACAATTATTAGTAAATTATATTACTATCTGAAAAATGGTTTACGAGAAATTTAGTTAGGAAGAATACTTTTGCAAAATGGAAAATATAGACACATTTATGGCCTAATAAGCAAAGGAGATCACTTACTGTTCATAAGGGAATAAATGCCGATTTTGAGGAGAATAGACATTTATGTACGGTGATCCCTTTGGATATGGATAATGTTAAATATTACTATAAAAAGCCAATATAATAGTAGGAGATATTTCTTGCTGATAAATTTTTGCTTAAAAGATGGGAGTTTCCTTACATGGCAAGAATGAAAATCAACAATGTATAATGACAAATGAAAATCGTAGTGATTGAAATGGCCTATACGTCAACAGCGAGCCTTGATAAACTAAATTTGCGAGTGTTAAACATTTCGACGTAGTATAATGCACGTAAATAATATTCCATAACGTCATAGTATCGAACACTTGTAGAAAAAGGTTTTGTGTTACAAAGCATGCAGGAGGTCAAGGGGAAGCCCGGTTTGAAAAGCAGCTATCTCTGAAGCCATGACAAGAAGCCCTAAGAAAAGTTAAAGACGACTGTCAGCGAGATGAATGCACCATATACGTCCTGTCAGCGTATTGTTCGAAAGTACCTGAAACTTAACCCATATCAGTTACATCATCTACAAGCCTTACGCGATGAATGAAGTGATTTCAATTTTGTATCCATGATGTGGCAACGGATTGAAGATGATGGCGGCATCTTAAACAAATGACTATTTACAGACATGTCAGAGGGAGAGGAAACACAACAACATTATTTGGAAAAGGGAAAATCCGCATGTCTCCAATAGCTTGAAAAATCAAGCCCAAAAGTTAAATGTGGAGTGAGCAGCAATAAAATGTATGGAACATTCTTTGCATAGGCTGAATTGCTGCACCGTTATGAGGCGCAATTGGAGTTATGTAGCATTCTGAGAAATCTGCAGTCTTTGAACGTGGTATACACAAAGTTTGAAGATGTAAAGTTCAGTACTAAATGTTTTACATCGTTTTCATTTTATCCATACCCAATCGGATCACCCTATATTATGAGTCAAAACAAAATGTGTGCTATACACATTCTCGGTTGATTGCAGAGGTACTACAAAGAACAGGCCTAGTGTATAAGCATGAATAAATAAATTTATTATAAGAACAATTACGTGCAGAATACAGAAATGTCATTAACTTCATAAGTTAAATGTGAAAGCATTTTTTTTTAATTTGAGCCCTGAAGCAAACCAATCTTTCCAATCTCTTCACAATTTCCAATTATACTTTCTCGTTAGCAATGGATATTAAAGCCTTAGGTATCGTCACATCCACGCATTCATTTATTTGATTATAATTGGAACAATGGTGCGAGGAAAAAAAAAAAAAGCATTTCTTTGAAAATATTCAATAGAGACAAACATTTCAATATAAGAATGAAGTTCATTTTAATGAGTTTATGTGAGTGACAGAACTTTTTGAGGCCTCCCTCTTTTGTTTTTGTCTGCTCAATGCACGTCATCCACAGCTGTTGTTTGAAAGTACGTTACATTTCTCATTTGTTTTTTTTTTTTTTTATACTAATAGCATTTTATTTGAAACTAGAGATTGCTTTTCAGATATGTCGTCTCATTTCAATCTATTGTGGAACTTCATCCCACTCCAACTCTTGCAAGTTTCCATTACCCATCCCATCTTGTGTTCTAAAATCCCTGCTTTAGGAACAAACAGCAATATACACGCCATTACAGGTATTTTTTTCTCTCTCTTTTATCTTTCAGCTTGCTATGATCTTCTGCTTCAAACAATGGCAGGAAACTAACGCGAGCAGTGATATGTGGAGTTTGTAGCTATGTTGGAAAAAGTATAATAAAGGAGTATAATAAAGAAAATTAGACATGTCTATGAAAGCGGAAGAAGTTACCTGAACATTATTTCAAAAGTTTACACAATCTGAATCTAGTGTAGTTTTAAAGTAGTTAATTGTAATGAAAACAGTAATTAAGTGATCAGTATTAAAATTTGCGCTCTCAAACATAAGAGATTCATGCCTCTACACTCATTTAAAAGCTTTTGTATTAAGAAAATTACACCTAAAATAGTGCAGCATGTGTTTAAGTTAAGGTTTCCATTATTAAACTACAAAGTTTTATCATAAATGCTATAGATAAATATAATAATGAAAATAATAAAATATTCCTTCAGTTCGTTTCATATTGTAGTAACTTTTCAACACTTGTGTTTCCTACACGGTGGTCCCGCGTTCGACACCCGGTTGGGTTAGTTTCCTGAGAGTTTCCTTCAGTTCTTTAGGCGAATTCCCGGAACTCTTAGGCCATGAAGTCCCGTGAACTCATTCGGCCAAATTATTAGCTGTCATCCATCATCTGGCATAACAGATCCTCAGGTCAAGGGGCATGAAATTTATCAATACATGATTAAAATTACTGCTCAATAAAAATAACTATTAGACAGTAGACTTTTAGGCATTTAAACAATGGTTTTGCGCGCCTAAAATAAGCTCTAAAAATTATAAATATGCATTAGAAATATATTTTATAAATGTTTTTGAGCTTTCACATCCGCTTGATTATGGAGCTTGGTAATTAAATTTTACATTTTCCTATTTCTTCCTCTTCTTCTTCTTTTTCTCGGCTTTAATTTTTAATGGCTCGAAAGGACCTGCCGCAGCGACCGCTGCGTGCTCTACCTTCGTCTTGCGACATCATTGATAGAGGGCAGTATTGCCGGGGGCATGTGATTAACATCATCTATCATGCAGCTTTCGAGATCGAAGGACGCTACCTCTCTATTAGGCAGCTTCCCAATTGTTCGTCGCGAGACCGGGTAAACGCCGTACTAGACCTGGCTAACTTAGAAAAGGTCTAAGCAAGTACGGGAATTGAACCAGGTCCTTTCGGCCAGCAGTAAGCAACACTAACCGCTAAATCAATAAGGCGACCCCCTATTTTATTGATACAGCACTTTCCTGTAAACTTTACTTGTAGTAGGTTTCAAAAACACATTATTTAGCCTAATACAATGACTATACATTCTGAAAAAAAAATTACTTAAATTTGGTAACTGATAAAGGCAATTGGAAAATATTTATGCGGATACCCTTTTCGTTATAAGAAACATTACAATCGAACTGTATGACACAGTATATAATTTGTTTCAATTTTCCAAGTGAATTACGAAATAAATTTTTAATGAGCACATGACCTGCTTTAGATAACCAGGAAAAATAAAAATCGCACTGTTTAACATTAGTCACTTATTTCCTGTTTGTAATAAATTACACATGCATTTTCCAAAATGCCCATTACATATTGTTTCTAAGTCTGTAAGTATTAGTTAAAAGACAGAGAAATATCTTTCCACATCTACAGATGTCACTGGAATATATTTAATCTTGGGGACTGTATAAGATCAAAAGTGCTACCAAATTATTATTTTTTTTCCTCCCGTCAAAACATTTGAACTGCATACATACACGAAAACCCTTTGCCTTACCTGAGCCGTCGGTCCTGGTGGTGTAGTGGTAACCATACTTGCCTTTTATACCCCAAGTTGTGGGTTCGAACCCGGCCAGAGTCGATGGATTTTCTCGGGGCGTAAAAAGCTCAAGTATGGCTTCCTTCGGAAGGGAAGTAAAGCCGTGGGTCCCGTGTCGTACATTTAGGGCACGATAAGGAAACTCAAGCCTGTAAGAAGAGGCCTCTGAGCAAAATTAGTCGGCCGTTTCACGCCCTGAATTGAATGGGACGCTGATGACCTGACATGTTAAAGAGCGTTCGTAAATAAACCAAATCAAGAAATACATGCTCAATCTCATACATACAGCAAATATTTAAGCTGCAATACAAGAAAGAGAGAGAGAAAGCATTTTCATATTCAATAGAATATGTTTTGTCATATTTTATATGCTGTCTTATGGCTATTTGAACATTACATATTATTCATCAATGGATCTTATTGCATAAGAGCAGAGTTGAGATTTTTTTTTTATGATAATTTCAGAGTAATTGAGAACTTTGTACCCACATTCTGAAGCATTATTAATAAACTCTTTTTGAATATCAAGATACAAATTCAATCGGTCTGTACATATTAGTTTTATTTAGTGTTTACATTATATGTAAATGCGCATTTTTAATGGAATGGTTTTGCTTTTTATTGTAAAAGTTAATAAGAGAAAGGGCATACTCACAAAGGAGTGTTCTACACACATCTCTACATTATTTTCTATTATTAGTACTATATATTATCGGATTGCCTTCTTCTTTAATATAAAACACGTTTTCTCTAGATTGAGCTTCTCCAATATTAAACCATATTTAAAAATTGAAAAGAAAATGTATTAATATGCTGTTTTGTGAGTAGCTCCAGATAAGTGCACAGGTTGCTCATTTTAGTTTTGGCTTAAAATACTCTATATGTGCTTTCCAGTTTAAGTATTTGTCAACTTGAAGACTTAGAAATTTAGTGTTATTGTGATTTTTAACACTTATGTTTAATGTGAGATCAGACCAGTTATATGTTATGGATGTCATGATGTTTATTTTATATAGATTTAAAGATAGTTAATTCAACCAGTTTAAAATTGCATTAAGTACATATTTTTATTTATTTGGTTTATTTATAGACTCTCTTTAACATCTCACGTCATTACCGTCCCATTCAATTCAAGACGTCAGACGACCGATAAATTTTGCTTCGAGGCCTCTTCTTTCAGACTTCAGGTTCTTTTAACTTGCTATAAATCTACCACAGGGGACCTACGGCTATATTTCCCTTCGGAATCAAGCCATACTTAGGACTTATTTAACAAAAAAAAAAAAAAAATTCATCGACTCTGACGCGATTGAACTGCGGGTCTACGAGGAAAGTATGGTTACCACTACACCCCCAGGACCAACATTAAGCATATAATTAATTTTTTCTTATCAGATTAAAGGATGCACTGTAACATCAGCAAACAGAGCAGTAGTACTAATGTTATTTAATGACAATGAAGAATTATTTATACAAACTTAAAAAAAATCAATGGGCCAGGAATTGATTCCTGTGAAAATCCATGTTCAATAATTTCCTATTTTGGAATATTATATTGTCGTTTTCTGAACAACTGTATTGTATAAGTTTCATGAATAAACTGGTGGTGAGTTTATGAATATCACAGACGAAACGCTGCTGATTTTCGTGTTGATTTTTACTAATGGTTTTAAAATAATTTACGATATTAAACATGTTCCATACGACAAAATGTACGTGATATATATGAAAGTGTGAAAGAGTTCATTGATGTGAAAAGTAAAAATAAAATCGGGCGCTCCCAAGTTGCATCCTGTCACAACTACACTCATCACTTTCGCTGATACTGAATCACATATTTACGTAAATACTAATCCCTAAATTATTGAAAAATGTACTAGTATTTCCACACTTGTAAAAAAAGGTATACAAGTTACAAGAGCGTGGCTAATACCAATAACTTTGTGAAATAAAACAATGAAAAAACGCTTGTACATATGTAAGTAGACAATACTATAAAGTACAATTGTAAAATAAATTTTTGTTGAGCAGAGTTCTACTAACAACAAGTTATAATTGTTGTTGATTTGGTTTATTACGGACGCTGTTTAACATCTCAGGTCATCAGCGTCCCATTCAACTCAGGGCGTGAAACGGCCGATAAATTTTGCTCAGAGGCCTATTCTTTCAGGATTGAGGTTCTTTTACGTACCGTAAATGTACGACACGGGACCCATGGCTTTACTTTCCTTCCGAAGGAAGCCATACTTAGGATTGTTACATCCGAAAAAAATCCATCGATCATGGCCGGGTTTGAACCCGCGATCTTGGGTTTAGAAGGCAAGTATGGTTACCATTTCACCACCAGGACCGATAACACACAAATTACAAATGTATGTTCTTAGAAATGTATTACTTTTGTGGAACAGGGCCCTTGGGTGAGGTTCTAAGCCCGACCACCAACCCCATAATAAAACCTGTCCCTTTTCCTTATATAAGTAATTAGAACAATAAAAAGCTTAAAGAACTACAAAGCACCTGGGCTCGACGGACTGTCGTCAAAACTATTTAAGGAAAGTTTAAGATGTGTAAAATTTATAGAAATGATGACAAAGATAAAGAATGACGTTTTCAATGGGCAGGTTCTCCTACTAGAACTTTCTGTTATTTTTTGAGCCTTCCAAGTCTAAACCAGGCCATTCCTGATCTCGCCTTTCTCCCTAGAACGAGCATATATACCTCTTTATCCCAGATTAATTTATGTGTGTGTATGAAAATTTGGATCTATTTTCAATTTAATCTGAGAGTTATAACCACATCACTTGCCTCATTTGAAAAAAAAATTCCTTCAGAAGAAAAATCTCACGACACTGGTAACGTAAAAAATATCACCTCAGTTCATACCGTAAAAATAATAAAACAAGAAATAAGTTCTTTTTTTTTTATAAAAACATTTCAAAACTAAAACACTTATAGGTATCAAGTACCAAAAAAATTTGGTATCGATCATCCATCTCTAGCTCAATATAGCGGTGTATCAGTAAAAGATTCATTATTACGATAGCATACTTTTGCTCCTTTTTCGTTGATTACATTATTTGCTTATTTGCTGCAATTAATCAGTTACTTTGTACCTTATTCATTATAACACGATCACTAACCTTATACTGATATAAACAAAATTCCAGATGATAGTACAGTAGTTGGCACAAACTGTACTGTTCTTGCAACAAGTGTAGGTCGATTAAGCCGGTTGTGTATTCTTTTTTTCCTCTAGGGATAACCTCGTTGCAGATATTCGATTTGACAGGAAGCGGCAGGGAGGATGTGCGATAGTGTTACATTTGCGCGGAAGTCCAGGGTTAGGTGATTGTGGCGTCATAAGCTCCAATCGACTACATAAATCGCAAATCTGTCTACCCCAAGAAAATCTTACCAATCTGAGAGAGCAGTTTCAAACATGGGCTCGGGGGTGGCCTTAACCACAGCAGTGCATCCGTTTTATTATCAACTTTATCATTATAGCATTAACTCAGACTGCACCATGCAGAAGCTTCAACTGTTTCAATAAGTTGCTGTTTATCTAGAACATTATGGCTGCTGAAATTCACCATAAATTAAATAAAAGTTGTTGGCTAACTGTTAGGGGCAAAGAAGCAGTTAGGTATCGTCAGTTTAATATTCATAATGGTGACAGAAATGGGAAACATACTGTATAGAAGAATATGAATGAAAACATTTGAGAAAATCGTGGTTTCAAGATCAGCGTCCACTGCATGGAAGTTTTGTTATGTACCTTTCACCGAACAGGATGATCAGAAATGTCACTGAAAAATTAAAAATCATGGATTCCATTAATGTCGACTGGTGTACATAAAAGAGAGAAGGAGATGAAACTCTGCTCCTTTTTCAAAAATGTGTGACTAGATTTGAAACATGGACTCAAGTGATAGCGGTTCAAAATAAGAATCCATAAAGTTGCGACAGTTTAAAACTGTACACAGTTGAGGCGTGACGTTCAGAACAGACGTGAGATGCAGTTGTTTATTCTGCCAGGTGCTGTAAGAATCGCCATTCTGTTCCAATACGTCTTCCTTCATTTGTAGAAATAGCGGTAATCTCAAACGTTCGATGACAGTGAAGAACTGAAAGCAGAAGTTACTATGGTAACTATCTAAAGAAGTAAAGAAAATAGAAAATTTATTAGGATAGGTACTCCATCCCGGCTTTTGGAAGAATGCAAAAGAATGCAATTAACCATTGGTATTATAGGCTCTTTCACAAATTGTACGCAACAAAGTTGAGAGTGCAGCTGCAACATCTGATATTAACATCTTATGTACCGCATGACTGTGTAGCAATCATCGGCCTGTCTTTCACCATCAAACTGTATCTAACAATTATGTTAATTAAGGGATTCTGGGAGTGAATTTTCAAAGTTTCACATTTTTGTATGGGTTTTTCTGAAACGTTTATTGTGATTGCTATATTGTTTATTGTTAAGTTATATGAATACCGAATTTTATTCAAATAGGGTAAATACTCTCCGAGCTATAAAATATTTAATAAATTTTACAACGTAAATATGACGCATAATCAAAATGACCCACGCGGCTCATGTGTTGAGAAAATTGGTTGGTATTTCTGCATTGGAGATTTGAACCATATAGAAGAATTGTATAAAATATATTTTAAATAAATTTGAAGAGTGAATTTGAAAAAAAATTTAATCTACACAGTATTTTAATCTTTAAAATTAATAATTTTTCATATAAAATACTTTATTAAAATTATTATTGGTGTTAGCATGCGTTTTGTCCAATAGAATATTATAATGAATACTTCTGCATATTATGGGAAAGTGTAATTGAATTTAAATAAAAACTACTACGCTGGGACATTATGAATGTGTGAAAATGAAGTTTTGAGAAAAACGCTGTTTTATAAAAAAGTACCAGCAGCACTAACGGTTTAGTTTTACAGTTACTAAATCCGAAATCCCAGCATATTCGCGATACGGAAAATAAGCACCAGTTTATTTATAAACGGAACTGCCTGCTAATAGCCGGTCCAGAAACACCGCTGTATCTTTGTATTTATTTAAACTAGAATGTATATTTTCAAAGCTGATTAGTAACAAAAAGTTTTTTTTTTTTGAGTAATTAAAAATAAAGGTTTTGAATAGAATGCTGCAATGTATATGATACAAGCCATTGACAAGTTGAAGAATAACTTCCTGCTGATGCATTCCATTCAGTATGATTCAAGATTCAAAGTTATGGGATTAAAGAGCGGTATATCCTTAGTTAACGGACCCGTCATTGGAAATGATATCACACAATAGTGGACTGCAGATGTGGTCATGTGCAGATGTGATGTGCTGCTGCTGCTACAGTAGCAGCAGTAGTAGTAGTAGTAGTAGTAGTAGTAGTAGTAGTAGTAGTAGTAGTAGTAGTAGTAGTAGTAGTAGTAGTAGTAGTAGTAGTAGTAGTAGTAGTAGTAGTAGTACAGCAGCAGTAGTAGTAGTAGTACAGCAGCAGTAGTAGTAGTAGTAGCAGTAGTAGTAGTAGTAGTAGTAGTAGTAGCAGTAGTAGTAGTAGTAGTAGTAGTAGTAGTAGTAGTAGTAGTAGTAGTAGTAGTAGTAGTAGTAGTAGTAGTAATAGTAGTAGTAGTAGTAGGAGTAGTAGTAGCAGTAGCAGTAGCAGTAGTAGTAGTAGTAGTAGTAGCAGTAGCAGTAGTACAGCAGCAGTAGTAGTAGTAGTAGTACAGCAGCAGCAGCAGCAGTAGTAGTAGTAGTAGTAGTAGTAGTAGTAGTAGTAGTAGTAGTAGCAGTAGTAGTAGTAGTAGTAGTAGTAGTAGGAGTAGTAGTAGTAGTATATTTATTTACAAAATATATTTGTTATAAACGTAACTCATCCGTGTCGCAAAGATCCTGAGACCGTATGTGCTTTCCCAATACTTTAGGAAATATGTGACATTACACAAACCAATATTTAACTTTTTAAACATATAAATAAAAAACACAGAAAAAAATCGTACGAAAGTAAAAAACTTACATCCCCTTACATATATGTGCAATTAATTCCAAAAATATACTGTGATTCCCTTTTCCCTATCGCCTTACCCAAATGTCTGCCTCTTCGATCTGAGATGTCTCATTTTGTTTAAAAATTTACCTATTCCCTCCTCCTCCTTTCTATCTGCAAACAAAGTCTAGCATTGCCAGTGCCCCCTCCCCCGTTGACAAACGGGGTCAGTATATGTCTCTTTCTTCATTCTTCTACCCCCTTGCAGTACGCGAGGATATGTTAAAAAAAGTATGCCGGAAAACAATGTGATATAAAAGAACACGCGGATCTCTTTAAGTCGCTTTAGAGGCCGAAGGAAGGGGGAACATGCAAATGTTGACTATATGGGCGCCCAAAGGTTCAAGGAACTAACCATTTGCAGATAAGAGAGAGAGAAATGTGCGATTTTTTTTGTTGATAATTTTGGCCGAAAAAACCTCACTTTCAGTGTCCCTTAACATCCGTTTATCACTTATGGTAACAGAAATAAAATAGTTCTGCTGGTATTGCCTTGCATAAGTGAAAGAAGGATTTATGGATAATTTTTAATATGCTAAATACCACTAAATATCACCCTCAGATTTATGTATTCTAACCACAGAGAGTACTATGAACCCTGCACAATTATTGACCGTGTGATATCTGGATGACATTGTTCAATTCGAACCCCGGAAGCAGTACAAAAGATTAGGGCAAGAATTAAGAGAAATCCTGTTCGCAAACAAAAAATAATGATCCAGCAGCTCGGTACGTCAAAAGTTAGTGTCTCCCGGGTAATAGACAAGGATCTGGCACTATGAACTTACTGGCGAGCACGGGATATTTGCTCATTCTTCATCTTAAATGTATATTAAAATGGAGAGGTCAAGGAATCTTCTTCGAAGGAATGCACACAATAAGCAGGAATAAGTAATGCTATTCGCCAATGAAATCTTCACCACTAAGGAAAAAATACATAGGTAAAATAAACGGTTGTTAATTATGCACAGAGGTTGCTCCGTAGGACTTAATTGCTCACCATTCGCCACCAGTGTTCGACCTACCATGGCCCTACTAAAGATCATTTTTACAATAAGGATATGAAGATAATCGCCAAAGTCTACAAGGAGGACTCTTTCTGAGAACATTGTGAAATCTCTCAGTCGATCACGTTTCAAAACCAATATTATATCTTCCAATAAGATTCATTCGCGATACATAAGGCTGCGACCACAATAGAGTGGCTTAAGAACGTACTCTAATTTATTGCCCATAAAGATTGGTTATCGTTCAGCTTAGGCATGAACCACCCGATTACATATGGTTGAATGTTTTGAGATCTGCTCTTTCAAGCATAAAAAGGTAAGTCTTCTTTAACACTGGACTAATAAGTTTGATCTGACCTTAAACTTCAGCCATCTTTTCATAGGTAGACCAATGTTTCTATAACGGTATCCTAGAGAGACACTGGTCGATTTATGAACAGTATTCAAAGCATGCTGTACATTTAACTGCAGAACTGAAGCAGTAAAGGATGCTGAAATACAAATTACTACTACAGCGTTACGCTAAAGAGGATTACTTTTTGCTGACATTAAAGTATTCAATTTTGAAGAAAGCTACAACCGCCAAAGTGACAGAATGTTTACTTCGACCTCAAGAAGGCTTGCGAGAGGGTCCTGAAGGTCCTGGGAAGCCACCATACTGCCTCAGAAATTACCAAGCTCCGTTTCTATTAAAAGGGATAGAAGGCAATCGCCAAAGTTGCTGGAACCTGAACACACTATGTTCAAGAAAAGACATTGGAGCTTCCAGCAAGATTCAGCTGCAGCCTATAAGGCAAGATCGATCCCACACCTGGCTTGAGAGAAATAATTCACATTTAATTAGTGTTTAAGGTTGCCCTTCTAGCTGATCGGATCTTATCTGTCTGATTACAAACTGTGGTCCATGTTTGAGGGTATAATTTTCAAGAAAAAGCTTACAGCATTGAGGGTCTGAAGCAGTCCTTGGAGTCAGCAGTGACGGATTTTCCAATAAAAGTACTGTGTGCTACTAGTGAATGCTCGGCGAGGTCATTTTGAGAACTGATTGGTGCTAAATGCTTGAAATACGTGAGAGAATACACCAAAGTCAGAATAAAAATATTAAAAATAGATTGTAGTTATTTAACTAAAATACTATAACAATATTTGTGACAAGGCTAGGTATATCCCATATCTAATACAATTTTCGTTCTCTTGTATATGTCTTTAATTACTCCAAACAAACAATTTGCATACCCGTACTTTTCCATTATATTCTACAAGTTCTTCCTAATTATTCTATCGACATCTTTCCGTAATCAACAAAGGCAATATATGCTTTCAAATTAAATTATCTTCTCATAACATAAAAACATCCCTTGTATGGGCAATTGCTGCTTTCGACATATTTCATACATGCAGAAACTGCCCGCGCAGTTTGAATATCTGTGTGAAAACTGAGGATGTACGTTGGGAATAATTTTATAAGTGTGATGTGAATTAAGTGCTGAATTAAATACTGTATGGGTTTAATATATTTGCTTTAATTATTCCACACACCTAGTTGTAGTTGTTCCTCTGGAGCATAAAGATCCTGAGTATGACTTTCTTCGGAAGGGAAGTAAAGCCGTTGATCCCGTTTTGTAGATTTACGGCATGTAAAAGAACCTCAAGCCTGAGAGATGAGGCCCCTGAATAAAATTTATCGACCGTTTCACCCCTGATTAGAAAAGACGCTGATGACCAGAAATGTTAAAAGAGCGTCCTCAAATTAATAAAATAAATAAATGACTTGTATTGTATTCTTAGTTCTTAGGCTTTCATGGCCAGTGCTACAGTTAAAACAGTTGAAATCTCCCGGGCTGTTTTGCCAGAACCGAATTGCCAACCGAAGTAGTTGTTGAAAGCTGTGGTAGTAATTTAAACCATGGACCATAGCAAAACAGCCCGGAAGATTTTAACTGTTTTAACAAATGACAGTTGTAGTTTAAACTTGTGAGAGAGCTTATGGTATGACTGTTTCTTCTGTTAAGGCGCAGACAGGTTTTTACGACAATGTGGAGCCGTCCATAGCAAGATTCGAAGATATAAGGATTCCTTTATTATGTCGGAGTTGCTTTAGTTCATAAGACTTTTTACCATTGATGATGCGTGAACTACAAATTTCTGAGAGTTTTATTAGATATGCACTGAAAACTTTGCAGTCAGCTCGTATATCTTCTCCAGAACTATAGACATAAAAAAAAAAGTTTGAACTTTATTTTATTCGTGATACTGGTTACTAAAATAATAAACTTTAAGATGTATTAACGCTGAAGATAGCAAGAATGGAATCATTAGCTTTATAGGAAATTTTATTCAGAATGTGGTTTGCACTGAGAAGAAATCGCCAGAGGAACGAAACAAAAACAAAAGTGTAACCGTATATGGATGAGTCTTTCTGACTCGTTGAGGGATTATGGTGGACGGTGGGAAGGAAAAAAAAAAACAACCCAGCAAAGTAATATTGGCAAAGTGGTCTCGCTACTTTCCCTGAAGAGCGGGAAAGAGGGTGCGTTTTTCTTATTTACTTCCCCCACCTCCTGCGGCAGGCGCCAGAAAGCAACAGATTCCCTCTTGCTCATCCCCTTCAGAAAACGTTCGACTGCAATCAAAGAAATATCACGTAGCAGTAGCACAAACCGAGGTACCTCCGTAATATCTGTGATTTTCTTCTTCGTAGTTCACTCTTTTTACCACTTCTCTAACATCACGTTCTTCTTGTCATTCTTTAATTTCTTCTTCTGCCTTTGATTTTAATTTTTTTTAACGGTTCCCGATTATTTTTCATAAACTTGGTTTTTAAAATTTACTTTTTCTAACAATTACCTTCTCTAAAACCCTATTTCTAAAGGTTTGTTCCTAAAATACACATTTTCTACCGTTATTTTCCCCGTCCCTTTTTCAAGCATTAAGTCCTTCGATCTGTTACCATATCATTGACATCTTTTCCTGGTTCTTCTTAAGTTTCTTCTGCCTAAAGGTTGATATTTTTAAGTCAATTTTGGTTGCTGCAAATTTTATAGTTTGTCTCGTAACTGTTTAATTAATATTTTATTTGGAAATTTGGTATTCTGTCACTGTTGGTACATCCTCTGACGATACTTATGAACTTTATTTCTGTTGTTTGAAAACTGATTTCATTTCTTTGTCTATGTATCCATGCCTCACCCCAACATAGCGAAGTGGAACAGCCATTATCTTATATCATTTTACTTGTGTGACTTTTCGTGTGAATTTCAAAGTTTGTGCTATTGTTCCGCATATCATTTGATACTTAACTCATCAAGGTATTTACCGCCACGGGTGGCCGAGGTCGTTAAGGCGCGGACTCCTGAGCGGGAGGTCTGCGGTTCGAATCCCGCCAGGGGTTTGACTGGGGGTTTTTCCAGGTTTTCCTCAGTCTTCATAACTGGCAAATGCCGGGGAGATACCTAAACTTAGGCCTGGAACGCTTCCTTCCTTAAAAAAAAAATCCTTTCCCAATTTATCATTTCATCTCATGTATCATCAGTGTCCACCGCCTGTGGTGCCTCAGTAGTGAAAACGGGCGTTAAACACTACTCAAAAAAAAATCAACGTATTTCTTACTTAAATAATACTAGTGTTTCAACCTTTTCGTTTATTGCAATTTTCATTCTTGTGGGATTGACGATACTTTTCTTTTATTTGTCTTTTCTGTACATATATTTAATTTATTTAGCTTGCATATCTAGTTTAGTTTATACGCTGATGTTTGTAATTTATCCTCAATATATTCTATACTTATAAGAAATTTAATCCTCCATTTATGTATTTACGATGCCATTAGATAATGCAAGATTAACTGTTCAGTTGAAATTAAGTAATAGCACAAATCAAAGTTGTCACAATTATTGACTATTATTGGAATTGTAAGAAGACTTGAACGGCAGCCAGAAAACAATGAACGAGGAGATTTCAGTACCTGTGCCTTTTTGCTGAACAGTGCGCGTTGCTTGAATATTATTAACTCGTGAATATAGTAATTAACACGTTTGTTGCATTAGCATTTGTATCATTCGATGATGCTCCAGAAACCTTTTAAGATATGCAGAAAAATATGCGAGGTGAAACGCGGAAAAGTTTACGACTACATTGAGGTACAAAGTTAGGTTAGGTTCCTGCAAGATCAAAGAGAAAGCAACTAACTGTGCAGAATCGCTTGTGCTTCATCACTATGGAATGTGAAATATATAAAAGGGGTACACAAACATTTGCACAAATATCATTTAGTACAGCGACATACCGCTGCTTATTCAAAGAAAATAAATAACTAAAACTGTTGCAGCTTTCGTTAAAGGTGGCGAACTCAGTAACTAACGGCCTATGTCACCCTCTGTATAGTCGCTGCGGGAAGACAGTTCATTGAACCAAGCACTTGATTAGGTTATTCCGTTCGGCTCTAATAATTCACGTAATACTATTTGGGCTGTACATTGTTTATAACATTGAAGCGTGACTGCACCATGCTTTCGACCCCGCCGGTAGTCTCGCTTCCCGCTTATCACGGACGTGTTCTTGTCAACAAATACACCAGTGACCCAATCTTCACCAGTGAAATTAGCTAAAACGAGTAATTGTTCCGAATGCCTCAGTCAACGTGTAATTTGTGCACCTATATTTTATTTAATTTGATACATCATTGACAGTCTCATTTCGGGGATGAAGAAGAGATAAAACAAAGAACTCTCATCACGACTGCTTTTCTCCATAATGATATGCAAATGCGATAAAAATTACATTAAACTAATACATAATATGAAGAGAAATAGTCACCAAAATGCTTTGATGTTTTTACTAAATTTAGAAAAATATCATAGACGTCTCTGCACAAGCACAAAAAATGTATATAAATCTTGACTAGGAAAAATAATGTTTTTGTTATTTAAAAATATAGTAAGAAAATGTGTCATCCCTTTATCATCCAGTCATCTTGAAAATTAGGAATAATGCGTTCCCTGGTTGCATTACGAGCGCAATGAAGAGTAATATTGTGACGGAAACTGCCATCTCTCTGCCCCCATAAATGCACGGAAATTTTTGGCTACCATCTTTACACTTCGTTGTGGATTATAATGGAAGGTATCTAATGCATGTTATTAAAACAATTAAAACTGATGTTCAGAGCGGGACACGACTAGAAATATAACAGCTCTTTCAATATTAGGTTCCATCTGGGGGATGGACAAAGGGCCTAAAAACAAGCGAATATCTTCATACAACACAAGACTTTCAAAAAAACTTATCAGTTTCACTTAGTTTTTAGAGTTAATTTTTAAATACTGATAAATATTGAGCAACAGGAATTTTTGTCGCTTACAAATTAGTGCTGTGTTGCAGTTGTAGTAAAATCCATTTGAATTTTCACAATATTAATAATGGGCTGAGGAAATTCCCATGCAGTTTTTGAACAAACTACAATTTAGCATAATGCATGGCCTGGAATAATTGGCAGCGCATTAATATCTCCTTTTATTTTATCTGTAACAATGACTGACTTTTTAACAAGTCAATTAAATGTTCTGTTGAAAAAGTTCCAATAAGCTTAATATCCCGTATATGCTTCATGCACGATGAGACATGGCCTAATTTTTTTCTGCTACAAAAAAATTCTAGGTCAACAATTTCCAACTAAATCGATAAGTCGTGGGGGACCGATATGTTGGCTTGCTCTTCTGCTATCAATCCATTGGATTTCTACGCTTATTTAAAGGTCACTTGTATTCCAGACCTTTGGCAACATGGAAATTGTTTATCAGCGAAATCATCTGTTGCGGAAGACACCAGAAATATGGGGGCAAGAAAGTGCACGAACGGCGCTTGGAAAGCTGTATTACAGCTTAAGATGACAATTTTGAGCACTTTCTGCAGAATTATGATAAGTAAGAAACATTACTGCGACTAAAAATTGAACTAAATTGAAAATAATATGAACCTATTAACATTTATTCTTGTCTTAGACTTTTATCATTTCGACAGAACTTTTCCACGTGTTTTACACCCTGTATAGTAGCATTATAAAGGAATCGATTATCGATAAATGAGATACCTCCCTGAATTTCCTAATGCTTCATTAATGTTAGTAACAATTTAAAATAAAAACTGGTGCCCAACTTTGTTTATAACTATTTCTGTCCAAAATTTATCATCTATCCCACTTAATTTATTAATCAATAATGTTTCTAGAGCTCCAGGAGAGTGTTTATTGGTGATTATGAAGAATGCACGATTTCAGCAACATAAGACAAGCTTAATGCTGCCAAACTTTTGCCCTTTTGGATAAGTAAAAGCAAAATAAAACAATCACTTAACACTATTACATATTAGGCTTTAAACTTGTGCCCACAGCATTTGCTGCAACTGTTGGATTCTCATGGTCAGATATCAAAATAAATGAAACTTTATTAGAGACCGTAGATTTTTAAATACAATTATTCCGCAAATGCTCTTAATGCACACAAAACTCTGATCTAAACAATTCTGGATTAAACATTAGTCTTACATTAGACGCACTCCCCCAATCTAGATGCTGGCACGCTCCACAAGAACAAAACCTAGCCATTTTGAGTTGTTTCACTTTAATAGGCAAGCGCGCGTTGCATTTTCTACTTGGCGAAGTGCCAACCAAGTGATGAACGCTTCACAGAGCTTTCCATATTTGCAACAGGTGAGTCAATGAGCACATCTTATCATCGCACATGTTCTACAGGTTTTGCGTTTCATGTGTGGGGGCACTAATACGACCCCGCGTGGGATTCGCTGCCGCACACTTGCAGCAATTAAAGACCTGCATCAACTTGCCTGGTAATCACGCGCAAACTCCAAACAGAGGCACATAGCTATTTAACTGTATATTTTAAAAATGGGCAAGTGTTTAAATCTGTAGTAGTTTATTTACTTTCCGTGCTCTATAACCGAGCGGGTTGACTCGGCAAGTACTGGGTTCAATTCCCATTCGACCGGCCATACTGACCTTCGGTTTTTTCAGTTCCCCCTGTTCAGCGCTGCGATGGTTATTTACATTTCATGAATTTTTCACTCTCCCATTTCGTTTCATTTTATTCCGTTGACTCTATTACAGGATTGAAAGTGCAAAGGCGAAATGCGAGTAATCTAAGAAATTTACAAAGTTAACAAATGTCAGTGATATTGCATTATGCAGTCACTTTTTTTTATTTACTTGTGTTTAACATAAAGAATGGCTAAAATAATTTAGAGAGTAGGAGAATGCACCAGATAGAACAGTTTTGTTGTTCTACCTTGTAAGTACACAGATCAAGGACGAACTGAAATTTAAGGGGACCATGTATTCTTAATATACATCGATTTTACGTCAGATATTACACTTAAAATATCTCAAAAACTCCTGTATGCATTTTTCTCAAAATAGTATAATATATACAATAATGTGTGGGCATTACTATATTACTAAACATTTATAAAATTAAATAGATTATTTTAAAAACATTTTATTAGAAATATTTTTCATTTTATTTATTTGTATAAGAAAATAAAATGTTGAGGGAAAGTCTACGTAACACTGACGGCATTTATCTTTGAATGACGATGCTGATTTTATGTCTCAGAAACTATAATCAATAAACCATCGAATTGTGAAAAAAAATGAATGCATTTTTTCTTTTCAATAATTGGATTTTTATATACTAAGTACTAAAATGCCCCTTTATTACAATAACACTTTTATTTCTTAATGAAAATATTTTTGAGAAAAAAGTACATGATATCTTTTTTTCCCCTTTACTGCATTATCTTCAATAAGTTTCTGCATAAAATAATCTATATAATTATTAACGATAAAATATATAATGTATTAATTCAAAAACATTCTTTTTCATTGTAAATTTTAATAAGTCGCGAGTACCTTGTACCTTTAATATCCGATAGGAGATGCATCCACTCCTTAATAGCAACTACAACGAATGATAGGTGCCAAAAATATTTTCATACTGATAATGGGCACGTTCAGCATTTTATTTCCTAAAATGGATAAAAATTTTATTTAAGTAATTCTTTTTTTCATAAATATTTGAGTAAACATCCAATTTCCTCGCATTATCAACAATGAACGATCGCACAATCCGCAACAAGCGGCACATTTGGAGAGTTCGCCACGTATGAAATGCGGCGCGGGTGGTGAATACTTGTATGGCTCACTCACTACTAAGCAATATACGATACTTATAATTTGAGTACAGTGTCTGCAATTTAAATACTATGTTATAAGCGAAACAAAAGCGGTTTTGGATTGGAGAAACACAATGCCTGTAAGTTGCCACATTGTTTTCCCCAGGCAGCCTAAAGCGTTATAATATCATGAAAGTAGACATGCCAGTCTGCAAATTAGTATGCCTCAAAAATTTCTAAATGAAGTTTTTACTCATAAAAAAGCCCTATGGTCCAAGCGCGTAAATTTGGGCAGTCTTAACACTAAAGTACGGGCCTCGTGCCAAGAATAACACTAGGAATAAATTGAGCAACACATTACTCGAGAGTAGCTGGCTTTATTCTTAACAAAGGATAATCTTCCTGTCAGAGATCATTCAACATAATACAACTGTTAGAACCTGTCCAACCTTTCAGCAGAAATCATAAGAAAAATTCATATGAAATCGAACAGCAAGAAACGTCCCAAATTAGTATAACCTTTAAAATGGTATTTAAAGAGGTTGAAAGGATATATGATTATATGAAGGTAGTTGTTCTTTAAGTTAAGTTTCTTTGGTTAATGCAATAAATTCATTGTGATTTGTAAAAATCAATAGTTTTGAAGGACATAAACCCGAAAACACTAATGCTAGACATTGAAAATTTGAAACTATATCTATTAGCGCACATTCTACAAAGTGTTTGTGCCATATATGATATAAAATTTCAACAGGGACATAAATCATACTTGACCAGTTCCCCAGAAAAAAATGTAAAAACAAAATGTTTGGAACATGTCTTGCTAGTTGCGTCTCACCTAACTTAAAAGTTCTGTGTGATACCTCTATCGACGTGCAAGACCAGACACATGGGGACTTTATTTCTATCTATGAATAGATTTTCTACACTCTTTTACCTGAGCACAAATCTGAAAATTTTGTTCATCTATATTAATAATTTGCAACTTTGCCATATGTTTGTTATTCATTGTCTTTGTGGGAAAATCGTTCAAACATGGATGAAACAGATTATTTTATAATTGTATGAAATAATTACCATGTTCCATAAATCATTATGTTTGGCAAAGTATGAGCATTAAGATGATCAGATTTCTTTATTAAAGGGTTCGATTGCTATATTTATTTTAAACAAATAATTGTATTAAACGCGATAACTTTGGCACTTTTTGCTAGCGATGTGATTTCATAAAGACATCCATACTTGCCTCCTAAACCCAAGATCGCGGGTTCAAACCTGGCCAGGACCGATGGAATTTTTTCGGGCGTAAAAATCCCAAGTATGGCTTCTTTTGGAAGGGAAGTAAAGCCGTGGGGCCCGTGCCATGCATTTACGGCACGATAAAGAATCTCAAGCCTGAAAGAAGAGACCTCTGAGCAAAATTTGTCGGTCGTTCCACTCTCTGAATTAAATGGGACGCTGATGACCTGAGATTTTAAAGAGCGTCCATAAATAAATAAATAAATAAATAAATAAATTTAAAATAATATACATTCGTCTTGATATGGTGTAGTAGTATAAAAATATTAAACATTTAAAAATGTGAAGAGGTAAATTTTTAAACATTTCTGTTCGATTTTACATGGAATCGCCCATGCACATTTAAGACTTTTAAAAAGTGCGGGACAAATCTTCTTAACCTCGCCCCATCCCACTGAGTCACGAGCGTTTAGTGTTATCGCTTTCGTCTAAACAGTAACCCACTGCCAGGAAAGTCACTGTTACTTTCATACATCAAAGATTGAGCACAAGCTATGAGTATTTGTTGTTTTTCAAATCATTAAGAATATATCAAGATGGATTTATTAATAAATAAATGATTTAATCTCACTTCCGATCTCTGTTAGTACTGGAAACATCCAAGAGACGTGACAATGTTGTTTTGCTGACTGAACTGGTACATCTCATTCCTCACACATAAGGAATCTCAGTTTCAATGAAATAAAAGTCATCAAGGCTCGCCCTATACTGTGCCCTTTAAATTTACGTTTGCCGGGAGCACTGCGAACTGTTTACATCCGTTCCTACTCCTTCATTCTGACATCATGCTAGTGCAGCCACGTAGGAATGCTAACGGAAGACACAAACACTAAGACAGGCTGCAATTGTTATAAAGTTATCACCATTTTAAGCAGTCAGAACCCTCCTTCCTCAATTGAAGCCAATCCAGCTTGAACTTGTGTGTTACCAACAGTATTCGGTTTAAAAGCAATTGATTCTTTACTAGGCCGTCGGCAAACGTAAAATAAACGAGTAATATATAGACAAAATTTACGAAAATTACTAGATAACCCACATATTTACTAGTTTCAGAAATTTTATAAAGTATAGGAGCTGGCTGATCTATATGGACGCGTTAAAACATACCAAACACCCCAGAAGCTTCATGTATTAAAATGAAAAGAGCAGCATAAAAATAAAATTTGAAACATTATACCTCTAAACCTCTATTAAAATGCATAACATTGCAGAAATGTCTTTCTCCTTAGAGTTTATTGCCAGATCTATGTTCCTGCGGTGTAAACAAAGGATATCGAAGCTTTCCAAGTTCTGCTACTAATCTTATACAAGGACAGAAGATAATAGCAGAGAAAAGAATGTCGTCACAGCCTGTCGCGTGACCGGTTCTCAAGACGGCCGGCCCCTGGCTCTCGCTTCTTTTGAGAATTTTCTGCAACCATCTCACGCGAGTTACTTGCGCTAAAACTGAAAAACTGCTCACGTCAAAGTGGGTAGTGCTATTAAACGCCAGAGTGCTTCTAGAAGCCTGCACAAGTTAGCGAAGCAATACTTAATCAAAGATATCCCTGGGCACAGAAACTATATACTGAATCATTAATTGGGCGTGCGGAATTTCGGCATTGTTCGCGATCCTTCTCTGCCCGCAGACAAGAGCACAGCATTGTACAGAAATAACCCAAACTCGGTTTGTTTACTAAGCTCGCCGCACCAGAACAACCGTGAACCGCAGCAAGAGAATCGGCAACTTCTCTCTTTCGATATATTCCCAGAACTTGGTAATGGTACCAACATATAGTATAATTCCTGTGTAGAATTATTTCTTATAAATGCATACAAATAATATTAAAATAACTATTATTAAGTATAAATTACTTGATGTTTTGTCTCGCTCCTAGCGCAATGTCTGTATTACTGCCCTATCAGATTAACTTAGAAATGTATAGTTTATCTTCGTCATATTATGAACGAATAAATTTATCACTGCTAGAGAGTGAGATACAAAATAAATGAGAAAAATACAAGTATCAGAAAGAACAAAGCCTTAATGCCAAATATTTTAATACATGGGTAAAGTTATTAAATACATTAGCACACTTTAAAACTCATTACTTAGCTATTCTCGTGGGAAATAGTTGCAATTTCATTTCTTGAAAAATAATTTAAGGGCATCTCAAATGGCGATTGTATAAGGGATAACGTACACAATATGGAAGGTATTTTTTCAGGTTTTCCAGGTAGTTTTCGAAGGGATGTAATAATTAAACCAGATGTCAACACAAGTGTTATAAAAATGTACTCGTTTGTAACACCTTTGAAGTTTTTCTTGAATCACTTTCACGGAAGAATTTAGTAACTTTTTTCTTTTCTGGTCCCTTGAGTTTCTTCTGTGACTCAGTGCAGCGTCCTATGTAGAAGAATCATATGTACGAGATCTATTTAAAAAAATAAGTGAACTTCTCAATTTTTAAAAATGTGGGCTTACCTGCATCTAACTGAGCTTTATCTTCCTCGCAGTTATCCTTTCCCTTTTGATTGCTACACCTATTTCAAGGCATTTGAGTTTCAGAAAGTTCTGATACGCGTTTTTTTGGGATTACGCAAAATGCTGTCTTTTCATCGTGAATTTCACCCATGGGAATAAAAAAAATGGCAGGTACTAAGTCAGGTGAGCATGGGGGGTTGGGAGAAAACAGTAAATTAATTTTTAAACATAAACTGTCAACAGCCTTTTATGCTTAACCTCATCTGACAACCTTTTTTGGTCTTGGTGATGATTTTTCCAACCCATTGTGAAAATTGGACTTTTGTCTCAACTTCCTAACTATAGACGCAATTTTTATCACCAGTGATTATTTCATAATAAAAGCGCATCCTCACTAACGCGATCCGGAATTCCTGAAAGATCGCGACGCGGTTGTCTTTCTGTTTCTTTGTCAACAGCAGAGGAAGAAATTTTGATGCAACACGATGCATATCAAAATATTCTGTCAGGATTTCATTATAGATCCCACAGCAATATTACACTCTTCGGCAACTTCTCTAAAGCAAGCTGTCGATTTTCTTAAATGATCTCATTCATTTTGACCGCATGAGCATCTTAGTTGATGTCAATGAGCTTCCGGGCTGCGGGTCAACAGCTACGATTTTCGAGCACTTCTCAGCACGGTGCAGAACGTTACATACAAAAGTTAATATTGATGCACTGCTCATGATAGACCGCCACCTTAATAATCGCAGAACATTCACAACACTGTAGGAAAGAAAGTAGCGTGAAACTCGACTGAAATAAGCCGGCAAAAGAGTGGCGTCTTGTCAAGACCAAAACTAATCAGTGCTACCAAACGTTTTTACATGATACTTCTTTTACGCAGAATTTTGAAATTTAGGATATTTTTTTTTTAACAGATCTCGTACAGACAGGGGTATACACCGTATTTACCGGAATCTAATGCGCACCTTTTTGTCCAAATGTAGTATTCAAAACTGTGCTGAGCAGATTCGATGGCGTATTAGATTGGAGTGCAAATCCGTTTCGTAGTTTGCCGGTAAATTTATGCAAATTATTGTTTATTACGTCATAATATATACTGCAATTTTCGACTTTGCTACATTTATTGTTGGCTATTATTGCTTAGAGCGTTTAAATAGTAGGTAGTAGATGGAGAGCAAACAGAGAAAAACATTTTATGATGCTACTTTCAAGCGTACAGTAATTCTTTATGCTGAAAAAAGTGGTAACAGAAAGGCAGGGACGGAGTTCAATGTAACTGAGAGCAATGTTCGCTTGTGACGGCAACAGAAGTTGACAATATTTGGTCCTCGTGAAGGAAGACATCCTGGCGCTGAAGAAATCGTTTTGGAATTCTTACATGAAAGGAGGAAGATCGGGCAACCTGTGACTAGCGACACCATAAGAAATAACCTTTTCTTCTTTGACCTACGCCAACTGTACTGGCAACAATACTAGTGATGGATTTTGTCCTACGTGCCCCAAGATGTAACAATAGTGCAGTTATAAATTCTATGTTCTGGTCGTTTTATGAAGCGGACGGCCGTATCTCTATGACACCGTACACCAATATGCCATTTTTTTTTTAAATGATTTAAAGTTTCGATTTTGGGGTGCGCATTAGATTTGCGTAAATAATGTGTATTTCTAAAAAAGATGTTGCAGTAATTAAGACACACTTGATTCATTTATGCTGTATCCACAAGAAACTAATGAAAATTACACCCATAGCGCCTTAGGAGTTCATCAAAACCAGTGATAGAAGGAGCAAATGAGGTATCCCAGAAAAGTTGCCTTGCAATGTTGTCATTGTTCATAGCACTTACCACTAATTCCCTGTTTGATATTTTTTTAATATTATACTCGTCATCGCTTTGACTGCATTGGTCTTCTCGTGTTGTCTGTAGATTGTGGAAGAATACTATAGGTGTAAGTTTGTAAGGATAAGTGAAATGAAAAGAATTTATGATGGCGCAAATAAGCTCGGAGTCTTTGGCGCCTTAAAGCTATGGCATTCACTTTTTTGGAGTAAGGAAAAACTCGATACAGCTTGACCTGACCAGGATTCGTTCTCAGGACCTCCGGAAACGCCACCACTAAACCAAAGCGCGATCATGAGATCTTATTATAAATAATTCATCTAGACTTCACTTTTACTTTTATTTTATATCCCGTATTTTGCTCTCTCTCTCTAACACAAATATGATAAGAAGGTATTTCGATCTATTTCATTGTTTCAGCAACTTAAAAATCCCTTTTGCCATATTTATGAAGAGCAATTATTGCAAATCTGCTTTTTTGCATGTTCATCACTTAATAAAGAAGATCAAAGTAAGCATGTTGAACACAATATATTCAGAATGTCATAGTTTAAAACATTTACCCTCAATTGTTCTCATTTCAGTGTTAGAATGGCAAAATAAAGGACAGAACTAATGAGAACAAATGAAAAAGTAAACAGTTATCGAAAGAACAGGCGGGAAAGATAATAGAGGTAATGCGAAGTCATTTGTTTCGCACCCCTAGCCTGTGACATCTGGCTAATCCCGGCAATAAAAATAATTAAAAAGATTCATGCCCTCAATAGGATAAAGACGCCATAAAAGCCGTTGATGGAATTTGCAATAGCCTTCAAACAAAGAGTTAGGGTTTTAATCTTCAACATCACAAAAGTTCGTCACGCAGGAACTGCGTAAAATCAGGGAATTCCTCACCTGGAAGAGCAATTTTAAAAAAGAATACAGCATATGGTCTTATCAAGTAATGAAATGAAAAAAGTTATGGGGTTACTGTGTGGTATTAGGGGAAAACATTCTTGCAATCTATAAGTATCACAAAAGAGAAACCACATTTTAGAATTATTATTATTATTATTATTATTATTATTATTATTATTATTATTATTATTATTGTTGTTGTTGTTGTTATTGAGGTTAAGCCACAAAAATTAATGCTACACTATTAATTAAATTAAATATATGATCACTGATAGACAAAGCTATACTGTGTAAATATTTTTAAACATTTTAAAATGTAACCATGTTTACATTCACTAAAAGAGAGAAAAATAACAGGAAGTTTAGAATTAAATTGCGTATTTAAGAAAATGTTCATATGTTTCAATAAATTAAAAACATGCAATATTTAAAAACAATTAATATACTAATATACTAAGCAAATATACACAATAAAATTTAACAAACGAAAGTTTCGCAGATTTTCATTGGCTTTAAAAAACGTCATTGTAGTAAAAACATGTAAACGCAAGCGTTTTCTGAATTTTATTACAGAGCGCCCTTATTTACAAATATAATTCTCATACACATATTAAATTAATATTTCACATTTTCTATCTTCATGACGATGCTTTTCTAAAATATAAAACATACGCATCGTTATAAATACAGTTTACATGCTGAATTAATTTGCCCTAATTTTTTAAACAACATAGAGAAAATGAAACGTAAGAGCTCTTTTTAAATTTTGGTTTTCAACTGTACTGACACTCCAAATGATCCGATTTCCCTAATTTTCATAACATGTTTTTCTTATTTGATTTAAATGGTATATGCTGAGTTTTGTTGTGAAAAAAACAAACAAACGAATATCCTATTGGTGCTGCTACAGCGAAATTGAAATTTTGGGTTTCAGGTAAACTGCCACTCCTAATGGCTTCATTTTTTGATTTTCAGAAACTACATTTTGTATATCTATGGTGTATCCAGAGTTTCGTCGAGGAAAAAACTATATTAATGTCGCTTGAGCGATTTTTAAATACTGGGTTTTAAATAAAACCCCTTCCAAATAGACCGATTTCACTGATTCTGGGAAACTATTTTCATTATTTTATTTCAATGGCACATAGTTTCCTTTAAACAATTTAAATTGCACCGCTAGAGTGATTTTTAAATTTCGCTTTAAACCCCATTCGTTTTTTCAGGTAAAGCCCTGTCCTAATGGCCCGATTGCCATTATTTTCGTAAACTATTTTCAACAATTTATTTTTTAAAAAAAACAACGAATTTCGTAAAGAAGAAACGAATTGCGGTCGCTAGAGCGAGTTTTCAATGTTTTAAACATTTTTCGTTTTACATTAATCCTCATTCCCAATGGTTCAATTTTGCTGGTTAACGAACTCGACGAATTGTTTGTTGTTGTTGTTTTTGTTGTTGTTGTTGTTGTTTATGTGTGTGTACACACACACATTTTTCATTTTCATTTTCAGGTCTATTAGGTAGGATCGATTGAGAATTGAAGAAAAATTTTTAAGTCGTTTCATGGGTACACCCGCAATAACTTCATTCCTTTGAATTCGCTAAAAGAACAAGACCACTACACTGTAGAGGATGTAATTTAAACGCTGTTTACATACTAGGTATATGATAAGTATATATATTATTTGTTAAAGCATAAATACCGTAATGCCACGTTAGGTAAGGAGTTGATACGAGGCGTGTCGGTAAAGTGAGTACCATTTCGTTCTACCGCCACCGCAACGCTAGTGTCGCAGTTCACGCATGCGCACTTGTCTTTCTGGTTTATTGTCTGTCCACTGACGCCATTACGATCCGATCGTGTTGTGTTTACAGTTGTTTTTGATCGTTCGAAATGTTCATGACAATTTCTGATCCCGCCGACTATGAAGTGCGTTCCGTAATACGGTTTTTGAATGCAAGGATTGTTAAGCCAGCTGAAATTCATCGTCATCTTGTAGAGATTTACGGTGAAAATGTAATGATAGATGGAATGGTGAGAAAGTGGGTTAGGTAATTCAGTGATGGATGATCATGATGAAGCACGGAGAGGGTGACCTTCTGTTGCCACTGATGGTTTGGTTAAAGTGAATGAGGCAATTCGTGAAAACAGAAGGTTCACAATAAGAATGCTTTGGGATGTGTTTCCACAAATTTCAAAAACTGTAGAGCATGAGATTGTCACAAAGCGCTTAAATTATCGCAAACTG
Source organism: Metallyticus violacea (assembly GCA_030762175.1). NCBI lineage: Eukaryota > Metazoa > Arthropoda > Insecta > Mantodea > Metallyticidae > Metallyticus > Metallyticus violacea. The sequence goes on from CM060841.1 coordinate 49,318,083, forward strand.
TGATCCCGTTGGGTTCCGAAGATGCTTACGGATGTTCACAAAACGAAGCGAGTTGACAGTGCTTTGACATTTCTTACCCGATACAGTGATGAGAGAGATGAATTCTTAAGCAGAATAGTGACCGGTGATGAAACCTGGGTTTGTCATATCACTCCAGAATCAAAACAACAGTCGATGGAATGGAGACACACAAGCTTTCCCAAACGACAAAAATCAAAACAACGTTGTTAGCACGAAAGATCATGTGCACTGTGTTCTGGGACAGACGGGGCATTCTGCTTGTTGAGTTCCTTCCCAGAGATGCAACCAATGCGGTACGATACTGTGAAACATTGAGAAACTTTCGGCGTGCAATTCAAAACAAAAGGGTGAATGCTCAGTCAAGGCATTGTGTTGTTTCATGACAACGCACGTCCCCATTCTGCTGGTGTCACACAAAACAATATTCAACAATTCTGTTGGGAGCAGTTCAATCACCCGCCATACAGCCCCGATCTCGCGCCTTCCGACTACCACTTGTTCTTGAATATGAAGCGTGCGCTCGGAGGAAGGTGCTTTGACAGTGATAACGGCGCAAAAAACGGTTTTCAGCAGTGGCTCTCTTTCTTTGAAGAGGACATACAAAAGTTCATTTTCCTCCATGACAAATGCCTGAACAATGGTGGCAACTATGTCGAAAAATAGGTTAAGGAACGCTCTTTCTTGTACAAATAAATGTTGTTGTGAACACAAATATTTAATGCCTTCTTTTACAAACCGGTACTTATTTTCCGGATGTTTGACATACTTTTGGCGAACAATGTTAATCACAATAAAGCAAAGTAAAATACACTTTGTTGGATTGAAGAAATCAGGAATGGAAATAAGACATCGATTACAATGCGTGCAACATTGGAAACACCTATATAATGAAAATGGCGTAGCTGTAGTAACCTAAAAAGTAGTAGAAAATGACCTAAGTGTACTACTCAAATGTAAAACTACAGCTGTCTCTGAGGTTGTTACAGATCCTGGAAGGTGATATGGTTGTTGCAACACTAGATTGACTTCTTTAACCCCTGATCTTCAACTGGAACAAAGATCTGGTGTTGCACGTGCATACATAAAGGGAATAGATGATGACGTATGTACGTAACTTACCTCAGAGCAAATATACTCTGCCTTCCCACTCCATACACCTACGTCGGCGTTGACTAACTCAGAAGCTCTTCTGAAGCAGCGTGTGCACTCAAGAGTAAGCAAAGCTATGCTGACGCGTTGCAGGCAAGCCCTATAAATCCACTCAGGGGCTGCTAGTCGCTGCTGGCCATGCAAATTGCAACACGTTGTGCATGTTTGTGATATTCGCGCGGAAATATCCGTTTTCGCGTTCCGTTGTTTGGTGAGGCTGTTGGGATCCTTCATGTCCATGTGTTCGTCCTACCTCGACCCATTGATCCGAAATTCGTTTCGCTGTGGATGTATTTCGTCATACACGAGCACAGTTTCTCGGAATAACATCTCGCACTCACGGTATGCCACAATTCCCGAGATCAAATTCAGACATCTGCTGGTATCGCTGTTGTATTTTGGAAGAGTTACGCCCGTTCCCTTTAAGAAAATGTGGAGCAGATTTAACGTGCCTCTTATGGGCTTAGCAATTTGAATGGATAACAGTGTAGTTCAGTTTTCGTGGCTTCGTTTTATCAATTTCATTAGTTTATACTAAATTATTATTAAAAGGATGAAATTAACTACTGCCATAAATTGTCATAATACAATATATTAACATGGACATACAGGCCTAACATTTATTACATACTATTTACAATATCGCATCTAAGTTATCCCGTTGGTTCCCGTTTCACAGATTTACGGCACGCAAGAGAACCTCAAGTCTGGAGGCAGAGGCCTATGAGCAAAATTTATCGGTCATTTCATGCCTTGAATTGAATGGGATGTTGATGATCGGTGATTCTGGACTTATGACATCTCTTACTATTTAAAATAAACACAATGACTGCGTGAATTAACGGAACACTTACTTCCAAGGGAAGATTTTAAATTCATGTCAGAACTAGATTTCTTTCTGTTCTCTTGCTTCTGATCATAGCATAAAATAAAAGTTCACAGAAATACGTTAAGACAGACATAGATTGGATTCCAGCAGCATGTCTATGAAAACGAGGAAAAAATGGCTGAGAAAATGTCCAATGAAATTCATGAAGGTTATTCCTGTTACAATATTTCGTATTTGACATGAGACTGAAATGCAGACGATTGTCTCTGAAAAAGAAAATCATGATGATAATAGGCCGAATAACAACATAATATAACTATATAGTTAAAGGTGATGATGATGATGATGATGATGATGATGATAATAATAATAATAATAATAATAACAATAATTTTCAGCTAATGAAAACAAACGCACATAATCTATACGTAAACAAACACATTAACTCCGCAATCATTGAAGTAGATTCATTAATTTAATTTTTTTATTAAAATTTTGAATTAAATCTTTGAATATTGAACTTTCTCGCAACTTAGTGTCACATTAAACATGTTGCCTTTCCTTTATATTCAACAAATAAACATGCGGACTAAAGTAAACAATTGGAGATGATGGCCGCCACTTTAAAGGAACAGCATTCCTTCAAGAACCAGGATCAGTACGAACTGACACGCCAGCACTGTCTAAGAGACGCAGTTTGACCTCTCTGCTACTATAGATCTACTTTCTTTTCTCATTCTGCAAGCGAGTAACGAAGAGCACAAAGAGCATGAGTTGATCACCGCTGACCTATATAGTAACGAGACGAAGTTGCTAGCTAGCGGTCTAATGAATTATCAGCCACTAGGGCTCAGATGGTTAGGTAATAGTGTTTAAAACTTTGAACTAAGCAAACTCAAATTACATTTCAAATTTTGTATCATATAAAAACAGACATTTCTTTTAAAATATTGCCTAACACAGAGCAGTAATATTTATATAAATATCCTAGTATGTGCTAATTTGATGAGAATTGTGCTATATCTACAATGGACATTCAAGACAACATCACTGCTTTTCCTGGAAGGGTGTATTATCTCTTCCCCCTAATTCTTTTTCTCCAAAGTGCAGGTAGTGCAGGGTGTGAATTGATGTTGGGAAAGTGTGAGCGTGCGGTCTGATATTTCTGGTTTTTAAGACCTTGGCTAACAGATGCTCTAATTCCCCCTTGTCCTAGAAAATATCTGTGAACCTGGAGCTAGACCTATGTTAAAGACAAATAGTTTTTATTTAGGTGTATTTTATAGTATCTTCAGTTTGATACTGTCGAGGCATATCAAGGATGTGATACAATAGAGCGATGCTAAGCGAGAGTCGATGTGTTCTTCCAACATGTTTGAGCTCTGAGCTGGGAAAACTCAGTTGCAGTTACTTTTGTGTTGTGAGGTGATATTTTCACAGTTATCTTTCTTTAGTGTTTTAACGGTGCCCAAAGCAAATGGCAGATGGATAACTTTAGAACGAATCTCATTGTGTACTGTAATTCTTTAGTACTTGGGGAGGTATATCATAAATTATGTTATATTTAGAACCTAAAAATCCCAGCCTTAGTTATCAGTGTTTTTTTTACACAGAGGCAGCGAGTTGAATAAATATTGAATGTGCTACAACACGTCATTGTCAATAAAAATTCCGAGAGGATTATGAATTACCTTTGAGAACAGTAGCAAGAGGCGTTAAAATACTTCAACGAGATCAAAAATGTGACAGGTTGTCCAAGTACAACTAGTGAAGAGAGCCGGCTCCATATGTTCCACATGCTTTGACGAAAGCGAACAAATGGCTAGATACGACACTTTGTACATACCCTCTTGGAGCGCTAAGATGCCGTGGCGTATCATTACATGGATTAAATCGTACGAGTCAAAAATGAAAAGCCATTCAGACGAGTGGTATCATTGTAAAAGAAATTTTCTGCTTAGAGCTGGATTTTGAATTCTATAAGGTCTGTCAGATAAAAGGAAATCTTGAATTTCATCTAAGATTAGCATTTATTCGACAAATTGATGAAATGGTAAAAGTGATACAAAGAGTAATAAATATATCAAGATATTAAAGAGTCAATGCTTAAAACGGTTTATTTAAAGCAATGTTTAGAAATTTTATCGAAGTATATTAGTTTCTCAATACTGAAAGGTAATTTCATTTCGTAAATTTTCAAAATGATGGGTTTATTGTAACTTTATAGGGTAGACTATCAGTATATTCGCATGACATTATTAAGTCAGAAATATGCGGCATATTTAAATAAAAGCATTGCTGTTTTCACAGCAGGTAGAGGGGTTCAAAATTAACAAAAAGTACTATAAGCATATCTCTGACATTTTGAAATATGCTCATGTTGTATTAGAACCTATTATGATGCTTCAACCCTTTGTTTCAGAGAATGTACTCCTGCGAACATACCTGGATTTCATGACATGCAGTGCATACATGCTCCTGCAATGTTTGAACGTGGTATGCAGTATACACTAAGGTCTTTAAGTGCTCCCACAGTTGAAATCCCGTTGCATTATGACTAGATGGTTGAAAAGGCTGATACTAGACCAACGCATAGCTCATTAAATGCCTGGGTTAGATGTTATTGCATTAAGTATAGAAAATGGAGTGGTACTCTATCTTGCATTAATCACAATATAAGATAGCAACCTTTACTGACTTGTATGTGAATGACATACCGTTAGTGCATGCTGAGGTAAACACTAATATTAAAGCGAAATGAACGAAACGGAAAGAAGCCTACACCACGCAAGTAAGAAAACAGTTTGTTATCTTGGAACCCTGTTTACTAGGCTGTTTGGTCTCAATAAATAATAGTTCATGTTTGAACAGATATTTATTTATGTCTATATATTCATGGAAATGCATTTTGTTGGTTTTGATCGATGGAATTAAGCAATGTTTTTATTTAAACATCCTGTATAGCATGAGGTAATTTGCAAAGATATTTAGCATACTCACATGCAAAGGACATACTCTGGTTGCTTTGTTAATTACAAATTAATTTTTTCGTGCCTCAGCATTAGTACGTGTTACGCGTAAAATAAATTTCATAACATGGAGCTCTATGGCAAAGTCTTAATTTTCCTAACTTGTTCAATTAACGGGCTTAGTGGCAGAGTCCTTTGTTATGAAACCCAGTCGCCACCGTGCCTTTCAGCAGTGCGGAAATTGTATTCAGAACTGTCTTCGTTTGCATTTCAACAGGTGTGCCCTTTGCACCAGAGCTCTATTGCAAAGCGTATCCTGCGAGTTTCCAGCGTAGTTACAAAGGGAGTATTTCCTTCTCACACTCAAAAGAATATTTACAGAACTAGTCTTGAATACCTGGGACATTTGCTAACAGCTAACTGGAAATAAGATAGAAATTAAAACCCCTGTTTAAATCATGCTTAAAAAAAATAATATTCTCTATTCTGAAAAGCCGTCACAGAATTCTTTACCAATTTAATACTTTTTTTTCTGGAAACTAGTGCACTAAAGAATGTTCTTACACATGTAAGAATTTATTATATTTATTGAAATTTCATAACTTATTAGACACATTAGCAATATTTCATACTTTGATAATTATTAGAAAAAAAACAGCGCATATCATTAATTCCTTTTAAAGCTAATAGTTACTTTTTAAATGCACCATCATTCATTAAAATTAGAGGTTTTTCTTAAGAAAAATGCCAAGATAATCTCCTTATTTACGTGTTAACGACACTTATTTTGTAGTCATAAGATTCAGAATCTTCTGATTATAAATCTCGCTAGGCCTGTTATATTTTTAATCAATTTCAGCGTTACCCAATGACAACTCTGCAGAACTGTTTTAACTCTTCTATAACTGTTGTGTATGTTTTAATAGCTAATTTTCACTGTTTAACTTTCAATATGAAACAAACTGCGTCAGCGTGCAAGATGGCACATCATCTTGAATTACTCCTGATGGTATGCATCTATGGGAAAGATTTCCACGTATAATAGAGTCATTCAGTTAGCATTTTATGTCTGTTAATATTTATGTCTACGTAAGCAATAGTGAATCATTTAAACAATTTAATCTTAAGCTCTTATGTTTACAGTATGTTGTGTCTGGTTTTCGTTGTGAATAAACCATTTAATGATTAGTTAAGACAGCTACAGAGGCTAAAGAATAAAAAAAGTCATTGAATTCCTGCGTTGTTTATTTAAGGTAGATGGTACATCTTGGAGTTTTTTTTTTTTTTTTTTTTTTTTACGTATTTTATAACATACAGATTGATAATTCCGTTAAATTGCACCTAAAGGTTGGTAATATTGTTTAAAAGTCATGGTAACTTATTCCCCTGTGTTGTATAACTTTAGAATTTGTATTACAATGGAAAATGTAAATAAATTATGCGCCGAGACTAACCTGTCAGAGAATTACATATACTTTGCCATATTTAATGTTTGCGGCTAGATCTACTTCAGTTTGAAGAAAGTGCACGTGATCTGTTTGAGTGAAAACAAGTTTTATTGAGAATGAATACATCACAAAGAGTATTTAAAATTGTTAATATTGGGCTGGATAAAAAGAGTGGCAACACTGGCAGTGCGCGGGGGCAGTGTCCTTGTTAGTAATACGATTCTGTGGATCCGATACTGGAATGTTCGATCAACTTCAGCAGAGAGCGGTGACAGTTGTTCAGGTATTCAGTGATGTATTGCAATGCCTTGAAGTAAAGGGGGATAGTGCAAGCGTTCTAGCATTGTTTTCGAAACTGGAACAACGTTCGTGGACCAACATTGAAGTTGCACAAGGTCGTAGTGCTCAAGATTGTTATCAGGGACTACGTGAAGCATGCGGTGATGCAGAGTTGCCATAAAGCACAGTGGCAAGATGGGTGAAAGTGTTCGTGCAGGAGGTATGCTGTTCAGGACGACCCCAAACTGATAACCACATAATTTATCTCCTTGCTTCCCTGTTGGATGTTGATACTGCTCGTGAATAAGCAGCAGAGATAGGCGTATGCCACAAAACTATACTCCATTTCTAGAACCACTTCAATGCTGCAGAGCGGTCACTTCAGAACATTAACAGTGATGGACGCGCAGACGGAGTACGACGCCTTCCACATGTGTGGCAGAAGGTGATAGTCATGGCAGGAGATTATATTTAAAGATTATTCGTAGCTTTCCTCTAGATAATAAAGTCCTCTAGACATTACAGCACTGTTGCCATTACTTTTTATCCAACCTACGTAATAAGCACTAACCTATGTTATAAGAGGTGCTGAACATGATGCCCCCTCAGTGGCAACACATTGTCGACATCTGTATAAGAAAAATGTGTATTTCACCAACTTTTCTCGAGTAAAGAGTGTTCGGAACACGCTTCTTGCCATCAAAAAAGAATGTCTCTCGTGACTTTTTAACGCGCTTGCGAAAAGTTTCTCTAACTGAAACATGATTGCCAGGATATTTTCTTGTGACTCGCATTACCACTTCTCTACAAAAATCAGTTTTCACATATTTATCGTAAATAGAAACTATTCTTCACGACTGTGTTTATTAAGTTATATAACTAACCAAAAAAACATTACACAGAAAGAAAGCCTCTAGTAGCACACAAACGCTCGTTGACAAAGTCTACCTCAAACTAACTACAAGCTACTATCTTCACATGCATGATATGGCATTGCCGACCTTCTTCTTCCATTACCGCCTCTCTCAAATAACTTCACTGTGGTTCCTTAAGAAGGAAATTCTTCTCAATAATAGATCTGTTGTAAATACTAAAAGTGTTAAAGAACAAATATGATATGGTAAGCATGTAATTAGGTCTGAATTACCATCCAACGATCAGAATAATTATATAAAGGGAAAAAATACCTTGAATATGTGTGAAAATTATATGCACATGAAAGAATTTAGCTGCTAAAATAATACCGAACTGTATAAACTGAGACAATGAGTTCAACGCTTCTGCTCAAACACCAAATTGTTGTGAATGTAATGTGATGAAGGTTCCCGAATTAATCCTGGCTAAAACTTGTGGAAAGTTTGCAATGAAAATGACGAAATTCCAATTCTTTCTATTAACTGTGACAAGAAGAACTTCTATAATGAGATTAAGGCTTTTTAGTAACACTGAAAAAAGTATGTGGATATCAGAGAAATAAATAAAAGTAATGGATATAAAGCCGAATCCGACGTATATGCTTGGTACAAAATTTGTGGAAAATGACCCAATTCTGAAAAAGATAGAGGATATTTGTTAAAGTGGAATTAAAGAAACGTTTCGTGCTCCGCGGTCATTTGTTTCATAAGAGCCCCTGTACCTTTCATGCGAAATTGAACAGGACTGCTTCCTGGTGCAGAGGTAGCGTTTCTGGGTTTCTAATCCCGGTCAGGTCAAGCTGTCTGATTTTTCGGGTTTTTTCCTTACCCTGAGAAGCCAGTCAAATGTAAATTAATATCAAGCAATAAACTGATTGCACTTAATCTAACCGTAAGGAAGGCACTGTCACTCAGAACGCAGTGATAAGGCGCTTAGAGAACTACAGTATGCTTTAAGAATTATTTCTGTACTATCTTCAGTTGATTAATATCACGGAATGCATTTGTTTAAGGTACACTATTGTGTTTTCAGTTCTCTCCACAGTCCATTAACACATTAGTAGCCTGCAGCATCACAACGAAGAGTCTGAAACCATTTGTGCATATTCTTGAGGTGTCTTCTTTTTCATTCCTTTTCTTAATAGTAAAATATTTTTGCCCTTGTATAAATTATTGCATTATTTACAACACTTTGCTTCTGGCATTTCTACTGATAAGTTAACTCTTATAAATTAGTTTAGGGAAGTATTACAGGGAAGAGGGGTCAAAATGATTTTCATAATGTTCCTTGGTTATAACACTTTTAATAACACTTAATTATTTCACTGTAATAGCCTTTTTATGATTATTATGTTATTTTATTTTGCAAGCACTTGTTCAATTAAATTCTATAACTCAGGAACTATTTGCTCTAAGAAGACTGTGATTTGTCTTGAATGAAGAAAAAGCTATAATTCATAAATTGGCAATGTTTGTTTCCATATCATCATTTGTTGTTTCATAATATTGGAGGGTTTAAACTGGTGTTTCCATCCAAAAATTAACTTTTCTGTGAAAATATTTTTGCTGCAATTATTGAAAAACTACATTTTTTGGCATAAGTTTCCCTTATTTTAGGATTTGTATAAGCTATTACTTTGAAACTTTCAACACTTATTCCTAATACTATTGCAATGACGTGGATCTATTATGGTAGAGCTAGGACAAAATGTGACAACGTAAAAACATAAAATGTTGGGGAAAAATAGAAAAAAGCATACAAATGAAAATAATTTACAATTTATCTCCTAGTCATGGTATAATAGTGAAAATAAACCAGCGAGTTTCAATTATGTACATCTGTGTGTTCTAAAAGTGTCATTTCATTAGCTTTAACAGTTCTTGAGAAAGTAGGAACTGATGTTGACAAATTTAGCATCACAAGGATAGGCCTTTAATACTATCTTAAGGTATGATTGCTCTGTTTAAAGCTACATTATTTTGATTACTCGCTATTTCGAGATTGGATTGATCGCAGCTCTTCGAACACCAATCACGCAAGTAGTTTTGTTTTTCCCCACCTACGTTCAAAATATTATGAAGTTAAAGAGTGTTAGAGAAAAGCATTCCTAGTTTCTATCATTCCCTTTCTCTTCTGAACGCAGCGGTATTTCGTAGTGTACTGTAAGTTATGACGTCACATTGCCATCTCAAGACGCATAGGAATCTCTGACGTCAAGAGCAAAAATGTCTTGATATTAATCTCTCTTCAAATAAGACTGGCTCTCTCACCAAATGCATTCACAGCACGTAGAACTGGTTTTCTACCTTCTGCAATATGATCAGATTAAATGCAGCTCTCTGTATTCATGAATTGAGAATTGAAAGATCTACAAATCGAGAATTTAGTATTTCTTCATTTCTTTACAAATTAGTTTTTATTTTATTTTTCAGTAGTGGTTTTGCAAAAGCTTGTCTCTAAATAAGTATGCTATTCTAATGGGCGAATATTGAGAAATATCCCAATACCGAACATATACGCCAATCATATATTTATTTCCTTTTATAAATCTATAGTCAATAGATATAGAAGAAAGCTGTAAAAAAGACATTTTTGGAGATGCTTAGCGTATTATTATTTTTTTAAATGGTACTGATGTTTTCTTCTAAATGGTCTACATTAAGGCATTCATGTTTTCGATGATTTCATCCTTGTGCTGGTTAAAATTTTAGAGCTGGCATAGCAGGCTTCTTGTTTTTTCCAGGATTCGAGGGTCATCGTAACTGAGTACAGTTTATACAAATACCATGAAAAATACTTTAAAACAGATGACTCAGAATATTTAATCTGATTACGGATACATGCTTTGATTGATTGATTGATTGATTGATTTATGGACGCTCTTTAACATCTCAGGTCATCAGCGTCCCATTCAACTCAGGGCGTGAAACGGCCGGCAAATTTCGCTCAGAGGCCTCTGTTTCAGGCTTGAGGTTCTTTTTCGTGCCGTAAATGGGACCCACGGCTTTACTTCCCTTCCGAAGGAAGCCATACTTACGATTTTTACGCCCGAAAAAATCCATCGGTCCTGGTCGGGTTCGAACCCGCGATCTTGGGTTTAGGAGGCAAGTATGGTAACCACTACACCACCAGGACCGACACATGCTTTGAGTAAATTAAGTTATTTGTGATATTAATGTTTTAAATTTTATTTATTGTTTATATTATTTCAACTAAGTATTTTAACGATGAAACTCGAAATATTAGAAAAGTTCTTTTATTTAAACTGACAGAGAAGTCAAGGTGCATTATCATTTTTAAAACAGAAATTTATTTACTCCTATACAGTTTATCGTGTTGAGCTGGTAACACAAAGAAAATATAAAAAATTAAATTACATTTATATAACAAACCTAATTGGTGGATGTACATCATTTTTGAAAACAAAAATTTAAGCACAGCTCTATAATACACGCATAGAAAATCACATATTCAAGTTGTAACACAAACAGTTGAAATTTATATTTTAAATTACAGTTTTACAAATACATTGCACTATATCATGCCTTGAATGAACAATTTCAAAAATGAACAATGAGGCATGCATTTTCATGATCTGAAGTTTCTCCAAAACCTCTCTCTTTCAAAAAGCCCTACAGCATAACCCGGGCATAACGCTAGCCAAAGGCAATCACCATTACAGTGCTTGCAATGAACAAAGGTAAAAAATAAACGTGTCACTTGAATAACCTATAAGAAGTTCCCTCTTACGATGTATCAATTATTAGTGAGGCCACTTTGTACAAGGGCTGTGACATATACACGGACTTCACGTCTCAGCTATTCGGTCGCGCATCGACCGGCAAAATGACGTTGCTAAATTAGCAATACTCATCTTACCTTCGAATTGTTATCCTTAAAGTTGTAGCCAGGTGGTCATGATATATGAATTGGGATACTTTCTTGACAAAGGAATAGTTTTATGCCTAAGTTTAGGGTACCTTGGCATTTGTCACTGGAACCGACACGGTTGGCCGAAGTCACTAAGGCAAAGACTGCAGTTTAAATCCCACCAGGACCGTTCTCTCAAAGATTCTTTCCAGGTTTTCTTCGTGCCCCATCAATGGCAAAATTTGGAAATGTATCCTAAACCCTACCCTCAAAAAAAAATCTTCAAGTTCCATTTAATCTCATGTACCTTTGATGCCAAATTAGTAAAAAGTTGTGTTCGAATTCACATTTTTTTTTTTTTTTTGCAATTATGAGGATTGGAGAAAAAATGCAAAACACCTCATTTAGGGAGAGTGGTCCTGGAGGGATTCGAACCGCAGACTCTATAAGAAATGCCAACATCTCACTCATTTAAGTTAAAAATATGATTTTCCTCTTATCTTGTATGGGAGCTCTTAAATTTTAATTGCAATGAAAATTATGACACCAGTGCTCCTGTTCGTGTATGACAACACATGAGTTTTGTGAAATGGTTTAATCAGCTGTTAGAAACAGGTTCTGTGTTCAGAAAGAAGGGAAGCGGCATGAAAATATCTCCTTACACTAATAGTGAAAGAATAACCGGACTTAGATTTTGTGTTAGAAAAACTTACCAAGTTTTAATAGATCTCCAAATGTGCCCATCACAGAATCACAAGTCAAAGCTTTACGGCTATTCCATTACGACGTGCGGTTTCCTTCTTCCATATTCCACAGCTGTGCCGGTACGATTTACCAGACATGTGAAAGGTTGCTTCATCTGAGAATGCGACATGATTGAGGATTCCGTTGTTAGCAAATCATCAATGTGAGATAATATTGAATAGGCAACTTGGCCAGCCTGGGTTTATCAATTGGCTGCAGCTACTGCCCAATTTGGATTTTGTATGTTCTAAGTCGCAATCTTTAAGGACAATATCGTGAACAGTGGACTTTGGAATACCAAGAACTGAACTGGACCGTAGAATTGATTTCTGCGGGCTGCGCTGAAATGCTTGCCTAACATTTTCAACTTTAGTTACAGACACTGGTTTTTTGCCATTTCATTTAATTTCACAATGGCATGACCCTCTGGAGCATTTGCACCATATTCCTGTCTGAATTTTCTTTGCACTGCAATTGGGGACTTTAATTTCGCTTACTAATAACACTTTACTTTCTGTTCTACTGGAATCCCGCCATTTTAACCCACGATACCACGCACAGGCGCATTAGCGTCGTAATTTTAATTGTTACAAAACTTGGAGAGTTTCTACACAAGATAAGATAAAAATCATGTTTCTCTCTTTACTGAGTGAGAAAATATTCACATTTCTTATTGGTAATGATTCTACCGGACACACTGTATGTGTATGGGAGATGGAGGTTTGCTGCATTGGCTTTGTATTTCGAACTACTGTACAGGAAAATTCAGATGGCCTTGGATGGAAGGATCGAGTAATAAATTATTAAACACTATTCTTATAAAAATATAAAATACGCACTAATTATTCTTCTTGCAATAAATTCACATCAAATACCAACATTCGGATTGAAGCGACGCTTCATGTTACAAAATAATCATAAGAAGTATTGCAAGCTTCATGATTAGACAGTGTGCATTCTGTAAATCGGTAGGGTCAGTTTTTACCATAGCGGTGCTCTGCCTAAGAATACTCGCAGTTTGTGCTAATTTGGGAAGTAATTTAATCGAAGATCGCTTTACAGGTTCATCAATTTTGTTTATTCACGTTTCTTTTGTCATTACTGTCTGCCTGTATTTGCAATCTGAAATGTATTAACTAAAGATTTAGTACCACATTTTGAGAGAGAATTAATAGCACGACCCCTTAATATAAATCCATGGAATTGTACATAAAATAACTCTTTAAACAAACAGGTTGTTAAGCCTGTTATACCTTATTCAGCTGGAACGCATCAGAACTGATAATGATGCTATCAGGACATTGCTTGAAGGTTGTGATAAGTTCAGTTGCGTCATTGTACGTACCCTGCCTTCAAAGTCCTTGGCTGGTTGATCACGGACGCGAAAGGCAGTTGGTGTGCGCTGCAAAAATTTACATCCTAAGTTGAATTTGCAGCTTAGTGTTAAATATCAATAGGAGACAATTCCTTTGAATTTTAATAGCCATTTACAGGGCTATTAAAAAAGAAGTATAACGTTTCAAAACGTTATAAGGGATAAAACACTTATTTCTGTGGCACGCGAACTTTTAGAAACAAAACAGAGTAAAAAGTAAACCTTGGATACACTAATACTATACCCCCTAATTCCACTACTAAATCGGCGTTTGTACACATTAGTCCAGACCGGTTGACCGTCCGTGGGAGCGGGAGTTTTGGCAAGACAGGAGACAGCTTACGCAGGCAATTGATCTTGCCCAGTCATATTTAATTATTGCATTACTGTACCAAGTGCAGGTTAGATGTTCTACTGTGTATTTGTGTATTGTGGAGTATGCCCCAGAACAAGATATTCTCTAAAACAAAGAATATATAAGTATGACTGTTATGTGCAAAAGAAATCGTACAAGTACTGTAGAAGAGAATTTCGTGCTAAATTTCCAGATGTAACATCTCTATTGGGAAGTATAATTTTCAGATTGGTGAAAAAAGTTCGAACCTAAGATGTTTTAATTGACAAGAAGCCGATAAGAAAAACCCGAATATTAATTGAGGAGATGCTTGATGAATAGTATATTAATTAGAAAATTCCCCTCGATAGTCTTCCACAAATTAGCGCAGCAAGTTGGTGCATCTATTGCTGTGCGTATAAAGCCAATCAGCTGTAGCATCTTCACCCATAAAATTTTTCTGCTGTATCTGAAGGCGCTGGTACACAATATCCGGGAAGCAGTTTAAAATATTTGGAAAAATGAATTGCGATCTCCCTAAATGTTTTCAAAAGGGTCCAGAAATTTCTCGCAGAAGAGAGCAGGCACATTGAACATCTACTATGAAGTACACTATTAATCACTGCTAATAAATAACGAACGAGAAAAAGAAGTGCTCCGAGTTTCGACTGTACGACATGATTTTTCTCAATAGAGAGCGTAGTAGTAGTAGTAGTAGTAGTAGTAGTAGTAGTAGTAGTAGTAGTAGTAGTAGTAGCAGTAGTAATAGCAGTAGTAGTAGTAGTAGTAGTAGTAAGAGTAGCAGCAGCAGCAGCAGCAGCAGTAGTAGTAGTAGTAGTAGTAGCACCAGCAGTAGTAGTAGTAGCAGCAGTAGTAGTAGCAGTAGTAGTAGTAGTGGTAGTAGTAGTAGTGGTAGTAGTAGTAGTAGTAAAAGTAGTAGTAGTAGTAGTAGTAGTAGTAGTAGTAGCAGTAGTAGTAATAGTAATAGTAGTAGTAGTAGTAATAGTAATAGTAGTAGTAGTAGCAGTAGTAGTAATAGTAATAGTAGTAGTAGTAGTAGTAGTAGCAGTAGTAGTAATAGTAATAGTAGTAGTAGTAGTAGTAGTAAAAGTAGTAGTAGTAGTAGTAGTAGTAGTAGTAGTAGTAGTAGTAGTAGCAGTAGTAGTAATAGTAATAGTAATAGTAGTAGTAGTAGTAGTAGTAGTAATAGTAATAGTAGTAGTAGTAGTAATAGTAATAGTAATAGTAGTAGTAGTAGCAGTAGTAGTAGTAGTAGTAGTAGTAGTAGTAGTAGTAGTAGTAAGAGTAGCAGCAGTAGTAGTAGTAGTAGTAGTAGTAGTAGTAGTAGTAGTAGTAGTAAGAGTAGCAGCAGTAGTAGTAGTAGTAGTAGTAGTAGCACCAGCAGTAGTAGTAGTAGTAATAGTAGCAGCAGTAGTAGTAGCAGTAGTAGTGGTAGTAGTAGTAGTAGTAGTAGTAGTGGTAGTAGTAGTAGTAGTAATAGTAATAGTAGTAATAGTAATAGTAATAGTAGTAGTAGTAGCAGCAGCAGTAGTAGTAGTAATAGTAGCAGTATTAACAGTAGTAGTACTAGTAGTAGTAATAGTAGTGGTGTATTTATTTACAAAATACATTTGTTTAAATCTAACTCATCCATGTAGCTCGGTCCTGAGACCACACGTGCTTTCCCATTACACTAGGAAATACATAAAATTACACAAATCAACATTTAACTCTTACATGACCTACAATATATATAATGAAATATATAAATTAATTAAAATATATAATAATAGAAATTTTCAAATACATAAATAAATGAAAAGAAAACAGTACAAAAATAAATAACTTTCTCCCTCACACACACACGCGCGCGCGCAATTAAAATATTGTCGGTTGTCTGTCTCTTCCGATCTGAGCTATCTCATTATTTAAAATTTTACCTACTCCTCTCTCTTTCCTTCCTATCTTCCCATATGTCCCCTCCATTTCCGGTTAACAAAAGGGGCCGGTTTCTCCATTCTTTCGTCCCCTTTCATGACGTCAGAATATGCTCCCAAGATTATTTCTTAGCACATATAGGGCAGATCCTCGTACCGTCTCTGTCTGTTACTTTAGTCATCGGCCATACGCCTAACCTAAACCAAGCGAGCCCCTTATCGCAGAGTATGGCCCCTGTTTGGATGTAACGCTCTATCCCCATCCAATTTTCAGTTCCGATTGTATCTGTAGCGAAATTTTTTCTGCACACTCCGAAAGACTAATGTCCCTCAAGCGTTTCTTAATTTTCCCCCAAACCACCCTTCCTGTTTCGCCACTCTATGCTCCAAATGTTACCCATTGCTATATTGTCCAGACCCCTTTTCTCATAGTTGGTCCTGGTGGTATAGCGGTAACCATACTTGCCTTCTAAACCCAAGATCGCGGGTTCAAACCCGGCCAGGGTCCATGATTTTTTTCGAGCGTAAAAATCCTAAGTATGGCTTCCTTGGGAAGGGAAATAAAGCTGTGGGTCCCGTGTCGTACATTTACGGCATGAAAAGGAATCTCAAGACTGAAAGAGAGGCCTCTGAGCAAAATTTATCGGCCGTTTCACGCTCTGAATTGAATGGGATGCTGATGAACCTGAGATGTTACAGAGCGTCTGTAAATAAACCAAATCAACGACAGACCCCTTCTTAATTTTGCAATCCAGGTCTTATTTCCCTCATTCTCAGCTGCTCCTGGTAGCAGATCGCCCTAATTAGTGTATAATCTCCGTCAACAATTCGTAGCCAGTAATTCACTGCTCGGATCCTGCATTCTATAATCTCGCTATAGACACCAAATTCCCTATGGATTCTGCAATTTGCTGTACCCCTCCCCACTCTTAAAATACCTTTCATAAAACCCATATCACCCGATCCAATTTTTCTGTTCGTTCCCAACCCAAATGTCGGCCATTGTAGATCGTACTGCCGCATATACTGTCTCACAGTTCTACCGGCACGTGTGGAATTTTGCTTCATCCATGAACAGTTTCTGTGGCTTTCATATTCGCTTTAAGTTTCGCCCATTTCCATTCATCGAAAAAATTAGCCCAAAGTACGCGAAATTCGTTACCTTATCGAATATCTGTCCTGCATATGTCCGTATCTCTGCTTTGCTATATGTAAATGGTTCCGTTCTTAAAGGCCATAATATTCGTTTTACTTGCATTCACTGTAACTATCACAGTAGGTCTGTAGTGTATAGTCCACGCTGTAGGGCGGCTATCGTAGAAGAAACAATTGTCATGTCGTGCGAGTATAACAGTGCTGAAACGCAGTAACTTCCCGTCGACAAAACCAATTTCCCAGTGCGTACCGGAATGAGGACCCTGCCTGTATTATCTTATGGAAGAACTGTGGAGTTTAAAAGCTTGGAATCAAAATGCAAGTATCCGAAATGAGATTTTAAGAGAAGTTAAAAGATGTATAAAGCAAGACCATTAAAGAAACAAAGACATAAAAGGAACTACAAATATTCAACATGAATGACAGATTGAATGGTTATAAAAAAACCAACTGTATCGAATACCAAACCAACGGCTAAAAGCCTGTACGAACCAGATCTGTAGGCAGGCGAAGGAGGAGATACTCTTGAAAGTGGAACTGACAACTTATTGCCTAAACCCCGAAGAACAGGAAGATTATAACACGTAAATAAATATTTACAATGTGTCTGCGAGTCGAAAAAACAACTTCTCGATTAAAGTAACGCATTCGAGTATTCTCAGCAACGAGAATATAGCTTTTTAAAATTACAATTCTGATTTAATAATTCTTCATTTTATGCAATTACTTTTTCTGTCTTTTTTTTATAGTCTTTATCGCTTCTTACCGACTTACCAAAGTTTTTATACCACAAATGAATCAAAATTCGCTGAAGCCTTAAATAATCTCCCATTTCCCTTCTGCAGCTAAGAATACTCCGGAGAAAAAGTCAACATCGAACCAAAATGAGATAGAACAAACATTCTGCCGTCAAAGATATGGGTATACATATAACGAGAGTTTGCTGTTGAATTTACGCTTTACTCAGTCCCCTTCGTTAGTGTTCCGTATATTTTCTGCATTACAAACTTCGATCTAAAAATGGTACATTTCTTTGAATCCATACTCAGTTTTAAAGAGCTACCCTAATTATTTGATTTAATTGCTAGCGATTAGCCTGTTTTATTGGAAGTGTTCTCAATTAACCCTCTTTCCTTTGGTTACGTAAGAGGTTAGTATTCTAGGTCAATGGTTTTCAACCTCCGTGACCTACTCAGCAAGCCCGTGTTACAAGTTCCGGATGTAACTCTACACCTAACCTAATAGTATTTTCTATTACTATGCTCTTACATTATTATTATTATTATTATTATTATTCTCTATTTATACCATTATAACTAAAGAAAAATAGCTATACATTGGATTGAACTAAAACGTTTCGTAACTAGTTTTAGCTGCAAGAATGTTACTAAAATATTTTAGCATAAAGGTAAAGTTTTTGCGCCCCATATTGAAAATCTCTTTAGTTGGCGTTTCAAACAATTTTTTCTGGAACAGAAATTTCTGCATATATTTTTTATATTGTGTATCAGTACTACATTTTTGAGTTACTATTGCCAGCAGCACGATCGTTATTCTCTTCATATTTTGCAAAGTTAAACGAGAATATTTATTCCACGTGAAAGATAATAGCCAGCTAAAATTTGGTGTATCGGTTACGTAAATAATGAGATTGCGTTTTCCAGTGATTTTTTTTTTTCTTGAAATAACATGCTTCACGGTCAATAAAATCTTTCAAAGGTTGAGACAACGCTTCAACCTGACACTTGTATATTTTAATGCTTATATAGGCTTGTTCAGGAAAAGTAGAAACCAAGATGTTAAAATAGTAATAGAAATAAAATAAATTTACGTTTAATTTAACATTTGTGTGGATAAAGTAATTTTCGAAGATTTCTTTTATCATTTAGTCAAAAGATTAAAATACATACATTATAAATCGTGGCCTTTACATTATAATTGCATGAGCACTTAGCATTTTGATGTTAACTATAATACAAAATAAAATCGATATAAAAACGAAAACCAATTTAGTGAAAAATCTAAGATAAATTTAAAAAATACTGAAATTATACGAAAGAGGAGATAAAAAGAATTTATCGGAGAACTCAGTTTGATGGGATAAACATAATTCAAATCCAGTGAATTTAGCTGAACCTTTTTTGAGCCGTGGATAATGGATTAACATTAGATCAAATGAATACTGACTGTGAAAATACATTGGGAAAAAATGGCAAGACTTTCCAAGCTGGAGCACGTAAGGAATCGAGAAAACAGAGATAAAGTATAGAAGAGATGTGTTAGAAAGAAAGAAAAAAAAAAATAGGAAGTAGAAGGAATGATCCGATCAACTGACGAGAGCGGAAGAAGTGAGACGATCTAAACCTGGACTGTCCAAATGGCGGCCCGTCAATCCTTATGATATTGTTTGTTTGTTTTTTTGTTTTGTTTATTTGGTTTATTTACGGACGATCTTTAACATCTCAGATCATAAGCGTCCCATTTAATTCAGGGCGTGAAACAGCCGACAAATTTTGCTCAGAGGCCTCTTCTTTCAGGCTTGAGGTTCTTTTTCGTGCCGTAAATGAACGACACGGAACCCACGGCTTTACTTCCCTTCCGAAGGAATCCATACTTAGGATCCAAAAACCAATCGATCCTGGCCGGGTTTGAACCCGCGATCTTGGGTTTAGAAGGCAAGTATGGTTACCAATACACCTTCAGGACCGATTCTTATGATACGGCGCCCACCCTATAAGCAACTGTCCGATCCAAAGAACAGTAGACTAATAAAAATTCTGTGCCTTACTATAAAAGTACGCTTAACTTATTAATTACTTAATAATCGTTTTTACAATATATCTCTACGATAGCGATACTGCAGCATAACTATTTCACAGTTCTGCGTTTCTGCAGTATAAGTAATTCTGCATATAGCGATACTGCAGTATAACAGTTTCGCTCAACGAACACCTGCAACAAAGATTATTCTATTACTAAGGCATTCATTAGAATTAACCATAAAAGACATGGAGATTCTTTCCTTCAAAATAGGAAGTAAAAGTGATTACAATTCTTCAGACTTCTTTCCAAGGAACGTTTTCCCAATCTGTGCGACTTGGAAAGGAAAAATGCGTCAATGTTTGGAAGCACCTACTTCAGAACTGAAATGATCACTCCCACTATGGATATAAAAAAATCACCACTAAATACGAATTATCTTATCGTCATCCGTGCCTACCTTAAAACTATCATGGAAACAACTTGCCATTTTCAACCCTCAGAACACCACTATGAGACACGAATTGACAAGAGCTACTTTCAAACATGTAAAACTACAATCTTCATCATAAAGTTCGTTAAGACTCGCTATAGAAGCAGCCTCACAAAATGTTCTCTTCTGAATAGTTTCCGTCTTGCAACAACAAGAATCTATGTAGACATTCCTATCGCATTAAATATCTACTCCTTCAGGTACGTTACTAATATTTCAAGTATGGATATGCCATGAACGACAGGTGGGCAAAAACACAAAGCGCATGTGCATAATTAAAAATATAGAGGCAATAAAGAGTTTCGCAATACCGCAAACTCCACTGAGAACAATGGAGTTGGTGTACAGAGTGGTCATGAGGTCGACAATGGAGTACGGGGCCGAAACTTGGGGGGGGGGGGGGTGGACACCGAGGAACTTAATCAGGTACAAACACCGTTCCTATAACTTGCTACAAGTACGGAGAGGTACAGCAAATTGTGGTTTTCTTACAGAGTTAGGCATTTCTAATGAAAGTGTGAATTTAAAAATAAGAACAATTAAATACTGTTTAAGGCTAATACGGGGGAATCAAGCTCTTCTTCGAGCAGTTTGTCAAAGGGAGCAAATAAGGAAATAATGGGATACGGTAAGGAAAGGTTTACACAAAATTGGTTTGGAGTATATTTGGTTAAGGGAAGAGGGCATTACATGAAATGTTTGGTAAATAGTTAACGGATGTTTGCGAGATATAGGCAAAATGTTGAGTCTCAATGCGCAGAAAAAGTATCGCTTAGCCTGCAGGCTCAAATACATTCGGTGTGGGGAAGGGGCCATTATTTAGATATCTGTGACAGGGAAGAAAGAAGTGGTATCACATGGCTCAGATTAGGGGCTTGGAAAGGAAACAAAACAGTCAATGCTCTCGGGGAAAGAATTTGCCCATTGTGTGGAGAAAGCGATACCTGGAGGCATATTTTGGCAGAATGCAGGGAAACAGAGCTTTTAACAAATGAGCATTTATCACCGCACTTTTTGAATGCCAATAGGAGTTTGAACATATGCCGGGAAGTGTTGGTGCATGCGCGAAGAACTCACACAATTTAAGAATATTTCTAGAGAAGATCCCCACAAAGAAGGTTAATAGCTATAATGAAAAGGGGGGAATTGGAGATGGGGTGTGAGTAAATAAAAGGGGAGCTCAAGAATAAGCGGTTCCATTCATGCTTATGTATGCATGCAGATTTATATGTATATAGGTATGTGCATATGTATGTACATATGTATGTAGATGTATGGCCATTTTTGTTGTTATAAGGACGACATTATCATGTACGGCCGTAAGGCCCATGCGACATTTGTATTCCTTTGAATGTATTTTAAAACTGGTATAATGAAACGTCCATTACTACTACTAAATATTTCAAGTCTTGCTGAAAATGGTTTAGTTTAGGATGCGGCCTGCCATCTGATAGTAAATACTTTTATGGTTCTCAGGTTAACAGTAATTGGACACCACTGATCTAAACGATCTAACAATGAAAGAAAGGTGGGTAAGAAAAAGGGGGGGATAGGACGAAGAAGTGGAATTAGGAAATTAATACAAAGAAGTACAGACCTTGAAAGAGCAAAGACTTATAGAACCGATACAGTGTACAAGGTTTTCTTGTCAGTCTGCATAAATAGCTATTTAAAAGAATTTTATTCTAAAAAACAGATTTTGATACTAAAGGAGAAGTTTAAAACTAATATGAATTACATTTTAGGTTTCACCGCCTCGCCTCTGCTACCCCCTCCCCTTTGGAAATTTTTCAAATTGCACTCCTCACTTATAATAGTTGAATTAAATGTCATAACATCTTTTGGTTTCTAACATTGCCTGGAAACCTTATCAGTCATTGTCCGAAATTAGATAGAATAGAAAATAAATCGGTTAGTTATAGGACAAACATAATTTATTTTGGGTAAAATTACAATAATATAGCTCTATTTTCGAATTCCTGATTAATCTGTTTAAATTTAAAATTCGAACTTAAACAACGATAGAGAACAAAATTTAAATATCATAAGGTAAGAATGTCATTTTAAATTCAAGTAAGAGTGGTTCGGGTTAGGGGATGAAACGTAAAATGTAATCAACTTTGGTTTTAAACATCCCCTCAATATCTACATATCTACATTGACCTTTTTTAATTACATTTATTTTAAATAGATATTATCCAGAATGGCAAGTTTTAAAATAAAAGCCCATATATATATATATATATATATATATATATATATATATATGAATGTGTTTACTATAGAATCTTAAATTCTTTGACCAATCAAAACGAAATTTTATACAGGCCAAGCAAAACAGTTCTAATTTGGCGCTACAGTCCGGCGCGAGTCTTGGCCAGCCGCGGCGACCTCTGCTTCCTCTAGATAGAGGGCAGTTGCACGGGGACCCGTTTTTATTGCTGAGGCTTCACAGGCGGCGACACTGATGAAATGACAAATTGTGGAAGGATTTCTTTTAAAGGAAGGAAGCGTCCCAGGCCTATATTTAGGGTACCTTTCCGGCATTTGCCATTTATGAGGACTGAGAAAAACCTGGAAAAAAACGTGTCAGGGAGGACGATCCTGGTGGGAATCGAACACCAGACCTCCAGCTCAGAGTCAGTGCCTTAATGACCTCAGTAACCGTGGCCGTATGGAGCATATGGTTAGCATGCTGGCACCCCCGCCGGTCGCCTATCATGCAGCTTTCGTGATGGAAGAACGCCATCTCTCCATCCCAATTGTTCTCACAAGGTTGAGTGGACCCCCTTCCAAACCTCCCTAACTTAGAAATTTTTCTTAGTAGGTACCGGGAATAGAATCCGGGCCTCCCGTCCAGCAACGCTAACCACTAGACCATGGAGGTGATCAGGCAAGACATATAGACTACTTTAAAAATTGGATAAACCTTTTTTTCTTATATTTCCCCTCGTTAATACATGAAAAATTCAAATTTGGCCTTCTAACGTTCAATCAATCTACACTTAGCTGTTGAACTCCTCTTTAGAACTGTGCAAAAATTTAGTTTTACGACAAATACCTTGATGTTGCTGAATTCATTCCATACGGGGGCGAAGTGCGAAAGACATGGCAATTTCCCTGTACCCTTATCTTAATTTATATATATTTGAATGCGGAACACCAACATGACATCACTTTTTCGAATTTGCACTGGCTGTCCTGATTTCATTTCTTAATATCTGACTTTGCACAGTAAACAGTTTATGGAGATATGTTCGATCTGAGCCCTTGCCTCCATTTCTTTTTGCAGTGACCCGAATACAAAATATGCATAATATTTATATATTGATGAGATTTTTTTTTAATTTTGCTATCTGTAAAAGAAATAAAAATGTACAGTTGAAAGTTCCGAAGTTGTTTTGAACAGTTAGAAAGAGAAATAGGGTCAAAGATAATTGATCTCCTAATATATCATTTATATGAAAATTTGTGGGACAAATGGTCTGGGCAAAATTCTGTAGACATTTGCTTCGCATTAGAAGAATATTTATATTAAAATGAAAATTTTGATAATCATGAACACATTAGGAAGTTAAATGTTTTTTATTTAGATCAGGATAATTTTTTTAATGGTGTTCAACGCCCATTTTACTACTGAGGCACCACAGGAGGTGAACACTGATGATACATGAGATGAAATGATATATTGGGAAAGGATTTTTTAAGGAATGAAACGTTCCAGGCCGGCCTAAGTTTAGCGTACCTCCCCGGCATTTACCATTTTATGAGAACTGAGGAAAACCTGGAAAAAACTTCAGTCAGGCAGGACGGTCCTGGCGGGATTCGAACCCCAAACCTCCCGCTGACGAGTTCACGCTTTAACGCCCTCGGCCACTCGTGGCGGCACCAGGATAATGGTTGTTATCAACAAAGAGGAAAGGATGTATTGTTTCAAAAGTGATGATAAAAAATTCACAACTGAGAAGTAGAAATGAAGAGAAATAGTTCCAGTAAACATGGAAAATTAAGCTTTTACGATACAATATCATTTTGTTGATGGTTGGGGCCACCACTGAACCAACGAAAGCTGGGACAATTTTACTCAAATTATCAATCAAGACGGTAAAATTCATCCGTTTGGCTTTAACACCACAGAAATGTGCTGAACATACACAAAAGAACAATTTTTTATTTGAACAACAATACTGTACTAATGAACATCCTCAAGCCTGAAAGAAGAGACCTCCGAGCAAAATTTGTCGGCCGTTTCACGCCCTGAATTGAATGGGACGCTGATGACCTGAGGTCTTAAAGAGCGTCTGTAAATAAAACAAATCAACAACAACTAATGAACTTACAGAACTTTACACCAGGTGTTCAAAATGCTGATCGTGCGCTTAAATGCAACTATGTAGTCTTCATTGCAAAAACTCGCGAATGCGCTTGAGCAATACTCCGTCATCCTTTATTTGCTCTAGAGTCCGCTGCTGGAATTAAATCACGATATGCGCAGAATTTCCATGCACAATTTACATTATCAGGTTCCAGAAAAACTGGCTGGTTTTTGTTTACTGCTAAGACTCAAGCAAGGAAAAAAAGAGAAGGACAGAGGAAGGGTAGGCAGTGCGGCATAAAGTACGAAACACGAAAATATCCGCTTTAGAGTATCCAAGTGTTCGGTTCAGCGGCGGTTCCAACCAGCACAAAAAATTGCATTATCTTGTAAACAATTGATTTGTGTGTCCTTGTTTTCTTCTCTTTGAGTTTACTCTCATCCAGAAATTTTAGCACCACTTTTGAAACATCTTACATTACACTGGTCTATAAAAAAAAGTTTTTTTCTTGCTCTTTTTATTTTTCCACATAAATGCATGTAAAACGAATGCCTTGAATTCAAAATGTTTTCAGTTTTACTCTATCGGGCTAGATTTTTAATTAAAATCGCATCAAATTTAATAATGTACTCATATTTTTAGAAATATTATTAAGTTTTAAGACATATAGCTAAGACAAACTTGTTTTTGTAGGTTTAATTTTAACTTAAATATTAAATGAATATTGATAAAAGAGAGTTATTTGTCAATAAATATGAATTTCAAACTTTTTTTATTATTAGGGAGAAGAAAACTTCCTTTTTCGAAACTCTGATACATCTTCTAAGTCTCTTTTCAAACACCAGCAGTAATCAGAAATCACTGACACATCCCAACGGCCTTGATAGCGGGTTTCCATTGTTTTAATGTCTTAATGAAACCGCTTCACCTTATTCTTCACTCATTGCACCAAGATTAACAGGGACGTAATCAATATGGATGTTGAGAAAATGCACTTTAACATTCATTTTATAACCTAGACTTTTAAATGTTTTAACATTTCCTGCACAATTTCTTTATAGTTCTCAGATTTCTTCTTGCCAAGAAAGTTTTCTGCCACATTTTTGTATGCCAACCGTACTGACTTCTATAACACGGACATCGACTGAGGAAAGGTCTCATCCTGCATAAGCTCACGAATCTGGGACCCATTGAAATACCTGCTGCTATCCTAGCTTCAGTTTTTTGTGGGAACTTTGTAACATAAAAATTGAACCAATCATTATCCTTATTCAGAGCAGTAACAAATTGCTTCATCAGGCCTAACTTAATATGGAGTAGTGGAAGAAGGAGAAACTAACTAATCATTCATACTTCACATTGTTTTCTCCAGGAACTAAATTTCTCTTTCGTGGACAAAATTTTCTGGTTCAGTTTAGCCCTTCTGTATCATTCACAAAGCGAAATCACTTATATTCTTGTTTAAATCTCTCAGAATATTTATTTTATGTATCTGCTCAATGAACAAATAATCAAAACTGCTATATTTTATAATAAAATATTTCTGAAGCCTGATGAAATGAAACTAAGGCTGGTTTGAGAGGTTCCATATGGTAAATAATCAGAAAACATGAACAGTTTTCATTCAGCAAAAACTGTGTAGGCCAGTGTAATGAGAGGAAAGCATGTTCATCGTTTAAGTATTATAAATTAATAATTGTTACAGTTGTTTAAAATGTACAGGAATATTTGTGAATCTAAACCAGGTAAAAAGAATAAATAAAATTGAGAGGAATAGAAATTTAATAAGAAAAGAAATGGAATGAGTTGAAGATCCTCTGTGCTTGTCCTAGAATAACTTTATGGTGGTTTTTATTATTACTTGTAATATAGCTGCTCCTCCTTCTAAATGAATTGATATTATTCGGTATAAACATACTAAAAGAAATGTTGCAATAATTACATGTAAACCATGGAATTCTGTGGCTACAAAACAAATTAAATAGTACGAGGTGATCACTGAATTTCTGATATTCCAGTAGAGAGTAATTGGAGACAGGTTTGGTGTGAGGCAGTTGTAGCACGCCAGAGAATGTTTATTTTGTTCTATGAATTGTAACAAATAATGAACAGTTTGAAATTTGTTGTGACAATGTTGATTGTAATATGATAATTGCAGTTATAGTGGCCACAGCTAAGAATGTCCTGGGCCAAAATCAGGTGCAGGCCATTTATTATTCTGCTTAGCATTTTCAATAAATTCCAGGTTCATATCATTAGTAAGACACAATAAGCCCTAGTAGCGCAAAGTATGTGCCCGGTGCTAGTCCCGAGGGGATGTAATTAATAATTAATAATCAATTACCCAGTTTATGTGCCCGTAGGTTGAACACGCTCTTATTATACCGATTAAAGGATATAACGGATCATCTTAATTGGCCCCCGGTGTTCTCGAGAGCCCTAGAGAAGTTCATTAGATACTCTAGTAATTTACTTAATCCATGACCCCGTGGGAAGGCATGAAGAGCGACGTCTTCAAGAGATTCTATAAATAAAAGTCAAAGGTAATCAGTCTTATGTAAAGGGTCACCATGTGACCTTAAGTAATGGATCACGTACATGGTTGGACGTGTTTTCAAACCGGCATACTATTTCACGTTAATCATCCAGACGGTAATGGAAATGACAGCGGGATATGTCCCTCGTCCACTTGTCCTAATTGAGAGACAGTGACTACCTGCAGCTGACGCGGTAGAACCTCTCGCACAACAATATGAGAGTTGTCGCTAACTAACAATGTATGCAATAAAACGACATCATTCCGTGTTATTTTATAGCAAAGCCGGCAATGGACATATAAAATAGCAGATATTCTTTACATTCATATTAAAAACAAAAGTATTAGCAATCCTCAATTAAAAAGCCTCTTTCTTTATAACTATATTAAAAAAATTGAGAAAATCGTCGCAAAATAAACCATTAGTATTATTTACAAATTCTGCGCCTAAAATGTGCATTTTCTACAGTATCGATTAACACTTTGCTGCAAGGAGATAAGTGTTTTCTTCCATTTCTTCTAAATTCAGTTTTAATACAATAATTTGGATCGTATTGTCTATGTCTCTTCTAGTTCTAATAAAGCATTTATAGAGTTGATTTATCCAGTGTTTAACTCCGAATTCATCGATTATACCGGGCGGAAAAATCGAGGTTGTTAAAAACACTGTGCTGATTTCAAATATGACCACCAATTTTCTCATAAAACCAGAAAAGAAGTTTCAAAATGTCATTATGATGATGTCTCAGACATGAGCATTTTGGATCTTACACGGATCTACTCCATTTCTTCGCCTTTTCTATATCATTTCCAATGTATCGGCGATTTTAATTAAATATAAATATTTTCATTTCGCTCTCATCTCATTATTCATTTTTTACATTCTCAATAATCCCCTACAAGTACTCTAGACAATGGATGCAAGAGCTTCATACATTTGCATTACAAGGGTTCAGATATTTATGGTCCAAAAGCATTTGTGACCTTAAAATTTGTGAAAATACTCGTGACAATTTTCCTAACACATTTTAATTAAAATTTTAACTTTATGGACCAATTTAAAAATCTAACAAAATTTTGCAGTTTATTTACTTAATCAAAAACTCATGATAAGAAATATTAAACAATTATGGAAGATCACAACTGAATCGGTTATTTGAGAAACGTATATCTATCCATTCTTGGCCATTTTGACATTTTCTGCTTAATCTGCACTTTAAAGGTAAGTACGTTATTTTGTGAAGAAATAACACTTACCTAATATAAAGTGTCTTGAGCAGCCATAAGATAAATTTTCATTTATTTGAGAAACTGCACATATCTGGGATAAGTATAGTTTTCGCAATAAAGAAGGCTATAGATGTGAATTCTTGCCATTTTTCTTTTGCAGCTGTGCTGATATTAAAACACGTGACTATGAACTTTCTGCAATTATTGTGAGAGTTCTCGTGTTGTTGTGATTTGGCAATTCCAATACAGGATCATAATGTGAGCAGAAAACGTGGTGGAAATTCCACTGGAAAGGAAGAAAGGAGTTTAAAAATTTAAATATAAAAGCGAGGTTATAAAGGAAGAAAGAACCAAGGGACTAGGTTATGTGAATTATAGGTAAAACTGTTGAAGGAAAGCAACAAGAAAAACGGTAAACGTTCAATGAAGTGTTTTGAAAAAGTTAACTCAAGTGATAGGGCTGAATTTTATAAGAGAGTTTTGAACAGTAAAGACAAGAAGGAATGCATTAATAAAGTGCAAATGAACAGGACATGTAATGAAGCCGAAACCAAAATACAGTTTTAAGCTCAATTGGAAGCTATTCAGTCTGGAAGAAAAATTTCGCATCTATTAATGGCATTTCTGCTGGTCCTGTAAGAAGACTGCATCCTACCACCTTGTGGCAAGAGTCCTAGTGACCAGCGAGTAAAAACAGAGCGGACAATGCCATACCAAGTGAAACTGTGAAGCGGACGTGTGTCATTTCCTGTGCAAGAAAGACGCTTTACAAAGTGTATTCAATGAGCGATAAATGTAAAACTGATACATTAATATTTTATTGGAAAGTATCCTAATGCTCTAGTTTTAAATATACATTCCTTTTGGTCGTCTGCAAGTAAACACTTATTGTAACTGTGTAAAACTGGCTACAAAAATAAAAACTGCCAGTTTAAATGTTAAAGCCAAGAAACCAGCTGCTGCAGAAAAGATGATAGCATTTGCGAACAGGAAATTGAAGGATTTGAAGAGCCACTTAAAATTACGTATAAACCTGAAGATTTTTTTTATAGATTACAAGCAAAACCCCGAGCTGCCAAACATCCTTGGGTAGCAAATATTTTATTTGCGACAGCTAAAAGTAAAAAACCGAATTGTCTACAATTTTCCTGTATCAAAAGGGTAGGAATAAAAACTACCAAATGAAATTGTTGTTTTCTTAAAATATAGCTATATACTCTGTGCCCTAAGAAATAGAAAACCTACATTTGTTTGCTATGGTTGTGGAGGATAAACAAACAAAAAAACCGCATTTGTCTTCTGTTGTGTTTGGTTGACTTGGGTGTGTTAAAAACTTTCGAGCAATGCTTTCCTGTGAGGGCTATCCCATCCTCTCTTGTGGCAGAAACTTCAGCCTAATCAAGAACCAATCGTACCTACACACTAATGGAACATATGGAGCAGACAGTCTCATTCAGCAGGAAAGGAAAAATCAATAGATTCAAAATCAAAAACAGAGGATATTCTTGACTACAGGAGATAGTGGGGAGACAATACTACAAGAAGAACGCATTGTCCACTGAGTCAAATAGAAGACACGTCCGGAAGAAGAAGAAAATACAAGTAACTTTCCAACATTCCCCTAACTGTGGTTCCAATAAGGGAAGTGTGATTGCTAGTGAATTTATGAATACCTACACAAAGAGAGTTCAAGCTGTCAGTGTCATCTCAAAAACATTCACAATCTAAAACAAAAGAATATCAGCTAGAAAGAACTCCATCACATCAACAAACGAAAGACCTAGAAAGGTATGAGTCTACCTGTCAGATACAGAAGTAGTTCAAAGATGCTGGAAAGAAATACACAGCTCTAGTTCCAGAAGAGAAAGACGTTTATAATTAAGTTTGCAAGCACCACAATTATTCAATACAGTATGAAATAGTTTTATTTGAGAAAATGCACTTATCAGGGATTTTAATATTTTTCCCCTATAGAACTGGACAAGAAATTAAAAAAAACATTAATATTAAAACATAATCTTTTATTCATGTATCTGTATTCAATAAAACAGATTACATTTAGTAATAAATTATGCCACAAAATAATATTTTATCATTTACCATGAATAGGTAATTTGGTATATGTTTTGGTTCGCAAATAAGTGATTCAATTCCAGAATTTCAGCCTTTTCATTCACTAACTCAAAATAATTCTCTCAGCATTACAAAAAGTTAAATAATGTATGTTGAACATCGAACATTACCGGCTCACCATGCACACAATCTCAGGTGCTGAGAAGCCTTAGTTCCGATCAAGCAAAAAACATTCACCAACATCAAGAGCAATCCTCAACTCTTCGCCACACTTTTCATCCGTTGAAGACTATCGCGGTGTTCAACACCAATTTGTTCTAGTTGTGTAATTGTGTTACGCTAAATATGATTTTATATAAGGGAGATCCTTAGACATTTGATAATGGAAAACAATGCATTGGCATTTTTTTATTGAGGACGTTTCTCTATCGTTCTTCAATTTCATTGCGTTGTAATTAGTGTTGCAGCTTGAAGTCATGTTCTTCAATGTTTAGGGATAGCTAGTATTTGGTTAAAAATATAGCGTAAAAAGGAATAAATATGAGCACAATATATCTAATTATAAAACAATTATGGATATATGAACAAAGCGTAAAAAATCTATTAGTATAACCAATAAATGCAAGCAATTTAAATTGTAATATACGAACAGTGCTTATATTAATGCTGTGATGAAAATAAAATAATGGAAAAAATATGTAATAAAAATCCGGGCCTAAGTAGTTGTAGTTTCTTTCTTTGCTTATGCTTTTAAATATATTTCCTCAAAATTTTTCAGAATGTCTTAATTTTTCTCTTTTTTCTTTTTTGAGTAGTGCTTAACGCCTGTTTTTTACTACTGAGGCACCACAGGTGGTGGACACTGATGATACACGAGATGAAATGATATATTGGAAAAGGATTTTTTTTTAAGGAAGGAAACGTTCCAGGCCTAAGTTTAGGTTACCTTCTCGGCATTTGCCAGTTATGACTGAGGAAAACCTGGAAAAAACCCCAGCCAGGAAGGATGGTCTTGGTGGGATTCGAACCCCAGACCTCCCGCTCACGAGTTCGCGCCTTAACGACCTCGGCCACCCGCGGCGGTAATTTTTCTCTGAATCTCATACTGTGAAATCATATGTTTGATTACCGTTAATCCCAAGGTGAATCCAGCAAATTTCTCCTACTAAAATTTAATTAACTCAGTTTCCAATATATTCTAAACATCGCCTCTTATCCACATTTCCAAAGCATCAATTCTTATCTTTTCTGAACTTTTCAGTTCGCAATCATCGGGCTGACTATAAGTCTACGCCATATTACGCTTGTATTTTCAACTTAATCTTAAAATCTGTATTAACTTTGTTAGCTTTCTCATTGTCCTTTCTCCTAATAATATTCTTCGTCTTCTTCTTTTTTTTTCAACATAAAAGCAAGAATGTGATATTTGCAAACGCATTTGTAAACCAAAATATAAAAGTAATCAACTCAATGCATACAGAAAATATTTTCGAAACATGGTCACCTTGAAAATGAGTGAAAACCATTTGTAAAGAACGCAGCACAGCTTTTATGAGGCGAAAATGAATACACTATTATTAATGCAATCATTCATTTTATTGCCCTTGTTTGTTTATTGCTTCTATTTTTCGAGTTAATGTAAAGATAATGACAACGTTAATTCTTGCGCTTATAAGCGACTTAAATGGATAATGATGTGCAGCTAAAAGCGTGTTTATAGGGAATATAAATTCGTTATCGCCTTTACTGCTTGTATAGGCAATCTGCCAAGCATGTACGCTCAAGAAGTTGTCGCTCTTACAGGCTAATTTCCATTTTTCACTTCAGAGATGAAGAGAGTGTAAGCCACCTCCTTGATCTAGTAGTGGTCAGCTGGTTCGATCCCCGGTACCTGCCTAGGAATTTTTCTAAGTTAGGGAGATCTGGAAGGCCTCGTGGAGAGGTGCGTTCTTCGATCTAGACAACCGACGGGGTGCCGGCATACTGCCCTCTATCAATGAAGTGAGACGAAGGTGCAGAGGCCGCTGGGGCAGGCCAAGGCTTACTTCGAGCTTTAGGGCTAATGAGAAGGAAAAGATAAGGACAAATAAATTTATTCGTTCGTAACGGAAATCCTCAATTACACTTTCTTCCGAATAAATATGTAATATTTAGATAATGGAACAACTATAATACTTATTTTATACACATTTTTAAGCTATAATTGAAAGTACTATCATTTTCACAACGTACAACATATAGCCAGTTTCTTTTTTTCATCTGGAAGGAAATTGTACAGTTCCTATGGAATACTACCGTTCTCCATCCTATAGTCTATCATTTTTAATTGAATGGTTATGCATTAAATAATTTTCTAAGTGCTGCATAAAGAAAACCTTAATTTATTAATCCGACGCCTGAAACGCCTTTTCTCTCTTTCTGCGGCATATAAAGTCGACATCGCAATATATTTACAACTCTTTATTTTTTTCTTTGTTGTCTTTTATACCGTATTTATTTATGGTTAGACTGCGAAGTTTTGCATTATAAATATGTTCTAAAAAGTAAGAAATAAGCACTATAAAATTGAAAATAATTATTTTTTCAAAATTTACATTCGCTTAATTTTGGATTTAAGTCATTATATTTCATGCATATCTCGTTTCTATTTTATTAACACAGCATATTCAATAAAAATACTTGCAGTAGATTTTAAAAGCTCATTATTTTAACAAATACATAAACTGAAAAATTAGTTGAATTTGTTACAGGAAAAGGGCAATTAATACATGTTCATATGAAAATGTTTTCACCATAAGAAAAAACTACACTGTCTAACCGATAGAGTTTATAGTTTGCTTCATTTTTCCAAGTAAACACTACGAAAATTATTTTTCGAAATAAAATTTAAATGAAGACATGATCTGGTTCAGATAACTAGGAAAAATAATGATCAGCGGTTTAACATCAATCCCCCATTTTCCTTGGTTTGCTTCACAATAAATTACAAGGGCCTTCTTCAAATTTTCCACTAAAATTTTTTGTCTAAAAAAATATTTTGTCTATAAGTACAAGTTTGAAGTCAGAAATAGATCATTCCAAATTTACTGTAGCAAATTTCTTAAGATCAACAGCACAGTGAAATTCAGTTTTATTTCCTGTCAAAATATTTGCCACTGCTACAATAATGTGAGGAGGATTTGCTTTTAGCTACCCCAAACAATGCCAGCGAGAAACCCTGCATCAATCTGCATATTCATATGTTCCGGTATTGCCTGCCACACATGGACTCCCGCCTGTTGTACCTCAGTAGTAAAAATGGGCGTTAAACACCACAAAAAAAAAAAACGCATGTACTCTTTTATTTTTCTCGTACTACTTTCGACGTTTCAGAAGAGCATGAAAAAAGTGTAAACAGTGCATTGTAGCTTAGGCATGTGATGAATATGTGTATCGTAGACCTGTCAACTTCACCGAGTTTATATATTTTTAATTAATTCTAATACTCACTTTAACACACCAAATACAAGGAAAAAAGGATAACACATTTATTGCCATGCCTAAGCTGTTACTTTCAGTCAACGAAACTTAGTAACGCAACATAAAAATTATGAAAAAATAACTAATGAATTTAAAATGTGTTATTTTATTATATTAGCAGTTTGTGCGCAAATTGTATATTTTAAAAAAGAAAATAAGGAATAGGCACTAACGTTAAAATAGGTATTTATATGCATTATAAAACTACAAAATTTAAGCTTTTAATGCCGCAAAACATAAATTTTCAGATTTTCTTCATCATATATATTAAAGACAAAAATAGGCACTTGCTGAAGATTTGCTATCTATTTTGTGTTAAAATTGACAACAGGTGTATCATACACGATTTTACACAGGCCTTAATATTTATATATAAATAAATGATTATTAATTAAATTTGTATCAGTCATTCCGAAATGCTCCTTGTTTCAAAGAATGTAAAAACACACGGAGAAGCATTAAAGAAACATTACCAAAATCTCTGAATAGTGTTGCCAACATCGGAGTGGGGTTATTGGTGTCTTTATATATATTTAGGCGGTAATAAATTATTAAAAATTTAAATTCTACTTTATTATTCTAAACTGTTCTATATATAATATTAAATTGATGTTTAACATTTTTAATTTTTTCGTGCTGAAAGAAGCTAAAAGTAATCACTTGGGCATAAGCAATGATGGCATCAGAAGTTATTGATTTACTGGTTCCTTATGCAAATAAATCTTAAAAATAAATGAATATAAAATCATTAATTTCACTGTAATGACTTCTAAACCAGAGTAAGGAAAGTAAAAATGAAAAAAATGGCTCTTTGGCCTTCCAGGCTGTTGCTCTACCAACTGAGCTACAGTGTCCTCCAAGCACGCATGGAGTCACGAATCCCTCTCTCATCTGATTCTATCCGGAGACCTCCATAAGATTTCTCTGCTATGAGAGATTGTTCTTTGAGAGGCGATTTGTAATTATACGAGTACTTATGACCCAGCTTTTTAGTTGAACCACCAAATATCGGCCCTTGTGGTCTAGTTGTAATCATAGATGCTTCGTACATCCAATGTCGTGGATTCAAACCCGGCTAGGGTCGATGATTTTTTTTCAGGCGTAAACTTCCTTAGTATGACTTCCTTCAGAATGGAATTAAAGCCACTGGCTTCTGTCTTAGGTTTACGGCACGTAAAAGAATCTCAAGCCTGAAAAAAGAGGACCCGGCCTAGGCTCTGAATAGAAGAGGACGTTAATAACCAAATATTTTAAAAGAGCTCCTTAAATAAAATAAAATAAATTTAACCAACTATATAGGCATTAATTTACATATAAAAATTTAGAATTTAACCCCTATATAACTGGGGCCTAAACCAAAAGCCTGGGTCATAGCATTACTAGTCGCCTATTAAGAAATTAATCTCTCATAATAGAGAAAACCTAGGGAGGTATCCGGGGTATATAGAATTAGAGGAGAGAGATTTATGGTTTCATGCTTGGTGGAAGACACTTAGGTTAGAATATCAGCACGGAAGGCTAATAATTCGATTCCCGGCCGTGACGCGAATTCTTTATTTCCAACTTACGTCCTACCACGGCTAGTGTGAAAGAACAATTTCTACATAAAAATGATCTCATTCCCTAGTAAAGAAAGTTGGTAATATTGGAGTATTGCAAAATGCAGTTTCTAGTTTGAATGAAAACTACTTTTAATATGAGCTGTTTAAAAACGCTTTTTATAGTGTCAAACGTATGCAGGCCGAGTTTTTCTTCCGTATCAGTATTTTTCTGGTAAAATTTGTTCTGTTGATGTTATTTATTTGTCCAAATTTTTGTTTTATGCAACTGCTTTCGTGCTGGTGTTTTGTTTTATTTTATTTTGTATTACACTCATATTTTTGTTTTACCCTCAAGGCTTCTGATATCGAAAATAAACTTGATTATTGTGCCCCATGAAATGTTTTAGGCTCGAATATTACTTATAAACACAGAAGAATTTTATGAATTCTTCTGTGACTGCAAACATGTGACTGCAATTTCTTCTGCGAAGAAAGAAACTAAGAACGGTGTCCTTCTTTGAATACTGGTACTCAGAAAGTATGCTGCGTGACTGGCCTTTAAACCGGCAGAAACAAAATGCGAGAGTATACAACGAAGTCATACTTCTAAGTACTGCTACAACTACGATTTTTTTTGTTAACTTCCAAGGTCAACACAACAAATGGAAATAATGGGTTTATTATGGCGCAAATGAGTCTGGAATTCTTCGGCATTCAAAATTACTTTCTATGAATGATCCTTTCAGAGTGGAAGAACAGTACGAAAAACAAACGAGGCCAAATCTTGAAGTTTATATTTTTTTATGGTTTATTTACGGACGCTCTTTAACATCTCAGGTCATCAGCGTCCCATTCAATTCAGGGCGTGAAACGGCCGATAAAATTTGCTCAGAGGCCTCTTCATTCAGCTTGAGGTTCTTTATTGTGCCGTAAATGTACGACACGGGACCCACGGCTTTGCTTTACTTCCCTTCCGAAGGAAGCCATACTTAGGATTTTTACGCCCCGAAAAAAATTCATCGATCCTGATCCGCGATCTAGGGTTTAGGAGGCATGGTATGATTACCACTACACCACCCGGACTGATAAAAATTTATTCTGATGTTTTTATTAGTAGCTCCACAGTAAATACTTGATCAAAACTGTGATCCCTCGAGCACATTCCATGTACTATTTGAGTATATATCCTATATACAGGTTCCTTAGGGCCGCCGTTCGCTGACGATAATTTAACAAAAAATAAATCGTTTTCTAACAACTTATGAAAAACATAATTTGATACACTGTACAGTTCTTTACGAGTTGAGGAAAGGAGAAGTTGAAAATGCTCTTGCACCCTTTTAAATCACTTGTTGCGATTCCCGTTAAGGAATTGTGACAGATCTTCAGTTCTTACAGTTAGAGTAAACGAATTACTTTAAGTTACCATAGAGTTGAAACTATTTATTATATTCATGTTCGCACTTGACTAGCAGACTTTTGACTGCATCGAGTCATGGATAAATTATGTTTATAAAATTGAAAACATATGCTGCGCCCATACGACACAATCATCACTTCGTAGTTAGCAGTAGTCACCATCTGGTTCCGCGATCCGGCCTTTATAACATTCACCCAGCATACTTTGGACCCATACTTAGCGTGGTCGGTACTTGTAAGACTCGCTCCTTGGTCAATGCAAATACATTCACTTAAAGACTCTATACGAAACTGAACTAAAATTAACATGCCTATTCAAGCAGGTCGACCATCCATAATATTATATACCTTGAGTTTCTTACATATTATTCACGATTACAGAGAGTAGTTCTCTGACTAGAGGCCCCAGATTATTTTATGCAAAATTTTATGATCAACGTTGCAAAATAAAACGAATATTTTCGCAATATAATGGACTCGTCCAGTGGCCTTCTCCGCGTCATCGCATCTCGGCAGTAATTACTTGACTGTCGCGTGATTAACAATGATACAGTTGCACGGCGCGTGTTGCTCGCTAGTAAATGCGGTCTACCAAGTTCACATAAAGCATGTCAGAGGACAATTAGGCCAGAATTTGTGAGAGATATGTACTGTCACTGATGCATCCAGAAATTGGCTAAAAAGAACAGACAAAAGAAACTATGTAGCTCAACACTCAGCAGGCCGAAAATTATATGAGGAAGCAATAAATTATGTAATGGAACGATTACTGACTTCCATTACGAACACTTTCCCCAAGATATTAACTTTCCTCATTCACGTGTCAAATAGTAGCGGAAAAAGCAAAACTGCGTGTTATGTGTTCAAGAATTGAACATCGTTGTTCGTTGATTTGATTTATTTATGGACGCTCTTTAACATCTCAAGTCATCAGTGTCCCATTCAATTCAGGGCGTGAAACGGCCCACAAATTTTTCTCAGAGGCCTCCTTTTTTCAGGCTTGAGGTTCTTTACCGTGCCGTAAATGTACGACACGGGACCCACGGCTTAACTTCCCTTCCGAAAGAAGCCATGCTTAGGATTTTTACGCCCGAAAAAAATCCATCAATCCTGGCCGGGTTTGAATCCGCGATCTTGGGTTTAGAAGGCAAGTATGGTTACCACTACACCACCAGAACCGACAAGAATCGAATATAATGGAACTAAAAAAGGTGTTTGGTTTTGTTTAAGGTTTAAGATGTTTTCTTATTCGGAATACTAGAATTTTAGACGTCACTAAATTTACAGATGGAACTATTGCATTTACAGAAAATCTAAGTGTGGTGAGACTGAGTTTTCAGCATAATTATTATGAGCATTTTGTATAATTGCAGATGCGAATGTATAACTTTGCAAGTCATTATTTAAATAACATAAATGTTTATAGACAATAGTACGAGACCTTTAGCGAGGGAATCACAACGTACTTCCTATGCCATCACGAAAGCAGTTTGTTGAGGCTATGAAGCTGTTCCTGTTAACAAGAGATTCCCATTACAATTTTAATGGCCAAGTTTCCACTCTGCATATTGAAATGCATTAAAATAATTACAAAAGAGAATACTTTCTGAGATGCATCTGCATAGCTTCTAAGACCGAAAGAAACGGAGTGAGAACTAGAGACGGAATAGAATGACTGACTTAGCTATGATCGCAGGTCAGCAGAATGAAAGACCTAAATTTGAAGAGGCACAATATTGCGAAGGCGCTAGAAATAGATTAAGGGAGCTAAGAAGCTTAACAATTCGAATTTTACGGTCCAAACAAGACCGTTACGGCTATTTTCTCAATTTAAGAACTGCATCATAAGCAAATAGGATCCCAAATGCTATATGTGTCAGCAGTTCGTATTTCATTAATCTAATAATACGAAGAAGTCGAGTCGTTGGCCACAATAGCAGAATAACTACGTTCGATTTTCAATGCAATGCCTGGAGGTTCTTTCCGTCTCGCCTTTATGCAGAAAATGAGCTCCAGAGGATTTCCGCGTCTTTGCTTTAAGATCATAAATCCCTGGGTACTTTCGACATTGAATTTTACGACTTCCGCCAACAAGAATTGTATATCTCATGAAACCTCCTTTTTTCCCCTCTTTATCTGATTCATTAGCTTGTTCTTTCATGAAGAGAATAGACGATGCATGGAATTTATCAGCCAAAGAAGATTAGCTCACGCTGCAGTTCTCTGAAGGCTTTGAAACAGCTACAGAAAGCGTGAAGATTATTAAGATGTTGCGCTACTTATTCCGTTCAACCTAAAATATTTCTTAAAAGAGTTTAAAAGCATACACTTAAAAATATACCAATGGTTTTTTTATTCGGCTTAATTTTACTTAATCCCGTTTTATAATGCTTAAAAATAAAGGTGCGTAGCAAAGAGTTTATAACACACACCATATGTAGCAATAGTATAGAATGGAGGTTTAATTTTGTTGTTGTTTCGCTATTTTCTTCTTTAATCTCTCGCTATTCTATTGTTTTTGAATTCACAAAATTTTTCTGTCAAACATATTTACGACAAAAAGCCTTTATATTTGGGCAACCAGTATACTAGACACCACTATGACATCTTTCTATGCTTTAACGTGTGCATTAGACGTTCTAGTTGAACAATTCTGAATCCTGGAAGTCGGACACCTCTTGGTGTCCATGAGGGCAATTCCACTTTCTGTTATGAATTTCTGCTAACTTATTTAAGTTTGACAGTACTGTAACATCAAAAGGAGGGATTTTCCCTAACTGACTTTTTGCTACTTATTTGAGCATGTTTGACATTTATCTCTATACTTTACTATGGGGCTTTTCTTTATCTTTTATTCTCTGTTAGCCTCCTCATTTCTTTACAAAGTAAAATTGTTATGATTTCTCAGAAAGAACACTGTGCATAACTTTAAACTTTTGAAGCAAGCAGAGAGATTCTCAGTTACTGCTGAGGTGTGGAGTGAAAAAGTGTATTTTTATTCTATGTACCGTCTCAATACGAACAAGCGTAACTTAGTGAATTGTAATTTGTCTCTATTGAGCATTAATGTGTAATAATGTCATTTTCTTTAAATCGTGTACATATGCAGTATGAAAACTTACTTATTTCTATCATGGGCACCTCGTTAAATTGGAAAACTTTTTATTGAACCATACCTGTCCGTGTTAGAGAGGTTTCACAGGATATCTCTTGGTTATAGTCACAAGAAACCTGAAATAATATCAGTTCCTATGCTTTAGTTCTTATGCCACTGACTTCGATTTTAATGCTTTTTACGGTAAAGATTCTTTGGGCGTTTGATATAAGGAGGTGTTCAAGTTAACGCCCATGGTTGAGACGTTAACTGCTTGTCAACTTGACGGTAGAATGGGTGTGCTTACTGAGACAAAATTGGAGAAAGATAAAACGTAGTCGTAATAAATCTTTCCAATAGCTGGAAAAGCAGGTACACCATTGTACAGCAATTGCAGCTACATGACGAGCACCGGTTAAAGTTCTGTAGTTGCGTTTTGAGAAGTTAAGGATAGTGTACTTGAATCACGCTTAACATTCGTCGCCAATAAAACATGGTTTTATTTAAGCAGTCGTGTTGCGTCGCGAAACAACATATACTCGAGCACAGAGAAAACAAGAATTCATATACGAAACTCCTTTGCACGATATGAACATGTGTATATAATAAGTTGCGAAATTTTATCATTTCGTCGGGAGTCGGCGAACTCGCGCGCCGCTACGTTTGCGCCCGGCTACCGGCTAAGCTTACGCACGAAGGCTATGTGTTTTCTCTGCCAGTCAAACAGCCTTAAAGTACTTGACAGTAATGCGATAATATGTTGCCCGTTAACCGAACAAAGAAATATCTGTGCGATTACCAGGACTCTATTCCACAAACGTATAGTCTAATGCATTATAAGTGTACGGACTTGAAACTTGTAGTTATTACTAACATTCTGTTCCACAAAGTTTTTTTATTTTGTTTATTATCGGTCCTGGCCGGGATCGAACCCGCGATCTTTGATTTAGGAGGCAAGTATGGTTACCACTATACCACCAGGACCGACAACAAAGGTTTCTGCTACGCTTGTACTTTACAACTTCATACTTACAAGTGTACAAGTGATTTTTCGTTGTTCTGTTCCACAGAAGTATTAGCATCAGTCGGGCATTGGTAATTTGTATAAATTTCTCTACAAGTTTAGGAACATTGGTTACTTCAAGTACTACCACAAAATTTATTATTCTGTTTAATGATTTTGGGAGTCAGTTGACCCAAATGTGCTAAGTATTAGCGAAAGTGACGATGAGTAAAAGTACGTATAAAGAAAGAATAAATGAATATTTGTGTACAATGATAAAGTTAGGCTAAGTGGAATTAAAGTACGACTTATGACTTGATATTCCGTTTCCTGTTTTAAATGCATATTTCAGACCAGCATCTTAGTTAATGTATTTTTAAAGGTTCTTGCTACATGCTACAAATATGATCTCTCTTCATTCTTCAATCTCATTTAAAACAAACTCTTTTGGCATAACTTTCCCAATTTTTTACTTATAATGAGAAGCAAAAATTATAGTAATATAGACAAACAAATAAATCTAAATGATTAAGTGAACTAATAGAATAAATGTCAGATAGCAATCGGTTAGCTCGATTCTTCTGCCATCTCTCGACGACTGAAATTGATGATCCTAAATGTAGCTGTACGAGATTGTCGATTCAAAATGGATTATTACGCTTGATTATCGATAAATGCACAAAACTAATTTAAATTATCATCATATCTGAAGAAAAACACAGCACCCATATAACAGGAATGACAATGATCCCCTCCTTACGTCCAAAATCCCTAAGGACAAAATCTAATTCAAGGTATGGCAAACAGCTGTTCCTCCATCTTGTTCTTATATTTGACATCACTTGTAAACCTTTTACCAATACTTTATGTGTTGCACTTTTTTGTGGGACAGAAAGTGACAAGACCGTACTTTACAAGTAGAATACACTTGTAAGTATTAGACCATATTCTTGTGGAATAGCGCCCTATTCCATTTGAGAATTGGGAGAAATGAAAAAGAAAACACTGTCTTTCAAGGACTGAACCTGAAGAGTAAAGGCAACAGATCGAAGTGTAAAAATATTAAATAATACTCCTATTAAGGAAGTTCTACGTGAGTTCAGATGAACTGCGAGTATATGGTCTTAACAAAGGTTAAGCATGCAAGACATATCACATACTAATGTGAATGTGAAGGACTCGTAAACAATGGATTTAGAATGTTAGGTATGCAGTATAAGGAAGTGTCGATAAGATCTGGTACGCGAATAGAAAGCACATGTTTAACATTTAGCATGATAGCTAAAGTAATGGAGGCAGTACCGAGCGGAGTGGCTTGGGACTTGCATTCAGGAAGTTTCGATTTCAAATCCCATTCTGGCCTTGGATTTTCCACAGCTTCCCCTGATTGCTAAGGCGAATGCTGGGACAGATCTTTACTTTCAATGAATTTTCCACTTTCCCATTTCATTCCATTGATTCTGTTATAAATCGAAAGTGACATGGTGAGGGGAGCAGGTGCAGTATGACGTTGACTTAGGTTTTGGGATGTTTCTGTCACAATGTCTATATGAAAGCGTCTTCTAAGAGGTTCCAGCTTCTTAGAGGGGGGACCTCCGCCATCGTTGGGGTGTTCTATTTGTAAACATTATTAAGTACTGCCTCACTGCCCGATGTCTCCTTCATCTCATCCCTTCCTCCCGAGGTGCTCCAACTGGGCACGTTGACACAAAGGCCAGCTCTAGACCAAGGCTGAAGTACCGAAATATTCTCCTCCGTCCCTAACAATCCATTACAATGGAAGAAGTACCCTTTCTAAAT
The DNA here is from genome assembly GCA_030762175.1 of Metallyticus violacea. Lineage (NCBI taxonomy): Eukaryota > Metazoa > Arthropoda > Insecta > Mantodea > Metallyticidae > Metallyticus > Metallyticus violacea. The sequence goes on from CM060841.1 coordinate 49,360,892, forward strand.
CCTACTTTTTGTTTAAATTATTGATTTAACTTCAATCATATAATAATTATCTCGCCACATCAGGCGTAATTGCAATTCATTACATAAGCTTATTTCCATAAAACAGAGAGTAGAGATATACCAAAAAGGAGTACACAAGCAAAAACAACATACATCTGCAGGTAGTATTATTGGGGGGGGGAAACCTTTTAAAATGTCGCTATAGTCGTAAAGTTGGCAACTGAACCTCGGATTGAAAATGAACATGTAAGATATCTAAGGCTCCGAGAAAGGGACCCAAGACGCCATACGTGGTTTTATATTCATGAGATTGTTTTATATTCCATTGTGACAGAGTGAAGCCGCGAGCGAACAGAATGACAATGTCGATATTGGAAGCAGGAGGAAATGTTCTGGCAGAAATGGAACATCGCAAAGCGACTTACACGCAAGATATATGAAAGTAAGGAGGAACAAGGATAACGGCTAATGAGACAGCAGTGGATGCTGCAAAACGTAAACATCTGAAAATGTGTAGGTGCATGGAATAGGGTGATACACAGAAATATTGCCAAGTCATTTATATTATTGAGAAATGAATCGACTTTATGAGTTTAATGATGGCTCCATTGCAAACGTGGATGAGTAAGAAATGCAATCAGTAGTCATAATTTCTATAGATGAACGTTGAAATGGTGCACAAGTTAAATAAGTGCACATTCATGACTGCATTGATAAATTAAAACAATGTATACAATATCAACAGCCAGATATTAACTGGGCTTGAACACTGTGACTGACATTTTTCTGATACCAAAATCGAGTAATGGTTAAAATGTTTTAGAATAAAGAGAGATTATTAGCAATTGAAGCTTTAAATAAAGTCAAGAATTTAATTTAAAAATATATTGCCATCTACGTGCGGCATTCATCTCTCACTCGAATAACCAATGGGACCTCACCACGAGCTGAGGAGAACCGCTGAACTGCTACCTCATGTACTTTTTTGGACTGTACGTAAGCATGAAACGGAGAAGTACAGAAGCAGATACAAGACTGAGTTTCAATTCAAGAAAGAGAAGCCTTTTCTCCAGAAATGCTATGTCCTACTAGAGCACTGAAAGTGCACACAGTAAAATAGGGGCTATTTTGAAGATCTTTTATTAATACCTATGAAGATAAAAGAAGAACAACGTTCCGATTTTTTATTGAGCTGCATAGCACATATGAAATACATTCAAATAAAGAATACCCATAGTTCACAGCAAGGCAGGAATCAACATTGCTGCATCATCTTCCAACCATTTGTACTCATTTAGTTGAAGCCGTTCCGATGCACCAGTATCAATCACAATGAGAATGCCGGAAAGAGAATGCTGTGTAGTGTTGAGCAGTACATAATCACGAACCTTTTGACGAAGAAACACGTAGTTCAGTCAACTCACGGAAGAATTTGTCTCTAGCGTTTCCAGAAGGGTGAAACCATTTAGAAAATAAACCTCTGTGACTTTCAAGTGGTATTCTGTAACTGAATTTTCTCATCAAACAAAAAAGCATTAAAATAGAAATAAAGCTGAAGTCAGAAACCTGCTTCAAGCAAAGGAAACAACAGATTCCCTGCGCTTCCATACTGCTACATTATTGGTGGAACATTAAAACAATGAAATGAGACGTAGTTTCATATTCCATATAACCGCCACGGGTGTCCGAGGTCGTTAAGGTGCGGACTCGTGAGCGGGAGATCTGGGGTTCGAATCCCACCAGGACCATCCTCACTGGCTGAGGTTTTTTCCAGGTTTTCTTCAGTCCTCGTAAATGGCAATTGCCGGGGAGGTACCCTAAACTTAGGTCTCGAACGTTTCCTTCCTTAAAAATTCTTTCCCAATATATCATTTCATCTTATGTATCATCAGTGTCATCGCCTGTGATGCCCCAGTAGTAAAAACGGGCGTTTAACACTGTTCATGTAGTCCAGATTTGGTTCCACCACATTTGGACTATCGAGAAACAAACAAGTAGGAAATTACGTATTCATTTTGAATATCTTAAATTAGGTTAAGTGGGCTTGATGTAACTTGACATCCAGCCAGAGTTCTTGCTGAGCATGCGCCATTTACATGCGGGATTATTCAGCACGGCAGGATTGATGGATTTTTTCAGGCGTAAAAATCCTAAGTATGACTTCCTTCGAAAGGGAAGTAAAGCCGTGGGTCCCGTGTCGTACATTTAGGGCATGTAAAAGAACCTCAAGTCTGAAAGAAGAGGCCTCTGAGCAAACGTTTCACGCCCTGGTTTGAATGGGACGCTGATGACCTGAGATGTTAAAGAGCCTAAACCAAATCAACCGTGGGACGCCATTGAGTTGTAACCGTAGCATTTACAATGATTTGTCTTTCCATTCTTCATGCCTTTCGAGAGCTCATTGCATCACTCAAGTCAGTCATCCCTCCTACAGCCTAGATTTGTGTTTCTGTGACGTCTGACTTTTTACTTTTGAAAGAAGATGATTCCAGATGGTAGATAAAATTAAAAACAACATGAGTAGGCCACTGATATCGATCTGGAAAGAAAACGTTTCAGACTATGTTAAAAAATAGAAGCAGAACGGTAAATATTCAAAATTACGAGAAAGTACTTGTGGGAGGCTACTAGCTACTCTATTTATTTTTAATTATCTGGATACATCTCTAGTATGCACGCATACATGTATAGGATTGCTTCTAAAGCAATCTTACAAATAGAATTATGTAACAGTAGGTTTCTCTATAATCAGGTGCTATCAAAGCCTTATAAACATTTTTTATCTAACCAGATCAATCAGCTTGAATTATATAAAACCGGTTTAATTTCATGATTTGAAACGAGTCACTTCGGCAAATCGTTAGTGCTCTCGCATTTTTTTTTTTTTTTTTTCATACATAACAAAACTCTCAGAGAAATTTCCCTTGGGAAAGCAGCAAGGAAACCAGAGAAAACCGCAAAATGAAGCTTGTTTTTCACGGAAGTGCGCATAGTCCGCATATCTGTTCATATTAAATTACCCTACATTGCTGACCGACGGCTCTTAGACTGGCAAGCACATCTTTCAGATCTCAATTGGATCCAAAGATAAGCACGTGAAACCGCAATAGAAGCTACGATCGGATAATTTGATTAGTTAATATGGGTAACCTAGTGGTGGCGTTTGCGTCTACTAATTTGAAGGTCCTGGTTTCGATTTCCGGCCAAGTAAAGCTATATGGGTCGCTTTTCTTCTTGTTCTTCTTCGGAGTTTTTTCTTACCCTAAGAGGACGAATGCCAGATAGCTTTAAGGCCCCAAGGAGTTCGATACCATTTACGCAATCATTAATTCATGTCATTCATCCCTAAAGACTACACCTACAGTATCCAATTGCATAATCTACAAACAAATAAGCTGAAAAAGCCAATAGGTCATTTCAGAACCTGGAGATACCGCATTTACGCGATTCTAATGCGCTACGTTTTTCTCCCCCCCCCCCCCTCCCTAAATGTATTCAAAAGTGTGGTGGGCATTAGTTTCGAGTGTAAATCCGTTCGCCGGCACCTTCATTCAAATTTATAGTTTATTACGTCATAATGCATTGCTGCAATTCTAGACTTCGTTGCATTTATTGTCGGTCTATTATTGCATAGAGCGTTTGGACAGAAGTAGTCATGAAATGAAGGGCAAACACAGAAGAACATCTTTTGATGCTACTTTCAAGTGTAAAGTAATTCTTTATGCTGAAAAAATGTTAACAGAAAGAGAGTTCAATGTAGCTGAGAGCAACGTTCGCTTGTGGGGACAACAGAAATTGACATTATTTGCAACTAAAGCTGTAAGAAGAAATTCACTGATGCTCGTAAAGGAAGACATCCTGACATTGAAGAAAAAGTCTTGAAATTCGTACATGAAAGGAGGAAGAACGGGCAACCTGTGACTAGTGACATCATAATAAATAACTAACATTTTTCTTCTTTGACCTCGGCCAACTCTCCCGGCAACAGTAGGTGTAATGGATTTTGTCCTACGTGCTCCAACATGAACAATTACAAATTCTTTATTCCGATTGTTTTATGAAGCGGGCGGGCTTATCTATAAGACGCCATTTAAAAATGTGCCAAAATCTTTTTTTATGGTTGTTAAGTTTAAAATTTGGAGTGCGCATTACACTTAATAGCGCAATAAATTCGCGGATGTTTGGTATTTGTTTTCCTCCAGTGCGTTAATGGGTTCTGCTGTAAATCAGTGCCCCAGAGTTTTAGTTTGATAGATTTAGACAGTTTTTTTTTATTTGATTTATTTACGGACGCTCTTTAACATCTCAGGTCATCAGCGTCCCATTCAATTCAGGGCGTGGAACGGCCGACAAATTTTGCTCAGAGGCCTTTTCTTTCAGGCTTGAGATTCTTTTTCGTGCCGTAAATGTACGACACGAGACCCATGGCTTTACTTCTCTTCCTGAGGGAAGCCGTACTTAAAATTTTTACGCCCGAAAAAATCCTCGATCCTGACTAGGATCGAACCCAGAGGATCTTGGGTTTAGGAGGCAAGTATGGTTACCACTACAGCACCAGGACCGACACGGGGAATCGTATTTCAACTCCGCTTCCTAAAACATGCCATCTTATCTTATAGAAGATAATGCAATTGTCATCTTCCCTCATGTAAAAATATAATGTAACGTTCTGAATGTCATGATTAAGCTCAGTCACAATAACGTGTCTGATTTCATTGCTTTCCTTTACATTCCGAAACCCAACTTGCAGTGCCATTTTCGGGGATAATGTTGTTAAGAGAACTTGTGGCCAATTTCTCTGCATTTTCCTCAGCTAAAACTTTACGTTATCTCTCGTGTTTGATTTATTTTTACACGGTTGCTACATTTCTGCACAATATCATAAAATTGCAGCTCAGGACAACTAATGAAGAAATAAATACATATGAAAATTCTTATTTAAAACAACGCTTACACGCTAAAAAATAATACTTTCTCTAGAGTTACATGTCCAACCATCTTTGTCGATGAATGTATACTGCAGTGAGACCAAAATGGAACAGATTTATAAAGCGACATTGCAACACCTGATAAAAGAGGAAGGAGGAGTTTGAAGAAGAGCACCGCCCGATGGCGGTATCCCTAGCGGACACGGTTTATAGCTAAAGTCACCCACACATATACAATAAACATGAAAAATAAAGTAGCTCTTGGAACAATGTAGCTAAAATTAACAAGTTCTAGTGAAGCAGAAATAGTAACTTTCACTTGTCTGCTGGCTTTGAAGGAGAACACAAGTGGTTTGAAATATAGCTACATTGTTACTAACTTGGTGTTTTATCTATTTCTGTCTATATGTATGTGTGTGCGTGTTGTTGTTGTTTGTATTTTTATCCATTTTCGCTCTCCTAGTACTTATTTTATGTATATAATAAAAATAAAATCTAAATCAAATATTGCAATAATGTAGCTAATAATCATAGCTAGAGAAGCAGAAAATGATAAAGTCAAATATATAAAGTGATTTATCATGTTCTGCTACTTTATTCTTGTTATATACACCTATATACGTATATGATATAATATGTGAGTATACCAAGATTATTTGAGCTACGGGCCGGCAGGGCATGGCTGCGTAGTGGGAAAAGCCAGCAGTCATGTGCAGCTAGCAACTTGTAGTTGGTTTAAGCCAGTGTTTGTCAGCTAGTTGTTCACATGTTACTCGATATTTTCATTGTGTGTAAACTTTATGCTAACTGTTCTTCATTAATTATGCCACTACATTAATATACACTTGAAGAACGGGTTTATGTACGATACATATATGAAAATGGATTCTTGCACAGAAGTGGTAAGGCGATTCGCAAGAAAATATCCTGCCAATTGTGTTCCAGGTAGAGTGTTGACAAGTTCGTCAACTTGTTAAAAAGTTGCAAGGGAAACGCTCTTTCAATGACAAATTCTGAACCACCCCTATTCTTACGGAAGAAAAGTTAGATGAAATACAGGAATTTCCTAGACACATGTTGTCGGCAATGCACTGCCACTGAAGGACATACTTTCAACATCTCTTATAACACAGGAGAGCTTATTATCTCTTTTTAAATGTAATATCGTGTTATACTTTCAGTAAAAATTAAATACGAAAATAAAACTATTAACTTTACGCTCGGCGGCTCTATCTCGCTTTCTCCGGTTGCGGTTGCTGCATATCCCCAGTAAGCCGCCGCGTTCAGGCGGCCCTTAACTCAAATAATATCACTGTATATTAAAACAAATAGAAGATTAAGCGTTTTTACTTCATTTTAAGGAACAGTTCAGCATTAGGTGATCTTTTTTAAACAAAGTTGACACGCGAAACGAATGCAATCAATCCTCAAGTTAGACAGCAGTTTCTGAAGCTGAAATGTCCGCAAGTGTTAAGGAATATTTTAATATTTTGAATAAACAGAATTCACCATTTCCACTGTCAGTGCATCTTTACTTATTCTAAACGAGGATGATGAAGATTGCAACTTTTGGCTTATCCCAGAATGGCAGAGATGATTGTGCTGTACAGAGGTTTTCATGTTTGCTCATTTTTAATAGTGAACTTATACGCAATAGTAATGATAAGTTAGAAAAGTCTAGACGTTTCATTCATTCTACTTGCTCTTGAAAGAGAACACGAGAGAAACGGAAATCCCTCGGTGGTTGTCATTTCGACTCCCAGATAGGACGCGCACACAGACAATTAAGTTAAATTCACAATGGACTATGCTATAATGGGAAAGTTAATCTATGCTGTAGCTGTTGCGTCAGAAAAACCTCACAGGCTCCGTTATCTCTTAGTCATTGTGCTATTTTATCTGCACATTCTTTGTGGGTGTGTATATACTTTTCATTTTGATATCATTTGCTATTTCCTTCTGTTGATTATATCGAACAGACTAATTCTCGGTATACTCTCTATCATAGTTGACCAGGAAATTTTCGCTAATACTCAACTAGAAAAAGTCCCATCCAATGAATCACCTCGATAAACAGCTCTCCCAGTTACAGGATCCAATATATCTAAATAGGCAATAGCAATAGAGCCATTTAAAAAGGAAAATGCTATTTATTACTTACGAATTCCAATGCACACAATATTAACACTTACCCGATGCTCCCCTCTCTGTGATATGTAAGCTTTGGTTGTCGCTAAATCCGTTCTGAAAGCACAAACATACACACAGTTTAGGATCTATCGACTTTTTTTAACTTGCTCTAGGATACCCACATAAGTTCTTACAATGTATAATAAGAACTACAAATAGAAAAATGTTTTAAGCTGGCGTTAGAGTAAATGAATATTTTATTTCTTTGAAATATTCTAATCAATCTGATAAGTATATTAATATCAGTCTTAAGTAATACATTTTTTATTTTTTATATTCATTGCTGAAATCAAAATATTAATAAACATAAAACAGTAAACTTTTATTTGTGTACCGTAAGATTCATATACTGTTTTTCATGTGAACTTTCCGTAAACCAAATACTTTTAATTGACCGCCTTTGTGGTCTAGTGGTAGCGTTTGCGAATACAAATCCTGCGGCCCTGCGTTCGCGTCCCGGTCAGGCCAAATGGTCTGGGTAAGGTTTTTTCCGGAGTTTTTTCTTACCCTGAGGTGAATGTCATTTGCGTCATCATTAATTCATTTCACTTCATTCTATTCATAACCACAGAACTTAACAGAATTCAAGTTCGATCTACAGCTGTGACGAGAAGATCAATGTACCACAAGCGACAATACTCAACACTTTAATAATATTTTAAATTATTATTTACAAAATATTTCATACATTAATATTCCCATCTCTTTAAATTTTTCCTTAATAATTTTATGTTTTTATTGTTTTCAGTATCCACAGGAAGGTTATCCACATTTTTGTCACAGTGATGATACGATAGATTTAATTTGCACGAAAATAATCTTGGCAGTATTACATTATGTATTGGTGTGTTTAGTTGCAAAGTTTTCACTGTTACTACAGAAAATGGGTGTCGACAGACCATGGATAGAATTTGCAGATTTTTGATAAAATATATAAATTATTCTTTAAATTTGCATCCTCTGAAATTTGCATTCTACTTTTATCTTTGTTATTCTTAAATATGTATTTATTTTCTGTAGCAATACACCATAACATTATCGCAAAAGTCATAGGAAAAACACATTGTCACTGGAGCACTGTTGATTTGATCACAAAATATGACAAATTTAATTTGAATGTTATTCCTATTATAATTTGTTCAACTTAATATGTCATTTACTGTAACCAAGAAACTATATTTTGTTGTTTCTAGAAGGGATCTGTTATAGATAACAGTGTTTACATTTTAAAAGTTATGTATTGTTCTTGTAAATTAGTTGCGTTACTGTATAAGAGCGTTTTAGACTTTCAATATTTAGTACTATATATAATTAGCAATAACTAAAGAAGCAGAAAAAGAATAAAACACACAGACTATCGTTTGCTTTATTTCAAACCTCTTGTGTTCTTCAAAGACAAGAAGACAAGTGATGGTGGTAAAAATAAATATTGAATCTCGAAGGTAACGAAATGCATGGAAACATGAAACAAGCAACAAGAATGAGACAAACAGAATACAAATATATTAATATGTAAGATTTAAACCCGGTGACATATAGTAACGCTCAATAAGTGTTAAATTAAATGCATCATCGAAATCCTTACAGTGAGACGAGGTATGTTGGCAACAGGCAAGGAAGACTTGGCTTTAACAGTTATAACAATTGCCGGTTACTCAACATGCCCTGTCTCACTGCAACTATTTCGATGATGCATTTAATTTAACACTAATTGATGCGTTACCGATACACAGTTCTGAAAGTTTACTCAAAGATAGAGAGATGGCAGTTAAATTGTTGCATAACACGCCTATACCACGCTCTTATAATAATCTTAAGTAATAATTCAGTCTCTCTCACTCTTGTTGCTTGTTTAATCTGTTTCCATGGATTGTGTTACCTTCGAGATTAGTATTTATTTTTATCACCTTCACTTGTCTTCTTGCCTTTGAAGAACACAAGAGGTTCCAAAAACAGAGCGCGATAATGTATTTAAGTGTTTTATTCTTTTTCTGCTTCTTCAGTTATTGTTATTGTTTACATTGTTCAAAGTGTTACTTTATTTTTAATTTATATTATATATAAAGGAATTTGGGCGACTCTTACAGTTATACTTATGGATCACAAATATAGCAGTATAAGCAAAGCCGTACAAACAGCAATCTCGTATTTGAGCTTTCTCGCATATTTCTTTTCAATAAAGATGATTGTTCACCTTTTACCAATAGTTATTGATATAATATTTTATAGTGTTTCTCTCTCTCTCTCTCTCTCTCTCTCTCTCTCTCTTAACAAAATACTAGGTTTCAACGAAAAGTTTCCTTGATAATCTTGATTTAAAAAAATAATAATATATTAAAATAAAGGATTTTTTGTCAAATATGTGGTTAACATTTTAATAATATTACCGAGAAAGCGGTACACAAAGTTAATTAAATTAACATTTGAAACACAGATTCTGCAATCGCATTAGTTAAATATTAAAAATGACACAACAGATAAGCCTGTTTTATCCCATAAAGATAATGAAGAATTAATTTGTAAATGGAACATAGGAAACACATCCTTCAAAATTCAGAATACATACACTGGATGAAACGGAAAATATCCGACTTAAGGCCCTGAACACTCATTGATAGCAGTTATTTAGCTATATTTTAATAAGTACATTTTCACATTGTATATATGTAAAGGCTATAATGCTCATATAAAGCCACACACATTTAATAGTAAAAAATATTAGGTATGTTAATTTAAGACGTTCATTTAATATGTTAATATGTTATTACATAAGATAAGTCATAATATTCGATTTAAAGCTATAAAAAAGTTAGGTAAGAGCTTTAATTTTCAATTCAAATAACAAATATTCGTTGGTATAAATTGTATAAATCTAGTAAGCTCATTTGTATAGATTTCATGTATCAGATAAGGGCTATTACCATGTATGTCTTAATGTTTGTTTGTTGCCCTTTATGACAATACTTACAAAAATGTAACGGCTCAAAGGAAAACATACATAGTCAAGAATATGAAAAGATTAACTACAGATATGCTAAGTGAATCAACCAATGGCAAGCGTAGCAATATTAATAATGTGCACTAAGAATGAAATACGAGACATAGCTTTATGCGACTAAATAGAAACGAACGAATTTTATTCGCTTAGTATACGTATATTGAAAATATAATGCATTATAACATATACTATAATTACAATCCTATAGTAATAAATGATGTTTTATCTCAAAATTAGTAAACTAAACGTTGGATTCCTGAGAGAGAAGTTGTGTTCTAAATTGCATTAGCATAAATCCAGGTTCGTATTCCCTATAGTGAAGCAGCATTTTAATATTATGTAAAGATAAGTGGCGATTAATATTTCTTGGAAGAAATTACAAAATTATTATTCATGGTGAACGATAGGGATTACGAATTTGAATTAATAACCATATAAGAAAATTGTATACGAGTTACAGAAGACAAAAAACACATTTTTTCGGAAGAGAAATATAAATTATAATACGTCTGTCTCGTATCCAGTTTACATCTAATATTATTCCCAGAGCATATCGTAATCAAGAAAGGTGTACTGTTGTGGGTAATTACAAAACATTAATAAATTCCATAAATTTCTATCCATTGTGATTATGTCATACTTATAATCACACTCCTTTCACCCCAGAAGCATCATTTTAAAAATCCAGCTATAATACCAAATCTTGAACTAGTCGAGCATACAGTGGTATTAATCACGTCAACGTCCCTTTATTCCGCTTCATGGATTATCATATGGGAGAATTAGTACATTATCTTATTTTTCTGAGCTATTTTGAGGATTTAAGTATGTATGGAGAGACAGCTTTCTTTGTAAAGATGCATGAATTATTTATATATCAAAGTTTAACTTTTAAAAATCAATGCGTTGCTATTAGTAATTCTCTTGAAGCTGTAATGTCAGTCATCAAAAATGGAAACAACATTTAGATCGACAGCGCTGCTGAACAAGGAATACAACGATCCGTATCACGTACAAATCTAAATTAGAATGCTGAAGGCCAGACAAGAGAACTGAGATAACGAAGATAATGAACTTACAGGGTTTTCCTTCAGCATCAGAATTTTCTTTGTACGCTGCTACGAGAGTTAGACAAGATTTCACCTAAAATATGAACTGCCTTTTGTTGTAGTTTCCACGAAGAGTGAATAATAGTCCACAATTCCGGCACGTGTACGTGAAGGTAGATCTGTTCAACAGGCACCGCTCTGCATTGATGATAAATTATTTCAGCTCTTTCGCTTTGTTCTTCTGTGTTAACTTCCACTCCTATAAAGATAGAAATACAGTTGGCGCAGGAAAGCCAAATTGTTAGTTACCCATTAGAATACAGACGTGAATTTATATTACATTGATAAAGTTGGCGAATGGAAGCGATAGCTTTACAATAATATGCAGCCTTGGAAGAAAACGCGATAGTGATTTGCTCTGATATTTCGTTACAACGAAGGACGTAGTTGCGCCAGGGCGCCGCCCCGCAACTTGCGTACGCTCTGCTTCTTTATTATAAGTATTAAAGTTAATAAAATGAGCTCAAGTTTTTATTTGTTACATAATGATTTCTGTGACAATTTAGACAAATATGATAATAAACTTTTTAACACTTTGATCATCTAATTTATTCTTTGAATTTTAAAATTGATAAGCGGTATTACGAATAGATTTGCAATTGACATAATTGATTTTTTTACTAATAATAATTTAAATTCATTATGGAGTTTATTAATAATAGTATTTCTTAACAGGTTTCTTAGTGAACACTTTGATCGCCTAAACAAACGGAATTAAATCCACGTCTTGAAGCACAGCTGAATGTGAATGCGATTTGTGTTATGGGTATAATCATGATTAACTTTGACCAAAACTGTTAATAAAGAAAATTTCGACTGTGATGTTTATAAAACTCAACTGACCATCATTTTCTAAATGAAACGCCATATCATGCATTTAAATCATTACATTATCATCGATCACATCAACAAAAAGCGGGAAGATAGATACAGAAACACTTTATTTGGATGGTACATAATAATTTAATCAGCAATTATTTTCTTAATTTTCGTGTGATTAGTAATGTTTGCAATTCTATTATTATTATTATTATTATTATTATTATTATTATTATTATTATTATTATTATTATTATTTCGCAAAGCGCCCTGGTATTATTTTTCCTACCAGTTCATAAATTACACACGAAAGTGTAAAACATAAAATACGAGGTTCATTTTGAAATGCTGTTGAGAATGCTCAACAGTAAGTAATCAGAAGCTAACGCAGATGTTCCTATCTTTAGATTGTAGCTTAGATAGCAATGTGTGCAAATCTGAGCGGGCTTCACGACTAGTTGCATCAGTACATAATTAAGTAGTAGTTGTTGCATCATATGAGAGGACAAAGCTCAAATGACAGCATTTCAGTGCCACGATTTTTATAACCTTTAATATTTAAAATCACATTCAATTTTTTCAGAACTTTCATTAATGTATGAGTTAAAAGTTTTCACTTTTAGAGCACTGTAAAATGCAAGTTACGGCACATGACATAACAAATTAAATTAATTAAAAGCCCCAAATACACAAATGTATGCAGTTTCATACTATGCATAAAAGGAAAATTCAATTTTTTTTACCCAACATTTCTACCAAACGTACTTAATACTCTTACACACTTTTATTTCTACTATTAGGCGCAAAAATATCAAATTCTGTATAATTAATTGTAGGTTATATCAATAATTCCATAAGTAGCCCTACCGGGTGTAACAATAAGATACGGCTAAACTTTCAGAACACATTCCTCACGCGTGAAAGAAAATGTGTTATACGTACATGGGTCCGGAAACGCTTTATTTCTATGTTACAACTCATTTTCTACACAAATCATGGGGAAACACACATGTACAGAACATACTAGTATACCACACGAACTCTTTCTTACTGAAATGTTCAAAATGCCTTTCGCTAGCATTGATACAGCATCAGTCCGCCGTCGCATTGAATCCCGGATACTGATGTATCCTTGGAGAATTGCTTCGCAACCTTCCACATATGGGCATGAAGACTCTCTGCAACTTGTACTGGGGTTCGACACATAAGAGCTTTCAAATGCCCTCACAAAAAGTCGAATGGGTTTAGGTCCGGAGAGCGTGGAGGCCAGAGACTTGGTTCACATTTACCTATCCATCTGTCAGAATCTGTTATTTAGAAGCAGACGGACATTAACACTGTAATGAGGAGGAGCTCGACCGTGCATGAAGTACATGTTTCGTCCCACTAGTAAAAACATCTTCTAGCAGAGCAGGTGGAGTACTCTCTAATAAAGTGTGGTTGAGCGGCACGGCCATTACCGTACGCTAATCCATACATCAAATGAGCATCTGCCAACTTCGCATTTATGTACACTTCCATTGCACTGTACCGATAACAAAGTCCGTGATGAACACTAAACAGTGTAGTAGCATGGCAATTGCTTGTCAACAGTACTTTCCATCAAACGAAACGCAAAACTCTGGCGGTGAAGTAAGAATTACAACTTAACCTGAAGTAACCAGGGCATTTTGAACATTTCATGTAAGAAAGAAATTCATTTGGTATGCTGGTACGTTCTGTTCCTGTGTGTTTCCCATCATGGAAATAGAGCGCTTCCAGACCCATGAACAAATAACATATTTTCTCCTTCTAAGTATGGGGAATGTGTCCTGAAAGTTTGGCCATACTGTATTGTTACACTCGATATATAAAAGGTGTACAGAACACAAAAAGCTTCATATTTTGTATCTAAACAAGAGTTTGAGCAAACAACTTCCGAGTCGGTCCTGCTGGTCTAGTACTAACTATAATCGTAAACCCAAGAGTTCAATCCCGGCCAAGTTCGACGGATTTTTCGGGGCGTATAAATCTTAAGTAAAGCCGTGGATTTCGTGTTGTACATTTACGGCACGATAAAGAACCTCAAGCCTGAAAGAAGAGGGCTCTGAGCAAAATTTGTCGACTGTTTCACGCCCTGAATTGAATAGGACGCTGATGACCTGAGATGTTAAAGAGCATCCATAAATATACCAAATCAATCAAAACCAACCAATTCAGATTAGAATAGGGTTTAAAGTGTAATATCCACCCCCCTCTTCTCAGGCATTGCAATACTGGCAAATAATATTTAACATTCTATTGTTATATTATGACTCGCCTGATTATCATTTATAAATTAGACAAACATCTAGATTATTAGAACTGCAAGACACTATGTGTAACATCTAAAGTTTCTCAAACTGAGAGCTTCTACAAGTACATTACGTTAATTTTAAGCTAGTCGCCAGGTAGCAAGGAAGTCAATTTACTACTCCAGCAAAAGCTTGTCACAAACGGCATGTAACAGGCAGTCTTCCTATTTTCGCTTCACCTTCAAGCTGAACTTGTTTCCTTCTCTGCGTGACGTATCACTAACTTGCACCTTCTTAAAAGCCTTGCTGCACCTGTCATCGCTGAAGGTCGTTGTCACCTGGTAACGCAAGTGAGCATGGCGAAACGTCAAGCAACCCGTTAACTGTCATCCACTTCTAACAGCTTATAATTATCATCTTCTACTGTGCCCATCCTGAGAGTTACATAGCCTTGCGAAATGCTAAAATTACCTGGATAAATGAAGAGCACACATGTCGTACGAGTTGGGAGCTGGAGAGCTGGCTAGTCAGAGGAATGTGCTGACAATGTAATGTGTCATAGTAGGGTATTGTTGAAGTAACGCATGTATCGTAAACAGAGTCTGTGCTTGTGCTATGATGCGTTTAGGAAACATTATTCACTTCCACTTAACATTTCATAACTTAATAACTGATTAATTTAATATAACTGAACTAATTCATAGACTTCATTTCAGGTCATTACATATATAAATCGCCACGGATGGCCGAGATCGTTAAGTCGCGGACTAGCGAGAGGAAGATCTGGGGGTTCGAATCCTACCAGGATCGTCCTCCCTGACTGAGGTTTTTTCCAGGTTTTCCCCAGTCCTCATAAATGGCAAATGCCGGGGAAGTACCCTAAACTTAGGCCTGGAACGTTTCCTTCCTTAAAAAATCCTTTCCCCAATATATCATTTCCTCTGATGTATTATCAGTGTCCATGGCCTGTGGTGTCTCAGTACTTACATTAAAAAAATACATATCATAAACTTGTCACTTTATATTAATTCGTCTGCTCATTAATGCATACCATTAATAGAGCCCTCCTATCCTTGCATGCGTCGCTGGTCCTCTTTCCAGTTCCCAACCAGCTCGAGATCTTAAGTGCGCCGGTGAAGAAATGAAAAGAACAGATACATATTGTGAAACCATCTTTTATTTATAGAGCCATAAAATATATACACGGCGTCCCAGAATCACCGCACACTTTTGCGCAAATTACGCCGAAAGGGTTGGGTAAAAGTAGCAGCTGATTTAACGACGTCAATACCTTTTTATTGAGTAGGTAATACAGACTTCATACGTATATTTTATTTGAAATTTTGTTCCCCGTCATTCCATAAATAGCTTACTTGCGTGAACTGACGCTAAATGCAGTAGATAATAGATAAATACATACACAGGCAGAGGAGAAAATAAACATATATGAACAACTGTGCATCGAATTAATATTAATTTTATAGATTATTAAAAAACTAAAATTGTTATTTTATTAATGGGATATTTAGATTTCACCTTGAGGCTGTTATATGTAACTCACAGTGGCGTCTAGTGACCCCTGTAGAACGGTAGACCAGAGGCATCCCAAACGGCGTGGGGAAAGGTCCCTTTTATCAAGACATACTCCTTCCTGACATTCTCTCATGTATGCTATAAAGTGCTGGTTTATACAGAACTCTTCTAATTCAACTGTTAAAGCATACCTTAAGCCTTCTGCAGTCAATTCAGAAACAACAATGAATTTTATGTACATTTCAACCTGTTTACTCCCATAGATATACCGTAATATCACAACAAATTATGTGACATTCATGTAATATCCTTGTTATTTCGACGGCCTGTACAGAAACGAAATTTGCCCATTCTATTTATTTTCTAATATCATTCCTATAGACAAGATGCGTTCTCACTTCACACGCTTTCAGCAAAGATGTTTTTTTTTTAAACCTTAATTAAATAAATAAATAAACATTTTTGTGCCGTCTTGCTGAGTAAGCCTCTATAACTTTCGGTTGATGAGGTTCCAAATCGTTTCACTTTGAGCTTGACAATTAAACTTAAGACGCGGGAATGGAGTCTTCAATAAAACGTCCACTTTATTCATTGCCACAAAACAGATGTTTCATTTATTTATTTTACCTAACAATTTATACTGTGAAAGCCTTTTCACTGA
Organism: Metallyticus violacea; assembly: GCA_030762175.1. NCBI lineage: Eukaryota > Metazoa > Arthropoda > Insecta > Mantodea > Metallyticidae > Metallyticus > Metallyticus violacea. The sequence continues at coordinate 49,377,403 of CM060841.1, forward strand.
CCAACAACGATGAAGAGACCCATTTCAAATAAAGTGCGAGAACGTGGTGTCAGTAAGTCATTAACATCTGGTTCTTAAAACAGAGAGAGAGAGAGAGAGAGAGAGAGAGAGAGAGAGAGAGAGAGAGAGAGAGAGAGAGAATAACGAGCGCCGGCCTGCTGGCCCAAGAGAACGGAGAAATAAGCAGGAAAAAGCCTAACCCATCTTGGAGGAAGACATATAAGTCCTTGTAAATCTTTGCTGGCCCATGAAGGTATAAGTTTAAAGCGTAAAATTTTCTGAGTTGGCCCATGAGCCTCCCTCTCTAACGGAGGACCCGCATGCTACCGCTACTACAGTAAAAAGGAAATGCGCCTACTGCATAAGATACAACTAAAAACAAATCGGCTATACATCGCGGTTTTCAAGTATTATTTATTTTAAAAGTTGACCAATAAAACTGTAAATAAGTATGATATTTTCTTGGAAGGGGGTAGCCCATATAATACTTTTTTGGAAAATATCTTCTGATGCAGCCATCACTAATCGTCTGCGTATAGAAGTGTGGTCAAATAAATTTAAAATAAATTATTTATTCTAGTAGTTACAACTTTATAGACAGCTCAAATTAAAATACTTCTTTTAACACAAGGCACTCAAATTAGAAATTGCATTTTGCAGTGATTTATAATTTTTGTAACACCAGTATATCAACTTTGGTTTAATACGAAGTGTGATGATTTATTAATATATTTGTACAGAAACAAATTGTATATTTTCGCAAATTTTTACATTCCTTACGATTGTTTGGAATTAGTGATATATAATAGTCATTAAAATGGTTTCTAAGTTTAACCACGTCGGTAACCTTGGAACTACGTCAGACTGGAAGAAAAAGAATAACAGCTGATCTCGCCATTGCTCATGCCCAAATGCAAGATGCTACAGCTCCTTTCAGCGCAAGATTAATAAAATTTTAAACAGCAAATTAATATAATATATAAAGAAAATATTGTGGCATATTTGGGGGGGGGGGGTTGAGAAATGTATTGCAGCATTAAATTCATTGAGAAGTAGAAGTGACAGCGTACAGAAAAGGGTCTGAGCATGTTCAACAAAGGGATTAGATAGCGTTCTTTAATGGATTTCGAGAGTCGAGTGTGATAGCTTGAGGAGAGTGGACATGCCGCTGACTGCTCTGGGATGGCCATCTTGGTTAGCGTCTATCATGAATGTAAGTAACCCTTATTGATTATAAATATAATCCATTTCATAATCTGAATATTGTTTGTGTTTTCAGTGTATACACATACCCGATATTTCCTTAATTTGATTCCGTTTTCATTAATGAAGGTTAGGATTTCTTTAGATTAATGTATCAGCTATGTCCCTAATGCGACTCCAATTCGTTAAATACATTACAGAATGATATTTAAGGAGAGTAACTAGCAGGGTTTGCGACAATATAATAATAAACAAAGTTGTAATTGTAAGTTTATCGCGCCAAAACGCATTTAAAAGTCACCAATTATCACTGGTATGATATTGGTAGTATTGGAAATATCTCCGGACTCTATTGCATGACAGTAATCCATCATAATGAGTTTACTGAACTGATGCAATGTCTATTTTATATTACAATATTACAGCTCAGGCAAATAATTTTAACAAAATGCGCGCATCAGACCCGAAGGAACTTAACACTGTTCCATACTGCACATTTCTTATTTCGACAATCTGTCACCTCTACCTGTCGCACATTGCTGGCTCATCCAATGTACGCTTTTTGTTTGCAGGTGACTGATGTGTGTGAAAATCGGACATAAGGTACGGATTCTCATGCTCCCTATGCTTTTCACATTGAACACTGTAACTTCCGCCTGAAGGAAGTTCATCTGTTGATCCGGCTCCCAGCGCTCCAAACATTTCCAAATACGCCTTTGTAATAGCTTTCCAACTGGGTGTGAAAATAGTGGGATTATAGAGAGACTGCTGAAAAGAGAGCAACAGGTGCTGAGAACAAGGAAAAGTAAATATCGCTTACTGCATTTATACACTGGCAATCTCCATGCACGTATTATGTCAAAAGTAGCATTAGAGCTACTCGTAAACCAACCCATTGGTTTTAATAAAGCCTATTGTGCATATTCTAGTTATTTATTAAGAAAAGTGTGCTTGGTTCGTTATCAAAGCTTTCCAAGCTATCATACACGGGTCTTCATTTTCAAACTAATTTCCCTTGTTCTTTAAGCTCTGAAAACTAACGTCGTTAAGAATAAAGTGAGGGGAGTAGAGGGGATGTTCAGTTTTACACCAGAATTGTAAATAGCATTCATAGTAATGTCACTTGTCTAGAATGGAACAACATATTACTTGCTCACGTTCAGATAATTTCAGCCGATTAAGCAGCGACAGCTCGCAGCAACATTAACTCTCGGTGCACAATTTTACTACTGCGACTGTTCCTGCTACTGAGCCTAGATTGCAGCTGGCTATAATCTAACAACTGGAATCAATACTCGTGCGTGTGCTGTTGCATATATACAACATAGATAGAGTATAATAAAAATATCAATGTGATATAACTATTAAAAATTATTCTGGGTTTATGCAACAAATTAATGGATGATCCTGCGATTAAATCAGGAAGCATTGTATTCTTCTATGTTTTGAAATCACTTAAATTAATATTTGAAGTTGGTTTACCCCCTTTTTAAATTTTTATTTTTTCTTCCAATAGTAACAAAGGAAAATGCTTAAACTGTAAACTGTGTATAGTATTCATTTTCTTTACATTCAGTTAATACGAATTCACACGAAACTTCACGAGCCAGTCACACAATAAGAGCTTGCTACCAATAAACCATATTATAAGAATATATAAAATTTTGCTGTAGCTGCAATAATAACTTCCACTGTGGTTACTAAACAAGACAAGCTCCTTCCAGTGCTGCTAATTCATCCATCATATTTTCTTTAAATGCTGAAAATTAAATTGTTACTCTCGTATTAAAGGAATCAAAATGTCTTCTGTATGTTTTATATTAGATTAAAACATGCTTTTAATCCTGAACCTAACTTCTATAACTTATAATGATAAACAACCCAGAGTTAAGTAGATTAAGCTTGAGCACGTTTAAAACTAAAACTAGGCACATTGCACATCTTCAGTTTCATTAACTTTCCTGATTGATGATAGTCGTATTATGACATAATATATGCATTTGAAATCTTTTAATACCAATGGAGTCAAAAGAACTCAGTCTAACCCTCATCTCGGTTTTACAATGTACATAACTGACGTCAGTTGCATCAGTGGAGTCAAGAATAAGAACTCTTGAGACACTAGACTAGAAAAGAAACTTATGTTCCTACACGTTTTGAGGCTGCAAAAAAGAATAAATAAATGAAGATACAGCGGTTGCGGAAATGAGATTTCTAGCTGGATGCACCCTTAAGGACAACGATAGAAATTCCGATATTGGGGAAGAATTAAATATCCGTCCTGCGTTGAAAAAAAGAGGGGGGGGGAGAAATTGGTTTACACACATTCACAGCTTGCCAGCCATTCATCTTGTCAAACAAATATTAGATTATTTTCGACCAATGGCCAGATAGACTGATGACTTTTAAAGGAATAGGCCGAAGTATATAGCGTGGGGCTTTTCTCTCTTCTTTTATCTTTGATGCTGTTAACTAATTTTAGACTTTTAGATCTAAGTGATATGTTCTTATTTTATATTTAATCCAAAATTGACTATGATATTTATTCCGAAGCCAACATTTCTTGCACCATATAGTTGATCATTTATGAAGAAGCAGTACCTCTTAAGGTGCCTATTATTGAATATATTTAGGAATTCTCAATGATTAAATTATTTGTAAAGACACGTTTTCTCAAGTGCACATCGTTTTCAAGTCACATGTTACTCTTCCGCTTTATACATATAAAATACAAAAGCTACTTTCTTACAATTATCGTAAAGTGGCATCATTTACTGGCGTATATGAAATGTTTTTTTTTTTTCCTGGAGATATTTAATTGTTCTATCTAGCTTAAATTTTCCAACTTCCCCAAAGCAACAATATATTCTTCTGATTTCAAAATGCCTTAATGGGAGCACCTGCCAAATGCAGAATTGTGCTACTTTTCAACACATTGTTGTGATGTTTCACTTCTTACAAAATCCTGCATTAACATACCAAGCTGCCAAAAACGGTGGCTCAGGTAGTAATGCTTGGAACTTGCGTTCGGGATATCCTGGTTTCAAATCCTTTGGGTCGGGCCATTCTGGCCTTGGTTCCTCCTGGTCCCTTAGGGATGACTTTTTCCCTTCCACGACTTTTAACACTCCCATTTCATATTTCATTCCGTTGAGTCTGTTACCGCGTTGAAAGTGCCAAGGCGAGGCGGTTTGGTGCGGTGTGACGGTGATTTGCGTCGTGGAAAGGTGTTTACCCCGTCATTTGGTAAGAAAGCGACCCTTTTGAGGAGCATAAAGGAGGAGGGGGTGATTCGTCAGCTTTGGAGTGTTCTATCTGGAGACAATGTTATAGGTTTGGTCTATTGCGTGCCTCATCTCCTGTGAATCCTGGCTACCTGTATAACCCTCGCCTAATCCCTTCCTCCTGGAGCTGTACGCACTGGATACCTCTGACCCTAACAATCCAATCCAATCCAATGTACCATATTATGCTAAAACTATCACATTACGCTTAACATGCTACATTATGAAAATCTTTGTGTGGTTTTCCATATAGATTACGTTATTAATTTTTTTCAAAATTGTAACTTTTAAAGTTTTATGGCAAGTTACAACTCAATTCCAAATTAAAATTCGTTTATTCAAGTCTAATTTAAATTTGATAAAAATATGAAGTTTATTGTTTGAGAACGTCTACATGTTGTAACTAACACACACACACATTCATTCTAAAATGAGAGAAATTGAAATTTGGCGGCATAACACCTTAAATGTTTTAAAATGACCAAAGCTGAAAAAAAATAATAAAGAATCTGCTGATCTTATTCCTTCAGCTCTAGCAGCATTGTCGATTTTGGTCTTTTTCGCTAGTTTGGTTACTGCACTGCATGCGACAAATGTTTCTCCCCTCACTAAATTTTCCCCTGAATCACTAGAGACCACTAACTCACGCCCCTGCATTCCCCTGGCAAATCTCTGAAAGACAAATATACGTTTTATGGTGAACGAGAAAGTAATATACGGCCCCTATAGCCAAAGTTGATATTTTTAAAAGCTGTGTGCCAATAATTAAAAAAAGAAGAAGAAGAAACTTTAGCTCTGATGTTTTGAGGTCTATTTATGGTCATATTCAACTATGCTGGTCGTTTAAACTGTCACATGATATGGGATAGCAAATTTCCAGAGGCAAAAATGGGTCACATATGAGAATTGAGATTTAACACATTGTAAATAGAACGAAAAATAGTTGAAAACTTGTTATTTTTATTGTTTTCCATTATTTTACCAATTATCCTCTAAGGCTAGGAATGAATTGATAATAATTATGCAGTACTTTGAAATGAACGTTCATCCGAGAAAGCGCGGCTACTGGAAGCACGCGTCTGCCGGCTGAGAGTCTGATATACATAGCCCCTCAATTCAAGCGCACAGATCTCTCACGAAAATTACAATAACCACACCTTTGTTATAGAAGATGTTGGAAATTATATCCTTGTGCCCCCACAATCTCTTACACCTTTTAAGGAAGTTTGCATTTACACGCATTAGTTCTAGTGAAATATTCCTATGTTTCTTTTTCATATTATTATTTAAGGACGCTCTTTAACATCTCAGGCCATCAGCGTCCCATTCTATTCAGGGTGTGAAATGGCCGAAAATTTTGCTCAGAGGCCTCTTCTTTCAGCTTGAGATTCTTTTTCGTGCCGTAAATGTACGACACGGGACCCATGGCTTTACTTCCCTTCCGAAGGAAGCCATACTTAGGATTTTTACGCCCGAAAAAAATCCATCGATCCTGGCCGAGTTTGGTTTAAGTATGGTTACCACTACACCACCAGGACCGACAGCTATGGTTTCTTTTCTTATATTGCTTTTCATATGCGGGTTATTCTAATACCTTTATTTTTCAAGTTTTAAATCACATACAGTAAGTATAGAATTGCACAGGCCCATAATCCCTTATTAATGTCTCTACCTCCAACATTTCATAAATTAAAGCTTACGAGAGATCAGCTGTAGGCGTCTTGTTGGAACAATGCATGTTTATTTTCAATATCTGAAGAATACTATTATTATGTTATCTGTATATCTGAGCATTCAATTTATTTTCATAAAATATAGGTCCAATAATTCTTTAAGCATTCACTACTAACAATACAAGATTTTTTTGATCAAATAATGGCTTTTCCTGGACAATATCGGATTTTTCTGCACCTTAGAACCTGTTTTTATTTCATTTATTTATTTATTTATTTATTTATTTATTTATTTATTTTCCTCTCCCGTTGCCGCTACATATCCATTTAAATGAAACTATTTTTCGTCAGTGAAAAAAAAAAAATTAAAAGTGAATCAATAAAGGCATTCCTAACATAATCCAAAACCCAGTTGCAGAAGTTATTACGTGACTGTATTTCCTGAACACTTATCTTATACGGTTTTAATAATTTTAAATTTTTGTTGGCATTGCAAGCCTTCGCAGCGATTTCTTTGGATTTCATGCTAACCTTTCTCCAAGTAGGTTTACTTTTCATTTCCCTAAATCTATTCATAAGATTACGAAGAACACATCTGTAAGGCGCAGGAATCTGGGGAATTTGCTTACAAATCGCCGCCTCATTTTTCTGCGAGATTTTTTCATACAGAAATTTCTGTGTTCTAACCTTTTGGCATTATACTAACAACCAAATAAGGCGAAAAATAAATTTCACTTGAACGTTCGAACGGCGCAAAGACAATGCTCCACTAGCTTTAGGAAGGAGCACTGGAGGTAAACTGCACCTGCTTGTCCACTACCGCTGTCTACGCTCAGCGGATGAACACCGTATTTTTACAAGGTCACCAATGCAATGCAATGTAAACTTTTCACGAGAAAAAAAAGTACGTTTTAATTGAGTTGCCTTTATTCAGTAAATATGTATTGTGGTCTCAGACATAAGAGGTCGACATTTCAACACTGCAGGCTATGCAGAGTTCTTTCTAAAAAATAATTTAAAGACCGTTGTGGCTCTGCATAAAGCCGTTTTATTACTACGGTAACGTTCCTGCTAAGCTCACTAAGTGATGTATAATAATAATTGTGCTCGAGCGGTTTACAAAGAGGGTTAACCCTCGATCCTTGACTTCGGATACTAAACATGAATATCCATTGAACTATTTACTCTTTTTTCAGTCGCACAAGTCAATACCTACACCGCAATGATATGTATCGTGACCTCACATGACCACAGTAATTAACAGCGCGCCGCATTTGCAAATATAGAACAGAATTTATGAGAGCTTGCGTCATCCATTAGGTCCGTACATGGTATCTTGTCACAAGCTCGCAGACAAGGAGAGAAATCTTTATTCCGACAAAGTGAAGAAGCTTAGCTTGAATATCGCAAAGTGCCAAGGCTGCTGTTTTGCTTTGTGTAATAAGGTGCAGAATTTACTGAAAACGCTATCTGCACTTTCTACAAAGAATATAACATCTGTAAGTGAATGAATGAATTGAGTCCCATTCAGGGCTACAGCCTCTGCAAGCGAAGATCGATTTCTCATTTCTCGATTTTTCACAAGGGAAGAACAAAACCGTAATAGCATTCATTCCATGGAAAGTCGTATTATAGAAAAGTGTTTTGGAAAGCTTAAACAACGTTTCCTTACTTGAAAACAGAGCTCGTTTGTCACTGAATAAGGTTCCAAAAATCCCAGTAGGTTGTGCAGTTCTACATAATATTGCAAAACAAATGATGACATCCCTGAAGAAGAAGAAGCAGATCTAACTTTTATTGTTAGTGAAGAATATAATCATGATTGAAGAGTTAAGCAGATGTATTTACGAATCACAGGCCAGCAGAAATGAGCAGAACGTTATTGGCACTTGCAGCCTATGTGTAGCTATTTTAATTGTTAATTTTATTTTCTGATCTACAATAAGATGTTAAAAACACAATTATTTTATTATTAAAATTAAAAATAGTTTAGATAAGATTTTAAAACAAACGTTACATTCATCGCTCATGTATGTTACCTAACACAAACTTCTCTTATCAATGCTCCAACTTCAATAGAAAAAATCAAATTGTCCAAATCTTGACGTTGCTGTAAATGTTCTTCTCATCTGATCTGGATTCTTGTTAGCCTCAGCTGCTACAACATAAGTAGTCCCTGTAGTCTCCAGTGGTCTCATTGAACGTGCTCTTATGGGTGAAAGGTCTGCCTTACAGTTGGTTGAGGGGTGCAATGCCAACACTGCTACCAACGGCCGGCCACAGGTTAGAAAACCGGGCCTTATCACATTGTATAAGTTGAAGAACTTTTTCCCATTCCAACAATTTAATTTCCTTATTCCCGGTCCTTTTTTCTTTAATTCATGTTTTCATGTTATTCACATCTTCTTCAGTTTCTAAGCAGTAATTTGCTTACTGTAGCAATCACATGTCCATCTTTAAATTTAGTTAAAGTGTTTTCTTCGCTGGCCACAAATTTTGGTGCCATTGATGTTTGTAGAATAACTGAGTATTTCTTGAGAATCTTACAAATGTTAACCTGCTGCTTGCCAATCTTCTCAATTTGACATACTTTTATCAGCGAATTCCAAAGGAATGAAGCTATTGCGGTCAGCACCGAGAAAAATCTGCTTATTTTTTTTTTTTTTTTTTAAATTGAATTTCAAAGGAATGCAAGCTATTGCGCTTGTACCAACAGATAGCGTTTTTACTAATCTATCCAAATGTGCATCGTTCGTACCTCCTAGGTATCCACAATTGATAAATAAATAAATAAATATATGTATGTGGGAGTGTGTATGTCCGTTATCTCTCTAGCGGTCGCAATTTTTGTTTTTTCTCAATGAACCTCGGCACCTAACCATCAATTAACAAATGATTCGTCCAGTTCGGTAACCATCAAAATTGGACCATTGGGGAGGGGGGAGGGGTTTAACCTAGAGCGAAAAAGTTAAAAAAAAATGAAAAACTGCTCTAGCTGCCGTCATTTTTGCTTTATCTCAACGAAACCCAGTAAATTTCTTTAAAATCAATTTTATAAAAGAACTTTTCGAAAATCATGGCTATCGGGCCACTATGAGTGGGGGAATCCTGCAAAACTTTTGGGGGTTAAACGAAATGTAAAAATCACTCTAGCGGCTGAAATTTTAAATTTGTTTAAAGAAAACTTGGTATATGTCATTGAAATAAAATACTAAAAGTAGTTTCCGAAAATCAGTGAAATCGGATTTATTAGGAGGAGGCTTTGCCTAGAGCCCAAAATTTTAAAATCGTTCTAGTTGCATTAATATGGTTTCTTTCGCAACAAAACTAGATATATGTCATTTAAATAGAATAAGAAAAATCGTTTCTAAAAACCAGGGAAATGGGCCATTAGCAGGTCCCCTTCCTGACTGCACCCCAAAATTTAAAAATCGCTCTAGTGGCTATAATATATGTTGTTTTTTTTTTTTTAACGAAACTCCATATTTGCCATTTAAATAGAATATGACAAAATAATTTCTGAAAATATGGTGAACGGGGCGAATTAGAAGGGAGGGTTACCTAAACTCCAAAATTTAAAAATCGCTCTAGCAGCACCAATAATTGTTTTTTCACTTCAAAAACTCGGCGTACACCATTTAAATAATAAATAGTTTTTGAAAATTATCGGATTTTTGGTAGTGTGGTGTTACCTGAAAAACTAGTGAGCGTTAAACCGAAATTTAAAATCTCCCTAACGGCAGCAATTTTATTTTTATAAGGAAATTTGATAAATGCCATTGAAATAAAATAAATATATTTTTAGAAAATCGGTGAAATTGAACTATTAGCAAGGGGAGGGTTTACCCACAATTTAAATTTATTTCACAACGAAAATGCGTAAATATAATTTAAATAAAATTATACGTTTCTTCGCAACTTAGCTACGTATATGACATTTAAATAGAACAAGAAAAAGTTTCCGAAAATCAGGTAAATCGGGCGATTAGCAGGGGGTTACCTGAAACCCACAATTGAAAAATCGCTCTGAAAGAAGGAATAGTTGGTTCTTTTATAACAAAACTCGGTATATACCATTTAAATAAAATAAGACAAGTAGTTTGTGAAAATTATCAGATTATAGGGAGTGGGGATTACCTGAAAAACAAGTGGGGGTTAAACCTAAATTTAAAAATTGCTCTAAAGGCTGCAATTTAATTTTTTTTAAAAATATAACTCGATATTTTCCATTGAAATAAAATAAATAATAGTTTCTGAAAATCAGTGAAATTGGACTGTTAGCAGGGGGGGGGATTTATCCAAAATTTAAAATTTTCTTTAGCGCCATTAATATTTGATTTTTCACAACGAAACTCCGTAGTCAACATTTAAATAAAATAATAAAAATACAGTTTTTGAAAATAAGAGAAATCTGGCCATTTCATAATGGGGGTTTACTGAATCCCAAAATTTAAAAATCGCTCTCGCAGCAAAATATTTGTTTTTATTCGCAACAAAACTCAGAATATACCATTTAAATCAAACAAGAAAAAAAAATGACATTCAGTGAAATCAGATTATTAGGAGGGGGTTCTGAAATCCAAAATTTACAATTTACTCTAGCGGCACCATTTGCTTTTTCGCAACAAAATTCCGTATATAGTATGTAAATAAAATAAGAAAAATAGTTCCTGAAAATCGGACCATCAGGAGTGAGAGTATTCTGAAACCCAAAGTTTAAAAATCGCTCTAGTTCCATTAATATATTTTTTCGCAATGAAACTCTGTATATGCTATTTGAATAGAATAAGAAAACTCGTTTCTGAATATCAGGGAACTTAGACCATTAGGAGGAGGGGATTGCCTGCACCCCAAAATTTAAAAATCGCCCTAGCGGCATTAATATTTGTTTCGCAACGAAACTCCATATATACCATTTAAATAAAATAGTAAAAATGTTCCTGAAAATCAGGGAAATTGAATCATTAGAGTGGGGTTTACTGAAACCAAAATTTAAAAATAGCTTCACAGCACCAATATTTGTTATTTTTTTCACAACGAAACTCGTAATATACCATTTAAATAAAACAAGATTTTTTTTTCTTAAAATCAGTGAAATCAGATTATTAGCAGTAGTTCCTGAAACCCAAAATTTAAAAAATACTCTAGCGGCACCATTTGCTTTTACGCAACAAATTCCGTATATCATATGCAAATAAAATAATAAAAACAGATTCTGAAAATCAGGGAAATCGGGTCATTAGGAGTGAGGGAACAAATCGCTCTAGGGGTACCAATATTTATTTCTTCACAACAAAATTCCATATATATTATTTAAATAAAATAAGAAAAATTAACATCTGAAAAGGAGTAAACGAGTAAAAGATGTACTTGAAAACCGAAATTTAAAAATTTCTCGCGTTTATTTTTTCCTATGTTGTTTTAAAATAAAATGAGAAATTAATTTTGTATATATAATCTTGCATATATTTTATATTTAACAAAAGCATCTTGTGAAGATATTAAATGTGAAATATTAATTTAATACGTGTTTGAGAATTATATTTGTATGTAAGAGCGCACTGTAATAACCTTCTGAAAACGTTTGTGTTATATGTTTTTAATACAATAACATTTCAATTAAATTTCAAAGTCAATTAAAATCGACGGAATTTTGATTGTTCTTTGCTAATTATATATACTTGCATAGTACACAAAATTGTTTTTAAATAGTAATATGTTTTTGTTTTAATGAAACGTATGAACACAGAATGTAACTCGAAACTTTCTGCTATTTTTCTCTATTTTAGTAAATGTAAAGGTGATATAGGCTCAATTTATAAGCATGGTTATCTTTTAAAATGTTTATAAATACTCAAAGTATAGCTTTGTGTATTATATATATTTCATTGAACTAATAGTATAACATTAATTTTGTGGTTTAATCTCAATAATAATAATAATAATAATAATAATAATAATAATAATAATAATAATAATAATAATTCTAAAACTGTAGTTTCTCTTTTGTAATACTAATAGATTGCAAGAATTCCAATTTTGTTTCCCTAATACCACACAGAATTGCTATAATTTTTAATTTCATTAACTAAAAAGGCCTAATTGGATTTTATATTTAGTTTTATTAAAAGTTATTCAACCGGTGAGTTAGTTTACGCAGCTCTTGCGTGAAGGATTTATTTTTTTTAAAAATTAGGCTTGAAATTTCTAAGTTATATTGATGTTTGTATATTACTGGCATTTATTTGTATTTCTTTTATATGCAAAGTCACCTTTGAATCGAATAGAAGCAAAGTTATATTTCTGTTCATTTATTTATTAGGTTAAAACTGAACATTTTCCAGGTAGCACCTATCAGTAAATGTAAACTGTTATTAAATGCAAAATCAACGATTGCTTTTAACATTCTGAGTCAAATAATCACTTACAGGCATTTACTTCTTTTTTTAATTGTCCCATTGGCTTAAAAGTGATTCCCACTCTTGCGCTCCCAACATGCCGCCGCCTTACTTAAGTTATTTCCACGCGTACACAATACCACTCGGATACCCAGTGGTTGATTTAGTTTATTTACAGACGCTCTTTAACATGTCGGGTCATCAGCGTGCCATTCATTTCAGGGCGTGAAAGTGTCAATAAATTTTGCTTAGAGGCCTCTTCTTTCAGGCTCGAGGTTCTTTTACGTGCCGTAAATTTGCGACATGGGAACTGCGGCTTTATTTCCCTTCCGAAGTAAGCCATACTTAGGATTTTTACGCCTGGAAAAAAGTCATTGACCCGGCTAGGATTGCGCTAGTGATCTTGGGTCTATGAGGCAAGTAGACCACTAGGACCTACTGGATATTCAATGTATTGTGTACTTTATTTAATAGTTCATTTAAGCTGTTGGATTTTCTTGCATCAGTTTTTTTTTAAAGTTTTCAGCATTACTCTTTTTCCGCTATTATTTATTGGTTAATATTAATAACAGTTCTGTGTTTCATCAGTAGCTGGGAGCTGGAGAGATGATTAGTCAGATGAATGTGTTGATAACGTCCAGCTGTTCATTATTAATACTCTGCTTTTCTTAATGGAACGCCTTAAGTATTTGAATATACATACAGTGAGTAGTGTTTTACTTAGTCGGTCCTGATGGTGTAGTGGTAACCATATTGCTTTCTAAACCCAAGATCACGGGTTCAAATCCGGGCCAGGATCCATGACTTTTTTCGGGCGTAAAAATCCTAAGTATGGCTTCCTTCGGAAGGAAAGTAAAGCCGTGGGTCCCGTGTTGTACATTTACGGCACGATAAAGAACCTCAAGCCTGAAAGAAAAGGCCTCTGAGCAAAATTTATCGGCTGTTTCACGCCCTGAATTGAATGGGACGCTGATGACCTGTGAAGTTAAAGCGCGTCCATAAATAAATCAATCAAAAAAAAGTGTTTTACTTGGCATACGTCGCTAGCCATCTCTCCAGCTTCCAGCAGTACATTTTCACTCACCTCGTCACACTTATAGTACGAAGATAACTTTAATTAAATCAACAGAAAGATAATATTAGAGGGGAAGATAAAGGCAAGGAGGAAGGGAGTGATGAAGATGAAGATATCTAAATTTATAATAGACGGGGATAATTTTGATTTACAACCTGAAGTAGATAATGGGGAGGAAGGTGAAGGCTTTTATCATTAAAAGTTATGGGACCGGGAAGAAGATGGAAGAAGGAAGATTACAGAAGGGTGTTGTAGATCCTCCGGAATGGCGGCAGGGAATGAGGGATGGAGAGGTGGTGTCCGAAAAGGAGGAGCAGAGCGCGAGAAATTGTGCAACCATGGGTCCAGGAGGATCAAGAGAAATGGAAGAAGGAACGGCTGGAAAGAAAAGATGGAGAATGATATGGTGGAAGCGAGGTGATAGTGCTTAATGAGTTAAACTGTAGGGACAAATAAATGAAATGAGTAGGAAAGATTAATAGTGATAAATGAACTTTAGGTGAAGTACTTTGTTAAAGAGAAGGCAATTATTATGATTAAGATAAGTTAAGGAGACTTGAAACAATTAAGTGTAATGTTTAATTTAAGAGAAACTCTACCAAAGTACTGTGTGCCAGTACATATCGCTAGTAACCAATGGTTAGTAGTAGTACAGTAATGGAATAAATAGGACAGCATAGCTGGCTAACAGCTATAATTCTTACTGGCCCCCAGTAATATTGTTAATTAGGTGGTTTTGTAGATGTTGGATGATTAAATTGGGAAGTAATTTAGTAAATTTATATTTTGATTTAATCGAATTATTTTGAGTTTTTTTTTTACTATTTTATTATATTATTTTAATCTAGTTAATAGGAAAATCTATAAAATAACGTAGTAAGATATTATTGTATTGTATAGTTAATAATAATAAATGGAAAATTTGATAAACACGCCCTGGTTTAGGAAACCAGGTAGCAGAGTGGCGTACACAGATTTGATTTGATTTTATACATAGTACGAGATTTAACGGATAGGATAGGCCTACTTGACGGAAGGCACAAAACAATAAAATAGAACTGGCATATTTATTCAGGTTGTAACCTAGAGTACGTAACTACAATAACATTTAAATGCTCTGATTTAACTGATAGAGAAATGTGAAGAGTAACCTCACTCATTCGGCGCGTTAACAGAAAAGTACCTTTTATGCCCTTGCATCCTTTTCACAATATAATAAAACGCTTTAACCTGCAACACTGAAACTAAATGTTTTTACAGTTTGGTCTTCACATACAGCCTATTGGGAAATCCACATTTGATAACTAACAAAAAGTTTAGTCTACGAACGTAGATTGCGTTGCCTAGGAGGGTAATTTACTGCAGTTCGCGATCATCAGTAAAAGACGAATGGCAAGTAAGATATAAGTGCCGTTTATCCAAAATTCCTTCTGAATTTCTGTTCTACTTATGGATTTTAAATTTCAGAAACAATAGACTTATTTAAAGTTTTGTAATAACCACAATACGCTCAATGAAAAGTCGAAAGTGACACTATTCCAGTTACTCGGGAGAAATGAGAATATTAACGATCGAGTAATAAACAAGTTAAATTGTAATATTTTAATGTTACTTAACACATACTGCAAAATTGGCTTCCTAAAATGGTCACGATATTTCTGTAGTGCCAATGCATACACATATCACAACCATATTTTGTAGCTACATATTTTTTTAATAGTGCTTAACGCCCGTTTGTACTACCGAGACGCCATAGGCGGTGGACACTGATGATACATAAGATGAAATGATACACTGGGAAAGGATTTTTTAAAGGAAGGAAACATTCCAGGCCTAAGTTTAGGGTACCTCCTCGGCATTTGCCATTTATGACTGAGGAAAACCTGGAAAATGCCTCAGTCAGGGAGGACAGTTCTGGCGGGATTCGAACCCCATACCTCCCGCTCACGAGTCCGCGGCTTAATGACTTCGACCACCTGTGGCGAATTACCTTTAGTTGAACAATCAATAAATATTAGAGTGAATGACATACACCATCTTTCGAAAATACCCCTTCTTGCTGTAGCGGTTCACTCAACGAAACATTTCTCTCTCTTCTTCTTTTTTCTAGTTTTTATCTTGTATTTTTTATTAGTTGTGTCTACCCTGCTGACTACAAAGTTGTTGGTTCTTCGTCTTTGCTTTCACTTTCTTGTTTAATGGAACTTTAGACGTTATCTAGACACCTAAGCAGTCATGAGTCGGGGGTGTGTCCGGCAACTATTAATCTGCAGTACACGTCTTTCAGGAAGCCCATCTACCGCATGTTGCAGAGCAGATTACTTTTCTTAACTCCAGTGTCTGGTAGCATCAATTTATAAATCTTGTACTTCCTGTGACGAAGTGATTTCTTTCAAAGGATCTTTTTTATTTCTTGGTATACAGCGAACTTAGAATTAAAATAAAAATATGAATAGGCAAACGGTATTTAATTAATGTAACAGTAATGCTGAAACAATCACCCAGTAACTTTTAATTTTACATAAAATATTACATTTATACTACCATGACTTAAAGACGAATACTTTTGTTAAGTGTTTTCCTTTGTTGCAAAAGGAGCCAAAATGGTTTTGTTGGAGAATTTTTCAAGTAATGACCAATGTCATACAGCGTTTCGTTGGTAAGACCCATTTGCTATATTATTTGTTTCTCCCTCCCCAAACATTTTCCTTTTACCGAAATTTTAAATTACTTGACGAGTTGGATATCCATAACCACAAAATCTTTTTTTTTTTTTTTTCAAATCGTGCTCTAAGCTGACGAAGTGTATCTATCGACAAGTATAAATCAAAGATACAATATATTTAACATAGATGGGCCATAACACACTTCCTCAGCGCTTAGTAATTAATGAGTATTATATTATACTAGCCTCTCACACTTGGAAGCAAATGCCGCAAGAGTGGTCAGTACTTGTATGGCCTCATCCAAATACATTTAGATAAGTCATAGCCAGATTCAACGTATCGATCGGAGAACTTCGGGGACGCTCGTAAACGCTGTATTCACAAGCGCATGCAGCGAGTGAATGCTGCAGTGGGCCCTTGGCTTATAAACGTAATGGTCACAATCATAAGCATCTAGAAAGAGAAGTGGGTAGGGTAGTGTAGCGTTGGCCAAGCGGTTTAGAAGGCATTCTCTTCTGCGTAAGCTCCTGGGTTCAAATCCTACATTTTTGTTTTATTTTTATGAGTGTACATGTTGCCTTAATGTCATATTATCATTTACGTTTTATGACATTACCTATGCACACAAAAAACGTAATCACAAACTAAGGTATTCTTTACAATAACTAAATAAATACATGAGCAGAAAAAAAGTTTTCTTCTAAGGTGAAAACACATAGAAATAAACCCAAATTAATATGGGGTGTATGGACCCTCAGCATGTACAACTGCCCCCAGTCTTCGGGGTAAATGATATCAGATTTCTACAGCAGTGTGGACAACATCCAAACCTTCTTGAATTTATTTTATTATAACAGAAAGTACCATTTGCTAGGACTCATTATTTTTAACATCCATTCCTAATCACCTTTAGTCATACTAGTTTACGCTGAACAGTATGATAGGGTGGCAACTCTTCACTTCATTGTCACTTGCAGCGGAACGGCGCGGTAGCTTACAAACATTATAGAGAAAGGGACGGTGAAAACATCAAGCATTCACTTCAGGAGCGGTTTATGTATATGCACACACACACACACACAAACGGAGGATTGAGCTCATACAGAAACAGATTTAAGGATGGGTCATGGAACACGATCTGTTTGTAATATTTCGTGCAATTTAATTTAATTATCACTAGCATTATTGATAGTCATGGCACAATTTTGAACATGAAAAAAATGCATGGTAACATTTCGTGGTATATTTAACATAAATTAGATTTTCCCATTAGTTTCAACATGCAATGTCTCAACCTACCCTATACCAAAGCCACGCTTCGCCACTGTTCAGAGGTAGAAGAGTGCGTTTGATATCGGGAGCAACCACGGACACAATCTTTGTCCTGTATTCAGCCATTAGAGTCGATACTTCTATCTCTGCTGTGGGTTAAATAACCTTATTTGAAGGTATTGTTCCCGCCGACTCTGTGAAAAGAAACTTTTTATAAAAAGAATGTGCCAGAATAAAGCCCCAAGCACTACCTGTAGCCCCAAGACTAAATACTTCCTCCTGATGAGTAATACACTTTTTCCTTCTTGTGAGGCAGTCGTTACTTCTTCTCATGGCTACATGCGAGAAGTGGCTCACACGATTTTTTTTCTTCTTCTATTCTTTCTCTTTACGACGATGAAGAGACATTTGGACATTTACTCCTTGGGATTCGGACGCAAAAGGAAGGTGTCCGGGACACATTATTACTCCTCGCCGAATGTCACCTGCTGCTCCCCGAACGTTGCTGTATCCCGTCTCCCCCGTCGCCTCGGCAACCCTTAGCACGGCCTCAATCAATACCACCACCACTAGGCAGTCGCATCAACCCCTCTCGCTCAGGGGAGGGATGTTTGAAAAATACACGTTAGAGCGAAATCAAGTTTTCAACCGTCAGCCACTCTTCCCTTTCTATCACCGCTACGAGGAGTGTACCTAATGTGTTTACTTACGCAAGCCAGTACTGAGAGCCCATGAAAAAGTTAAACAGAGGCCCACAAGCCTTTTGCGCTTCGCCTCTTCCGCATGAAGCTCGTTAATTAACATTCATTAAAAATGTATAGACCAGGAAAAAGGTTTTATATAATATTCAATTGTAGTTCATAGGATTGAAAATGTTTATATTACAGTTTAAGTTATTACAACATTCAATAAAGAAATGCCACAATTCTTTCAGCGAATTAAAATCATTTGTTAAAACCGAATTCCGAAAGTGCGGTTGTACATATGAAAAATTTTGCGAAAAATTTCTTCAACTCTCCATTGACCCTACCTATCAGGCACCGGAAATGACAATGAAAAAATGTTCTATATGTGCATCTGTTAACTCTCTAGAGGCCGCAACTTTTGTTTCTCAACGAAGCTCGGCATACAACCATCAATCAACAAACGATTCATCGAGTTCATTAAGCAGCAAAATTGGACCATTGGGGATGGGGAGTTAAAGAAAAATTCAAAAATCGCTCTAGCGACCTCAATTTTTTTTCTCAACTAAACTCGGTGTGTGCCATTAAAATAAAATAAGATACTTTTTCCTGAAAATCAGTAAAATTATTAGGAATAAGGTTTTACCCAAACTCAAAATTTAGAAATCTCTCCAATAGCATCAATATTTTCTTTTTCACAACAAAATTCGGCATATACTATTTAAATAAAATAAGATAATTTTTCCTAAAAATCAGTAAACTTATTAGGAATAAGGGTTTACCTAAACTCAAAATTTAAAAATCTCTCCAGTAGCATCAATATTTTCTTTTTCACAACAAAATTCGGCATATACTATTTAACTAATATAAGATAATTTTTCCTGAAAATCAGTAAACTTATTAGGAATAAGGGTTTACCTAAACTCAAAATTTAAAAATCTCTTCAGTAGCATCAATATTATCTTTTTCACAACAAAATTCGGCATATACTATTTAAATAAAATAAGATCATTTTTTCTGAAAATCAATGAAATTATTAGGAGTATGGGTTTACCTAAACTCAAAATTTAAAAATAGCTCTAGCGGCACAAATATTTTTTTCACAACAAAATTCGGTATATACCATTTAAATAAAATATGAAAAAAAGGTTTCTCAAAATGAAGGAAATGTAAGGGTGTTCTGAAAACCGAAAGTTAAAAAGAGATCTAGCGCTTACTCTCAATTGTTTCAAAATAAAAGGACAAATTATCTCAGCATTTATAGCATAGGTTTTGTATTTAAAAAAAGCATTGTCGTGGAGATGGCAATTGTGAAATATTAGTCTAATATGTGAGCCAGAACATTTGTATGTAAGAACGTTCTGTAATCAATTCAGAAAACGTTTGCATTTTACTACAATAAAAATTTATTTCAAAGTCACTGAAAATCGATGAAAATTTCCATTGTTTATTGCCGATTATGTATATTTCCTTAGTACATTGTAATTATTTTTAAACAGTAATACGTTTCTGTTTTATTGACACATTTAAACTTTTTAAATGCACAAGGTTTCTTTCTGTTATTTCTCTCTATGTCAGTGAATATAAAGATGATACAGTGCCCAGTTCATAAACATAGTTACATTTAAAAATGTTTAAAATTATTCACGCAATGTAGCTTTATCTGTCAGCGGTCATATATTTCATTTAATTAATGTTATAATTTTAATTTTGTGGTTTAATCTAAATAATAATTCTAAAACGTGGTTAATCGTTTGTAAACTTTATAGATTGCAAAAACACTATTTTTTTTTTTTGCCCTTACTTTTGAACATCATAGTAATTTCACCATGTACTTTATTTTCAAGTTATTTTGAAGGGGGAAAAAACAGATATGTAATGTTAAGTAATGTAGTACAGTTCAGTTTTTCTTTTACAAGTTAGCTTTAGAGTTTGGCATGGTAATTAACACACAGTTATTGCATAATTTATTTCATTAATTAATAAGACATTATTTGGATGTTATATTCTGTTTCAAAGTTATTCAACACCTCAATTTGCTGAGGAGTTCGCTTAGTTTACGCAGATCCTGTGTGAGGACATTTTCTGTAATACAGATTTGAGGATATGGAGTTAGTTAAATTTTAAAGCTGACAAAATTATTTTATTTTAATTATTTCACTTCCAAATAGGTATTATAAATGTATTACATACAAATTACAAACAACTTAGAGATTTTTTCTTTAATTTTCATTAAGTACACTGTAACAAATTGCAAAGTTTTAAAAATGTGAATTTATTTCGGAATTCAGTGCTTCAAATGAAAAAAATGTTTATAATTAATTCCCATAGGAGATATGTTTGATATCTCAGTGCAAAAATAAAGAGGACATCACTCTACGGGGGAAAAAAAGTTTTATTTATCAAAACAATCTCTTTTCAAAGCTATACACTTGTTCTAGTGAATTTATAATCTGTTTACTGCATTCTAAAATGAGGTTTCTTCAGATTTGCAAAAGTTTTAGTCACAACCTCTTCATTTTATACGATTTTTTTTTCTGCTAGCCTTGGTTCTTGTTGGGGAATAGAAAGTAGTCCGAGCGAGTCAAATCCTAAAAGTATAGGGAAAAGGAAGAGTTTAATATTACTATTACTGCGTTTCTGGCGTGTAGTGTCACATATCGTCTTCGAAATTCACTTGCATTCCATTTAAACTTCCAAATTCTGCACGGAAGTGACAACTCGTTCTCTAACCTGGTCAATCTTGTACACAGCACCCACCTCGCCGATAGCTTTTTCGTTTGCAAATGACTGTACAAAATATTATGTGTCCGCTCCCCAGAAATGCCCACAACTTCAGCTATCTCCCGTATCTCCGGTCTCCGACCGCCGAGCAACATGTCGTGGATTTTTTCAATCAATTCTGGAGTCGTTACCTTGACAGGACGTCCGGAACGATCATTTGTGCTCGTTCGGTCACATTTATGGCTACTGCGCACGAGTGATTTTCGTGTCGTCAATGTTATAACACTCTTGTGCACACAAGAGGAACGTAATCGGTGGCTTTAGTTACGATTTGTACCAGTTGCACAATATTAAATCTAAAATGTTATAATTTACATGAAAAACTCGGGGAATGTCCTAAGAAATTGAGTGACAAAACCGTTACACGTGCGCGCGCGCCAATAAACAAGCAATGACATGGCAGCTGTTCCATCATGGGAATGCTGCCTTCCCAGAGAAGAAGAAAAATAGCCCAGTTGCCATGTTCAAATCATTCACACAGCATTCTAAGCGAAGGTGCACATTCGGCGTGATGTATGGCCAGTTTCGCTTAAATTTCTGCTTGTTTCTCCATTTTGAATTGCTTGTTTACAATTTTAAGCAAGAAAATTGCTTTCAAATGCAGATTAAACTTCGTATCTCTTTATAACACATTACTAAGGTTAAGTTGAAAACAATCGAGTGCTACCACTTTTTGAGTCATCGAACAGTCCTCGTACACTGTGATGAAAATAAGACAGTTCAATATACTATGTACACCCTTTGACAAAAAAAAATGAGACATCCCCAGATTATATATGTCGATCGGAGAACTTTAGGGACGATCGTAAACGCTGTATTCACAACGCGCATGCAGCGAGTGCACATTTTGCCTGAAGACCTTGTGGTCATAATCATAAGCATGTGGAAAGTGAACGTTGGGGTAAAGCAGCGGTGGACGAGCGTTATAGAAGTTATTGCTCTTCTGCGTAAGCTCCTCGGTTCAAATCCCACATTTTGTTTACTTTTTATAAGTGTAAATGTAGAAGATCATGTTGCCTTAATAATACATGTGCTTTTAATTAGCCCACGATTTGTTCAACTGAGCGTTCTATTCAGCAGCAATAATAATAATAATAATAATAATAATAATAATAATAATAATAATAAAAAATGATTGATGCCTTATTTATCAATTCATGAGTTTATTTGAATGACAAATTAAGTGTGGTTCTCGGTTAAAGCTATGAAACTCCGTTGGGAGCTTTTATTTTATTTATTAACTATTGCTTGATGTTTTCAAAGGCATTCAACCGACATTCTCCTTGACTTCAATAAAAATTAACATGGAATTTCGTACTAATGTATGGTATATTACTGCCGTCACCTAAAAGGTTTAAGCCAAAGCAAATGCTAATAAAATATGCTGCCACTGCGCACAAAAAGGTGTAGATTATGCTGATGTTTTGGCAATACCAAAGCCCATACACAAACACAGTAGCAATACAATAGCCAATATTTGGAGGGAAGCTGGAAAACTTCAATTAGGTAGTAGACCAACACTTACCGTAATACCTTGGCAAACGTGTACACTTGCCAGAAAATGTGAATAATTTATTGCAAACCGGGAAAATATACCATGCTTTCTTTCTGTTGCCTATATTTACCAAGCATCAAGGCAAATATTTTAAGTAATCAGTATTTGGAACATTTATTGAAATAGCCACTGTGACCATAGCATAACCGTGTACTATACAAGTATTTCCATTTTGCTTTAGCGTTCAATGAGATGAAACCTCTCTTTTCTTCTTCACACTCTTCAAATGGTCTAAACACCCATCTGCAATTCCTCCTTTACCCACTGCTTCAGCCTTTTGTATAATTTCCTTTTTGCCACATGTCTTTATTTAGCTTAATTCACTTTTCAAACCTAATATCCCTCTCCCCTTCACGCTCCGACTGCCCTTTCTACAGAACAGTCGCTTTCCTAACTAAGCTATTTTATTTTCTTTCATTAAGGATATTGCCATGGCGCAGATGGTTAGGAAAGTTCTACAGACCGAGGGAGTTTGCGATTAATTTCTGGAACAGTGCTTCAGTGTCTCTCACCCCTCGCTGCTGCATTTTAGGCTACTTCTATATTTTTTCGTACAACTTATTTACATAACAAAGGGCTTGTTTTCTTCAAGCTAAAAACGCATTTTCTTTTGTATTGATTTATTATTATTCCAAACATTATTCTTGATATTGCATACAAGAGTGTAACCTCAGAAAAACCATCTTTTGGTACCTAGCTTACCATATCGCAAATAAAGCATCGTTTATCATATAGCAAAAAGTGACGATCCGTTGGACAAAAATAAACGCTTAAGGAGTGGCAGATGTTTTCCGGTTAGAACCACTTCCTTCCTTGTGAGTTTTGGTATGTACATGCTATGTTTAGAAACTGTTAGCTTGCCCCTTAATGCAAACACCTGCCAGGGTTTCAACGGTTTTGGCCAGCTGGTATTTCTGTATAGCGGGTGCAATGAATGCTACCGATTAACGTTTCGTTTATAAATGTTGTGATAATTCATTTCGGAGTTTTCACTCAGGAACTAAGGATTCGTTCAAGGTAATGTTAATTAATTCCAACCCATTTATACCTCTTAAGAGGTATAACAGAATACGAATTAACCTTTTGATAATAATTATACAAAATATTAAACGAAAAGGTTTACATCTTATGCTTCTGCGTCAGGAAAAGCAATAATGATATTCATTAAGATGCGCTTATTATGATCTGCGGTGGTCTCGGGGTAAGGGGTATGCCCCGAGTTCCAAGACTCGTGAGTTCGACCGGCTGAGATCAGGATCGTTGTAGATACACGACACGTTAAAGAATCCCATACTTGAATGATGATCGGCCGTTTCACGTCCAAGTAATACGTTAATTCCCTACTAGATGACGATGGAGGATCCAAATGGACTGTTGTGCCAATGTAGAAAATGATACTCCAAATGAAATATTTTTCTTATTTTATTTAAACGGTACATACGGAGACTCGAGCAAATATTAATGGCGCTAGGATAATTATTAAATTTTGGATTTTAGGTATAGTCCCACTACTAATAATCTGATTTCACCGATTTTCAGCAAATAATTTTCTCTTTTCATTTAAATGATATATATCGAGTTTATATATTAATGCTACTCGAGCGATTTTACATTTTGGGTTTCAGGTAAACCTTCCCCTCCTAATAGTCTGAATTCACTGGTTTTCAGAAACTATGGCGGCGAGTAGAGCGATTTTTAAATTTCGCTTTAATTCCCACTCGGTTTTCAGACATACCCCCACTCCTAATGGCCCGATTGCCCTGATTTTAGGAAATTAGTTTTATCAATTTATTTTAAAGCAATATACCGAGTTTCTTCGAGGAAAAACAAAAATTGCAACCGTTAGAGCGTTAACGGACTCACACACATACTTTTTTCATTGTCAATTTGGGTGCCTAGTAGGTAGGATCGATGGAGATTCAAAAATCGTTTCATGGATACAACAGCAATTGCTGCACTCCTTCGGAATTCCCTAAAAAACCAATTAGTATAGAAAACCGTGAGCTAATTATGAGTTGAACACTGTTATAGAACACTAGGTCTTGTGTCAATGATTTTTATTTATGAGGTAATCATACAGAAATAAACAGAGAAATTGCAATGAACTAAAGTATCTGACAAGAAGAAAAGTTACAGTAAACTGTGCTTGCGGAAGAAATGATTGATTACATTCATATAGGAACAGGGCCAAATATGGAGAAATGCCCTTAGAAGCAATTTCTCTCAACCTGCTATTATTATTAGAGCCCGGATTTTACATGACATAAGCTTGGGAAACAAGTACCCAAATATGTAGCCAAAGTTTATTAAATATATATATATATATATATATATAATTTCTTTATAAATTAAAGGTTAGAAAAGAGGTTTCGCTTTAACTTTCTTCAAGTTACAGCTGGTTTTTTTGTAATAGTGTTTAACGCCCGTTTTTACTGCTGAAGCACCACAGGAGATGACAATGATGTTTTCACGAGATGAAATGATAAATTGGGAAAGAATTTGGTTTTTTTAAAGGAAGGAAGCGTTCCAGGCCTGTTTAAGATACCTCCCCGACATTTGTCATATATAAGGACTGAGGAAAAACTGGAAAAAACTAAGGTCAGGGAAGACGGTCCTGGTAGGAATCGAACCCGCCCAGTTACAGCTAGTGTAACTAAGAAAGTGTATATAATTCCAAATAATTACTGCTGCTATCGAAATGAAAGCAAAAGAGCCGAAAGACAAGTATTACCCATTTACATTGGAAGAAGATGCACAATTTATTAATAATTACTCTTCCAAAATTTCTAGTGTCATGCACAATTTTTATACTCAGGAGAAAGATCGCAAGATGTCACCGATGTGCATTTATACAAATGAACTGTGCTAACAATAATATTCTCAAGGGGCTCTACAGTGTCACTATTAAACACAAGACACAAAATAAGAAAACATATATATCCGGAATTCTTAATCAGCGCCGTTTACATTTTAGTGAAAACTATATCACTATCCCACCAGGTACAACTCTAGCCTACCTTCTGAACTATATCTTCCATTATTACCGTACATCTTGAAGAGGCGTATCAAATCCCCAGAAACTTAATGCTGTCGGGAAACCAACTAAAATAACATGTGATGTATGAAAGTGAACTTGTGCTCTTTCGACAAAGATTTACTCGCAAACTCTCGGAGCCAAAAATAATTCTCCATTTGACTTCGCAGTTTTCCAAGTGCTTACTGCGGAAAATCACAGACGTAATTGAGGTTATTCAAAGTTTGTGGAGGCAGAGATACTAGTACGAGGAGCGTTCTAAAAGTTCTCGGCCTGACCAAGAAAACACAAGATTTAAGGGAATTATTTTTTATTTTTCAACATAGTCACCTAATAAATAAATACATTTAATCCAACGACTTTCCATTTTTTAATAAATACCCTCAGTAAAATAAGATTTGTCCAACTGCGAAAAATAAGTAGCTGTCTCAGCTTCAAATTCATCATTTGATGTGAATCTTCATCCACCCAGCCATTTCTTAAGGTTTGGAAACAAAAGTTAATCGCTGGGAGCACTCGGAAGCGAGGATAATGCAGTTTTGCAGCAACAATCCCAGACGTGAGTGAAGGCGCATTATCGTGATGAAAGAGAACGTTCTTTTTCGCAAAATGTGAACGTTTAGCTGAATAGCATCCTTCAGTGGTCCAGCAGTGAAGCGTAATACTCCCCGGTTCTGTCCTTCTGAAGGTAATCTACGAGCACCACATCCCAGAAAACCGTAACCATGACTTTTCCTGCAGATGAAAACGTTTTTGCTTTCTTTGGTGCACTTTTACCTGTTGCCACCCACTGTCTCGACTTCATCTCTGGCGTGTAGTGATGAATCCATGTTTCATTTACTGTAATGAAACGGGAGAAACTCACTAGAATTGCGTTTAAACAAGTCTTAACACTCTTGTGAAAAGTTCATTCGAATGCGTTTTGGGTCCATTGTTAACAAACGCGGCATCCATCAAGCGGAAAGCTTTCTCATGCCCAAAAATTTGCTTAAAATGCAGTGGACCGAACCTATCGAAATTTTTGTAATGTAAGGGGAGATTATCAAGCACTTCATTGTGAATATTTGCCACAATTTCGTCCGTCATAACAGTTTTGAGGCGCTCTGGGGGCTCATCATCTTCGTTGGATGTATGATCACGTTTAAATTCAGCGGCCCACTTTTTAACCGTCGAAAACGAAGAGGAAGAATCTTTTAATACGAAATCTAGCTCCTGTTTTCTTTTAATTCTGCTGGGGTTAAGCCCTTAAAAACGAAGTACTTTATCACAGCTTGTATTTCAGTTTTATCCATTTTGTAGAAAAATTTAACACTAATTTCTTTACACGATCGCCACTAACAAATGACTACACTTAAGCGTCTGAAGTAGCATTATTAAGAACTATTATAGAATTTCTCCATTTTCACGGTCCCGGAGTCAGGCCGAGAATTTTAAGATCACCCGTCGTAGCTATTGCTTGTAGCATTGTACAGGAGAGGGAGATTTCAAAGATATTTTGTTCTTTGCAGAAATCAATTTACTTCCTGGAATTGATATCTGTCTGTTGTAAAACATGAACCAGACAAGCAAAATGTTCTATGCTCAAATAAACCTTTTCTTTGCTGATATCAGTCTGTTGTGAAAGCACTGTCAAAAGAAAGCCGTGTTTTCCGCTTGAACGATAATGAAGACACCACTGGTGCTTTGGATAACAACTGACTGCTGCATATTCTGATGCGCTTTGAGAACAAGAAAGGAAAATATTTTAAACTAGTCATTGTTGACGACAACGAACTCTTACTTTCGCCTTCAACGTAGCGACGAATAATGTAATGCTGTTAAAACGTACAAATTGTGTAGCACGGTGTGAAATATGCAAAATTGCAACAAATATTTAAAAAAATGTGAAATAAAAATGTAGGAGCGCATCTCGTGAAAATCAACCCTTTTTGGTGCAAAAATACGTTACATTAAAATATGTAATTACATAAAATGCGAACCATAAATATTACATACTTTTACACAATTTTATATAACTTAGCCGTTCCTACACATTTCCTAACAAAAACAAAACACAATCTATTTAGTATTGAAAGACGAAAGGCTGAAGCAGGAAGCACGAAGGACAGTGTTACTGAATAGAGTATAAGAAAGCTATAACCCGAAATCGGGCCATGGCCTGCCGCAGTGGCCCCTGCTTCCTCTACTTCTCTCTTACGACTTCATTAATAGAGGGCAGTGTTAGAGGGGGACATGAGGTCAGCATGCCGGCACCCTGCCGTCCCTTATCATGCGGTTTTCTAGATCGAAGAACTCCACCTCTTCATCAGGCTGGGTGAACCCTATTCCAGACCTTCCTTACTTAGAAAAATTCTTAAACAGGTACCGAGAATCGACCCATAGCAGTGAGTAACGCTAACCACCAGACCAAGGGGGCAGTCGAAACGGTTAGTCTTTGTTTCACAATATATATTGTGTTTCTTTTCAGGAAAATGCACGAAAATTTGTTAGAGGCATAATTTATTTCACGAAAAGTTTCAGCAAGAAGCAAAGCATACCTAATGTGACAGCCAGCTGCATTGACCTCTGTCGCATATGTGTAAAAAAAGAAGTGGACGCCGCAAAGATCAAAGCCAAGTTGCATGAAGGTTACCAGGACTCTTCAGTACAGTCGAAGCCTATTTGTTCTACAGTGGACATAAATGCACCGAGGATGAGGTGAGCTCCTAACGCCCAATCGAGGTGAGAATATTATTACAAATGTAACGAAAGGCCACGAGTTAAGTGCCCAAAACACCTGACACCTCAACTAGACGGGTGCAAAATGAAAATACTATGTGCTAAAATCACATATAAACTGTCAGTGCAGTATTTGATGATGTTTCTGCGATTCGTGATTTTTTTTATTATTATTTTATTTTATTTACGGACGCTCTTTAACAGCTCAGGTCATCAGCGTCCCATTCAATTCAGGGCGTGACACGGCCGACAAATTTTGCTCAGAGGCCTGTTCTTTCAGGTTTGAGGTTCTTTATCGTGCCGTAAATGTACAACACGTGACCCACGGCTTTACTTCCCTTCGGAAGGAATACTTAGGATTTTTACGCCCGAAAAAATTCATCGATCCTGCCCGGGTTTGAACCCGCGATCTTGGGTTTAGAAGGCAAGTATGGTAACCACTATACCACCAAGACCGACTTCGTGACCGTGAAATAAACTTACATCAGAATCGTAGGGTCAGTCAAAGCTCTTAAACAGGGTAAAACAATAAAGAGGCTTAGTACAAAGCATTTTTGGTCAGTTTGAAAAATAGCTTGAAGGCGTCCAAAATTGGCGCATAAAAATTATCTTACACCAGGACAACACGCTGTCTCACGTAATGACAAAAATTCAATGCATCAATTGAATTTCAAATTAATTCCTAATTTTACCTAAGTCCCAGACTTAGGCCCTAGCCATTTCTTCCTGTTCCCAAATTTAAAAAGTTGGCTTAGTGAGAAGATTATATATATAATATAACGAGAATGCCATTGACATTGTCAACGACTACTTTGTGCAGAGTAGTTTGACTGGGTGAAAAATTGAATTAAAAAAACTATACAAAATGTTTAACTTCGTTTTTTACGATTTTTTTTTTTTTTTTTTTTTTTTTTTTTTTTTTTTTTTTTTTTTTGTCAACCAAGACCTTTCCTTCATCGTTAAGGAAAATAAACAAAAATTAGTCAAGCTGGGAGTCACCGGGTTCTCCCGATAGTGTATCCCAAGACCATAACTCTCAGTCAAGTTAAAAAACTTCCACTATTACAGTTTTGCCATTGTGTCTTTTCTTTGATCAGTAAAAACGGTCGATAGAGCTAATATTAAAAACTGTAAACAGGAAGATCCCGTTATGTGCGGATGTACGCGGTTTGCGACGCCAGTTACTCCGACAAGGTTTACTTGCATCAACTAACGTGAAGGTTTGATTCGAGATGCACGGAATGAAATCACACCACAATGCATGACTCATACTTTCATGCAACCCTAGCCTGATGTTGCTGCAGCTTTATCGGAAGATGAGCTGAAAGCTGACTCTTAGACTTTCCAACTGAATGCGCTGCGACTATTTTTGAAAAGCACGAACCTAGGGCGAAGTAAATATTTGAACATATTTTGGTTTTACAAAGGTCCGCTATAACCAAAGCGGGAAAACATCGCTACTATCTACTAAGTATTTTTCTATGAAATATTTTAGACCCTCCAGCTAATGAATAATCGCTTAGGAACTGCTCTAGTCTTTATTCAATTACAAGATGGGAAAATGTTGTTACACTTTCAACCTTCTGAAATGCATGAGCGTCAAGCTATGTAAGATTTCATATTTTTATGTGTATAAATTACTTTTATATTTAGGGATTTTTGTCAGTGGTGGCTCGTAGCAGAATCTGTAAATATAGATCGCAGGTTTCTAGGATCTTAATAACTATAATTAACACTCAGGCCTGCGTAGTTGAACATATACAACAGACCAAGAGAGAGAATTTAATAACGTAGTAACGCACCTATTTAAACAAACAAAAAAGAACTTCTGCTTTTCATGACAGCAAAATTGTAGATGGCGCTTTATACTGCAGGATGAAGACTATCTCTACAGAAAGTATTGAAATCACGGTTTGTCTCAAAGTAATGTTTGAGTTGATCTACCCAGTATTTTCATTTAAATGCTCTCTCCTAATGATCGCGGGGAAAAGGCTTGTCTTATATAAGATTTGTATAGTGTAATTTTTTTTAAACATATAACTGACACAAAACCAAATAGAGCAATTACTTCAAGAATTCATATAAAACTTTACTAAAAAGTTATAGCCTACCATTTAGCAACAGTTTACTACAAACGAAACGACGAATATGATTTATTATCGCTGTTGTAGAGTGTTTGCATGACAGCATTGTTAGTTCAAATGTATGGCTGTGTTATCATTGATATATTGTTTCACTATAATTATTTAACAGTCGTTTAAAATGTTTTATTCAACGTTGTAATGCAACAACAATCGGTTTGTACGTATAAAACTGGAAGCAAAGTCTTCTGAAAACGCGCGAGACGAGAAATGCCGTTTCGGATGGTGCGTGCGCACAATGGTGCCTATGGGAAAGAGGCTCCGCCTTCTGCTTTCTCTCACCTATCCCGGCCATACTCCACAAGCTTACCGAGCGAGGCTGCAAACAAGGTCCTCTACATATTTTTAGCATAAAAACGCATGAAGCTATATGTATAAAAAATAAATGTAAACATGTTTGGGAGTAGCGCAAACCAACCATCTCCCAGAGGAGCCGTCCCTGCTACTGAATGTGCTATGGCTATTTCTAAAAAGCACCAACCTAGGATGAAATAAAATCTGAACATATTTGGAAATTTTACAAAGGCCTCTAGGGCGTTACTGACATCTACTAAGCGTGTTTCTATGAAATATTTTTGACTCTCCTGCATTTTATAGAACCGAATTATCACTTCCGAAATACACATTTTTTGTTTAGCGACATATGAGCAAATATTGCTAAACATTTGCTAGGGGCCTGAAACTGTGTAAGCTATTGCATATTTTATGCGTATAATTTACTACTATATTTTGAAATTCATAACGACACAAAAATATTTCTGGAATATATTAAGCGTTCCACTTTGGTTGGATTCGTTACACGCACTTGGCGACTTCCAGAAAAACTGATTATATACAACATACTTATCATTATGGTCTTGCAAATATATGTGATACGTTAATGATTACAATTATATACAGATATATTTTACAGTTGAAATATTAAATAAATAAATTAATTAAAACAAACTAAACTATGGCATCGGCATAAATGTTCATATAAATACCATGTTCTTTTGTTACAGTTTAATGTCCCTCATAACAAAGAAGGTCTAAAGAGGCAATACATAAGTACATTAGAAGCACAGGAAGTAATAAAAGCAATTTCACTCGGATTTTAAATAAAAACTGTGACATATTATTCTTATTAATAAAAATTAATTAAAATTAATAGATCTATTAGCTGCAAATTTCCAAAAAGTGTTTTGTCTTCTGCACAATATCTTTCTTTTTGGATCATGCATTATGCTCGTCTTTCAACATTTTGCGACACATCACCAGAGCTGAGATATGCGACTAAAAGATATGAATGTACACAAACATACGGACATGCCCTTAGTAAAATGATAACATTTTCAGCTTGGTTTGTCGGTGGCGAACTCTTGCCTCAGTCAAATTCTGTACAGTCGTTGTGTGTTGTTTGGCGCATTAAACAACCAACAAAAAGCTTATAATAATCATAGTATATCATTCATTGATAATGACTGATATTGAAACTTTATCTGCGTAATATTAACCAGATTATACACTGTTTATATCATTGTGACGCGGTTATACTATGTTTTCCACCACTCTCACAGCGATCCAAAATGCGAGAAAAATCGGCAAAATTCGCTTTATCAACATAACAGACTTATTAATATAATAATACCCTCGAAGAACTCAGAAAGAACTGCTAAGTAAGCTCAAAATGAATAAATATTTTTAAAATGTTAGTATTCAAGAAAAAATAATTGAATAACTAATATTACAATGACACATCATGCAGGACAGTACTCAAAGCATGACTTATAAATTAAGAAAACACCTCATTAATCAGAAGCACCTCTTCCTTGTCCTTCTGGAAGGAGTTTCGGTAATTACCATCGATCCTTCACAGCACACTTGTCGTTACAAGTAGTACAAATTCTGGAGCTCCAGTCCCGAGCGGCAGCGGAGAGAGCCGAGCGGAAGTGAACGGAATATGTAAAGTATAAATTTGCAAGTATTATTGTTTTCCCCTTAAAGGTAACGTAACCTATGCGTTGGCCTCCTCAACTTTCTGGGTGCAATATGTTGTTCCTTATTACAAAACAGAGTTATTCACTTTTTACTACGTGTTGTCTTATTGGAATTCGCAATTAATTCACACATACACACACACCTAACCTTAACGCTAACCTCGGGTAACTCCTAAAAACCGGTGGAACTTCTGGTTTGCTGCGGCTTGACTGCCTAAGCTCTCCTTTTCGTAAATATAAATTGATAGGGGGATTGTGTGCTACCAAGTAGGCGGGTAAAACACTGTACTGGTGGCAAATTTCCTTTTGATTCCAACAGAAAAAAAAATTGTAAATATCAATTTATAGCGGATTGTGTGCGTGGTACTATATTAGCTAGTAAATCATTGTAATGGTGGCAAATTCTATCTACAAAAGAAGAAGAAAAAAAAGTTAAAAACACGAGGATTCGAAACTTTACACCTATAGCATGACGATCTAACCATTTGAGCTGTCAAGTAGTGTTAAATTATTGTATTATGTACTACATCTGTGGAAGTTAACAATACCCTCGGCTTTTAGGCTGCCGCTCGGGATTGGCTCGGGACAGGAGCCATAGAATTTGTACTACCTGTAACGTTAACTCACAATATAAGTTGTTTAGCACGTAACACATGATAGGAAGGATAGGTACCCGCATCTCTCTCCTTAGCTTGAGTTCTAAAGTAATTTATATTGGCTTTGCCTCGAACTTGTTTCAGTAATGAGAGAAGCATCTTCATCTGATTTATAATCTTAATTTGTTTGTACCCTTTGGAGGAAATCCACGATTTACGATTTTTTCAATCCTGATGGGAATAGTGAAAACAGCTTCAAAAACCATCACCTTTGATTACATGTGCTTACCCTCTTCCTTAAACCGCACGTCCGTTCAGAAGCACGTTTTTCCTTTATAACACTTTATTTTTCTAACTTAATTTCTCTAACTTTTGTTGAAAATTAAAATGCTGTCTTCACCTTTTACCTTCAGAATAACATTCAGCTTGAGGTGCACACTTATCAGAAAGTGAAAAATAGTAATTCCATGTGTCGAAGCAACATCGTCGTGTTTCCTATGACATTTTGAGAGCCTCTGTTTTATGCGGGCGTCTTCAGTAAACATGGCAGAAGCAACTGAAGTAGCACTCTTGAAGTCTACTGCACTTTGTACTTTTACAGTGGCGTCAAGGTGGTTATGTAACAGTCATGTGTGCACATCTTGGATGAGTGATAGCGCAAGCTGCATCCTGTTTGGATCATCGAGAAAGATGTTCTTCATGAAAGATAACCATCTTTAGGCGGCTAGCTCATAAATTCTGCACAAAAATGAAGAGCATGAGCTGTACAGGTAAAGTGGATCATCTGACTATTAATTACTTTCAAAGGTTCTATGCATTAACTATATACGCAGTGATATCACTTAGTTTCATCTGTAATGGCATTAGCTATAAAATTCCCACCATATTACGAAACAATTAGCTATAATCTGTTCACAAGTCAACAGAATGTCCATTCGTAATCCACCTATTAGCAAACTTCCAACAATCGTTTTGCTTTTAAATATCATTTCAGTAATTAAAAAATGCTTATTCTTTCGCTTGTGTTCTGCAGTATGGATTCTCCTGGCAATACCTCCCAAAGTGGAAGTCTTCAGCGGAGAACTTAGGCAAAATTACTTCTTTTGTCCGAATCAGATTAAACTTCCTATACGAATAACTGTTGGAAACATTATCTGGTCTTTATTTCTCAGAGAAATACATTGCAGCTCTAGGATCTTCGATCAACAGATGTTGCTTCCTGACTTTGTCGATCCTGGTGGTGTAGTGGTAACCATACTTGCTTCGTAGACCCAAGATTCAATCCGGGTCAGGGTCGGTGGAATTTTTGGGCGTAAACTCCTTAGTATGCCTTCCTTCGAAAGTGAAGTAAAGCTCTGGGTTCCATGTCGTAAAACGTCTTTTACGGCACGTAAAAGAACTCAAGTCTGAAAGAAGAGGCCTCTGAAAAAATTTATCAGCTGTTTCACGTCCTGAATTGAATGGGATGCTGATGACCTGAGATGTTAAAGAGCGTGTATAAATAAACCAAATCAACAACTTCCTGACGTGCATTATAAATTAACCGTTTAATGTTCGTTCATAAATTTCATTACCAAAGTCTTCACATTCTATTTTAATATCGATGACTCCTTGAGCATTTTTAAGGCACGTTAATTTCACCAGCACCACTGTAAAAGAGACAAACACTCTGAACAAATCTAAAAGTGGAATTAGCATTTTATAGTAAACATTGATCCTGAAGCATACGTCTCCATATGGGGCAAAATGGAATTTAAAATCCAATACAATACAATAATACCTTCCTTTCAAATATTTCTAAGGAAGCATAGATTAGCATCACATGTTTTAAAAAACATCACAAAATCTCAATTCATGCGAAATATTTACCGAATAAATATTAAAATTTAGAAAAATTACATGTCCTATTTAATAGACATATAAGACATTATTTATAAAACTGTTTTAAATATTTAGCAATAAAACTTGAATAAACTTCGTATTTATATCGCCGATTCCTACACCTAACAAATCATTCTAAATGTAGATATGTAGAAGTATGTCTAAAAGAATGCAATTGCACCACTACACACTGTATGTTTAAACCATCTTTAGTCCCATTCGGTTAGAGCAAACCTTCAAGAGCGCATTATGAAAACAGCCTTCAGTGTGAATAAATGCTCGAAAATTTGCAGCATCTCCTCCAACTCATCGAAGCACATGCCAAGACAAATCCCAAAAGAAATAATGCTTTATTTACCTAACAGTTAAGAGAAACATTTTTAAAGCTTATACATTTTTTAAAAGAAGAGTCTTGAACAGTTGGACATAAAACGTAAGTTTCCTCCAACTTTCTGACTGAACTACTACTGAAATTATTTCATTAAGTAAACGAAAGACTGAACATCAATGTTACAGAAAAATTAAACATTATTCCCATTGTGACAGCTTCAAATACGATGCAGTGAAGCAACAGGTTGATACCAAACGACCCAGTGCAGGCTTCTACATTTCCCTCAGCAGTTCATCTGTTTTGAGGTTCTTCCGACTCTCTCTGAAGGGAACATAAAACAAAATGCGGATCGCTCGTTATGCAGTTAGCAGAGAGAGAAAGGCAAACAAGAATACGACTTTGTGGTGTATGTTTTCAAAATGTTCAATTTTGCACCATTGCAACTATAGAAATCTTCCTAGAGAACTGGGGCTCGTTTTGGAGTAACTCTTACCCTCTGAGATTGAACATAATTGTAATTCACAGCCTCGATGCCAATCTTTAGGATTGCTGAAAAAATGTATGTTGTTCGAGTCACATTTGCACGAGTGTGGCATTTGGGCAGGTGGAGAATCTTGCTGAAAAGCTTCTGATTTATACACCAGGAGTATAAAGTAAAGTCTTGCACAATGATTTCCAGCTCCAGGATGTCTTAAGTTGAAACTTTGATATTTTCTCATAAAAACCCATCTGTGGTCTTGTCATAAACCATAACAGATGTGGTATTGCGACCTATTTCAATTCTATATACCAGCAATTTTGCTTCTAGAGATGATCAAATATACACATCTGTTTGATTTATGAATCTCTCACGTTAAAATGTTATCCCCCGGAAAAAGAAACATTTGGCGATTTTCTCCGCATAGATTATCAAAAGCTCTTTTGATCTTGCTTTTTCTTTGATCTCCCTCTTCACAGCAACAGTGAGCATTTGCTCAGCGTGTCCCACAGTACAGGTGGTCTGGGAATTTTCATTTCATGAGCGTTAGAATGGCTTACTGTTTGTGGTATATGAATACAGCGCTGTTTCTAAGTTGAGACGAATCTTCTATTAGTCCCCTGAAATAGTTTTATGACCAAAGCATGATGTTGATGTTTGCAATGGTAAAATGCAATCTTTGTTTTCTTTGTCTACTTATTTTTTTTTTTTTTTTCCCATAATACGCTGCCAACATTTCCATTATTGCGAATTTTTAGGTACATTCGGATTGTGATATCCTAGGTGTATTTAAGCAAGAGTTTTTCCTCATCTGGAAAGATAGAAACTGCCGATTGACATTTAGTTTCTGGATCGTAGCGATAAAACCAGCATTTCGTTACCTTTTTCCATATTTGCTACACGTCCTGAGGCCCCAAATCTTTGGATCAAGTAGCAGCATCATTCTTCTCGAACTTGCTGCTGGCCATTTGATATCCCCCAGGAACAAACTTTTCTCGCACCGAGATATTCGTGTCTTCACAATTGATGGGAACTGATGAAGGTATCTTGCAAACAAGTAGAAACCTCATTAGGTCCTCTTTGGGCCTGACCTTCATGATATATAAAAAAGTGTGCGTTGTCAGACTTGATGTCATGCATGCAAAATAAGTAAAGTCAAAATTTTTGCAAGTAAAACTCATCCTGTAGAGGTAAAGCTGGAATTTGGATATTCTGCGTGTAATCTCAAACTATAGCTGCAAAACTTCTCAGCAAATTTTCTTTACTTCTTCCAATTTCTTATAATACTTAGCTGCTCTTCTTTTATGTGCCATTATTTCTGCAACTGCAGCCTTTTTAACATTTTCATTTAGTGATGCAGACTTGATCTTTATATTAAAACCTCGCACTGTGAACACACATCCACCTGAGAACGACCGAATCTAAATCCATAGTTTTCATTGTAGTACTTTAGATAGGATTCATACTTCACACTGTCTGTTCTCTTCACAGAAGAGCTTGTACATCTATTTAACATTAAGTTTATTAATGTGGTGTCTAGGAAATGCTCTGATGTGTTATCTATTTTACTAAGTGCTGCTTTAGGGAGTGCATTGGCACCACTAACATGCTTCCCACGTTGTCAACAGCAGCTTTCCTTGAAGCGGCGCGGATGTTAAGCGATATACAGATTTCTCAGTGACAGTATACAAGTTCAGAAATGCTTGTTTACAAACACGAACTCTTCTGCAACCTAGCAGCATATGATAGATGAATGATGATGTTCTTGTCTGTGCACCGTCTTCTTTTTTTGACCGTCCTCTCTGAACTGGTTTACTCTCCATTAGTCCCATTAGAAAGGCATCTTGTTCATTTTTAGTAATCCAGTAGGTCTCTGTGATAGAATAGTTATTTTATCAACATTAGAAAATTTATTTATGCACTTCAGCTGGAGCTGCAGCCGAACGCGGTTTCTTGGCGTTCATAGACCAGCAAACTCGTTTCCAGCTAAATGACCTGTTTTTCTGTTCTCAGTATTTCGAATTCCTTTCCTTTTATTCTTTCTTGGAGCTTCACATTCAGAACCATCCATTATAGACAACACACAAATAACAAATAAGGTTATAATATGCGCAACAATAATAAATAACAATATTACCAACATACTCTAATAACCAAGTAAATAAATAATACCAATAAAATAATAAAACAATGAGCATTATAGGCTATCTATGGTTTGATAAGGGAAACAAATCCAGTACAAATTTGCTTTTTAAAATCAACGGGAGTTTTTAACTTGGTACTGGATTTACAATTAATGCAGGACGTGTTTCTCTTTTACACTAATATATAGCTTAAAGACTGAGAAACAAAATGTACATCTCAACTCATTTCTTCAAAGATGTACTTTTATTTGCCTATTTCCTTTTTTCAAATCACTAATTCAATTATGAAGACAAATGCCGGATTAGAATCTCCAAAGAACAATTTTTAAAACAATTAATAAAATTAAACAGTACAGAAAGGGCAGTACTAATAAGGCCATGTTTTTGACACTTCAAACCCAATACTGCTTCAGGTTTCATATATTACACAATAACAATGAAATCAAGCGACAACAATAATAAATAATTTGTCATAATTCTCTATTCTAAACAGGATTACCTCAAAACTAGGAAACGCAACACTCTTGCTTGTTTGTCTGTTTCATATTCTCTAATCTATTCAGCTATGTTTTAGAAAGCAACTGGTGGTTCTTATCGCCATTGGGACATCGAAACTCACCCTGTATAGCTTCTATTCTTAAGGTGCTGATATTGATTTTTTTAAAATGACTCAACAATCTTTGCACACCAGAAATCCGTCATCTACAAAAATCTTCACCGTTGTAATCAAACGTATATTGAGAACATAACGATGTTCAAATAACAGTTCAAATGTATAAGTTTAATTAATAGTTAAATGTCTAAATCATACCAAAAAATATATCGAATATATAAAATAAAAATGGAAGTAAAATAATATTTTGAGATGTTGTATAGGTACAACAGAGGAAAGGAAAATACACAATTATACTTTTACAGTGTATATCTCGTACAATACTTTAGTGCGCTGAGTGACTGGCGTTGAAACTCTTTTACCGTGATGAATTTCCTGTG
This sequence comes from Metallyticus violacea, assembly GCA_030762175.1. NCBI lineage: Eukaryota > Metazoa > Arthropoda > Insecta > Mantodea > Metallyticidae > Metallyticus > Metallyticus violacea. The sequence goes on from CM060841.1 coordinate 49,416,291, forward strand.
TCAATGCACATTTTGTTATAAAGCAATAACTAATTTGTGTTTATCATCATATACCAATGACACTCAAGAGGATTCGAACCTGTGCCAATTCGCGCCCGTCAACATAAAATATCGAAGTCAGTTGTATCGAGTAGCAAAGAACATCTGGGCTGATAAAATAATTACGGAAGATCTCGGCAGTCATTTTGATGGTTACTTCATAGCTACATACACGAGGCAAGTGCGAGCGACGTAAATGTCCCCCCCCCCTCCCTTACCCCAGCTAAAATGAAATTTATCGCCAGCCTTTAACCTCAGGACCAAATGTTGTAGCGCACATTTTTCATGCACTACTGCATAACCTACCTTCCTAAAATATCACTGGTAGATAAAATCTGTCAGGCATGGGTGGACAAAACAAGTGAAATTCTTCTGAACAGAATAACGTACAGATATATTTCAATAGTTAAATGTGCAACAAAAATAATTACTATAGTAACCTTATAACATCAATTATATTATAAAATTAGTGCAATTTTAAGTTGAAAAAGGCAATAAAAAGTTATATCTTTTCGTTTTACTATTTAGCATGTAACTCATCTTGACAAAATGATAACTTACAAATATGTTCAGTAACTTATGGACTTATGATGGATTTTTATCTTAGTATAGAAATCTCTATATTCTCGCAAAATTAACACATTTTATAAAAGAAATTAACAAGGAAAAACGTTCGTTCCGCATCCTCTATAATTTTATTCTTATAGTTCTCATTATATTCATTTATGATTGCCAAAAGCTCGTGTTAAAGCCCCCTGCTTCAGGTTCTATTCCAGAATTGTAAAATATGCAGGTTAGTTATAATATATTTTTCCGGCTTTAATTTTATTTTCACTTTATCCAATTCAGAATTTGACTCATTATTAGTAGGTCCCCGTTTCTCGAAGGTTATGAATGCATAAAATTAAAACTCGTTTTAAAATTACATTAAATTACACGTATGTGAACATGAATTGTTACGAATACCATATTTTTTCATGGTAACATGGAAACTTCAGCTTTCTAACCCCTTGTCTAAAGTATGGATGAACCATTTATCTGATGACCGAAGCAGCAGAGGAGGCTGTATCGGCATGCGGGGCTGCCGAACTGCTAGGTTGGCCTTGACTCTCACGCTACTTTCAATGTTATTTACACAGTGAAAGAAATCCTAGAGTCTGGTAAGAACACTAAATGGTAAATATTAGGCCTAAATGTTCTTTTCCATAACGAGTATTTACTGTCTGTCCGTACCGAGTCCGCTCATACTATCAAGAGATTATTTGAAGAGAAATTCCCAGGTGATCGAGCTGCAAGTCATAAAGCGATTCATAAAGAAGAAAAGAGAAATGAGAATTTCATAAGCAGATGCCAGAAAAATGAAAAATGAAAGCAAACAGTTTCAACATCTTGCATGACATGAGTACATAACTTTTAAGCGCATAAGAATTTGCTACACAGTCACTCTATATATCCGCCAACGACTCTTAAGCTGCCCCGCCCGCCCGACTCCAGTGTAGCCAGGCTGGCTCTGAGCGATGGCTTATCGGCTGATGCTGTTTCCGGCACCGCGTCGGTCATCAGATAATTGGGTGACACCATATTTTTATTACTGTTATTTATGTAATCATTTAATAATAATTCTGTCTTCCTACATAAAGGTTGCATGTGTATAGTAGCATCCCAATAAAACATTTTGTTTCAGTTATTAAAAATAAAAGTACATCACTAAAAGTATACACTAATTAATGCATATATCCATTTATATAAAATCTACTTTCACGCATACTCCATTGTCTCTCAATCTTGTTACAAGAGATATTTATCTAATATTTAAATCAGTATGGAAAGATAATGTAAGTACTTTCGTTTTAAATTTTGTTAAAAATTTAATATAGAGGTAAAATGTTTGACTTTGGCTCCGTAATAGTGCGTGAATACTAATCGTAACCTAGAAGCTAACATTAATCAATTCTCACCATTTTCCAAATTAGAATAGCAAAGAAGTAGGGCTTTAGTAACGAGAGGGTCAAGTTAGAACATGGCCGGAGGGAGTACAACCGTTTGGTAAATTTAACGAAATGCTTTTCAAAATTCAGGAAACAAATGTATTATAAACTGCAGTTTATTCGACTCGGCCAAATCCTGCTTAATCCTTTCAGTCTATTTATTCATCGTTTTCAGGGAAACAAAAACATCGTTATATTGTTATAAAACGTAAAACACACCTTTAGGAAAACTAAAAGACGCTTTGAAGACAAGCGCTATACTGATTAGTTTATGTTGCCTGGATACGATCAACTAAATATACATATTCGTAATAGTAAGAAATAAAAGTTATTTAATAATTCTAGCTATCTATAATTCTTAGTAATATTTTTCTATTTTAAGTTTATATAAGTGTTTAAGAGTAAAGATGTGCAGCATACTATATTTTTAAGTTGTCTCTACAAGACGAACATGAATGTTTTATGTATAAATACACATAAAGTAGAGATAATACATTCACGTATACAGAAACAGCGTCACGTTTAACATTAAATTTAAAAATATTGTCGCTTAGTTAAGTTGCATGTAAAAGCGCAAAAAGTAATATGAGTCGCTAAAAGCACGATGAGATAAAGTCATTTAAAGGTTTTTTGATTTTGATTTTATTTACGGACGCTCTTTAACATCTCAGGTCATCAGCGTTCCAATCAATTCAGGGCGTGAAACGGCCGACAAATTTTGCTCACAGACCTCTTTTTTCAGGCTTGAGGTTCTTTATCGTACCGTAAATGTACGACATGGGACCCACGGCTTTACTTCCCTTTGCTTTTTACGCCCGAAAAAATCCATCGGTCCTGGCTGCGATCGAACCCGCGATCTTGCGTTTAGGGTTTAGGAGGCAAGTATGGTTACACTACACCACCAGGACCTGCAGCTATTTAAAGGTTTGGTGAAATATGCCAGATCATGGAGCTGATGTTTGTACTTAACTAATAGCTACACATTTAACAAAGTATAATTTATTTATGTTATACCTTTTAATAACCCACTGTTTTGATCAGATTCATCTATATTACATTGTTCAGTTAACTTTAATAAACATGTGGAGAAATTGTGCCAATAAAGCAAATAATAAAAAAATAACCCATAATTATTTTATTTTGGAGAATAATGTAATGTTTGCCTGAGTAACAATAGTTACCTAGGTATGATAATCAAATTTTGAAGTCACTTTAGAATTCGATTAAGATTTTATTTACAATAAGAAGAACAAACAATTAAGCAAAGAATAGGTTCTGTATCTGTCAACATTTTTAACTTGAAAGTAAGTCAACACTCATCTGGAATATTTTCAGAGAGCAGAACACAGTAGAACTGGTAAAACACAGATGCTTGAGGTCCTTCCTTTTCTCCTTTGAAATTGGGATGGTGAAAGTTTGGGGTTGGAATTTCCTCAACGGAGAAGGCTCAGAATGTTAAATTCTTGTAAAATTTTCTTCCAAGTTGATCTGCCGATATCTCAGCCATTTTACTTCCAGCCAACATCTCATTTTATTCATTCTTTTCAGTGTTATTAGGTAGACAGAAGTGACAAATTCATGGAAATCAGTGTGATTCAATTCGACCACTCTGAATTTATTCCTCTTCCACCGAGAGCGAGCCAATTTATACCAATTACATGGAATTGAAATAGTAATCTCTGTCGTCTTCTTCTGTTCTTCAATTAGGCCATGGTTCACGTCACTGCATATGACAGTCTGTTCACTTGCCACGAACTAATGATCAATTTAGTCCACATTTTCTTATATTACGAACAACGTAGATGTGTGTGAATTTCTATTTTATCTCCCACATGTACCGGAATAAAAACCAATATTTTTTAAGTTCCTCTTTTCGGCCAACCAAGTAGTGTCTAACAAACATGCAACTTTTATCAAACTCATTTAAAACCAGATTTTGAACGTTTATATACTTTCTACTTGACGTTGAAAGGAAACAAGTGAATTAGCTTCCGTGTCTTTTCTTTTCCTGTTACTTGAATTCGTTTAGAATCTACCAAGAAGCTATGTAACTCTCTTATTAAGATACCAGCATTCGTTTAATATCTTTGCTTATCGTATTCCTGAAGATTTTTCCTTCTCTTTAGGCTTCAAGAAATGCACTCTTCGTCTCACTAGTTTAGCATTGATTTCAACGTTCCCTTATCCTCTCCTCCTTGTAAATTCCAGAACTGTGTGTGCTCTGACTCTAGGACTCCAGTAATTCATAATCATTGGTGTCACATAAATTCAACATAGAATATTATGTACTTATCATCATGTTTATTTCATTTCAGATTTATTTCTTTTACATGACTATTACTATTTGCAGCAAAAAACAAGTTAATTAGAATAATCTAGAATAATTATATTAAAATAATCAATATATTATACGATTAATTTCAAAAGGCTAGTTAATATATTTGGTTCAGAGTTAATAACTCAGCGAAAAATCGAAATACGGACATCCCACTTTGCTCAGACTTGAATACTCTATAACTGTGACTCTGTGAGCACTTGTACCATTTTCGCAAATGTTTAATTTGTACTTCTTTTCTCTAGTGCAGTAGAACTGTTTATTTACTATAATTATTAGTAAGTCCTACACGGTGATGCTTCTACAAGGAGATTTAAGCCAGCCAAATGCAAATTCCATGAATTTAAAATAAGATCTACACAATTATCGTAAATGAGGTATCTCTAAGTTATTTCCTTTTGAAGGAAATATCTGACCTGACTTTATGCCGATACTCAAGGGAAACGCGCCATATGCAATACATGTAGACTCGAAAGTAGTACCCTTTGCCGTCGCAAATAAAAGAACAACACAATCATTAGCAGTAAACAACACAAAAAATGTGATCGCTCTGAAGAAGTCAATTCAAGTTACGTTTGAGACCCATTCCACCTTACCTCAATAGTATATTAAATTGTTACTAGTGTATATTATATTAGCAGATTTATATTTTTAAATTATATGAAATTCCGAAACTATTACAACCGCTACCTGCAAACTGGTAGGGCAATTCAAATTAAGTATCTTAAAAGAATGCACACGCGCGCGTTGCCATTTTTTCTACAGCTCAGGACACGACTGAAATTGTAAATTCTGTGGATTCTATTAACAAGTTTCCTAAAATAAATCTGTGCTACCAAACAGAATTTCACTGTGTGAAAGTTAATGATACCATCCAAGTTGATGGTGTTTGCAAACACGCTTCTTAAATGTGACTGTAGCTTTAGTTTCATGCGCACGGTGAACAATTACATTAACTGTAATTTTATTGTCTAAAATGAGTTGAGTTTAATTCACAAATAATTTTACACTCCAACAGTGCAAGCAGAGTTAAGGAGCAAGCAGATGGATTGTTGCATCTTAGATCTTCCATCAGGGCAAAAATAGACCCTATTGTGATTGATTAATGGTTGAATTAAATATTTCAGGCAAGCTTTTATGCTTATTTTTGAAATTATGAGTATTTTTTACTGAATTTGAACGTTTTCCTATTCTGTGCGAACCAACTGTTGCTGTTTTATGTTTCACTACTGATTTATTTCCAATGTTATCCTAAATATGCATTATTTCTGCATTTTGAGTATAGGCATAAAATTAGGTCAGGTAAGTCGGCCATTCTTTCCTTTAAGAAAGGAAATAACATGGAGATTACTCATTTGCAACAATTGCTTGACTAGTTACTTGCCATTTTCATTTTTTTGCAGAGTGATTATTTTCATTCCAGCATATTTTACACTTCGGTGATGCCAACGTTAGCGATTTGTAGTTTACAGTAATTTGAATTTTGCATTAACTAGCCATATTTACAGTAACTTCGGCACTGCTGAACTTTTCTATTGTATATGAGAAGGAGAGTCTCAGTATAGTGTATTTTGACTTACACAGGTAAATATACACGACGTTTTTGTGGGTTGAAAGTCTAATTTATGATTAAATTTTTCCTTTTTATAGAATATAACAGCTTGAGCTACAAGAAATATATTATTTCCTGTTCAACTATCCATCGAGTGAACGATATCTATGCATTTCAGTTTTATAAATATCTACTTTGTCTTTTATTAGAGAACTATAAAAAGGCACTAGCACTCGTGTAATTATTAAATGTTCTCCTTCTTGAGACAGTTATCCTCTTGAACTTTCATGTAATTACAACGTCTTTGCCAATACTGGACGCTTTTAATTAATTGAAACGAGCATCACAAAAGAACAACATCCAGCATTTTCTCTCTTGGCAAGGAACGAAGTCTACTGAACGTTAGAAAAGTTTAACACGATAATGGTTAATGTTAGAAATCGTTATAGATAGCACCTTCCAATGTTAATAATTAATATTTAGGACAATAGCCACAAAAACTGAAATATTCACTCATTTGTTCGTAAGCTATTAGTGTCGTTGCTAACCTAAACCTCATGGAGGAAAAAAGTATTAAAAAATTTAAATTTTTGTCTGGGAAGATTCGCTTCTCCCCCCTTTTTTTTCTTCTCCTTTCTTTTGCTTCTTCTTGTTTTCTCTGCCCTTCTGAATTACCTGTACACCGCTTTTTATTAGTGTTTTACGCCCGTTTTTACTAATAAGGGACCATAGACGGTGAACACTAACGATACATGAGATGATATATTGGGAAAGGATTTTTTTTAAGGAGGGAAACGTTCCAGGCCTAAGTTTAGGGTACCTCCACGGTATTTGACATTTATGAGGACTGAAGAAAACCTGTAAAAACCTCAGTCAGGGAGGACGGCCCTGGCGGGATTCGAACCCTAGACCTCCCGCTCACGAGTCCCAGCCTTAACGACCACGTCACCCGTGGCGGTCTGTACACCGTTTTTGTCGATTTTCTTTAGCAGTCTCATGCCAATATATCAGCAATGAAGTTTTATTTCCGCACGTTTCCAGCCTTTCTTGAAACCCATAATAGACAATGACAGCATTATCCGTGGCAGTCGTGATATAGGAAGATACTGTTTTAGGATAAGTGTCTCTTTAATAACTATGAGTAATGTGTTGTCTTACTGTGAAGACAGTTGCACAGGACAAGGGTTTTATGTTGTTACACGACTGGGATGATAGGAAAGATTTTAAAACCTGAAACTTCCTAAAAGTGCTTTCTCTTTAGGATAAATATTTTTTCATATATCTCTTGTTACTAATCGTTGGATTTTGGAATTGTTTATTAAAAATTATGTACTACTCTGCGTTCGCAGGCAGAAATGTTAAACTATTGATAGATTTTTCAATATGTCTCAATTAACGAAAGAAAGAAATACAGGAACAGATCGGCAACGACTAATAAAACTGATAACTGCAATATTTCAACAACAATTTAAATAATATAATGTTATACTTTATTAGCTACATTAAGAATACAACTAAAACTCTTACTTTGCTACAAATAGATGTATAACGTTCTATAGACCTAAAAAACCTTGGATACTGATAGGGTCAATACTTTTATATCAATATGTGCTTAATACTTTTCATAAAGACAATTTTGCGGAAGCATGCGGAGTGGAGAGTTGATTCATTTTTTCAAACGTTTTTATTAACTCGCTTTCTTGTCTGATCGGGTGGAATTTTGTAATTAATTTTTCATGCACTTCTAAATGAGATAGAGACTTGAAAATTTGCACATAGGTCCAAAATGGACGACAATGCAACATAATACGGTAATTTTCATGGTTCAATGGCTCCACGGTTCAAAAATATGGTTCCGCAGTTTTGAAAGTAAAGCAGCGCAATATCAAACACGAAGGTTTTAAAAAATGTAAGATTGAATAGTAAGAACACATTTCTGTAGTTTCGTTAATAACCCATAAAAATATAAAATTTAAAATCTTTATTTAAAAATAAGAACAGTTGCTATGTTGACTGTATTATATTTATTAATACAATAAATAAATTATAGTGTAACTTGATTTATGTTTAATTTCAATGCTTTATTTGAATCTAAAATGATTAGAATTGCTTTTGTTATATTATAATAACAATAAAGTCGCCATGGCAACTATTCAAATAAACAGCGCGATGTCGAACGCGCAAATTCCAAGAAACGCACGAGCTCAAGCGCGATCAACTGTGACAATGGCAAAACGTTCTTCTTGACTCGCTAATGACACGCAACGACATCCTAAATATTTTGATAACAATACAGTCGCCATGGTAACTTTTCAAATAAAAGCATCAAATTTAAATCCTCACAATTAAATCCTAACAAATAACATTTAATAAATCTGATTTCTATTACATAAATTCAATTGTGCTAGTGTTAATGTGTAACATGTGTATTAATACTGTATTAATAATTTCAATGTGTAAATAAGTAGTGAATGAGTATTATATTTAATATAATATAATGAGTTACATATATTATCATTTTGACTTCTATATTGAGGATATATGAGCATTCCGTTCTTCTATAACTTTCACACGTGTATCTGGTGGAGTTTTTATGAGTAAACGTTTGCTTGCCCTCCGAGGTGTTTGTTTCTCCAGATGTAACTGCTAAGATTTTTTTTGTAAACTTCTTCGTGTGTTTTAGATCGCAAATCTGCTCCGTCTATAATAAATTAACTTTGTGTTTCTGTATTTTGTTTTTAATTAAAAACAATTATTAATCAACTGTTTCGATATATCAATAGAGTGGATAAAACAATTTTCTATTTTAGATGTGATCAAGAGAAAACAAAATGAACTAAATCTAAAAGTTGCTCAAAGTTGCTCAATTTTTGTCATTATTTAATCGAGATGTCTAATACTGATTGAAAAATCACGTGCACACAAGACTAAAAAGTGAAAAATAATGTAAATAATTTTTTAAAAAACGTTTTTATTTTCTTAATTATAAATAAACTAAAAAGTATAAAATAATTCATCCTAGCCAAATGCAGATTTATAACCCCATGCAAATTAGTAATTACATAAACTTTTTAGAAAAATCTTTCATTTACAATTAAGAAAATAAAAATGTGGTTTTTAAAACTTTTTTTATTTAAATTATTTTTGTAATTCTGCACGCGTTTCAGCCGTATCTAAGGTCTGGTTGATTTGGTTTATTTACGGACGCTTTAAACATCTTAGGTCATCAGCGTCCCAGTCAATTCAGGGCATGAAACGGCCGGATAAATGTTTGCTCAGAGGCCTCTTCTTTCAGACTTGAGGTTCTTTTATGTGCCGTAAATCTACGATATGTTTTTTGAGTAGTGTTTAACACCCATTTTTACTACTGAGGCACCACAGGCGGTGGGCACTGATGATACACGAGATGAACGATATATTGGGAAAATTTTTATTTAAGGAAGGAAACGTTCCAGGCCTAAGTTTAGGGTACCTCCCCGGCATTTGCCATTAATGAGGACTGGAAAAAACCTCAGTCAAGGAGGACGGTCCTGGCGGGATTCGAACTGCAGATCTCCCGCTCACGAGTCCGCGCCTTAACGACCTCGGCCACGCGCGGCGGTCACGAGGCAAGTATGGCTAGCACTAGACCACCAGAACTGATTATTTAAGATCTGAAATTATGTCTATTTGGTTGACAGTAATTGGCTTCTATGGGCTAGTTTTAGTGCAGTTTTATGAGTGGAGAATGCGTTTTCGTTATTTCTAACAATATGCTAATTTCCGACATTTTGCCATTGAAGTTTCACATTTTGAAATCCTAGATATAAATCAAGCGGAAAAAGAATTGATAAGTGCGACATTTCACAATGTGTGATGCAGCACTCATTTATAAGCAGACGAGGCTGAAGGAAAAAATCACAACCAGCGTTGTGGGTTTTGCAGCGAAGTGTTCAAGAGCCCTTAAAGTGTCTTAGGAAGCACATCATATTTCTCAAAAACAACTCTAGTTGGTTAGAAGGGATTATTATTTTTCACTAGTCTGACAGACCTGCACCTCAACCTGAATTTTCTGTAGGTAAAAGAGGACGACGGCGCTTGAATTTTCAAGAAAGCAGTTAGAGGAGTCAAGTTAGAAAAATAGATCCCCAATAACTGGCACAGGTTTAAAGAAGAACGTAAGGACATGGCATCAAAAATGGTTTCTGAAACAGTTTTCATTTTCCTATAAGCAATGGAAAAATTCACAAATCTTAGTTTTTCTTCAAAGGGAACAAACACATTCAATCTTACGCAGTAGATGAGTCTGTTTCTCTCATTACTGCATCAAGCTTGATTCAAAGACAATTTAATTACTTAGAACTTAAGCTAAGGAGAGAAAAGCGGACACCGGCCCTTCCTATCATGTGCTACGTGCTAAACAGTTCTTAAGAGTCGATTATATTTACTCCACTCAGGAGGAGGAAGAGGAGGAAAGTGATGCTGTCGATTCATGAGGTATATTTACTTACTGTATAAGCCATGCTTGGAGTATTATGGTGCATTATATGTCAATGTAAAATAAGTGATTAAATATCTTTTCTGAATACTAATATTTTAAAAATACATATTTGTTTTGAGGTTATTTAGCAATAACAACGTATTCAGAGTTCTCCAAGGGAATTAATACAACAATAAGTTCTGTTTGTAGCTCCTACATTGATAAACCAACTTTTCGGATAGCCGTCGGCGTGGCGATATTGTAGCTGTCTTCTGAGGTCGTAAGGCGCAACTACATCGACCCAATATGATATGATTACATTACACCAGAATGCATAACCTAATGAGACCATAGGCGCCATTAGAACCTGCCCTTGGCATATCCTTGATTCGAACCAGTGACACCAGAAATCTATATTAGTCAGGAACTCTAACCACTAAACCATGGGGCGGATCAATTGTTTGAATCATACGATTCATTATCTGAAGGTTATTTTCCTAGAAGAGCCTTCAAATGACTTGCAGCGTTAATGCCTAAAATTTTACATAAATAAACACACAGAAAGTGCCAAAAATGTATACACACTTCATGCAAATAAAAAATTGTGTTTGCATAACAAACTGAATTCACACAAACAGAAAATGATGAGCACTAATCATCTTAAGATTTATACAGTACAGTTGCTCAACATGTCCACAATCGGCGTCGATACACTTCTGAATACGTTGAACTACTGATTGAACAACGTTTGCAAAAATGTCCTCAGCGACTGGAGCACACCGAGGAATGGCATTTTTAACTATCACAATACACATTTTTGGTGCGAAGTAAACCCACTTGCTGTTCATCAGTCATCACATCAGCAACGTTTCTCACTGAATGTGTGTTTAGGGGTAGTAGATAATCGTCGCTTAGGTCGTACATTATTCCAAGAAAACACAAAGGACGGAGGTACCTTCGGTTTCTGCGACAGACTCTTCCAAAATTGCTTGAGGATTTTCCCCACGTCAGAATATGTGGTACATGCACGATAGTCCACCGGCACATTTTGCTGCTACTGTAAGAAGACATTTAAAGCCAAACCCAAAATGGATAGATTTCCTTTCCCAATTTATCATTTCATCTCATGTATCACCAGTGTCCACCGCCTGTGGTGCCTCAATAGTAAAAATGGGCGTTAAACACCATTAAAAAAACCAAGGTGGCGGGTTCAAATCCGGCCAGGGTCAATGGATTTGATTTTAGGGCGTAAAAATTCTAAGTATGTCTTTCTTGTAAGGAAACTAAAGCCATTGGTCCATTGCAGTAGATTTACAGCATGTAAAAAAAAAACTTAAGCCTGATAGAAGAGGTCTCTGAGTAAAATTTATAGACCGGCTAGTGGCGTCCTTAAAATAATAAACATAATAATAATAAACATAATAATAATAATAATAATAATAATAATAATAATAATAATAATAATAATAATAATAATAATAATAATAATAAACAATGCAGAATATTCCAAATAAGCATGAGGCTATCTTCTTCCCTTTTTGCAAATTTTCTTGTAATCTAGTCTATCTGATAGGTTTGCGCCCCATTACGAAAACCCCGTTCGTAAAGTTCAGAGTTTCGTACCTCTCTTGGCCTCCGAAACCCTCTCTTATATAAGTTTGTCTCCCGCTAAGGTTGGGGGATTCGTGAGCACGTTCCTGCACAAGGTAAATGCCTGTCTGGGGAGCTTTCTGCACATCTGGGTACTTTACTGCGTAACGTTCCTTAAAGTGTGGTGCATATTTGTCGTTTCACTCACCAAACACATTTTCTTATCTCATCAATCAGAAAACAACTGAGGAAAATCAACAGGACGAAAATAATTACAAAATTAAATCACTTTGAGCTGACTGCTCTTCAGGGGTAAATGTATAAAAATTCCTTAATAATTCTGAAGCAAAGACTTTTCAGGACCATGTTTATTTGAAACAATTTAAATACTTAAATTGAAACATGGGGAGTATTTCATGAAGGAGAAAAATTAGAAAAGAGTTGAGAAACCTGGTCTGGAAGAAAAATGCTCTGTACATTGCTTTATGTTTCAGAGAAGCATAGTTGCACCACTTTAAGAGAAAGGTTAAAAAAGATCAAACAATCTGAACCGTTATTACAATGCAGGGCTAAAGAAATTCAAATTTAAATTGATACACCAATAAATTAGCAATTACTTTTCAGGAGTATGTTTATGAGAAAGATTCTTTGGAGCACAAAGACATGATTGGAAGGGAAAGGTGTATCATATAAATCAGATACGTGAATATAGTACGAGTACTTTATAAACTTACATACAAAGCGTTCGTTGTAATTGTACATATTAATTCTTAAATCTCAAATAACCAATTAAAGCATAAAATAGTTGGTGTCATTCTTTCAAGATGCCAGAAAACTGACATCAGAAATGTCCTTATATATCTTCAAGAAATGAACAAAAATGAACTATAGGAGTGTCAGTTTACTCAATATTGCTTTGACCACGAAAATAATTGCTAAGAAATTATAACATCAAGCTAAAAACAACAACATTTTTGCAGAGAACCTTTGCCACAGATCCTATTTTTATAGTCCAGCAAATTGTCCACACTTCTTTATAGTACCTAAAATAAAGCAACACGTTACTGTTTCTAGATAACAGTAAAACATTTAATAGTATAGTATTAAATACTTTGCTTAGAACAATGTTGTTAATTATATTTATTTCATTGTTTATATGAGTTAAATATAGCTTTTGTTGAATACCATGTCTATTCATGCATGTTTTACATCTCGACTAACTAGTACGACAACTGGGGGCACCCAAACTTCAATTCTGCTTCCTGCACACAGTTATAGAAGAAACTCGAGTTGTCGTTCTTCTAAATATGGGATAAGAATAGACTGACAAGATTAAATTCGGCTATCGTGGTGTATTTGATTTCATTGCTAAACATTTTCCTTTACAATCCAAAATAATTTCGGAGTGATTTGGTTGGTGAGCGTTCAACATTTGCGTCATTTTCCTCTATCCCTTTCCCTCTTAATAATTTAATGTCGTAAGTTATCTCTTGTTTTATGTTTTGCAATGAATCATTAGATTCAAATTTGTGCACATTATACTGAATTGCTGTTCTGGAAGTTGGCACTTGTTCAGGGAAGTTCTGAATAAAATATGAGGCACACAATGTTTACACATACACGCACACACAAATGCGTTGCTTTACAGTAAACTGTTCAACCATTTTCGCGAATGAATGTATACTGCCGTGAGACTGGCAGATAAAAAGCGACGATCACGGAACATGGGGAGGGGTAAGCGCGGTTGAATTAAAAGCATCTCTAACTGCGGAAGACCTACTAATCGCGTGAGCAGCAAAGGCTTATACTTTATTATAATTTAAGCTCTACATTAGCGATGACCGCGCCGTGTCAAATCCGAGGAATACAGAAGCGCAAATCACAGCAGCGAAGGATCGCAGTCTGTTATCTTTCGATGACGTTATGTTATGACGATTGTGAATTGCTGTCCGCCACTTTGAAAAGAAGCGAGAAAGACTGAAACCTATTTGACTCTGTGTTTGTCACTTGCTTGATTTGATTTATTTACGGACGCTCTTTAACATCTCAGGTCATCAGCGTTTCATTCAGGCGTGAAAACGACTGACAAATTTTGCTCAGAGGCCTCTTCTTTCAGGCTTGAGGTTCCCTTTTGTGCCGTAAATGTAAGACGGCTTTACTTCCCTTCCGAAGGAAGCCATACTTAGGATTTTTACGCCCGAAAAAATCCATCGATCCAGGTGGGGTTTGAGCTCGCGATCTTGGTTACCACTACACTACCAGGTCATCTATGCATCTACATATTCCAACTAAGGATCAATGGAAAGCCAGAGAGGAACAAATACTATGAGTAAAGGAGATTCGTTCAGTGCTCTCCTTTTTAATAATCGAATAGGCGTCGTTTTAAATTACGTCAGAAAAACATTACTTACAAATATTATGTTAGCCATATTTATCATGCAAAAGTATGACACGAGTATTACAATAGAATTTTAACAATGATTAAATTAATAGTTTACATTTGGATAATGCAAAATACTATAGCTTTTTAATTATATACGTTCTAAAAATATAAATAATGAATTGTTAAGTAAACAAAAAAAATCTCAGCAGTTACATCTGGAGAAACAAACACCTCGGAGGACAAGCAAAAGTTTACTCATAAAAAAAAACTGCAGTCAAATCTATTAGAGAGCAGAAATGAACTCGATCAAAATAGTTTGTGAAACATAAGGAGTAGACCAGATACACGTGTGAAAGTTATAGAAGAACGGAATGCTCATATATTACGAAAGAGTAGCGAAACACTAGTCAGGGTAAAGAGGAAGAACTCCAGGAAGATGCGAGAAAAGATGAATTCACTCCCTTTATGGACGGAGCAGATTCGCGGTCTAAAACACACGAAGAAGTTTACGAAAAAGTTACTTTATGAAGTAAACTTTTTCTTCCCTTGGTCTGTGTACGTTCGGCTTAAAGTTTGGAATGGTCAGCGCAGCTGTCGCCCATGGTTCCATATTTGACCTTAAAGTACGAAGAATTAAAAGTAATTCATTATAAACTTGACAGATCCAAAGTTACTCGAACTTTTAGCTGACTAGATAAATAAAAACAACCTGTCAGTAATCTTTGACGGCTTGTTAGGTATTACGTTAAATAAATTAAGTTTACTAATAAAATATGCTTGCTTTGGAACATAATTAGTAAAAATGGCCTACAAGTTAAAATGTAAGCCAATATAGCTTGCAGTCTTTTAATAACATTAGCTCTAACTGTGTCGATCTTGGTGGCGTAGTGGTAACCATACTTGCCTTCTAAACCCAAGATCGCAGGTTCAAACCCGGCCAGGATCGATGGATTTTTTCGGGCGTAAAATTTTTAAACATGATTTCCTTCGGAAGGGAAATAAAGCCGTGGGTCCCGTGTCGTACATTTACGGTACGATAAAGAACCTCAAGCCTGAAAGAGAGGACTCTGAGCAAAATTTGTCGGCCGTTTCACGCCCTGAATAGAATGGGACGCTGATGACCTGAGATGTTAAAGAGCGTCCGTAAATAAAACATATGAACAAAAAAGCAGCTCTACTGTCAGTGTCAATTTCATGTCAGATTCTACAGTTGAGGAAAAAGTCAGTGTTTATACATTAGCAAGACAGCTGCGGCCTCTTTCCCCCTTACAAAACTTTGAAAAGAACGAGAACTAGAGTGCGCAGAAAATCAAGGGAGAAAAATTACATACTTGAGCAGGTCGATCATTTGTCCTGCTCCCTACCACCTAACCGCTAGGAAATATTAGCCCATCTTCCACTTCACCAGAGACAATACGAATACAAAATATACAATACAATTAATGACATTAGCAAGTTGGGCATAGTACTTGTTAAATGCTGCACTCTCTACATAAAAAATTTTCCAGCAATTTTCCAAATTGTCGTCGAAACCGGCAGACCTTGATATGAGACGAGGAGCGACAACTTTGAAGAATGAAGAAAAGTAAGAGATTCGATGTAAGAGCACAGGAAGAGTGTAATTGTTCAATTGGATGAGAAGATTTTTTTTTTTTTGAGTGATTTATTTATGGACGCTCTGTGCGTCCCATTCAACTCAGGGCGTGAAACGGCAGACTAATTTTGCTCAGAGGCCTCTCTTTCAGGCTTGAGGTTCTTTTTCGTGCCGTAAATGTATGACATGGAACCCATGGCTTTACTTCCCTTCCGAAGGAAGCCATGCTTAGAATTTTTACGCCCGAAAAAATTCTAACGGTCCTGGCTAGGTTCGAACCCGCGATCTTGGGTTTAGGAGGCAAGTATGGTTACCACTACACCACCAGGACCGACAGATGAGAAGATAAGGGGTGAAAACGGGTTGAAAGATACTGAGAGTTGAAGTGCATAGAATTCGACGCAGAAGAATGAAAGGCTGCAAATTCCTCCAAGCATTCAGTCGATGCCAGGATATCAAGTCAAAAACTGGAATGGTATCTGATTTACGTAGGTTGAATACGTAGCGAAACCAGGTATTATGAACAAGTTGTATGCTTTGTCTAAGATTTGTCGGGAAGTCAATTAACAGAACGTCGCAATAATGGAAATGTGACAAAATCAATGTTTTATATCAATATTATTTATTTTTTCATATTTAATGTGAGAAAACTCTTAAACGGTTTCACGGAATGGAATACCGAAAACGTTTTTTACAAGTTTCTTATGTTTGAATTTGTCAATTAATATTACTCTCAAAATAGATACCGAGATTGTTTAATGTTTTATCGCTTTGACTGCATTGGTCTTCTCGCGATGTCTGTAGATTGTGAACTAAATATTATAGATGTAAGTCAGTAGTCAAACGCTATCTAGATTACGGAAGCGGCCCGAGATTGCAAACTATTTTATTGACACCGTTTTTTTTTTTTTTTTTTTTTTTAAAGGGGGGAATGGGTACTGTTGATTCAAAAAATGAACTGTTGGGCAAAATCGCGAAATTTCGGAGAAGTTATGTTTTCTAGATAGCAAAATGTAATTTCAATAAAGGAATTCTGAACTTGGCCCAAAATTCGCGATAAAAATGGTCACCCTATATTTATGCTAGCCGTGAACAAACATCAAGTGCATTTTAATTAAGAGGTTGTCCATAGAATTCGACAAACCATTAGCATGTCGTTATTCTTTAGAAATGTTGTTTCTATGTACAAACGCTAGTGATAAATAAATACAAAGAAGGAATGTAGAATTTGTTAGAAAAATTATTGGTTAATAATACCAGTATACTTCGTCCTTTAAAGACAAACACTCTCAATCTATGTAATTTGCATGTATGGCACGGAAATTCACAAAACATTAATAGCACCTATTTCCATCCAGCACTACTTGCAAAGCATTGTTTGGTCTACAAGAAAACATCCTTTAAGATACCTTGAATTCTTTAAAATAAGTGAGCTTCACCTAATTCTGCTGACCCACATGAAAAATGTGCAAAATGCATCGCAGAAATGATTGCCAACACAGACTGTTTTATTTGAAATCTACTGGACTGGACAAGGAAAATTCAGTTTTCGCTATGATTATTTTTGGTGGGATAAAAATTACTGATTTATATACATTCTTTGGAAATGAAAATAAAACTTTTAAGTTTCCTTCCAGCCTTTTTAGGTTTTAAGCAAAACGTTTACCTAAAATTACAAAAAATAAATAACCAAGAGGGAGGGTTGGAAGGAAGGAACGCTTTAAAAGGCCTAATTTTCTATTTGGTATGAAGTATAGTTTACTCAGGAACAATAAGTCAAGCCGTATGATATCTTTCATTCATAAATATTGGACAATTTTACCAGGGTAATTAAACACAGCATTTTAGAATAGTACTTCAAAGCAGGGGTTGCGTAAACAAGGAGAAATATCACATTAAAAATGTGCACTGGTAAAATGTGAAAAATATATACTTATTTCTTGTTCAGCATTGCCAAATTTAACTAACGTGCATCAGTAATAGTTGCATATGTTTCCCACCATGTTTAGCTGCTAGCACATGAATACGCAATTTTTTTTAATATAAGCAAAATAACCGCTTTGCACATTAACGCTTGAATAAGAACCATGTGTTTAATAATGCTCCATGTAACTTACCAATTAAGTACTAAGTGCTATTTCGTTATTCGAACATTTCAAAATACTGTGTTCACAGAAAGTATTCACCACGGTGACACATGCATGCACATAACACCACACAAAATATCAACACATTCACTCAGCGTCACTACTTCAAGCCAGCTGGCGAGCAACTGGAAACTTAAGTGAGAGAGGGAGTTCAAGGATGTCAACGTACTCGATGCGACTGTGCTGACATCTAACACATACTGCGCGATATGCGTGCGTTTTCG
The DNA here is from genome assembly GCA_030762175.1 of Metallyticus violacea. Taxonomy (NCBI): domain Eukaryota; kingdom Metazoa; phylum Arthropoda; class Insecta; order Mantodea; family Metallyticidae; genus Metallyticus; species Metallyticus violacea. The sequence continues at coordinate 49,434,602 of CM060841.1, forward strand.
GCAGGTTTTTGTCTTGGTGGATGCTGCATAATATAGATAACAATATCTTTGTTCATTCAAATAATAGGCAGGTTAGCTAGGTTCTCATTGACCTGAATGGAAAGAAAAATATTTTAAATATAATAATAATAATAATAATAATAATAATAATAATAATAATAATAATAATAATAATAATAATAATAATAATAATAATAATAATTTGAGAATTGGAACGTTGGAATAAGTGGTATTGGGAACGTTTTTCTTGCAAATATTTTATGCTATGATGACGATGCACTCACCTGCTTTCAAATTTGCATTTCCAGCAGTTTCATAAGCATGTTATTTTTATCGCACAGAAACTATGAAAACTGTTGGTGGTCCTATTCAAACTTAGTAATGAAACAATTAATTAAAGCTCGGGAAAATGAGAATATTTATATTTTATTGAAAATGTGAACTTACGGGCTGAGTTTTTTTTTTTTTTTTTCCCTCCCCCGAACAAGAAGTACTAGAAAATCAAAATACTGCGCCAATATTCTTTCTACAATAGATCAAAATAGTTTTAAATCTCTCATGGGCTGTTTGAAATAGTTACTAAAATTCTATGGTCAGTTCCAGGAAACTGTCTAAAATGTTGATGTAAAAGCCGAGAAGCAAGAAGAAGAAAGCAAATAAGAGAAAGAAAAAAAAAAGCTGACAGTAATTATTTATTCATTTTGCAAAGAGCGTATAAATGTTGTTTGAACGGTAGATTTCTTACTTCATGTAAGAAGTAGAAGTAGTGCAAAACTATTAGGCGGACTCTACTGCGCGTATCTGATTAATAAGCAGGCAAGGCTTACTTAAAAAGTTACATGGGGGGGGGGGATTAAATAACTTCTAAACCTTCTCAATCATTACAAAGCTAAATTCATATAGAAAGTCTCCAAAAGCAGCTTGAACACAATTTCCATACCGTCTTGCTTCTGTGAACAGACGGCAGAATAAAGGCGGTTTCTAATGTCTGAAGTAGCGTTTATTTACTAAAACTATCTTCACCAAAGTGCTTTAAAGTGAGAACACGTTATAATCGATTAAATTACGCTAATAGTATTTCTTTAATCTTTCAAAGCTAACAGAGCCTCTTATTGCATGTGTTCTTTAGAGGTGGCGCAACAATACAATTATTTTGAGATTTAAGGGGGACGGAAATAAATTCTTCTTTCATTTATTTAGATTTTAGGAGGAGGGAGAGAAGGGTCTTTTTTTTTAATCTCATCCTATGTTCGGTTATATATGAATCAGTTGAGAAATGTTTCGCTCGACCGGATCTTAAACAAGAAATATATAGGTAATGAAAACAACGAAAATAGTGAACAAATGTTATTTATAACAATTAATATACAGATATATAGTTGTATTACTGTTGTGCTTTTATTAATAATATCAAATTATAACATAGCGTAAATCAGGGATCATTTGTAGCACTCATAAATTGCAGCTATCGGAGACCGTAAGAAAAAAATAGTGTAAAGTGTGCTTGGCCCAATAGCGAGTATTTTGGATTACGATTTGTTATTTTAGTATTCTACTATGGAAGTTACAAAAATTATTTAGATTTGGTTTCAATTTTGCCCTTATTTCTTAAGATAATGTAATTTTTAAATATATTTTTTCATTTTTCGGTTTTTTAAAATTAAAATGCAAATTATCACATCTCAAACTTTAAATAATTCTTATGATAGCAAAAATATGTTTCGAGTACCTGGTTTCTCAATTGCTGTATAGTCGGTCCTGGTGGTGTAGTGATTACCACACTTGCCTCCTAAACCCAAGATCGCGGATTCATACCCTGCAGGTCGATGGATTTTGGGCTAAAATCCTAAATATGGCTTCCTTCGGAAGGGAAGTAAAGCCGTGAGTCCCGTGTCGTACATTTGCGGCACGAAAAAGAACCTCAAGTCTGAAAGAGAGGCATCTGAGCAAAATTTGTCGGCCGTTTCATGCCCTGAGTTGAATGGGACCTGAGTTGTTAAAGAGCGTCCGTAAATAAATCAGGCAATATATTTAATTATGTCAGATGCTATATCTTATTCGATTACGATATAACAAAATTTCAAATTTTCAGAATATTTGTGGGAGAATAAAAGGAACTGAGTAACAAAGGAAAACAATCGGAGAAGATTATTAAAACACTATAAGATAATTGTACTATTACGTTCTAAAGTTTGGTTAACTACTAAATACAACATGCATAAAATAACAAAAGAAACAAATGCCTGCTGGTGCCCATGTTCTTCAATACAAGCAAATGTTTTATTGCACGCTTACTTTAGTTTGGTTTAATTATATTACAAGGACATACCTACATTTTTATTCCCTTTATGTAGCAATTAACTAAAATAGCTGAGATAGCCTTATTTTAAATCACAATGCAACTGGAAAACAATTTAAATGTCTCCAAAGCGAGATCTATTACCTTTGCATATAGCTTCTGAATCGAACCATCCCGCCCTCTGATTTTTAAATGACCCATCCCAACCAGGGACACTTATTTCGCTCACTGGAAATGTTGACTTTATAACTTAACACTTAATTTAAATTTGAAATATACATGCCCAGCAGTTATTTTAGCATTAAATATATATTTAAAAACATATAAATATATTATTATAGGCCCAAAATCTTGTTCATTAATTTTGGAAACAACGTTATGTATTTAAACATTTCAAACTGAACTTCATTCTCTTCGTGTCGTTGTTGCTTTAATCTGTTACGATCCGCTATTGTTAAATAGTGCAAGCCTGCGAGGCAAGCAGTAGTTATTACTTTGAGTACATCTAGACCTGTGACCACCTCCTGACTGCTGACCGGTAGAACCCGGATTCGATTCCTGGTACGTACTTAGGAATTTGTCTATGTTAGGGAGGTCGGGGTCTACCCAGCTTCGTGAGGGCAATTGGGAAGCTGCCTAATGGAGAGATGGCGTTCTTCGATCACGAAAGCCGCGTGATTGGCAACCGGCATGCTGATCACACGTCCCCTGTAATACTGCCCTCTATTAATGAAACCGTAAGACGGAGATAGAGGAAGCAGAGGTCGCCGCGGCAGGCCAAGCTTCCCCGGGCTATAGCGCCAAATGAGAAGACGTATAAGTCTGTATAAAATATGGAATTTTCAGTATATCTCAGAAAGAAAGTAATATTTCACCATTCTTGAAGAACAGTGAACTGCCGGGAACATGTGCAGATAGTGAGAGTTCAGATACTAGCAGTGGTGCTGAAAGAGTTCAAATAGATGTCCAATCTAAAAAAACAAAACGCTAATGACAGTAATAACAAAGAGAAAATTAGTGAATTTTCGGGGACCGAAAACTGTGAAAAGTCTCTAGGTGAGAAAGAGAGTGACTATAAGGATAAAATCATAGGAGAAAATTGTATTTCTTTATCAAGTTTCCAAAACTGGCATAAAACAAGCCGTGGCTGTCTATAAACGATAAAAATTTACTTATATCAAGTGTGTTCGGAAACTGGTGAACTTAAGATGGAAAGCATTTTTTATTAGTGTTTAACGCCCGTTTTTACTACTGAGGCACCACAGGCGGTGACATTGATAATACATGAGATGAAATGATATATTGAGAAAGGATTTCTTTTAAGGAAGGAAATGTTCCAGGCCTAAGTTTAGGGTACTTCTCGGCATTTGCCATTTATTAGGGACTGAGGAAAACCTGGAAAAAACCTCAGTCTGGGAGAACGGTCCTGGTGGGAATCAAACCCCAGACCTCCCGCTCACGAGTCAGTGCCTTAACGACCTCGGCCACCCGTGGCGTGTGGAAAGCGTATAATATGTGTATATTGATAACGATTTTTAATTGGTGTTTCAGCAAATAAGCCCCAAAAAAAAACTAAATGATAAAATCGGTGATCATGCGAAGTGCAAATTACACATGAAATGCATACAAATTATACGCCGTAAAGAAAAACAAGTATAGAAAATTTTATAAGTGAAAGAGAAAAGTTGTGGAGAAAGCAACTTTAGAGAAAGTAAACAAACATAAAAGCTTTTCGTTCAGATCTGCCTATTTTATAGCTAAACGGAAGTTATCATTCAAAACATATCCCGCAGCAATCGAACTGCAAAATATAATGTTCGGTAGTATGTTTCATTCTGACCATGCATGCCAAAATATTATTACGTTTATAGAACAAGAATTAAAAAAAAAATAATAAATCTTGCTCTGTTCATTATAGAATCGAGTACAAACTTTAGTAGCCTGATAGACGAAAATTAAACTCCTTAATAATATATGTACGTTTACCCTTTAAGGGGGTTACTTGAAATTATTTTTTCGATATTGCTGAATTAGAAAGTGTGGCAGGGTAAGATATTTTCAATACAGTATTAGCCGCTCTTGAAAAGAATAACATTAAATATGACGTACTAAAAAAAAACCCAACAACAACAACAAAAAACATCCCAACAGGTAAGTATCCCAACAAACATTAACAAAGCTTGCACCTTATAAAGGCATAACCGAAGTCTCTGCTATATAAGGACTTAATTGACTTTTGACGTGCATTATGTGAACCAGAAAATAGAACTAGCTGTGCGCGATGTTATGCGTGATGTGTAACATATAAAGTCTTTTAGATTAGATATTGTGTTTTCTCAAAGTCCCGAAGATCAGACTCTGCTACAGAATGTTTCATAAGAACTCAACACTCAATTATTAAAGTTAGACCGCATTTTTTGTCATTTAATGCTATTCAACCTCTTCTTGAAAGCCTTGGTTCTCTTTATCATCTTTTTGGAAATCTGAGTCATGATGTTCCCGTTCAACTCGCGAGAGGTCTAAATTTGAAGGATTGATAAAATATCTTACAAAGTGGTTACTTATTATGAATTAGTTGTGCATTATGAGGCCCTAGAAGTTCTGAAAGCATTGTTTTTCTTTATGCAAAACAGAAAGGCTTCACTTCTTAGAGCAAAACGAGATATTATTTTCTTGAAACATTGAAAACAAATGACTAGCCACGTATTAAGATTGATAGTACAAGAAGAGAGATATTTTTCCAGTCTTTGGCAGACAGTACGAAAAACTGTTTTGAAGACTTGGATTTCTTTTCAGACATTGACGTATTAAATCCATATACGTGGCCTTCAGATTAATGTGAACGTGTGTTTTATGGTGATAGGTGATTCGTTTATGTAACGTGGATTTTAAATTAAGTGAGGGCACATGTGCATCACTATTAAATATTTTCGCACCTATAAAGAAACATTTCAACACATTCCCACTTCAGTGAAAGAACTCAGTCGAAATTATACTTATAATATATACGGCCGAATGTGAACGTGGATTTAGTACAATGAATCTAACACTGGCTGGTCATAGAAATCCTTTACAAAATTCCTACATTTTCAAATTTACTTATTTCAATAAACATACCTCCAGTGCATTGCTTCTATGCAGAAAAGTTTGCAGCAAAATGGATCATGTCTTAGCATCACAGTGCCCTTGACAAACCAACCGGAAAATTATGGACCTTCAGGAGCAGTCTCGTTCATTTCGTCTATTCAACTACACTCTATAAGTTAAAATGACAAGCATATTGTTTGATTTTGTAAATTTGCCTTTTCTGTAATATGATTAATGATACACAAAAATATATATTAAGAAAGTAATCGCAAATTAGTAAATAATAGACATTTATACAAGAAAATAGTGCACCTATATTTGCTAACCTACTACGACCAATCCCCCACTGGTAAAAAGCACAAATCGCACACTGCATATGTTCTGTCTAAAAGTTGCATACCGAGCATATTTTGAATCTTTACCTGATTGCTCACGAAATAAGGAGCACTTTGCAGAGCACTCGTTCCTTTTATTCATAATGACAATGACAATGCTTGCTGAGACAATTTAATTTCGATTTGAGTTTTAAGTTGTCCCGCTTTGTAATACCTATCTTAAGGTACGAACAACTGAGCTTCGCAAGACAGGATTGCCACTATAAACATCAACCAGTGACATTTAATCTAAATTTCGCAAAATGCTAAGTTTTCCTGAAAGTAAAGCAAATGAAAATGGGAGCTCATAGAGTAAACATTATTCCTTCGGCTATATATAAGGGTTTAGTTCTTTGTTTAACATTTCTAATGAATTGAAAAAAGTAATTGGCCATACTGGTTGTTATGGCCGTATATTGTCTAAAGAGTGATGGGGATGTTAAAGTGACTGGAATGTTTTGACAGAACCGGCTACGTTACAAGGAAACATTTATTTTCTTGCGAGTTAAGTGTATATATAGTAGTAATTCAAATAAATCAGCAAGTCTAGCAATTGCTGCACAGTGGCTTACGTGTGCTGTGTAAGGTAATAACATTCCTGAACAATCATTACTGATTAGATTGATTTCACAAACGTTAGCTTTATTTTAATCCTGTGTACTAATATAAATATAGTGTAACTAAATTCGGAACGAATTAAATTATTTACTATTTATAAACAAGTATAGAATTTAACATCTCATTTCAAATATTTAATTTAGTTGCACGAAAGGTTGTGAATGTTCAGTTTAGGCAGGGCTCACATTGATATACAGTTAAGCTGAATTTTTATGAGTATTTAACATATTGTACGCAAACTCATGGTTTTCATACTTTTAACAGTAATTGTAAATTTTGACAAGTTATTAAATGCCTTATTGTACTAATTATGCTTAAAACTGTTAGGATGGCGTCTGGTGGTTCAGCTAATGAAGCCTTCAACAACAACACAGGAACGAGACTTGCTAATATGAGGCTTGATGAAAATGCCCAAAGCCAAAATGCAGGTGCTTTCTTACCTATTGAGGCAGTACCACAAAACATGTTGCCTTCAAATGCACCCACTAATCATCTAAATCATATACATGCAACTGGGGAAGGTGCATTTTCACATAGTAGTAGAAGGCAAGGGAGCAACAGCTCTGCAGCCTCAATCCAGTCAACAGCAAGTTCTTCTCAAACCCATCATTCAAACAGTCATCCTGTGTATAACTGGCAAGCAACTAAGACAACAGTTAAAGAACGTTTTGCTTTCATGTTTAACAATGAAATCTTGTGTGATGTGCATTTTATTGTGGGTCGCGATGTCCAACTACAGCGAATTCCAGCACACAAGTTTGTGTTATCTGTTGGCAGTGCCGTATTTGATGCAATGTTTAATGGCACACTGGCAACTCGTGCAGATGAAATTGAGCTTCCAGATGTTGAACCCGCAGCATTCCTTGCTCTCCTTAGGTAACCATAACTGAAAATCAGCACTGAGACTTTAATTGCATTAATCTTTATCTTTTTTGGTTTTTGTGATTTCATACTGTATTTTAACAATTTATATGTAGTATACTTACAGCAGAAGATGGAAAATGAAATATAGTTATGGCTTTTATTTTTATTGCAGGTTCCTATATTCAGATGAAGTACAGATTGGCCCTGAGACTGTGATGACAACTTTGTACACTGCAAAGAAATATGCCGTTCCTGCACTAGAAAAACATTGTGTTGATTTTCTGAAAAGCAACTTAGGCAGTGATAATGCTTTTATGTTGCTAACACAGGCAAGATTATTTGATGAACCACAACTTGCAGCGCTATGTTTGGAGATGATTGATAAGAATACAATGGAGGCACTTGCAGCAGATGGCTTCACTGATATTGATCTTGATACACTGAGTGCTGTGCTGGAAAGAGATACTTTGAGAATACGGGAAGCAAAATTATTCCAGGCTGTTATTAGGTAGGCATATTTAAAAGATATGATCTCAAGTCTTAATTGATATCAAGGTATTTTTAAATTAAGTTACTTCTCCATATATTCTGTTCATAAATAAAAGACATTATGTTACTAATTTTGGTTGGTCAGGGATAATAAATGTGAAATAAAAAGTTAAATGTACCAGCAAAACTCTACCCATGTATCTGTCTTAAGGGCTTGCTTTAAATTCTAAAGGAGAATATTTTAATAGCCACAACAACTATAAGCAGCATTGCTATTCTAGGTATGTACTTTGCTTGGCCATTCATGAACCATTTCTATGAGTCATTAATAACCAAACTGTTCTCTCTGTATAGCAGCATGTCTTGGAGACCTGAAAAATATAGTTACATTGGTCAATTGCCACAAAAATCTTTAAATCTATAAAAAAACATGTTCTGTAAATGTCCTCTCTTTCTCATACCTTTCAATTACAAGATACTTTCTAGTATTAGCTATTAACAAACAAAAAATATGTAGTATTTTTTTGCATTCTGTAGCATTTTAATGGCTATATCAAGATGTACTGTTTACATTTCATACATTTGAAAAAAGTTTAGATTTTTCACCAAATTCACAATTTAAAAAAAATTCATAATTGACAGTTCATTCACAGTTCATAATTGCAAGCTCTATATAAAGGAACAAGTAATATGGGAAGTCATAATAATTATGGGGGAATAGCTTTATCCAACCTAAGACAAATTTACACCCGAGTAAGAGAATCTAAAATTGGAATGAAAATTCATCAATTGTCACCTTACCAGTTTGGTTTCTGTAAGACCAAAAAAACTTTGGATAATCTTATGATAATTGATAAATATTTAAGAAGGTACATAGTTTTTGTTGTGTGGAAAATCCCTATGGATACAGTCATAAGAGTAGTGTTATGATATAAATTGCTAAGAAAAGGAATTAGTAAAAATACGGTTGAGATTTTGCAGGAAATATACAGGAAAAATACATTTTGTATTAAATTGGGGAAAGATGAAATGACACAGTAAATTTCATAAGATCAGGAACTTAGACAGGGTTGTGTAAGTTGAACCCAATTCTGTTAGATCTAATAAATTATTTGGGTAATATTGAATATAATACACTACCGCAGAGATTAAATTACCCATGATGCACTGCAGTTAGAATAAGGGACTGTGGGAGTGAAACTACTGAAATCAAGTGAAAGTATATGTTCACGTAGCAAAAATGAAAAACAGACTGTTATATATGTGAGCGTGTTTACTGCAAAATGTTCACATATATAACATTGCATATATTTACCTTACATGTAATATACTTCTACACATACCCGTGAGACAAAATATGTTTTCAGCTGTGGAAATCAAAAGCAGTATTTCCTGTAATTGACGAAATAACAAAAGGATATGCATTTAAAAACATTTTGTGGTAAACATGTTCACATACATAACAAGTATATTCTGTCTCACAGTGCGTGCGGAAGTACATTCCATGCAAGGTAATTATATACTCTATTATGTATATGAACATTTTGCAGTAAATATGTTCACACATATAACAGACTGTTTTTCATTTTCTGCTACATGAATATACACTCTCATTTAACTGCAGCAGTTTCATTCCCACAGTCCCTCACTCTTAACATCATGGGTAATTTAACCTCTGCTGTAGAGTGTATTATGTTCAAACATTACTATCATTTGAAAGTAGTAAATATACACATGCCTGTGATAAGAAACAGGGAAATACATGACTTGCTTTTTGCTGATGATTTAATGATGAGCTCATTTACAGTGATTGGTTTAAACAAGGTCTTAATGGAAATAAGAGTGTTGCTGTAAAATAAATGGAGTCTTGTAGTGAATCAAGAGAAAACAAAGGTGATGTTGTGTAAGAAAAGCACAAAATTGAGAAAAGATGCATGGTTAATGGCAGATAAAAATGTATACAAATAGTTATGATTTGATTTACATAGGAGTAAAAAGTTAATAATACAGCTAAATGGCAAAAACTATAGAAACAGCATTGGTAAAAGTAAGGTCTGCCATAAAAGTGGTATGAAAGTGTTTACATTTAGCACCAGTAATGGGTGTAAGATTGTTGGAGAGGATTTATACAGCCTTAGTAGAACCAAGATGGACATATGGAGAATAAAAGAAAAGTGTGAAGAAATGAATAAAATATTAGCTTCATAGTACAAAACCATGTTAAAATTACCCCAATATTCTACAAGCCCAGGTGCTATGATGGAGATGGAGAAATTTGGAGTGAGGGGGATAATAATGGAAAGAGTTTGAAATATTGGTACCAAATTCAACAATTCCTGGAAGGGCATATACTAAAACGTTGCTTAAAATATGGGGAGAATGAGAAGAATGATAATAGATAAAACAGATTAGGCATCAAATACAGACAAATGGTAGGGGAGCTATTTGGGCTGAGAGATATAATTTTCAAAGAGGATTTTGGTGGAAGATGTGATGCCAGTTAGATATGGATAAACACAGTATATATGCATCAATGAATGATAAACTGTCTGTGATGCCTCAGTAGTAAAAACAATGGTTAAACACTATTAAAAAAAACTACCAATGGTAAGAACTCCATGAATGGTGAGTTTTATGTAACTATTAAGATTGAATCAAAAAGAGAATATGTTGATATAATTATAATTTTAGGATAAGAGAAGGGATTGTGTTATTGAAATTAGGGGTGTGGAGAATCAAAGGTTCCAGAAAGAAGGTGGTTTTGTAGGAAGGAAGAGGATGCAAAGCATATTTATTTGACTGTTAGGAACAGAACTGAACTGAAATTGTTTAAAATGAATAAAGAAATAGCATGAAAAAATACTTAAAGATCACAAATTCAATCATTAGGGAGAATATCTATACAAAGTTAAAAATAAATGGTTATGGTCAATAGATAAGCACTCATAGATTGTAACTTTATAAATTATATTAGAAGTATTGGTATTTTGTATTTAGGGGATTGTAGAGAATAAGTGTTAGTGTCAAGCCACAACCAAATGTAAGATAAATAACAAACAAATGTCCTTTGGATATGCAAGTAGTAGATTGCTGATAAGTCATGGACAGGTATATGAAGTGAGAAGTAAATTATTTCATCAAAATGAAGACTGGAGGTAATTAAAACATATTGTCTGTAAAAGAATTTTAATGGATAACACCTATCAGTTGCCCAGGGCCAGAATTAGGTGGTTGCTATTATATTGCTTAGTATATCAATAAATCAATTGATTGCAGGCTGTCTGATAGCATATTTATTATTTTTTTTTTTTTTTTTACTCTAGTGGCTTTACGGGACATATTTTGTTGCAAGACATTTTTAAACATTTTGCTTTTTGAGGGAAAGCTTTTCACTTATTTGACATAAATGGGAGCTGTATGGAAGTACAAATGGAAAATTTAGTCAACTGGCTAAAAATCAGGTTAAGATATTTTAATAATTCAAAAACAAGCTACAATTGCTGGTTTAAATCTTTGTCTGAAGCTTCCAGCAAATATTAGTAACTGAACAAGAACAATTCATGAGACCAGAGACAGGGAAGAACTATAGATAAGAAAGAGAAAGGAAAATTTAAAAGTTGTTTTGGCTCTTCTATCTGGTCTTTATTTTGTTTTTACCTGCATATGGATCCAGTCTAAAGCTGCAGGTCACACAAGTGCATGTTTAGGTTGGGTACAGTAATGAATAACTGTAATATTGCATTTAATTTCTCTGTTTGCCATGGTTCAAAGATTTAATACAAGGCAACATATTTTCATTTGCTGTATTTTTTAAGAAATGAATCAGCTTTTCAGTGCTGAGCTGAATTTCAAGAACATTTCCCTGAAGTTCAACCAACTGACAGATCTACAGTTTGTAAAATACAGAGGAAAAACTGAATGATATCACTGCTTGATTAGAATAATCACTAGAAAATTTCTAGCATAGTTAACATAACAAGTGGGAGTCAGCCATACATCAGCACATTCTACTACAAAATTATCTCTGTGAAAAAGGTAAGCACATTTTCAGTACTTTGCCAATTGTATGGTTATGGGCAAATGCATTATGACAGCTGTTGTTGCTGACTTGGTCCACATGCAAGGAAAAACAAAATGAAAGACCCAATATGTGCTGAATAGAAGATATATTGATTGTTGTTCCCCCAGGTTATTGTCAGATATAGCATCAATTATCCAACTCTTTTGGTTTAATATTTGCCTTTATCTCTTAAAACATTTAATCCATAGCTCACATTTTAGTTAGACAAATTTCTATGCAATAATGAATAAATGGTTGTGTTAAACTCAGAAAGTGAGCAAAGATAAATATTAATTGTAAATTGAAATTATGATTTTAACTGTTCCAATAACACGGAAGAGTTAAAATTTCAAATTACCTAAAGACATTTCTGCATGAATGTCTGCTATGTGTACCAAGGATTATTTGTATGGCTTTTTTCTATAATAGGAAGACCTTTTACTGTTTCCCCAAAATATAAGACCATATTTCATTATTGGCTTGAAATAAGCATAGTAAACTAGTTTTAAAATCTTAATTTACTCCAGCATTACTAAGCATGTATTACATAGCATGCAATAATGTAATATTTTAGTTTAGTTCCTGGAGCATTCAGTGAGTTCACAAAGCAGTCACTGAGACTTATGAACATAGAATTTGTCATTCACAATTACCACAGTAGCACACATTCTACATTTACAAAAAAAAATAATGTGCATCTGCATAAATATTTACAATAAAAATGAAAAAGCAACATCTAGAACAACTCCGCCAAAACATCAAAAACCAGAGAAGCAGAAACAGACAAATCACTTAATCACACAAATTTTACTATATACATATGCATTGATATAAAATCATTAGGTTTTTAACTGAATATAATGTATTGTCACTCGTATATTTCTTTACAGAATAATAGGCCTTTTTGCATAGGTATTTTCTAAGAGGATGTATTTTTTAAAGGATTTATCATTGTTTATTAAGGCTTTTAGGTTAGAAAAAAGAGCATTTTGTACTGAATGCATTTGTGGTAAACTCTATTTTGATGGCAGGAAAGTGTTGAAACTGGTCTATGTAGATTTTTTGTCTAGTATTCTTGTTAGTATATTTTGATTTTGTACAAAGTTATCTTTATTTCATGGGGGATAATATGTATTCACACAGAAGAGTTAAAATTTCAAGTTGCCTAAATAGGTTTCTGCACGAATGTTTGCTATGTGTACTAGTGATTATTTGTATGACTTATTTCTGTAATAGAAAGACATGCTCACCTTTTACTGAGTTTTTCCAAAATATAAGATCAAATTTCATTATTAGCTTGAAATAAGCATGGTAAACTCCAGCATTACTAAGCATGTATTGCATAGCATTCACTGCTAAATTTAGGTATGATAAGATTGATGTGATCTTTCCATATATTTTAGACATCTCATATAATAGGCATGTCATCCATAATTGTGACATTAAAAGCAGTGGGGATTTGTCCCTTTGAACACTGTTACAGAAAAGTATCATTGTTTTAATATCTCCCAAGCATTGTGCTTACAAAAAACATTTACATTTTTGGACTCCGTGCATTATTGCGTGTCAGATGTAAAAAATAAAAATGTTAATATAATAAAATCTTCATGTGAAAAATTACGTACTTAAAATAAAAAAACCTAAGTTTAAATTTTCTGCATCCTCCACTTTAATCGGGTATGAAAAGTGACTAGTAAACCCATGTTTTGACTCTGATGAAAACAAACTGCTAAGATGATTTCAGAAATTCCCTCTATCATATAGTAAAAAGGTGAATACCATTTATTGAACAATATGCCAAATGGCTTTTGGTTTGGAATATTGAACTAGTATTTGCTGAAATTTTGCAAATAACAGCAATTTAAAATTGAAGTAAGCTTGCATGTTTCATAATAGAATTTTATTTCAATAAAATGTAGGACATATATTTTTTCTTCTTATAAAGCATAACATATAACTTTATTTTTCATTTTGAAACATAGTACCCATTTTTAGGCCACTATTGTATAATTCATTAATTCTGTTTGTGTTTTGTTCATTTTTATTTTCAATGAGGACTATCTGTTGTCCCCTTTGATCTCAAACCTTCTGGATACCTCCATAGAGCAACTTTCTTACATTATGCTGAAAAGTTCTATTTAATTGTTTCTTCTTTTTTGACTGTTTAGCCACTTCCAATATTAGGACGTACACCCCCTAGGACTTAAAAACCAATACCCAGATAACCTCTGGACACACACAGAATACACACACATGCTGGGGGATTACTCCCTGAATGGTTGAGTCCAACGTCAGGGCTGCCTTGACATCACAAACATCGAAAGATGCAGATACCTACATATGAAATGAAAATGAATGATGAAATGGTAGGTGAACACATGACCTGAGAAATATTGACCTGGCATTTGTCTTTTCTGAAAATGAATTGAGGAAAACAAAAAACAAATCTGTTTCTGCTGTCAGATTAATTGGCTGCAGAATTTGAACCTGGGACCTCCCAAATTTGAGTCCCAAGCATTACTACCAGAGTGAACTTGTTCATTGTTAATCACATCTCATAAGAAAAAATGGAATGGATTATTTATTGATTTTCTCCAAATGTAATGCTTTAACTTTCTCCCTTCAGGTGGGCCGAGGCAGAATGCAACAGGCAGCAACTACCTGCAACTCCAGAGAACAAGCGCTCAGTTCTGGGAAGAGCACTTTCTTTAATGCGATTTCCTCTAATGTCAGTAGAGGAATTTGCAGTTGGGGCAGCACAATCAGGTCTTCTCAGTGACCGGGAGGTAGTCTCACTGTTTTTATATTTCACAGTCAACCCAAAACCTGCAGTTGGATTTCTTGAAGTTCCTCGATGTTGTATGACAGGAAAAGAGCAAACTGTTAACAGATTCCAGCAGATTGAAAGCCGATGGGGATACAGTGGTACAAGTGATCGAATTAGGTCAGTTTTAATAAGAAATTTGCTATTTTAATAGCATATTTAACTTCTTAGTTAATTTCATCACATGATTTTGGCATATGTTTTTAGAATTTTAACTTTTCTTCTATTGCTTCCCAGATTTTCAGAATAGCTTTGACATACCTGGGAAAGATTTGATTGAATCTTGGTTAAAAAATAATGGCTTAATGATCTCAAACAAAACTGTAACCAAGTTATTTAAAAATACAAGCATCTTGGCTGTCATGAACATTAATTAATGTGGAACAAGAAATTAAAATAGTTCTGACTGCACAAGACTGTTATGGAATGTTTTTTCCATAATTGTATTCAGATACAAGTAATTATTATTGTTATGAACAATTCTTACATTTTCTTACTTCTTAAATGATTCCATTAATTACATACAAAGACTGTTATGTAATGTTTTTTCCATAATTGTATTGGGATACTAGTAATTATTATTGTTATTAACAATTCTTACATTTTCTTACTTCTTAAATGATTCCATTAATTTACATTTAACAAGCTTCACTGTGTAAGTTCCAACAGAATTTTTTAAAAATGTCTTATTTTTCAAAAGTTCTTAAATGAATATCTGTACTACTTTACTGATCTACCTAGATTTGTCATTTAAAGGTAGGTAATTATAATGTGTTTTCCTTGATATTGCTATAATGTGAGGTAATCTTCCATTTAATATATATATATTGTCAAGTTGTGCGTGTATGTATGTAAGGGAAATCCTACTATGGGAAGTGATGCGGTCAGAACTCACAACACACATTTTGTTTCTTTAATTATTTATTAGTAGTAAATAGTAATTAATTTTGTATTTACCATTATAGTAGATGCTCAAAGTGTCTACCCTCTGCTGTGATACATGCCTTAATTTTTTGAAAAAATTTGAGACACTCACTGCAATTCATACTCCTGAATATTAAAAACTGCTTCTCAGATATTTTGTTTTAGTGCCTTTATGTGTTTTATTCCAGATATAGCAGTAATTTTATGTGGATGAAGATGCAACAGCTGAGTGGCTTTATACATACACCTCAAACAGGCACACCAACTTGGCTAATTGTGTTAAACATTTTTATCAAGTTTCTAATCAATAGTTTATTTCTTCAATTTTCTCCTCTGTTAAAACTAGTTTTTTTGGACTTGGCTTCTCGTTAATAAAATGCCTATGGTGTATATATATATTTGGTCTAGCTTCTTGCCATTGAAGAACTCCAGTAGTTCTAAATATAGCAATTTCAAGTGTGACTTTATCTAAGTGTTTTATCCTTATCTACTTTTATTATTACTGTTAATTTGTTACATTGTTAATATACTCTCAACAATGTCAGTAAATGCTGAACTAGTAAGCCCTCATTTTCCAAACGTTTATGGCATCTTTTGATGAAACTGAGCATCATATATATGATACAGTCTCCATTAAAATGGCTGCCATCTTGTAAAGATGTTCATATTCTTTGGAATGCAGGCATTTATTTAATATATTCTCAGTATTCTTTTCTTTGGTTTAAACTTTTTATCAGTAACACTTTTCAACTCGTGATGTTTATTATTAATCTATGCATTCTGAAAATATTCTGAATGCTTACATCAGCAACATTATCTTAAACATCTCACAGTTTCTCATGTTCTCATGTAGCTTGAGTTAACACACATAGATTGCATGAGAGAGCTCCTCATGGAATAGAATTCTTAAATCAACCCACCTTGCTTTGTATGCAGTACATTCACCAATAGTACATATCCAATCTTTAACTGCTAGCAAGCTTTTTTTTTTAGTGTTTAATGCCAGTTTTTACTACTGAGGCACCACAGGCGGTGAACTCTGGATGAAATGATAAATTGGAAAAGGATAGTTTTTAAGGAAGGAAACATTCCAGGCCTAAGTAGTGTATCTTCCTGGCATTTGCCAGTTATGAGGACTGAGGAAAATCTGGAAAAAACCCAGTCAGGGAGGACGGTCCTGGCGGGATTAGAACCCCAGACCTCCTGCTCACGAGTCCGTGCATTAACAACCTCGGCCACCCGTGGCGGTTGCTGCTAGCAAGCTGAAGACCAACCAAGAGTTACAAAGAAAATTGTAGTATTATCTGTTTTTTTGTGATCACTTTTCTGTACGAGTTAAAAAGTGGTGGTGGGGTTCATCACACGTGCTGGCTGGTGGGAGGAAAGCATGTTGTTTACAGTTAGAATGATAAACATTGTTTTAACTTCTTACCTACAACTATGAACAGCAGCTAACTCATGCATCCCTCTGTTTCATTATCTGAATGAGGTAGACTCATCAAGATCTACTGCATAACTTGACACTGGCCACAAAGAAAAAACTTAACTGTAGAGTGATGCAAGAATTACACATGATATACATTGTTTGCACTGAAACTAAATAAAAACAGGCTTTAAACAAAACAAACAAACAAAACTGACGCTGAAGGCTCCATTTTCACCTTCATTTCCTATCGCAAAGCTTCCTGATGAGATGATTTATTTGGTTTATTTATGGATGCTCTTTAACATCTTTGGTCATCTGCATCTCAATTTAGGGTGTGAAATGGCTAATAACTTATGCTCAAAGGCCTCTTTCACACGTGAGGTTTGTTTACATACCATAAATCTGTGACATTAGACCGACTGTTTTACTTCCCTCTGATGAAAGCCACATTTAGGATTTTTACCCCCGGAAAATCCAGTGACTTTGGTTGGGATTGAACTTCCTATCTTGGGTCAATGGGGCAAGTATGGTTACCACTAGATCACCAGGACCAACTTGCTGATGAGTACCAAAGATTAAGTGTACTTCCAGAACTTCACTGATTTATGTAGAATAGAAAGTTTTAAAGCAGGGAAATATTATGTACAATGAAGAATTGCAAATATCTGTCATGGCACAAAATTAATTTCTCATAAGATATTTGCTTTTGAAATTGCTTAGAAATTCAATTTGAAAGTTTTAATGTTTATTTTCATAGATGGATTAAGTAGATATTTAATAATTTCTTAAGGAATTGGTTGATGCTCAATGAATAAAGTAATTTTTTTTGTCAGCAACTGATTATGCCACATGGTCTCCAAAACCATCCTGCAATATTTCACACGTGTGTGTTATAGTACATACATTTTTGTTTTTCAGTAAGCTGGTGCATTTCAGTACATGTTCCATATAAGAAATACATAAATGGGATGATTGAATTTCTTATACTCTAAAATTGTTGTACAGGAGTTCTGTTTGATAATTTTCATCGTTATTTTAATGATGCCCTTGTAACTATTTATTTTTTGTGCATTATTTTTTATAATACTGTTCTATTGTATAATCCAGTAATTAGATAGGGCAGTTCAAATGCATAGACATTGAAATAATATCTTTGGTTCGTTATTTGCAGTATTTGTTTTTAATAAAAAAAATCTCTTTATTGATTTTGTTTTATTATATTCCCATTTCAAATTCCTATCATCAATCATTTTACTAAGATAAAATATTCTTGCACAATATTTCTGGTTATTCCATAATTATTCTCTCCAGCTATTTGCAAGATGTTTGCTGATTGGTCATTTTTACCATTGATTAGAGGAAGGAAAATTAAAGTGAATATAATATATTCAGAGAACTAAAGTAATTTTTGGTTAGCTGTGCAGCCTTCAATGCTTTACTACTAGAAGAATTTAGATTATATTGAAGTTTGAGAGCAAGCGGAATAAAGTAATATTCTTGTTAAAAAGAGCATGAAATAAACAGATATAGTAAAAGATGAATATGTGGCACTCCATTTTTTTTTGTTAAATTTCTAAAACAAGAATCTTGTTGATAATTTTTTTCATCAGTATAAGGGAGAGTTATGTAGTTAAGCAATTAAAGACAACTCAATGAAAGAGTGTTAATTTAGTTATGAATCTCTTGTAATCTGACATATATCTTAGGCTAATTCTGTATTTCCAAATGCAGGTTCATTGTAGATCGCCGAATATTTGTTGTTGGTTTTGGACTATATGGAGCTATCCATGGACCTACAGATTATGAAGTTTTTTTGCAAATCATCCACACAGCCACAGGCAAAGTCATTGGAGCAAACACAACTAGTTTCAACTGTGATGGTTCAAATTATGCATTTAGAGTGATGTTTAAAGAACCTGTAGAAATACATCCAAATACAAGCTACACAGCTGCTGCAACATTGAAGGTAAGGTTATTTCATTGAAAGAGAATGGATTAAGTAGTACCCTTTCCAGTATCACACCGTTAATTAGTAGAATTTCACCTTTCATCTACATCCTGTAGAGGAAATGTGAATGTTGTATTTGTAATACAGTATATAGAAGAGAAAGAAACTTGCATTAGCATTAAATAATAAAGAGTCAAAGCAATTGGTATACAATTGATCTGCCTTGCATTAAACATGCATTTTATGTTTATCCAATTTTTTGGAGACACTGAAAGCTTAAAAAATTAAACAGTAGTTCGCACTTATCAGTTTTTAATTTTCTGTATGTAACTCATTAATAGTGTTACTTATTTATATTCATACACCTACAGGTAATCTGTGAACACCTAAAATTACTGCTTCATTGATCTCACTTCTTAGCTCAGTATATTATTAAATTACCTAGTATTTTCAATATGGTCTCCTTAAACTTCATTTCACTTTTTCCAGCAGTTATGATATTTGTATACTATTGCTGACTTCTCTTTCTTGAAAGCTTGAAGGTTCAACAAAATATACTTACTTACTCTTGCTACCATTTAATGAAAATTGTTTGCCAGCATGGAATATTTTTAGCTTCGAGGACTTATAAAATTTGTAGAATAGTGTGTATGGAGCAGTAAATCTTGCTTTACTTGAATTAAAGTGATGCATTTCTGTAGTGAACATTTTCTCTTTCCCCATTAGATTTTTCTTGAATTGTTCCAGAAGGGTTGGTTCTACAGTGATTTCTTTTGGTTGTATTTAAGAAAGTATTTGATCAGTGTTATTCCCTTAGCAATTTTAAATGATTGAAGCTATAAGCTTTGTATTAAACAAAACTACTTTAATTATTAAAATTGATCATTACCAAGCTTTTTTGCAGTGGTTGTTGGTTTAAATTAAATTTAAAATCTAAAAATTTAGTTAAATAATGACACTGACCATAGAGTCAGCAAAAACTTTGGTTTTCCAGTTTAACAGTAATTTAAAGCAATGACCACAGCAAAATAGCCTGGAACATCAATTTTAATAATATCAATACTGGCAGTGGAAGCCTTAAAAATGTTAAAAATTGCTTTAAACCAATACCAAATAAAATAATGAAAATGTAATTAAACTACCCCTATCTATCATCTACTAACCTCCATCTTCTGTTCGTCAGTAATCACCTACTGGAATTCCAGAAGACAGACATCTGTATGTGATAATCATATCAAGGCATATGGTTTTAACCCTTTAACACACAAACATGCAGTTTTCAACAACTTGACATATCGTTTGGTTAAAGAAGAGTTTAAAAAAGAATACAATAAAATAGAAGAAATGGCAATTTTAAATGGCTTTATTAAAGATCTGGTACATAAAAAGGTAGAAAGATTTAAAAGGAAAAAATTTATATATCATCCAAAAGCAATGAAAAAAATTGCAAAATAGTTGTAAAGGTTTCAATATAAAATTAGCACCCATCAACAGATTTAATTTAGGAAACATCTTGAAAGATAAAATGGCTGTAAAGACCCCACAAGAGAAAAAAAGCAGGTATTTACAAAATAACGTGCAGATTGTGAAAAGATCTATATTGGAAAAAACAAAGAGAAATATAGGCACACGTTTAGAAGAGCATTTAAGGAACAAAATATAAATGGACAGATCAGCTGTGGTATATCATTTTTGGACTAAAAACAATGAGATTGTGAAGAAGATGGATTTATTAAAAGAGATTCAGGGACATGTAGAACTGGATACTATGGGAAAAAATTTACATTTATAAACAGAGATCGATTAATGAACTTTGATATTCCAAAGGTAGAAAATACCAATGTTCAGTACATTAAAACACCGCCATGGCGGCGCTTCATCTCCACAGAGCCGTTGTATTCTCCAATCAGTTGTACCCTTGGCCGAAGATGAAGACAAAGGTCTTCGAAACTAGTTCTAAATATCACACAAGTAAGTGAACCAATAAGTGTGTTTAGTACGACATATATCACATGATTTTATTCATATGACTTGGCTTCACTGTGTTAGTTCCATATATTTTTTAAAATAATTTTCTTTTAAAAGATATGTTTTAATTAAGTAAGTGGAGTTTAGTGTAAGAAAGTTGAATATATAATTGTAGAATATATTACCACTCCATTGTCTAACAGCTTCGTAAGTACAGTTTATTTAATGTATGAATTGCTAAATAACAAAGAATATGTACAGGTCCATTCAGACCCACTAAAGGGATGTATTAATTCAGTCAATGAGGCTCTGAAAACATGCAGTTATCCAAAAAGAAACAAAGTATAAAATGAAACAAAACCAAACAATAGCAAAAATTTACAGTTTACCAATAGTTCACAACACTGGTAATGTTGTGCCACCCCATCATTAACAATATCAATACATCTTCGTACTATTTAGCAAAATGGCTAGCTGATATATTTCAACACACTACCAAAATTTCAAAGCAGGAGGATAAACAATTCATTTCAGTTAATAGAAAACATTAAGAATATATAGATGCCATAAAACTTCTGAATAAACAAGATAAAAACATATTGTGCATATACAAAACAGAAGCAGACAACATGTTACAATTCAGGGACATTAAAATAATGAAGCATCAAAAACCTGTAATTTGAAATATACAGAAAGAATACGCATGCAGACAATCACTCATGGTTGATGGTTTTAACCCCAAAATACACAAACATGCAGTGAACAACAGCTTAACACACAGGCTAGTTAACCCACAAATTACCAGAGAAGAATATTTTAAAGAATACAAACAAAGAGAAAGTACAGAAATTCAAGAGGCAAAACATTATTAAAGATAAACTTTCAGCAGGAAAAGATAAGCTAATTTTTAAAAAATTCCCATTTCATTATGCAAAAATATCAAAATATTCTGAAAGGTTTTAATATCAGGTTGGCACCTGTAAACAGATTTAATGTTAAAAATTTCCTGATAGACAATGTTAATGACAGTATTCCAATGGGGGAAAAAAAAAAAACAGGTATTTACAAAATATTATGCAGAATGTGAAAAAATGTACATTAGAAAAACAAAGAGAAACATAGGCACGTGGTTAAAAGAACACTCAGGAACATAAAATACAAGCAAATGGAAAAATCAGCAGTAGCATATTATTTCTGGACAAAAACCATAACATAGTGAATAAAGCAAAATTATTAAAATTAGTAGAAGGACCTACAGAATTTGCAAATTGGGAGAAAATGTACATTTACAAATGTATACAATTTAATGAACTTCGACACTTCCAGGGATGAAAACAAACTTTAAACACCTCTACTAGAGCAGAATAAACATTCCCACAGCATATTGCATTATCCAGCACTCGACAGGTAGCTGATGTGAACAATGGGTTTGTGAAACTAGTTCTAATATTATAAACAACTAAGTGAAGCAATAAGAGTGTATAGTTCTACTTATTCATATAATCTTAATTATATAATTAGTTTCACTGTATAAGTTCCAATTAACATTTCTAGTTAAAAAGTCTTCTGTTTAACCTTATTTTGATTTAAAGTAAAACACTAAAAATCATGTCGTCACATTAAAACTCTCTTTAAGTTTCACAAACACACTTATAAAAGTAATTTTGGTACATGTTTTGTGAGGTACATTCCTCACATTGTCGACCAAAACAACAACTGAGGAGTCCATTTCAGCAAAGTATGTATGTTACTATGCTTGCTCTGGTGGTCTGTTAATGAACCTAAACAATATGTTGTCTGCTTCCAATATATCAAAATTGTTTGTATTCATATTTTTTTATGTAAATTTTTTCCCATATATTAAGTTCTTTCGGATGTTGAATTGTTTTTAGTAATGTTATGTCCTTCTCTATTTCATGATTCTCATTCCAAAAATGTGCAGCCACTGCTGATTTTTCTACTTGTTTGTGTCTAATATTTCTCCAGTGTTCCTTTAATCTTATCCCCAGATTTCTCTTTGTTTTTCCTATGTATATTTTGTCAAATCCTTGCAATTAATTCTATATATACCTGAATTTTCTTCTTCTTTTTTTGTTTAATTTTATTTAGATTTAATAGTTTACCAACACTATATCTGTTTATTGGTGCCAGAGTAATGTTGTACTTTTTGAAATTTTTTTGGAATTTATGGTTAACATAAGGGTGATATGTGAATTTTTGATAAGTATTTTCCTTAAGTGAAGAACTGAGTGTAGTGATTAGTTTAATTTTCTTTTTATTTTTAAATCTTTTTAATTTTTTATCTACCATTTGTTTGTTAAATCCATTTATTTCTGCTGTGTGTATTATATGTGCGTATTCTTTCCTGTATTCTTCTTTACTGAGTGGTGTATTAACTAGCCTATATGTCATACTGCTTCCTTGTGGGGTCTGGGGTTGAAACCTTTTGCTTTTATGTAATTGTCGGTATGTGTCCTTTCTGTATATACCAAATTCTATATTTTTATTCCTTTTTATTATCCTTAGGTTCAGAAAAAGTAAAGTATTATTAACCTCGGTTTCCATAGTGAATTTTATGGTTTTTTCTTGTAAGTTCAACAGTTTCAATGAATCTTCTGAAACTTGAAGAGAGTTTTAATGTGACGACATGATTTTTAGTGTTTTACTTTAAATCAAAATAAGATTAACAAAAGTTTCACTGTGTGGATTCCGACATTCCGTAAACATAGTCTTCTGTTTGTTACCTTTAAATATGAAGTTTGCTACAATATTGCAATGCCAAGGACAATGCCCATAAGTTCATGAGAACAATGGACTGGCAGTCAACAAAAATGCACAGTCGTATTTTGCATTGATTATATTATCTCGAGAATAAAGGTTATATATAAAAGAAATCCATATAAAAATCAAAATTTTCATCTCTTTTGCCATTTTCTAGCATTTTATTATTATTATTTTTTTTTTATTTCAGGGTCCTGATTCTCACTATGGAACAAAAGGCCTGTGCAAGGTAACTTTAGACTGCCCCAGTGGGGGTAAAGCTACTTTCAATTTTTCTTATGCTGCAGGGAATAACAATGGTACTTCAGTTGAAGATGGTCAGATTCCAGAGATTATATTCTACACATAATTTTAATTATTAAAGTTTAAAGAGATGTTAGTGTATTGTAAGCTTTCTTATGTGCTTATTAAAGAAAAAATTATGAAATTATGAACACAGAACTGAATAATACCAAGGATAAATAATGAAATTGCATTCTGAGAAATATTTGTACATGCACATACTATACTTAAATTTTTGTTTATTCACATTGATACCAGAATAATAAAAAAATTAAAATTCAAAACTACAGTCACAGAATTTGAAGAACTTCCATGGTAAAATAATTCATCACTGATAACAGCATGAATTTAAATTACTAGCTAAATACTTTTGTTCACAAATATAGTACAGACATTAAGACCTAATAATCATTTCAGTGTAGAATATGAGGTATCTTAGAAAAATATTTTATTCAGACTGCTTTGATCTCAATCTTTACCAGTGATCAATTGATCCTACTTCTTGCAAAGCAGTTTTCTTGATAAAGCTGTCCTTTACAATAAATTGCTTAATTAATACTTTTTTCTGTCTTACAGTAAATTATGTCTTAGATTTTAAAAGGTACTTAGGCACAAGAATAAAATGATTAGAATTGCCTCTGTGGTAGCATTTGCAATTCCAATCTGGAGATCTTGTGTTTGATTCCTGGTCAGGTCAAGCTCTATGGATAAGTTTTATTCATTTTCTTCCCTCATCCTGAGAAGGTGAATAACAGATAGATTTAAGGCGCCGAGGACTTTTGAGCTCATTGCGCCATAATTAATTTCATTCCATTTGTAACTACAGACTTGCATTACATTATTTATGTCCAATCTACAGATGTCACAAGAAGATCAATGTAGTCAAAGCAACAATAAATAACACAGTAAAAAATTAAATATAAAAATTTAATTCAACACTATTTCAAGATGATTTTAAGTGTATTTAGCAAATTATTACCTAAATAGTTCATAACTAAAGTATTTGTATATTCTAATTTGGCCATGGTCTTCTTCACATTTCAATTCTGAGATAGTTTAAAACAAAATACCCTTTAATATGAATTAATAAAATGACTTATATGAATGATATAATTAAGCATGTTTTATATCAAGGTAATATGGTAACTTGTCATTTTCATGGCAACCAGGTGTTATTTCTTTGAAAAAATCTTTTGAATTCTTTTTCAACAGGTGTCTAACATCACAACTGATAGTAGGATCATCACTACTATTATAAGAGGGCATTTTTTAAAAAGATTGATTGATTGCTAGTGGCTAATAGGGATACTGTTGATATTAATAATTTAATCCCAAACCTCCTAATATACAGCTTTTAATTTTCCATTCTTCTGATCATTAAGTTTGCTGCTTACAAGTAGCTGGTCCTTATTTAAATTCTCTACTCTTGTATAGAGGGCAATGATTATTTTTTTCTTCTAACAAGATGTTCTGAAAGGCAGTCGTACCCAGTTATTAATCTAAAAAGAGCTATTTTCTTTATGTTTTGCCCTTGATATATATATATATATATATATATATATATATATATATATTTTTTTTTTTTTTTGTGTGTATCTCATTATGTTTGTGATCCAATAACAATTTATTATTAGCTGAAGTTTGAGGGAAGTTCTAGTTAAAAAAAGTATTTATGATTTTGGTGTTGGAGTCTTTTTTTTATAGCAGCCTGTCAGCCATCATTACCCTCATTTTAAAAAATGTTTAAACAAATAAATTAACTAGTAAGTTTATAAGTTTAAATATACATTTTCTGTAAAAAAACATAACTGACCCCCCCCCCCCCAAGCAGTTTTTTCCCTTTTTTCCTTCAAAGTTTTTTTTACATCTATATAAAAAATAGTGTCCTGGCAGTGGAGACCAAATGTTTTAATATGCGAGATCTAGGTATATTTATCTTTATAGATCCTTTTGTCCATTGCTCTAGTTCGGACTATAAATGTTTCCTTGTCAACAGTTTGGCACAGGTTTGATTCCCTGTCGGGACATGTTATCTAGGCATGTTTATCCCGCTATCCTAGCTAAATACTAGGTAACTTCAGGTGTAATCATTCATTTGCCAAATACTTCCATTTCAATAAATATAAGTTGTAGGCATTTGTGAGATGTTAATGAGTACATTATGTATTTGTTATGTACTACTATTGAGCAAAAATGCTTCAAACATAATTATGAATCAGAAGATACCTGGTTTACATATCCAAGTGCACTAGCTATCTATCACATTCCAATAAAAAAAGAATAACAATAATTAATAATTTCTAAATAATAGTAAATTTATAAAATAAAACTTTTAGAAAGAGGCTGATTTTGCTGCAAGTCTAAGATTTGTGATTTGTAACCTCCCCTCTGATTTTTTGTTATATAGTCTGAAGCAATGAAATGAAATTCAGCATAATAACAAGAATGAAAATACACGTATTTTCTCGGATTAAGAGAATATTAGAAATTTTTACATGACTAATAACAGAAAGAGTACTTAGAAACCTTCATGCTAATACCAGTTTACCAATCAATGAGCAAAAGTAACTAAGGTCAAGTCCAGGTATCCATTCCTAGCATAGAGATCATATTTTTGCTATAACAAGATTAAGAAAATGGTATTCAGATTCTGTGTCTGCAATTGAACAGGATATAAGATATAATTACAGTGCATGAATTTGAGTGTTATATGAAAGTTTACTTTTTGCAATTCCATTGTAAGTATTTAGCAATTTTGTAAATACATTTTGTGCTAATAAAAATGAATGGAATGGATAAATGTTGATTGAATTCTTGGTAACAGTTAAAGCTAGCATGTTTTACAGTTTTTACAATTTTATTATATGAAGTAAAAATGCATTGTATAATAGACTGTATTATGTAAAACTTTTAAAATTAAAGTGCATTGTCTCAATACATGTATACTTTTCTTATATTATTATGACAAAGTAGATGTTCTAGAAAACATGAATAAATATTGATATTATTGTATGATTTGGTTGAACTACAATAATATCAATTATGTGATTGACTTTAGTGTACAAGTTCCATTTTACATTTTAATTATGACCAAATATATTTTCAGAATTGCAGCTTATCCATATAAAATATAAATATCATTCTAAGTTTCTTTTAATTGATAGAGAGCGTTTATAAGTTAAGCATTTGTTGGGAGGCAAAATTAGGAAGCATTCATATCAGTCAAAATTATTTATGTGCAATATGGGATGATCATTGTACATTTATCAAGAAGGAATAATTTTGTTACCCATGCTATATACTGTAATTATGTAAATCACAGATGGGTTCCATATATTATGTACGCTCTTTGTTTTGTGGAGACCAAATTAGGAAGCATTCATATCAATCAAATTAAGTGCAAATATAGAGTGAGCATTGTACATTTTACAATAAAGAATAATTTTAAGTAATCCCAGCTAAATGCTGTAATTATGTAAATCACAGATGGGTACATATAACAAGTGCCCACTTTGTATGTGAGGGTATTTAACAAGTAGAGATCATTTTTGTAGGCATGTACATCCAAATAACATATTTTTAAATTCAATAGATCAAATATTGCTGTTCTTATGTAACATACAATAGCAACTATCCCAGTATTATTATGGGCCTTTC
The DNA here is from genome assembly GCA_030762175.1 of Metallyticus violacea. Lineage (NCBI taxonomy): Eukaryota > Metazoa > Arthropoda > Insecta > Mantodea > Metallyticidae > Metallyticus > Metallyticus violacea. The sequence goes on from CM060841.1 coordinate 49,462,203, forward strand.
CAGTGATACATTCATATTACTGACGGCATGAATGCACAGAGTATGTACAGATATAACTGCAACAGTAGCAATGTCAGTAACATCTGACATAATATAATATCTTCTTGGGCCATAGTATATCACTCTAACAAACATATCTTTTTTCTGCTTACTCAGTAAGTTCATTTACTTGTAGCCAGTCTGACAAGTTAATAGAGCATGATTGTGTTAATCATGTTGTACACTAGAGTACAATTGCTCCTAGTTCTAAAAGAGAAGTTATAAGATGTCACATGAAAGAAGATTCATTTTAATGCATATACATTTTTTGAAAAAATAGTCAAAAAAGGAAAAAATCTTGATTTTAAAAAGTGTCAAAGCTTAACAGCTGAAACACATGGAGTAAATAAAAATACTGTTAAATGGATCTGTGATGCCGTCTAAAGATGGACTCTGGTAGTGCTCCAGAGATTATCTCATTTCAAAAACATTAAAAATCCCCTAAGAGAGGTACACATTTTAATGACTTGGACAAGAACATTGTACAAAGGACTATTTGGAGCTTTTACAATCAAGGTGGATTTCTAACACTATATAAAATTACTAAAGTTTTCAAAACCAATATTTCATACATTTCATCATCCATCTATAGAATACTGCACAGTTTAGGTTTCAAATATAGAAAGACAAATGATAGACATAAATTCTTAATGGGAGGTAGTGACATTGTGAAAGCACTGTTAAAATTCCTGCACAATGCATCAAATTTGAATTTCTGGTGACACAAGACAATTTTTTATTTAGATGAAAATTGCGTTAAAAACCACACTCAAAAATACATTTGGCTGGAATTCTCTAATTATGGTGAACTTTGCGGAAGGACAGCAAACTTTATTTGTCATGTAGGATTGGCAAAAACAATTTTTATACTAGAGAACAAATGGGCATTTCATTTTAAATCAATTTCTTGGCCATCATGAGGAAATGACCATTTCAAAATTTAAAGTTGTTTTTTAATTATTTGCTAAATTATGGTAATAATGAATAATAACCCTTATCATTTGGTCACTATAAATAAAATTCCAACTTCAACTAAAAAAAAAAGGAGATTCAGTTTTTAGCAAGTGAAATGAAAAACAACTTTTGCACCATTCAAAAATTATCTAAAATGTATGAACTTGATCAACTGGCTAATGAAATGGGGCATGAGGTAATTCAATTGCCTTCTTATCATTGTCATTATAATCCAATTGAGAATGTGTGGTCTCAAAGTGAGGGGTTGCAAATAAAAATAGGACTTTTAATATGAAAAAAGTAAAAATACTCATTAATGAAGAAACAGACATGACACATAAAGAATGGGAATCCTACATTTGACATGCTGAAAAATTATAAGAGGAAGACTTTAGGAAAGAAATAGAATGCGACAAAATGTTGGAACCAATAATAATAAATTTACAAAATTATTATGACAGCGATGAACTGCAACTGATGAAGGCAATGACGATAATAATGGTTAATTGGGACATTGACATAGACGAGCCTCAAGCACTTCCATTGGATTAAATACCAGATAAATTATACTAGTGATATGGCAACTTTGCATAAACGTTTACATTTCATTGGCTGCAGCCAAATCCTGTTCCCATTTGAAAAACAATATAATTGACATGCATTTTATAGGAATTTTACAAGAAGCATCAAGGACTTAACAATATGTAAAATTCCCTATGTAGATTGCAAAACAAAAATGGACCAAGATCACCTGCTAATGTGTCCAAATCTAAATAGAGCCTTCAGAAGTGTAAGAATTTAATTAAGCTTTATTGGGAGTATAGACACAAAATGGGTTAAATGGTCCTAAGCAGTTAATACAATACTTGCAGCTGTGCAAAGTGCTAATACTGAGCTCAGTGTATTATGTGCATAGGAAAAATTGCTGCACTGCACTGGGGTTTTATGTATCACAGAATTAATATGCAACCATTGGAAAAAATTCAGGGGAATGAAGTCAGGTGTTTGCAGTGACCAGTGACTTCTTTCCAAGCAATTACGGAATGGATACTCCGGTAATTGCAGATGTTGTCCATGAAGTAGTAGGCAGGTGTTCCATTGTGTTTTGGCCACAACTCAAGACAAAAAGCTCTTGTACGATACTTTCTAGGAAAAAATGTACAGTGCTTCAAACTACTAGGCAGCATGAGATAAGGTCGTATGAGATGATTTTGGATGATGCTATCTCAGAATTGTACACAGAAAACAAAAGTGACATGAGGATTTGTAATTTTAAAACAATATGAACAGATGTTTATTTGGTTTATTTACAGCTTTAACATCTCAGGTCTGCATCCCATTCAATTCAGCATTTAAGTGGCCAATAAATTTTGCTCAGAGGCCCCTTTACCAGGCTTGAGGTTCTTTTACATGCTGTAAATCTATGACATGGGACCCACAGCTTTACTTCCCTTCTGAAGGAAGCCATACTTAGGATTTTTATGCCCGAAAAAAATCCATTGACCCTGGCTGGAATTGAACCTGTGATCTTGGGTCTATAAGGGAAATAATGGTTACTACTAGACCATCAGGACTGACATGAACAGATAGATGTACTGATGTCTGCTTTAGAATGGCGCAATCTGTTATGTACATCTCTGGCAACTATAGTTTGGGCCTTCACAGCATATGCCTGGATACGTATAAGTTCTGGAATGAAAACATCTCAAGTTAGACAATACTTTTAATGTACCAGCATAAGAAGATATTTTCATATTCAAAACTGCATAATTAAAAGTATATTTTATACTTTTTAATACATAACATTCCTAGTCCTACTTATGACATATGAAGTATATCATAAATGATGAACACTAAAATAAAAACATTTTAAAAAATTGAGTGGAAATTGTAACATACACACCACTAAAATTCAATAAAATGGAAGACTAGTTTTTTATTGGTGTGTATGTTACAATTTCGACTCAATTTTTTAAAATGTTAATATTTGACACCACTGTTGCAAAAGTTCACTGTATTTTATACTAAAATAAAAATTAATAAAAAATGTATTTATAAAATTTAATATTCTATTTCTCAACTTGGTATTCTAACCTGTGTCATTGTGATTGATCAGACACACACACAACATACTGTTAAGAGCACATACGCTTCCGAGCAGATTTGTTAGTGATTCTGGTTCATCTGGAGTTTAACAAATAATATTATAGATGGTTCTGCATCTACCAGACAAACAAATAAATTTAATTTTTATATAAAGAGCATATTTTCCTTAGACAAATTGATCAATCATTTCACATCCAAATAATACCTTAGTTCCCTGCCAGATGGTGGAGATGGGCTTGCTACCTGTCACTCTGCCCTTTGTAGGAAAATATGCATAAGTAAATTCTCCTTGGCAATTGAAATCTCCCACCAAGATGTTCCAGAATAGAAAGATATGTATACCATAGATAGAAAGGTCACTTAGACCTGAATCATTTTCTTCCCAAAATTTCTGCCCCAATTTTTCATTTTATTCTAAGTATTATTAGTATCCACTACTTGAGGTGCCACATTAGAATGGGCAGTAAATGCTATTTAAACATAAACAATGAACAGTGCCAAGAAACAAATAATTTCAAGAACTGTTCTTTCAAAAAGGTCCTTACATTTTGGCAATAAGCACTATAAAAAATTAATATAAAAAAAGTATTCTTAATCAAATTTAATTTACCGTTTTCACCTTCCATTTTTCAGCATAGTATTAGAAAGTCCTTTGCTTATACTTTTATCACTTATCTACATTGGCCCCCTTTTCATCTAATGCCTGAATTAAGAGACAGTCATTCACATGGAACCCAAGATAATAACTTTTTAATCCATGATCATTTAATAATGCCTACTTATCCACTGTCTTATCATCATGGTATAATAAAAGGGGGAATCATCTTATTACCATACTGACAGCAGTAATATAAAATACTTACATGTCAGGTTTCACATTCAAAATGGCTCCTACAAAAAATTCAATTAAAAAGAAACATACCTAAACATTTAAGTTATTTATTAAGCACATTTATAACACATTACTTACAATTAAGTAATTAAATATCAAATGACAACTGTTAGGTAGAATTACCATTTGACAATTCTGAATTCTTGTTTATTAACATCTATATCTCTTTCTGACCAAGGCTATTTGAAGCAGATTTCTTTTTGTTCAGTCCTGTCATAGCAAAGCTGAAAATATTTTTGGACCTCACTAACACGTCCACACTATCTCTCAAAGCTGCTACTTCAATGTCTTAAGGCATACTTTCTTTACTCATTTTTGAAGAATTATTTTCCTTCTTTCCAGTTAATCATAAATCTGTTATCATAAACAAATTAATGTTACTTGGCTATTGCCTCATTCTGGAAAATGCACTCTGGCAGTAATTAAGCTCATATCTCATTAGATGCATAAATAGCTATGATTTAATCACTTTTTTTTTTTTTAAGAAAAGCCAAAGTAATGGGTAGAACAGGCAGAATACTATAGGAAGGAAGGAAGCAAGGATGGAAGGAAGGAAACAAGTTTCTAAAGACTATTAAATCCTCTTTCCATGCTATTATATAAAACAAAATGGAAGAAAACTGAAATATCCATGCACACAAATGGCTCATACACTGAAATGGAATGCTACATTTAGGATGAGAAGAAGTATAAATGTCAAAAGTATTTTTCCTTACTTTCAAGGAGGAAAGCAATATAATGCCCCAATATTATTTTTACTAAGAATAAAGACATTAATTAGAATAGGTACATTGAAATTAAAAAGCCTTAGTGCCTTTAATTATTAGCACTTTCTTAAAGCAATCTATGAAAACTAAGAGAATACAAATTTTTAAAGCAATCTATTAAAACTAAGAGAGTGCAAAATAAAAATACCATCTTTAGTTCTTGAAAGAACATGTGCTTTGAAAATGAGCTCTGTAAGTTAAGCAACAAGCTGATTACATAATAATTTCATTCCGCCGGTTGTGTTATAGGGACAAAAAGTCAGAGTGAGGTGGGTTTGTGCGGTGTACCGGTGGCTACAGGTATATGTTGTTGAAATGATAAGACTCTGGTCAATATTAACTGAAATAAAGACAAATGGATATTTCACACTTCTTTATAATAGACCAATTATCACACACATTTTCAAACAGCAAAAATATATAAATGCTTCTCTATATTTCTACAAAACTACATCCAAGAGCTTCAAAAATAACACATTCTTTGAAAAAAAAATAGTGCAATTCTACAGTAACTAAAGACCATTAACAAATTCTGCCAATATATCAGCTGATTGCTAAATTATAGAATGTTAAAATATATGCCCAAGTTTATTACTAGCATACAGCTTTGGTGACAGTTCTGATAAAATGGACAGTACACTCAAAGCAAACACTTTGGAAAACAAAATAATTAAACTCCATTAATTATAACTCAAAACCAGAGTTGCTTTAATGCTCTTGGGAACACAATAAGTACCATATATACATATGTATAATTATGTAAAAGGAGTGTAGTTTTTCTGAAGTACAGTCAATATGAATAACACTCCTTTAAAGTAATGAAATATATCAGCATCTAACTTGAACTTCATCTCCTTAAGAATATTTTGATCTGAAATAGTCCATCTTTCTTCCAAATTTCTTATTATAAAGAATATGTCTTGAAATCTTATCACAGAAGCTTGAAGTCATATATACTTACAAGTTTTTATCACTTTAGCACCATATCTACAATACAACTTTGGTGCAAATACACAAATTATATAGTAACAATATTGCTGAGTGTTATGTTAATACCTACTTCTCTAAAAGTTGTAATGGTTAGGTATTTTTTATTATCAACATATATTCAAAACACAATAAACCAGCACATTTGGTAAAAGCCTCATTATGACAGGAGGGGGAACCTTAATGTGGCAGTTATTTGATCTTCACCATGTACACATCCTGGTCTTACAACTATTATTTTCTAAAGTGCACTCATTATCAAGTAGATTGTTTAGAATATATAAAAACATGACTACAATGAAATGTTTGCTTTTCTCAGAAATATAACACAAATCAGATCTTTAAGAGCATTGCATTATCAGCATTAACATTATGCTAACTATGCATATTTCTTACAGAGTATCCAAAACAACATTTTTTCAACTGAATTAATTCCACAGTACACAATAATAAAAGTAGCTCTTTCATGTATGATGTATTTTATCATTGCAGTATAATGCAGGTGAAGAGATTTTTTTTTTAAATATCTCTAATACATTCATAATTAGCTAGTGAGTCAATTTAATCCTATGCTCCACTTACCACTGAATTATACAAATATGTTTCACAGGCTTTTGCCTGCATAATCAACTGTGAGTCAACTGCTGGATTCGTTGTTGGTTGGATGGAACTAGCTAATTAAGAATATATTAATTGCTTCACTGTATAAGTTCCAACAAGAAATTAAAGTTAAATCTCTAATACAGCTTAAATTTTGTTCTATGAAAGCAAATATATGCACTATATTAAAATCTGCCAGGAAAAAGAATAATTAAAAATAAAAAGTAGAGGACTTTTGAGTACATTAGAGTACATTAGAGATACTTAATGCCTGAAATGAATTAAGAACCATGATTTACAGATAAACCAGAATAGTTTTCAAGGTATTATATATATATGATTTAAGATGTAAACTGCTTATAATATGCAAGAAACTAGCTAACTTTGTCACTACATCTGATCATGGCATTAACCAAGCTTGCTTATAAGAATAATTAGAAGTTTGAAATTTCCTCTGTGAATTTTTTTAGTGTCCACTATTTAATAACTATATGTATGTCAAATGTATAACTACATTTTCCATTTATTTAAAATAAGCAGTTTTCTTCCTCTGAGCAATTACAAAAAGTAATAAATCCTGACTTCAATCACATAAATGCTCTACTCCGTCACTTTCATTAAAGAAAAAAAAAAAAAGGAGGGGGTTTATTCTGCTTGATCTATAAGCTTCATCAGAATATTTGTTTCACATTTATTAACATAAAACAATTGAATTCTAACTAATTTCTGACTGTAGTCTTTGATACCATAATTAGAAGTTTTATGATAAAAATATCATGCAATGTTACACATTACATTCAATATTACACATTTAATTCAAACTAAATTTCATGTCGAAAATAATACAGCGAAGCAAATTTTTAATTAGACAGTGAGTTGATTTAATGATCTTATGCTCCACTTACCATTGAATTATACAGAACATTTCATAGGCCTTCACCTCCATCATCAGATGTGTGTCATTGCCAGATTCGTTGTTGGTTGAATGGATTTCATGTCAGAACTAATGCAGTGAAGCATAAAATGTCCACAAGAGCTACATTAAAGTTCATTCAACCAACAAGGAATCCGGCAGTCAACAAACAGGTGATGATGCAGGTGAAGGCCTGTGAAAAATGTACTGTATAATTCAATGGTTAATGGAGCATAAGAGTATTAAATTGACTCACTAGCTAATTAAGAATAAATTATTACACATACTTGTGAATGGACTTGTGTGAGTCCTTGATATATTATTGAACCATGTGCACAAAAAATGCAATTTCACATTGAACTGTACTGAACCTAAATCCTACTTCTGAGAGAGTATGAATTTTACATATTATACCTTCCAAAGCTGCAAAACAATTACTGAAAGGGACACCTAATAGCTTGTAAAGCAGAAATAATATAAACAGCTTTTGTTATTCTGCATATACAGTGAAACCTCAATCCATAGTTTTACCAGGTCCATTATTCTATTTATGTAGTCCCTGACACAATTTCACTATAAACAGGAACAAAATCTGCACTGATTGTTTCTTGAGTATCAATTTCCCATATTGATCAAACAAATTTGTTTTAAGTAATTTGTATCCTCAATTGGTTGTTATTTTAATCATTAATCACTGATAAATTGTAACAAGTACACTACTTGTTACAATAGTTTTGAAATATACTGTAACAAGGTGCACATTGATTTCTCGTGGTGAAGCAGCAAGGCATCGCTGAACTGAGCACGCAAAGATGTAATGTAGAAGTATGTGTTTGCAATGCAGGGGATGCATGAATATAAATGGAGATGCACAAGACAGATGGCAGACAAGATTCTTTGCTCTTGCAGCAAAGAATTTCGTTTTCATTGTTCATTGTAAACTCTTGCAGTACATATGTGGCACGAAAAGGAAGCTAAAATTTTATTATTACTGAAGTCATGCAATGCACCATGAAGCATCTGAGGACATTTTATGAAAGACCTAAAGGTTATTTTAGATCATATATGTCTCAGACACAGCATGATGCGACCCTCTTCAATATTTTGGTATTTTAGCATATTTCTGTGTTCTGCAGGCTTTCTTTCATTTAATCAATAGGCCCTTCCCCCAATTTTAACAGGCCAGAGATGTCCACATATCAGTCCCCTTTCCCCATCCATCATTTTACCTCATTTTTATTATTATTTCTTTTTTTTTTGCTGTGGGAAATAATAGATCAAGGTTTCATTGTACCTAGTTTCACCATGAATTTCTGAAAAAACTGCATAAACCAGTTTTGAAAGTCCAGTCTTGCCTGAGCCAAATTGTGGATAGTACTGCAGAAAAAAAAGAGCATAGTTTCCAACAAATTAACAGCTGAAGGTGTGAATATGAAAAAATAAAACATGTTGAAACGTTATAAAATATGCATAGTAGCTACTGCTATTTTCATGATGATGCTATGTACATGTTATCCAGTGATTTGATACAGGAACTATAAAATCTTGAGGCTAGTTCAATGAAATATGCATAAATATGCAATTATATAAGCATAACATTTATTCATCTATAAAGAGCGATATTTTATTTCCAACTAATATATACAGGAATGCAAATGTATGCTCAGAACTACTGTTTATTTAGCATACTACTAAATGAAAATAACAGTATTTTCAAAGGCAGGTACAGTTATTTGAAATAGTTTTTACGACAAGTCTTTATGAATGAATACAACTGAAATGTTAATAATTTAAATAGAAACAACGTTCCAATAAACTTTAAAAGCTTTTTTGGTCTGGAATTTATTTCAGTCAAGTAACCAAAGGCACCAACCCAGAAATGCTAAAAAATGTATTAAAACACAACACACTTTTCAGAGTAAGAGAGGATTACTACATACTCAGAAAAGGTAACTAGTTTAAAAAAGAAATATCTTTAAAACAAAATTCAAGAAGCTTGGTGCATATTTAACAAATAATTGTAACTCAAAAGTAACACACTTTAGCAAAAAATTGTTCTTTAAATGCATTGCAATGCATTAGCTGAAACTCTGGTCATAATGAGGTTCACCATATTTCCTTGTTCTGGTGATTATTACTAACATACAACATAAAAGCAGATAACTTTCTAATTTGAGAATTAAGTTTTCATTCAGGGAATATATTTACATATTTAAAAAATCATATTTCTAGAATTGAAACACTTTTCTATGAGCAACCAGTGTGGCAATATGCTTTAGATCTAATTTATGAGAACACTCACAACCACATGTATAAAAAGTTTATTGACATGATGCTAGAGAAAGGCCAAAAAGAAAGTGCATTCTTAGACGCTAAATGCCAGGTTTGACACTTTTGTTCAGTCTAACCACATGATTATTTCTTATTGTGGCATCATCCAGTAAGGATTGTATTGATACTGTCCTTGAGGTGCATAGTAAGGATACTGATGAGGGTGGTGTTGTGGAGGTGGTGGCGGTGGAGGGGGCTGAAGTAGTCCCTGTTGCTGAGGCTGCTGTTGCGAATTTGGAGGTGGTGGTGGTGGAGGTGGAGGATACATGTTGATTCCATGCATATGGAAAGGCAGGTTAGCATTGTACAGTTGTGGTTTTGATGAGTAATGGTTAAATGAAGGCCGGTCTCTACTACCTCGCTGTTGATGGGGATGTGGCTGGAATTCTCCACTAGCTCGAGGATTTCCTCCTCCTGAAGGATGATTGTTTGTTTCTGTTTCTTCCCTTTCTTGTTCATCTTCCTCTTCCAGACCAAATCCTAGAAACAAAATATTTCTGAGGTATAACTGTATAACATGCATTTATTTTTCAGAAATTACTGGTACAAGGGTAGGTCCATAAGTTTCCGGACCAACCATTTTCTATGTATGACAAAGACAAAAAACTATATTTCACTTTTCAATAAAGTTATCCTTATTGCAATACACTTTTCACATCTTTGAATGAACACTTCAATCCCCCCTCTCCAAATGGTCAGAAGTCTTGTCTGCAAAATGGGCATAAACAGTATCCATCACTTCTTCATCACACTTCCTTCCTAGTGAAGGTCCTTCATGAGTTATGAGAAGAGGAAATAGTCACTGGGAGCTAGATCTGGTCGCTCTCCTTAGAGCCATATTTCTTCACAGCTTCCCTTGCAACAAGAGCTGTATGTACAGGCACATTGTCATGAAGAAGGCACACACCACCAATCAGTTTTCCCCACCTTATCTCTTTGATGGAAGCACATAATCTGTGCAGGCCAGCATAGTACTCCCCATTTACTGTGGTATTCCTTTCCTTGAAGTCAATGGTTAACTGAGTGACCTTGGTCTTTAGAGGCGGTGCTTCGCCAGGTTTACACCACTCCATTGATTCTCTTTTGGATAAGAGATCATAGTATAGGACCATAATTTCATCTCCTGTAACAATGGTTTGCAAAACTTCTCTCTCTGCCACGGCAAAGCTCCAAAAATGTCTGACAACAGATGACTCATTGCTGCTTTTGGACTGAGGAAAGAAGTCTACACATTCATCTTGCACTAATCTTATTCATGTTTAAATGTTCATGAATAAATCAAAGGACTGTTGTTTTAGAAAGGCTCAACTTTGCTGCTATTTCTGTAACTTTGAGCTACCGGTCTTCCATTATTTCTCCTTTCACAAGAAGAGTGGTGTTTTAAGGAGTGAGCACCTCCAAGGGCCGATCTGCACACTTTTCGTCTTTAACGTTTTCTCAACCCATTCAAAAAAGTTTGGCCCATTCTTTTACAGTACAATATGAGGGGGGGGGGTGCTTCCCCATATGCACCATTCAATCATTATTTAATTTCATTTGGAGTAAGTCCTTCTTTTGTGAAGAAATTAATAACAGCTCGATACTCCATTCTGAACATGTCACAATCTTCTACACATAGCCTTCTTTATGCAACTATATCTTAACAACTGAACACAGCGGAGCAGAAGTTACAGCTGCAATTATTTACTGAATAGATTAGGTATGACACCAGATAAGGTTTGTTTCTTTGTTTATTTACGGATGCTCTTTAACATCTCAGGTCACCAGTCTCTCAATGTATTCAGGGCGGGGAAACGGCCAACAAATTTTGCTCAGAGGCCTTTCTTTCAGGCTTGAGGTTCTTTTTCGTGCCATAAATGTATGACAGGGGACCCATGGCTTTACTTTCCTTCCGAAGGAAGCCATACTTAGGATTTTTACACCCAAAAAATCCATCGATCCTGGCCGGGTTTGAGTTTGCGATCTTGGGTTAAGAAGGCAACTATGGTTACCACTATACCACCAGGATGGACAAAGGGTTTTGTGAAGGCAATAACCCTTATCAGTGAGGCCAGAAACTTATGGACCTACTCTCATATATGAGGGCCGAAATCAAAGGGCCATACAAAAGGCAAGATAATGGTTTTTTACATTGGTACATCTGTCTTAAGTATTGATTTTATATGTGAAGTCATTAAATCAAAAAAATTAATTTAATACAGCTTTCTAAAGCAACATGTTGTGGGTATTCCATAAAATGCATCACACTGAGTATAATGCGTGATAAAGTTCTTTGTAAATGATGGTTAATGCCAAAGGCAGTTCATACTAATTCATAAAAATGGGATTTTTCTTTGTTTTTAACGATTAAAAAATAGGCTGCTGAATTTAAACGTGGCCATATCAGTCTTAAAGATGATCCACATGAACAGCCAAAATGATAACAGAAGCAGAATTCATTGAGCAAATACATGATATGGTATTAGATGATTGGCAACTTAAAGTATACAAAACTGCTGGGCTATAGATAATCCAAAGGAATGTGTAGGTTATGAAGAGTTGCATATGAAAAAGCTTAGTGCAATGGGTGCCATGCTCCATCACAGCAGATTAAAAATGTCTCTTTATGAAAATATAGTAACAGTGCTTGGGGCATTTTAACAGCAACAGAACTGATTTTGTATGTTCTTATAACCATAGATCATAAATGTATCCAACATCACACACCAGAACTGAAACAGCAGTCAAAACATTTGAGAGAAACTAGGCCATTTCATAAAAATTGATAATGGACAGGTGATAAGTGATAGGCAATAGTTGCACAAGTCAATAACTTAACAAGTTTCTGTTTACAAATTTGTCATGACAAACTGTCATATTCTGTTTCATAATAGTGTAACTGATAAAAGTGACAACTGGTCAGAAATATTTTAACATATTTGTTTTCTGAAACATAATAATGTCATAAACCATTGTGATATATTTATAAAATTGTCAAACAAATTTGACAGGAGAATGATTACCTGTCGTAGCATGTGTGGCACTATAATTTATTGCAACATATAGGATGAATTCGAACTCCACCAACAAACTTTCACAAATTGTTCAGGGATGTTTACTGAGTGTTTTGATATAATGAAACTCTGGTGGCTCATTACTGGTAATTTCATTGCTTTCTGTTGTTTAACATTACTACATTTGTATCTGTTTACTCCGAAAATGATTGTTTCTTCTTTCACTGTTAGTAGAGCATAGTAGTTTTCAATGTGGTCCACCACCAGACTTGAGCTCCTGCTCTTGTTTTCTGCAGTACATTGCTTTTTAGTACATTGTTATTGATATGGTATGGATAACTTTACTTATGCAGAATTAGCTGATATGCACCTCGTCAATGGTTTCACTCAATGCAATGGAAGAGCAGCACAACGATGCTATGCAGAGCTCTTTTTGCTGCGATGCAACCTCATCACACATTTGCAGCTGTACACAGGCAAATGCAAGAAACCAGGTCCTTCAAGATACTGGCCATGAGAGGAATGTAAGAATGTGCAATCTTATAGAGGATGTTTTAAATGCAGCATGTGACAACCCTGCAAGTAGTCATCATCGTGCACGAGAGGTGAATGTAAGCCAAGCAAATGTTTTGAGGTATTACTTGAGAAGCACTGTACCTATATCATCCACATAGGGTCCAGGCATTGCAACCAGCAGACTTTCCACGTCAAGTGCAATTTGCTAATTGGTTTTTAAAGTGATGTGCAGACAGCCAACAATTTTTTGTTTGTTTTTTTTTTTTTTTTTTTTTTTTTTGTTTGCTATGAAACTGTATACAGACAAGGCAATGTTTACTAGAGAAGGCATGTTCAACAGTAGGAATAGCCAAATCTGGAAGTATAAAAACCCACATGCTGTGGTGAATCAGCCTACCAACAGGCATTCTCTGTGGATGTATGGGCTGGTTTCATTAACGATTCTGTGTTTGGGCCTTATAGACAACCAAACAGACTGAATGGAGTAGTCTACAAAACATTCCTTCAACATGTCCTCCCACATTTTCTGGAAGAAGTGCCAGCACATTTTCATTGAATATTAGGGAATACCTTGATGAACAGTTCCGGCAAAGATGTATTGGTCATGGTGGTCCTGTTTCATGGCCAGCTCAATCACCAGATCGGATACCCATGAGCTTTTTCTTCTGGAGTCATGTGAAGAGTGTAATGTATGTGACTCTGTTGAAGCTAATATGGATCTGGTTGCTAGGACTGTAGCAGCTGTAGAGTGTGTGGGACAGTCCACTAGGCATCACTGTAAAGTTTGTCATGATCAAGGTAATAAATTTCGAAAATTTACTTTAAACAGTGTAATTTGGGTTTTTTCATGCAATTTTTTTGTAATGTTTGGTCATTTATCCTTAAAAATAAACAATGGCTATAATGAAATATTTATTCTATCAACACACAAAAAGTAAAAATTAATGCTCAGTAAATGGCAAAGTATCTAGAATGAACATAGCTATTTTTCTATGACTGTGGAGTCATTTGTGACAATTTGCTTTTACGTAATTGTCAGCTTTATAAAACAGCTATTTGCCTTGTGACAAGTTACAATTTTATACATGTCATATGGGATATATTTGTAGCTAGTTGTTACAATATTATGACAAATTTGTCAAATTGTAACAATTGCCATTCTTGTCAACTTTTCAGTGCCAAAGAAGAAAAACTCAATGCCATCTCCAATAAAGATTATGGCATCAGTCTTTTGGTACACTAAAGGAATTTTGCTACTTGATTATAACATTGCAATCTTTTAAACCAACTAGATGAAAAAAATCATGAGAAAATGCCTGGCTTGCAAAAGAAAAATATAAATTTTCATTAAGTCAATATATTTGCTCACAAATGTGCTTTAGAAGTAGAAAGGTTTTTAAACTTGAAAAATGAATTAATGAAGTATTCTCCCTACTCTTCAGATTTCACTCTTTCGGACTTCCATCTGTTCCTAAAGCTTAAATGCTTCCTTGATAGTTAGTTTTTTTCGTCAAATTAAGAGGCATTTGCAGCTATAGAGGAGTATTTGCATATCTTCCAAAAAACCATTAACCACTTTACAGATAGAATGATGCCATTGGAGCATCAATGGAATAAATATACTACCGTAAGGGAAATTAATCTTAAATAAAAAAAAAACATTCATTAAAAATGCATTCCTTCTATTTCCAGACTTTTTCTTTGACCCAGTGTTTTAATTGGCATGTTAATAGCAATATTTACTCAGCAAAGATTATTTTCAATATGTATTAGAACATGTAATTAAAAAGTTCCCCATACCCTGAAGTCAAGCTACGCAATTCATTACTTTGCTAGCTATATACATGATGCCTGCAGATTAAACCTGTAGATGGAAAAAAAAAATTATATACAAACATTGGAAATGAAAGCTAGAAAAATTATACATTATACAAATGAATATAATACACTTACTCAAATAATGAATGGCCATTTGCCAGAAACAAAGACTACTTCATGCTTCCAAACATAACCGAAGTCATTAGTAGGCTCCTACTAGCTATGTTTCTATATTATGTAATATGATTGTGAATAGTATTGACTTAAATCAACCTTCTATGATACATATGTTCCTACATGAAAACCAATGAAGTTTACCACTTTCTTTATTAAAACCAGAAATGTAAAGAAGTACTGGATTTTAATTAAATGGAATACCATTAGCAGCTATATTCTAATATGGAAGCGTATCGAAAAGAATGCATCAACATTTCAACTTCGAAGTGTCCAAGTAGTTGGACACTTTAACATCTCAAGGTCATCAGATTTCCATTCAATTCAGGGTGTGAATGCCGTCGATAAATTTTGCTCAGAGGCCTCTTCTTTCTGGCTTGAGGTTCTTTTACATGCCATAAATCTATGACATGGGACTCGCAGCTTTGCTTCCCTTTCGAAGGAAGCCATACTTAGGATTTTTATGCCAGAAAAAATCCATTGATCCTGGCCTGGATTCAACTCCTTACTTGATAGTAAGTTTCATATAATGTGGGTTCAATTCTCACACAAGTTTTACACTTTTTATTTTTTTTGTTTGCATGACCAGCAACTCAATACAGAGTTAATTTTAAATATATGAGGAAGTTTTAATGTTTGTATCTTTAAAATGTGTATTGCTTCCTTCAGACCTTTCCACTATGGCCTTAAAAATATTTTTTTTTAAACAAGATTCGTTCTTTAGTAAAAATTAAAACAACCAAACAAAACATAAAAATAAATTTAAAAAATTAATATCCTTCATGCTCAAAAGCTTCTTAATTCTTCTCGGCATTAAGTTTACCACCCGGCGAAAATAGTTTGGCCTTTCTGTGATGTAATTCCACGCATCTATAATCCTGCCCTATACTCGACAGATGACCTGGGAGGTGGAAAATGTAAACTTTGAGGATGTCCTTTATTTCTGCCCAAACATTGTCAATAGGGTTTAGATCAATGCGATATCCTCTTGTCTATCGAACCAACGTTAAAATACCCTCAACTTGCTTTACAACACTACAACTTTGTCCGTGAAGATTACTCTCCGCCAGTCGATGTTCCTGGCGTCGACGGCATATACAAGACGGTCCACCGCGTATTAACCATACAGGACCTCTTTACACGCAGCTAGTAGTAGCTTAAACCAAACTGTCAATAAAGAACCAGGAAACCGCCCTCATTTGGGCAGCAAAGGTAAAGGGTCTTCTTTCTATATGTGCCCGAAGACGTTCATCATCCTCCCGCGCACAAAGATTTTTCGACATGGGCTATGTCGCTTTTTTACCTGTCGGTCTGATCCAAGACTTCCAGTTCCTTCTGGTATCCATGTCTAGGAGCAGCTTACAGACACTAGAGGTGCAGATGGAATGCCTTCCTTAAGTAGGGAGGGATTCCAGGCTGTTACCATGTCAGGACTAGGTCCTTTTCTTGCAAAGGGAATGGAGTGTAAAAAGGGGACGGTGGGTGACGGTGGGTTAGTCTTGCATGTGTTGGTGTATGATTATGGGAATGGAGGTTTTAAGTTATTGAGTGATTGAGGAGTTTGTATTTAATCATATAACATAAATCTGGGGCGTTTGTAAGGAGCACCATGATCGATATCATATTCACCTAGACCAAGAATTAAAGAATTGAAGCTGTTTGGAAGGGAAGAGTAGAAAGTTTTTGATAAGTGGAGGATGTATTCGATGAGTGTAGGGAATTTTAGGTCTTTATGTAAGCTGGAGTTGGGGATGTATCATCCGGATCCATGGCAGTTCTAAGGTAATGGTTTTGTAGGACCTGTAGACGGTTCAGATGTGGCTTCACAGCAATGTCCCAAACTTGGCATGCATAGGTTAAATCAGGTCGGAGCACTTGCTTATAGCCCAACACTTTGTTCTCGACGGACATCAAAGAGAATTAGAATAAAGTGGATACAACATGCCCATCCTATGGTTAATTTTGCTGGCTATTTCACTAATATGTGCCTTCCATGGGAGGCGCATATCTAACCTGACACCCAGGTAGTTAGCCTCTTTGCTCCAAGGAGCTCTTCCTCTTGCTCAGGCAAATCTTTTATGTAACGAGTAAAAGTTACGGCCTGCAATCATCATAATCCAAATCACGTGGTTAGAAGATCTGCATAATTCTGCACTCTCCTTACTGCTATGTGATGTCGTGTGAAGCTGGTAGATATCGCCGTCTCATCGACATACAGATATAATTAGCAGCCAGCGTAGAACGGCAGGGTATTAATGTAGGTTAAAAAGAGTACCGGGCCGAGAACACTGCCTTGAAGGACGCCCGCATTTATGGGTCTGACTGTGGAGAGAACTTCTTCTATGGAAACGGAAAAGGTTCGATTTGCGAGATAGGAAGCAAGGAGATGTATAAGGTATGGAGACACTTGGTATTTGATTAGGCGATGCAGGAGCTCCTCGTGCCAGACGGTGTCAAAGACCCGCGTGATATCTAGAAATAACATCGGAACAAATGTTAGTTATTGAATCCTCGTATGATGTCGTCTGCTAAGCGGAGTAGTTGGTGAGTGGTTGAGTGCTGACGGCGAAATCCGAACTGTTCCGGGCGGAGCACTGCATGGTGGTCCAGTGTCCTCTGAAGACGAGTGAGGACCACTTTCTCAAAGAGTTTACTCAGGGCTGGTAGGAGACTGATCGGTCTGTGGTTTCCAGGAACCGCTGCATCCTTCCCTGATTTTGGGATGGTGATAACTTTTGCATGTTTCCATGCTACAGGGAAGTGTCCTAAAGTGAGCAGACCATTACACAGATGGGTCACCAGTTATATCCAAGCTGTCGGGAGGGCTTTCAATGCTGCGTAGGATATTCCATCGTGACCTGCAGCCTTGTAGGGTGAAGATAGCTGAATTTGTTGAATGGGTTCAATCTCCTCTTGCCGGCAGGGGGTTTCCAGGAAGGCTCGGACATGGTTGTTTATTTGGTACACATGATCTGTGTATGGAGTGTCGATCGGGCGGAATGTGTCCTCTAAACGCTCTGCTATCACTTCTACTTTTTCTTTGGCAGACTGAGTTATCCTCTGACCGATAACTATCGGCTTACTGGAAGTAGGGAGACGCAGCAGGGCCTTGGACATTTGCCAAAGTGAAGCGTCTCTGGCGTCTAGTTCACACAACCGGCGTTCCCACTCGTCATTGGCGTGATCGCGGAGTTCAATAGTTGCTGAAGGCGATTAAGCTCTCGCTTGTGTTGGGGGCAGCGCGTGTGTTGATACCGGCGTCTGGCCCGGTTTTTCTCCGCGATCAGTTAGCCTTTTCAAGTGGGGGAAGATAGCCCGCTGTTGCTTCAGTCGTGCGGGAGGTGTAGCATGGTGGATCACCTGCTAGATAGCAGTTGTGATGACAGTAACTAGTGCGTCTGCCTCAGCTTTAGAGGAGCATAGTATAGGATCCGGAGTGTGCTGGGCTAGCAGTGCAGAAAAGTGTTTCCAGTTGGTTCTGCGAGGATTTGGTGCTGTACGAGGAGGTTTGGGCATGGGTCGCGTTTGGAAGAGGAGTATAATAGGGTAATGATCAGAGGAAAGTTCTGGGATAGTGAAAAGGCGGGGGTGGCACCGTATATTAGAGAGATTAGCGATGTCTATCCAATCTGGTGGGCGCCGATCCCCGTAGGTTATGGTGGGAGAGTTTGGGGAGAGCACTGCTAGTCCCTAGTCATTTATGTACTGATGGAGCACAGTTCCTCTGGTGATGGTGACCGTGGAGTTCCAGCTCTGATGTTTTGCATTGAAGTCTCCCATGACGATGGTGGCATTTGAGGAGCGAAAGAGATGGTTGAGATCTCCAGGGAGAATTTTTTGTGCGGCGGAATGTGCACAGGGTATATATTGAGTGGACCACGGTTTGTTTGTATTTGTACTCCTGTCGCTTCAACGTTGATCAGCTGAGGCAGGTGTAAGCGGTGATGATGGAGGTTGACATATTGACATATATAGCAGTACCGCCATATCCGTCTTCCCTGTCCAAGCGGTGGCAGATTGTGCCCGGGATGACGGAATCCTTGAGCCAAATCTCCTGCACCAGCTGTTCCTGGAGTTGTTGTGTAGCAACGAAATAGGAAACTTCTCGTAGTTTGCTCCGGATGTCATGGGCATTCCAGGAACAAATCTTCAGAGCATCCAGGTAGGTATTCCTATGTGGTTTAGCAGCCATGTTGGATTAAGTAGAAGAATACTGTTAACTTCTGCAAGATAGGCAGCGAAACCGGTCTGTAGGTGACAATCACCTGTAGAAAGGTGGAGTCCAAGTTAGGATGGGAGGTAGGCTGTTGAGTGAATGGGGATGGCTGCTGTTGGTGCAGTCTTGGTGCTTTGTGATGCCTCGGGCGCTGCAGAGGTAAGGAGGTTGCAGGTGCTGTCTGCGATTTGGGCAAGCTGGGACCGGCTGCGGCTGCCGTAGCGGGGTTATCTTGCTGTTGTGGCGGAGGGCTGTTTATGATGCAGACTCCTGTGGTCCTCGTGCAGGCTCTGTTGCCGCTGCGTAGGATGGGTACTGTATAGGAGCCCGGAGCCCTTGAAGGCAGTCCTGGAAGGCGAGCTTCGCTAAACGCTTTCTTTGGAAGACCTTGGGCGTTTTGTAAGCGTGGAGCGTCATAAAAACGGGACATTCTGCCATATTTAGTTGCCTTTAGTTCGAGTCTCGCCTCTTGCCACAACGGGCATTTTGCATATCTGCAGGAGTGTCCTCCGCCGCAGTTATAGCTCCGGGGAGGGATAGTGCCTACTCACTGGCAATCTTTTCTGGCGTGGTCTATCTCACCGCAGTCAGAACAGACCGTTCGGAGTTTACAGCCTGCAGCGCCATGGATAAATTGTTGGCAGTTAGCACTGCTGGGGCCGGGTAGGGGGTTTGTAGGTATCAACTCTTACTACCGCTGAGAATATATATTTCTCCTGGTAAATGGAGGTGCAGGTGTCTGTTTTCCTCAGGGCCACTCGAAAGTGAGGCAGTAGATGCTGGGTGGCTGAGCGGTTGGAGCGTAGTTGTGCTATGCACTTAATGGCATAATCCTTGCTAATCAGGTATTGCTCCAGATCCTCAGCAGTGATATACATCGTCCCGTCCTTTATAGTTACATGAAGGAATCTCTCTTCAGGTAGCAGTGTGGTGACAAACTCCGTAGTTTCTTCCTCAAGGACTTTGCGGATGAGTCTGTGATTTGTGGGGGTTTCCGGCAATAATGCTACTGTGCCGCGCATGTTACGCTCCATAAATTTAATGTCTGGCACGCTGTTTAGCTTAGGGAGCAGTCCTTTAGCTACCTGGGGGTCCCTGAGGAATATCGTCTAGGAGCAGCATCAGACGGCGAAAGCTGCATGTTAATCATAGCTAATACAGCGGTATGTCTGTCCACCAAGGCAACCATGTCTCACTTTAAAAAAAAAAAGTGCCAACAGCAAACAGCATGCGGCCCTGAGAGTCGAAATAGTATAGTTTGCAGTCGCAGAGAGGGGTAGTAGTGTTTCATAGCACATGGGCTAAGTGTCGCACTTTAGAGTAAAATAAAAGAATACCAGTACTTGTAGAAATGAAACAAACCTTATGTTTTCGTTGTTTTAAAACTGTGATAAAATGTTTTATAAGTATAATGAATAAGTTTATTATATAGTAAGAATGCATATTTTAATGATGTGAAAAATTATATAAGTTTTCTTTCTTAATCAGTGGAAGAATGTTAGCAATGAAAGAAAGATGGTGAAGTTTTAAAAATAATTTATTTTAAAATTATATTTTATATTTAATTTTGAACAAATTATTGTTCATAAAAACCAAGAGAATGGAAAACAGCATAAATATGAGGCTTAAGTAAAAAGAAGATACAAAAGTCTAACTTGCATAGTTTCCAACATCATATTCCATTTGAGTCATGTAAGCTACATGGCCACAGGAGCAGTCTACCTATAGGCTTGCTATAGGGAATATTAGTGTCTTCTTTAAACATATACTCACTCTCCTCCTGAAATCTGTCAACCATCTGTAGGGACCTTGATTTGAAGGGGACTTAAGTCATATTTTGCCATTCAAGAATGTGGCCATTTTTTCTTTGAATAAGTGTACAAAATCTAAACATATTCAATAAGAATGACATTACAGAGAGAAAAAGGGGAGATGGATTCAAAATTTTAGCAGTGATGACAATAGCATGCTTAGGACCAAAACAAAATTAAAGGACTTATGGTTATAATGGACCTCATGCACTGAGCAATGTCAATCATTATACCTACAAGAGAGATAATTTTTAACAAAGTCTTTAGGATCTAAAAATAGATATGAAATACAAGGCAGTCATTCAGTCTATTCAAGAGATAGCTCCCTCCAAAAAACTCCTATTTGAATAACTTCAACATAGTTGCGAACTATTTAGTAAAATCTACTCAAGAATAACATTAAAAAAAAACAATATATGGCCAGACTTTTATTCAATAAATAGTATAATCAACAAAATATGGATAGAAGCTGTGACTTATTATAACAGTTCACAGATATTGCCACAAAACAGTAAACATATTTATGTAACAATGCTGTAATAGATGCATCATCATAAACTGTAAAAATAGAATGATACTGGTGACTACTCAAAAATGAAAATAATTTTGTTGAATTGAGTCCATTTCCTTTAGTATTAGCAACTTATAAATACAATTGCAGTTTATTTTCAAAGTATTAAATGTCTAATTAAATAAATTGTACTTACAAAGCTGTAGACAATGGAATGGTATATATCCTACACTAATGTATTCAACATTCACTCACTCCACTTACATAACACTGGGACATGTTTTGGAACAGTTCACCACAGAAGAGAAAAATGGTTGGCTCCCATTCCTAGATTTAAAAATAAGAAATGGAGATAGACTGAACTTTGGAATCCATAGAAAACAGATAAACACAAACATTGCATAAAAATAATAGTTATAACCACATTTCACATAAATGTTCAGTGTTTTATAGCTTGGAACACAGAATTATTAATATCCCACTCACAGAAACTGAGTGCAAAATGGAATACCAACAGATAATTAATACAGCAATAACCAATGGTTTCAACAAAGACACAGTAATAAAAATTATCAATAAATTTAAAGAAAAAAATTGATGAGATTTGTACACACCAAGGAAAGATACAAATTCAAAAGTTTCACATACCATCCAACTTACAACAGCAAATTTAAGAAGATATTGAAAGAACAAATATAATATCAAGAATTTATTAGGCTGCACAGTAAAAGACACCGTACCAACAGAACAGAAATCAGGAATTTATGAAATCAAATGTGCAGACTGTAATCAGAGATACATTGGAAAAAAGGTGAAATTTGGAAATTCGGAGAAAAGAACACTTTAGAAATATTTGTTTTAATCAGGTTAATAAATCAACAGTAGCAGCCCACTTTTGGACCAAAAAATTATGAAATTAAGCCAGAGGCTAAATTGCTGAAACAACTTCAAAACCCAATGGAACTATCCACTTGGAAAAGGATTTTCATCTTAAAAAATACGAAAAACTTAATAAATTTTGATTTTCCTCCTACGGATGAACTCAGCAAATTCCTAATAGAACAATCAGAAACTGCCACAGGAGCATTCTGGTATCCAGCCACCATTTCAAGTAACAGTAGTTGGTCAACAGCTGATGTTAGCGACTGCTTCTAAAACATGTCCTAGTGCTATGTAAGTGGAGTTAATGTGAAATCTGAATACATTACTGTAGGATATATTAAACGTCTATATAAGGAAAATAAAGTATAAAGGATGCAGTTTGCTTATTTATCTTTTTCTTTATTGCCCTTTATGGATGGAGATTGGGTGGGTGGACGGATGGATTTGCAGAGGGGTGAAAAGAGGGATGAAAGAATGGGCTTAACAACATCATACACAATTTAAATCATTATAGACACATTAAAGAAAAGAAGAGAAAAAGTTCATATTTCCTAATATCTAGATGGTGTTAGGGTTCTCAGAAACCACAGGATCCTATCCCTATCTTTGTCTCATCCTCCAAGAGGCCCTGTCCTTTGGCTCTCAGAAGGCCAAATTCCCAGTTACTTAGAGAGCTCTTATAGATTCATGTATTTTAAATATATCTTTCTTTCTTTTATATAAATATGAATTCAAATTAATATCTTGCCAATAGCATCTATTTCACAAATTGCATTTCCATAATTTGTAACCTAATCTATATCAACACCCTGGTTGGTAGCATGATGGGGTTCCTAATCCTATTTATACTTTGACTACTTACATCTTCTGAAGTCTATTATGTCTCGCTTTCTTAAATATTGGCATTATCATGTTTCTTGGTTTTCCTCAATTTATTTGTTTTAGTTTCTCTAGATAATTTCCCATGTACTTTATTCCTTTTTCAGCATTTGGCTCAAAGATTTTGTATACCAATTTCGTTACATTTTACGGATATCTAAGATATTGAATAAATTAATGAGGGAAGCCTCGACACTTTATTACTAAGGGAACATACATATTTTACTATTATATTAATATTTTTGTTTGTTTAACCACTGTTCCAAGTTCAATAATTACCTGCTCCTCCCTTATGCCTTTTCACATTCATCTCCTGCTCCACTGTCCTCTTCTCACCTGCTTTGGGTGACAACAGAAAAAAAAAAAAAAAAAAAAAAAAAAAAAAAGAGGGTTGTATTAGAGTGAGTGAAATGCTCTCATATAATGAAAGAATCATTTCTCTAGACAAATGAATTTCCTGAAATATATAATCCATTAAATGGAAAATCAAATACAGGAGAAATCATTCCTTCATTATCAAATTAACAACATTGAAAATCTATTCTCCTGGAGCTGTAGATGCTGCAAATTAAGTAATACATGATTATACTGCTGATGATGCTCATATCAAAAGCTGTAAAATCACTCATTTATAAATGGCCAAGGAGTTAGTACAAAATATTATTTTTTTCAGGCATCCTTTCTTGTTTCTCTGCAAACAGAAGTCATGAATGGAAATAATAGTGTTCTGATTTATTTTTTTTCTGCAGTTGGCACAAACCGGAAAATGGAAGCTAAAGTACAATTAAGCTTTAATCACCCATTTTTATTCATGCATACATGCTTTGCAATGAAGAAGGATTAACTTTGATAATACAAGCTCATATTTCTGCAGATTATGCAGTTGGAAGAAATGTACTTGGCTTAGCAGTAAATTCAGAGACCATTACTTGTTTTCTTCACTTGTAACTAAGACCCACACCTGTAATATGCTTAAACTCTAACCACTGCATAACACAATAAAACAATATAACTATTTCCCTAAGCTTCAGATCAGTATAAATTCCAAAACAGCTGGACATCTATGAAGAAAATTAAAATCAATGTTAACAAAGATGAGATATCTTGTATAAATATAATAGTAGTTTTTAATTTGATTTATTTACATGCAAGACATTTATTAGAAACCAGAAACGTTTCATAATTCATTTTCCCCCATAAAGTTGAAGATTATGTCATGCACAAATATGATATTTGGTTTACCAAAGTTGAGCCCAGAAGAACCATTTCACTCAAGTGCCTACTTATAAAAAACACTGTTATTTTTAGTGCATGCAATAAAGAAATGGTCTTGTTCATGCAAAACATTATTCACTCAAAAACAATTCTAGGTGGCATTATGACATGCAAAAATCATCTGTAGAAACAATTATGTTTTTGAAAATCAGTAACTGTTTTGGTAGAACGATGAAAACAAAACACTTCCATATATTCTTTCAATTATGAGAATTTAGTTAAATTTTTATATGAATCTCCAGTCAGTGCCAACTGTGTTCATATCAAAGGAAATCTTGCATAAAGAATTTAAACAGACACATGTGGTCCATGGTTAGCTTATAAATTATAACCAGCTGCAAAAATTTTTTTTATATCATCTCACTGATTTAATGTATTGTATTTACTAACATGATTTTGTTATTTGCAAGTTAATGAAACTGAAATTCTTTTCAAAGAACAGATTCTATTATTACATAAAGTCAAACAAAACTTATATAGACATCCTGGTTGTTCATACATCACAGTTACTGAATGATATGCATTTATATTCATGGCACATTAAGAAAAAAACCAATGTATTTATATATTAGAACATAAAATGGTTGCATAGGTTAGAAAAGGGAGATGACAATGAGGGGTTTATGAATTGGCAATAATATGGAAATATATCTTTATGTGGGGAAGTAAACAACAATATCCTATAAGTCTTCACATAAATACTGTCACAACTTTTGACAGTGGCTGTACTACCATTTATAGAGGGCAGCACATTTAAGACATGAGATAAATATCCAAGAAGTTTGTTTATCGCACTATCCAGTGTTTCATAGAGATTGGAACTGTGAAAGACTGACCCAGGCATGGAAGGTCATGCATAATATTGACTTCACAATTGCTTAAAGCAAGACTACCATGCACTCAGAAATATGATAAAGAGACATCAGTGATGGTCCATTAACTAAAAATATTCAGAATGCCTAACTCTCATAAGTTTTGTAGTGACTTGGTAACACATGCTTATAAACAACACTGAAGGTACTTCTTGCCTTATAAAATTATAAAATTCCTAATAATATTATAAAATTCCTAATAAAAGCAATGAAGCCATCAAAGTTTGCAAATGAATTGAAGTGCCAGAGTTCCTAAAGGAAAGTGCTTACTTAAGCATTATACAGTAAATGGGCACTGATGAAAAAATTTTCAATGCTGAGGAGATTTTCAATGCTCAAAATGATAATACATACCACAAGTTCAAGAGAAGCTAGCAAAAAGGTTCCAAACAAAGGTCCAGAGGGACCATCATCCTGCATTAATTATTGTGATGAGGGCACAAATGAGCTAAAAAAATGTGTACCAGGAAGCAGGGTTGGAGAGATTGGACATGATTCTAAATACCTTCTTCCATGGTTAGAACTGGAACTTTCAACAGGATATGGCCCCAGCAACTAATGTGTCAGACTTCAATTCAATTTCTGATCCAACTTGTGGTAGTCTGGACCTAAACCTCTTGACTACAAACTATTGTCTGTACTTCAGAACCTGGCTTGCAAGAAGACAACACCCAAATATTGCCAGTTTGAAGTGCTCTCTTGCAAAGGCAGCTCTCAAAAATTCCCCGTTGAGGTGTTGCATAATGCAAATGATGAGTGACTATAAGGACTCATGGACTGCTTGCATATTAAAGGTGATTTTTTTTAATAATAATGTATGATTTGTATTCATTACATATCAATTACATCATATAATTTATTATACTAGGATATAAAAATATCTGTTGGCATCTGTAACAGTATTTATGGTAAGACTAGAATTATTAGAGTGTGAAGAAAGAAAGTTATGGAGGCATCAAATTTGCTTAAAGAAGTATAATATATATACAGACATTATTATGAAAAACATTTCCAAGTATCAAAAGCAATAATTACTTAAAAATGACTGGAACTTAAGTAGACAAAGAAATGGAACAGTGATAAGAAAGTTTTATAATGATAAATGTGATCCATTAGATAAGTGATAGCATTGAGAGGATAAATTAGTGTTACAAAGCATAATAAGAGAGTGATCATTGAGTAAATGTAATGAGCCTGCAATATACCGACAATCATGTGGTTGTGGTATAATGGGGCTTAAAAGTATGAGCCAAGTAACTCGTATATAAAGAGAGCACCAAAATATATTCTATTAGCTGGTGAGCCAATTTAATACTCTTATGCTCCACTTAACATTAAATTATTCAGAACATGTTTCACAGGCCATTGCTTGCATCATCAGCTGTGATTTAATGGTAAGTGGAGCATAAGAGTATCAAATCAACTCACCAGCTAATTAGAAATATATAAATTGCTTAACTGTATTAATTTCAATACAAATTTGGTATTAAATTTAACACCATCAAAATATTTTCCCCATATATATAGATGGTGTTAGACAAGTTATTTGAGATAGGGAACCCAGCATTTATAGTTGCAAATTTTCCTGTTAGGGCATAAATAAAATTTACAACACTGTCTTGTTCCAAGCTCCATTTCAAATAATTCTAAGCGATAACCTACCATCATACTGTGATCAATTATTGTACAAAATATTTGAGAATTGTTTTCTAGGAACAAAGCAAAATTGCAATTTTGATGTTAATAATCCAGTTTCTATTACCATGCATATTTAAAATTGCAGCCACTGTCAAAAGTTAAATCATCTTAATTTTTCAGGATGGATTACAGTAACCCTATGACACAGCCTATTCTAGAAGATAAAGAAAATTTAAAATTGTGTGATTATTCTGTAAAATTTAAGATTGTAGTAATATTTTGATGGGTTATAACAATTTCTTTCGATCACTAAGACAGTCATTCTAATGCAAAATTTTAAAATTAATTTATGAGAATCAAATTGCAATTATATCACTGCACCATACTTGTAACATTTTAGGTTGGTGACACTGGGTTACCCAATTCAAATTACTTGTCAAAGGCCTCTCTACATAGAATGAAAAATTTTTCAATATTATTCATTAACACACTGTATTGAAGTCATTATATGGAAAAAAATATACATTTATTGCATAAGACTTCACTGTCAAATAAAATAATTATAAATATAAAATATCTTTCTGAAGTACAACTGAGAAAATAGTAGCTAGTTCTTCAAAAACTCTATATTTTAATTTTAAAGATAAACATTTATTCTAAAGCGAAAGATAGTTAGCATTGGTCTTTTCATTTTTACGGCACCAAGGATAATAATCACACAAACTTACAGACAATGCCACCTGAAAATTTCAAGAGTTTCATGAAAAAATTCTTGCTAAAAAGAAAAGATGCCCATTTTAACATACAAGCATATATTATGCATATCTCTCTCTCTCTCACTGAATTGTGAATACTAAATTTTCAAAAGTCTGGAGCAATCAAAATAAGCAATTCCTGTAAAAGGACAACTAAAAGGATATGAATTGATGAAAAAAAAAATTCAAAACCTCTGAAAAGACACTATCCTCTGCTTGATTAGACAGGTTTGTGCTGTAGCTCTCTGAATGTCCTTTATTTTCTCTTTTGATTTCTTGAATGTTTATTGCCTATTTCACTCATACTTAATTGCCAATATGATTGGCTTTACCTCCTCTATTACTTGTGCCCCTCTCTTTGCAGTTATTAGTTTATGAGCTGTATAAACGAGCTGTATAAATGAGCTGAGATTTGTTAGTGCAGAACTACATAAAAACAACTATTTCATATATAGTATAAATAGAAAATAAATATCAAAAATAATTGTTTTTGAAGGTGCAAAGTTTTCAAATTTCAAATAAACTTCTTATTTACAGTCTTCTATATTAATGGACAAAATTATATTGGTAATACAATACATTAATATTCCTAAAGTTAAGAAGTCTAACTATGGACCAGATTTCAAGAATAAACTGTGTTTTATAATATATTTTTTATATCAGTTAAACATAGATTTTTGTCCATTTTACATTGAAAAGTATTTAGAAAGTATAAGCTTTTTTTTTCCCCTTTCCTCTCCTTACCTTTATTTTATTTCAGATGATTAGACATTACTGACTACAACTAACAGGTAAAAAAAAAAAGTAACAAAAATATTAAAAAAGTTCATATCCTTCATTCATCCTGTTAAAATTTACATTTCTTCTACACTGACCATGTGTATTCAGATATATCAATTGGCTGGCATGTAATTTTAACACTATTCTTTACATATTACTTTTAACAACTTTCAAAGTACGTACAGTAATGCCTTAAGACTGCAACTGTATATTCGTTCTTTTGCATGGCATGTCAAGGTGAAGAAATAGAAAATCAGTAATTAAAGTATTAATTTCCAAGCATGGAAATAATATATAAAATTCACTGAAATATATTTTTCCAGAGAAATTAACATCTACGAGCAGATACCCTGCACTACTTCTGCATGTTACATCAATCTGCTATGTTTCATCTATTAATGTGAAAGTTAGTTTACTTTTGAGTGTTCTGGAATAATCAGAACAGTTAAAGTCTGCTCTATGAATTTCAATATCTTTACTGCAACTTTTTTTCTATATTAATGATTTTCTAAAGCACACATTTATGTCAGAGCATTACCTTAAATTTATAGTGCATTTATTTTCTGCTAATATTATGGATGTTTTGTATGCTACTCTTGATTAAGAAGTTTTCTTAATTGAAATCGTTAATTAATTTTTATTGTTTTTTTAACAAAGCAAAGTAACAAAATTTTAAAATTGGTATTACTGACAAATTACCTATGAAGTCCTGTTTGCCAAATATTGTTTGAAAATCACTAAATTAATCTAATCCCTTAAATTAAAAAAAACAGCACATTTAATTTTTTGAAAATAAGGAAAAATATTTCAAAATAGTTTATGATATATTTGATATAAAATTAAGTTATTCCATAAAATGCCACATCACATAAGAATATTCATCATTCAAATGATTTGGTAGATGGTGAAATTAAATTATACAAAGAAATTATAATGTTCTATGCACATTGATTTAATATTTTCATATTGAAAAACCTTTTCAATTTGTAAAAGTATTACATAAAATTTAATATCACATTCAAAAGGATATCGTGGATTTTTAGCAAAAACCCACATTTAGAATTATTACTTTTTTCACAAGATCCATGCATGTTCTATGTTATTTTCAAATAACTTTTTATGTAATACCCAAACGTAAAAACCTTAAAAATAATTAAAAAAATTGTTTATTTTCACCCAATATCTTTTTAATCAGCTGTATTTTTTCTTTATCAACATCAGGATAGTCTGAGAAGTGCAAGCATTTTCTAATACTACCAGTTTATTTTTAATTGGCACTGTATTTGCAGCAGCGGTATATTTGAACCTTCTCATTTCTTTTATCAGATTTATATCATGAGAAGTTGGAAGCTTTCATGGCCGGGGTCAGACTTATAACTAGAAATTTTTGCCCAGAAGACTCAGACTGCGCCACTGAAGATGTCCTCTGCAGGTGGGGATGAAACGTTTGGACTCCTTAGCTCCAACAGACCACAGCTTCCAAGCCCGGAAGAAACTTCTAGTTATAAGATTTACATCAAATAATAAACATGATAATTTTTACTACTGCTAAATGCTCTCAAAAGATTTTTTTCCATTAAAAATGAGAAGAACAAAGACTCTTCAGAATAACCCATTATTTTCAATAATTTTCACCCAAAATTTTAATTTGGTAGTGCTACCAAGCTTTGGAGTTGGAGGCAAAAAAAAAAAAAAACACCTGACTAATATTTGAACTTATATAAAAAAAATGCTGCCTTTGAAATATTGCCAAAGAACAAAATAAATCCATGATTTACTGGTAAAGCATACTGTATAGCTAAAGAGGGAGGATTTACATTTAATTTTAACACTGAACTTTCATCTGGACTAATTTTGCAGTGTACTAAAGCACTGTCTGATTGAAGGACTGCAGACTGCATATCTTCTATTTATTAAAAGGTTGTGACATTTCAAAATATTGTGTCACTCAATCCAACTGCTTAGCACATACATAATTAAGCATTAATTGGACAGTCATTTGAAAAAGTCGAGACAAGCCATATTACCCTCATACTTCCACCAAACGCAGAGCATCATCTTCAGATTGAAATTGCTTTGTCTAACTGAGGCTGAGGCATTTCAATATGGGTCAGGATTAAGTAGAAAGATCCATTTTTCTTGCAAGTCACAATCCACTTCCAAAATCAATTTTTATCTGAATTTAAAGGAACTGTTTGCACATGTCAACTTACTGCTAAGCTTGAATTTCAGTCAGTTCATATATATCTAATCATTAACATTTAAACACAATTCCAAATTGGCGCAAATGGTAAAAGACTATTGCCAGAAACATGACAACCTGCTGACAATTCATTGCTACTGGTGAGTGGCTGTTGGATAGATACAGCTTCATTTCCTAGAGCAGTTGCTCATTTAGAATGACCTTCAATCTTCTAGGCTTAGGTACTGAACTGCTTAAACTATCTTGATGCCATCTTATTAATGATCAACGCTTCATCTTCCACTTTATTTCTTCAGCTGCTGTTTGTTCTCGAGCCTTGCTTTTTTTCCAAAACAATGCATTCACTTGAACTTTGACTATGTTGCCACACATTTCCAATGAAAAACAGAAAATATGGGCTCTATATGTTGCAAATATTGTAGTTAAATATTTCTTTAAATACACTGCAAAACAATACCAATAATGGATATAAACAGTAGTTTGTTGTAGTAGTTCAAAGACAAATGAGGATATATATTGGAAAATACTTCTGTGTTGATCTGATATTTAGATTTTGTTCTAATCAGTTCCATTCATAAGCTTTGGAGAGTTGACTCTTTAGGCATATGCAACACATGATTGAAAATTGGTTGAGATTAAAAGAACATTTTTAGGTTTTAAGGCATGTGATTTGGAACTACAATATAAAAAATGCAAATATGCTAAAATCTGTCCCTTAGTGGTAACCGATACACATTTTCATTCTCCACAGCTTATGAATGGAGCCTTTGAAATGCATAGTGTACTCAATTTAAAAAAATGGAAAAAAGTTAAACTGACAAACTTTGAGAGTTTGCACCGCACACAAAACAAACTTTTTTTTTAAATGTCATATTTTCCTATAAGACATTGTTTTTTGAGAGGAATCCTAAGAAACATAAATCATTTATGTTAAGATATATACCTGCTTCATTTTACAGAAGTAGTTCAAAGGATGGGAATATAGAAAGTCAGATACTATTGAAAAATTGTACTCATGATGATTAATAAGTCAGTTGCAGGTTTTGCAAGCATTGCCTGTGAAATGGATGCAACTGCTGCTTATGAAGGACATCAAAACATGTACATTACTCAGTCCCATATTATATGCAATTGCACAAGTTCTATTGCAGGGAGCAGGATATTTTGTTTGAAGTACACAGTTCTGATTGTGCACCTTTAACTCTAATCAGGTGATCTCTTTAATGTTCAGTCTCACAAAGACGTTGATACACGGCAGTAAACATTAAATGTACAGAAACAGTGATTTGGATATCACTATTGATAAAGATGCTGTGTTGCTTGCCCATTGCAGTTCACTACAGTTTACATACAAACCATGTATATTAGCTTATCAATGGATATTGTTTCATATTTATAAATAAATACTGCTCTGGATCAAGATGTATAACAAAATGAGAACCATTACAGCTGAAAAATGTATATGCCATCTAGTGTTTGAAAAAACCTCATTGGAAAGTATGGTCTAAGAAATGCTTGTTTTGGTGTCCTAGGCAAGTTTTCAAAGTTTGTAGGTTTAATTTTTTTTCCATCTATACTGTGTGTATATATATATATATATATATATATATATATATATATATATATATATATATATATATATATATATATATATATAAATCAAAATTAAAAATAAAGTAACTCTTGGAACAATAAGTACAGAAGCAGAAAAAAAAACAAAGCATTTAAATAGTAACACAAGTGGTGTGAAATATTTAGTCCATCAATTTACATTAATATCTTCATTTTAATAGCTATCATCCCCTGCATACCAAAAGATCTATTCCCTTTTCTCTTTCAATTCCGGTCTCCATCTTTTCACATCTTGATTCATACATTAAAAACCCAGCTCTTCAAAAATATCCTTCCTATCTTTTATAATCCAATATCATCTCAACACACAAAACATTCCAACAAACCTAAAACTTCCAATAAGAAATTCATTTACTTTGTTACTACTATTATGATTCTAGAATTGAGAGCATCAAATCTGTTTTGAAGGAATGTTAAGATATTTTATTAATGCATTAATCTTTGATTTTTCTAAATTTGTGCCCTCCTTACTTTGAGAACACACCCTAACCATAAAAGTTAATTTTGTCTCAACCTATCTCCTTCCAAATTACCTCTTCCAATTACAGGCCCATATCCTTGCTAATGCCCTAAATGCAAAACCTGTGCACTAATTATGCCATATCATTCATTCCAAAGTTGCAATTTGTCTGGAGAATTTAAGCTTACTTCATTTGCTAATGTGCTTTTAAGAATGTTGTATATAACTGAAATCACAGTATGAGTGAGTTGAACTAAACACTTATTGCTTCACTTTAGTTGGATTCAATCATGCTATGATTACAATTATATGATTGGCTTCACTGTACATGTTTCAATTAGCATCTTTAGTTAATGTTGTATGTGTTATCTTGTAAACTTTGCAAAGCATTTTATATTGATTTCATTTCTACTGTTGTTTCATTTGATATGAATAATCATAGCATTCTGTTAAAACAAAGTTTCCCTTGCCAGTTACCCAACATGCCCTATCGCAACTATAAGAATTTTGATAATGCATTTAATGCTTACTGATGCATTACCGATCATGTCCCTGAAAGTTATCTCAGAGAAGAGATGGCAGCCATATTTTTAATATTATTATTAATTTGTTTTTTTGATACTTAATACATTTCTCCCCCTTTTTGCCCCTTATTTTATTTGTTTCTACACATTACATTACCTTTAAAATTCAATATTTGTATTTATTATCTTCACTTGTTCTCTGTTTTCAAAGAACACCACCAGCTGTTTAAATATAGTGATAATGATTAGTTTATATATTTTTCTTCTCTAGTTGTTTATATATATATATATATATATAATATTAATGAAACATAAAAATAAAGAAACACTATTAACAATGTAACAAATTAACACTAAAATAAAAGAAGATAAAGATAAAACACAGAGAAAGAGTCACACTAGAAACTGCTATACTTCGAACTACTGCGAGTTCTTCAATGGCAAGAAGCTAGACAAGTGAAGGTCTAGCTTCTTGCCATTGAAGAACTCGCAGTAGTTCGAAGTATAGCAGTTTCTAGTGTGACTCTTTCTCTGTGTTTTATCTTTATCTTCTTTTATTTTATATATATATATATATATATATATATATATATATATATATATATGTATACACATAAAGTAACACTAATAATAAAAGTAGATAAAGATAAAACACAGAGAAAGAGTCACACTTGAAATTGCTATATTTCGAACTACTGCGAGTTCTTCAATGGCAAGAAGCTAGACAAGTGAAAGTGATAAAAGTAAATATTGAGTATCGAAGGTAACTTTATGCATGGAAACAGACGAAACTAGAAATGAGAATGTGGGAAGAAAAAAACTAATATGTAAGATTTAAACCAGGTGGTATACGCGCTTTATGTAAAAATATAGCTGCCATTTCTCTATCTCTGAGTAAACTTTCACAGCATTGTGTAGGTAAAGCATCAATAAGAGTTAGACTAAAAGCATCATCAAAATCCTTACAGTGAGATAAGGCATGTTGGGCAACAGGCAAGGGAGACTTGGTTTTAACAGAACGTCTATGATTGTTCATGCGTAGCGAAACAACAGTAGAAGGAACCTTTGGCACCATTATTATAGCTGAGATATATTGATGATATATTTGTGCTTTGGACTCATGGCTCAGAATCTCTCGAGCAGTTCCTTACTAATCTTAACTCCAAGTTTTCAGTTAAGTTCACTTCTTCTGTCTCTCCCAATGCTGCTACTTTCCTAGATATTGATATTTCTTTATGCAATGGCTCTTTCCTTACGTCTGTGCACATTAAGCCTACCAATTTACAACAGTATCTTCATTTTGATAGTTGTCATCCATTGCATATCAAATGATCTATTCCTTTTTCTCTTTCAATCTGTGGTCATCGTCTTTGTAACAACTTTTCATCTCTTGACAAGTATATTAAAAACCTAACTCAAAAGTTCCAAAACCAAAATTATCCTTCTGCTCTTTTAAAATCCCGTATAATCCCATCACACAAAACTTTCCAATGCAAACCTAAAACCTCTAACAAGAACTTCATTAACCTTGTTACTACTTACGTGCCTGGAATTGAAAGCATCAGACCTATTTTGAAAGAATGTCACGATACTTTGTTAATGTATCCACCTTTAAATGATTTTTCTAAAATTGTACCCCACCTTACTTTCAGAACACCCCCTAACCTTATTTCGCTGTAACCTATCCTCTCCGAATTTACCACGTCCCTTTGCTGGCTCGTATCCTTGCTCACGTCCTAAATGTAAAACCTGTGCACTAATTATGCCGTGCAAATCATTCCATAGCTCTAATTTATCCAAGGAATTCAACATTTTTTCATTTGCTACCTGTTCTTCCAAGAACGTCGTATATATGTTACCTTGTAAGCTTTGTAAAGCATTTTATATTGGTTTAACTTCTACTGTTGTTTCACTATGCATGAACAATCATAGACATTCTGTTAAAACCAAGTCTCCCTTGCCTGTTGCCCAACATGCCTTATCTCACTGTAAGGATTTTGATGATGCATTTAGTTTAACTCTTATCGATGCTGTACCTACACAATGCTGTGAAAGTTTACTCAGAGATAGAGAAATGGCAGCTATATTTTTACATAAAGCTCGTATACCACCTGGTTTAAATCTTACATATTAGTTTTTTTCTTCCCACATTCTCATTTCTAGTTTCATCTGTTTCCATGCACAACGTTACCTTCGATACTCAATATTTACTTTTATCACTTTCACTTGTCTAGCTTCTTGCCATTGAAGAACTCGCAGTAGTTCGAAATATAGCAATTTCAAGTGTGACTCTTTCTCTGTGTTTTATCTTTATCTACTTTTATTATTAGTGTTAATTTGTTACATTGTTAATAGTGTTTCTTTATTTTTATTTTTGATTAATATTGTGTGTGTGTGTCTGTGTGGGTGGGTGTGGGTATGGGTGAGGGTGTGTGTGTGTGGGTGTGTGTGTGTGATATGCCAAATTTGAAACTTAACATCATAAATAAATATTTTTTAGCATATAGTTGTATGGCATCTTACAAATAAGCCCACTGCTTCATAAAACAATCAGAACATACAATTTATAAGGGACTATTCTTACATTTTGGAGCATGAAGCACAAAATCCATCACTTGTGCTGTTGCTAGGACAGTTGGCATAGGTCAAAGAAGAAAAATTTATTAATTATGATGTCACTGGTTATCGGTTGCCCATTCTTCTTCCTTTCAAGTACAAATTCCAAAACTTTTCTTCAATGTTGATACTTCTTTTACGAGGACTAGTAAATTTCTTCCTATTAGCTTTAGTTGCAAATAATGCCAATTTCTGTTGCCACCACAAGCAAACATTGCTTTCAGCTACATTGAACTCTCTTCCTTCCTTTGTTACCATTTTTTTTTTTTTCAGAATAAAAATTACTTTACACTTAAAGTGGTATCATAAAATGTTCTTCTCTGCTTGCCCTCCATTTCTTGACTGCCTACTATTAAAACACGCTATCCAATAATAGACCAACAATAAATGTAACGAAGTTACAATGAACAATTTTCACTCGAATCTAATGCACACCACAACTTTGAATATACATTTGGACAAAAAGGTGCACATTAGATTTGCATAAATATGGCGCATGCATGCATGCACGCACAGTAGAACCTGGATTATCTGCAGTTTGATTAACTGGTCATAAAATTATCTGGCAATCTTCCTACTCCAAATTTTTTCCTATAATTAATCATAAAAAGCTCACTAAAATTCAATCTATGTACTTTAATATTATGGGTATAACAAGGGACTTAAGAGGCTACTGCATAATGGTAAACTTGGAAATCACGCACAGCTACCCTTTTTTTCTTCATTTTGGCAATTCACTAAAAGTAGCCTTGAAGCTTTGCAAGTCATTTTTTTTCATTTTGTTGAGGAATTTTGTCCAGTGATATCTTTATTATCAGCTCAGAGAAAATGGAAAATTTTAGATACAGGAACCACAATTAAAATTACACAAAAGTTTAATAATGAAATGGTGGTTAAGTAGCTAATGAATTTGGTGCCTGTGGCATAACAGTATGGGACATTATTAAACAGCAGAGACTCCTCATGCAATTTATGAAGCAAAAAGATGATACTTCATCTTGGAATTATTTTACTTTGTAGAATTACAATGGACATTATGGGGGAGGGGGATTCTGTTCGTAAAATTGAGAGGGTTCTTTAAATGGAAAGATAAAAATAAAATAAGAATAATAATTGTATGGATTATCCATCTTTCATTAGGAAAAATAAAACTGAGGTTCTACTGTATATATACATATTTTCCTTGTGATTCAAATTAATGATCAACAGTTTCAAGTATTTTTCTCCATAATGCCTTTTTAAACAATTGCAACATATTTGCTTGAACAGGGAACATTTGAAAGTGCATAATGTCTTGAAGTTAAAGAAAGAACATTAACAATTTCTTATCCAAGGAAAATCAGATACATAGTTCAAGGTCATGTTAAATGTACTTTGCTTACAGATTATACATGTTAATATTAAATGGAAAGGAAGTTAAAGAAAGAACATTAATAATTTCTCATTCAAGGAAAATTAGATACATTGTTCAAGGCCATATTAAATGTACTCTGCTTACACGATTACAAAAGTTAATATTAAATGGAAAAATATATGTACTTCATTACTCATTCTATGATCTGACATAAATGTGCACATCTAAAACACTAATCTTACCTTGCCTAAATACATTAAAAAGTTAGACAAAAAAATCATTGAAAATAAATTTAACACTTTAGAGAAAGTAGATCTCTCCTAAACTGCTTAATGTGCTCTGTAAAAGTAAATGGATTAATCATTCTTACCTGCACCATCAATATGAAGATGCACATATCTGAGAAAATAAATATGTGAGTGCAGTACTAGACTCCTGCTTCTGCTCCACTATTCATATTGTTTCATATGACTATCTCACCAACAACAAATTATTATATAATGCTTTGTTTACTCCAAAAAAACCTTCAAATTATCAAAATAAAATTTAGCGATGCCAAAATATTTCTCTAGAAATGCCAAATGTAAAATGAGTAGGTAGTTTTGAAAATATGAATTATTTCATAAGTGCAGTTAAGTGTTCTAAACAATGTATAGAAATTAAAGGTTTTTTGGGATAAACAAACGCTTTGCCAAAACAGGGCAATTACCTGAAAATCACTGCAAGTACCACCGTCGTAAAGCAATACCTAAAGACAACTACACAAAAATTATAACACCTGAATACACACGCATCAAGGCAGCTGCACGTTCTTGTTGGAGAAAGTGGGAGAGAGGAGCAGGAATATGTCCTGGCTGGGGAGAGGCAGGATTACCAACCTGTGGAGGATGGAGGTGGGGGGGGCGGAGGCATGAGAGCCTTGTCTCTCTCTGTGCTTCGACCGCCTGATTGCTGTTGGGATCCTGCTTGGTTCCCAGCATTCACCTGTTGCTGTTGTTGCTGCTGCTGCTGTTGTTGTTGCTGCTGCTGTTGCTGTTGCTGCTGAGACGATGTCTGCTGCTGAGCTTGTTGTGTCCCTTGTTGATGTTGTTGTCGCTGCTGCTGATTAAGTTGCATCAGCTCTTCCACACTGAGGGTGAAACCACATTGTTTAACAGAAAAAATATATATTATCATAAATATGGCCACATCTGGACATCTCGGATTCCCAGTCCTCAGTCTCATTTGTTAATAAGCTGAAAGCAAAGAGTAACAATTATATATAGTTCAAAAACAACTGGAATTTTCCCAGTATATTTTATTGTAATTTTACTTATTTCAATATATATACATCATCATTTCATTTCACAAATTTTAACCATTTTTTAAAATCATCCAAAAGGATAATTTAATGCTTTCAATTCAATTTTTTTTATAATATGTTGAGAAGCAACATTCATGTTTTTATTTACTTTACTTGCTGGTTCCATTAAAAAAAAAACATCTGAAAGACACATTTGGTAGTTCACACAAAAATTCTGCTACTATTACAAATTAGCTTTGCATGACAGCTTCAAGTTCTTGAGACAAAACTAAATTATTACAAGTTAAAGATTAATGCATTTATTGTAATTGCTTATCATGATAGAGTTTAATTCCCTCTTAAATTTTCACATATAGTCAATTTCACACACATGTTACATGCTAACGTGTCATGCAAATCACAAGATTTAAACTTATTTTTATGATTTATCCAATATATGTTAATTCAGTAGTACACCTTTCTGATATTGTCCACTTTACACTACAGATTTTAACATATTTTCAGAAAGCAATATCCAGACTCTTAAAGCTTAAAACTTACTAATTTCAATATACTCCAATAATTTTGCAACAGAATATTCCTATTTGATCATCCTATGAATATTAATATCCTCTCAGCTGTCTGTTATCACTGTATTTTTTAAATTGGTGACTACTATTACAATTTATATTGCTTTTTTCTGTTTATCTCATTTCAGTTCCATTCTTTGTCATACCATCAGGAACATTTAAAACTGTCCATTTGTAAGTTGGCCACTTACTGGTGTGGTACCCCCAACATTGCTGGCATTTAGCACCACAAACTCAAGGCATAGCACTTCACTTTTTTAAAACTTGGTTACTACAAATAAAATCAATTATTCTGCACTTGCTATTCTTATAGAAGATACTGGAAGTGTT
This sequence comes from Metallyticus violacea, assembly GCA_030762175.1. Classification (NCBI taxonomy): domain Eukaryota; kingdom Metazoa; phylum Arthropoda; class Insecta; order Mantodea; family Metallyticidae; genus Metallyticus; species Metallyticus violacea. Next base: position 49,501,903 of record CM060841.1, read on the forward strand.
ACCTATTTTGTACAACACACAATCTACATCTCCTTAAGAACTATTTTTACTCATTACTTTCACACTAATGTATGTAATTAGGTCCTTTCTTCTTCCAGTATCTTCTGTAAGAAGGATGGGTACAAACATTTTTTTTTTTTATTTGTAGCACTAGAGTTTTAAAAAGGTAAAGTGTTATGGTTTCATGGCGCTAGATGCCGGCAATGATGGGGGGGGGGGGGCATGTCGATAAGTGGCTGGCTTGTAAATGGACAGTTTTAAAAATGCTTCACATTCATGTTAATTTGGTTAAGCTTGTGCATAGGTATATAGTACAAGAAGTTTTAAACTTAGATAAAATAACAGGAGACTGGTTATGAACATTATTAGGAAATATGTATTAACAGCTAGTATTTCACCCACCTGCCCAAAAAGTGTGTCAACTTTTATAGCTGAAATCATACCAAGAAGGAGAAAATGGTGTTAAAGTGTGCTGATGTCATGTTGTACCAACAGCAAGAAATGCACTAAATGAAAGAAACTAGTCATGGTCATTGAGATTTGAATGTTGCCTGTAGATACCTATGACAATTAATATATGCTTTCTGATTGTAAGATGAAATATATTAGAAGCAGGGATAAGGGGTAAAGCTGAATTAAGGCAAATTTTTTAATTCAAACCTAAGCCAACACCTAACCTAATGTTAAGTAAATATTCATTATTACAAGGATTCTCATGAAACTTAAACCTGACCTAGGAGTTACATTTTAAGAATGTAACTCCTAAGTTAGGCTTAAATTAATGAGTGGTATTAGTAGACTTAAAGGTACATTTATATTTATATTTCTACAATTCCATTACCATTGCATCAAATGGTATATGGTAAAATAATATGAAGGTAGGCAACTACAACAAATAAACAAACCACTAGAGTTGCCCTGGTGGGGAAAAATGGAAGGTATGCAGGTCAACATATTGATAAGAAATTTCTATATTAATAACAAACTGTTAAAATCTAAGGGCAGATTCATATGACCAGACTCCAAATAGTTCACATTGTGCTTTAATAATTTCTCCACTCACCATCCTGTTATTTTAGGTGGTGCTTGCAGTGGGTGCCTATATTCCAGTTTCAATGTTATTTTTATTTTCCTTGCAAAGAAATGTAGATTTCATAATAATTTGTTATGCTTCAACTCTTAACATTATAACAAAATAAAAAGCTATACTGACATAGATTTTTTTTTGAATTGTTTATTTAAGGACACTCTTTAACATCTCAGGTCATCAGCGTCCCATTCTATTCGGCGTGAAATGCCAACAAATTTTGCTCAGAGGCCTCTTCTTTCAGGCTTGAGGCTCTTTATCGTGCCGTAAATGTATGTCTTGGGACCCACGGTTTTACTTCCCTTCTGAAGGAAGCCATACTTACAATTTTTACGCCCGAAAAAATCCATCGATTCTGGCCGGGTTCGAACCCGCGACCTTGGGTTTAGAAGGCAAGTATGGTTACCATTACACTACCAGGACCAACATACTGACATAGAGGGTAACAAAAGTGAGGTTAAAAATCAAATTATGATAAAATAAGAAAATTATACAATTTGCAAAATATAAGTCTAGTCATTTGGAGGAAAGTTCATTAATGATTCTCTCCTTGCAGGATATTTCAGAGTGAGTGTCTTTTATAGCAACTACCATGCTCAGCCTTCACACACACAATTATAGCTGGATGTATGTAACAGGTTTTGTACATATAGCAAGGTGAAAACTAGGTATAAGTCAGGTCACTATATGCCTCAAGTAAATAATATATGCTTTCTTAATATACAAATTTGCCTACTGTACTTATTGTCCTCTAATGTCTGTTATACCTATTTGAGCTTGCAGTACTTCTTTTAATGTGAAGTTACAGTAACCATTTATACATAAATTGCAGTTTTCTGTTCCTTTTATACAGTTATGAATATAGAAATCTGAAACAGGTAAAATTAATACTGTACTTTCATCTTATTTCCCTACTTAAATGAGTTACCTATGAGACATATGAGAATGCACCTGTCAGGAGCACACTAGCAAGCAAAAATGATGGGTATTGATATTCAAGTTTATAGAGTGAAAATTGGCCTGTTTAATGCTGGGAAAGTTCAGTTGAGTAATGAAGATTAAGTAAAATGGAAAGAAATTGAATACTGTGTAATGACTTTATTGATCCTAAACTTAGGTATTCATTTTTTACACTAAACTCCAATTACTTACATAAAAATAAGAAGCTTTTCGGGAGAATCTCTTAGATCTTCAGTTGCTTATTGAACCGCCGTTGCTTGAAACAATGGCTACACACCCGGATGTTCCAGTGGTGGAATCTATTGGCTGAAGTAGGAAATTGCTGAGTTCATCCATAGGAAGAAATTTGAAGTTCATTAGGTTATCTTTATTTTTAAATATGTAAATTTTTTCCCAATGGAGTTATCCATTGGGTTGTGAAGATGTTTCAGCAGTTTAATTTCCAGTCTTATTTCGTGATTTTTGGGTCCAAAAATGAGCTGCTGTACTGATTTATCTACATACTTATATAGAATATTCCTAAAGTGTTCTTTCCTCCGAATTTCTCTTTGTTTTGCCTATGTAGCTCTGTTCACAATCTGTGCATTTTATTTCATAAACTCCTGATTTCTGTGTTGGTATGGAGTCTTTTACTGTGCAACCTAATAAATTCTTGATATTATATCTGTTCTTTGGAGCTAACATTATCCCTGTTCTTTGAAAATTTTCTTGAACTTGTTGTGGTAAATTGGATGGTAGGCAGAACTTTAGAATTTGTATCCTTCTTTTGTGTTTTTCAATGTAGAAACTTCCCTCATCACTTTTTGTCTTTTAGATTTGTTGATAATTTTTATCAATGTAAAAAAATGAATACCCAAGTTTAGGATATATTATCACTCCACTGTCAACAGTTTCGTAAGTATAATATTCATATACAAAACTTTATTGATGAAAGGGAGAAATGGAACCAAGTGGTCAAAATGTTTGAATCTATTGTGGAAAATATGAAGGAATTTAAAAAAATGGAGAATAGAATAAATGGAAATATCAAAGAAATTAAATCCATGATAGTAAATATTGCAGAAGGAATTAAAGAATAATTTGTGGACTGTAAGAAGAGAATTAAACTTGGATTTGGTTGAATGGGAGATTGTTGATTCCTTTCCCATTAGCAGAAATGGAACAAGATAGTCAAGTTAGCTACTATGGAACAGGAATAGCTTAAATGGAAAGGATCATTGGTTCTTAAGATACAAGAGATTTTGGAGATAAGGTGGATGATTTCTGGATAAATAAATATTATAAAAATAAAGTTTTTTGGATAGAATTTAGATCTAGAATAGAAGTTATTCAGAGACAAGAAAGTTTTGCAAGCTTGAGAGATAAAAGTTAATTGAAAATCTATCAAGGCAAAAATAGTTTGGGGTGGATACACTGAATTTTGTGATAAATTGCACAGGGAAGGTTTTGTTTGGGCTGGAACGGGAGTTAGAAATTTAAGAAGATTAAGGAGTATATGTAAAACTCTCATTGTCATTGTCTTGTTCATGTGTGATGAATTAGATAATGGCTTCCATTGTATATTAAATAGTGGGCAAACCAAAAAATGGAGACAACAGGAAAATGGAAAAGTTTAGAAGGGAAAATATTAATTATAAAGATATGGGAATTAAAGGAGATAAAAATATCAGGGTGTAATAAAGAAGAGAATTTAAGTACACAGGAATAGAAAAAATGATATTTATAGTTATATATGTATAATAAAGCTGGGTCACCAATATATCAACAACTGGCGGTTATGGTGTATCGAGACAAACTGTTTTATGTAGGTAACTCTAAGATAAGAATATGTTATAAATTAGACTGTATAGGCATATTTTGAATACACAATGAATGTATTATTCATTGTTTGTATTAAATGCTAGGAAATTCTAGTTAGGTAAGTTAAAGAAATTGTAAATTTGTTTATGTAAATATATTAGTGAAATAAATTCATTCATTTATACTATATAGGGTGATAAGGGCCTAAAAACAAGAAAAAATTACATGCAAATATAGGTCAATTTCATTTAGTTACAGTCCTTGATGTTATGTTATGATTTGTAATCAAAGCCATCTGTCTACTATAGTTGCCAATAAGCTTCCATGGAATGCAGGGAGAAACTTCTATAATATTCATGTATGGGCTGACAAAAATCCCCATGCAGTTTTAGATACCAAAACACCAACAACAGTTTAGCATTAATGTACAGGCTGGAATAACTGATGGCACATTTATTAGTCTTTTATTTTGCTTTGAACAATGAAAGGAGCATCATAATGTGATTTTGTAACAAATCGTTTGTTTTGTTGGAAGAAGTTCCACTAAACTCAACATACCATTACTGATTCAAGCATGTCTGAACATCTTACATTTCTCATGCTGCTACGATTCTAGGTCAGCAACCCTCAAATACTAGATAGGTTATGGGGAATTAACATCCTGACCTTCTTGTTCTCTTGATCTCAATTTATTAGATACCTACTGGTCATTTAAAGGTTGCCGCATAGAGTGACTTAATGAACTATGGATCAAATGGCAGTGCATTCTTTGCTGCCTGTGGGTATTGTAGAATGGCACTGATATAACTGAACACTAGTTTCCTTATCTATTTGAAAAGGTATGCTTACCAACTTTATTAAAAGAAATGCTGAAACTGGCCACTGTGGCTGTTCATATATTTTTGGCACTTATTTGAAGAATTTGTAGTCACTTTGGTCCCCTGACCTAGCCCCTTGCTACTTTTATCTCTGGGGTAAATTAAAAAATGTTGTAAGTAAGACAAACTCACATAACCTGGAAGAAGTTAAACAAAATATCCAGCACTATCATAAACTACAGCAAGTTATGAATATTTTTTAAAGCGGTAGCAAAGATGTATGAACAGTGGCCAGTTTCAGCATTTACTTTCATAAAGTTGGTAAGTAAAACCTTTTAAAATAGTTGAGAAAACTGTTGTATGGTTACGTCAGCACCACTCTATTATTCCAGCAGATGGCAATAAGCATCACTCTCACCTAAAGGCAAAATACAAGTTGGTTCGTAGGTCATTTGATCATTTTATTTCTTATGTATTGACAATGTAGAAATTCTTCACCAGCAAAATGAGCTACAATGTCACTTACATCTACATTCTGCCACACTTGGGAACCAAGTCATGCCTCTTTTCACAAACAGCAGCAGAGGGGGTGAAGAAAACCAAAGAATGGCTGCATGAACACAGAAAGTTGTACTGTTATTTCAACAAATACAGGTGGATATAAGTCGTAATGCACAGAAATAGCAATGGAATGCAAAAAATGAACTTTCTAGGACGTATGTTGTTAATCACACGCTATGTACAGTAGAATCAAATGGGAAACTGTAATGTAGCAATGTAAAATGCAAAAGAAATCACTGATACAGGATTAGGCATATGCTTTTAACAGTGTAAGTTGTGAACTTTTTATTTTTAACTTCAGCTAAGCTAAGCTAATCCAACATAAACCAATATTTGCAACTTATGCATTAACAGTATAACTTTTCTATGTATTGTTCTACCTGGGATTTTTTAACTTAAACTAACCTACTAATCAAACCAAACCAAACCAAAATTTGCTACTTATGCATTAACAGTATAACTTTTCTATGCTTTGCCCTCTTTGGAATTTTTTTTTAAAACTTAAGCTAACCTACCTAATCAAAGTTCGGAACATATGTGTTAACAGTATAACTTTTCTATGCATTGTCCTTCCTAAAATTATAATATATAAAGACTAATGAGGATATTGAACCCACTACCTTTCCGTTAACACTACACTCTATCCAACTAGGACTGACTTGAGCAATATGGTAATTATCAGCCTACATTAGTTCAATGAGTTGCACTTGGTTTTCTCTGCTACCGTTCATGAAAGTGGCATGACATAGTTCCCAAGCGCAGCAGTGTGTAGAGTAAAGTACAATGTTGGCAGATATGGCAAAATACCTGGAATATAGTACAGAGTAAGACAGTCCATGAAGCAGCACTTGGAAGCCTGCATTAGAGCTCATGGTAATCATTTTGAGCACTTTTTGCAGAACTATGATGAAGATGATGATGATGACGACGATGATGATGATGGTGGTGGTGGTGGTGGTGGTGGCGGTGGCAGTGGTGACAACAACCAAAAATTTTTTTTAAAATAAAAAGTAAGAAACTAAGCAAATTTGATCATACGATTGTATGAACTTTTCTGCTTGATTTTAAGTCATATATAAATTTCCCAAAGGTTTCCCACATTTTTAAGTAACATTCTGAATAAACCAGATAGTAAACATTCTTGTTAATAATCATCAAAAGCCATTATGACATCACAATATATATGCAATCTTAACTTCTAGTATTATAGCAAAGTACAAATACTTTAATAATTAAGTTTCATTCTTGATTTCAGGTGAATGAAAAAGTTACAAAGAATTTATCAATCAATTCAAGAATTTTCAAGTTGACACTGAAGGGGTTATTGCCAATGCTGAGCCATCAGGCATGCACATTCACCTTTGCTAGCTGAATGACAATGCTACTTATTTCTGGCAAAGAATTGCATGGCATGAGTATTCATTTTTATTAAGAACAAATATTTAGCAAACAGCATGAGTATCACTATTCTAACATATAGAATCATATTTATATATGAATATTTCTTCATTCAATTAACATTCATTTTAAAATAAAATCTGCAAATATATGTTGTCTCACTTGTTGGATTTTTTAAAGTATGTATTTATTATTAAAACACATTTTCTAACCAGAATATTAAAATAAAATCTATATGTTAACATTTATGGGAAGTCCTTTGCAGCTGTAAGAAATAATTGTAGTCTTTATTAATACTGAAAAGTTGAAGAAAATAAATGTAACTATGGAAAATTAATCTCTAATGTTTACATCAGCAACAAACAGCTTCTGTTTTAGCTGCTCTGAACAGGTTTATATTACAAGATTTTATATCCATACAGTTATTATAATGTTCTGGCGAGTATTCATTCACTTTAGTCTCTGTCATTAATTTTATTGAATGTGAAAGCTTGGCACCTACCATCTTCAAACCAGCTACTTTTAAGAGATTTACCTTCAAAATCTCTAATTATTATCAACATATAACATTGCCAAACTATATTTAAATGAAAGATATTATCAGTTAACTTTACCATGCATCAGCTTTCAAGAGGCATATTGAATTCAATAGTTACAATTCTTATTTACTGAATTCTAAAACTGGAAGTTCTTCATTTGTCTTGAAAGAAATAATAACTGAAAATAATGTCATGAAATAGATGTAAAGTTAATATGATTATTCCAATTAACAATTCATAAAGCCAATTTGCATTACAGTCAAGTTTAATAACTTTGTTGTTGGTTTTCATACAAATGTGCTGAAAAAGATAAAATAAATTAAATTTTGTTACATTAAAATAAACAAATAAAGGTGCAAATGTTTAGCTGAAAAAATTCAATTAAAAGATCTCAAAATTTCTATAGATCCTCTTATGAAGCTGAAAATTAAAGGTTCAAACATTAATTTACTTAGAATCATTGATTTCATTAATAACATTTAAAACTTATGAAAAGGAAAATGAATTCACTTACCCCACGCCTTGCCTTGAATGTTGAACTGCAGAAGCAGGACCCTGCCCTAGTGCCATGGGTCGGTTACCCTAAATGAAATGAATAAAGGTTTTACAATACTCCTTTCAGTATATTACAAAGTAAATCTTTAAATAATATGAGCATAAAGAGGCTTTTTGCCAGGCCTATAGATTAGTTCTCATTTCCCTCACATTCCCTAATGTTTTCAATATATGAGGGCTTCTTGTTGCTATTATATTGGTTTCCTTTGAATTTTTTAATCTTGAAAAATGATTTTGTTTCAGTTTGAAAGTAAACTTAAATACTTTAATTTAAAATTATGATTTGTGGAATCGCAAATATAGTTTATATTTTAAGTTGTGATTTATTTATCTATTTGTTTTATTTAAAATGAATGCTATTTGCTATTTATACATTCAGTGGATAATATAAGACTAATTTGGAATTGATTGAGACTCATCTTTTTCTACATAACTGTGCTAAGCACAGTAACCATACTCTATTGTTTGTCTATGGTCCAATTCTGAAACATTACATATCTAATTTATAACCTTATCACTTTAATAATTATTTCTGAAAAGTCAAATAGCAGTTTTGAAACAGATAATATTTTGATAATTTATCATAAAAAATTCACCAGATAGCTCTTTCATAAGCCTAGATTAACTATAATACAGCAAACATGTAGTGTATGTGTGATAAAATTTTAACTAAACAAATAAATGTTGAAAATTATATAGTAATTTATTAATGTTTTCCCTTTGAGAGTCAAAATTCATGTGAGAATCCTAAAAAAGTTTCGACTTTCCAGTTCTGGATCTTCAAATTGATATACATTACATTTTAAATATTTTATATAAAATCTGAAGTTTGTGGTGTTCAGAATAAGTTTTTTTTATTTAAAATTTTTGCTCTTTATAGATTGGACATAACATCATTGTCTTCATCATCATAATCGTCATCATCTTCTGATGACAAAGAAATAATAGACCTATACAATGACCCTGTCATTTGTATTTCATACAAAAAAATAATGAGTTTAAGAAATGATTTAGGTTATCCAAAGAACTAGTGGTGAGCCTATGGATAAAATATCAGAAAATTTAGAACCATTTACAAATAGAAATTTGACACTCTCATATATAAACCAGTTGTTACTGCATTCAAGGTTTTACACTTATGGTAGTTTTTAAATTGTGATGGGTGACAATTTTAGCTGTCATTATTCTATTTATTTTATTACACTTTCAAGGTAGAATTACATAAAAATGCCACAAAACAACAAATAAATAATAACTCAAAAGATTTGTTTATTTAACAAAGCAGGTTTACCTTGCAAGAATGGCACAATGTGAGTAAAGTCTTCTGTTGGAGAAAATGCAGAGCTTTATAGAAAGAGGAAAGGCTATTTTTCAATGAATTTTCAAATGGTACGTAAAGCATATTTGGAAATGTTGGAACATTGTATCTAATTCGCACTGCTATGTTGATATTTCTTGGTACAGTGCTATTTGCAGGCACTATATCAACTAACCGATAAAAAAGGCACATTGCAATGGGTTGGAGAAATCAGAATACTGCTATCAAACAGATGGTTATTCAAAGATTAACTTTCACATTAGTAATGCTTTCAAATTATCTATCTGATAACTTTTATAGAACAGATAGCTACTGAGCAGATATCTAGAGCTTATGTCTGTGCAGATTGGTATACAGAAGTTGCAGTTATCTCCACACTTGCATGTCAATGCTTATTGCATCAGATTTCCTTCTCGCACAGCTTTAGAAGCAGAATGTTAAAGATAAAGTCATTATTTCCAAATAACCTTTTTAGTTCTAAGAACTTTTCTGTCTACTTATTGCAGTGGAAGCTTACAGAGTAATATTTTCAAGTATATACTTAATTTTTTCCTTATCTGCTAGGCTAGTATTACTATAGCATAGATATATTATAGCTGTCACCATTCTTGTTATGTTTATTCTGTAGCTTCTCTCGTTTACTAAATTATAAAGTATGACTATTCTTAAGCATATTTGCTCTGTTATTTCTATTTGCTGATATGGTATATTTCCTGTTTCCTGTTATTGTAAGCTGACAAGATAATTTACACCCACAAAGTGTCTTAAGTAAAACAGATAACACAGTACAATCTTTTTATCCAGCAATTATGGGACAAAGTCATTGCCAGATAACTAGATAACTCAAAAATACTTTTATAGTTTATGTAAGAGATGCTGTACAAACAGTTTTTCCAAACAGAACTCAAATTTTTTCATGTGGATTTTTAAAATGAAATCTGAAATACAAACTATAATTTCAGTACTTAGCACCTATTAGTTCATAATAAAAAATATTAAAATTGTTGTATCCAATGATAATGTTATTTGGTAGCCATATTTCAAGATCAGGGTAGTCAACATCACAACTAATTGCAACTATGAAGACTAAGTTGCAGCATTAATTGTGTCCTACTAATACCCTTTTCCATTTCATCTAACAGCTCCAACTTCTGTTTAAGTGTAAAAACATTTATTTGCACTTCATAGAGTCCATTATGCAGCAGCAGTTTAATTCACTATAACTACTATCCATGGATGCAGCATTGTGCGACTGTCATGTTATCATACTTGCTACTATGAAGCCACGTCACATCCATATGCTGCATCTATGACAATGTTAAAGACAGTGAAAATTTCACAAAAATAACGTGTCTAAACCTTTGATTTCTCTCCCTCCCCCTTCTTATTGAAAAATATGCCACAAGTCGTCAACATACTTGAATGCCAAAAGAAGTTTGCACATAAAGAATTATACATATTTGATGCTAAGAACAAAATAAGTCAATATTTAATATTCATGTTGACTGACACAGGAAAAATTCATGCATGAAGCAAGTGTTGTTGAATAGTGTTTAATGCCCATTTTTATTGCTGAGGCATCACACATATCACCATGTGATAGGTGTGATATGTGATATGAAATGACTGGGAAAAGGATTTTTTTTTTAAAGGAAGGAAACATTCCAGGTGTCTCCCTGGCATTTACTTTTATGAGGACTGAGGAAAACCTGTAAAAAAACTCAGTCAGGGAGGATGGTCCTGGCGGGATTCAAACCTCAAACTCATGAGTCTGCACTTTAATGACCTTGGCCAAATGTGGCAATATGAAGCATGTGGAGAAGTGCTCCAAGTGCGCAAGTAATAAAATCAAAATGAAGGAAACTGTGCTTATGTGTATGCCTGACACTAATAATAATGGCAAAAAGTTAAAATTAAATGTAATTATTAATACATAACAAGCAATCTGATGAAAGGCAATATGCCACTTGAAAAATTAGATGATCCAAATTTAAAGAATGGATGAACAAGTACATTACAGGTAAGTTTAATTTATTCATTCATTTAAGGTAGATTAAATATATTTTATATTTGACTGCTATGGGTGCATTCTTAATTCTTTTATATTTCTTATTGTTGCAGGAACTGGAGATAATTCCACTTATAGAGCAACATTGCCTATTTGTTATCAAGGAGAGAAAGGAGAAGATAAAAGCAATTGTTAGTGGCCAAAAAGTTCCAAAATGTATGAGACCATAAATGGAAATGGTCAAAGTGTTCTTTTTTTTTTTTTTTTTTTTTTTTTTTTGAGTAGTGTTTAACGCCCGTTTTTACTACTGAGGCACCACAGGCGGTCAAAGTGTTCTTATGAGAGTGAGTTAAATTTAAACCAAAAGCATCTCTTCTGAGTCGGAGAGAGTTTAAACACTCTTTATCGTTTCACTTAAATGAGATTTACTCAGGACATATGTTTTGTGGAACTACCATACACATCATCAGCTGTTAAACAACTGTTGGATGGGAGATGGATAGGTAGGTATCCCGAATTGACTCTGGTGGTCTAATAATAAACTTAAATAAAGTGCTGTCTGCTTCTGAAATGTCAAAATTCATATTATGCTTATGTTTTTTTATAGAAATCCTTTCCCATATGTTTAGCTCTTTTGGTTGTTGAATAGTTTTTAATAACTTGATGCCTTTCTCTATTTCATGGTTTTCATTCCAAAAATGTGCTGCCACTGCTGATTTATCTATTTGTTTGTAATGGATGTTTCTCCAATGTTCCACCGCCACGTGTGGCCGAGGTTGTTAAAGCACGAACTCATGAGCAGGAGGTCTGGGGTTCGAATCCTACCAAGACCATCCTCCCTGACTGGGGTTTTTTCCAGGTTTTCCTCAGTCTTCATAACTGGCAAATTCCGGGGAGGTACCTAAACCTAGGTCTGGAACGCTTCCTTCCTTAAAAAATAAGATATCCTTTCACAATATATATCATTTCATTTATCATCAGTATCCACTGCCTGTGGTGGCTTATTAGTCACAATGGGCGTTAAACACTACTCTCTCTCTCTCTCTCTCTCTCTCTCTCTCTCTCTCTCTCCCCCATGTTCCTTCTACCTAATGCCTATATTTCTCTTTGTTTTCCCTATGTAGATTTTTTCACAATCCTTACAATTAAAAATCAGAAGAGGCATTATGGGGGTTTCACTGTGTTAGATTCCAAATTGAATTATTATTAAAATTTAAACCAAAATTTTACAACTTGGGAGTAATACAGAGCTAGATACACGTTTCAGATATTACACAATTGGGATTCAGGAGTAGAGGGAAACCATTTTGTATAATACAATTATTTCAATTTTCAACAGATCATGTCAGAGCAAGAGGTACACTCAGTAGTGCAATGCATTATTATTAAGCTTTTGGTGTCATGTGGGAGGGTGTAAAACAGGTTGAAATTTGGCAAAGATTAACAGCACAGTTTGAAAAGATAAGACACTGTTTAGGACACAAGCGTATGAGTGGCACAAAAGTTTTGCAGAAGGATGAGAAACTGTGGAAAATTAAAGCAACCAAAAATCAACAAGTGTAATGGAAACAAAACATTTGGCTCGTTTGGAACCTTATTGAATGTGACTGATATCTGACATTTCTGAAATCACTTCTGAGGATGGTATAAGTTATAGGAGTGTTCAATCCAGTGAGGTGACTTGAATCACCAAAAAGTCATGGTAAAGTGGGTTCCTTGAATTCTCACTGAGAATCAAAAGGTGTATATGTGGGGTAGGAATGTGTGAAGAGGCTTTTGGCTCAATATCTGGATCAAGGACAAATGTTCATGTTGAAGCAAGTGAACATGCAGTGGGGTAAAAGAGAGGATTCTACTCCTGTCAAACCAAAAGCTTGCCTGTTCTAGGATTCTTAAGACATTTTGTTCATTGCTTTTTTTCAAGAACATTAACTGTTCAATGTACTGCCAGTTTCTGGTTGAAGCCAAATGATGTTACTTTCAGCCTACCTTGCTAGTTTTTAATATCTTGATAAGGATAAAAATATAAATGTGCTTGATGAGCTGTTACTTTATTTAAATGTTCTTGCTAATCCCACATATCACAATATTATTTAATCCCATTTAAAGACTTAAATTTATAGATGTTCCTTAAGGTACTCATCCACAATGCAATTTAAACTGCTTGCAACTCTTCAGTTGTACAATAAAAGTTATGTTGCTCAAAGTAAACAGTTAGGCAATTTCCAAAATTGCATGTGCCACTGGAATCTCATGAAACTTTTAAGTTGCACGCAACTTCAGAATTGGCACTGTTTAAGAAGGGGAAGAGAAAAAGTTGCATCATGAACAGTTTAGATCATTTTTGTGGCGCAACTTGCTCACTATTGTCTGCTGCTTTGGAATGAATGGTGTTTAATGCCCATTTTTGCTACAGAGGCACCACAGGCGATGGACACTGATGATACATGAGATGAAATGATATATTGGGAAAGGATTTATTTTTATGGAAGGAATCGTTCCAGGCCTAAGTTTACGGTACCTCCCCAGCATTTGCCATTTATGAGGACTGAGGAAAACCTGGAAAAAACCTCAGTCAGGAAGGACAGTCCTGGCGGTATTCGAACCCTGACCTCCCGCTCATGAGTCCGAGACTTAACGACCTCAGCCACCCGTGGCAATCCTCTCTGCTACTTTGGTATAGGTGTCTGCACAGCTGACGTAAATTGCTCACTGTTAAAACATAAAGCTTGCTTTGGTATGGGTGTTTTGAGAGAGAGAGAAATAAAGTACAGAAACAAGGTAGGTAGACATATTTATGTAAACAAAATAAAACATTATTTGTATGATGGTAATAATTTACGTATTTAATCTCTTTATAGGTTATGGCTCAGAACACGAAATGGACACAGGAGATGACAAGGAAGTTATTTGAGTTTATTGAATTTAATGAATGCCTATGGAAAGATGAAACTGCAGATTACAGGAATAAAGCAAAACGGCACTTTAAATGAAATTGCAATTGAAATGAACATATCTCCGGATGAAATTAAACAAAAAATTCACAGATTAAGGTCCAATTAATAAATTAGAGGAACAAAATGACAGCAATGAAATTAGGAATTGGCACAAAATATCAAACAAAGTGGAAGGTCTTTGATGCCCTTGAGTTCATGTTTCATCACACCAGGACAGATAATGACACACTGGATTCAACAGTAAGTAAAATAGTAAAATATTCTTTGAATGTTTTTAGCTGATGCATGAGAATTTCTTTGTAATGATATAAAATGACAAGGCTCATTGTGCTAAGAGCCAATCGTAATTGTTTCATCTTCATTTTCCTTATTGAATGTTCCCTTGGAGCATACAGTGGAAGAAAACATGTAACTAAAAATTGTGTAATACACAAATAACACATGCAATTTTTTTAACTTTAGTCCGCTCTAGATCCATTGTTCTTCCAAGACATTGAAATTGAGCTGAGATAATTCCAAATACATTTTCTAATATTCTTCTACCTCTCGATAAGTAGTAATTAAATATCCTTTCCTAAGCATTTTAATTTTTAAAAGCAAAGGGTGTCATGACATGATTTTAGTGCAAATGCCTCATTTGCAACAATGACAAATGGCACAGGTACTGTTCTTCCTGGTAAAGATTTTGCATTAGGTATGTTTTATGCATTCTTTTCAAGGGCAGTGGACAGAGAACAATTGCTGTCAAATATCCCTCATTCATAGTTTCGGCCTTCAGATCCAATATTTATATAGGTCAGTTTGTAATTAGCATCTGCTTAGGAACATTAAAACGATACTATGAATGCCTTTATAGTTGAAGTACAAGCTGCCTCTTGTTTGCTGGAGCACAGATATTTACATGTTTTCCATCCAAAGTACCTAAGCGGTTAGGGAAATCCCATTTCTCCCAAAAATCTTTTGCTATTTCAATCCATTCATCTTCTGTGTTTGGTAGTTGAAAAGTAAGATAATAAATAATTAAGAGTAATTGAAGCATGCTTTATTACAGGGAATGGTTACAGACAAAATTCCAAGTGATGGGGAACATAGCAGTGATGACCGTGACGTAGAGCAGCTAAAAGGGAGCGATTCATGTGTGAACTTTCAAAACAGCTGGTCTCCTTCGCTAAGCCCAGACTCTTCAAGCTTTTAATAGCAGAGCATCAGCAAATGACATTGTAGCTATGAACTACAAGAGCAGGCTGTCACTAACCAATGCATGACTTTACCGCAGAATGCCAGTTAAAAAGATGAATTTAGCATCTTTGGTGAGTGTGTGTTAAATGAAATGCGACAACTCAAAATGATTATCTGAGATACAAAATTAAGAGTGTCATACAACAATGTATTCTGGATGTTAACAATGAGTATGCAGTAAAGATGTTCGGCATTCCAGATCCAATGTCAACATTTACATCACTGCCGCCTTAAAGAACAAATATACAAGAATATACTTTTGTGGAACAGCAGGTTGAGCCATTCCAAGAATAAAATTGTAGCCTGAAATGAATATGTACACCTTAAAAATAAATAAACAATTATATACCTTTATGTAGTCTTCTTTCATAGCATTGTAAATAATATAATCACATACTTCAGGTATTATGCATGAAATGGTGCATGTTGGTATAAGAAATAGATACATTAATGATTGATAACTGTTTCCTGAAAAAACTATTATTTAAATAGGTTACATTAAGTTAAAAATGACAACTGCTTGCAAGAACTGTATAATTCACTATAAACTGACTTACCTATTAGTAAATATCTCAATGTCAACACAAGACATTCTGTTGGTGATATGGATTTTCTCATTAATGTGTCTTTCTTATGTATTAAAGGTGCTACTCTTCTCAGCAGGAAATCAAATTCATTCGTAGAAATTTTTTATAGAATGCTTGGTCTCCCACTTACAACTTGTGTAGCAAGACAGCTCCACAATGTTCGCAACTTAAAATCCATTCTCTTACCCAACATTTCCTTTTTTCATGTCATTTTCTTCATCATCATAATAAAATAAGTGATAAGCAAGCTGAGAGTAAAACGTCATCATTAGAAGACATGCTCTCTGGTCACATACAACAGCTGACCAAGAAAGTTGCATGTGCTTAAAATTGTGCCATACATGTTTCATAACATTTGTTTGAACTTGCCAGTTTTCCAGTAGCTCTATAAGGAAAAACATGAACTTGCGTGCTGCTTGTAAACAATATGTTCCACATTTGTTGCACGATAGAAAAATGGCATGCAATTTAAGTTGCATCATGGATGAGTACCTTTAAATTACAATTTACTGTTATTTTTCTTGATATATGAATAAATTAAAATCCAGATATTAATTTAAATTCCAAACTGCACAGGCTGTAGATAAGTAAAAATTGTTTTTTTCTATTTTTAGGCTAACCAATTTTTAATACATTTTTTTACATTTATATCCAACTTTGGGTAAAGCTAATGTGATTAAAGAAAAAAGGGCAGTATACCCGTAGCTAAATAGAAGAAGAAAGTGAAAGGAACTGCCTAGTTGGAGCTTAATTTTTGTACTGATTCTACATCACACAAATTAGCTGAGTTGGCACACTCCCCTGCCTAATGATGTACAGCAGAGCTTGAGAATGAATACATTCATGTTGAGATTTCATTGTTGGTTTCAGTTAGAGATTTAAACATAACCTAGCCATTAGACATACTGTAATCATATGCAAGTATTAGTAGCAAAGAAAGAAAAGTTTTTATAACCTTAGTGAAAATGGTCCAGGTGGGATTCAAACTGTAGACCTCTCATTCATGGATATGTGCTTTAGCAACCTCAGCCACCCATGTCAGTCAAGTTGATGACATGGTGAAAAACAAATTGCAGTTCTTTCAATTTTCTAAATATATCATGGCTAACAATTTTATCACACCGAAACACAGTAAAGAAACACAAACTCATTATGCAATGTTTCAATAAGATAGCTACTATAACAAATTATTAATGAGAAAATCACTCACATTTCACTAGTTCACTAGTTTTGTTCCACTTACTTGGACATGTTTCAAAGGCTGTTATCTTCATCATCAACATGGTTCCACTGTATCATTTTTTTTTTAAAAAGAAAGTGCAAACCCCATTTAAAATAAATTTTCTGTCCTTAGAAAAATGTCATGTGCGGCTTTTACTTTTTTTTTATTGATCCTTTAGGATCAATTCTACTCAAGAAACATTGGAAATGCTTTAATTTGAAATGCTAATTGGAACCTGTACAGTGAAGCTAATCATATAATTAAGATTATTGTATGATTCAGTCAAACTACACACTCTTATTCGCTCTACTTGTTTAAATGAAGTACATATTTTGCAGACAATTGTCAAAGGTTAGCTAATGATGGGGACAATTGTCTGCAAAACATGTACTACATTTAAAAAATTAAGTGGAGCCAATAAGATTGTGCAGTTCGATTTAATCCTCTTAATTATTGATGCTGTTCAATGTTTTTGCTTATTTGTGTGATTAAAATGTAATTTGTTGACACAATATTTTATGTTAGATTATGTAATTAGTATGTGCTTTTTGTGACTGAGCATTAATTTAAACAAAAAAAAAATTTAACCACTATAAGCAAAAATCTATGATTTTAACCTGTTATGATTAAGATCAATGAAATTTTCTGCCACTTTTCAGGATCCCCAATCATGGACTTTTGAAATGTTATCTATATTTGTTATTCCAAAAAAATTTTACATTCTAATATTCCAAGATATTAGCAAATGAATACTTAGCCAAATAAAGAATTTTTACAAACCTGGAACCCCTCTTGATGATCATCTCGTTCTTCTGTGAAGCGACGCTTCTGTCCAGGCTTGCTCAACTGTGGTGGCTGCTGTGATTGCGACTGTTGCTGTTGCTGCTGCGATGGCTGCTGCTGCTGTTGTGAGGACTGCTGTTGCTGTTGTGGTGTTGGTTGCTGCTGCTGTTGCAGAAGCTGAGGTTGCTGTTGCTGGTGCACTGGAGGAGTTGCTTGCTGCTGCTGCTGAGGACTCTGTCCCTGTTTCAACTGCAGGGGAGAATTCTGATTCTGCATAGGTGGTCCTTGTGCTGGTATCTGAGCATTCTGTCCTTGCATAGGAGAGCCTTGATTCTGTTGGAAAGGTGGTCCCTGTTGTAAGTGAGGACCTGGAGGCGTCTGGCTTTGCAGGATTGGTCCTTGTTGCAGTATTGGTCCTTGCTGCAAAGGTGGTCCCTGGGGCTGCAGAGGTGGGCCTTGACCTTGAAGAGGTGGTCCCTGGCCTTGAAGTGGAGGACCCTGAGCTTGCAGTGGAGGCCCCTGTCCCTGCAGAGGTGGCACCTGTCCCTGCATTGGAGGAATCTGACTCTGAACTGGAGGACCTTGATTCTGGAGAGGAGGCCCTTGTGATTGTAGAGGGTGTCCTTGCTGCCATGGTTGACCCTGATGTTGCAAATGTTGCAGAGGTGGTCCTTGCTGTATTGGTGGACCCTGATTTTGCACAGGTTGTAACTGTCCATGCATCCCTTGAGGGCCTTGATGTGCTTCAGGCCGACCAAATGCTGGATAGCTATTCGTTGGAACAGAATTCTGCATATACTGCAATAATACATATAAGAACAGTTGAGATGTGAAACAAACTCCGTTTTTGTTATAATATACTGATAATAGCCATCATACCATAATGACTGATAATCAAGAAACTGGTTCTATCACTATGATAGAAGTTTAATATAATAGATAATGGCAGCTCTTTAATGTACAAAAAATAAACTAGGCTAGGGTGACTGTAAGTGATAAACCAAAGTTGGATTCAAAGAAAAGCTAATGCTTACCTGCCATCTCCATAGCTAAGTGTTTTAAATTGCCCACAGATATCTCTAAATCTCACGAGAATATAAATAAATGTTCCTTTGGGGCTGGATATGACATTTGGGAGTTGAATACCAGCACTAAGAGTACATAACCAATACTAATCTAAAGAAAAACCTTACAAATATTTGTTGAAGTAACTTTACCTACAAAATATGACCCATATGAAATAGACAGAATGGATAAATATAAACACTTTTATTTATTAAAACAAGTTCACTTTTACTGCAGCTTTCACCCTTCAGGGATAGATTAATATAAGCCTTGAATATTTAGCAGGATGATGCTCCATTCTTCTAGCAGAATACCTTACAATTACTTCAAAGACAAACTCTAATTTGGAGCTTTAGAACTTCATATAATGGTTCTATAATATATACATCATAGAAGTGTGATGCCTAGGGAATTTATTTATGAGGCTTACCCTCATACTTCTCATGCCAAGAACACGCTCTTCTGATTCCTCCTCTGCGTATGGGAGTATTGTCATCTTGAAAAACTGCATATCAGTTAGGAATTAACATCTGTATACCATAGGATAAGCCCAGTACCTAGACTCTCCAATTAATCACTGACAGTAATTTTCCTTAGAATTACAGGACCAACTAACTACTGCTCTACTGTTCACATATAAAACTTCATGTTTTAACATTTAGAACCATACTAACAGACAAATAGACTTCCATGAGAATTCTTTAAAAATGTCTTTTTTGGAAATAGCGTTAATGAAGACTCATCTTACAATATCACTCTTTGATTAGGGTTCTAATTATTTCCTCCAGAACTTATATCACCTTTGCACTGTATCAGGATGTGTCCAGGAAATTGGGTTTTGAGTGGAAGTAAAATAAATTTTTCTTAATATATTTCTCAATTGCTCAATTTTTCTTTTTCATTCCTTTACTATTACCTTGTACCTCCTACTCGTCCTTATTTGTGCTTATTCCTACTTTTCTTCTGTATCCTCTTGCACTCTCTGGATTCAATCCAATGAAGTGTTCCACCCAATCCTTACAAGACTAATGTCTAATCCATTAGATCAGGGGTTCTCAATGATACACGTACCATTGGTGGTACATAAGCTACTGCCTGGAGTTTTTTTTTTTTTTTTAATGGTGTTTATTGCCCGTTTTTACTACTGTGGCACCACAGGTGGTGAACACTGGTAATACATGAGATGAAATGATATAATGGGAAAGGATTTTTTAAGGAAGAAAATGTTCAAGGCCTAAGTTTAGGATACCTCCCCAGCACTTGCCAGTTATGAGGACTGAGGAAAACCTGGAAAAATACTCAGTCAGGGAGGGCTGTCCTGGCGGGATTCGAACCCCAGACCTCCCGCTCATGAGTCTGCGCCTTAACGGCCTCGGCCACCCGTGGCAGTCCTGCCTGGTGGTACGTAAACATTTTAGCAAATAGATAAATTAACATTTGTTTTACAAACAACAAATATTTTAACAGTTTTACTATAATTACACTGAAACAGACTAAATTCGTGTTGGAACTAATACAGTAAAGCAATTAATTTATTCCTAATTACATAGGGAGTCAACAACAAATCCGGCAGTCGACACACAGCTCATGATGTGGTCAAAGACCTGTGAAACATGTTCTGTATAATTCAATGGTAAGTGTAGCATAAGAAGATTAAATTGAATCACTATCTAATTAAGAATAAAGGAAACAATAGATTTTATATTATCATAAAACTCTAGTGTAATAGTGTACAAAAATAATTGTAAGTTCACTCTTAATCCTACAACAATGACAGCACAACTCAAATACATTATTTGTTCAGACAACTAAGGAATATATTTCATCATTTGTTTAGCTGCAAGAAGCATTTTCAGTTAAAAAAGCAGTGGAATAGCAGTTTATAAGAGAAAACTAAGCTTCATGATGATGATGATTATTGTTTAAGGGCGCACAACATCAAAGGTCATTAGCACCCAAACACACTAAAAACTGCGCCAGAGTTAAATAAATAAGTAATCTACACAAGATCTGCATAGAAGATAAACACAGTAGCCCTATAGGCAATAATATAAAAACCCCAAAACAAATAACAAGGGTAATAAACTTAACAACAAACTAGACTGTTACTAAAACTCTGCTGCAAGGGCTGAAAACACAACAGTTTTTAATGGTCCAAAAGGTAACCATAAAAACCCCAAAAACTAATAACAAGGATAAACTGGTCAACAAACAAACAGCGGGTATTAAAACTCAGCCGCAAAAGCAGAAAAATAAAACAATGTTAATAGCCCAAAAATTGTAACAGTAAAAACCCCAAAACAAAAACAAGGGCAATATGGTTAACAAGGTGTAAAGACTGGAGGTAAAATGCAAGCAAGAACTGAAAATCAACATGCTTATAATGGTCTAAAATGGTAACATTAAAATGCCAAAACAAACAACAGGGCAATATGCAACACAACAATTTAAAGACTGTACCAAAAAGATTCAGCAAAAGCTGAAACAACAACAGTCTTAAAATGCCATCACGAGTAAAAAGATAAAATCTTACACCTTGCTTCAAAAATCACAAACACGGATAAAATGGAGCACTTGCTCAACAGCAACCACATCATTCGCAAGTAAATCCTCAATAGAGGAGGGCAAACCTAGATTATGTCTAAAAGTTACCAGATGATGGCATTCAATTAAAAGGTGATGCACTGTAAAGGGGTGGTCACAATGAGGGCAAGCTGGAGCGGGTTTACCATTAAAAAGGTGACGGTGACTAAAACGGCAATGCCCAATTCTCAGACGAGCTAAAATTACTTCTTCGCGACGAACAGCGCGAGAAGAAGTAGACCAGTTAAAAGGGGCTGATTTACACTCCCGAAGCTTATTGGTGGATATGGAATTCCACTCATCGCACCAGCGCGAGAGAACGCCTCGTCGTAAGGAATGTTTAAAATCCCCGCAGTAAAAACGGTGCTCGTACTCAGCAGGGTCTAAAAGGGATTTAGCTGCGACATCTGCGGCCTCGTTGCCGGAGAGTCCCACATGTCCAGGAACCCAGAGAAGTGTTACCCTGACGCCAGCGTCAAGAAGCGTAAAAACTGCATCCTGGATCTGCTGCACAAGAGGGTGGTAGTGGTACAGCTGTTTAAAAGATAACAGGGCACTCAAAGAATCTGAACATGTAACACTATTCCCCAGTCCCTGACCAGATATAAATAAAATTGCCCGATAAATAGCATAAAGCTCCGCCATAAAAATAGATGTCGCAACGTTAAGACCATACGTAAAACTTGCTCCATTAAAAACAAAAGCACATCCTATTCCTGTGTCAGATTTCGAGCCCTCGGTATAGATAAAATTCCAGCCATTAAAAGAAGATTTGATCTCGCTAAAAGAACAACGTGCTGCGGTCGAAGACTTAGGACAGGACGTAAGCCCAAGATGAACGGGGGCCTCTGCTGAAAGCCGGGGGGGGGGAACTAGTTTCCCCGGCTAGGAAAAAAGCAGATAACACCAAGTCCAAGGTCCTTAACAGCTGCCGAAAACGAAAGCCAGCAGGCTTAGGAGTAAAAGACGAGCAGCATAAAAACCATCGAAAGACACATTAAAAAACGGCCCATTCGTGGGATGACGAGGTTGCGTGGCTTGTCGACAACCATACGCAGAAAGTAAAATATCCCTACGATAAAACAACGGAGGTTCTCCAGACTCCGCACATAGACTTAACACAGGACTGCTTGGGAATGCCCCAAGGGCTACACGGATACCCCGGTGACGAATCGGGTTAAGGCGACGAAGAACAGAAGGCCGCGCAGAGCCATAAACAACACAGCCATAATCCAGTTTGGACTGGATGAGAGAGCGGTAAAAACGTAGAAGAATAGTCCGGTCAGCACCCCAGGATGTGCCACTTAAAACACGTAAAATACAAAGAGAACGTTCACACTTGCCTCTGAGTTGTGCTATATGCGATGACTAGCATAATTTCCTATCAAATATTAAGCCAAGGAATCCAACTTCGTCTGCGAAAGCAAGAGCATCTGGGCCAAGACGGAGAGACGGAGATGGATACTCCTTATAGCGCCAGAAGTTCATGCTGACGGTCTTCTCTGCGGAGAAACGGAACCCGTGATTTACACTCCAAGCGTAAAGGCGGTCGAGACAGCATTGGAGGCGGCGTTCCAAGAGACAAGTTCTCCGAGAGGAAAGAAAGAAGATGGCAAAATCGTCAACGAACAACGACGTATTTCTGGCGGTAAACACTCAGTAATAGAGTTAATAGCAACGGCAAACAGTGTGCAACTAAGTACCGAGCCTTGAGGTACACCGTTCTCTTGAATAAAACTAGATGATAAAACTGATCCCACGCAAACATTAAAAACCCGGTCTTTCATAAAGTCGTGAATAAAAATACACATACGACCACGTATGTGCCAATCGTGAAGCGTTCGGAGGATACCGCCCCTCCAGCAAGTATCATACGCTTTCTCCAAATCAAAAAACACAGCAACCCTTTGGCACTTCCGTATAAAACCGTCCATTATATGGGTGGTTAGAGACACAAGATGGTCAACCGAGCGATGACGCCGGAAACCACACTGAGCGTTCGTCAGTAAATGCCTCGACTCTAAACACTATATAAGCCGCCCGTTAATCATGCGTTCCAACACCTTGCAGACGCAGCTGGTGAGGGAAATCGGACGGTAACTGGAAGGAAGATGTGGGTCCTTTTCAGGCTTAGGTATAGGAATGACGGTGGCCACTCGCCAAGCGCTAGGAAATATGCCAGTACACCAAATAAAATTAAAAGTCCGCAATAAAAAAGCTTTGCCTTCTGCTGACAAATGTTGCAACATAGCAACATGAATTCCATCTGGCCCCGGTGCGCAATGTCGAGAGGTAGAAAGGGCATGCTCCAGTTCCCTGGCGGTAAAAGGAACGTTATAGCACTCTTGATGGTTGGAGACAAAAGAGAAACCTTTGGACTCCACCTGCTCCTTTAATGCGCGAAATGAAGCACGGTAATTGGCGGAGCTCGAAACATCAGCGAAGGTGCGTCCTAAAATATTGGCAACGTCAAGCGGAGTAGTAAGCACTCGATTCGATAACCTAAGACCGGGTATAGGCGTAAATCTCGGTTTGCCCGCAACGCGGCGTAGCCGTTCCCAAACTACAGATGAAGGCATTGTGCGGTTAAAAGAAGAGGTAAAAGCAAACCAAGAAGCCCTTTTGCTATCCTTAATGACTCGGCGGCTTTTGGCGCGCGTTGTTTATAGCGAATCATATTTGCTGAAGTAGGGTGGCGACGAAAAACTCGAGAGCACCTCGGCGTGCACGCAAAGCATCTCGGCATTCATCATTCCACCAGGGAATCGGTAAGCGTCTGGGGTGACAAGACGACCGGGGAATAGCCTGATCTGCGGCTGTTATGATGACCGTACGGAGGTGCTCGATCACGACGTCTATAGATGGAAATTCACACCCTGAAAATTCGGCCATAGATCGAAATAGAGGCCAATTCGCCTTTTCAATGAGCCATTTCGGCGCGCGCTGAGAATGTGCGTTTAAAGAGGGTACATGAATCTGACACGGAAAGTGGTCACTAGAGTATGAATCAGAGAGGACATTCCAAGTAAAATGTACAGATAGTGAGACAGAACAAAAGGATAAGTTCAAGTGTGAAAAACTCTGAGTACTATCTGAAATATATGTAGGTTGTCCAGTATTAAGCAGTACAAGATTGTGACCATCCAGAAAGTCGGCTAAAAGGCTACCCCTTGCACACTCCGAGGTGGAACCCCATAGGGAATGGTGCGCATTAAAATCCCCCAAAAGTAGGACGGGGGCGGTAGCTGAAAAAAGAGATCATCAAGATCATCCGATGTGACTGTACCAGACGGAGGCAAGTAAATACTGCAGATGGAAAAACTAAGGCCAGAGAAGTGTACTGTAAGAACTGTAGCTGCAGCAGCTTGTAAAGGAGTCTGGAACTGTAATGAAGTACTGTGCACGTCATGTCTAATTAAAATTAAAACTCCGCCGTGAGCAGGAGTGCCATCTTCGGGAGGAAGGTCACACCGTACCGAAGAGTAACCGGGTAAATTAAAAGAATCTTATGGGCGAAGTTTGGTCTCTTGGAGACACACAAGCGGAGAGTCAGTCGAGCGTAAAAGTAACTCCAAGTCAGGTCTTCGACTGCGGAGTCCACGCACATTCCAAGAAAGGATAGCCATTGTTAAAATGAGGTAAAAGCAGTTAAAAATTTACCACCTTACTTTTTGGTCGGCCCAGGACGAATCAGCCATCCTTTTTTCAAACGCGTGGGACTTGGTGGTTTTTCGGGAGCAGGCACATCCTATTCCATGACATCCTCAGAGGGAGGGCTCTCCCGCCGAGAAGCATCCGCCGATTCCAGCACTTGGAATAGGTTGGATGTTGAGATAGGCGGTGATGGCAACCTTGGCTTTTCAGCACAAGTGGAAGTTTTCAAAAAGTCAGTCCTTGTGTAGCTGGTCTTAAATCTAATTTCTGGAGCATTAAAAACTATTGGTTTGGGCTTCTCAGTAGAACGCTGCAGAGGACTGCGCGCATTAGGGACCCGTGTAAAAAGAAGGTCGCAGGTCTGCGTACTGCTGTCGCGCTTCTTGACCTTCGAAGAAGCAGCGGCGCTATATGTGCCCGTTTTAGGCATAACGGGTTGGCGAGATTGAAATCGCTTCCGGGCCTCGGTAAAGGAGAGCTTTTCCTTTACCCGGATTTCCTGGATACAACGCTCCTCTCTAAATCGAGGGCAGTCGCGGGATGATGCCGGATGATCTCCGCGGCAGTTGACGCAGACTGGAGCGGGTGTACATGCTCCTTTATGACTTACTTGACCGCAGGCTGCACAGATGGAGTTGGCACTCTTACAAGAAACGCGTGTGTGACCAAAGCGCTGGCACTGAAAACAATGCAACGGACTCTGTATATACGGGCGTACTTCAATAACCTCGTAACCCGCCTCGATTCTCTGCGGTAATTCGACCTTGTTAAAAGTGAGGAAAAGAGTACGGGTCTTTCCTCGCCTGAACTCGATATACAGAAGTGAACCCTTGGTCTTCCAGACAACTCTGGATGTCCGGGTCAGACATACCGTCTAGCACGCTGGTGGTAACAACTCCTCGCGACGAATTCAAGGTTCTATGCTGCTCAATACGGATGGGATAGCCGTGGAGTATCGTGGCCTTGAGCAGAGAGTTTGTTTGAGACAGACCAAATGTCTCTACCAAAAGAGAACCATTTCTCAGACAGGTGCACGACTTAACGGGTTCAGCTATGGTATCAATGCCTTTCTGGATCACAAATGGGTTTATTTTAGAAAATGACTGAGCTTCTTCTGTTCTACTTATAACTAAGTAACGAGGATAGGACTTCTCGATTACTTCTTTTACTTCCACTCTTTTTCGTTTCATTTGGGTAAAATTATTTTCATTAACCATAGCGAATTTATCTTCCACCATTGCAACTGTTTCCGATGGCAGGCTGCTTCCTGGGCGCCACCCCGGCTTAGGTTATTGGCTCTGGCCTGAACAAGGTAACCTCAGGGTCACACCTTCCTGTGTGTTGACAAAGGGACCCAATTGCCTGCAGGAAGTGAACAGCTCATGCAATGATCCTTCCCGGGCCTGGCCTTTACCAGGGGATATGCTCCTGTCCTACATGATAACCCAGTGCTGGGAGTTACGCCATTACCCAGTCACTTTTTACCATGTCAAACACGAGGGCACCCATCAGACAAAGAACAGGGAAGTAGGACGAATAAAAAGTAAAATAGAGGCAAAATAAAATCGAGTCAAATGCGCTGAGCGCGAACCTGTGGGAGCAGCTCGGGTGCCTTGGGTTCGCTATGCCCCATACCCAAAAAATTGGGCCCCTGAGGGGACTAAGCTTCATGAGAACATGAATCACTATTGGAGCCAGATCTTCCTTTCTTATTGTTGGGCAGTTTGTCAAGTGAAAATGAAATTCCTCTTCATTGTGAATTGGCAGTGAATATAGGAGCACTTTGGGAGTCTTATTTCAGATTTCAATGTATACTTCCCTGAAAACTTGGATTCACAATTTTGGATTAGATACCCATTTTCTATTGTTGACACCTTACCAAAAACCTTAAATTCTTCTGAGAAAGACGAATTTATTGAGGTATCATATGATGGAAGTATCAGGCAAATGGTCAAGAAGATAGATTTAATAGACTTCTGGCTGGCAAGAAAAAACGAATATCTAATGATCTCAGAAAAAACTGTAAGATTTTTTGTTGATGATTATAACTGCTTACTCTGTGAATGTGGATTTTCTTGTGTAATTTACATAGAAAACAAGTGCAGAAATAAGTTGAATGTTCATCTCAATTTAAAATTAAACAAAACATTAAAGAACCGTGTTTAGCTAAACAAACACAACCTTCGGACTGAAACAAAAGTGTGAGTCAGAAATTAGTTAAACTTGTCAAGTTAGCAGCTTGTAAGTCTTTTTTTAATAGTGTTTAACGCCCATTTTTATTTACTGAGGCATCACAGGCAGTGGACACTGATGATACATGAGATGAAATGATAAACTAGGAAAGGATAATTATTTAAAAAGTGGAACATCAAGAACAGGCAGTGGACACTGAAGATACATGAGATGAAATGATAAACTAGGAAAGGATAATTATTTAAAAAGTGGAACATCAAGAGAGTTTTAATGTGTTGACATGACTTTTAAGTTGTTTATTTTCAGTCTAAACCAGGTTTTAAGGATAATTATTTTTTTTAAGGAAGGAGGCGTTCCAGGCCTAAATTTAGTAAACCTCTCCGGCATTTAACATTTGTGAGGACTGAGGAAAACCTGGGGGGAAAAAAAAAAAAATCTCAATCAGGGAGGAAGGTCATGGTAGGATCCAACCCTAGACTTTCTGCTCATGAGTCCACGCCTTAACAACCTTTGCCATCTGTATGTACCAGTATCTGGGATATATTTTTGTCAAAGTTTATGTATTCAGTCACTATTTTAACCTTAACAAATTTAATCTAAGACATTCCATAGAACAATCCATTAAATAGGAATGGTTCAACAAATTTTTCTTCAATAAATATCTAATACTATATATAAAAAATTACTGAATAAATCACTAGTGTTGTTATAAATGAAGAGAAATGCTTATTTTGACCCTGGTACCACAAAATCATGAACTTCCCTCATAAAATTTGCTTACTGGTACATCTAATATCCTGTGTTCAATATAATGGTACATCACTGATAAAAGTTGAGAACCCCTGCATTAGACCATTAGCAAAAACTAGAAAAAATATTTTATTTATGTTTAATATTCAAAATAAGGACTGAAAATAATAATCTCTAGAATTTACCACATACAATTCCCAAATACTTTAATCAGCATATTTTCTTATTCAAGGAGTTTAAAATAAAATATAGAAGAAAAAAAAATAGAATGATTGATAATTTCAGTTTGTCAAAGCTACTATATAGACATTTAAAATTACAGGATGCTATATAAATATATATTACTTAGAGTAACTAAACATACATTAATAACTAAATGACTAAGATTGAAATATAAAACTTTATGCCTATGGTAGCTATAAAGTTGGGAAAATCTTAGTTGCTGGAAAATGGCTGCTTATGATGGGTGCAAATAAATCATATGTGTGATAGTGATACAGATATTAGCTTTTAACTTATACTAAAGTGAATACCTTACCTAGCCTAACCTAATAAAATGTTTGCTTTACAAAGGTCCTGTCAAACACCTAAACTAGGGATTTATTTTAAGATAATTTTGGATTGCACAGCATTAAACCTTGCAAAACAAAACAATCTTAAAGTGTATCCTAAATCCAAACATAGCAGTCTAGCATAAGTACACTCTGCCAACCAGACTCAACTGTGTGGATGAAGAACACATCCTCCAATTTCGGAATCTTGATCCAGAATGAGAGGCTCAAGAACATCATATCTTTATTACTGATATGCCTCAATTGCCCACTATATGAACAACAACAACAATAAGGTAATCATAGGTTTGGTTTAAGTTAATGAGTGGCATTTGCTATGGAACCTACAATGCTGGGTGGTAAATCAGTATTCTACTTGCAACAGTGACAGAACTGCTTGATATAATGTAGTGCTGTTTCAAACTTCGCTGGTTAAATTCAGGATATGAAATGTGTGCAATAAGGGCATAAGTGCTGGAGGAACCAATCAGAATAATAAATCACTTTTTTCCAATCAATGGTGCTCAAATTGAATTAACTTTGTACTATGGGCATGCTTTGTAACATTTTCTTTCTTATTTTATTGTCACTTTAAGGATGAATATAAAGTTATCCCGTCATCTTTGCTGCTGTGTTTTCAAACATTACCTTATCAACATATAACTGTTAACTAAAATTGTTGATTGGAACATTGCGTACTGAAGCTAATCATATATTAAGATCACTGTATGATTAAGTTGAAATAACACTCTTTTGCTCCATTTATTTGTTTAAATATGTAGAACCAGTTTCACAAGCACTTTGTTTGCACTGTCAACCCCATTGTCGACTGAAGAATAAACCGTTATGCTGTGGGGATGTGTAATCTGCTCTGGGGGAGGTGTGATGAACTTGAAGTTTATGTTTTCATTACAAAAGTGTCCTAGTTCATTAAACTGTCTTTGTACTTGTAAATGTAGATTTTGTCCCATGTTGCTAATTCTGTAGGTCCTTGGACTGATTTTAATAATTTTGTTTTTTTCAATAGGTTGTGATTTTCTGTCCAGAAATGCAATGCCACTGCTGATTTCTCCAAATGCTTGTATTTTATGTTTCTGAAATGTTCTTTTAACCATGTGCCTATGTTTCTCTGTTTTTCCAATGTAGATTTTTTTTCACACTCTGCACAATTTATTTTATTTACTGAAGTTGTTAAATGAAACATCGCACAGCAAAGCTAATCATATATATTAAGATCATTGTGTGATTGAGTCAAACTAACTCTCTTTTGCTCTACTTACTTACCATATTGGAAAAACAAAGAGAAACATATGCACATGATTAAAAGAACATTTCAGAAACATAAAAAACAAGCAGTTGGAGAAATCAGCAGTAGCATCCATTTCTGGACAGAAAACTACAATCTATTGAAAAAAAACAAAATTATTAAAATCGGTGCAAGGACCTACAGAATTAGCAACATGGGAGAAAATCTTACATTTACAAGTACAAAGATAGTTTAATGAACTTCGACACTTCCAGTGATGAAAACATACACTTCAAGTTCATCACACTTTCCCCAGAGCAGATTACACATCCCCACAGCAAAACGGTTTATCCTTCAGTCGACAATGGGGCTGACGATGTGAATGAAGTGTTCGGGAAACTGATTCTACGTACTTAAACAAGAAAGTGGACAGAAAGAGTGTTAGTTCGACTCAATCACACAATGATCTTAATATAATTGTTATCTATAAACCATTTGCTCTTATCTGTTGAGATCTTCTCATATTTTGTACATGTAGACATAACCATGGAAATCATGTTCTTGACACACCCAATAATTTGGCTGTTATAGGTTATAGGGTAATTCTGCTGAACAAGTATTTTTCTTCATATTCTCTTAAGTCTCCAATTTTGCCTGTAATAAGCACCTACTTTGTCCAACACAAACATTGGGCAATAAACAAAGGATTATTATAATCCTTTTCAGCTGCTTAAAAAGCTGCATTCATAAAACTATTTAGTCCTCACATCATTTTGTCCATTCCTTGATCTTCGGCAATTTTTCAATATCTTCTGCAAGAATATCTTGTTATTAGGGTTGGACAAAAAGTAGTGGCAACACTGGCAGCACCAGAGGTCGTATCCAGGTTACTCATAGGATTGTGTGGATACAATACTGGAATGTTTGATGATCTTCAGAACGAATAGCAACAGTTGTTCAGTTATTCAATGATGTAATACAATGCTTTGAAGAAGAGACAAATAGTGCAAACACAAGCAAATGTTTACAAACAAAACCGGAGCAATGTATGTAGGTCAAAATTGAAGTTGCACATGACCGTGGTGCTCAAGATTGTTATCAGGGACTATGTGAAGCAGGTGGTGATGCAGTATTGTCATATTGCATAGTGGCAAAATGGGTGAAAGTGTTTCCTGCAGGCAGGAATGTTGTTCACAACACCCCTCATTCAGGACAACCACATACTAACAACCATATAATTCAGCTCCTTGTTCCCCTGTTGGATGTTGACTGCCCATGGACTGTGCGTGAATTAGCAGCAGAGGTAGTAGTATGCCATAAAACTGACTCCACATTCTGGAGAACATCCATGGGTTCCACAGAATTGCAGCATGGTGGATATCCCATATCATTACAGAGGTGCAACAATGGCACTGTTATGCAATGCACAGTGCTTGCTGAGTCATTGCCAGAGAGAAGGTGACAACTTTGGGAGAATTCTCACTAAGGACAAAACCTAGGCTCATTGTTACAAACAGCACTTGAAATGGCAATCAAATGAATGGAAACATGCTAACTCTCTTTGTTCAAAAGTAATCCATTCTGAACATGCTGTGAAGATGATTATTGTGGCTTATGACAGTCCTGGTTTTGTATGCACCAATGCTCTACCTGAAAGGAAAACGTAAATGCTGCGTAATATTGCAATTTCATGGAACATTACCTTCGTTCAGCATTACAGAAAAAGCACTGACACTTGCTGGCAGCAAAACCAACCATTCTTAATAAAATGTAAAGCTCCCACAGACCTCCTACATTGATAGAACTGGGAGATACTGGAATATGAGTCCATTTGACTATGATCTCTTCACAAAAATCAAAGAACCGTTATCAATACTCAATAGGGCGGCTACTTCAGGACATTAACAGAGATGGAGTATGGCACCTTCCACGTGTGGCAAAAGGTGGTAGACATAGCAGGAGATTACATTTAAGGAATGTACATAGCTTTCCCCTCATAATAAAGCCCTCTAGACATTACAGCACTGTTGTAATTACTTTTTATCCAACTTATTTAAATTCTTTTGCAAACTGTTGATAACATATTCAGTTATGGGTTTCTGCTGTGTCTTAAAAGACTATATTAACTCTGACCAATGACTTGAGGTGTATGCAAATGATAAACATAGAATCTCAAGTGAGGTAGTGTGTACAATACCTGATATGGATAAGAAATTGCAACAGGCTGTGGGCCAGGCAAGAAACCTTGCAGAGGCTGTGGAGCAGGCATACTACCCAGCTGTTGCTGTTGTTGAGGTGGTGCTTGCTGTTGTGCTGGCGGTTGCTGCTGGGGCAATGGTACAGGTTGGGGCGGTGGTGCCTGTTCTGGTCCAGGTTGCTGGGTAGGTACAGGTACTGGTTGCGGTGGTATCATCTGTG
Organism: Metallyticus violacea; assembly: GCA_030762175.1. Lineage (NCBI taxonomy): Eukaryota > Metazoa > Arthropoda > Insecta > Mantodea > Metallyticidae > Metallyticus > Metallyticus violacea. The sequence goes on from CM060841.1 coordinate 49,534,195, forward strand.
CTCCTGAAGTAGGTGGTGGTGGCTGTGTAGTTACATAAATCTGCTGTCCCCCTCCTGCATAAGAGTGTGGAGGCAGAGACTGATTTGGTGGTGGTACTCCTGTAGGAGGTGGAACCATTCCTTGATGACCTAGAGATATGAAACATTGTATTTCGTGGTTGAAAATTTTGTAACTAATTTGTTACCAAAGTTAAAACTAATTTCAAATGCTGAAATGCATTTATTGTGCAATATTACATATTTGATAAAGATATTCTTAGCATAGACATGCACAGAATATTTTTAAGGTGTTCAAAACATGTCTGCAGAAAACAGACTAGCATCAGCATGATGTAGAGTTTCTGACACTGCATGGTTGAGAGAATACTTACATAAGCTTAATGCTGCAGCATATATTAAATACATTATGCTCATGAAGAGGTTAGCTAGAAATGGAGATGGGGGGGATGCCCATAGTAAGACCTGATGTTCTTTATAAAATTTTCCTTTGAAAGAAAAATGAGCTTGACTTATGCAAATTTCCGTGAGTTTGATGTATTCTTTTATGTGTGAATCATTAATTCCACACTTGTTTTAAGCCAATCATGTAGATCCTTCATGAGCAGATTTGAAACACACATCAACTCAGTTTTCCCATACATATTTAAGTTATGGAACAGATATATAGCGATATATTTGCCATAGTTAACAAAAAACTCATTGATGATGCCTTAAAACTTTAGAATATACAAGATAGAAACATATCGTTTACACACGAAACAGAAACAGATAAAATGTTGCCATTCTTGGATATTAAAATAATGAAACGTCAAGGAAATCTGGAATTTGGAATACATAGAAAGAATACATGCGCAGATAATCACATCAAAGCTGACAGTTTTAATCCCACAGTGCAAAATCATGCAGTATACCACAGTTTAACACATCGGCTAGTTAACCTACAAATTAGCAAAGAAGAATATTTTAATGAATACAACAAATAGAAGAAATAGCAGTTAAAAATGGTTTTAAAAATGAACTAGTACACAAAATGGTACAGAAATTTAAGAGACAAAAACTTATCAAAGAAGCCTTAACACTTTCAGCAAGAAAATATAAGCTAATTTTTAAAAAAATTCACATATCATCCATGGGCTACAACAAAATTTCAGAATATTCTTATAGGTTTTAATATCAGGTTGGCACCAGTTAACAGATTTAATGTTAAAAACCTACTGATAGACAATGTTAATAACAGTATTCCACAAGAAAAAAAAGCCGGTATTTACAGAATAAATTGCGCAGAATGTGAAAAATTCTTAATTGGAAAATAAAAGAGAAACATAGAAACATGGTAAAAGGAACATTTCAGGAACATAAAGTATAAGCAAATAGAGAAATTAGCAGAAGCATATCATTTTTGGATAGAAAATCACGACACAGTGAATAAAGCAAAATTATTAAAATCAGTACAAAGACCTCCAGAACTAGCAACTTGGGAAAAAATCTACATCTACAAACACAAAGACAGTCTAATGAACTTCGACACTGCCGGGGATGAAAACATAAACTAAAAGCTTATCACACTGCCACAAGAGCTGAATACAAGTTACCCAAAGCTTAATGAATTACCTGACAGTTGAATTTTAGCCAAGCTGATGATGAGAATGAGATGTTCTGGAAACTGGTTCTATGAATTATGACAAGTGAGTGAAGCATTAAGAATTTTTTTTTTAATTGATTTATTTATGGACGCTCTTTAACATCTCAGGTCATCAGCGTCCCATTCAACTCAGGGCGTGAAACGGCTGACTAATTTTGCTCAGAGGCCTCTCTTTCAGGCTTGAGGTTCTTTTTCGTGCAGTAAATGTACGACACGGGACCCACGGCTTTACTTCCCTTCTGAAGGAAGCCATACTTAGGATTTTTACGCCCAAAAAAATCCATCAGTCCTGGCCAGGTTCAAACCCGCAATCTTGGGTTTAGGAGGCAAGTATGGTAACCACTACACCACCAGGACCGACGAAGCATTAAGAGTGTTTAGTTCAATTAGATCATACAATAATATCAATCTACATCATTCTCACTACCCTATTCTTTTCTGTCAGTCTATAAAACTCTCACCATGATCATTCATCTGTACAATTTAAATGAATTACTGTGTGTTACAGACTGGCACTATCTCTGCTGAAATGAGTTAACAATGTAAACAGCCTGACACAAGAACAAATGTTGGCTTTACCTGGTGGCAATGGCTGTTGTCCAGGTTGCTGCACCAGTGCTTGAGGTTGTGATGTGACTACAGCATTTGTCCCCATTCCTCCAGACTGGCTTACCACCACCATTCCAGGAGGAGCAACCAGTTGCTGCGGTAATGATGTCAGTGTATTTTGAGGAGGAGGCTGCCCCTGTACAGGTATTCCTGGAGGTGGTTGTTGTATTAGCACCTGTGCCTGGTGTGCTTGTATTTGTTGTGGGTGAATCTGCTGCTGCGGTTGCTGCTGCTGCAATTGCTGTTGTTGCTGCAATTGCTGTTGCTGCATTACAGCCTGTATTATAATAGCTGACTTCAATTACACCAAACATTATATATTTACTACTTCTAAAACCTTGAAAATGAACTAATTGATAATGAATGATATTCAACATTAGCATCAAACATTCTAATAATAATGGGCTTTTGCTTTTCTTGAAAATACTTTAAAATTGGTCTATTTTACGGGTTGAAAAATAAACTGCGAAATGAGAATTATAGATAACAAAAACAGCTATGGAAATCAACTGTCCTTAGACATGTTAATTGGGCGATAAGAAGTTTGATTTATAATTTACATGACCACCTCCTTGATCTAAAGGTTAGTGTTGCTGACTGCTGGCTTGGAGGCCCTGGGTTCGATTTCTGGTACCTACTTAGGAATTTTTCTAAGTTAGGGAGGTCTGGAACAGGGTCCACCCAGACTCATGAGGACAACTGGGAAGCTGCCTGATTGAGAGGTAGCATTTTTGATCATCAAGAAAACTGTGTGATAGGCAACTGGTGGGATGCTGGCATGCTGACCACATGCATCCCCTTGCAATGCTGCTCTCTATCAATGAAGTCATAAGAAGGAGGTAGAGGGTGCAGAGATCACTGCAGCCGGCCAAGGCTCAACCTGGGCTGTAGTACCATATGAAAGAAGAAGAAATAAAATTTACATAATAATCCTGAGTATAAATCCATAATGTTGTGATTTTGTTTACTCAAAGAAAGAGTTTCATTTTCAATAAACATGCCAATAATGATAGAATCAAACCTATAAGAGAAACAGCTATTCCTGATGCAATGACAAAGAATCCTATAAAAGGTTTTGGAAAAAATTGCGAGATGGTTTTATCTTAACCATACAGTTCATTGTTTGAAGACATCTACAGTAGAGTTTGCTATTGCAGACATGCAGCACAAATGTTTCCTTCAAAGAAATCTCTCATTCTTTAATTCTATGTGCTGATTTCAAAAAATAAAGTTTAATAGAATTTTACTTTTTATTACACTCAAATCCAAATGGATAATCCTATACTTCTAAAACAAAAATAAATACATTATAAAAGCCTTAACAGAGCAGCAAAAATGATGACATTGGACCTGAAATCTAAAGAATTTACATGATAGAAAATTAATCACTGTAAATTTCCTTTGTAAGCAAAAAATTTGACAACTTCAAATTAAGCAGCAATCATATGAATTGATTTTGCGTTTAAACAGTGATGTGGTACAAACCTGAAGATGAGGCTGCTGTGGAGGTACAAGTGGTCCCTGGTGAGTGGGTATATGCAAACCAGGTGGAGGCAGTTGCACTTGCTGTTGTAAATGTTGCTGTTGGGCAAGAAGCTGATGATGGTGATGATGATGCTGCTGTTGTTGCTGCTGCTGTTGTTGCTGTTGCTGTTGTTGTTGCTGCTGCTGTTGCTGCTGTTGCTGTATTAGCTGCTGGTGCTGCTGTGTTAAATGAGGTGGAGGTACACCCATCAGAGGTGGAGGTCCAGGAAGTTGTGTAACTGAGCAATGAAAGGTTAACATTTCAGCTCAAATACAAATTACAAGGGAGGATTGAATAGTAATGCACAATATTTTTTTATGAAATACTATTTGCATCTGGATCTTCAAAGCTGCAGATTAAAAGTTTGGATCTTGTGTTACAGACAGCAATGGCTCAATAAGGTAGTGCTATGGCAGATCCAGTGGTAACTATTGAGCAAAGATGGCACGGATAGCATTGTTCACATGTGAGGAGCAGTGAGATGTAGCATCTTTTGTGGGGTGGAAAAAAAAACCCATCAAGAGAAATTCACAGAGAAATCCTGGAAGTGCATTGTCCTGACTGTACAAAATATAGCAATATCTCCAGATAGTACAGATTTTTTACAGAGGGCCAAGTAAACCTTGCCCAAAAATCTACTCTGACCTACTTTTGACTGTTTCAACAACCCATTGTCAGAGGCACATCTGCAACAATTTCAAAAGATTGTCAGGCACATCTGCAACATTTGGCAAAGCAGTTCAATATTTCATACAGCACAGTTTCTGACGTGCATGACATTGGGATTTCAAAAAGTCAAGTGTACTACTTATGTTGCAACTTCTGTTCTTGTATAAATTTATTATGGCTGGCAGGAACTCAATCATCTTCCATACAGTCCAGGCCTAGCACCATCTGACTTTCACCTCTTCAGACCACTGAAAAAATTGCTAGGTCAAAACTGCCATTTAGATGAAGAGAAATTGATCATGCACAGGTGGCCACACTCCCAGGGAATGAGTTCTATGGAACATATTCAAATTTGTGTCACAATGGGAGGAATGTCTTGAGAGACTTGGTTCATAGGTTGAAAAATAGATAAAGCCTACAGTTTTTGGTGGGCTTTTTTTGTTTTTTCCTATTCATTAAATATTTCATAAAAATGTATGTTTCTTTTCAATCCTTCATTATATGTTAAAGGCAAATCTCAAGAAGCAAAGGGTGCTTCTTAGAACTGAGAACAGTAAATGACTATATTTCTTCCAGTTTCTGGTCTAACTTTAAGATTATGCCCTTTGATAAATGTGAAATACTTTAAGATTTATTATTATTTTTGTCCAGTTTTAACAAATTTCAAAGCAATATAGTTTTGCAGTTGTACCCATGAAATGATTTTTGAAAAATTTCTCAAATCTCCATTGATTCTACCTAGTAGTTACCGAAAATGACAATGAAAACAAAAATTATATATATACACACACATAGTAAAGCATTTCTAGTGCCACGGCTTTTTAACTCCTTAATGAGGAGGAAAATTGCTTCAGACAAAATTTGAAGTGATCTTAGGGAAATTAGTGACCTCAACTCATTATTGAAATGTCATTCTCAAGGTCACTTCATCAATTTTGTTTTTTCAAATGGACTGGTGTATTTTTCCCTGGGAATGGAAATAGCAATCAATTTTCAGTATAAAAGTTTTAGTACATCTATCAGCTAAAGATTATAGATGATGAGATATTGGGCAAATAAGACAGCAAATAGTATTCACTTACTTTCACTTCTCTCTCTTTCATTTTGTTGTTGCTATGAAGGACACTCACTTGTTTATACACAGATGCTCACTTGTTGGCATTGGTACACAAATCAGTGCTTATCATTGCCAATTAAATCCTAAAAGGATATTATTCTCAGTCAGGTCCACTTTGTTTTCAATTATGGATGTTCAATACATAATCAATGAGAACATTGATAAGATTTACATTTATGGCAAAGCTCATAAGAATGCTAAAGCAGCTTGCAACTTATACAGAGATCAATATCCTGTAAGGAGGCAGCCATCTATTAGAAATTATCAATGACTTGCAAACTAATTCTCCAAAACTGGAGGTGTCGCATCAAGAAAACAGCATCGAATGAGAAATGCTACTGGGGAAATAGTAGTCACTGTATCAGCTGCAGTTGCTGAATCCTCATGCAAGTTCCCATCAATTGGAACATGATTCTGGAATCTCTCAAACGAGTGTTCTTCTAATACTTCAGCCTCACAAATACCATCCATGTCATATTAGCCTACACCAAGCCCTTCATGGGGATGATTTTCAGAAGTGTGTGGCATTTAGCCAATGGGCTGTACTGCAAATTCAAAACTGTAACTTTTACAACTTTTAATTTTCTGATGAGGCGACATTTACCAATCATGCTCAAGTGAACCAACATGCATGCATTATTGGGCAGTGGAAAATCCAAGATGGTTATGGGAAGAAGAGCATCAGTGACAATAAACACATTTGGTCTGGAGTTTCGGGATTCCATATAGTTGGACTATACTTCATTGAAGGCAAACTTAAATACAAAAATTTTTTGGATCAAGAACTTCCAGTGCTGCTTGAAGATGTGCCCCTTGCAGACCGGGCTGCATTGTTATATCAACACAATGGTTATCCATCTCATTACTCAGCTGTAGCTCAAGAAATGTTAAAAATAAAGTATCCTGGTCAATGGAATGTCTGTGAAAGAAACAGCGAAGAAATGTTTAGATGTGTTCATTGATCTTTTGATGCACGTTTTCGGAAATGCATCGAAGTTAATGGTCATACTTTCGATCATTTACTGAAATGAAAATGTTTGTAATGTGAACATAACATTGTTTCAATTATGGTTATTATTGTACTGTACTGTACTGTACGTAAATTCATGCCAGTAAAGTGAAAGTGAGCGAAAAACATTTGCTGTCTTATTTGTCCAATATCACATTATCTCCCTAGCTGATAGATGTACCAGAACTTTTATACTGAAAATTCAATGGTTTTTCCATTCCCAGGGAAAAAAATACATCATTCCATTTGAAGGAAAAAAAATGGCCTTGAGAATGGCATTTAAAGGACAGTTTAAGGTTGCTATCTTATGTCTCCCTAAGAGCACTTCAAATTTTGTTGGAGTAAAATGGCCGCAACACTATAAATGCCTGAGAGAGAGAGAGAGAGCCGCAACACTATAAACGCCTGAGAGAGAGAGAGAGAGAGAGAGTGTGTGTGTGTGTGTGTGTGTGTGTGCGCGCGCGCGGGCATGCGCGCATGTGTGTTAATCCTTTAGGGGTCACAATGTTTTTTTCTTAATGAAACCTGGCATATAATCATCAATTAACAAACAATTCGTCAAGTTTGTTAACCAGCAAATTGGATGATTGGGGATGTGGGTTAACCTAAAGTGAAAATTTCAAAAAAAAAAAAAAAAAAAAAAAAAAAAAAAAAAAAAAAAAAAAAAAGTAAAAATGTAAAAATTGCTCTAGTGACTGCAATTGTTTTTTCTCAACAAAACTTGGTATATTTCATTAAAATAAACTAGGGCAATAAGGCCATAAACTGAAAACCGAATGGGGATTAAAGCAAAATTTAAAAATCGCTCTAGCAGCTGCAATTTTAAATTTGTTTGAAATGAAAATTGGTATATGTTAATGAAATAAAATAAGAAAAATAGTTGAAAATCAGTGATATTAGATTATTAGGTATGGAGGTTTATCGGAAACCCAACATTTAAAAATCACTCTAGCGGCGCTAAAATTTTAAAATTTGTTTTAATGCAACAAAAATGAGTATACCATTTAAATAAAATAAGAAAGATAGTTTCTGAAAATCAAGAAAATCAGCCATTAGGAGTAGGGGTTTACTTGAAACCCAAAAGTAAAAAATCACTCGTGGCAGAACAAAAATATTTGCTTTTTAAACAACAAAATTTGATATGTATATGCCATTTAAATAAAATAAGAAAAATTAAATTCTGAAAATTAGGAGTAGGGGTGTACTTGAAAACAGAAATTTAAAAAAGAAATTAAACCAGAGATAAAACTACTGAAACAACTTCATAACGCAATAGAACTTTCCACTTGGGAAAACACTTTCATTACAAAAAATAAGGATAATTTGATGAATTTCGATTTCCCTCCAATGGATGAACTCAGCAAATTCCTAATAGAACCAACAGATGCCACCACAAGAACATCAAGAGACCCAACCGCCACATATAACAACAGTTTATCTACAGGCTGAAGATGGGAAGGATCACTCCCGAAACATATGTCCAGATTTTTATGTAAGGGAATGGAGTTAGTGTGAAAAAAACTGTGTTACATTGTTTATATATATACCACTCCATTGTCAACAGCTTCGTAAGTACATTTAATTGGGTTAAAAAAGTCTCTCGCATTTAATTTTCTCTATTGTTTTAGAATAGCAGGACAAATTAATTCAGTATATAAACTGTATTTATAATTACGCATATGTTTTATATTTAGCAAAATATTGTCATGAAGAGAGCAAATATGAAATATTAATCTATATGTGTTTGAGAATTATATTTGTATATAAAAGCGCTCTGTAATAGGCCTTCAGAAAGTGTTGCACATTTTTACCAGAATAATGTTTAAATTAAATTTCAAAGTCAATGAAAAAAATGAAACTTTTGATTGTATATTATTGATTATGTATATTTGCTTAGTACATTGTAATTATTTCTGAATAGTAATATGTTTTTTGTTTTTTTTTATTGAGACATATGACCATCTTCTTAAACACAATGCAAGTCAAAACTTTCTGTTATTTCTCTCTGTTTAAGTGAATGTAAAAGTGATACCAAGAGCTCAGTTATAAACATGATTACATTTATAAATGTTTAAAAATAATTATACAGTATAGTTTTGTCTACCAGTGGTCATATGTTTTATTTAATTAACAGTATACTGTCAATTTTTGGGTTTAATGTCAAAAACAACAATAATTTGCTAAAATGTGGTTTCTCTTTTATAATACTTATAGACTGCAAGAATTTTGTTACCTTAATACCATAGTAATGTCATATCATTCCATTAATTAGTAAGGTTTTATTTTGGATTTTATATGCCTGGATGACATACTTTTTGAAAAAAAGTTTTCTCTTTCTTCTTGTCAATATTTTATGAGTAATTATGCTAGTAAATAAATGACATTTGTACTTCCATAGCTAGTTCAGGATACAATTTTTTTTCTCTTATTTTCTTAAAATGGTGGTACAAACCTGTTACATTTCATAAATGTTAAACAGAATGTTTAGCTTTGATTATATTAAGTTCAAGTCATAACCATAAAATGTTAATATCTTAAAAAACAATAAGTTTTATTTTTACTTATTGATGAGAAGCAATGACCAGGGATATGAAGAGAGGAAAGAGCTGAGAGTGATAGGAAAATGGTTTGGAATCTGAGATTTAATATAATAAGGTGCTAAAAAGACTACATTTCCTAATATAATAATTATTAAATCAAATAAGTGTTATGTTATATAATAATTATTAGTTAGCATTGCTACTATCTATACCAAACTGAAGTACTGATATAATTACAACAAGATACGAGGCCCATCTGATTTTTCTGATATTAACAAATAATAATTTTTGTATATGCTGCACCATATCAGTGTTTTAAAGCACTTAAAGAAGACATGTTTATAATCTGCAAAACATCAAATAAGCAATACACTCTGTACTTCTTGGTCACTGCACTGCACATATTTAAAAACATTAAATACATATAAGAAAGTTAAATATGGTGGACATTTGTAACAGTGATGTTTAGTATAAGCTTAGAATAACTGAGTCGACTTTGTAACACTTACATCACTAATAGTTTTTAAAAGAGGAAAACTAAGTTTCTGGAGCTAATCACTCCCATCTTCAGTTCCAGTTCGACTGCCGGCCTTGTTCTTCGTGGTGGTTTGGTTTATCTCTGGTGGCGGTTGGATGGACTTCTGAATTAAGATGTCACTTGGTGGGATTTCAAAGTTGAAAATGCTACACTTTTTCTTCCAGATATAAATGTTTTCCCAAATGGCGAGTTCTGTTTTTCCTGTAATGTTTTTAAGTAGTTTGGGATTCCTGTTTATATTATGTTTTTCATTCCAAAAATGCCAAGCTACTGCTGATTTTTCTTCCTGTCTTTGTTTTATGTTCCTGATGTGTTCTTTTGCTCGTGTATAAGCTATAGAAAATGGTTTCAAACAAGAAGTGGTATTTAAGAAAATAAACAGAGCTAGGAACAAAAAAAGAATCAAAGACATCAGTATTCTTATTCCTAACAAGGAAGAAAATAGAATGTACCAAAAATTCACATACGATCCATCAACCATCTACAAATTCCAAAAGATTTTCAAAAAACAAAACATTATATTAACTCCAAAAAACAATTACTCCATAAAAAATATACTAAATTCTAAACTAAAAGAGGACATTCCTCAAGAGAACAAATCAGGAATATATCAGATGGAATGTATCGATTGTGAAAAAATTTACATAGGAAAGACTAAAAGAAACATTAAAACACGTGCAAAAGAACACATCAGGAACGTAAAACAAAGACAGGAAGAAAAATCAGCAGTAGCTTGGCATTTTTGGAATGAAAAACATAATATAAACAGGAATCCCAAACTACTTAAAAACATTACAGGAAAAACAGAACTCGCTGTTTGGGAAAACATTTATATCTAGAAGAACAAGTGTAGCATTTTCAACTTTGAAATCCCACCAAGTCACATCTTAATTCAGAAGTTCATCCAACTGCCACCAGAGACAAACCAAATCACCACGAAGAACAAGGCTGGCAGTCGAACTGGAACTGAAGATGGGAGCGATTAGCTCCAGAAACTTAGTTTTCCTCTTTTAAAAACTATTAGTGATGTAAGTGTTACAAAGTTGACTCAGTTATTCTAAACATATAAGAAATTTTATTAAAATAATTGCTAATTGATTTGACTATTCTTACCTGGTTGCTGTGGCACCTGATTCGAGAAAATGGTTGGCACACTTGAGACAACTGGCAGTGATATGGAAGTGGCTACCAATCCAGCAGGCAAACCACCCTGTTGCTGAACTAGCTCTAAAACATTAAATGAAATAAATGTATATAAATAATAAAATAAATTAATAAATAAAAAATTAAGTGCAACAGAATAAGATGGCAGGAGCAATCAACAATTAATAACTAAGAGATACCAATTTAAGAAGCACAGTATTGTGAAGGGCCGTGATCATTTGATTGCAGAGAAAATTTTTCATAAAAACAAAGTACATAATAAACAGAATAGTTCACAGGTTTACTGATTTTAGTGGCACACTTAATATGTCCTATGTATCACAACAATCTATTCCATTCTACTCTTTGCCTTCCTCACCAAACTTCAATTACTCTGATGTAATATAAGTCAATATGGGGTAACATGCAGTTCATTATAAGGATCAAAAAAATAAACAATAGTAGCAATAAAAATAAAATGTTGACAGAAGGTGGGAAAGAAGGAGTAGTATCCTACACTTATGTAATCAATTTGTTTGCACTAAAACTCCACTTACTTTTATAAACTAAGACTAGTTTCAGAAGAAGGTCTCTTCCATCTTCAGTTTTTGGCCATACTGTTGTTTCTTCACAATCTTCACTTGGGAAAGAATTTTCATATTAAAGAACAAAGAAAACTTAATGAATTTTGAATTTCCTCCATTTGACGAACTCAGCGAGTTCATCCTTCAATCACCAGATGACACCACAAGAACATCCGGATATCCAGCCACCAGTTCGAGAAACAACAGTACGGCCAAAAACTGAAGATGGAAGAGACCTTCTTCCGAAACTAGTCTTAATTTATAAAAGTAAGTGGAGTTTTAGTGTAAACAAATTGATTACATAAGTGTAGGATTTATCCACTCCACTGTCAACAGCTTCGTAAGTACAATATAAGGAGTAGTATGATTAAGTATTTAGGAAGAGCAAGGGGCAAATGGATTAGGAAAGTGAGGAGAGAAAAAGTAGGTGAAACATGGCTCTAACACATGTCTAAGAACAGGAGTCATGGCATGTTAAGTCTCAATCATAAGAAATGTATAAATCATTGTTATACTTTGCATAATGAAACATTGAAATAAATATTCTTCTTCTAAAAAAGATAGGACCCAAATGGCCAAATCATGAAACAATATTTGCAGTTATTAAATTGAAAAAATTTCAAAGAGAGGATACTTGGCACATGTGTTTGAGTTTTCATTCCTATTAAAATTTTTTTTCTCCCACTCATTTTCCCTAAATGGCATTCATGTCTGGGTTTTAGGACATGAATAAGGTGCTACTTTATATTTCTCATAGTGGTTCACACAGAATTTAGTTCAGGAAAAACAGTAAAACATGTTCAGAGCAAATATCAAGACACTAAATTGTTTTGCCAAATTGGCCAGATTTCCAAACTGTATAAAATATCTGGTCATCCAATTAATTGACGTTTGATGCATCAATAAGCAATAGCTCAAAGTCAGCCAAGCTACACAAGTCAGGGCAGGGAGGGAGGCAGGCAGGCAGGCAGGCAGGTTTACCATTGGCCTTGAGTGCCAGTTTGTTTAAACATTGATAGAAATAAGATGTCTATTCTCTACATCATAAATCAACATAAAATGTAACAGGAACACATGGTACAAGAACTTTGATTGGTGCATGATTAAATTACCTACAATCCTCAATATACTAAGGTTGCACTTATTTTATCATTTTTTGTCTCCATTCTCATGTACACATATGAATTTAAAATATGTGAGATATTATGACAAACACCCAAATTTTACTAATTTTGTTCCACTTACTTGGACATGTTTCAAAGGCGTATATTGTCATATTATAATATATTTCACTGTGAAAATCCCCGATACAAAATAACTATGTGAGATATTGTGGTTATTTTCTTGGCCTCTGTTCATTACTTTAAAGTATTTCGATTAACTAACAGAATGATTAATGCTCTATGAAATATTATAATCAGACATTACATAGAGTGAACAAAGCTCTATTGGCTGCTGATTTTGCTGTGAAGTTAATGCATCAAGAATGTTAATGGTGACCAATGCCTGAAATCCAATCATACTAAAGTTTGCTCATTTAGCGCAAAGTAATTTACATAAGATAAATCATCATTTAAGCAAAGAAATATAGCTTATCAGTTCATTTTACCTTGTGGTTGAAGTGGTTGATGTTGCAGTGTAACAATTCCAGGTTGAGTCAAGCCTCCCACGCTAACTGCTTGGAACTGAGCTGTGACAAAGAATTACAATGCAGTTAAAATTGCAGTTCTAAGCCCCCTGATATTTTGTTCCCCTTTTGTAATTTAACAGTTTTGATGACAAGAATTTAATTTTTTTCATTAGTCAAAACAGACTCCCTGACAGAATTTATACACAACTAGGAGGATCAAAGCAAGTCACAAATTCATTAACAAGAAGCTCTGACAAGAATTAGATGGATTCAAGTACTATAGACAACATTTGTTATCCTATTTGTTATTTGTTTAGTTCCATATATAATTTTTTAAATTTGTTATCCCGTTAATCAAAAAAATATTTTCAACTTAAATAGCAATAGTTAAGCAATATGTAAAACATTTTGCAACAATTCTAGAGGTTCTGAATAATTTCAATTAACTTAGAGAGGTTTTATAACTCTGTTTTATAATTATTAATATGTTGTGATGAGTCAAAGTCTTGCAACTTCACTAACTTACTATTTTACTAGGGCATGTTTTAAGCATCTTTGTTGGCATCATTAGCTACCTGTTAACTGTCAAAGGATTCTGGAAATCTTTGGAGCATGAACTGTTTTGCTCTTGTGGATTTCTAATAAGCTTGAAATTTGTATTTTCTTCCCAAGGGATACTGAAGATCATGAGCCGATTTTTATATTTATGGATGCAGAATGTGTTTCCTCGTGTTTAATTAAGCATGTCCTTTCCTCTCATTAACAATTGAACTTTTCCTTCAATTTCATGTTTTCTATCCAAAAATGAGCTGCCAAAGCAGATCCCTCTATTTGCTTATACTTTATGTTCCTGTTGTACTCTTTTCATGAAGTACTTATGTTCCTTTTTGTTTTTCTAATATATATTTTAGCACAGTTATGTAATTTATACAATAAATGACATTACTTTTTTGGTAATATACTCTTTATCTGTGTGTTTTTTTTAAGATTTTTTTCTGCTAACCTTGTTCTTTGATACTAATGTGATTTTAACTTCTTTAAAGATCTTCTGAAATTTATGCGTAGCCCAAAATGACGCGAGGATAGGTGCATAAGTTTCTGGCCTTGCCAATAAGGATTATTGCTTTCATAAAATCCTTATCTGGTATCATACCTTATCTGTTAAGTAAATAATTGCAGCTGTAACTTCTGCTCCACTGTGTTCAGTTGTTTAGATATAGTTGCATAAAGAAGGCTATGTGTAGAAGATTGTGACATGTTCAAAATGGAGTTGGAGTTGTTATTAAGTTCTTCACAAAAGAAGGACTTACTCCAAATGAAATTAAACAGCAATTGGACAGTGTATATGAGAAAGCAGCCCCCTCATATTCTACCGTAAAAGAATGGGCCAAACTTTTTTGAATTGGTTGAGAAAGCATTGAAGACGAAGAGCGCGCAGGTCAGTCCTTCAAGGTGCTCATCTCTGAAAACATCACTCTTGTGAAAGAAGAAATTATGGAAGATCGGTAGCTCAAAGTTACAGAAATAGCAGCTAGGTTGGGCTTTTCTAAAACAGCAGTCCTTCGAATTATTCATGAATATTTAAACATGAATAAGGTTAGTGCCTAGACTTCCTTCCTCAGTCCAAAAGCAGCTATTAGTCATCTATTGCCAGGCATTTTTGGAGTTCTTCTATGGCAACAAGAAAGAAGTTCTGCAAACCATTGTTACAGGAGATGAAACTATGGTCCTCTACTATGATCCCTTGTCCAAAAGAGAATCAATGGGGTGGATTAAACCAGGCAAAGCACTGCCTAAAGGCCAAGATCACTTAGTCAACCAAGAAGATCATGAACACAAGCTTTTGGGACTGTGAAGGAATACTCTTCATTGACTACTCAAGGAGAGGAACACCACAGTAAATGGGAAGTACTATGCTGGCCTTCTGCACAGACTACGTGCTTCCATTAAAGAGAAAAGGTGAGGAAATCTAAGTGGCAGTGTACTCCTTCACGATGAACCTGTGTATACAGATCTTGTTGCAAAGGAAGCTGTAAAGAAATGTGGCTTCAAGGAGATTGACCATCCACTCTACAGCCCAGATCTAGCTCCCAGTGACTTGTTTCCTCTTCTCAAAACTCAAGAAGGACCTTCGAGGTAGGAAATTTAAGTGTGATGAAGTGATGGATGCTGTTTATGCCCATTTGTAGACATGACTTCAGACTATTTTTGGGGGGGATTGAAATGTTAATTCAAAGATGTGAGAAGTGTATTGCAATAAAGGGTAACTATATTGAAAAGTGAAATATAGTTTTTGTCTTTATCATACCTAGAAAATGGTTAGGCTTGAAACCTATGGACCTACCCTTGTATCGCATAAATCTTTTTAAAAAAATTCTTTTATTTTACTGCACAGAGTATTGAGATTTCATTTAGCTGCCTAAGTTTCACAAACTTCTGTACCTTCTTGCAAATTAATCCTTAAAAAATCTATTCTTCACAGCTGTTTTTTCTATTTGGCTGTATTGCTGTTAATATTCTGTATTTTTCAAAGGTAAATTCATCGAGTTTATGTGCTAAACTATCAATTATTGCATGTTTAAGTTATTTTGGATTAATAGTATTCATTATTATGAAATTATCTATATGTGTACTTTTTCTTTATGCCCCAAAATTCTATTTTTTAAATTATTTTAAGGCCCAGAAATGGGAGCATACCTGTTTCCATTTCACATGTAAATACTAAGCTTAATTCTTGTAAGTTTAGCAATGTTTTGGCATTATTAATACATTGCACGTTAGCAATTGCAAAAATATTGTCAGTGTATCTGTGCCATGTTATGAATATGCATGGAAAGAATTTTGTTAAGTGGTTTTCAAACCTGCTCATAAACACATTACAAGGGAGATATGGGGCTTTCCATGTTTAAGTTTGATTTTGCTTGTAGAATTTTTTTTTTCATTAAATGTAAAACAAGCCCGATTTATGCACATTTTCATAAATTATTATTACTGAAATTACTGAAAACTTCTATTCCCAAGGATCTCCATCACCAAACTAGTACTGATGGCATCCTCCAATAAGGTTCCCACCTCCTTTTCCTAGCATGATACATGGTAAAGCACTCTCCTGGTGAGATTTTCTATAGGACCTAATTTCTTAAAAGACATTCCCCTTTTGAAGTGAAAGCAGATAAGCTACTTACCCGCACCTTTGCGATCCAGCAAGGCTACTATTAACACTGGTGATCTGGTTAATCAAGCTTTGGCCCTACAACTCTGCAGCAGTTAAAAATGTAGTTTCTTTTTGGTCTCCCCAAGTTAAACCAACCCATGTTTCATTTCATCGATTCATTAATGCTATAGGTTCAGTCACACATCCTTTGGCCAAATATGTATATGCTATATTAAAGGAATAATGTTCTCCAGCTGTATCACATATTAAGGACTCCAAACATTTCAAAGATATTCTCTATTCTTTATTAGATAACTCATTAGTTAGTTTTGAAGTTGTCTTGCTCACTTAAGTGCCAGTGGAGAAGCTTTATACCTGTTTGACAGAAACTCCATGGACCTTATTGATTTGACAGCCCACTGCATTTTGAATATAGTTTTTACTTTGACAATCAACTTGATAAACAAACTAAGGGAGGAGTCATGGGGTACCCCTTGTCACCTTCACTAGCCCACATTAAGTGGTGGCAATACACTGATAACATTTGTCATTTGACCCCATGAAGACAAAAAAAAACTAAGCTAGTGTCTGGTTCATCTTAACAGCCATCACAAAAATATCCATTTATGATGGAATTAGAGAAAAACAGAAATCTACCATTTTTGGAACTCTAGGTATCATGCCATAGCAGTGGTTGTCTGAATCATTAGGTAAGCAACACATGCCGAAAGATAGCTTCATGCAGCTTCACATTATGTACTGGCACGCATGGGCACACACATACACAAATAGCTACTTTTATTAATAGAGCCTTACTTGCTATAATGGACTGAGCTGCTCTGTCTTACGTGTGTTTAGTGGAGCATGTACAGCTTGGTTCTAATGTTATTCCAAGGAATTTAATTAAAGTGGTTTGTTATTTCTATCTTTTCTCTGTTCAGGGTAATCCTTGCAGAGGCAGTAATTTTTCTGCCATTTCTCAGTATCACAATTCTGATTTTCTTGTGTTTAAAACAAATCTGTGTTTTGACACCATGGTGTCTATAACAGATTGCAATTTTTTTCAAGTTTGTTAATCTGAGCACTATGTCATCAGCCTAATCATATATTATTTATTTCCCTATTTCATTAATTTTTTAAGAATGACTGAAAGAATCTGATCACTATATCATCAGCATACTCATATATTATTTCTTTCCCTATTTCATTCATTTTTTAAGAAGAATGAAAGATAAACAGCAAGAGACTTAAAGTGTGTCTTCCTGTGGCAAGTCATTTGTATGTTCCAAAAGCTAAAAAAGGGAGATTCATTTGTTACTTATTTTATTGTATGTAAGTACTGATTTTATAATATTTGTCCAAATGTTTTCTTTTCCCAATGTGTTGTCAACCCTGTTTTGTTATTAGATTTTGAAATTTTGAATCACAAAACTGGCTGTTCAACACTACCTGTTGTGCACAAATAAAGCCTTTCACAATCCTGTGGATACATGCTCATGTAAAAAAGAACTCAGTTATATGATGAAAATGTTAAATAAAACAGTTACAGTAGACATGATATAAACAAAATTATTTCATTAACAAGCTTCACTGTGTGAGTTCCAACAGAATTTTTTAAAAATGTCTTATTTTTTGAAAGTTCTTAAATGAATATAGACTTATTTTCATCCTATTCACAGTGGCAAACTTCACCAAAAACATAATTTCCAATTAATTTCCAAACAATGTGTCTAAAGTGTTCCATGCTCTTGCATCAAAGTTTACATCAGCCAAACAGAGGTGTCCAATGTCACACAAAAGAAAATATCTGTGCAGAAAAAAACTAAGAACTTTCCATCAGCTACATAGAACTTCCTGTAATCACAAGCATTCAATTCAATATCCAAGTTATAGCCTAGGTGCAAAAATATATACAGATTAGTGAAAGAAGTTTCACAAACATAAACATCTGAATCAATCAATTGATATCATTGTATGATTCAGTTGAACTACACACTCTTAAAGCTTCACTTACTTTTCATAAATGTATGGAACCGGTTTCGAGAACATTTAGTTCCCATCTTCAGCCAGGCTAAAGTTCAACTCAAAGTTCAGTTGAAGATGGGAACTAAATGTTCTCGAAACCGGTTCCATACATTTATGAAAAGTAAGTGAAGCTTTAAGAGTGTGTAGTTCAACTGAATCATACAATGATATCAATTGATATGATTGGCTTCAATGTGCGGGTTCCAATTTGCATTTAAGATCTGAATCAATGTTCTTAATTACCTAGTGAGTCGATTTTAATAATCTTATGCTCCACTTACTGTTGAATTATGCAAAACTAGTTATTGGTTATTGGTTCCGACACGAAATTAAATGTTATATCTGAATCAAACTTGAATAAGAAGATAGGTTTAAAGACAACAGCCTCTGTTTTTATCTATTGATTAAGGTTGGATTCAGGCCAATGTTACAACATGCAACAGTACCCCTCTCTCCTCCCCTCTTTTATCATCAATCAGGGCTAGAAACATCTCCCTGATGACAAAGTCTGTAAGAACTTCAAAATGTAGGAATTTTGAATATTTTGACACAGTTTTAAATTGAAAGCATGAGCAGCTTCCAGCTGTAAAAGTTTGCAATTTTAAATTACTGAAATGAGTGTGTTTATTTATTTAATGGACAAATAATTTAATTAAAGAAGCAATCAAAAACATCTCTCTATTTCAAGGTATCATGGAGTGCCTATCTATCTGGATTTCAATGCTTGTTATCAAACTACTGGGGTGAACAATGATTTTCCTTTGAACAAGAACTCTGCACTCAGAATTCTTCAACCAAAGAAATGGATTCATACAGAATGAGTTCCCTATGGTTTTAAATCAGAAACTTCACAAACATTTTTATGGTAATCTTTCCATTCAGAAGTCAACTTTCAAATTACTTTAAAGATCAGTACAATCACTGAACTCTTGAGGATAAAACTATAATTCTACATAGAAGAGGCAGGGTTATAATTGGTTAGCCTAGCAATGAAAAACCGTGGCACTTGGAAAGCATTACAGTTAATTACATTGGAGGATTTCATGTTTTGCTGGATATCTGGTATGTTCAGACAGTAAGAATAATATTCACTATAGCTTGCCCCTTTGAAAGATAATCTCAGAATCCCTTTTGCATCTTAGAAAACTAATACCATGACTCTGCTAGCTGACTTAATTGTCATTTTCTTTGGAGCTGGGTAACTGCTATCCATCTACTGTTTTGACTGCAGCTCTGTCTCTGTAGTATAGTAATGAACCCAGTTTTCATCAGTGGTGATGAATTGGTGCAAAAAATTCAGTTTGATTTTTTTTAAACAATCCAGACACTCTTGAAAAGCTTGCACTCAAAATCTTTTTTTGATTGGGGGTAAGCAGCTGCTGCTTTTATATCTAGTTCATCTGTTCTTTAGTTATGAAGAAAAGTTTCTTTGAGATTTTTACCATAGAGCTGTTTTGCTCAATTTGAGTCTTCTGTCTGCCAGCAATATATCATGGATTTTTGTGATAATTTCTTCTGTAGTGGCACTTATTGGATGTTCAGAGTGGAATTCATCTTTTGTGCTTATCCAGCCACATTTGAACTCAAGTCATCCAAATTTTTACAATATGATGAAGCAACATTCCCCCATTTTACTTTTCCCCTTTTCAAAAATTTCTGCACCCTTCAAACCTTTTAAAAAAAATTAATAATATGCAATGTTAAATATTATCCATTTTAAAACATACATGAAGTGAGTTTCCTTTCAACAATAACTGGCAAAAAATTACTTAAAAGACGACCATTACATTTTCAGTGCTCCAACTACAAGGTTGAAGTTTCAAACTAGAAACAAATTTACCTATCACTGCCTCTGTGCAAAGGCTAATTATCATCCTGCCAATGAATTTTAAACTTTTCACTTACCTGATTGGAGAGCAATATTATTTAGCTGTTGATTCTGATGATGTTGTTGTTGCTGCTGCTGTTGTTGCTGCTGTTGCTGGTTTTGTTGTTGCTGCTGTTGTTGTTGCTGCTGCTGCTGTTGAAACTGGGCAAATTCTTGCTGCATTGTTTCTATTAAATTTAAAGCTAGCTGACGAGCCTGCTGCAACCCTTCAAACTTTGGATGCCTAATAAAGAAATGTTGTTTGGCAAATTACGTTCATTTCAGCATACTTTAAGCAAACCATAAAAAGTGAGCAAAGATAAAGAAGTAACAAATATTGTAGAGTATTAATTAAAAACCTTAAACGAGAATGCTAATTTAACATTTTTCTGCTTTAGATACAGTATTTAATTGCAAAAAATATCAATTTTTTCAAAGTAATTTTTTTTATCATAGAGTGGAGAGGTCCAATTTAGCATATATGTCATCAAAAATATTACACAGGTAAGAATAATATTGGTAACTTCATTATTGTTTTGTTTTTAATAATTTATTGCATTAATTTTATTTTTTAACAAATTTACATTTAATAATACAAATAATGTCACACAAAATTATAATGCAGTCATTTTGAAAATCAACTTTCGAACAGAGGATATCCATTCACTAATATCAAAGAAATACACTTATTTCTTATGTTACATTACCTACTAACATTCACTGCTGTTACACACTTCCAAACTACTACCTCTGCTATTGATTTGTTCACACCCAATGTTCAATTCTTTGTTAGAATGCTCAAGGGTGGTACATAATAAAATTTCTGGGAATTTAGCAAGAAAAACTTACTCAAAATAGAACAGTTTTTTTCAAAATCAAATATGGGTGCAATTTTTTATGCAAAACTATTTTTAAAATTTATGATAAAAATCTAGAGGGAATCTAATATAAATTGGGGCTGAATTCATAAATACAGTATATAGATATTCTGTAATATGATAAAAATGTAAACCATACTTAAAAACAACAACTTGTTTTGTTTGAGTTTAACATCCCTCACAATAATAAAAGTCTACAGACAATGAAAGAATGTTTGATTAAATGAACTTGGGGCTTGCAATGCTTAAAGTTACCTGGCTAAAATTACTTTTTCAGGGCAGGGAAAAACTAAAAAAAAAAAAAAAACCCTCATCCAACCAAATGATCTAATCAAATTCGAACCCAGAACCTCCAGATTTGCAGGCAGACATGCTGATCACAAGACTACATAGGCAATCCTTTAAAGCTCTTGTACTTCTATACAATAACCGAATGAAAACAGTGGCTATTCTACATTTAAGATTCAATTAATAAGTGAGAATTGTGGAAAATAAATGGTTTGTTAGAGAAGTGAATGATGTTTAAGAAAAAATTGTATTGTGTTTCAACATAATTAAAAATTATTCTGGATCATAATCATTTGGTAATGTAAACTATATGCTTATTTTGTATAATGTTAAAACAAATGAAACATAAGTGTATTTTTCTTTTTAATTATTATTAACACAATATACAATTGCCTAGATTTTAAAAATAATGGTTGTAGCAATTATGAAAAGCTTGTGTAGTATAAATTCTTCAATATTAGCTATATGGGCTACACAAAAACCACTTTAAACCTGCACTTCTGCTCTATTTTTTCTCCCCCCCCCCCTTCCCCAGCTCCCTTAAGCCAATGAACATGGTTGGATAAAGACTAACCTACACCATGTATTGTTCACAATAATAAACGCTAATCTCTATTAAATTGGATTATACTCTCATGTTTATGAACATATGTTATATGCCAAAAAGATAATATATACATACTCTACACAAAGATGAAGAGGTTCCATAGATTCAGTTCCTGTTGTAGGCTCAATAAAACCAGATCCCTTTCCTCGTAGTGTAACCATTGCTCCTGTTTCATTTCGAATATAATGAAGATTCGCTCCACCTTGACCAATTAATTTATTGCGTAAGTCAAATGCTGGTGGAGAATGTTCCAGCCCCACTAGAACTTTTTCCTGAAAATGAAAACAGAAAAAAAAAAATCCCAAATTGAATTAGCAGGCAATTAAATCTATGTGAAACTCATTTTTGATAACACAGCCTAAAAAAATGTTACCAGACAATATGATCAAATTTGAAACTGCAATGCCCTTACCTATTTCTCATACCAATGAGCAAAATTTTAGTGAGTCATACATAATGAAGGAGAAGTTCACTGAATTATGAAAAATAAATACAATCTCTTAACAATAATTGAAATTTGTAGTGCTGAAGTGTTATGAGAAAGCTTTAATTACTGTAAAAAATCCAAGAGCAAATGCTCACTATAAATTATTTTTTACTTATATATATCACACACATATACAGTCTCCATTTGGATGCATGGCCAGCTTAATGAGGATTTGTTTGCCCTGTTTCTAACCGGTTCTGTTCCTCCCTCTACTTTCCTGCCTCTCCATGTGTTGATGCTAAATCTCTGTGCTGTACAGAGTTGAACATTGTGAGCCACGGTTTCAATGTTATAGTGTGTTAGCATTGTTATAATGCCAAAAAGTCTGTATACTTTAGCACACAGAACCTTCATGTATGATTCCTATGTGACAACAAACTCATGTAGAGAAGTGAGATGGTGATTTGTAGACAGATTCCCTGCTATTCATGTGCCTCCCAGAGAAACAGTTCGTAATCTTGTAAATAGCTTTAGGGAAATGGGATCTGTTCTTGATAAGAAGCCGAAAGGAACATGCCATGTTCTTACAGAGGAAAAACTCAATGACATCAGAGAAAAGTTGGAATGAAGTTCAAAGAAATCTCTGAGAACACTAGCACAGGAATTAGGAATTTTGCAAACCTCGGTTTTGAATGCTGCTAAACTTTTAAAATTAAAGCCCTATAAGATAATTGTGGTTCAGGAATTGCAACCATGCAATTATGTTAGAAGAGTTAATTTCTGAAATTGGGAATTGGATAATGTTAATGTTTGCTATATTGTCCCACATTTAATTTTTTTTATGGACAAAGCATAGTTTATTTACATGGTATGTAGCAACATAAAACAATAGATACTGAGTGCAGAAAAACCTGATCTTGTACATGAAATGTCATTATATGACCAATAAATTGGTATTTGGTGTGCTATAGAAATCCATGCACTTGAATTTAAGGGGATATGAATATTCCAACTCTGCCGGCAAACAGCATGCTTCTCAGTGCCAAGTAAATCATTAAGCTGGTTACATGTCCAAATGAGGGCTATATATAATATACTTGTCTCTTACCTTTGGAAAACACAAGTTGTTTGAGATATAGAACCTTTTCTGTGAATATTTAGGTGTTTTATCTATTTTTAGTTATATAGTTTCAAGAGTTACTTTATATTTCATTTTTATTGTACAAATAAAAATAAGCCCATAGTTATGGAAACTACATTTTTTCTTTGCAAACAAGGGTAACACCAAAAATCTAGGTTTATATGATTGGAAGTATATAGCATTTCTACCAAGTGGTGCCATCAATGGAAGGAAGGCTGGATGTAGGCAGCCCTCATAGGGAAGAAGCAAAACAAAGACAACCAAACAACATTGGTTTATTATGGAATGTGCAAAAGCTACACACAACTACTTAACATAGGATTGCAAATCCACAGGACAGGTATTCCATGGTGTTTAGCAGCTTTTGAAGTAGTCTGCAATTATATCCAAAATTCATTGGTAGCACTGTATGGGAAGGCACTGAATACTATTTGCTGGGTTGCTAATGTGAGCCATCTAGTGTTGAAATGTTGTCATAATGTCCGCTTTGTTAGCAAAATGTTTCCCATGCAATGGCTGCTTCACTTTGGGGATGAGATCATAATCACGTGGACTGAAATCTGGTGAATATGGAAGGCATGGAAGAACTTCCCATCCCTACCATGGTAAAAGACATTTAACACTGTCAGTTGTGTGAGATGTCGCTTTATCATGGAAAATAATGGTTTTATTCAAAAGTTCTGTCTAATTGACATGGTAAAGCACAATATTGACACCAAAAAAGACCTGAAATACTGGGCATTCACATACAGTCCCTCACTCACTGAATGACACACAAACACACTTTACTGTAGAATGACCATGACTTTTGTTGGTAAAGGAGTTTGGCAAAACTTGTGTTTGCTGATGACGCATGATGATCCCATTTACTGGACTGTCACTTCAGTTCTTATTCACTGCCTGTCATGGCTCAGTAGTTAAAAAGGGTGTTAACACTATTAAAAAAAAAAAATCATGTTTCATACTCCCATGCCCGCGTTTCATCAGTTGCAATGATTTGATTCAACAAGGCATTCCCTTCTTTCTGAAATCTCGCCAATTGATGCTACATGTTTCACATTGAGCCCACTTCTGTACCTCACTTAATTGATGAGGCACCCACTTTGCACACACTTTCCTCATGTTCAGATCCTCCTGTAAAATGCAGTGCACTTATTTTACTAGAATTCCTGTTTGCTCTTCTAATTCCATAAGTGTCCAACACTTACCATCACATAAGCACTGTACCTGCCACCATCATCCATTTATCCTTGTCTGTGGACACAGGACATCCATTGCATGGCAAATTAACATTCTGCCCTATTTGAAGGCCTCTGCTCAGCTCATTAATGTTTGAAAGGGCAGGGCACGAGCACCAGTGCCTCCTGTAGCTCTTTGTAGCATTCTCGTGCATTCCTTCCATGGAGAAATGCTATTTTCACCTACACACATGTTCACTCTTTGTGACTTCCATTCTTGAGCTGTAGCTCACCGACTGAACTTAACTTCGAAGCATGCTAAGAAATGCAGCTCTGCTCACATACACCATTTGGTGACTTCATTCGAAAGTACGTTTCATACACTACATTTGTATATCTTAGATTTTTTTGTGTAGTCCCTTGTTCATGAGAAAAAAAATAGTTGCCATGACTTATATCTCATAAATATATATTTTTTTTTGAGTAGTGTTTAACGCCCATTTTTACTACTGCGGCACCACAGGCGGCGGACACTGATGATATATGAAATGAAATGATATATTAGGAAAGGATTTTTTTTTAAGAAAGGAAATGTTCCAGGCCAATTTAGCGTACCTACCCGGCATTTGCCTTTTATGAGGACTGAGGAAAACCCGGAAAAAACCTCAGTCAGGGAGGACGGTTCTGGCGGGATTCGAACCACAGACCTCCCGCTCACTCATGTATGTATGCATGTGTATATATATCTATATAAAAGTATAAATTCTATTATGAGCTTTAAGTTAATTAACTACAATATATTTTAATAGTTTATCTGCTTTTGATAAGTAATTGTTCTTGTATTCCAAGTGTTCAGCAATAACCAGTTCTTAAAAGAACTCTTTTTTGGCTGTCACTTATGACCGAAGTCTCTCTGACCATTCATCTTTAGCAGCATGCACTATCTTCATTGGGAAATTCATCACTGCTGAAAGCTTTGTAATACTTTGTCCCCAGTGAACAAATTCAGCCTATATAATCTGCTCAACTCTGGTGATGATAGAATAGCTGATAAGAAGAAACCAGGAATCTATAAAAAAATCCATTGTTTAGAATGTAACAAAGTATATATTGGCAAAACAAAAAGAAGCAATGGAATTCAGCTAAAGAAACATTGGAGAAACTTCAGGCACAATCAGATATATAAATCAGCGGCTGCACATCACTTTTGAATAGATAAATATAATACAGAAATGGAAGTCAAATTATTGAAATTCATAGGTCTTTGGACCTGGGAATATGGGAAACAATTTTTATAAAAGAATATGAAGATAAGATTATGAATGTTGAGATCCCAATAGAAGACCAATTAATCCAAAGTTCATAAAATGTCCACAAGAGCTACACCAAGTTCATCCAACCATCAAGAATCCGGCAGTGGACTCAAAATTGATGTGTACAAAGGCCTGTGAAACATGGTCTATATAATTCAATGGTAAATGTGGCATAAGAGTATTAAATCAACTCACTAGCTAACTAAGAATATATAATTCATTTAATTTTCCCTCCTGGCTTTATCCCAAGCCATACAATTTTCCAAATAACAATATTTACCTTCTAATACACTATTTCTTCCACATGTAATTTTCCAGTTATAATTACTTAATTTACACTACCATAATTCTACACCCATGACATTGTTTCCTAATCCTGAAACTAAGCACAAATGCAGGGTCAAAGGATAAGTGAAATGAGGGATCGTCAACTTTCATGGTTGGAGTCACAAATATAACTAGAAGTATCTTCCAGGAGTTACGCTGTGATCTGCTGGAGATAAAGAGTTCCAGACATTTCATCCACAACTATGGCAGACATCTTCAATCAAGAACTCTTTCCTTCCAATGGAAGATATATGCTGCATCACTAGATTGGAAGCCCAGCTTCCTAGATTTTATGGCCTACCCAAGATCCACAAGCTGGAAGTGCCTCTGAGGCCCATTGCCAACACGATTGGATCTCCCACCTATGCCATAGATAAACTTCTAGCTGGCTTACTACAACCACTCAATGGCACGACGGATTCTTCCATCAAAAGATTCAACTGGCTTCATTCAGAAGCTCTAAGTCTCACTTTGCAGCCTCATAACCTTTTTATCAGCTTTGATGTTGTGTTCCTGTTCACCATGATTCCAGTACAAAAAGCTCCTATACAGCTAAAATACATTTTTCTCTGACAATATAACACTTTTTTACCATGTACTCACCACTACTTATTTCCAGTGGAACCATTTGTTTTATGAACAAATGGACGGTGTTGCCATGGGCAGCAACAGTCCAGTGATAACTAGTTTTTTCATGGAATCCTTTGAGACTACAGCATTAGACACAGCTCCACTCAAACCAACAGTCTGGTTCAGCATGTGGATGATACCTTTGTTGTATGGTCCCATGGAGAGGAAGCCCTTGAAAACTTCCTTTTACATCTCAACAGAATCAATCCACATCCAATTTAAACAGAAGGATGATAGTTAGCATTTCTGGATGTACTAGTCAGCAGGAAAGTCAACGGCACACATGGAAACACTGTTTACCGCAAGCCCACTTAAGCTGACTGCTATGTGAACAAGAATTCAAATCATCCCAGACAGAAACATACCATGATTAAAATACTCGTAAATCATGCTTCATGCATTTGCAAGCCACATTTACTGCAACAAGAACATCATCACCTAGAACAAGCTTTACATTTTAATGGTTATTCAATCCAAGAAGTGAGAAGAGCTTGTCGTCCTAAGCCTCAAACTGCCAGTCAGATGCTAGATCAACCAAGAAGCAAGGGCACAGTTTTTCTACCATACTTCAGAAATGTCACGAATCAAATTGAACACATTCCTGATTCTCCACAGTATCAAGATGATTTTTACGTCCACCAGATAATTAAGCAATTTATTACACTCAGCCAAAGATTCTCAGGAGCCTCTACAATAGGCTGGGGTTTACCATATTCCTTTTTCTTGTGGTTCGGTATAAATTGGAACTACACAGCACAGTATTGACTGCCAACACATCAGAAGCAGTGATACCTTCTCCAAGCAGACTTTGTCCACTCCAATGATGTTTACTGTAGTTGCAGATGAAATGTCTGGAACTCTAATCTCCAGCAGATCACAGCATAACAACCCGGAAGATGCTTCTAGTTATATATAATAAGTGAAATGTTCAATTTGTGTAACATAACTGCTCTTACATAATACCTTTAGCATCACAAAAGGAATCCATTGAAAACATGAAAAGTAAATTTATTTGGGTCATTTTGTAAATTTGCAAAAAAATAATTTGAAGGCCAGCTTACTGGTGTTTTAGCAAGGAATCATGAGACAGTCATCATTAGATGCATCATTATTTTTGTGAAAGCCCTACACTATCTACAACTGTTAAAAAAAATTAGCAAATACTTGAAAGTGAGTTGTGAGAAAGTAGTCTTTGTATGCATCATTTTTGTGAAAGCACTACACTATCTACAACTGTTAAAAAAATAATGGCTGTTATATTGGTTATTCTCACTTGCTGAACTTCAGGAATACAAATTTTCTTTCTATTCTGAGTGAGCTCAGATTTGAGCTAATCGAGCTTATGCAAAGAAATGCAACAATTTTATCGTTACAAGGAAAGACCTTCATTGTGTTGCTCACAAGCAATGTGGAAATAAAAAGGTAAAATCCTGGAACAAATGCATATGCTAATTGGAATTTGTACAGAGAAGTCAATCATATAATTGAAATCATAGTATGACTGAGTCAAACTAAACACTCTTATTGCTCCATTTACTTACTTGGACATTTTTTTAACAATTAGCATGGTTCCACTTTGATGATGCACACAACAGCCTTTGAAACATGTCCAAGTAAGTGGAACAAGATTAGTGATTTTGCAAAATTATATTATATTTTACCGAGAAATGTTCTATTTAAAACTACAGTTATAATTATAGGTTCTAAAATTATGTCACTTACTATATCATTCATGAAGGCATTCTCTTGTAATTTTTCAGCATATTGTATGCAAGATTCCCAGTCTTTCTGTATCACCTTGTCAATTACTTAATGAATACATTTTTCTACATCTTTCAGTTTAAAACTCCTGTTTCTATTTGCAATTTCACCACTTAATTTGAACTCATGCAAGTTCAAGTTTGTTATATTATCAATAGAAAGCCCAAATGTGCAGCACCTGTTGTTTAAAAATACTATCTCCACTAAATTCATTATTCTTGCTTGCTTTATTCAACAAATTACATCTATTCTGCAACAAAAAAGTCTAACATGCCGGAGTGAATCCTCTCCAAGCTGAATAACTTTAAAAATGAATATAAAATCCAAATTAGGTCCTATTAATTAATGAAATGAAATAAGTTGTGACATTAATGTGTGGTATTAGAAGAACAAAATTAGAATTTTTGCAATCTATAACTATCATAAAAGAAAAAACCACATTTTTTTAATTATTTTTATTATTGGGATTAAATGACAAAAATGAATAGTATACTATTAATTAAATTAAATATATGATCAATGATAGACAAAGCTGCAATGTGTGGGCATTTTAACACACTTTTAAATCCAACTCAATTTTTATGAGCTGAGCCCTTGATTTCATCTTTACATTCACTAAAATAGAGAAATAACAGAAAGTTTAGAGTTAAATTGTGTATTTAAGAAGATAATGTTCATATGTTTCAATGAAACAGAAATGTTTAAAACTGAAAAACCATTTCAATATATAAGCAAACATACACAATCAACAATAGAAAGTTCATCAATTTTCATGGCTTTAAAATTTAATTAAAATCTTATTGTAAAAATATGTGAGAAAAATTTTTCTGCAGGCTATTACAGAGTGCTCTTGCATACAAACACAATTCTCAAACACATAAATAGATTAATACTTTACATTTGCTATCCTCACGGCAATGCTTTTATTTAATACAAAATATGTATAACATCATAAATACAGTTTATATGCTGAATTAACTTGTCCTTTTATTTTAAAACAATAGAAAGAAAATTAAATACAAGAGTGCCTTTACAATTTCGGCTTTCAAGTATATCCCTACTCCTAAAGGCCAAATTTCTGTAATTTTCAGGAACTATTTTTCTTATTTTATGCAAAAAAGGGGGGGGGGAGAAAAAGAAAAAGAAAGAAATAGTGGTACTGCTAGAGCAATCTTGAAATTTGGGATTTCAGGTAAACTTCCTCTGCTAATAATTTCATTTAACTCATTTTCAGAAACTGTTATTCCTAATTTATTTCAATGGCCTGTACCCCAGTTGTTGAGAAAAAACAAAAATTGCAGCTGCTAGAGTGATTTTTAAATTTCAATTTAACCGCCAATCTTTAAATGTCAGATTTCCGCTATATCCCCCCACTCCTAATGGTCTGATTTCCCTAATCATCAGAAACTATTTTTATATTTTATTTAAATGATATTTTGTTGTGAAAAAACAAATATTGGTGCCACTAGAGCGATTTTAAATGTTGAGTCTTTGGTTACAGCAGGTAAATTATTGCACTTTTCTTTAGTTGAGAGTTTCAAAATCAACTTGCTTAAAATGAGAAAGAGTTCCTGAAGAAGTTAATAAAAGAACATCTAAAAGCACTACAAACTTTAGTAACAAAGTACTTCCTTAGCTTGTCTATTTCAGAGTTAGATTCAGCTACACCCAATGGCCCAATTTCCCTGATTTTCAGAGACAATTTCTCTTATTTTATTTAAATGGTGCATATAATGTTTTGTTGCAAAAAAGGAAATATTAGTGCTGCTAGAGCGGTTGCAAAATGTTGGGTTTCAGGTAAACCCCATTCCTAATAATCTGATTTCACTGATTTTCAAAAACTATTTTTCCTATTTTATTTCAATGGCTTATACTGAGTTTCCTTTTAAAAAAATGTAAAATTACAGTTGTTAGAGTGATTTTTAAATTTTGCTATATTCCCCTCTCAGTTTTCAGGTATACTGCACTCCTGAAGGCCCAAGTTTTTTTTTTTTTTTTTTTAAATGGTTTAGGTTAACCCCCAACAGTCCAATTTTGTTGGTTAATGAACTCCATGAATCTTTGTTAATTGATGGTTATATGCCAAATATGTTGAGAAAAAACAAAATTTGTGACTGTTAGAGCATTAACAGATATATACACACACACACTTTTTTTTTTTTTTTAAAAAAATTGGGCAATAAAAATTTGGGGGTGCAGGTTGATCCCAGATTTTACCAATTTTGCTCTGTCAAATTGAGATTGAAGGATCCAGCGCGGACTTGTGAGCGGGAGGCCTGGGGTTCGAATTCCACCAGGACCATCCTCCCTGATTGGGGTTTTTTCCAGATTTTCTTCATTCCTCATAACTGGCAAATGCCAGAGAGGAACCCTAAACTGGTTCCTTCCTTAAAAAATATCCTTTCTGAATGAATAATTTAATCTCATATATCATCAGTGTCCACCACCTGTGGTGCATCAGAAGTAAAAATGGGCGTTAAACACTACTCATAAAAAAAAAAACACATTTTTTTCATTGTTATTTTCAGTGCCTAGCAGGTAGAATTGATGGAGATGTGAAGAAAGTTTTCAAAAATATTTTATAAGTACTACTATAATAGCTACACGTCCTTGGAATTCGTAAAAGACTTAAAACAGTTATTCGCAATTTCATTTTTAGTTAATAAGCTGAATGCCATTATCTCCTCATTATTTATGGTTTCAAATTGTATCAGAGTAACAGCTTCATGTATATCACCAGCCAAGCTTTGACTTAAGTATAATCAGACTACTTCACGGCAGCTTTATTATACTTGGGGGAAGGGGTTAAAATGCAGTCAATGAAAGAAAGTAATAAACTCGAACTCATTTTGGAATGAGTAAAAAGCATATTTTCCTAGGTGGTACTCCAGCTATGCTCATTGGATACATTTATTTATCTCTATAATGATACTCCTTGGGCCAAAAATATGCAGTTTTGATTAGAATGCCAAAAATTTATTATCTACCTGCCTGATTGCTTTATTAACATGAAACAATAATTTTAATCTAGCACAAATAATATTCACAATAGAATATTGATTCCATGAGAAGCAGTCTGGTAGTGGGAGTAGGATATGGCATTGTTGCATATCTCTGAATAGGCAATACATTGAGAGCTTCAAGGCCAAACATCATCCATTTGACAAGCACTATTGTTAGGATTAGCAATTTTTTGCCTTATGTCTTTATGTTGGTATCATTCATTTTAGGAGAGTTTAGTCATTTTTTTACATTTCATGATTTTCAATTTTAAGCATTTCTCTCTAGAGAAAGGTTAGTACAAAAAGTCACAAGAATTAAGTATATTGACAAACAGGAAATATGGGCTAATCTTAATATCCAAAAAATCTGTGAAATTATATAGAAAACTAAAAATGTATGGGGAGAGAAAGATATATTGAAACCTGAGATAAGGAATGAAGGGAAGAACTGGCATGGTTATTAGAACAGGAGTAATATATTTTAAGTAGAATAAGAAATGGATATATTAAGGGGATATGTATGAAGAACCAGATAGTACTTGGCATTGTACATTAGAATCTAAGCAAACCAAGTTCTGAAGGAAACAGCTTCTATTATGAAAGTTGGAAAAATTACGAAATGAAATAAGAGGTACAAGAATTTAAATCTAAAATCAGACATAAAATACTAAGAAACTTGGAACATACATAGGCAAGGTGAGACAAATATGGGTATGGAAGGTGGGCAAGACAATTGGGAACAACAATGTCGACAATTACACTATCTAGGAATGAATAAATATCCCCATTACATTGTAAACCTGGTGTTAATTGTAATGGGGTATGGAAGGAATGCAACTCCATAAAGTTAGGGTAATTAAGTGAGAAATTTAAATGTTTCAATAGTTTACCTGTATTGAAAACATGGAAATGTAAATCATTTACTTTGATTTTAAAAGGTTTACTTGTCCGTGAAAATTGCATGAAATTGGTTCTAAAAAATAAATTCATTCAAATGTATATATTTTTGAATGTAGTATATTATATAGTTTGTTGAGATACATTTATAATAAACTTCAATTTCAATAGAATAGTTGCACCCAAGTCTTCCTGATATTCCAGTAGGAAAGTGATGATGAGCCTAAGATAAGTGATTGGTAATCAGTTAAATTCATAAAACCAAATGACAATTTATTGAAAAATAAATATAAATTTTTATTGATATTGATATAAATATTGATATAAATTATGAAGTTTTGAAACTAGTTATAAAAGGTAGGGGGGATGTAAATTTAATTGTAATGTTATTTGTTGAAATAAAATTCATTCATATAAAAGCCATGCTGAAAATTGATACAATAGTCAATCACATAGTGAGTAAAGTAGTGCCACATTTCCCCAATTACAACAGCCTGCAGAGGATCACCTTTATTATGTTTACAGTACTGCATAAACTAAGGCCCTAAACTGCATAGTACCAATTTTTGTCCCAATTATTAGATAATATTTACATACACTTACTATAGATGGCATTGTTGTGTGTATGCTCATTAAAGGTGGCGGCATACTTTGCTGTGGAGGACCCATCTTAAATTTACTTGGACGACCAAGAGGTGGCAATTGCTCCATTTGTTGCTGATTGATTATTTCTTCTATCTTTTGTACTGCCACTGCAATGAAGATGAAATAAAGTAGCTATAAATTGATCAGTTTTCATTCATCTAAAAATACCATTCATTATTAATGCATAGCTTTCTAATATTCTACATTAAATATAAGAAGTGCTTAATATGATATTAACAGATTATGATATGAGGTGAAGAAAATATGCACTCAACAGTTCAACCAAAGTGAGTGACAATATTTAATAAAATTAGGCATTTATTTTAGCAATAATACACAATTGCAGCATAACAACATAACTATCCATATATTTAGAATGGAAAAAGTTTTTTTCCATATCTGCCCAATGGTAGATATTGTCCATTACAACAGGATTATATTTGTACCATGATGCTGTGCACAAATACATCAACTATTTGAATTGTTCCACTTAATACAACAGGCTTTCACAGTACTCTTTTACAATCACTCAGTCATACAAGAAAATACAACCATAGTCATTCTAGTAGATCTTCCTGAGTTGTTGTGTAACCAAGTGGCCTGGATAGTTTCAAACTTGCGGTTACTCAATTACCAGGCAACTTACATCTACAAAATGAACTCAATCAAAATCCAACTTAAATTATGTTTTTGCCCAATTTGGTTCCTCATTTCTTACTTATTTTCTTCAACCATTTTCTTTGAACCTTGCCTAAATGATTCCCAAAATGCAAGACTTTCTGCCTTGTTTTCATATTCACCACTTGTTTGTCATTATCTCTATTCGTAAGTTATCCCACTTTCCAATCCTAAGTTTTGCTTTCATTTCTTTAGTTTCTCTACATTCTGCAATTGTATGCCAGTAACTATCTTTCATTCCCCACATCGGGCATTCCTCTATATTTAAATCTCTTTTATTCCTTTCAGATTTACTATCCCTGTGCAGGCCCATTTGATTTCCTTCCTCATCCACCTGTAATCTTCATCCACACAATTCTGTCTACCCCATATTTCTTTTAAGCCCCCTAGAAACCCTCAATGACATTTTACTACCAAAACTACTTAATATCTCTTGTCTTTCCATATCATCAATTCTTTGTTTAATTTCTGTTCAAAAGCCTTAATTTCTCTATGATGCCACACCATACCCAAGCCAATTTTTCCCATATCTCATTGATTCAACTAACCAAAGTATTTCCTCCCCTCTCTTTCTCTTGCCTCACTAGACAGTGTTTCAAAAAACAATTCTCTTCTAAATTCTTAATTCTAAACCAATATTTCAGAGTCCTTGACATTATTTTTTCTTTACTCCCTACTCTGTTTAATTCAGCTTGAGCAACCCTGGTTAGTGAGCTTTTGGGTAGGCCCATAATTTGTTTACAGAAATTCCTATGAATCAAGTCTACATTTAGCCATCCCTCATCACTACCCCAAACATCATTTTAGCCTCTATTACTACCGTATATATTTTCTCCAACCACACTTTATATGCATTTCTGGTACATTATACCTACAGGCAGTAACAGCTTTCAAAGCTAGCCTACCTTTTGCAAGAACCTTTCTCTTCGTTCCCTCCATCCTTCTTAAGCCTAATACCAAAATAGTTGAATTTATTAACCACCTCAATTTCTGCCCCTTCCTAATACCATTTCTCATTCTTGCGTAACTTATTTCCATTCTTAAATACCATTAATTTTTTATTTTTGAATGTTTATTCTTAGTCCCCACTTCTTACAGAATTTAGCAATTATTTTGATTCACTTTGCTAGACTAATATTAGTAATTGACCCCACTACCAAATTGTCTGGAAATAATAGTCCTGGAATCTCTACATTTTCAATTGTGGGCATGTAGGTATTAACTTTGCTATTTCTTCTAAAATATCAATAATAAATAAGTTCAACAGTATAGGACTTAACTTACATCCTTATCTTAGACCTATTGTGTTCAAATTATTTGGAATCACCCTATCCTGGGCAAACTTAATGTAGTACTCATTTTCATAGTATAAATTTAATAATGCTTTTATAAACTTATCGCTAACTCCTATCCTATTCAATTTTTACCATAATGCCTTGTGGTTAATTGTATAAAAAGCTTTTGAAAATCCACAAACTACATATATAGTCTCCCTCATTTTTTTGCCTAGATGTTTCCCTACCATTGCATTAATAATGAAGACATTATCCACTGTTCTCTTATTTTTCCTGAAACCTGCTTAGAATTCGGATAATTTATTTTCTTGTTCTGCCCAATTTTAAAGCTTTTCTGTCAGAATACCCACATAGAACTTATCTAAGACTGATAATAGACTAATTTCTCTATAATTAGCTGGTTTGTTTATATCACCTTTTCCTTTAAATATAGGCACTACAATTGCTGTTTTCCAATCTTTGCGAACTTTAGTCTCTTCATATATTGAATTAAATATCTGTGCCAATAACATACCTCTATCATCATTCTGACCCCATGCCCTCCAGAATTTCCCGGAATCCCATCAATCCCCCAAGCTTTATTTCTTTTTATATGTTCCTTTATTTCATTTATATCAATCTATCCAAATAATCTACATATAATATATTTTTTCCACTATCCACCTCCCCTGATGGAATATTTTCTATACCTCTAAAGGGTTTTTGAAGCATAAAATTCTCATTTACTCCCCTGTTATATAATCGCTTAACTATCATCCATATTGTTTTATTGTCATTTTCCTCATTGTATTTTCTGTATATTCTGATCCCATTCTTTCTTTTTTGCCTCCATGAGGGATTTATATTCCCACCTTTAATCATAAAGTTCTCTTTTACTACCTGTTCCCCTGTTTATTTCCATTTTCTCAACTCTCCTTTACCAATTCTACATTCATTATCACACCAATTCTACTGTACCTTGTTACCCATTTCTCTCACTCTTATCTTCTAACCAACCTCTCTACAATCTCCATTATGTCCCCTATTTTCCCTACCATCATTAGAGCTTCTACATTGAGCTTAAATGATCTAAAATTAACTCCTAACTCCTGGTTAGCCTGGTGCCCTCTCATCATTCTATTTATATCTATTTTATGTCCATATTTCTTTACTTCCACCACTTTCTTAAATTGATTTTGAAATTTCTCTTTTAATGGGAAATGACTGTTAGTACATACTAAATCTATAACCTTGAAATATATCAGATATTCATCTAATTCTAGTGTAACCCATAATCAACAATACTTTCACCACTATTATTTGCAAAAGTAAACTCACCCCTAGAATCTTTCCCTCTAGTACCATTACAAATCAGAAGATTATGTTCATCACAAAAGTCCAATAACTTATTTCCTTCCTTATTATATATTTTATCTTTACTAACCCTTTCCAACCCATCTTCTTTCACAGCATCATTTTCTAGATCAACAAAATGTGCCAAACCCTCCCCTATTCTTGCATTAAAATCACCTGTTATAATAAAACTTCTGAATCCATATTTGTTTTGCAGTACCTCCATGTCCATTCCTAAGTTATGAAACAAAATTGGGTTATAGAAATCAGAAGTATATGGTGGGTTATATACTGTTGCTAAACACATTTTTTCACTTGCACATGTTTGACTTATTTCACATCATAATATGAATTATCTCTTAAATCGTTAAACACCTTCAATGGCAAACTTTGTCTCATAAACCCCCAATTTTCCCTGACAACTGCCTTTAATTTTCTTCTTAGCACCGGCTTTACTACAGAATTTGAAGCCAATGAGCTCAACAGTTATATCTCTTTCTAACCATGATTCCACTATCACAAACACATCACACACCATAATTAACTGCATTATTTTCCCATTTGACACATTTTTTAACAAACCTTTGACATTCCAGCATCATCAACTCCCCCCACACTGATCCCTTTCTCTCAAATCTAAACTCGTGCAACTTAGCTCTGCTCTTAATCGTCCTGTTTATGTCTTGTTCCTCTCTCACTTCCATTATACTTCTTCCATTTGAAGACACAATACTTAAGCCGGTTTCCCGCCACATGTCCAACCCAGCAGCTGCTCCCAAGATCTCGCTATGCTTGTCTATTATCATGTGACTCTCAGATGACACATGCTTGGTTTGTGACATCATCTGCATTGCTCCTCCTGCCTTTCTTAGACCGTTGCCATCTCTTCTTTCCACTTCTACGTGTTCACTTCTTACCGATATCTGTTATGCTGATTTTAACCCCTGCATACCAGATTTCTGCCCTACCTTCCACTGACTAATTTCCTGCTTTCTACCATCTATCCATAAATCAAGTCCTCTCACATACACCTGTTTCCTCTCTGTCCTGGCTTTTTTCATTTCACTGAGAGAACATCTCTCAGTTCTCTACCTTCCTTTCCATAGTCATGTTCAATAAATATGCGGGATCCTTTTAACTTTTTTGCATTTGGTGAAACTGTCCATTTAAATGTTATAGTAGCAACTTTCACTATCACTGGTCTTGGCTTTGATTTTATTCTTCCAATTCTAAACACATCCACAATTTTCCAGCCCACTAGTTGTAGGCCTAACTTTTTTGCGAGAATTTCTTCTACCAGTTGCCATGTCCATTTATCTCTTGATTCTTTAACTCCAAATGTGATAATATTAATTTTCCTCTTTGGTCTTCGCTCTTTCCAAACCAGTCACCCTTCCTTTTCATTCTGCTATTTCTGCTTGTAGTTGTCCCAAAAAATTTATCACAGTTTCCTTGACTCCTCCTATTCTTTTACTAATTTTATCATTCAACCTTTTTTCCATTGCTTTTAAACCATTTAGGTCTTCTGTGATGGTTTTAAGCATCACCAGGATCTGGTTCATTTCCAGCCCCATATTTAACTTGACTCCTGCTCTCACCAACAGCATTACCAAAACTAACCTATACCATATTAAAATAGGTAAGCCATTATTCTGCTTTCCACCTGGTAAGATATTTATACTGTTAAATAACCCAATCCTTGACAGATATTACTCTAAGTTCATGCCCGTTTTCTCTTTCCCTAGGAGAGCTATTGTAAACACATCTGTCTACTCCTGCCTGCCATCAGCACCTCCAACTATTTATTAATATATCTATACCTCACAACCATACTATCATATTTCCATTTTTTCTTATTTTCAAATTGTTTAATATTCTTCTGTTTTTCCACCTGCTCTTTAATGCCATAGTATTGTATTTGAGCCAAAATAATTAGAAAACAGATAGCCAAAACCAGACTATATTTCATAATAATACAGCAATGAACAGATGCCAGAAAAAACAGCTTTCTATTCATACTGTGCAAATGTTGAAATAGGTTATGTTAATGTGATTCTGAAGTACAGATATATGTCATACAGCAGAGCAGTTTAAAAATACTGCAACTCAGTCGACAAGCAGACCTACCCTCCCTCCAATCACTGAGATTCTCCACACAGCATGCACGGTGCCATTCTCTTTCAGTTAATTGCAAGTGGGATTTTGACAGTGTCAGGCAGTTGCACTTTGCAGTTGAGAATAAGATTTCATTAAACAGTGCAAAAGTGTCTTGCAATGGTAAATATTCAACTTCCAAGACATATATCAGGTACAGAAATTTGTGTAGCAAAACAAGACAGGCATCATAAAGTTCATGGCTGCTTGGTTCAAACATGAAAAACAACTTTAAAGTTAGCACAAAAGGTCAACAAAACTGGCTCTGTGACTGAACAGAAAATAAATCGCAGATCCCATGTTCTCACAGAAGAAAAACTTAATTAAATAAGAGCTTCCATTAAAGCTCTCTTTGTTCCCCAGATCTTCAGGTTTGTAATTTTTATTTTTGAAAGGCATTGAAAAATAGTGTAAATATTCCATAATCCTCACACACTGGAGGAACTTAAAAACAAACATTCTAAATGCAGGTTATGGGGAACTGACATGTGTCAGTGATAATTTCCTAAGAAGAATGTGGATTGTGTGTCAGGGAAAATAGGCAATATTTCCAGCAACTACAGTAAGGAAGGCGAGTACAAAATTCTATTATATGTAAATTCCAAAAAGTTGCAGTAGGGCAAAATGATTAAACTTTTACGTATTTATTCAAGGTGTCCAGGACCTTTGAATGAAATCCAGGCCTAACATGAGACACTTACATGACTGAAAATGTGAGCATGATAGCCATGTAATGTTTACTATATTGGTGACCACAGGGTCAATATGCTTGCCATGGCCCCTTATACAACGATGACACTATGACTTCATCTGCAAAGATTACTCGTCAGTTTCTAACGTTGACAACATATGCAAGACAGTCCACGGTGTGTTCAACATACAGGACCTCCTTATCCACAGCTATGTAGTTGCCTAAAACAAACTGTCTATAGCGATTCCTTAGTCTGTAAAGAACCAGGAAAGTGACAAGCCACTGCGCAGCAGAAATAAAGGTCTTCTTTCTATCTCTGCCTAAGACATTCAATATCCTCCCACAAAGAAATTCTTTTATGACCTGAGCTATGTCACTATTCTTTTGTCGCTCTTCCTTATATTACTGAGCCCTATGTCTCCCAGTTCCTTCCAGTATGCCATTTCTACTAGCAGCCTCAGACAGTGAAAACCCCATATCTCAATTAAAAGAAAACATGTCAACAGCACATGGGATAGTGGTGTACCATAGCACATGGGCCGAGGGGCTTGCTCTAAAGTAGAATAAAAGAAATAATATGAGCACTCATAGCAGTGAACCATACATAATGTTTAATACTGTAATTGA
The DNA here is from genome assembly GCA_030762175.1 of Metallyticus violacea. Classification (NCBI taxonomy): domain Eukaryota; kingdom Metazoa; phylum Arthropoda; class Insecta; order Mantodea; family Metallyticidae; genus Metallyticus; species Metallyticus violacea. The sequence continues at coordinate 49,574,118 of CM060841.1, forward strand.
AAGTATTATAAGTATACCAAATAAGTTTATTATATAGTAAGACATGCATATTTATTAAATGACTATGAAGATATAGTTTATTTTAACGAAATGTACAGTTACATATATGGAAGGATGTTAGCAGTAAAAGAAAATGATTTACATATTATTTATTTTAAAATTATATATTACATTTCATTTCGGACAAGTTATATTGTTCACAAAAACAAAGAAAATGGAAAAATACATAAAAAATATGAGGATCAAGTGTAAAAAGAAGATGCAAGATTTGAACTTGCATAGTTTCAAACATCACATTCCATTTGAGTCATCGAAGCCACTCCAACAAAACTGCATCTACCTGCAGGCTTGCTGTAGAGAGTACAAGTGTCTTCTTTAACATGTACTCACTCCCACTCTGAAATATGTTTGTCATCTGTAAGGCTTTTGATTCAAAGAAGTCATATTTTGCTATCCAAGAATGCAGTCATTATTTCTTTGAGTAAGGTATCTAAGTTTTAAAATGATGAAGCACTTAAGCGCTACGAGTCTACACTTAATTTTTTTGTTCATTTGATTTATTTATGGATGCTCTTAAACATCTCAGGTCATCAGCATCCCATTCAATTCAGGGCATGAAACGACCGACAAATTTTGCTCAGAGGCCTCTTTTTTCAGGCTTAAGGTTCGTTTTCGTGCGTAAATGTACGACACGGGACCCACGGCTTTACTTCCCTTCTGAAGGAAGCCATACAGGATTTTTATGCCCAAAAAAATCCATCGATCCTGGCCGAGTTTGAACCCGCGATCTTGGGTTTAGAAGGCAAGTATGGTTACCACTACACCACCAGGACCGATTGCAAGTCTACACAAGAAAATACCCATGACACATTGTGATCTAACCATCAACCAGCTGAACTTGTATTGGAACTTTTAAACTACTATCACTGTATAAATCATTAAATTTCTGAAAGTTTTCACTATGTTTCTATGAAAGAAAGAAACAAAATATCTTACAGTCAATGGCTTGTTTTGTTGGAGCTTGTATATGAAGGTACAGTGGCCTTTCTCCAGGATTTCTGGCTCTTTCCTCTTGACTCAAATATCGACCACGAGTGGAAACAGCAGCACCTGCAAAATAAAATTAATTCATTTCAATGCTACAAGTATTTACATTTTTCAATTTGAGGTTTTGAAGTTAATTAAAAGTTTGCAAAGGTTAAGCTGGGACAAATTTTTAATATTAAGAGGCTGGATGGGATGAAACATCTAAGAAAATTCATGCACATCATGCAAAAACAAGATAGTACAGTTTAAACTCATAGCTTTTACAGTATTTGTCAGTATGTATATAAGTTTACAAATTTTTTCTTTTGCAGTTTACATTGTACCAAAAGAATCAACTACATAAAGAAAAGTGGACAAATAATTAACATCTTATAATATAATGTGACACAGAATTGGTTTGGTGACACTGCACTTCACTTACATTTTATAATCCATAAATAAAATACAAAGAGTGCAAAGTAAGGTGTGACATAAGATGGTAATAGATTTTTTCTTATTGAATAAAGTGTTCCTAATCTCAGTAAGACAGGTATTAATACTCTTGCTTTTCAATTCTTAGTTAATGAAAAATAAATACAGAAATGTGGAACATTTTACCTGAGAATTGGTTTATTTCCTCTTGAGTATGGCCCTTAGTAAGTAGATTTCGGGCCGCTACGGGTGCTTCATTTATCTCGTATTCTGAGGTAAACAGGTCTGCCGAAGTCCGGAAGCTGTTTCCTACCTGTACAAACATATTTTGCCTCCTAGTACTCCTGTTCTTCACTGAAATTCATTATTAAAACACTCTAGTTTAAATAAGCTTAACAAAATGTGCATTACAGAACAAAGCACATGCAAAATTAATGTCAAAATTATTCTGAAAACCAAGAAAAACAAAATATACATGCATAAAAATATTGTAGCTAATAAACAATCAAAAATTTGTATGAAACAAGAATTAACTTATTAATTAATAAATTGATGCTTTTTTATTTCTCTTAGTTTAATATTTATTTACATTATCTAACGATGATATATATATATATATATATATATATATATATATTAGAGAACAATTTTAGTATTTCATTTTAATAATATGCCCTTAAAAGATGATAAAATATCTGATGAATAAATGATGAACTGTTAAATAAAACTGAAGACCACAAAAAGTACAAGCTATTCTACTTTTTCCTTTAATCATTGAGGAACTGTAGAGAGGAACAACAGATCATTTGAATGATTGAATTTTTATTTTCACATGCTCATACCTCATTCAAATTGTGCTTGCTTCGAAGATGAATTTAAAATATACCAAAATATGAGTAATGATAGATAATTTACTAAACTTTTTTAAAAATACTTAAAATATAGGTAGAACAGGAAGCAATCTTTACAGAGTGCAAAAAAGCCAACAGGAAACAAAATTACTTCTTTCAAGAAACTTAATATGATTCTCTGAAAACATTTTATATTTCTGGCATACAAAGCAGAATTTATTTTGAAAATCAAAACAAAGCCATTGATCCTTATAATTTATTCATAATCCTGTATACAGGATGTTAATGTACACAAAAATAATTTTAGAATGTAGAGATGTGTATATATAATCATTTTGAGACAGAAAATGTATGACCCATCAGTTCAAATTTCCAAGCTATGGCTGTAAGTTTCTGAAGAGCCAGTATGCCACTGGATAATGAATATGCCCCTGGAAAGCATAACACTTGATAATATAGGAAGGTTAAGGTTTTTCTGAATGTATCACTCTAGCTCCATGGTTATGGCATTAGCTTTCCAGTAAGAGGTGGTCATTTGTTTTCCAGTCTTGTTCACAACTTTTTTTTTTTTTTTTGTCATTTTCTGACTAGGGGCTAATAATACAGTTTTTAGAGTGTTTTATGATGATGTTTCAATTTATATACTTAAATCTTAACATACCAATTCATAAAATTAGTTGCATCCTTAAACTATAAACATAATATAATTACAATTCTTGCTTACAAAAGTAGAATTATGGGTAATCATGAGTTGGGTGTCATGTATTCAAAGATTACCTAAATTTCATACATAATTCTTTAGTATGCGTATTGCAGCACTTCATATTAAATAAAAAAAGTTAATGGCATGGCAAGAATTGAATCCACGGCATGCAGAACATCAGTTTTTTGGCTTATGCATTATGCCATACAAGCATCTACAGCTCCTTCAAGAGTCGGTCCTGGTGGTGTAGTGGTTACCATACTTGCCTCCTACACCCAAGATCGCGGGTTCGAACCCGGCCAGGACCGATGGATTTTTTCGGGCGTAAAAATCGTAAATATGGCTTCCTTCGGAAGGGAAGTAAAGCCGTGGGTCCCGTGTCGTATATTTACGGCACGAAAAAGAACCTCAAGCCTGAAAGAGAGGCCTCTGAGCAAAATTTGTCGGCCCAGAGTTGAATGGGATGTTTAAAAAAAAAAAAAATCTCCTTCCAGAGTAGGCTACATAATTCAAGAATGCAGTTAAATATGTGTTATTAGATAAATTACGTTTTAGGTATGCTAGTAGTAAGTAGTTCTTTATTATGCATATCGCAGAACTTCATATTAAATAAAAAAAAAATTCAATGGAGTGAGAAGAATTGAACCCATGGAACATTAGCTTTTGCATACAGTATGCCACACAAGCCCCCTGTAGATAAGGATATATAATGCAAGAAAGCAGTTAATAGATGTTCAGTGTCGCACTGTCAAATGATTAGTTCAAGATTTGAGAAATTTTTATGGGACTAAATTTTGAAAACGGTTTTAACAAGCTGTGGAAAATTGATATTTCTATGCTATAAGGCAGTTTTAAATACATTTTAAACTAATTTTTCACCTGGCTTGGCTTTAACAATGACTTATCAGCATCTGATGCAAAAATGTTTAAATAATAAAACTGTGTTATGTTTAGTTGTAGACCATACATTGCCTATCTCAAATTGCTTATATACGACATCTCTACATACTCTGAAATTATTTTAGTTCATTAATACCCTGTATGTCCTTTGTTATATGATTTATACAAGCATGCCCCACAGACACTTCTCAACACTACTGGTTTCAAATACACAATCCAGTCTAAGCTTTAGAAAATTTAAATAAATCAAAATGCAACATTTTACACTGTGGAAGCAACAGCAATGGAAAAACCAACCCACATTCTACATTTAATTCTACTAATTGGCAGTGACAATGAAGTGGGGAGTTGAGTACAGCACTTTCAGTGTGAAAGAATGAGATAATGGCAAAAAAAAAAAAAAAAAAAAAAAAAAAAGTGTTTTTATGATTTATAAACCATTTTCACAGTTAACAAATAAATTAATTTCCCTTCAAAACATTCTACTTGCCATTATTTTAATATAAAGCATTTAAAATAAAAAAAAATAAATCACATACTAAAATTCCATTTTCACAAACCACAAGTTTTGATAAATTTTGCCAGGAGTACCAGACATATTAAATCAAACCTTAGGGGACTATCATACTTCTTAGGGTGATTGCACACCAGCATACATCAAGTCATGCAAGTCATTGATGTGTTAGTGCTTCTTCATGCTTGCAAATGCACACCTGAGAAGCATATGTCTATGTGAGTATTCTTTTTTTTCCAGTTGATGTTATGATCTTGTAGAGTGCAGACAACATTTTAAGTACAAAGGCTGAAATTGCGCAATAAGAGGAAAATGACATGGGTCCATGATTTCAATTTGTTTTGTGCCCACAGTGATTAATTGTAGGCTACAATTTATTAATAAAGTTTGCTAATTAATTGTAGCCTATTCATTTAATTTAGCTCCTTAGATGCAAGTGCAGATAAAAGTTTGTAGTTAGAGGGAAGATTTGTCAGTGTTTGTGTGACACTTGATTGTGTGTAAATTTGTGCTAATTGTTCTTAAGCAGCCATGCCACTACATAAATATAGTCTTAAACAGATTTTTATGTACAATACATATGTGAAAAGTAGTTCTTGCAGAGTAGTGGTAAAGTGATTGCAAAAAAAAAATCCTGGCTACTACGAAGTTTCATGTAAAGAAACTGTTCACCAACTTGTTAAAAAATTGCAAGAGATACAATTTCTCAATGACAAACGTGTTCTCAACAACATATTCTTACAGAAGAAAAGTTAGTTGAAATACAGGAATTTCCTTTGCAGTTGCCAGAAATGTATTGCCATTGAGATACCCGCATTTTCAACTTTGCATACACAGCCACGGGTGGCCAAGGTCATTAAGGTGCAGATTCATGAGCAGAAGGTCTGGATTCCCACCAGGACCGTCCTCCCTGGCTGAGGTTTTTTCCAGGTTTTCTTCAGTTCTCATAAACATCAAATGCCAAGGAGGCCTAGAATGCTTCCTCCCTTAAAAAAAATACACTCCTTTCCAAATTTATCATTTCATGTGTCAACAGTATCCACCGACTGTGGTGCCTCAGTAGGAAAAAATGGCATTAACACTATTTAAAAAAAATTCCTTTAAACACAGATTAATGCTTATTATTATCATCAATATTCAATACAATAGCATTTTATGCTTCCTGTAAAAATACTAACTTTATGCACAGCAGCTCTATCTCCCTTTTTCCTCTTGCGATGACAGCACTTCCCCAATAAGCAGCTGTGTTCAGGCAGCCTATAACTCAAATAACCTCAGTATATAACTCTTGCAGGCTGCTGAATTTCAAACAGCAGCAAAACTCTAGAATGGGAGTGAGATTTGTTATGGTCATGATATACAGAAATGGAGTTTGCAGTGTCTTGTAGCACGATGCTCACATCATAACTCAACTCAGATGTGTGTGCAGAGATTGACATATTTTCACTACTTTCCATTGTGCTCCTTTCTTTACATCATGTTGCACTCAACAATTCCTGACAGTTGCATGACTTGATGTATGCCAGTGAATGGCCACCCTTAATATCACTAAAGTTAGTTTACCAGTAGTGTAGTATGTATACAGTTATTTTGATAGACCTAGTAAGAGTTGGCACAGAATATCTGTTTCATTTAGTTATCTTGATGACTGTACTACTCTTAATCACTTTTGTGATAATTGCACTTTAATGTGGCAGGTGTACAAGAGTGGTCCAAACAGGAAGCCATTGGTGTAATTCAATATTTGAATGCTCAAAAAATATTGGGTGCATAAATTCATCTCAGCTGAGGAAGTGTTGCTTCCCTACAATAATGCCTGGGGAGGAGGTGTGATCATACACATATGCATGCACACACACATACACTGTGATTCTCTCTTTACTTTTTGTGGGAGATTTTGGAGCATCCAGTATATAGCCCTGATTTAAATGATTTTTCACTTTTTTACAGCTCTGAAGGGAAATCTCTGCGGCCACAGACTTTAAATAAAACAGTGAATGAAATAGTAAGATGCCAAATTCTATGAGGAGGCCATTAAAAATCTAGTCTTATGTTAGATTAATGCCTCATTTGCCATGATGAACATGATGGAAAAGAATGAAACCATACATTATAATGTAAGGTGCTGTGAAACCTTTAAATATTTATATTGCAGCACTATTCTGTAAAAATTACTTTGGTAAAATACTGATACATGTGAAATAAAGCATTACAAAAATTAATTCATTTTCATTTTAAAATACATATTTATAAATTTTCTACTTCTAGCCAGTTCCTGCATTGCATTACACAGAATGCTGCAGTTCACTGTTTGAGATACTATTGGCTCAGATCTTCAGAACAAATATGATTATTAAGCATGAAGGGCATTTGCACCAGAGGCACCAAAGCTACCAAGAGTCCCATGTTTTTGGAAAAACCTCAAATACCACCTATTAACTTGACCAAAAAGGCAATTGAACCTTCACTTTCCATAGCAGCCAAATTTTGGATCAAAGTCCTAACCAACAGTGTTACTGATATATTTCTTTCTTTGCCTTGAAACAAAAATGAATGAATTAATTAATTAATTCATTCATTCATTTAAAAAATAATAAAGAGTTTAAACTGCAGCATAAAATAAAAGCATGTTCTGCCCTCAAATACCTTAAATCCTGCATTACCATTATGCAATTTAAGCAAAGTTATTAGTATTAAGAGCAGGATGGATGCAAATAACCTAGCAACAGCCAGTTTAGCCCAGAAAATATGGAAATGTTACGAAATTTCTAAACAAATACACACAATGAATCATTTAGACCTAAACTCCAAAACAAGGATTAGCCAAAGAATATAATTGTAATTATTTCACTGACCAGTAGATCCACAAATATGAACAAAAAGTGGGATAGAATGTTGTTAGAATAGAATTGAGGCCTCACATGCAATTAAATATAAAACACGTATTGGCTTTATAACCGGGACGTTAAGATGAAATGGGACTGTTTCAGTTAAGCAACTTCATTACTGACTCAAGATTGTGGGTATGTAGACATATTACATAGAAATTTTTTTTTTTTTGCAATCTATTTAGGCTATGTAAAAGAATAATTATGCATTTAGTTTTGAATGGAGATGGGGAGGCCTCCTTCTTCTGGATTGCAGATCTATGGTCTAGGCAGAAATGGATCCAGGGCCTTCTGAACAAGCTGAAGACCTGGGATCCACTAATAGTACACTGGTTTGATTTGTTTTGGTTATGTTTCATATTAAACTTAAATGATCATTTTCAATCAGTAGTGATTATTATTCAGTGTGTGTATAAGATCTAAGAATAATTTAAACTGCTTTTAATAAATGATGAATTAGTAAGTTAACGACTTAAGATTAGTAGGAATTTTGTTAAATTGTTTCAAAATCTGTTTAAAATGTATGCTATATTAATATTTAAACAAATAATACCATATATGTACTGGCCATATATGTACCTTCTGGACAAAGAATTCAGATTAAAACGGTTGATATACATTTAAGCCTTTAGCTATTAAATGATGTCAAAGCTATCAGATTCAAAACAGGAAACAACAAAAATTAAAAGAATAGGAAAAAGCAGGAAAAGATGCAGAAGAGTCAATGTTTGAAATGTTACAATGGTTGCATGAAAATTAATGTTAGCTGTGGTCTCTATGAAAAGCAAAATAGTTATAGTGAATTAAGTATGCCAATCAAATAAAATTCCCTTGCAATTACCACAATACAGGTTGTCATGACTGAAAAGAGAGGTCATTAAATAAATGAGCAATAACTACTTTATGGTAAAGGGAGGAAATTACTTGATCAGGCAACTGTTGATGTTTATCTAATCTAAATACTTCTCATGGATTTAACAGGAGTCCTCTATGAATTAATAGCATAAAACTTCCACAGAAGCATGAGGGACAGGATGGGACATGCTAGCCACAACGGTTTGTTTCCAGGTATAGCAAAGCTCCAAAAATACTAATGAATATAGTAAGCATGCTGCAGTGTATTGCAACATGCTCTTAACTGTGAAAAGAATTCACAGATTTAGACTCAACATAACTCAGTAATCTCTTAATTGAATAATTCCATGGTTAACAGTTGTGTGCTTGCTAAACCCAAATTTAAATGTCCTAGTTTAAAAAAGATACTCCTATTCTGAATGTTCACTACTCTGATCTGAGCTTGCCAAAAAACCTAATGTTCAAAAATAATCCTGCAAAAATAATCCTACACTTTCTCAAGGTACAATAAAAATGGAAGACAGCCAAGGAAGAAAATGGGTCAAACTTCAATTAAATGTATAAGAAACTTCCCAGTCCCAACGCCAGCAAAAAATCAAGCAATATAACTAATGCTTTGTCTGTAAATACTACATAAAATTCAAGCACAGGATTTCTACAGATATCATGGCTGGGCAAAAATGAGCCCATAACCAACATACTCTTCTAAGATGGACATATTTTTATGATGTATGAAGCCCAGTATGAATAGTGCAAAATGAGTCTATACTTAACGTATGCCTCTATGATTATATTACAATTCTATAGCCTTCCAAGAGTGCCATGTTAAAATGCAAATGTTAACTTCACAATTTCTGTTTCAAAATAAAGGAGCATAGCATAAAATTTCATTTCACTGGCTTAAAAGAGATGAGTCTTGCCTGCAGTTTTCTTCAACATAAAGATGAACACTATGTAAGTCCTTCATTAGAACACTTAGAATGCTGCCTAATAAGAAACTGTACTTAAACTTTGACACAAACATCTAAACTATCTACAAATGGTGCAAACCAACAAAAGTTACAAGAAATTGCCCTCGGAAAGCCATAGTTTAACAATGGTAAACTATGTCTCTAGCAACAAATATAAGGCAAATAATTTAAATCTTAAATAAAATAATACAACATGGTTATACACATTACCACATAATGCTTTTCATCTTAAGGTGCTATACATTAAACACAAATCCAAACTTACACAGTTTATTAATTCAAAATTTTAGGCTTCTCTAACATGTTTTGCCAATCCATTTGCATTGCAATTAACTAGAATTTTCAGTATGAGTTGCTTGAATATCACTTGTATAACAATGCAGACCCTCTTGACTATTTGTATCAGAAGGATATAATCTGTCACTATAATCTATGCAGTGACTGGAAGTTTGCCAGAGAACTTGGATAACTACCAAATGATGTTTGTGTACTGCCAATATGCGGTTATGCTGCATAAATCACAATGAATTTCTTTTTATACATGATGCAAATGCTTATTCAAACTTCTCATTGCCATACTTAATACCGATTCCCCACATTACAGACCTGTTATCTAACTTAACTGTTTAAAATCCTGACAAAAATTTTGCTACTTATGTTGGGTATTTCATGCTTATAATATTTTCCAAGTAAGCTTCAATGTAAGTTGCAGGAATAGCTTCTATACATGTGGCATACAACAGAAACACTGTCACCAAATGCTACACCTACATTTGTCTCATATAAAATGTTAACACATAATGAAGGATTTAACTGCCTGAATGATTTCTAAAACTGTACTGATTATAATTAACTAGAATATGCTAGATCTTTCTTGGTTTTGTTGCCCATTTCACAGCAGCTATCAGGTCGACAGTCAGAGTAGCAACTTCTGGTCAAGCAGATGTAATATCTGTATAGCTGATTCAAGTTCTCACAACAACTACTACAATTATGATGAAAATGAGAATGTACCTTATGACAAGAGTTGTTGGAAATGTTCTCCTGCTATATTTATATATTTCTGGCATCTATTGGATAAATGGGGAATACCTAACAGAGAATTCGGAAATAAATAAACCTAAGATTGGAAGATATTGAATAACAAGAAATATTTGGTAGTATGGGAGAAAAAGTGATCATTGGCTTTATATGGAAATAAAAATAGTATGGGATAGGGAAAAATATATATATAGAATAATGTGATAAGGCAGATAGGGAAGGGTTTGCATGGGCTAGAACTGGAGTTATGGATTTAAAAGGATTAGGATATGACAAAGAGGTAGAAAAATGGCTAATGTGTGGAAAAACCAATCCGGATTTTCATTGTCTATTATACTATAGGCAAACAAAGTTATGGAGAGAAAACAGGTTTGGCAACAAAAATGGAAGAATTTAAATGGAGGAAATATTAATCAGAAAGATTGTGACTGTAAAAGGGGAGAAGAATATAAAAATGAAAGGTACTATATGGGCAAAGTTAGAGAGAAATGGATAAGAATGATTAAGAGGAAGATTGAGGGAAACATAACCTTAGAAGTACAATAGATCATATAAGCATAAACAAGGATAGCATAATAAGCAATATGAGAGCCACCAATACACTAACAACCTGGAGTTGTGTATATTGGGGTCATAATGTAAACAAGCAACTCTAGAAAGAACATATCTAATAAGTAAGATTAGTATTATTTTTTGTGTATTTTAGATCTCATTTTGTAATGGACTGATGTGTGACAAAAACCATGAAATATCAGTATCTCATGTGGACTTGATGCTTCGTGTCATTTATTGAAAAATACGAAGTATAATGGTCTCCATCTATCTGGCCCAGGCCATTTTAGATGTAATCCCCCACAATCAAAAATAATTTAATACAATATTTGATTTTATAATAACACCTTTATCTAATTCTAAAAAATTTAACATAACAAAATTTCCACCCTGATAGGATCAGCCCCCAGTACCCAGTCCATCAACAGCAGACTACTGGAATTCCTGGGGACCAGGCTCCAACTCAACCCAAGGAAATAAAATAAAAATATTTCAATAACTTTACTTTATTATTTTCTCAGCTAGTCTCTACAAACTACTAATTCCTTTATTCACTGCCTGTTTCCATTTCTTTTTAACTCTAAATAATGTCCCACACTGTTGCTCGCCTTTATGAATATTTTGTTCAACATTATTATTTTGTCCATTTTAGACTTAAACTTAATGAATTCATTTCTCCATTTTTTTCCGTTTCCTTACAATCAAACACTATATGTTCCAAGTTTTCTTTCCCACCATATAATGGATATTGCCCTTAAATAAGCCTTCTCTTTCCCCCTTTAACTTTCACACACCTTTTCTCATCCATGCTATGACCTCTTTCTCCTCTTTATTAGCTTTGTCAATATAATTTTTCCTTTCCTACGACCATTTCACCCTAATATAAAATTCCAATGTCTTCCCAGTTAAATTACTAAACAATTTTTATATTTCTATATCTTAGAAATGTCTTCTTGCCTCTTTCTAAAATACTCTTACATTTGTTTCTTTTTTCATCCATATGTACCCTAATCCATTACTCTCTAAAATATATATTAGACTACTCATCCATAATGATTCTTTATATATTAAACATTTCTTTACTAGACTAACTTCATTTAGGTTTAAAATCCTGTGCCAATATTTTAAAATACTCTCCATAATCAAACCTTTTCTTGTAACTCTTTCCATTTCTTTTTCAGCAAATTCTTTTGCAGTCACAATTAGTAAGCCGAGAATTTCTTTGCAAAATGTTCAGTGTATTCTATCCACAATTTCACAAGAATTTTCCATGCCCCAAATTTCAAAAGCATAAAGCATTTATGCTTTGACCGATGTATTATATATTCTTTCTACTATCTTAACTTCCAATTTTGGTATTTTAAACAAACATCCTTTTACGATTATCAAAGTTCTTTTCCCTTTTGCAAGTACCAATCTTTTTTTCTTTTCCCATTTTCCCCCTCCATCCATTTTTATACCTAAATAAATGTACTCATGTACCACCTTAAACTTCTTATTTCCTTTCTTTCAATTTTCATATTTACTCAACTATGTTATATATAGTAACCCTAACAAATGCCTAGGCCTTAATATTCATATATTAAAATACTATTAGTATGACCTTTATGGCAAATGCTATGTGTCAAAAGACTATTTGTTTACTATCAAAATACTATTGACAAATAAACACTGAAATGATGTAAACTGCTGTGTAAAAGCTGTGAATGTTCAATTGCTAGATTTTACTTTTACTTTATGAAACTATGGTCATTTTTATATAGTTTTCATTATCTATTTTAAAATATAAATAAAAACTAATGATAAAACCTATGGAGAGAAAATGCATTAATGTGAAATCCTTATATTATCAATTAAAACAACACAATGCTTTGAGTAAAAATTATTTCTCTAGCCAAAATTGGTACTGCTATTTATAGCCCCTGGACAGAATCTAGGGATGGCATATTTCAAGTGATAATTTTTACAAATAATTTGCCATTCTTTTCTATCTCCCTTCTTTCTCAATTGGGCTTTCTTTGGTAGAGTACAGGATAAAATTACAGAATATATTTGGTCATATAATTAACTGATGACTGATTGAACTGAATTTATTTACTAATAATATCTCTATATAAACAGTAAAACTATTTTCAGTTCACTACCCACCATACCTTGGTCTTTGGCTCATCAGTGATTATTCACTGAAATTTCCTGAAGACTCAGGTTCTGCTACATATTCATAAATACAAACACAAACAAAACACACATTTACCAATATGATGAGTGATATTGTAGCTGGGAGTGCATTGGCCAATAAGTCATTGCACACAACCAGCCAGGCCACTCTAGAGTCAAGACAACACATGAACTGGTGTTACAAACACTAAGAGTGACGTCTAATAAATTCTAATGTACTTAAAACATAATGTTTTCACTCATGTTATGCAAGAGATGCTGGACTGCCTGCCCTCATTTTCTATCCATTTCTGGCATCAGCTTATGAAATTATCCTTTACTCTTCTTAATTTTTCTCTTTGAAAAATTGAATTGTTCTTTTGAGAGATATTGTCTTTTGGTCCATCTAAAGTTTGTGGATACTACTAGTTGATGACTTACAACTCGGACCATCTCGGAATTTCTTTTCAAATAATCTCCTAAGAGCATGATCAGACTCAAAAGGGACATATAAATTACAAATAAATAAGCGCTCATTTTGGAATAAAATAATTACAAGAGAGGTTTGATAAGTAAAGTAATTGAAGCATAGGTGGCAGCACTGAAAATGAAAATTATACTCAATTTTTTTCTTTTTCTTCTTTCTCTATAGAGTTTCAACTGTTTTTCTTGTTTAGTTTTTATTTGCCAATTGATTATATGATTTGTGCATAATTTGATTAAAAATGCAGAAAATGGCAATATGAGCACTTATAAAATTCTATTTTTTGAAAGGAAAAACTGCCACTTAGGTCTAAGCAAAGTTAGATGCTGTTCTTGGCAAGTTTTCTTCTTTTAAAATGATTCCCACATGAATTGCTGAATTTAAATGCAGTTGAATAAGTTGTGAAGATGAACTCAACAGAGATAACAAAAGAATTATTGAAAAAAATCCATAAAATTGTTTTGAACAATCAAGAGATTATAGCTATATAAGCTCTAATGGGGATCTCAACAGAATGTGTTCAAATGCATGAAAACACCTGGATACAAGGAAATTTATGCTTGTTGGGTGCTGTATTTGCTCACTCTGAATCAGAAATTTCTTCATATGGATGTTTGGCTGAATGTTTGGAGCATTTAAATGTAACTCAAGAGAATTTTTGCACTGGTTTGTAACCGTTTATGAGAAATGGATTCACCAATATTCTCCTTAAACAAAAAAGCAATAGAAAAAGTGGACATACAAGTCAGAACCTGCCCTGAAGAAAACAAAGACAACACTATCTGCAGGAAAAGTTGTGGCTACAGTATTTTGGGATTCATATGGTGTTATTTTAAGTGACTACCTAGAGCTTGGGAAAACAGTAACAGATGACTATTTTGCTAATCTATTGGACAATTTGAGCAATTAAATAAATAAAAAAACACTTTTTCCAAGAAGAAAGTTCTGTTCCACCAGAATAAGGTACAAATAAATCTGGAATTGCAATAGCAAAAATTCATAATGATTGAATTGCAGCATTAAGCCTACTCACCAGATTTAGCATTCTTAGACTTTTATCTATTCCCTATCTGGGTTAAAGGAAAATTATTTTCTGGAAATAGCAAAGTGATAAGTTCTGCAAATAACTATTTTGCAGACTCTGACAAATCTATCCTACAAGAATGTATTAAACATGTTCATAATAACTCCACTTACTTACACAACACTAGAACATGTTTTGGGGGCAATTGCTCCCAACATCAGCTGTTGACCAACTACTCAATTCGTCAGACAACAGCTGATGATGAGAGCGATTGTCCCTAAAACATGTCCTAGTGTTGTGTAAGTAAGTAGAGTTAGTATGAACATGTTTGATACATTCTTGAGAATATATTACTCCATTATCTACAGTTTCATAATGTGGAATTGGAATACTGCTGAATAGAGATTACTTTGAGAAATAAATTGATTTAAGCTAACATAACTTTTGTTTTCTTTTTTATTTACCTTACTTATCAAAAATCCCTTGCAGGACTATAATATTCATTTAATATTCTTAGAAGAATTTACTCTGGTATTTAGACGTGTTGTGTATTTCCAAACTGACTGCATGGCATTAAACTAAAGATGAACATAGCAGTTTCGTAAACTCTGTCTGCCTGCTCCAATCTGTGTAGCCCAGCAATGGCTTATTGGCCTATTAAGTCCCTCACCTCTGATAAGTGGATAACCTGATATTTTCCAGCTTATTTTTATGTATGAAAGTGAATGTTTAACACTAAGAAAAAGATATAGGAACAGATTCTTGAAAGGTTTGGCTGAAATTGGCTTTTAGAACAGGAGAATCAAATCTAAAAAGAATTAAGAATATTCTTAGTATTACTGGGATAAAAACCCTAGCAAAATAAGGCACAAGAAGAAAATTATGAAGAAAAAGACATAAAATGCTCACAGGCCTATAAAGGTAATAGAGTATTTGTATAACATACATTTAATTAGAATTTTCTTCAGAAGAATGGAAGAACTGTCTTCTTGCTGGTTAATCATAAACAGCCAACTAAAGCATTGAAATTTTTTTATCAAGCATTATTACATAACAGCACCAAAGATCTTATCTATATCTTTACCGAGTTGCTAAATATATCCCAAACTTTTCATGTATTTAGAACTGATTTGCCTTTCAGATTCTGACCCTTTTTCACTTTAAACATTGGTGCACAAGTACACTAGATACCTTAGTACATTTATTTGTGCTAGTCATAAGTTGACAATTTCTGGTGAGCATGGTTCTAGTAAAAGTCATTTAAAATTCATATTGCATATTGCACAGCATTTAAATGAATTATGAGCTTTTGTGCCAAGTTTCTTGGAACCTATTTTTAATGGTTAACTCCAGATTTAGTGCATCAGTCTCCTGGCTTCTAGATATACCTGCACAATATTATTTTCTTATTCTGATCAGCATTAAGTCTCATACATTTTTTCAAATACTTCGTAACCATCTTTACAAATGGTGCAATTAGGGTACGTAAAATGTTTATCGTAAGTAAATATGCTACTAAAGAATGAAGCCCAATGGTGAATGAAAATATACCTATTGCTCCTTTTCCTAATTGGTTTCATTATCTTCCCACATGTCCTGGATTCTACAGTTTTATTCCGTATCAAATGCTGGAATCTTACAAAAATGTTTTTTGTTTAGACTTTTGTAAATCTTTTGGCATATTTGGATTTACGGAGTGTTTTTCTGGATTTATTTTGATGTCCTTCTCATTACCTTTAATTCCTACATGAGAAGGTATCCATTGAAAATGGATATGTTTTTCAACATATTCAACATCAAACAATTATTTGATGAGTGCTCTTATTTCTTGTCCTGTCTTAGAATTGGGCTTTCTTGGTTTTCTTTCTTCCTTCCAAAGTTCTTACAGCTGTTCCACTTCCAGGTTTTAAGCTCTAGGACTGCTTCTGCTCAGAGAAGAATTCCAACAATTTTCATTTGGTTTTTTTGCTAGATTTTGATATGATGCTTTAATCAGCTTTGGGTGATTTTCTACATTTTCTCTGCCTATCTCATTTCCTTCTCAAAGCTTCACAACCGTGTAAGATTAAAAGAATTAGGAACAGTAAAGTTGTTAAATATACAAATGAGTCAGTATTAGATGACACTAAAACTTCAATAAATGGTTAATTCTTCAGAACGTGTTTTAAGAGTGGATAAATCGGCAGTTGCAGATCATTTTTGAACTTACGATCATGACATTGCAGGAGAAGCCAAACTGTTAAAAGCTACCACCAATCCCAAGGAATTGGCAAATTGGGAAAACATTTTTATTTTAAAAAATAAACATAGAGTTATGAACTTTAACATTCCACCAATGAACTTTCTGTTCCGTTATCTAATAGAACCACTAGAGGTCATTATGTCACCTGCCAGCATTAGTCGGTACTCAGCTGGGGATGAGAGCGAATGCTCTTGAAACATGTTCTGAAGAATTAACCAGTTAGTGAAGTTTTAGTATCACCTAATACTTACTCATTTGTATACTTCATAACCTTGTTTTTCACTTAAAAAAAGTATGCATATTTTCAAGTGGATCTACCAAATCTTGGAAGCTATAACTCAGTCTTTATTAGAAAAGATTACTGAACTATCTCTTTTCACTTTTACTATAGGTAAATCACAAATGCCAACTCTCTTGAGTGACTGTAAATGGGGTTTTCACTAACTACGTACAAATTACCTCTTAATTACATTTCACTAGAATGTTAAAGATGCACATGCTTGCAAATGAGTGGAGGTAGAACAAATACTTGTTGGAACCTACCCAGACATCACTTTGATTGTCACAAGCTTCACATCCTACATTGGGATGAAACCCTAACAACCAAGGAACTCCCATCTTAAAATATTTGTTTTGTTAAAAGCCTATAAAAATCTTGCAACTTTAACTTTAAAAAGTGGAATTAGAAATGAATCAGTGATTTGAAAATACAAACATGTCCAGGGTCTATAGTTTTGAGGAAAGACAAAAAATGTTTATAAATTCCAAAGCTGTGGCTTCATCAAAAGCTATGTATCATAGCAAACTTGTAGAACTTATCACTGTTGATTGAATGAGCTATTCTTGGACCTCGATTTTGCATTAGTCTGACTTACAGAATACTTTTTATGCCTATGGCTTTGTTTCCTTCATAAAATAATTCTATTACTTGCAGAAAGTAACAAAATATTGTTTTCATTGTTTTAATTTCATTATAATTAAACAAAATAATGCTCTGACATATTTCTCTTAAAGCCGATTAACATATTCTGCTATGCAGACATTATAAAAATCCTCTCAACAAACTATAACCTTCTAGGGCAGGCATCAGGACCAGCATCAGTTGTTGGCCTGAGAGAATTTTCCAGAAAAAGTACTGATGCTCATCTGGATATGCTGTACAATTTTTCCAACATCTGCTATCTTCTTATTATTAACTGGAACACCAGTTGCATCATACACGTTTTGGGAAGGCAGACATGGATTTGCATTACCTTTTGCCAACTTGAAAGAGTGCTGGATAGTGCCATCAATGTGCTCAAATGCCTTGAGATATTCAAATTGTTCTTTGTTGTATGTTCAATGTTTATACTTTGAAAGAGTTAGCCCAGGATCAAAATGAGGGCTGCCAAAATGAGGAATAGCTTTGGTGTCTTCTTAAAACACATCTGTCACCATTTAGCTATTCTTTTTTAATGTACCATAAATTCTGAAACTGCACTCCTTTTAACATTTTCATTCAGTGATGCAGACTTGAACTTTATATTTAAATACTCACACTTTGAACACACATCCACCTGAGGACAATCAAATCTAAATCCATAGTCTTCATTGTAGTACTTTTGATAGTACTCGTACTTCACACTGTTTGCTGTCTCAGTTATCTTCACAGAAGAGTGATACATCTTTTTAACATTAAGTTGGGGGTCTAGGTATGTGAGACATTTATTTAAGTAATGTGGGGAAATGCCTTGATATGTTAATCTGTTTTATGAAGCGCTGCTTCAGGGACTGCATTGCTATGATTAACGTGCTTATCAACAGAAGATTTTCCTTGAAATGGCTGAAAGGGATGTTAAGCAATATACAGATTTCCCAGAGACAGTATAAAAGTTCAGAAATATTTGTTACAAACATGAACTCTTCTGCAACCTATCACACATAAAGGTGAATGACAATGTTCTTGTTTGTACAGTGTCTTTTCTTCTTGGCCGTCTTCTCTGTACTGGTTTAACTTTCCATTATTCCCTTTAGAAAGGCATCTTGTTCATTTTTAGGAGATCCACTAGCTGTGACAGAATAGCTAATTTATCAATATAAGAAAATTTATTTGTGTACTTCAGATAGCTGCAATAAGGAACTGTTTTCTTGCCATTCATAGCTCTACCCTTTGCAATAACATACTCCATCCCAGCTAAACAAGATATTTTTCTCTTCTCTTCTCATTATAATGAAGTAAATATATGATATTACCCAAAAAAAAAAAAAAAAAAAAAAGAGCAATCAAGGCCATATATGATTTGATAAGGTAAACTAATCCAGGGCTCATTTCCTTTTTCAAATCATAGATTCGATTTAATGCATTAAAATATATATAAAAATAATTTTTACATGAATTTTCAAACCCGTAATTTTAACAAAATGTTAGAGAAAGTTTATCTCTCATCACAAATTTCATATTTTAGATATTGAGTGGAACAGGTTAGTTCAATAGCATGATGGATAATATGAAAGACCTTGTGACCCTCACTCCTAGCAAATTACTTTTTTAAATATACTTCCTATCATTGTTATCCAATTTTAATTTCTTTTCTTCTTCCTCTCTATTTCTATGTTCCTGACAGAAACCACTATGTACAAGGCTTAAATACTGATGCATAAGCATTGTAGTATTCCTTAAAAATTGTCACTTCATCTTGGTTAACAAATGATGCTCAAAAGTGCGTTTATCCCATCTTCTTTAATTTCTGCCCTCAGCTGCACTAAAGGAGAATGATAATTAGGGACTACTCATTAAAATCAGCTGAGGATTGTTTAGTAATAAATTTTATTTCAGTGTTTGTAGTTTTCTTACAGTTAGCTATTTTCATATTTCTATGATTTAATGTAATTGGTCCTGGTGGTGTAGTAGTACCATACTTGTCTTCTAAACCCAAGATTACGGGGTTTAGTTCTGACCAGAATCGATAGATTTTTTCAGGCATGAAAATTCTCCATACTAGTCTCCCAAACCCAGATCACAGGATTTAATCCCGCCCAGAATCAATGGATTTTTTCAGGCATGAAAATTCTAAGTATGGCTTCCTTCAGAAGGGAAGTAAAGCTGTGGGTCCCATGTCTTAGATTTTACGCCATGTAAAAGAACCTCAAGCCTGAAAGAAGGGGCTTCTGAAAAAATTTGTCGGCCATTTCAAGCTCCTGAATTGAATTTGATGCTGATGACCTGAGATGTTAAAGAGTGTCCATAAATAAACCAAATCAACAATATACTTTAATTTACTTAATCAGTCTAAAGTTTATTCAGCATTGCCTACTAAAACATGAAAGAATTGAAGCAACAGGATAAAACCCTGGCATTCTTAAGTATAAATCTAATTCATAGGTGCAATTTATTTAATGAAATTAGTACGTCAAATCACACATGCTCCAAGTAAAAAACTATATATCATATTTCCATAGCCTGATGCCCAAAAGACTAAAATAATTAGGAGCTGGGAAGAAAATGCCATGGGATTATAATTTTTACCTGCAGAATCCTTGGCAGTTTATAGTTCCATGAGTGCATGTCCTGGCTAAATTTCTTTGCAGGATATCATATTATTCTAATTGTAATGTTCTCCCAAAATAAAGGATAAAAATCACAAGTTTACATACCTTGATTATCTGAGGTGCAGGCTGTTTTAACTTTCCTTTAGCAAAAAGAACAGCATTTACTTTGGCTGCAGCTTCACAAGCAGCCTCTAAGCTACTTCTGCTGATCATATCCCTAAATTTAACACACAAAATTATAATTTTAGCATTAATATTTCTGTGAACTTGGGATACATATATAATAAATCTTGACTTCCATTTTTTCCTTAAGCATAAAAAATGCCAACAAATTCCTCATGGTCACTACGCACTTTTTATTTCTGTGGTGGAAGGTACATTTTTTAAAATAAAATTTCAGTAATAAAATGCATGGGAAAACAAAAAGAAATTTTGTATAAAAATTCATTAGTGAAATAAATCCTTGGAACAATAACAATAAATATAAATGACAATACTTAAAGAACCTTTCAGGATATCAGAATAAATAAACAGATAAATCATCTGTGGCCAACTATTTTTGGGAAATTAAGCATAAAACAGAAAATATATAAATAATTGTTAAAATCATGTACGACCAATGGAACTTAGCTTCTGGGAAAATATGTATATCTGAAAATATGAAGATAACAGGGCAAATTTTGAAATCCCAAAAGATATTAGTTACAAAAATTTGTCAACTCCTACTAGAAATCAGCTGTAAGTATCCAAATTGCAATATTATGCATTAAAATGTCCAGCATTGGAGGTTCTTGTTTATGATAAATGAATATTTATTTCTACACATTTACAATTACAGTTTTACAATAATTTGTTGATGCTTGAGTGTTTGTTAATTCAGAATCCTATAAACTAAAACCTCGGTTGTTGTGTACATGGGTCCTTCATCACTTTAACTATATATATTATCAAATAAACTTCACAAATACTTTTCTAAAGGTGATTAACTTCCTCTTTGTTACTTTATTACCTTCTTCCTTTGCCTATCACTATCCTCCACCACTTTTCTCTTACTTTTACTACATAATTTTCAAACTGATCCAAAAATTCTTTTCTGCTAATCCCAAAAATCTTTAATGGCAGAATTTCTGCCTACAATTATCCCTCTTCTTGTTCCATACTTCCCCTATCCACCTTTGGTTTCTGTAAATTCTAATATCCCAACTAACATCATTGTTTCTATTCTTGCCTATGCCATACCCTCTCTTCCCATTTTGTCACAAATCTCAATATATTTTTCCCTGCCTCATTCTTTCTTAAAACTTCTATAATATATCAGAGTACTATTTTATCTCTTAGGCTACCAAATATTTCGTTTCTCTTTATCATCAATGTTAGTTTTCACTTTATTCCACATGGTTTGCTCATTTGGTGACTGTGAACTAACTAGCTCTCCCAAGCCAATTTTTTTTTATCATTTCTTTTAATCTATCTATCCAGCTTCCTTCCCATTTAAAAGCGTCCATAAATAAATTAAAATGTTCCCATTTACCTTTTTCTTGCGCCCCCAAGCAGTCTTTGAGATCATTTCCTTCTTTCAATAATTGTATCCTATGACAGTATTTCATAATGTGTTTTAATTCTAGACCTTTTTGGCCCATCCTTCCTAGTTCCATCAGGGGCTACTCCATTTGAGTATCATTTTTGATTGAACTGTAGCCAAATATACTCTCTTTAGCCAGTTTATACTCAAATTTGGCATTTTCTTCAAGCATATTCTTATGCTGTTGGTAGCTAATTTTCCCTTCCGTAGTACATTTTTCCTTTGTTCTATTCATTTTCCATTACTGCTCAGCCTTAGCCCCAAATAATCAAATTTCCTTACTACTTCAATTTCACTCACCTCTAGCCTTCATTTTTCATCTCTGCTGAGGTTTTTTTTTTTTTTTTTTTAAATAACAATATTTTTCTGTGGCCTCGAATGGTTTCCTTCACCTGCAATTGCAGCTGCTACCTACTTAGTCATCTGCCAAGAGCAAACCTAGAATGCTTTTATTATTAACTGACAGACATTGCTTATACTCCCTCCCTATTTCTTTGACTATCTTATCTATAAACAGATCGAATAGAATTAAACTTAATTTACAGCCCTGTCTTAAGTCGATTGTATTTGGTACCCAGTCTGTTACTTTGTTGCTTTCAAGCTTAATGCAAAAATAATTACCTGAATAGAGCCTCTGTATTAATTCCATTAACTTGCCACTTACTCCTTTTTCTCTCAATTAATCCAAAGCGTATCCTTTGATAGCTTCAAAGGCCTTTTCATGATATGTGAAGAGCAAATACACCTTCCCTCATTTTATACTGAGATATTTATCCATCAATGTTCTTATTATAAAAATGTTGTCTACTGTACATTTTCTTTTTCTGAATTCTCCTTGGAAATCCAATAGCTTCCTTTCTTCCTCCACCCATGACTGTAACCATTTTGCTAACATTCCTGTTAACATCTTACCTGTCACTGATAAGAGACTAATGCCTGTATAATTGCTAGGGTTATTTACCTATTCCCTTTAAAAACTGGTATGAACTCTCTAGTTTCCAATTCTGTGGGATCTTTTAACCTCAAACAGTGCATTGAATAATAATTTTATCAGCAGCTCTCTCCTTTTGCTATCTTCATACCACACTTTCCAAAATTTCCCCAATATTCCATTAATCCCATTTGCTTTCTTGCTTTTAATTTTGTACTAAAATTTAATTTAATTAGGTCTCATTCCCTAATACTTCACAGTATGGTTCCTCTAACATAATTGTGTATTTCTTCCCTTAATTTTGCTTGCTTTACCAAAATGTCCCCTCCTATTAATTCCTCAAAGTATCCCCTTCATTTTTAGGACAATGTTATTCTCTATTGATCTTACTCTACACACACTCTTCACCAATTAGAAGTTCTTGTTTTTTAGATGCTGTGGTGAGCAAAGCTCAAGGATCCTATAGAACACTTGTAAAGAATTCAAACAAATGAAATGAAAACACAAAATGAAACTTCCATTATGGAAACTTTGTTTATAATTGAATTATATAATATTTAAATTAAAATTTCTTGAAACCAAGTTTAAAAGTACATTAATACTAACAGCCTATCTCAGAATTCCATAGATAGAGATTTAAATTGCACAAAGTCAAAAATAGCTACAAAATTGCTGCTAAATGCAGTGATATTTAGTACATCTAATGTTTAAAATTTGAGCTCACCTACATTTTTATACATTTGTCCATTTCTGAAATATAGTGGAGGTTATTTTATTGGTGATGAAAGTTGTGTATAGGTTAGCAACACAAGCCAAGTTTTAAACTGACCCAGAATAATATGAGAATGAATATAAACATTAAGAGATGATGTAAATGTGCTGAAATGTAGTAACTTACCCACAACCCTAAAAAAATGCATAAATGTTTAGAGCTTAAATCAGAGCAAAAAGAGAAAAGGACTGTGATGTCATGGAGCAAGAAATGCAATAGATTGCAGTGAATAAGGGTGTGTTATAATGTAGTAACTTAAACAACAAACATAGATGCATCCAATGCCAACTGCATACAAAGAAGGAAATTGGGAAAACAAGTAGGCCCAATATGTCACATCTCTAACAATTTTTTTGAACTAAACTTGAGTAAAACTCTAATCTAAATAAATATTTGTTATTATAAAGCTCCTGATGAAACTTTAAACAGTTGAGGTGCAATAAAATTAACGAGCAAAAAAATGGGAGTCAAAGTAATTGTAATGTACCTGAAAAATTCAATTTTGTAATAAAGAGCAACATACAGCAGCAGAAAACTAAAAACAAATATGTTACGAAGTACTTTTTGTTCTTGGAATTACTAGCTACTGCTCTGTCTGCATTCTCTTCCTCCAGCCTTTGGCAAAAATGGAATTCATGATCAATTCTCTCCCCCCTCTCTCTCTCACACACACACACATCTAGCCTCAAGTGAATCCTTGAAACTAGAGTACTCGGTGATATTTACTACTGCGACTTATTATGGTCTTATGAACTCTGTTCACCTCCTTTTCATAAGTATAAACAACTGCATTTATTGGGGAGTAAAAAACATCATTAATGTACTGAAATGATATCAATTATTAATTTTTTTTACTGAAACTAATACACCATTTCAGGTTTCATTTTAAGGTCATGCAGAATACCTCTAAGAAACTGAAGCAAATCTACATCGCCCAATTTCAGCACTTTCATGCCATCAAAAAGGCTTTTATTATGAGTGCATTTTAGTATACAATGCTCTTCCCTCTAGCTTAAAAGTCTTAATGAACAATGCCAATTCCTTTAAATCTGCTCTTAGAAAATACCTATGTAAAATGGCCTATTATTCTGTAAAGGAATATATGAGTGACAATATTATACTGCATAACATATCAATGTATATGTAAACATGTATATAATAAAATTTGTATGATTAAGTGACTTGTCTGTTTTTGTTGTTTGGTTGAGTTGTTCTAGGTGTTCTTTTTTATTTTTATTGTAATTATTTATGTAGATGCAGACAAATTTTTGTAAATACAGATTGAAAGCTACTGTGGTAATTGTATATGACAAGTTCAATGTTCGTAGGTCTCTGTGGCTGGTTCATGAACTCACTGAATGCTCCGAGAACTAACTAACTAATATTCTACCCTGTAAAGCAGATGAGCAGTCAAATGAAAAAATGGAAAATTACACTAATTGACGCAGTTATCTGTTATTAACTGCCAAGTATTCAAAGTAAAACAAAACACTACTCTTTGAAATGCAGTGGTTGTTAGAACTTCAAAAGGAAATTTAATGTTAAGTTTTTAATCCCCAAAATTAATGAGAGCTTAAAACAGTAGTACTGACTTGTACCTTCTGTGCTCAGATTTTACCTGTACTTTTTTAATCTTATAATTTTACTGACGTTCTAAGCAACGAAAAAGGCATTATAGTAAGTAATAAAGTTACAAGCCATCTACTGCATCGAAAAGCATAAAAAGTGCAATGAAATCCTGACTGGTCGCCAACCAGGCATTTCGTTAACAGTGTGCTGACTTCAGCAAGCTGAAGTGTTTCTTCAGCAACCATTAGAAGGAACGTAAAGCAGGACTATTAAATGTTACTGAGAATCATAATAACACTAAGTGGTATTTTATTTAAAATGCAAAGTTTGATAAAAATTAAAAGTTGTGAAGGCAATGAAGTACCTAGCAAGATATTGCTAAATTCGCTTGAGCTGTAAAATACAGTAAATAAAAGATGAAGCACTTTTGACACAAATAAATTGTCTCTACACGAAGCTATTACAGTTTTATAGTTAAAATATATATAGTTAAAAAATATATTAATACATACCATCTACAGATTCAAAGAAAATCACTTCCACAAAGAGCAAATTTGAAAAGTATATTTTGCTATTTCAAGTACGCATTCCAAAGAATCCCGTAACATTTGTTATAATGAGTTCTGTTGTATTTTATGAACACATATCGCTCTTTTTCTGCAGCATGCACGAGATTCCATATTAATCAAATACTTGAAGACCTAAGTGACTACACCATTTTACAGCTGCACTCCATTTTACGTAGATAATCTCTAGTGCCCTAGACTTCTGTGCTCTAGACTCTATGGACTATGGTCACTTTACTCTGATCGTGGATTTAGAAAGCGACCGTAAAACCAAAATAATCGGGAAAGCTACGGGCTTCTGAATTTTCTGAATAAAAGCAGTTGGTATATTGTATTAAATCAGATTATGTTGACAGTTTAGACTGGGTTAGATTTTATTTCTTAAAAAAAAAAAAAAAAAAAAAAAAAAAAAGTGTTCCGGAATATGATCGATTATCCTGCCTGAGCTGTTTATGAATTTCGAATGAATGGAACTATAACACAGCTTGTGATATCACAAAATATCCTTTAATAGTGTAATACGCATTTATTCAACAGAATAAAGATTCGGTAGATATTGACCCTATGAAGTTTGAAGGTACCATGGATTTGTATTTAGGATCGTAGGTTCGTAGCATAAGTGATTTTCTGTTTGGGAAATAAATTTGAATTTCAGCAGACTATAAAATATGAATTTACAAAATATTCAAATATTTATAGGAGCATGACATTAGCCAATTTATCTGATCAAACAGGCTGTGAATCTATTTTATTTGTAGGTGTTGAAACTACACCTGGTCTGGATTACACAAGAGAAAGCTCCCGTAAGTAGGTGTACTGTATATTTGAACCTATTTTGAACTTTTACAAGACATTAGATGTTTCACCACATTCATAAATATGCAAATGCTTAACTAAGAATTGTGTTATAAGCTTAAAATGTGATGTCATTTGGAAACAATAAATTCATAACTGTTTAATGACTCTCGTTCAGTGTTCTTTGGCTGGTCTTAGACCGATTATGTTTAAGAATCGCAATTTGAGAATAGTTTGCCATGTTTAACATTTAAACTCTTACTAACAAAGCATATCATGTTGCGCTAAACTATTTTTAAATATATATGTATATTACACACAATCTAACCTTAAAAGTGCAGATACTTTATAAACCCACATTTTTTTTATTTATGAGCAGCGTTAATTCGTTTTACTATATGACACTATCAAATATGTATGTGTGAAGTTGTAGTAGTTTAAAGCCAGCACAAAATAAAGTATTTTATACTTTTCAATAGTTCAGTACAGAGAGAGCAGCAATTTCAATTGTTAAGCTTATAAGTACTTATAATAAAGTTAAAATGTTTTCGTTAATCCGTGCTCAGATGTTAGTTAATATTTCATATTTCACTGAAAAGTTTTCTTACAGCAGAAAGCAAGTATTATTTGGGAAAACGGTGGTTGTGATAATTAGAAAATGTGGCGTTATATTCATTTGTGCTTGTTGTATTCAAGTGAAATCTATATTTGGGGAAGAATAGCAAGTTTTGTATTATGTGAGAAGCTCAGAACATATTTTACTATGAAGGAATTGAAGGTAAAATCAGTAAGTTGATTTCTGTTGAATATAAAAAATTGGTAAAAAAACCAAAGGCTTTGAAGGATGCAACGGTTTGTTAACTATTTGTGCTGGAAGTATTGATAGCTTATTATCTGTAATGTGACTTTGTTATGTATTTGCATTGAAATCTCTAGTTTAAATTAATGCAACTCTAAAGGTATGCGAGTTCAGAGCTCTTAATTTAATTTTTCATTCCCTGTTTTGGGAACAATTTAGTAGATTTTTAAGATATGATGCATTGGGTTCTCACAAAATGGTGCGAAAATGATTGAACTACAAATTGCAAGTATGATTCTAGAATACCAAGTCATGCAGCAGGATGTGCAACGATTAAAGATATAAATTTGCCTTAGAAAACTATTAGTAGCTATAATTAGACTCTTATTGAATAATATTTTAGAGCATGGTGTAATTTCAATGAAATTGAGAACAAGTGTGATGATGCCTATACACAAAAGGATAGGGAACATAAATAACCCAGCCAATTTTAGAGATATAAGTTTGTTATCAGTATTAGGAAAGGTCTCAATTGGAATTTTAGCAAATAGATTGCAGGAATGGGTCGAAAGGGAAAAGAAATTATCAGTGTGTCAGGTGGTTTCAAAAGAGAAAAAAGAACAACATTATTTTTAAAATAAAAGCAATTGTTGACAAATATTTAAGTGTTAAAAGGGGAAGCTATATATGGTATTTAAGATCTGGCGAAGGCTTTTGATACTGTAGATAGACAAGCACTGTGAATCAAGTTAAAAGGAAAGGAGTAAGTAAGAACTTTATAAATGCATCACAACCTACACAAAAGACAACATTCTGCCAAGAAAACAATCAGGCATTTGTGAAATCGGTTGCAAAGACTGCAGTATGAAATACATAGACAAAACAAAAAGAAATATTACCATAAGGGTTGAGGAGCACATGAGAAATGTAAAATATAAACATACAGAAAAATGAGCAATAGCAGACCATTTCTGGCAAAAGAACCACAAATTCTAAAGGGAACCAAAACTCTTAAAAGCTCTTCAAAAACCTATAGAATTAACAGTGTGGGAAAATATATTCATAAACAAAAACAAGGAAACTTTTTTTAATTTTGATCTCCCAAACAATAGTAACCTCATCACTAAGATCGTAAAATCCACAGAGCGACATCTTAATACCTCGCTGGGAATTAGTAAAGATAGAATTATTGAAATAATTATGAAATACTATATAAAATAAATATGTTAGAAGATGGAGAGATTATTAAGGAATGTTTTTGGCACACAGGAGAAGTCTAAATTGAAAAGGTTGTGGGCTCTTGCAACTCCAGAATTTTATTAAAAAAATTGGTATGGGAGAATGTTGGGTAAATAAGCAATATAGAGGCTTTTGGAAAGAAGTAAGAGGTAGATTGAAGATATTGAGAAACAAGAAATGTTTGCTGGCTTTAGAGAAAAGAGCTCACTGAATATTTTTCGGAGATAAAAAGAGTTTGAAGGAGAGAGAAGTACTTAGAAATGTGTAATAAATTGGGAAGGAAAGGATTTGTTTGGGCCAAAACAGGGGTAATGAATCTAAGGGGACTGAGAAATATATGTGGGAATGAATGTCCCATTTGTGGTGAACCTGACATTGAATACCATAGCATATTATGTTATGAACAAATGAAATTGTGGAAACTACAGAAAAATGGAATAAATTTGAGGGAACAATTTTAATAAGAAATATTTTAGAAATTAAAGGGATAAAGTATTATAAATGATGGGAGAATACTAGGGCAAAGTTAGAGATAGGAAGAAGATTAGAATTAGTATGGGAGAAGAAAGTTCAGGTATAGAAGATCAGTAAAAATTTGCCTATCAGAATAAATAATGGGGTGATGTAATTGATTATGATTTGGTCCCCAAAATATGAAAAACCTGGATTATGACGTTTTGGAGCTAGACATATTTTTATGTAGGCATCTTTTGAGTAGCTTGTAAGATGCTGGGGGGTATGTTATTTATTTTGTTATATAATTTATGCTAAATAAATAAATATTGTTGGTTAGCATTGAAGCCTAGTCCTTTGGATATTTTAGTGGGCTACTACTGACAAATCTTAGGCTAGGGTTAAACATTAATAGTAGTATTTGGCTATTTGTGAAATAATGGAAATATGTAAATTTTAAATGTAATGTTGTTTGTGTTTGTTGGAAATAAATTCATTCATTCTCTAATTAGACTCCAAAGATTTAGCACCATTCAAGCAAAGTTCACTTACAGCATACCTGATTGCACTATCCATCCTTGTGTATGTTGTGCATAGACTTCTTTTGACAGGTCTAGTTATATCTCTTCATGTATTAGGTCTTGGGGCCTGTTATGGTCTTCTGGTTTGTCTATTGGATTAATTCCATTATAGGACTGGAAAGCCAAGTGCTTTTATCTCTCAATGGTAGCTAAACATGTAGGGAACAGGATTAGTTATAATATTATATAAATATGTGCTATAAGTGGTTATGACATGTAACATAATGTCTCATGTTGCAGTTTTACGGGCTTATGCTGTTTAATCTATTACTATTTCACAAGTTGAAAATTGAGAAAATCTATTTTATATAATGTATTTAATGTTGGAGTGCTATTAGTTGAAAATATATATTCTAAGCTCTGTAGTTTATTTGCATATAAGGATATAAATTTTCTAAAAAGAAAGTTCTATAAGGTAACATGAAGCTTAAATGACATTCTATGTAATAAAGAAAAGAAAGAAACAGTTATAGGATTGAGCCTTTATGGGGTATATTGCAATTTAAACTATTAAACATGTCAGTTTACCTATTGATAACATCTTTTAATATCTATGCCTTACCGCCATGGGTAGCCGAGGTCGTAAGGCGCGAACTCGTGAGCAGGAGGTCTGGGGTTCGAATCGAATCCCGCCAGGACCGTCCTCCCTGACTGGGGTTTTTTCCAGGTTTTCCTCAGTCCTCATAACTGGCAAATATGGGGGAGGTATGCTAAACTTAGGCCTGGAACGCTTCCTTCCTTAAAAATATCCTTTCACAATATTTCATTTCAAATATCATCAGTGTCCACTGCCTGTGATGCCTCAGTAGTACAAATGGGCGTTAAACACCACTCAAAAAAAAAAAAATCTATGCCTTACATATATCTTTATTTTTCAGATATCATTTATATTTTATTTCATTTCATTTTCATGTCAGTTTACCTAATTTATGACATCTTTCCATATCTGTGCCTTACATATACCATCATTTTTTAGATATCATTTCAGTTTCGTTTCCTTTTATCTACTATGCTTTGAAAAAGTTCTTACCTTTCATTATCATCCTTATGAAACTATAGGGCTTCTAAAATATATCCTTATTGCTCACATGGGTTGTTCTTGACAGTTGGATATGCCACAACTGATTGCACCTTTACTCCTACTTTGCTTCTTAAAACTGTGTTTAAAATCTTACCTCATGGCAAATGCTGGAAAAATCATTATCCTTCAGCCAAACAGACATTGTAACTGATAAACATATCCTCATTGCCATGATTTAGTTCGGCCACTGTAATGTTTCTGATTTAATTTCATACGTATTCCTTGAGTTCTTCCAATGTGTGAGGATTTGTTTGTATACTTTATCCTTCACAGAAAATCACAGACTCTTAGAATGTGGTCATACACCAACCTAGTTACTCTATCTTCAAACACTTTTGTAGTTTGGACTCATGGACTCCTTTTCTGTATGAGCAGTTGCAGAAACTAGTTGAAACTACCCATTATATTTCTCTTCTTCCGTCAGCTGATTAAAAAATGGGATCAGAATGTCATTTCGGTATCTCTTTCCATTTACTGTCAGCTCGTAAAGCATCGGACCGATCATGTGTCTTGCGCTAATTGTACTTCAAATTTCATTTTTTCCTATCATAAATAGGGGCTTTCTTTATACCATTTGGATTTTTAGAACACCAATCGCGAGTGTTGTGAGGCTTACATGACCATTTTGCTGGAGCCATGACTCGTCTAAAAACACATGTTGTGAGTCGATTAACCCTTCAGTCACGGATGAAAGAAACCACTCACATTACCGCACACATGCCACAGGATAGACAGCAGACACATGTACACTTGTATGGTTTGAGTTTTATCAATTTTGTTGCCGTATGTGCAGAAGACAACCCCAACTTTTGATTTTATTAGCGAACGTTCAAGACTTGCGACAATTTCGTCTAGTTTGTCTCATGT
Organism: Metallyticus violacea; assembly: GCA_030762175.1. Lineage (NCBI taxonomy): Eukaryota > Metazoa > Arthropoda > Insecta > Mantodea > Metallyticidae > Metallyticus > Metallyticus violacea. Next base: position 49,605,521 of record CM060841.1, read on the forward strand.
TAAAACTGCACGTCTTCGTGTGTATTTCTTGTTTTGCAGTGAACCGGTAGTATCCAATTTATTTTCAAGATCGTGAATTGCGGTTCTGGAAGGAAGCAATTGCTTAGGGAACTTGTGAGTAAATTCCTCACAAATGCAACGAGCTGATTCATATTTATTATAATATTTACGCACTAAAATACGTTGATCTAACGGGTTAGTGAACGAATGTAGCCCAGTGACTGCTCGGAAATTCAAGGACATGTAGATAAGCGGTTTTGGCCGAGACACAAAACCCCGTATGATCGACATTCTGTAAGCCGGGTTATATGCAGTAGCATACAGTATCAATTGCTAGTCAGATAACGGTTAATGTCACAAAAATTCAATGTAATATTATCAAAGCCGATTTACTATCACACTCATATTTGATATGTCTGACATTTGTAATGAGGAGTCGATATTGTAACGAAAGCCTGGTATTATAAGGAATCATAACGTTGACAAGGTATAATAAGAACATGTTATTGTATAAGAGCACACTGTACATCCTAGTTAGTGAAACGTACTGTATAAACCCAAACATTGTAAGACGTAGAAGTAATAAATATTAAGGGTGACTTGCCTTGCCACCCAAAGGTGACGTGACCTGAAAGAGTCCTCAGAGAAGCACTTTCATAAACAAAAGCAACCCTCTTTTCCACTCACTTGAAATATTACGTCTACGTGTGCATATTATAGATAGAATTATTGTGCTGATGAAGTATTGTTTAGTTTTAAGCTTAACAAACCCAAACCATGAACCTCTTAGAACTTATGATGACAGGACCTGGTGACTGTCAACCTTATGGTGGTAAAACGTGTTTCACAATAACTCTTATGTCTAGATTAGGTGATTATTACCCCTCCTTGGGCGTTATAATGGTATAAAAGGTCCCTGAATTGATTCAGAGACAGGAGAGAAGCCTTGCTGGTTGGGGAATCCACATCCATCTGTATCAGAAAATCCTTTAATAAATAATTATACTTTTAACACAGTTGGTGGAGTTATTGAGAACTCGTCTGCAAACACCTCGTCTTTCCTGGAGGAGTCGATCTAGCACAATTCCCCGAAGTGAGGTCTATTATCCCAATATAACATTCCTTCTGGTCTAAGTCATCGAGATTGAATAGGGAAATTATAGCACCGCATCAAACAGAAGAACGTCACCAAGTTGTAAGTTAGTCGATGGACATCACAGCTTGGACATAGTTTAATAACATCCTGGTGGCATCTCGGCAGGCGGTATTACACATTCCAGAAAAAAAGTACCTATTATTTTTCATTCTAATTTGAGAACACAGTGTATGCTACTTAGCCAATAAAGATTGAGAATGATTTTTTACTTACGAAGGATCAAGGTTGACATGGAGTTTTTTAAGTACTTTCCATTAATACATGCATATGGCCCAATATGTCTGCCAGTCCTAGAAGACGTGCTGAAAATCGTTTTTTGACATCGTCTTCAGAACCGCCTCCACTTCCCCCCCCCCCCCGACAGCCGTTGATGAACCAAAACGCTGGCTCTGCAGCTCGTTTTTGAGACGGGGAACAAAAAAGTCGCACAAAAAAGCCAGGTCTCGGTTATAAGGAGGGTGGATGCACACATTGGTATTTTTTCTGGCTAAATATTATGCAACAATATTGCAAATATGAAGTCGTGCATTGTCATGGTGAAGGTGCCAACCAGATGGAAGTAGCTCAGGACGTTTCTGTCAGGTATGTTTGGCCAGGTCGCTCAAAACAGTCCTGTAATACTACCACGCTGAAGTTCCCGACACGCGTCCGCTTGCACCACCTTCTTTTAAGGTGTCAGCAATCTTGGTAGTCATCTGACACAAAAGCGTTTCATGTGTAAACGATCGTGCAGTACGATTAACGCACTACCATGAGAAATCTGTAGCATGTCAGTCTCTCTACTGTTATTCGTCGATCTTTTCGAACAAGGACGGCTTCTGTGTTAATCATGGTCTCATTGACTGCATTGCAGCACCCGGATCGCCATTTAAATCAGGCCTCTTCAAATTATAACAAGATGATGAAGGCTAAAATGATTCCTATATAATATGGATTATAAAGAAATATCATGCCTAAATAACTTTCGGAGAATTAATGGTATTTTGTTGTTGAAACACTACCCTCCTTTAACTCTTTTAACTTTGAACCACAGAAGCATGGTTGATTGTGGCATAATATCATCGTCATATGATTCTGTAACATCACATATGCTTCCATACCAGATTTCTGCAGATGGAAGGAAAATTTTTGAACAGCATACTGCTGGTAGCGACTTCATTTTACACAGTCGACTGTCGTTCTTAACCTAGATGCATGCGTGTATGCACTTCCAATTTTTTCCTATTCATGTGAGATTTTTTATGAAAAATTGTTCCACTACTGTATCTCCACCATATGATAAAAAAGAAAAAAATTATTCTGTCTTTATTGACTAGCCCTTGTATACTCTGATTGGGCTAAATAGATCTGATAGGCCTGATGGCCCTAAGAATAAGCAATGGTTAGGCATTGCACAATTGGGCCCTCAACACTAGATGTAGGTAGTGTGGCAAGCACTTAGCTCTGTACCTTCTAACCCCAGAAAACTTTTCACATATTCATTTGAATAGGAAACTGAGTTTATTTTGAGCCAATCTGCACACACAGAGCAGAGAAAAGCCCTCTGCTATAACAAGGGATGAGTTCTCATTCAGTCTGTAGGGCACTTTACCACCTAAGCTATCTTGGTGACTACTCTGATAAAAAAAACTTAAAATTTCTACTAACCAGTTTTTTTTTTTTTTTTTTTTTTTTTTTTTTTTTTTTTTTTTTTTTTTTTTTTTTTTTTGTGAGCAGAGGCTAAGGAGTGATAATGTAGTCCTTTAGGTATTATAGGTTACCTATATACAGAATTATTAAATAATTAAAATGTTGAACAAAATTTCAGAATTTTAACCTGTTGTATTACATTATCTACAAGAGTAGCTTGCATTATTTAATAAGAGTTGCATGTGCATTGCAATCAAAACAGAAATTTATATTGTTAAATTAATGTTAAATTATTGTGTAGTCTATCTGTTCACAAATTCTCTTTTTCTGAACAAATAATTCAATAATTTGGTAATTTAATGACTTTACACTGCTTAAATTATCATGTACTTTTGTTTAGAAGAAATAAGCAACCTTCTGCCTTTATGGGTAAACACTGAATGAGCAAATAATAATTAATAGCATTTTTAAAGCTTAAAAACCGAAGACTAAGGTATAAAACATTTATTACATATAGAACTTCTTGTCATGGAGGAAAGTATCAATTGCAGAATTAGCTAGAATTGCTCCTGTTAACTCTCCAGGATTTTTTCTTAGTTTAATTTGTTTATGTCAAATGAACACTAAGTCTTAAATAGCATTTAGGTGGCAAAAGGATGCAATCAGAAGTGGAAAACAGTAATATAAAATCTCTTCAAATTATAACAAGATGATGAAGGCTAAAATGATTCCTATATAATATGGATTATAAAGAAATATCATGCCTAAATAACTTTCGGAGAATTAATGGTATTTTAATGCCCATTTTTACCACAGAGGTACCACAGGCGATGGACACTTATGATACATATGATGAAATCATACATTGGGAAATGATTTATTTTTAAGGAAGGAAACCCTCCAGGCCTAAGTTTAGAGTACTTCCCTGGCATTTGTCATGATGAGGACTGAAAAAAACCTGGAAAAAACCTCAGTCAGGGAGGATGGTCCTGGTGGGATTTGAACCCCAGACCTCCTGCTCATGAGTCTGTGCCTTAACAACCTCTGCCACCCATGGCAAATTTGGAGACTGAAGATATGCTAATGTCCAGAATAAGAACATTGTTACTGCTGTAGTGTTACATTAGTCACATACATATTATGTTTGTACATTATTAAAAATGAACCAAACTTAAGTTTGAAACTTTAAAAGATTTCAAAGAAATTTTGTATTAATGAATTTCAAAAGGACTGGATTCATACAGAACTATTTAAACTTTTAAATTTTACTGTGTTACAAATGTCTTGATGAATGATATGTGGGAAACTCGGAAAGTTTCTGAATACAGGCTAGATGCTAATAATAATTTGAAACTTACAACATACCTTCTGAAAGTATTCCCCCTCAGAATCTATACTTAACCATCCTTTCTGGAAACTGACATGGATGGCAGAGAAGTCATTAAGGCACAGACTTGTGAGTAGAAGAACTGGGGGTTTGATCCCCCCAGGACTGCCCTCTTGTTCCAGGTTTTCCTCGGTCCTCATTAATGGCAAATTTCAGGGAGATATCCTAAACTTAAACCTGAAACTTTTCCTTCCTTTATAAAAAAATTCCTTTCCAAATTTATTATTTCATCTCATATATCACTAGTGTCTACCATCTGTGATGCCTCAACAGTAAAAATGGGTGTTAAACACTATATTCAAAACAAAAATCCTTTGTAACCAAGACTGGAAGACCTGCCACCTTTCATTGTCCTAAGATTTTCTTCATATGCTTCTACTAAGGGTTCATGGAAAAGTTGCAGAGTGCCAGGACAGGACTGTAAACAGAATGGCTAGCAAACTTCACCAGGGTACTCTCCTAGAAGTTAAAGCATGGTATTTGTGGTGCGGAGAGAGGCATTGCCATTGCCATAGTGTAGCCCGATGTCTCTAAATCTTGTTATCAGTCATTTTTAACACATTTTTTGCAAAAATTTTGGAAGATAAATTGTTATGTACTATCTGCAGTAAATATCCTTCAATCTTCAAGGGGAGTTGTTACCACATGATCACTAATGGAGAAGAGTACCACCACTTCTGTCTTCTGCACACTTCCACACTCCTTGCTGTTTAATGTTAGTTGAAATGTATCATCTGAGAAGATTCAAGCTTATGATTGACGCTTTGTTTCTAGGTCTTATTGATAGATCTATGTTTCATCAACTGTTACGATTTCAGAAACACATTGAGAATGTTATGGTGTCTTTGGAGCATTTCACAGTGCCATTTTAAGTCAGCACAGCCATAGTATTTTTGCAATTGGTGCTAAAACTTCAGCTGAAATAGCTTCACAAAAATAACCAACCACTAGACCATGACAAAAAATAAAATAGCTGATTATTGCAAGACCATCAATATTATACATGCAGGAATTATATTTCTGTTAAAACATAAAGCTGTTTGTACTTTCAGTATTTTTAAATTTTAACTAAAAATTGACACTGGTGTTTACAGTATATATCTTTATGCCAACTCTATTTTTACAAAATACATTACCAAAATTCAGAAATTTTGATATCTTAGAAAGTTAAGACATAGTTTCCTGGTTTAAGCTGCATATCCTAAATATGTATATATATATAAAAACAACTTAATCTATGTACATTTTAACAAGCTAATTATGTATATGTAATGCTTGATATTTGGCAATAAAACAATTAACTCTCTTGTTCACCAATATTTTTCACACAGTATAATTAAAAAAAGAGTTGTACCACTGAAAATGATATTGGTCCATCTTGAAAGATTACACAAATGGCAAACAGGTGAAGGAAAAATTCCTATCTTGTATATAAATAATGAATTACATCTATTATTTTGAAATGTATAATTATAATTGAAAAGTGGACAGAATCTTATTAAGCGCGCGCACACACACACACACACACACACATATTTATATTTATATGTATATATTTATACATTGCCTCTCACTTGGGCTAGCTTAATGACTTAGTATACATACAAAAACATTTTTAATAACACTTATAATTTGGAACAATAATAAACTAATTAAGGTGTATAATATTCAGTAAGGTAATAAGCAGATTCATAAAAAATTAATTTTGAGATGTATATATTATATTCTTAAAAATGTTTTAGATGGGGAATGGAGTCAAACCTTGTGGCAGAGTTTGTAGCCAAGACTGGAGCAGATATAACCGTTGCTTACAGTTATTTACAAGGTGAATTATTTTTATACATTTATTACATATAACAACTTGAGTAAAATAAACAATTACTAGTGCTAATCTGTCATTTGGTAGAGTTAAAAGATTTTGTAAATACTTTTATCATTCATGGTATCCACTGGATGAACCAGATCTGTTTTCTATGAGAGAGATAATTAAATTGAGTGTTTTTCCAGATTTTTCTTTCATTCCACAATGGCAGAAATCAGGCAGTTTCAGGTGTGTTGGGCTTATTTTGCACCATATCAATTATTCATTCCATCCTAGGCAGATGTAGGATGGTAAACTCTTATAAAAACATTGCCATGATTTTCTAAATTGGAAACATATACATATTGTGAATATAATTTCGGAATTGTATACTATTCATTAGAAAACAAAAACTTTCTTTGTCCTTTCATGGAAATTGGTATATGTGCTGTTACAAACAATCTGGTAAAAGATTATGGTTCTATTGATACTCCTTGTGATTCAAAAAACACTCCTTAGTTGGCATGCTATAAATTTCAAAGGCAATTTTCAAATGAATCATAAAAGTGTTTGTTCAGGTACAACAAATTGGTAGTGAACAAAAAGTTTCTAAGTCACATTTTGGATTGGGCTACTTTCCATGTGATTATAAGAGGTGCAATACTTCAGAATTTTTCATTCAGAATTTTTCAAATGTGGATGAGTTTAAGCCACCAAGTACTAATAAAGGATTTTCTACAGAGAAGAGAGAGTTCATGAAAGTAAAATATCATAAATACCCTACAGATATTTGCAAGTGACTTTTTTGTGAATATATTTGTGCATGAAGTAAAATTATGCAAAGCTATATATAAAGCAAAAATACTCTTTAAATACTTTTATTAGTGTTATGTAATATTCATTTATGTTTATTAGTAACAGTACTGTTTTTTGTAATGCCTACTTTTGGCACTTACATCTTTTTTGAAGAAGTACTGCATAGCACTTTATATCTTTTCCAGGTTTAAAATATTTTTACTTCATGTTGTGCTTTGGTTATTAATAAAATGTCATACCTTCAAATCACAGTACTCAGTATGACAATTTTAAATAACATAAAAGCTTTAAAAATGTAAAACAAATATAGAAATACAACAATTTTTTCCTTTGTTTCCTGACAATTTTAGTTTTAAGATGTATATCATTTCCCATAGATAGTTCACAATTGATGTAAGTATGCTGTTTTTAAATTTTTATTTTTCCAAGGTTTGATCCCTGTAAATGTAATAGAAACCAAATACAACGTAAAATTATCAAATACAGTTGAAAAAATATAATTTCATAAGCATTACAAGCCTCTTTAAATTTGTTCATAATATACTTATTTGTTTATATAAAGTATATTTAATAAATGCAAAAGTGACTGAGACAGCCAAGTATGTATGTATTATTAACCATGCCAAATGAATTTGCTTATGAATTGACATTACAGCAATTAAGAGTTTTGCTTAAGCTAATTTCTGCTGCTTAATACTATAAAAATATACTTGTGCTTTTCTTTCTTTCTTTCTTTCTTTCTTTTCTTTTTTTTCTTTCTTTTTTTCTTTCTTTCTTTCTTTCTTTCTTTCTTTTTTTTTTTCTTTTTTTTTTTTTTAATGAAATAGAGATGAAAATGTGTGTAAATGTATCATTTTAGCCAAAGGTTGGGATCTGAATCTGGCATTACAAGTCTATCTGCATCGATCTGGAGAATCATGTGGTGGTGCTGGAGGTGGTGGAGGAGGTGGGGGAACTACCATATGGCCTTCAGTAGAGGAAAATGTGAACGTGCGAATGCTATCCAGGCCTTCCCTACAAAAGACGAGTGCAGTCGAAATTCCTGATTGTAAGTTGAATATGAGTAAGTGATGAAGTGTTTTGTTTTTGCTTCAGGAGTGATTAAAGGGTATTAAAATAAAATCATCAATATTTTAAGTTAAAGGCAAGTAACTATTTTGCAGTAATCATACTCTCTGTTAATTTAAAATATGGACAGATAACTGTAACACCGTTTAGAAATTTATTTTAAGAGTTGCTGTTATTTTTGTTTCAGTTTTAGCCAAAAGTATTAAGCTTTAATTATCAACGGATAAAATGCAAAAAGCAGCTTAAGAAACCATTGCAATCTTAGTTATTATTTAAGGATTGCAGGGTGTTTGAATAAAAGGTATTCAAAATAAATTTGACTATTGGGAAAGATTTTTCTCAACAACAGTTGTTTTGGTAATTTTATTGTGGACACTGGAAGTACAGCAGATATTCAGATGATATCCCAACTACTCTATATTGCTTCAAAGATTTCTGATGTTCCCAAACATCCTTAAGCATATTTTCAGATGCTAAACATCATTGATCTTTACTAGATAAATCATTCTATTCACATAACTTCACAGGAAAAAATCCATTGGTTTTAAAACTAGGGCCTGAAAATCATTAAATTGGTATGCCTTTGCCAATCCATTTTCAGGCATTTCAATGCCCAAGTTATTCCTAATGATGTGACTGAAATCTGGTAGTTTTCATCTTAAGAGAAGACAGTTTAAGTTGGTCTCAGCATATCAGATAAAGAAATAGCATTCTGTCTTCTTCAAGAAGATTACCTGCTTTGTGACTTTCCAGATTTCACATGCAACAGACCCCACATAATTCTCTTCCAGAATCAACTATTACTTTGCATATTGGAGATTTTTCCCTTCTGCATTCTCAAAAATGACATTTGAGCATAATGCACATTCATCTTTCTTTGTGATATTTTAAGTTTCTCTTCAGAACAGTACATTACACTTATGTGCATAAATTTGGAATATAATTGGAACTTGTACTACAGAGAAACTAATCATATATTTATGGTAACCATTGCTTTTCCTTCCAAATATGTGACAATAGTGCAGTTCTAGTACTACTTAATATCACCATTAAGTAGGCATGAGGGCAGTAGTTGTGTGTTACTATGCAATTAACTGCCATTGCATTGCGGGCATCACTTAAGGATTGAAAAGTCAATAAAGAGCAGTATGTGAAAATTGCAATATAAATGCATGTGAATGTCATACACAGTTATGAAAAGCAGTGCCATACAGAACAGTGGTGAGGTAGGTTCAAGCATTTCCACCTAACTTGCCATATAGTGGACATTTTTATCTGTGCAGAAAGACGAAACAATGTCTTTTGCCAAACAATGCATAGTTGGAGAAAAGCGCTGGACTATGCAGAAACTAGCCAAGTACACTGGAATGTTTACCTTCATAATATATCATCAAAATGCACAAGACTGCTGCTAAGTGAATGCCACCTGAATTAAATAAGGTACAGAAATGGAATCACTACAAATTACGTTTTATTCATCTGGAAGTGATACCATTGAAAGGTTAATGACATGTTAACAAGTCATATAATTGCAACAGAAGATAAAGCGTGCATATGAGCATGAGCTCTAAGTGGCATCTTGCTCATTCACTACACTGCCTTATGGCTCAACAGAATATGTCTCCAACATCTTTATCATTTCAGTTTGTGACAGCCAGGATGCTCTTGAGGACTGTACTATGACTGTGCAGATTACATATCATTTCTGCAGTATCAAACACTTTGTGTCATTCGGGAGTGATTGAGAAATATGACAATTACTGTTCAATGACATGATCTTTTACGATAATGCAACATGCCACAAGGCAACTCCTGTAAAGGATTTGCCATGGGTGGCAGAGGTTGTTAAGGTAGGACTTGTGAATGGAAAGTCTGATGTTCAAATCCTGCCAGGACCATTTTCCCTGACAGGTTTTTTCCAGGTTTTCCTCATTCCTGATAAATCGCAAATCCGAGGAGGTGCCCAAGACTTGGGCTTGGAACATTTCCTTTTTAAAAAAAAATCATCCTTTCTGAATTTATAATTTCATCTCACGTATCATCAGTGTTCAGCACCTGTGGTTCCTCAGTAGTAAAAACAGACGTTAAACACCATTCCAAAAAAAATTGTAAAGCATTTGTTGTGGCACTGGGAGTTGGAAGTCTTGTAACACCCTCCTTATTCACCAGATCTCAATCATTTTGACAGAATTTCAATAAATGGCACATAGTGATTGATATGCTCTTCATCACAGGCAATATGCTGTGTACATTCTTGCAAGCTACTTTGAGGGATATTTGTATTCAGCATTACATTGTTCATTGTACTTGCATACACTATAATGGTTATCTTATGAAATGACACTATCTTATAGTATGAGTTTTTAATGTTCACCCAATTTTCCTCCATAATCCATACTAATTTAGTGGTGATAGTCAGGAGCAGGAGTGGTATTTCAAACATGTGTTCTGAAATTGCAATGTTGCCACATTTTTGGCAAAGGAAAATGAATGATGGTTATGAATTCCAAACTAGCACACATTTATTCTGATTACCTTCAATTAGAGGCTCCAAATGAATATTAGTATATTTCTCTGGTTAGGCTTGTAAGGACTTATCCGGTCCTTTAATTCTGTGGTACAAGAACTGTTCAATAATTTTAATATTAATTCAATTTGGAATAGAACAAGGTGAAACACTCATTAATGATCTCTTCTGAGTCGAAATATTTAGAACACTCTTTGGTTTCACTTATATGAATTTTACTCAGGACATGTTTCATGGAACAGTTGTCCACATCCTCTCAGCTGTTAAACGACTGTTTGATCATTCATAGAAGTTGGATAGATAGATATCTGGGTTGACTCTGGTGGTGTTGTCATAAACTTGAACAAAGAGCTGTGTGCTTCTGGGATGTTGAAATTTATAAGGTTTTGCTCATGATTTTTTTATGTAATTTTTTTTCTCATATGTTTAATTCTTTTGGTTGTTGAACAGTTTTTAATACCTTAATGCCTTTTTCTATTTCATGGTTTTCATTCCAAAAATGTGCTGCCACAACTGATTTATTTATTTGTTTATAATGGATGTTTCTCCTATGTTCCTTCAACCTAATGCCTATATTTCTCTTTGTTTTTCCTACATAAATTGTATCACTATTCTTAAAATTAATCTGGTAAGCACTAGATTTTTCCTCTTTGGGCCTGGAATCTGTTTTGTTAAATTGCAATCAATTTTTTACACTGTATTGGTTTTGGAAAAGTCTGGTGTTTACGAGATTAACTGTAAGAGTTGGGAAAAAATCTACATAGGAAAAACAAAGAGAAATATAGGCACTAGGTGGAAGGAACATTGGAGAAACATCCTTTATAAACAAATAGAAAATCAGACGTGGCAGCATTTTTTGAAATGCAAACCTTGAAATAGAAAAAGGCACCCAGTTAAATTTAAAATAATTTTGTGTCAGAACTAATATAGTAAAGCAATTAATTTATTCTTAATTAAATAGTGAGTAGATTTAATAATCTTATGCTCCACTTACCATTGATGGAATGCCTGATGAGAAGAAGCCAGGAAAATATAAAATCAACTGTTCGGAATGCAACAAAGTATATGTTGGCAGAACAAAAAGAAGCATTGGAATTAGGCTAAAGGAACACTGGAGAAACATTAGGTAAAATCAGATGGATAAATCAGCAATTGCACATCACTTTTGGAGAGATAAACATTGTATAGAAATGGAAGTGAAATTATTGAAATTCGTAGATAGACCCTGGGAGCTGGGAATATGGAAAAAAAATTGTTATAAAAAATATGAAGATAAGGTTATGAACTTCAAGATCCCAACAGAAGACAAATTCAAAAGTTCATAAAATGTCCACCAGAGCTACACCAAGTCCATCCAGCCAACAACGAATCTGGCAGTGACTCACAGCTGATGGTGCAGGCAAAAGCCTGTGAAACATGTTCTGTATAATTCAATAATAAATGGATCATAAGAGCATTGAATTGACTCGCTAACTAATTAAGAATAAAGGCATCGAGTTATTAAAAACTGTTCAAAAACCAAAAGAATTAAACATGTGGGAAAGGATATATGCAAAAAATACATGAGCAAGACCTTATGAATTTTTACATCCCGGAAGCAGACGGCTCTTATTTCAAGTTTATCACAAGACCACCAGAGTCAACCCAGATATCTACTATCCAACTTCTATGAATGATCCGATAGTTATTTAACAGCTGAGAGGATGTGGACATTTGTTCTATGAAATAGGTCCTGAGTAAATTTCATGTAAGTGAAACCGTGAAGAGTGTTCTAAATATTTTGATTCAGAAGAGATTATTACTGTTCAATAAGTTTGTACAATCACAAAAGGTGGAAGCACTGAATTTTTTCAACATTACCTTGGAGATGATGTACTTGGATATAAACAGTTACAAGGCTTAATCTGTGTTTGAGAGCCATTTTCCTGATTAAATTTGTAAATAAGCATTCAAAATAGAGAAACATGAATTTCATGTATTAATAAAACATTACTTTGAAAGGGGCAATACCTGCAGAACCTAAGGTGAAACATGTTAATATTATGACAAATCTGCACCATTACAAAATTGCAAAATTTACATCATGATGTTGAGCGATTGGAGACTGAAGATGCAAGAGATTGTTGAAGCTGTGGGCATTTTGGAGTCTAGGTGCATAATATTTTCCACAATCATTTGCTAATGAAAAAGTTATCGACAAGGTGGGTGCAGTTGACCAGGAAAGAGAATGCAGAATTTGAAGCTGTTTAAATGAAATCCAAGAATTTCAAGATTGATATGTGACAGTTAAGAAAACAGATCCACACTACATGCTGGAAACAAAGGAGCAGTCGAAACAGTGAGTTGCATCCAGAGAAAACACTCCAAAGAAGGAAAAACAATCAGATGATGGCAACTGTTTGACTGTTTGGAAAAGGGCAAAACTATAACTCGTGAGCAATGCTTCTGAAGTAATTAAACTATGTGATCAAGAAGAATCTTTCTCATTTGGTGAAAAGAAAGGTCCTATTTCATCACAATAATGTGCCAGCACACAAGTCTATAATCTCAAGGTAGCCTTATGGTATGAAATCCTTCCTCATTATCCTTACTCTTTGGATTTGGCTCAAAGAAACAAAAATAAATAAAATAATTCAACACAAAATGAAAACCCATTTAATTCCACATAATTGGTTAAAATAAGTAAAACCCAGCTCTTGGATTACTCCATACTTGCATTTCCCTAACTTGGAGAAATGGCTAGCTGAAAAAAAGTCATATCAAAGGAAGAGATTGTTACCAAAACAAATCCATATTTTGCAGAGCTTAAGAAATCACATTTTTTGGATGAGATAAACAAATGAGAAAATTGTTGGAATAAGTATATAAATTTGAAAGAAGATTATGTTGAGAAATAAAACTATTTTTTTTCTCAAAAAAGTAATGCAGTATTTAATTTTTGCATGGACTTATTCAACAGCCCTTGCAAAGTATATTTAAGCTGATAATAGATGTGAGTTAGAAAGTTACATTATTTGGTTATGTTTTTCTCTTGCAGCCAAAAAGTTAACAAGAGGAATATCCCGTGCTACAGATAATGTGACACTGGTGTCAAGAGCTCGGAGTGACATAGCATTAGACTTCCGAGAAAATGCAATGTGCAGTATAAACCAATATTTTATTGAAACTCCTGTATATACGTTCACTCTACCAGATCTTACAATTTACCCAGGTACAATAGTTCTCTATTTAAGATTCACTTATTTCCACATTCTTTATGCATCATCCAACTAATTGATTTTCATATTATACAGAAGATTTTCGAGGATTTTTGGAAAAGGACTTGATAGAAATGTCAAGCCTAGTATCTCTAGAACAAGCAGGACGTCTTAACTGGTGGGCTGACTCAGGAGCATGCCAGCGTTTATGGCCATTGGCAACAACTGGAGATGGAAACTGTCTTCTTCATGCTGCATCTCTAGGTAAGGCTTTGTTTTATTTTGCATATTCCAAAAAAAAAAATTCTTAACTAACTTGAGTGAAATTAACTATTGTTTGGAATAATATTTATATCATCAGTACCATTATGATTAATTTAATAATAATATTGGTCCTAGTCTTCTAAAATATTCTGGAGTTGAGAGAATTAGCCTCTGTTCCACTGTTCTCTTGCTATACTTTATTTCAAATATAAACCTGTGCTGTTCATTTGATCAATTTTAAAATCTGAATGCACACCAAACTTGAATATAAGAGTCAGTTTCGTCAACAGATGTTAAAAAATGCACTAACATTTTGTTTATTAACATTGTGTTAATATTTTAACAATATGTTAAGACTCCTGCTTTCCACCAATCTTTTCCAGTATGCTACTTAAATGTTGTTGAAGTTCCCAAGTACTGTAAATTGCATCAATCAAGAAGGCAGTATCATAACTGAAAGACTTTTAAATGCACTGTGATGTATTTTTGTTTGCATAGAATAATTAAAATATGCCGCTCGTGCAAGGAATATTAGAAGGAGCAGAGGCACAAATGTGTTCAAACCTCTTTTGTATTTCATCTATAGTCCTATGACAACTGTTTCTCACATTTTGTACCTTTGTAAAAATTACTCTTTTGAAAGTTTCAAAGTAACTACATCTTGCAGCCCTTTCTCTGTTATGAATGACTTTAATATACATCCAAGTATAGAATTTTGACATCTACAGCTGTAAATTATATCTAATCTGTCGTCTAACACACTCTTATGCTTCACTTACTTTTAAATACAGTGGGACTGGTTTCAAAGAGATATCCTTTCCATCTTCAACCAAGTTGACGACTGGTACGAGAAACTAACATCTATGAGGACCTGTGGCTCCATCCTGGTGGTGTTTTTTTCTTTAAAAACTGGAAATTTGTATTATATTCTCCTGCAATGTTTTGTATTACATTCTCCACAAATTTCCAGTTTATAAAGAAAAAAACACCACCAGGGAGCCACAGGTCCTCATAGATGTTAGTTTCTCGTACCAGTCGTCAAGTTGGTTGAAAATGGAGAGGATGTCTCTTCGAAACCGGTCCCACCGTATTTAAAAGTAAGTGAAGCATAAGAGGTGTTAGACGATATATTAGATATAATTTACATTTAACAACTTCACTGTGTGAGTTCCAACATAATTTTTTAAAATTGTCTTATTTTTCGAAAGTTCTTAAATGAATCTACAGTATGTTTATGGCCTCCATTTACAACTGTTACTAGTTGTTAAACTTTTAACAGAGGAGAAAGTTATTAATAACTTAACACATTGTTAAAGTTAACATTATTTGATGAAACAGAATTTTTTTTAATTTGAATGTTAAAGCAGGGTAACAGCATATTAACTTTTAACATCTGTTGATGAAACTTGTCCTAAGTGAATTATGTTAAAATGGACTTTGTTGTTTTTATTTTTAAAATAGAAAGAAGCAATTGAGAGCACCTTTAACTCATGATTTTTGTGTCATAAGCCAAGTTTATGTATGATATAAATGACAACTCACTTTTGTTGTAGTTCAGTCCCTGAGCAGTGTGATCTATGAAACTATTGTACTAGCCTCTGTGTGGAATAGTATTAGATGAAGGAACCCTCACAGTTTTATAGCAATTTTAACAAGACTTCACACCATTGGCATTGATTCATTTTGCCTAAGGTCCAAGTTACATTGGCTGTTCCTCTATGACCTGGTCCAATAATTTTCCATTTTCATTTACCCGCAAACCCCCTTCAAGTAGTGGGTCCAGACAAAAGACCTATCCCCTGTAGACCTGATGAACAGGGTTAGTACTACTGATATTATCAATTTAAAGCAAAAGCAGTAAATTTAACAAAATTCAGAAGTATGAAATTGGCACCATTGGAGAGAGAAAAAGTTTTGATTTAATACATCATAGATATTCAGCATGAGCATCATTGAACACGTATGGTTCTTCTAATCGAGGGCAACATATGTATATGTGATTATAAAGTTTGCTTTCTGTGTATCAGTATTCTATGGTCATTAGTCATTTGATGTTAATTCATTATTTGGCAGATGTTTAAACACAAGCATTTCAAGTGGCAGTGAAAAATGGACAAGATTGGAATTCATGGAATAGTTCAATTATTTTTTCTGGAAGGGAAAACAGCAATGGAAATTCAACAGGAAATTTTGCCTGGTTTTGGTGATCATGCCCTTTATGTAAAATTATTCAATTTTGTTTAGATGAGTTAAAGCTTGACAGAATAATCATTGAAGATGCATCACATTCTGGAGCTCCAAAATCAGCCATTAGGCCAGAAATCAACAGAGCTCATGATATTGCTTTGACTGATAGGCTAGTGAAAATACATGAGTTAACAGACACCATGGGCATCTAAACTGAGGGGGTTTGTTATATTTTTCATGGTGAATTATGCATGAAAAAACTTTGCAAATTGCATGTGAACATTGGCCAACTGTTTGGAAATGTGTAAGAAGAATTCAACTGATTTTTACATCATTTTGTGACTATGGATTAAATGTGGACCCATTACTATACATCAGAAATGGAACAGCAGTTTAAACAAGCATGAAGCGAGCCATCTCCGAAAAAAGACAAAATGCATTCCAAACTAATCAAAAAGAATCGTCCCAAGATTTGCAATTAAAAATTCAAACAAAACACAAAGGAATTTCCACTGTTGAAAAACAGAGCATCAAACATAGCAAACCAGTACTATCTAGACTTTATTCAATTCCTAAAATCCATAAAAAGCATAAGAGTTTGAAACCAAAAATCAGCAATATCAGTTCACCCACATGAGAGAGAGCAAGAGAGAAAGAATTTCAACTCTTTTAAAATATCTCAAAGCTTGAGAATCAAAAATTCATTTCATTTAGTTGAAAAACTTCAAAATATCAGAATTGCAACAGGAGATGTACTGGTGTCTTTTGATGTAAAAGCCTTATTCCCGAGCATACCAGTAGAGAATATTATACAAACATTAAAAAAATGGTTAACTTCCTTAAATTTAAAAACAGAAGAAATGGAAGACCTACTAAAACTTACCAACATATGCATTCAGCAAAATTTTTTCAGTTTTAACCAAAAAATTTTTTTACAAGTTTCTGGCTTAGCAAATGCCTTGTCTCTGTTTCTAGCGTATTTATTCATGAATTCCTTTGAAATAATGTCACCAAAACCTTCCTATTAATTTTCAAGATGTGGCATAGATATGTGAATGACATATTTGCAATAATACTGAAAAAACTTTCAATAGATGCTCTGAAACTTCTTAACATAAATCTATGCTAGAAATGCTAATTGGAACTTATACAATGAAATTAAAATCATTGTATGATTGAATCGAACTACACACTCAATGGTTAACTGATAATGCAGACCAATTATGAAAAACATGTACTAAATTTAAATAAGTAAGTGGAGCCAATAAGAGTGTGTAGTTTGACTCAATCATACAATGATTTTAATTACTCTGTAGGTCTTTCATCTAATGTCCTCAAGTACTTCACAGGGTGTGCCATGACTTTAGTAAAAATAAAACTTAGCTTCCTTTTCATGCCATTTGCATACTACAGAGCTTAAAGACAATGAAACAAGATTTCTTGCTGCAAGAGTTCATTCTTGGCTTTGTTTGTTATCTGTCTGACATATCTTTGTTTCTAATCCTACTTCCCCTCTGATGCACACTGCTACTTAGATATGTCTTTTGTCTTTGTGCACTCCTTTCAATGATGCCTTGCCACTTTATACACATGAGAAAACAAGTGTGCCTTGCTACAATGTGCTTCAATGACATTGTGCTATATTTATGATTAAAAAACTCTCAATTGAGGATGCAAGTTATATATTACAAAAAATATGTTTGATTGATGTAGGGAAGTGATACTTAAAAGAAACAATCAATGTGGGGTTTATTTCTATTCTTTATAATGAAATTATGTCTGAGGCCACATAAATCAAACAATGGATTAGGGAAAACAATGCTTCTGGTACAATGGATTGAGGTTGTACTGCATTTTTAAAGGTTTTGAATACAAAATTTATGAATGGAGATGCTGAAACTGAACACCAATTTTTGCTGCATCTTTAAAAAACTTATCCATTACTCACTGTAGTTCACATTGAATATTGCTAGCTATTTCCAGGCAGACATTTTGTTTAAATTAGAGAGCAAAAGACAACAATGTGAAAGTGGGATACAAGAAAATTATGTTAAAGGATCAATGGGTAAGCTGGAATATGCTGTCTCAAACACCACAAGCACTCAACAAAAAAATACTCACTCAGAATCACTAGTATGACTCCATACAAACAACAAACCAAAAATTGGAATTTTTAATATACAGACACTCAGAACAGAGGATAGAGAAGAACTAAAGTAATAAACCACTATCTCAGACACAGACATTGCACAAATAGCTACCAGAATTCAATGGCACAATAGGGTTGCCATGTTGCAAGAATGCAGGACAATAGGTGGACCTACAAATGTCCACATGGACCCTAGGATAGGAAGGACACAAGAGAGACCCAGAAGATGATGGAAAACCTCTTCCAGGAACATGCAGGTCCACAGTGGTCAAGAGTAACAAGAGGAAGAGAAAAAATGGAATTCACTTGTGCAGTGAATAAACAATGCAGTGGGAAATGGTGTACAAAAGAACAAAACAGACATAGTATCTTAAATAGCATACGAACACCTATCAAATAATGCACCATGTTAAGGGAAAAATGAGCTTCCCCTACTTCTTAGGAGGCCTTTGTCCTTTATAGGACACACTAGGCTTTTAATTAAGATCATTGTGTGATTGAGTCAAACTACACATTCTTATTGCTCCACTTGTTCATAATATGTAGTACTAGTTTTATGAACCCTTTGTTTGCATCCTCAACTACCCATCTACGCTAGGCTTTGTTTTTTATTTTGTTTCAGTTCTTTCAGAGTGTGTGAGCTTATTTTGTATATGGTATTTTTAAGTTACCCTAGAAATAACTCATAAGGGATCGGGTCAGGGACTGAGAAAGCCACAAATCCTTACTAACCTTGTCAAAACATTTTCAGTTTCTCTCGTTTAAACATTTGCTGTAAGATCTGTGGCAAGGTCTTGTTGAAAAAAAGGTAAAATCAATCTCCCTGTAGGTTAATTCTTTAAAAAGGCAGGGCATAATTGTTTTCATGTATGTAGGGACATCAATTTTTGCCTCCCCAATTTTTTTCTCTTCTCATGGTGCGCCATACAGCAAATTTTTCATCATGGATGGGCACTTCATGAACATTTATCAGGTTTCTCAGTGCTCCAGTAATGATTATTTTGAAATTTATTATAAAGATTATGAATTGTTCTATGGTCTGAAACTTTTACACCTAAGAATCTTTCTCTAAATCATCTTTAATTTTATGAGCCAATGGAGTTAACACAAAGGAATCACAAATAATATGCATTATGCATTAGAAAATATAAACTGAGTCATAATTCACTTTGCGATTAAATGGGGAAAAAAATACATAATTTCTAATAACTAAACTCAACTCAACCACTATCAGATCCACACTAATAGCCAGAAACTAGTATGAATCTTGTTCCAGTCAATGGTGGGAAACACATGTGCATATGCTCAGTGGGAAATCATTGCAAATTAGTTCGTAGTTCATTGGATCACTCCATAAATAATAGGATCTTCTTATACCAGCAACTTGTATGTTAAGGTTGGGGGGGTCCATATAATAATAAGCAAATATTAACATCATATAATGATCTTAATTATATGATTAGTTTCATTGTACAAGTTCATATTAGAAATTGAACTATTAAGCTTTGTATAATTACTGTAAAATTTTTATTGTAATTTATTATTAATTGTCACATATTTGAATTTCATAATTGATCATATAACTGATGTATTTTACTAAATTTTTGGTAATAAATTTGATTTGGTAATGGTGACAAATACAGAGATTTTTAATTTTAATAGGAATGTGGGGATTCCATGATCGCTTACTGACACTTAGGAAAGCTCTTCATGGATTTCTCACTGGAAGTGAATGTAGGGATGCCCTCTGGAGGCGTTGGAGGTGGCAGCAGACAAAGCTTAATAAAGAAGCAGGTTTTGTGTATTCTGAAGAAGAATGGAGAAAGGAATGGGAAAGCATTGTAAACATGGCATCAACAGAGCCTAGAAAGTCAGAAGGGGGAAGGAGACGTAGTATGATTATAGAAAAAAACATGTAAGTACGCTCAGTTTTGTAGCTGTTACACTGTAAGTAAAGATTTTAAATGATGAAAATAATAAAATATTTCTAATTGCAGAGATGATGTCTCTGAGAATGCAACTTACGAGAGTCTTGAGGAAGTTCATGTATTAGCATTGGCACATGTTCTAAGACGACCCATTATAGTCATTGCAGATCTTATGCTTAAGGTGAGCATTATAAATTAGTATAATAATAGCAAATGTCTGTTTATGCACATTATGATATGAAAGCCAATAAAGCAGAAAAATTGAGTCTGTAGTGGGTTTAGATCAGAAGCATTTAAAATTATCCAGAGGGCCTATTAAAGTAAGGAACACTGTCATTTATAAGCCACCACAGGAAACCTGTATTTTCTTTGACACAAGTATTTGTCTCATTTTAAATATATAGTGTTTAACGCCCGTTTTTACTATTAAGGCATCATAGGCCGTGGACACTGTTGATAAGTGAGATGAAACTAATTGGGAAAGGATTTTTTTTAAAGAGAGGAAACATTCCAGGCACAAGTATAAGGTACTTCCTTAGCATTTGCCATTTATGAGAGTTGATTAAAACTGGAAAAAAACCTCAGGAATCAAACATTACTCAGGAGTACCTGGATATGTTTAGATTCAACTTGACATACTTTTTGCTACATCTTTGTGTACAAAATATGGATTCACCATCAGTCTGACACACTCCAGATCTGAAAGGTTGAAAGCACTCCAAAGGAGGCCTAGAGTTTCCTTCAGCAGAAAAGGTAATGGATACTGTCTTCTGGGATTCTCTGGGTGTGGTGTAGGTAGACTACCTGGAAAAGGGCAAAACCATCAATGGTAAATATTATGCATCATTGCTCGAGCAGTTGAAGGATACTAATAAGACCAAACATCCATATTTGCAAAGAAAAAGTTACTTTCCACAAAGACAATGCACTTCTTCAATTATGATTATGAAATTGCATGACTTGCACTTTGAACTGCTGTCACATGCACCATATTTACCAGATTTGGCTAGCAGTGACTTTTTTCCCATCCCACATCTGAAGAAATGGCTCACTGAGGAGAGATTTACTGCATATATGGCAATCATAGCTCAAACAATCACTTATTTTGCAGAGTTGGAAAAATAATTTTGTACTCAAGGTGTAAAGAAGCTAGAATAACATTTGTCTCAGTGTATAGAATTAAAAAGTGACTATGTTGAAAAATAAAATTAAGTTAGGTCAAAAATCTTGTTTTTTTTAGACTGAGAACTTTTTGAACCACCATCATAGTAAAATAAGTAAGAGACACTTATCATTTTCAGGACATCACACAAAAACCTTTATTTTTTAAAAATGTTCTGTACACCATCTATAAAGATCTTTGAAATCTCAGCAAGCTCACACACTTTGTAGTCTGTGCTTGCCATGGTGGTTAAGTAAACATAATATCTAAATGCTCATCTCATAAAATAGTAAACTATAGCATTTGTCCAAAATCCAAACCTTTAATAACGAAAAACCTGCACCTTGATTCATCTATCCTTTAACACGACATTGTGGATTTTTGTGATATTTTCTTCAGTTATTGTGGTTATTGGACATTCATCATAAATATACTAACAGATTTAGATTATGTAACTGTTTATTGTAATTGTGTTATTATGATCATTACTTATTACAATATATCATTTTAATGTTATCATGTTACTGCTAAAAACGGTTTCAAAGAAAGGAAGGAATGTCAGAAATGAGGAGTGCAAACTTTCTGCTGTGTGGTGCATACCACCGAAGTGCAGAGGAAATTTCAGTGACCCATTATTATTGTTTATTGTTAGTGCAGAAACAGTAGTGGGTTATTAGTGTCAAGTGATATATTTATTTAATATATGTACTTGAAGCATAATGTCACAAACACAACTGAGGTCAGCCTAGGCTACATTCCCTATGGAAAAAAGTGAACATTAGAGGCATGCAGGCAGGTCCTTCAGGATCAAGTTTGCACATTAAGCAATTATTTTGAGAAAGAGAAGGAAAATGGTGGACCATTGATAGTCATCAATAAATTCATAGAAAATTCAGCAACTGCATTGAATATATCAAGATGTACTGTAATAGATATAGGTAAAGAAAAGAAATTAAAGGAACTTGGTGAGCAAGAAGAAGAGATGGAAGGAGGAGGACTGGAAAAACTGGAAACTCCAAAGAAAACTTGGAGCTATAAATAAAGGGTCACCAACCTGAATTACTTCCAAAAGGATGCAATTAAATGGCACATCTATGCATACTATAAAATAAAGGAGCACCCTATACTGAAGGAATTCAGCATTAGTCTTAAAGAAGCCAATCTCTCTAATGCAGCCAGTTCTCCCTTTGAACCTGCCTCATTGAATTAGGCTTTAATTTTCAAATCATTTTATATTAATGGAAAGACAGAATACATTGTTGCCTGGCATTGCTGTTATTTGAGGGAATTTAAAGCTGAAGATCACAAGAATATTCAATGGTTGAATGAGATGTGGGTCAATGCAAGTCACATCAAGGCTAAGGGGTAGACTTACTGCTCAATGGGTACAATGAAAGTGCTGTTAATCAAAGCAGGGAGAGTCATGCTGACACTTTCTGTGGTTTTGTCTTTAAATTATTTTCTAATGTTTTGTGTGCAAAAAACTGGAGACTACCATGACTAGTTCAGCACCATATCATTTACGGAATGGTTTCAGAATTCATTATTGAAGAGCAAACCTCTCAAATCAACTAATGTAATGGATAATGTACCATATTCTTCTGTAATAGAAAACAATGCCCCAACAATGCAGTGATTGAAAAAGAACTTGATGTTAAAATGACTGAAAGAGCACAAACTGTAAAAATAAAGATATTACTACAATGACATTACCAAAGCAGAAATAATGGAACTTTTGGCACCATTAAACCAGAGCCACAGTATGAAATAGTTGACCAAAAACATGGCATTGCATCATCAGACTTCCTCCTTCTCATTGCCATTTTAACCTAATTAAAAACACCTGGGTACAAGTGAAGCAAAAAACATTAAAAAGTTTTCCATTATAGAAGTAGATCTCCTCATTTGGGAGAGAATCCACTGGGCAGTAGTGGTCTCCCATAGCAAAAGAATTGTCCAGGAACAATAGGAGAAAGAAGGGATCCTGATAAATTATGGTTAAAATAATCATCTCCCTATGCAATAATTCAGAGGAGGAGGAAGATCAAAGGGATTAGTCCCTCTATCACCATAAGCATGAGTAATAATTTTGTAATATACGTTATTACTGTCATTGTTGTTGCTATTATTATTATTATTATTATTATTATTATTATTATTATTCCTTTTAACATGATTCATGTTTTTTTCCCTCCCTCCCCAGAGTTTGAAGCACAAGCCTGTAACATTTCTATGTTTGAAACATATACAATTGTAAAGTTTTAGAAAATGTAAAAGTACACAAATAATAATAATAATAATAATAATAATAATAATAATAATAATAATAATAATAATAATAATGATAATAATTTGCAAAATGGTATATGACAAATTTAAGGAAAAGTTTATTAATTTTGGAAGTAAAGTGTACACCCATATCCAGCTAAACGAGTAGCTGCTACTATGTGGCAACACGGCAATCCCACAAATCTGCTCCCAGCTAGCTGTCAGAAGTCAGTTTCATTTTAATTCCACTATAGAGGTTTCATGCTGTGCAGTATGTAGCAGAAAGGAGTAACATGTCAGCATAAAATAGTGCATTTAGTAACAAATAGTTTATCAGCAGCAACCTTGGCTGTGTCACTCCACTGTGCTTTAAATGATATAAGAGAAATTAATTAATTAGTTCAGTCCCTAAAAGAAAGCACTTTGTAATAAGGCATTTTTAGCTCATGCCTGCTTGAGCTAGTTAAAAATTTAGCATTAAGGAAAGGGGGGCAAGAAGGGAAAAAGAGGTATTGCACATAATTTCACCAATTCTTTCAAACTTTTAAATAAATTAATTTAGAGGCGTTTTGTCTTAACTGAGCCAAAACTTCAACATAAGTCCAGTGTGCATATTAAATATAGTAATGGTGGTTATCGTATATGAGATCTCATCAGTAAAAATATTGTGAACTCAGGAAAATAATGGTGCTGAGCATAAAATGTCTATAGTAATGGATAATTCTATCAATACATTAAGAGAAATGCCTGTTTATCTATGACAGGTGTAATCACAATGAAAGTAAAATAGTTCTTAGTGTTGTACCAGTTGCTGAGTAAAGATCCGGCCATACTTTGTGCATGTATATATATTTATGTGTGTGTGTGTGTGTGTGTGCATGCTTGAATGCATACATACTTGTTTAAAAGCAAAATGATTCTGCTAATTTCTGAAGACACAAGTTGATTATATAATTTTTCTAAGAGGAAATTGCTCAAATTTCACTAATATCTATTCCATTTATTGTTCAGCAGCAGCAACAGCCTTCAAAACATATCCAAATAAATAGAACAGAATTAATGAAATTTGAGTGATTTCCACCTATAAAATTGTATAACAATACTATATTTACTGTGAAAATTTCCACTATTTAAAACTACACATAAGAATGAATTTGACCATTTACCTCTGGTAGCTTCAATGTAGAATACTTTCACTTTGTCTCAGGCAATTTTTACTCTTAAGTTAGAATATGGTATGCACAGAAAATGCATCTTCAGTTATTTTTCAGCATGATCTCCACAATGTTGAACTGACATGGGTGGTCATAGTTGCTAAGGCATGGACCCACAAACAGTAGGACTGTGATGGGAGTCTTGCCAAGACTGTCCTCCTCCTAAGTTAAGTTTTTTTTTACCATGTTTTCTTGAATCCTCATCAGTTACAAATGCTTTACAGGTATCCTATAAGCTTGGAACACTCCCCAAAATTTCTTTCCCAATTTAACATTTCATTTCTGTAATCTATGTTCATCATCAGTCATGCCATAGCAGTGAAAGTAAATGTTAAACTCTCTTTCAAAAATGTTAAATTTGTCATTCTGCTTTGCAAGGTTGAACACCTGTTCATAAAATTGTAAGTCCTGACTATATACAAATTGGTGAATCTTCTGCAGTGGTGGTTAAATACTGCCCTCCATGTATTTTTTTTTTAAGTAAGGAAGAAGTGAAAGTTCTTTATGTGAATGGCATATGTCTGGCAATACCATTCAGCATTGACAGTTCTCCCCTCCCCTTCCAAAAGTCAAAAAAAATAATCCCTTTGATATCTCAGGATACAGTCAAAAGTACCTTGCCAGCTTAGACATTTACAATCAATTTCTTTTGATTGGAGGAAGTGTATGCTACCAATCCATTAGAGCAGCCTTTGACTCCAGAGTGAAATGATGAATCCAGTTCTTATCTCTATTCACAATCCACAAAATAAAATTCTCTCCCTTTCTTGAGCCATATGAGATGCATTCTTCTGGACTTGTGGTAGAAGTGCATTGGCAAGGCATTCACTATGATGACACTTTACAGTACCTCAGTATGTTGTGAAAGATTGAGGGCCAATTCCCTTTAATCATTCATCAGTTTGTTGGAAGTTCTGACCTCTAATGAGTGTAGACACCATGAAAGTTTCTGAAACCATTCTTTGGAAGAGCACTAAGCTAGTGCCTCCTTGACATCAAGTTTGTGCACCATGAAATGAAAGAGAGATCATGCATGCATAGGGTGATCAAAGTTCTAGTTGATTGCTTATATTGCTGTAAAGTTACTACAAAGAATTGCAACACTTTATGAGGAAATTAATGGTACCAGTGCACGATGCAGAAAATGCAGTCAACCTGATCTTTGCTGACCATAATATACATATATAAGCAAACATATGATCATGCCATATATCAACATTTTATGGAAAATGAAAATACAAAAACCATATGAATTTCAGTCACAAATGTAATTTGGATAATTTTTGAACAGGATGTATGATGAATCATTTAATCAGAAACTACATTCAGATTCACTTTTAATGTTATCTAAGTAGAATTGCTCAGAGTTGTTTTTCTGCATCTTCAGCTGCACTTTAACAATATGATGCAGTTGGCTATATTCTGGCTTATATCTTATGGGGGGCATTCTTAAAGTTCTCGGCCTGACCAAGAAAACGTAATATTTAAGAGAAATGTTTATTTTATTTTTCAACATAGTCAACTAGTAAATCAATACATTTAGTCCAATGACTTTTCCAACTTTTTAATACCCTCAGTAAAATAAGATTTGTCCAATTGTGAAAAATAAGCATCTGTCTGAGCTTCAAACTCATCATTTGGTGTAAATCTTTTTCCACCCAGTTATTTCTTCAGGTTTGGGGATAAATAGTAATCACTGGGAGCCAAATCCGGTGAATATGGCAGATGTGAAAGCACTTGGAAGTGAAAGTCATGCATTTTTGCAGCAATAATCCCAGACATGTGTAAAAGCAGATTATTGTGATGAAAGAGAACTTTCTTTTTTACAAGGTGTGGATGTTTAGCCTGAATAGCATCCTCCGGTTGGTTCAGTAGTGAAGTGTAGTATTCCCTGATGATTATTCGGCTCTCCTTGAGGTAATCTACAAGCACACCATGAGAATCCCAGGAAACTGTATCCATGGCTTTTCCTGCAAATGGAACTGTTTTTGCTTTCTTTGGTGTACTTTCACCTGTTGCCACCCACTGTTTGGATTGCTCCTTCATCTCTGGCATGTAGTGATGAATCCGTGTTTCTTCTACTGTTATAAAATGTTGGAGAGAGAACTCACTGAAATTATATTTAAAGAAGTGTAAACACTTACAAGAAGTTAATTCGAATACATTTTTGTCCACTGTTAACAAACACGGCACCCATTAAGCGAAAGCTTTCTTATATCCAAAACTTCATATAAAATATAGTGGACATGCCTTATCCACATCTTTACCATGTCAGCCAACTCGAGTTACTTTCAATCAGTGATCATTGAGTGTGGCATTGTGAGTTTTCGTCACAATCTCATCAATCGCAGCATTTTGGGGATGTCCTAAGTGCTCATAATTTTGAATGGATGTATGACCAACTTAAATTCTGCAGTACACTTTTTAATCATTGAAATGAAAGGGAAGAATCCGTTATTGTGGGATCTATCTCCTTTTATATTTGTGTTGGGGTTAAAGCTTCCAAACAAAGTATTTATCACAGTTGTATTTCATTTTTATCCATTTATAGAAAATGTTAACACTAGTTTGTTTACACTATTGTCATAAACAAGTGACTACACTTATGCATCTGAAACTTTACAATATGCCATCTAAGGGATGATACTTAACAACTGTCATAGTAAGTTGACCATCTTCACGACATCTCTGAGTCAGGCCAAGAACTTTTGGAACTTCCCTCATATTTATTTTATATGAGGATGACCGCAGCCAATAACTAAACACACATTTACATTGGAATAAAATTCATCTTTTTAAAATTCTGTAGTTTTTAAGTAAAAAAATGCCAAAACTGCCAAACTAAGTAGATTTATTTTGTCTCATAACACAATATTAGACCTGAAAAACTGAAACTGACTAAAAAAGAGTTTTGTTTAAGAAAATTGTCCTTGCACTACATTAAATTACCGCAGAAATATTTTTCTACTTAAGTACTATAATAAGTTGCAAATTCAAGTACTGAATGAAGACTCCTAAGAAAAAAGTTTGTGCTTACATTGAGGGGCAATGCAGAAAAATAACTCTTTGCCTAATATTGTCTTTCAAAGCATAGCTGAAGTTGAAGAAATAAATCTTTAGATATAGTTATAGTTAAAGTGAATGGTGAAATCAAAAATTAGTTTCTATTTAGTTAAATTATATGCTATTCCTTAGTATAAAGTTTCAGTTCATTAAAGTATCACAAAAAATCTCTTTTCCATAGGATGTGAATGGTGAAGATCTAGCACCAATCCCATTTGGGGGAATTTATCTGCCTTTAGAGTGCCCACCTGCAGATTGTCATCGTTCTCCTTTAGTGTTAACATATGATGCTGCTCATTTCTCAGCCCTTGTAGTAATGGAGAAGGAAACATTTGCAGATAAAACACCTCAGCCTCCAGGTGAGCAAACTTCTAATAAATTAAGAGATAAAGCTGAAAGGAAACTATATTTCCAAAATATCAGCAGAACACTAGTGAAGTACAAAATTGGAGTGACAGAGAGTCCAAATCAAACATTTTAAAAGCCATGTTTCTGTTCATATATTGTATAACAAAATTAAGAACCTGTTTTCCTCTAGCTGAAAATTGTATGTTATTGCTTTTTGTTTATAATAAACTAAGATAACTACAATTGTTATAAAAGTGTAGTGCATAAAGTTAGTGCTAAAGAAAAATCAGAGCATATGAGACATTTGCCCATCAAGACAATCACTTCTTGCAATGATAAAGGAAACTTGGGAGAAGGAAAATCAGTTTCATCTGTAACATTGATGCATTTCTAAAAAAATTTTATTAACTATTTTATGGCAACAAATAATTTAATTTTATTATTTACCAATATAGCCTAGCATTGCTGGTTATTAGTGTGAGGACTATAGTAAGACATGATTGGGAATTAGAGGACAGGGTCTTTATCCTTTAAGAGTGAAGCTATGCCTTCTGAAAGCACAAAACATTGAATTAGATTAATATGTAGAGGGTTTGGGTTATTCCCTAACATGATGACCTTATATGCCTATTGTATCATTTCCCATCTTGTTATTTCTAAATAAATAATCCAGTGCTTCTTGCAAGGGTGAAGAGTCTGTTCATTATATACCCTGTAGGGAGCTGCTCCTCAGGATTAAATTACTCTTAGGAGTTTATGTCTCATACAGCTAAAAGTTGAAAATTATGTGAAAGACTGTTTCCCTTCATCAAAACAGTCTACACAGAGGGTTTTCCTTTAGCATTCCCATGGTATGCTAAAGGAAACATGCTTATTGAGACTACAATGACCAATTAAGAGACCTACTGCAAGCCTCATTTGGGTTCTATTAACCTGCAAAATATCATCATTAAGTAATGAAAATGCTTTCTTCGCCATTATTGTACTGTTTCCTTCTGCTCAAATCCAATGTAAATGGTTTTTTTTAATCCACATAGATCTTTGAGTCATGGACTTTTAGAATTCTGATCCCTGATTCAGGTTAAATGAATGTATTAGCAGATCCTTTCCTAGCAAGTGTATCTGCTTTTACGTTGCCTATTACACCCTCTTATGCCCTAGCATCCATCCAGTTGTTTTACTGTTTTGTTTTGCCAGTTTTATGGGGTATTTTAGGCTATCTTGGAGGCACCAAAGGCTCAGAATCCACTAATTTTAATAGATTATGTATGCACGTTAATTATATGATTTCATTTGCATGAATTTGATGCAGCATATATTTTTCCTATGTTATATTAATTATAAATGCTTACCAAAATTTTTGTAACATAATTAAACCTATGGTGTATTGATTGTATGGAAATAAATTCAATAAATGTAAGGCATGAATTTATAAGTTTTAACAGTCATATCCTACAATAATATATTGAAACACTTTCACACTAACTGCACTTACTATACAACACTAGGACATGTCTTGAGGGCAAAAGCATGAACATCAGCTCTTGACCAATTACTCCATTTGGTGGCTGGATCCCAAGATCCTTCTGTGGTGGACTGTAATGGTTCTAGTAGAAACTTGCTGAGTTCATCCATGGGTGGCACATCAAAAATCATGTATTTTTTTATTTTTGAGTATGAAAATTTTTTCAAGTGGATTGCTTTATTGTATTGTGAAGTTCTTTCAGCAACTTAGCCTTTAATTTCATGATTTTGGGTCCAAAAGTGAGCTGTTATTGCTTATTTATCAGTTTGCTTAAAATGAATGTTCCTAAAATGTTTTTTCCACCAAATTTCTCTTAATTTTTTTTATGTATCTCTTGATTACAATCTGCGCATTTGATTTCATAAATTCCTGAATTTTTCTGTTCTGTTGGTATGGTGTCTTTTACAGTGCAACCTAATAAATTTCACAACAAATTCAAAATATTCAAAGAACATGGCATAATGTTAACTCCAAAGAACAAACATAATATCAAAATTTTATTAGGTTGCACAGTAAAAGACACCATACCAACAGAATAGAAAATTCAAGAAGTATGAAATCAAATATCCACATTGTGATCAGAAATCCATCAGAAAAATGAAGAAAAATTTGGAAATTCAGAGGAAATAACATTTTAGGAAATTTGTCACATGCAAATTGATAAATCAAAGTGGCAGCTCACTTTGGATCCAAAATCATGAAATCAAACCAGAGTCTAAGCTGCTGCAAGAACTTCACAACCCACTCGAACTATCCACTTGTGAAACAATTTTCATCCTCAAAAATAAGAAAAACATAATGAATTTTGATGTGCCACCCATGGATGAACTCAGCAAGTTCCTACTAGAACCATTAGAATCTGCCACAGAAGCATCTTGGGATTCAGCCACCAAATCGAGTAGTCAGTCAACAGCTGATGATGGTTGTGATTGTCCTCAAAACATGTCCTAGTGTTGTGTAAGTAAGTGGAGTTAGTGTGAATATGTTGAATACTCTACTGTAGGATATAGTACCACTCTATTGTCCGCATTAAATAAATTGTAAGTACAATTTATTTAATGTAACTGTCACATCCTTTTCTGCTTTACAGCTGTAATCCCACTGACAGATTCTGATCACAAGTTGCTGCCAATTCAGTTCAGTGTGGATCCTGGAGAGCAGTTTGTGTGGGGAAGAGATGAAAGCAATCCTCATTTTGAATCTAAACTGACTTTAGCAAATAAGGACAAACTAGGACTACTTCGTGAGTATCTTGATGTAGTAAATGTCCCAATTCCACCAACACCAAAATCTGAAGACATTGAAGACTTTACAACAGAACTAGAAAATGAAATGTCCAATTTCACTATGACAGATGAAGATGAAATTGATAAACGATTCACTGAAGTGCTGGATAATGATGCCAATGAGGAAGTAACAGCTGATAACAACATGTTTGGTACAAATCGCAGCAAAGCTGCAAAGCAGCTTCAGTCCGTAAGTTTTATACAGAAATGCTATTTGCCATGTTTCATGTCTGCATCTGCCTGTCTATCTAGTCTCTTGGAAGCTTAACTACTTAACATAGTGCAGCCTAGCATTGTAAAACCTTTCACCTAGTGGATAGAACTTTATAATTTCACCATTATTTTAATTTGTCTTTTTTCTTGTCTGTTCTTTAATACTGAACTCCTATAGTACTGGTTTAAACTTTATGATTTCAAGTTTTGTGCAATATTTTCCTTCACACATTTGAATACTTAAAGTATAATTGCATTTAATGTTATTTGTACATGTTACAGGTTGCAAAGCAATTTGGAAGCATTGGCAAATCTATGAGTAAAAAGTTGAAGAAAAACCTAGGATCAATCACTAAGATGACAAGAAATAATTCTCAAAAGAAAGGTAATGGAGGGGGAAATTATCTGCCCTCTAGTCCTGTAAGGCAAACGACCAAACTTAATTCAAATCTTGTGTCAAGATCACAGGATTACATTTTGTGTGCTATCCTTCACACTGAGAAACGTCATGAGTATCAAGAACAAATGGTTCGTAACTATCTTCAGTCAGCACGAGAACGGTTTGAGCGTGATAAGGAACTCAAACTTAAACAGGCAGAAGAACGCAGGCAGAAAGAGGAACAAAAACTTAAGGATTTGGCACGAATTGAAGGTCCAACTAAATGTATTAATCCAGGCTGTGAGCAGTATGGTACAGCATTGACAAGTTATATGTGCATTAACTGTTTTGAGCAACAGCGTGATCAAGAATTGACTGCAATCAACTCTCCATCCTTAGGAAGAGTAAATGACAATCCAGATTCTTGTGCTCTGCGTTATGGTATTGGAAAATCTAAATTCTATACAGAATCTGACATGGAGTCCCATAACACTATCAGCAGGTTACCTTCAACAAGGGTTGGAAATAATGTAGATCAAACTTTGTATCTATCAAAATCAACTTTTTATAATGATATGATATGTCCCTCTGTTTTGGCAGAAAATCGTGGTTATTTTTCATCATCTGGACAAAGTAGTGAAGGTTTAAAAAATTTGGGGCAAGAGCTTACAGTTAAATCAGGAACATATCATAATTGCAGTCCATTGATGACAAGGCAAGATGTGGGAACAAATGTCAATTGGCAAGATGATATTGGTTCTGTATTTGCTAGTCGTAAGCATAACACAACAGCCCTGCCTGGAAGATACAGCTATGGTTATAATTTAACACCTGCTCTGCAGGACCATCTAAGTGGTGTAAATGGTTCCTTGGCTCATGGGCTCGAACAACCATGTGGAAATAATGTATCCCAGAGAATACAGCACAGTTACAATTTGGCTAAATCTTGGGATTCATCATCACCAGGAACTAGAACATCAGAGAGCAGACCACCGTCTTTGGGGCGTGCTGGAAGTCAACAGGATTTCAGCCATGGATCTCTGGTAAGTAAATTATTATAAGAATCAAAACATCTCTGTCTGATTTAAACAGCCAAAATAATTGCAGTTCCAAAATAATTGTACAGTTTAGATGCACATATCTGAGAGTTTAAATATATACCAACAAGAGGGCAGATAGAATTTGAGATTATCATTGGTAATGCCAAAAGGACTTAACATTGCTTGTCAAATAGAAAGAGTTTTAGGTGTACCAAATGAGAAGTCGGTTCCTGGAACCATAATTTTCCCAAATGCATTGTTCAATTTATGCAGTCCCATACGTTTTACCTTATATCTTATGTAAATAAAACCCACATTCATCATTCTTCAAAATATCATTTTCCCTTATTCATTGAAAACGTTCATTCTCAAAGAAATTTTATCCTCAAACAATCGTTTTCAAACTGGAGTAGTGAACAGTGATCGTCAGTCCTAGTGGTAACCATACTTGCCTCATAGAACCAAGATTGCAGCCTCAATCCCTGCCTGGGTTGATGGATTTTTTCGGGGGTGTGTGGGGGGGGTAAAGCCATGGGTTCCATGTCTTAGATTTAAGGCATGCAAAAGATCCTGAAACTTAAAAGAAGGGGCCTATGAGCAAAGTTAATTAGCCATTTCATGCCCTGAATTGAATGGGACGCTGATGACATGAGATGTTAAAAAGCATCCATAAATAAACAAAAATTAATCAGCAGTGATTGTCGCATGTACAGAGTTATCATGCTTAATCTTATAAAGTGTGACTTGAACTCTCCATAGTTGCTGATACTGTGGGAACCACAGGAGGAGGAGGAGGAGGAGGAGGAGGATGATGATGATGATGATGATGATGATGATGATGATAACTGATATGAAGAATGGGCCAGAGTTACTGTTGCTGTCAGTTTTGATACCTACGAGGAGGTGGAGGAGGACATTATCACATGTGGTATTCAAAGTGTTGATGAAGTGTGTGACAAAGTGGGAGGAGCCGCAATTATTTTTGATACAGGGGAGGGGAATGAGGAAGAGGGGGGAAGATGATGCAACAGCCAAAGCCATGCCAATGTCTGCTGAAGCTCTGAGAGCATGTGAAACTGTACGAGCATATTCTAAGCACATGACAATAACAGAATGGATGGTAGTGAGCAACAGAATGCATCAAATATGAAAAGTTTGTTACACATGAAAAGAAAAGCAGCAAAGAAGCAAAGGTCAATAGAGACCCTTTTCAAAACAAACGTTTTGATTTTTTGATTTGTTTTATTTACAAACATTCTTCAATTTCTGAGGTCATCAACATCCCATTCAATTCAGGGTGTGAAATGACCGATAAATTTTCCTTAGAGACCTTTGCTTTCAGGTTTGAGGTTCTTTTACATGCCATAAATCTACAACATGGAACCCTGGGCTTTATTTTCCTTCCGAAGAGATCATACTCAGGATGTTTATGCCCAAAAGAATCCATCAATCCTGGCCAGAATTGACTGCAATCTTGGGTCTACGAGGCAAGTATGATTACCTTTAGGCCACCAGAATTGACAACGAAGTTTAAAATATATATAGGTTAACTTGTAAAATTGATGCAAAATATAGTGTTTGCTTATGAACTGACTGTATATTTTGAACATGATGTATGTATATCCTGTATCTGTGGCTTTCCCACATCCATCGTGTTTTTAACCTGGTCCCTTCTAAAATGATGAATCGAGGTTCTACTGTATTACAAAATTCCCAAGTCACTTATTCCATATCCTTATTTGCTATTCTAGAGCATAATAATTGAACAGTGATTAATTTATGATTGTGTTTAATATATATAATGCATATATTATATTTAATGCATATTAAACATATTTATACTTCTAACAAAATATATTACTTGTTATATTGCTCCAGTGGTACTGTTAAAAATTCTTCATTGGTTTCACTGTCATCAGATATATTTACAGTAGCATGTAGTTTATCATAGTCACTGGCTTCATAATATGAGTCTTGTAAAACATTAATTATAGTTTCTAAAATTTTCTTACATCCTATTTCTCTCTTGACATACTTGTCTTGTAGTCTTTCAGCAAATTGTGTGCAAGATTCCCAGTTATTCTGTGTCATCTTAGAAATTTCTTTGTGAATAAATTTTTCTACATTTTAGCTCAGTTGGATTTTATTGACAACGAATAGTAAGCGCATTTGGCAATGCGTGGTACCTCTCTTGTCGAAACAGTATCTCCACTACATTCACTACTCATGCTTGCTTAATTAAATGGCATTGCACAAAATACATCTGTTATGCATCAAAGAAAAAGGCCACAACTGCTTCCCTCAACTTCTTATTAAATCAGCTGAACGGCATTTTCCCACATTGTTTATGGTTTTGAATTTGTGAAAGGTAAGCACATCATATATGTTACTGGCCAAACTCTTTTATTTTTTAGTGACAACTTCAAGACAGCTTTATCACATTAGAGAGGAAAGTAAAGTACTGTGAGTAAAAGACACTAATTGACTTCCATCTCAGCTTGAAATGAATTGAATGCAAGTTTCTTAGATTGTGCTACAGCTATGACCAATGAGTACATTATTATTCATCTCGGGTTCGAACCTGGCCAGGACCGATGGATTTTTCCGGGCGTAAAAATCCTAAGTATGGCTTCCTTCGGAAGGGAAGTAAAGCCATGGGTCCCGTGTCGTACATTTACGGCACGAAAAAGAACTTCAAGCCTGAAGGAAAATTGGTCGGCTATTTCACGCCCTGAGTTGAATGGGACGCTGATGACCTGAGCTGTTAAAGAGCGTCCATAAATAAATCAATCAAAACAAAAATCTATAATGAAAACTTGGTTTAATAAAGTGCAGGTTTGATGAGTGTGCTATAAAATTTGCCATCTACATGCCTGATGGCTTCATTAACATGTAACTCAATATCTAGATCTAGCCTAAATTATATATACAAGATAAGATTAATTCCATGAAGAACAAGGCAGTTTTGAAGATAACATTGTTTTACTGTCAGTAGCTTCTAAAACATATAAGTATTAATATCAGTATATTTAAATTGTATTTAGGAAGCATGTGTTGTTTCAGGGCACTTAAGAGGAAACCTGTATCTATATTCCATGTTTTGGTTTAAACAGGGAATGTGTGTTGTATTAAGATTTGAAAAATCAAGATAATTTCACTATTTTGTACACAAGGAAATATCAATTTTGGTGAAATCTGACTTTATAGATTAAACAGTGGCTCAAGCAAGAGAAAGATTCTATATATGAAAATTATTTTTTTGAAAATGTTTCTGAATTCTGCTTAGATAAATGTAAATCTTCTATAATTTATACCATACCATTCAAACATAATATATTCTACAAATTCACTTCATCTATGCAAATACATAGACGTTGTATAAAGCACTTCCTTTGCCCTCATAATCTTCAAACTCCTAACTCACCCATGTCATTCCCTGTCATATTTATATGTGGAAGTTTTATGTTTTTCCAAATAATGTGATGCTTCTTTTGTCCACTCCCAAATCTTATCTCAATTACATTGGTGTTTTTTATAATTTCATGCTGATAAATCATAGTGATATACACACACCTATATCTAGTTGTGTACAGAGTCAAAAGCATATGCATTTTTTAAAACAGTATTTTCACTATAGGGCAGTTCATTAAAAAAATATGAATGATTTTAAAAGTTATAAATGTGCAATGATACTCCATATGGAAAGTAGCTGTAGCATGTATAGCCAATTGGTGTAGTGCAGACATGTCTGAGGTGTGATCCATAAGTTTCCAGCCTGACACAGAAAGACAAGATTCATTTTGATGCATTGTTGCCATGTTTACTATCTGATACACGTTTCAGAAGTGTAAACACTGTATTTTCTTTTCAGCCATGCCATTATTTTGTTTGGAAGCTCATTTCAATCAGATATTTATAGCATGATATTAAAAATTTAAAACAGAACTTTGATTGAATATTTAATTAAAAAAGGATTTTGTGGCATTAAACAATGCTTTGATGGTGTGTATAAGGAAGCTCCTCCTTACATTCCATTATGAAGGAGTGGACAAAATTATTTTGTTGGGCAGTGAGAGCCTTGAAGATGATTGTCTTGAGGGTGAACCATAAATGTGCTGACACAAACATATCCTGTGAAAGTCCAAGGTCACACAGTCTACAAAGAAAATTATGGCAACAGTTTGGAATTCTGATGATAGGTTTCAAAGAAAGAAACACGACAGTTACTGGGAAGTTCTTTGTTGAGCTACTGCATCAATTGCACAAGGACATCAAGGAAAAGAAGCATGGAATGCTGAGTCAAGGAGTTCATAAGGCTACTGTGAACACCTGTCTCTCCAGAAAATGAATCATCCACTGTAAAGCCCAGATTGCCCTAGTAACTATTACCTGTTTTCAAAACTGAATGAGAGCAGAGATTTATGAGCAATAATGAGTACTCTCTCTCTTAGATTGGTGTTTGGACACTGATGATACATAAGATGAAATGATAAATTGGGAAAGGATTTTTTTTTAAGGAAGGTAAGTACCAGGCCTAGTTTAGGGTGCCTCCCTGGCATTTGCCATTTATGAAGACTGAGGAAAACTTGGAATAAACCTCAGTCAGGAAGATGGTCCTGGTGGAATTCAAACCCCAGACTTCCCGCTCATGAGTCTGCACCTTTACAACCGCAGCCACCAATGTTGGTCAATAGTGAGTTGAAAAATGCTGTTTTCCAGCATTTTGCACACAAAGCTTCAGACTATTTTTTTAGGAGAAATTGAAATGTTAATCCAGAGATGTGAGAAATGCATTTAAGTAAACTGTATTTTAATTCGAACACCTACCTAAAATGAGCAGGCTGGAAAATTGTGTGTTAATACCTTATATTATATGACCAAAATGGATAATTATTGTGCAGTAACTAAGTACTTCAATGAAGAGGGGTATGAAAGCAATAGATATACATGTCATCACGAGACAATAAGGAGACTGCTCCATAATTTTTTATGGTTTAGGAGTGGACAACAGATTTTAGATGGGGTCATAAGAACTTAAAAAGATGACCCTCATAATGGATATCCAAAATCTGCCACAATAACCAAAATTATTGAATAAATTGAATGAGTGTGTGATATGATGTTGGAAAATCATTGATTAAAGGTGGTTGAAAAAACCGAAGTCATAGGCCTTGCTATCAATGAGTACATCACGTTTGACAAGAGAAATGTACACAAAAAATTATCTGCAAATTGGGTGTTAATTGTTGAGAATGTCGAGTGAAAAATTTCTAAGCAAAATTTAGCATATTTCCAGAATATTCCAGCCAACTTTGTGTTTTTATTTGTGGCAAATGATAAAACATGAGTAAACTGTTATACACCAAAAACGAAACTGCAATTAAAGCAATGCATATGTGATAATTTTCCACAGCCTAAGAAAGTCAGATTTATGAAGTTGATGAGAAAAATTGTGCCCAACCCACTTGGCATCCATTCCAATTCTTTATAAAAAAAAAAAAAGTGTCATTTCTATCCCATCTTTCCTTTCGGTTAACTTTCTAGTGCATTTAAGTACTTTTTTAAAAGTGCTCCATCATTTAAATTCCTTAATCTAAATCAGTGTTTAAAACTTATTCATTTAGGTACCTTATCTTTATTTCCCAACTTCTTCAATTCTGCTAATGCTACTCCATTAGGTGATGAGTTAGGAAGACCCAGGATTTGTTTACAGAATTACCTATTTTATTATATCCACATTAACCCATCCTAGATCAAGACTCCAAACTTTGACTCCATAAAATATTTTTGCATCCGCTTTCGCATAATAAATTGTTTCGAATTTACCCTTTTTCATTTCTGGTATTTATGCTATGCATAATCTTATAAATCTCATGACCAATTTCTCTTAACTAACACCTTTCTTTTCTGATCCATCCCTATTCTTGTTAAGTTCACTCCTTTTTTTTATATAATCTTCAAACCCTATTCCTCTTAATTGTTATGTAAATAAAACTGGAAATAAACAGTTGTAATGAAAACATGCTGTATCAAATATATGTGTACTGTTTTAGAATCCAAATGATTCCAAAAGCCAGAGAACACTTCCACGATCAACTACTGCCAGTGGCTCTCTTGGAACAGCGAGTTCAGCTCGAAATGTATCAGTAGCAACTCTCAGTCCTCAGTCAAGCAGTGATTTACCAAATGTTGAAAGAGTAGGACGAGACAGACTGTCTGGTGGGATTCGTTTACCAATCAGTGGTGCACAGCCTTGTCGGACTAACAACTGTAAGTTCTTTGGCAATGCTGATTCTGAGTATTATTGCTCAAAGTGCTATAAAGAACAAATCCAGGGTGGTATAGTGAAGAGCCTCCAGGTTCAAGAAGTGAAGAGATAGTGAGAAGTAAAGGCTGAATTTTCCTGAGAAATAAATAAATGTTCTACATTACTGCTACTGTTATAACATCTTAGCTCACCAAAGGCAAATAGCAAGGCTGATCAATTTAACTCCCTATTCTTTCTGCTTGTTCTGTTAGTAATGAAGAGCATCTAACAATATAAGGTGTAAAATTCTTCAAGTATATTAGCAGTTGTTTCTGATTATTTTTTTTCTTTAATTTTTCTATAGTATTTTGCTTGTAACAGAAAACATATTTAGATAATCATATTGATGTCTCAAACAGAGCAGAGCAAAAGAGTATGGGATAACATTTTCTTTGTAAGCATGACGCTTTTATTTGCAATCAGATGCAAGGTAATTTATTTTATTTTAGTAATTCTATACTATCAGCTGTATAGAATATATCATACAAATTTGCAACCAAATTCATGACATTATTCATGAAGAATTCTTGTATCTGCAACATTATTTAAACTAACAATGCATGCACTCATGTTATTTAAAGACATAATGCAATGTCAGAATTTTGTAAAAGAAATAAGAGAATATTATGCTTTTTAGTAAATTAACACTGCTTTTAATCTTATGAATTGCCTAATAGTACAACTCTGCAGTTAAATAGTTTTAAAGGCAGACTGTAAACAGTCTGAAACAGTACATAGAACATGTTCGGTGCATTAGGCCAATTAAGATAGGAAACTTATAAATAAAACACTTTAAATTAGTTGTAAAGCACGTGTTTCTGCTGTTATACTGATTTATATATATATTTTCTTTGCTTTGCATGATAATTGCATGTATTCTCACTTTGGAGCATTGCTTTAAAATTCTTATACCATTTGTTCCTTTTTGATAAGTAAAAATTTTTTTTTTTCCTTTTCCTTTTCCTTTTCCTTTTTTTTTTTTTTTTTTTTTCCGTTTTTTTCTTTTCCTAGCTAGTTTTTAACTGTTTCATATGGTAGCATTATTTTAGTTTCTGAGATGCATTAAATCATCTAAGAACTGAAATGCACCTTGCAGAGCAATATATTTCCTTTTATCAGGATATTCAGAATAAAAGTGCAACATATACAAGTAGCAACTCTAATTCTTGTTAAGTTTTCCCTTTTCTCATTTTGCTTAAAATTACCTGCAGCTTCTGAGCATCTTGTAGCAAGTGAAACCATTTAGAAATAATTATTTTAAGTAATGATATATCCACATGTCATGAAAAATCTCGTAATTAAGCAGTAATTGCTCCCTAAGTTACTTCTGGGGGTTTATGCCAATATATCCTGTATGTTGGCCCTCCTATAATGATACTATCTTTAAAAGTACAATATCATATTGTACAAGGTATTATAGAAGCAGTAAGGAAAAATGCAACAAATAATGAATATGCTGATTTATAGTTCATTGTTTATTTTCAAATGTGTCAGATGGCATATCTAGCTCCTTGCAAGAAAGATTATGCTTAAAATATCTGAGTGGAATAGATTTCAAAATTAAATCAGTCACTGTTCAGATCTGTCTCCAAACACATGAAATTGCATATACAAATGAGTCAGTATTAGGTGACACTAAAACTTCACTAACTGATTACATCTTCAGAACATGTTTCAAGAGCATTCGCTCTCATCTTCAGCTGGGGACTGACTAACTCTAGCAAGTGACATAGTGGCATCTGGTGGTTCCATTAGAAAACGGAACAGCGAGTCCATTGGTGGAATGTCAAAATTCATAATTCTGTTCATTTTTTAAAATATAAATCTTCTTTTAAGATTACAACATGAAATTGTGTTGACTGAAAAATACCAAACAGACTGTGGTGGACTTCCATCACTAATTCTGTTTGTCTATTAATTAACTGAATTAATACCATGAATATTAATTTTGTTATCATATAACCTCATTGTTTTGATAGTTTTGAAAACATTTTAATTAATGACATGGATGGCCAAGGTCACTAAGCCATAGACTTATGAATGGGATGTCTGCAGTTTGATTCCCACCAGAATAATTCATCATTTTTCAAGGTTTTCCTCAGTCTTTAATGGTAATGCAGGGGAGTTTCCTAAATTATGTCTGAAACACTTATTTAAGAAAATGTTCAATTTATCATTGTACAAGGGTCATTTAATAAACAATGCACACATAAACATTGTACTTGTATATAAATATTGCACACATGTTTTTTTTACTCCCCATATTTATTTTTTGTCAGTCACTTTACAATCCTTCACTGTAATGTCCCTGCTTCTGAAGATTGAATCAACATTTGGGAAGCTGTGCTATTCTATTCAAAGCATCACATATGTTCATCTATCAAATGACTAAGGTAACAGCAGTGGAAAGCTTTTTCAGTAAAGGTAACAAATCCATACATGGATTTTTTTTCAACTTTGGGAATAAATCAAAGTCTGGTGGACCCATTTGCAGACTATAGGAGGTGGTGTAACATTTCCCATCTATATTCACTCTGTTTATTGATCACAAAATTGATGATATTCTTACCAACAAACTTTATAGTGAATTCAAATTATTATTAGGAAAAAATAAGTAAACAAAGCATTGTCATGGAGAATGTATGATCCAGCCTCAAGCAACTGATGTTAATTTTATGCTTTTTTCGCCCAGTTTTTGCATGAAGTCAATAATACACTGCTGTGGTACTTATTCCATATGGGATTTTATAATGATTCCTTGGTGATCAGTGGCAAAGACCATAATTTTCTTGACCCTTGGTTGTGCTTGTTGACATTTTTTTGGTTGTTCGGAAGATGAAACTCTCCATTTGGACTGTAATATCAACTCTTCCTCAAAGTCTATAATGATAATTTGACACAAAAATGTTTGACCTTCAATGTCAAATCTTTGTTTCAGCAAATTTGCAATGTTGTGTTTCTGCTTCTAATTAGCAATCAAAAGTGAGAGGTCCATCAAGCCCGAATTTTTCTCTTCTGTAAATAATTTGTCAAAATATGCATTACTGACATTGGTGGAATCCTCATGATTTCCTCACATTTGCATGATGATCCTCTTGAAGAGCATCTGCCACAAATTTCACACTACATTCATCTATGGCCTTCCTGATCTTGATTCATCATCTGTGCTGGCATAACCAAAACAAAAATGATAGCTCAATAAGAAACTGTGCTACTGTTCACTATTAGTTCACCAATAACTTTGCTCACAGCATTGGAGATTTCCGTGGGATTCTGTAAAATTTGGACTGTAATG
The DNA here is from genome assembly GCA_030762175.1 of Metallyticus violacea. Taxonomy (NCBI): domain Eukaryota; kingdom Metazoa; phylum Arthropoda; class Insecta; order Mantodea; family Metallyticidae; genus Metallyticus; species Metallyticus violacea. The sequence goes on from CM060841.1 coordinate 49,647,730, forward strand.
TACACCCTTTGGTCTTCAACAGTCACAGTATCCATCTTACCTGCAAACTCCATTTCTAGCTCTCGTTATCTATGCATAAAGTACACTATGAACATGCTTGTTCTTTCCCAATCCTTCAGCTGCAGCTGACATAATTTTCACATGCTAACTATGCAGTAGTATGAAATGACACTTGTATCCCTTGTGCCTAGTCTTATCATAAATACTGTTACAAACTTTTGGCACAGGCTGTACAACCGGTTTTGAAGGTCATAGCCCACACTTACATGGGTAAGGTAAGAGGATGTCATTGTGAGTAGAGCTGCAAAAGAGAAAGTGTGTTTCTGGTTATTGTAGCGATGGAGTGGAGCAATGAAAATCGTGTAGCAGTGATAGTCCTTCATAAGATGGGTAAATCAGCATCTGAAATTGCCATTACCCTTAAGAAGTTGAACATAAGCAGAATGTTTGTGTATCAGACCATTAACCAACTCCTAGAAACCAGAACTGCTGAAGATAGCCAGAGACTAGGCCATCCATGCAGCATTAGGGACAAGCAAGTGGTTAAAACAGTGGAGCTCATATTCGATGAAATCCTGTGTGAAAGCAGTCTGTGCTGGCTGGAGAGCTGAAAATTTAAAAATGCCAATTCCCACCTGTTAAGTGATGACATAGGATTGTAAGCGTACTTGCGGAGTACAGGTCACCTTCTAACCCAGCATCTGAAGGAGCAGAGGGTGATAAAATCAAAATGCCTTCTTCAACATTATGGAAACAATGGCCACAGAAAAATTCTTTTCACAGATTGAAAGATTTTCACCATTGAGGAGACTTTCAACTGGCAAAATGATGTGTTTATGCTAAATCATCTCGAGAAACTCGTGAGAAGGTTCCAAAGATGCCATCGTCTTGCCTCACTTATGCTTTGGTGGGAGTGGCATATGACAGCACCACCAAACTCCATTTTTGTGAAAAAGGGGTGAAAACCTCTGCCACAGTGTACTAAAACACTTGTGTTAGAGACTGTTGTGAAGGATTTGAGCAACACTTTGTTCAGGAATGAACAATGGAGCTTCCAGCAGGATTCAGCACCCCTTCACAAGGCAAAGTCCACCCAGGACTGATGCAAAGAAATGTTCCAGACTACATTGCTCCGGATGATTGGTCTTCCAGCAGCCCTGACCTCAACTCATTGAACTACAATTTGGGGTCCATGCTTGAGAGCATGTTCTGCAAGAAGAGACATCCAAGTATCAACAGCCTGAAGTGTTCCAGGTGAAGGCAGTGGCAGATTTTCCAATGAAGACTGTGTAATTCCATTGATGCATGGCCACAGAGTCTTGGGGCCTGTGTGAAGGCCAAAGGTGGCCATTTTGAAAAATGATTAGTGCTCTGTGTTTATAATACATGTAAGTGACCAGTATCAAAAGGATACTAAATTATGTTTAAAACTGTGCAAATGAATCAGGTTCAATGTTATAACATTATTTATGGTAAAACTAGTTATAAGTGGCCACCATCCCTGTTGCCTTAGTAGTTAAACACTGATAAAAAAATTGCATTGCATCTTTTTAAATATCAGTATATAAAACCTAGAATTTTTATTACATGCATCAAATGGGTTTTCATATTTACATTCCATCATCCATTTATTATCAATCTCTAAAGCTAGCTCATGTGTCTAACATATATTTAGGTTCCATAACAGCAGCAGCAGCAGAGGGCAGTCATTTGCTCCATTTTCTAGTCACATACCTTGGAGCAGGCAACAGTGACTAGATAAAGAAATATAACAATAGAGAAGTTTGTGAAATAAGTGCCAGGGAAAACCAAAGAAGCTGGGAGAAATCTGCTCATAAATGGCTTTGTCTCTGACAGTTTGGGTCTTACAATTAGCCATACTGTTTTAGTAATTGTTAAAGAATTTTTAGATGGATTTTAATTCATTTAAATTTAAGAAGTTGAACTGTAGAAAAGGATATAAGAAATATAACAGTATTAAACTATAGAGTAGAAAAAAGTTTTATCTAGTGAACTCTGTTGCTTGTGTATTGCTTAACACAAGAGTTACTATTGTGATTAATTAAGTGGTGAACAGCAACTTGGAGTAACATCAACAGACACAGGATATAATCCTTGCATTTTAATCATTATCCTATGCAAATAAGCACCAACAAAATATTTTAATTCCACAATATATTAGCAAACTTTTATACATATACATAAAGCTAACGAATTGACCATTAATATATTACTAGCTTGACATTATAAGGTTCAGATTGAAATATGATTCTCATTTGTAATATTTTAGAGTTATTATTTGTTTTGGAAATTTAAAAATTTTTTCAGGATGGAATTTCATAAACTGTGGAACCAGACATGGACCTTCATGGACCCTGGTGGGCTCTGAACAGGGACTGACTTTGGTAAGATTTGGTTCATAGTTTCTGTAATTATTTTTTTTGTTGTCAAAATTTTTCAAAACATCTAATAAATCCATTGAGATACTAACATTGGAACCATTCTGCTTTAACATGAATGTGGTTTTCTAGAGGGACAGAAGAGGTATTTATGGAAATGTTATATAAAAGCTTCTTACATATGTAAGATAAATAAAATATTTATTTGATTTATAAGGTAAAAGCCATCTGTCCATTAGAAAAATTTAGAGTTTATTTTTTAATACAATATATTGTTTCTGAATAAATACCCTCATTTCTGTTGATTGAAGACAGGTAATAAATGTAGAAGAGTATTCAGTTGTATAGTTAACTAATTTCCTTTGTAGTACATTGGATATTAGGTTACTAATGTGCTAGTCATGTAATGTAAACAGCATGAGCAAGAAATTGCAATCCCACCATTTGCTGCATTCTCACTTGCTCTCTCTCTCTCGCACTTTGTGCTCAGGCAATGTTATTGATTAAAACTGCAAAATCAATTAATGAAACATTTGCTGTTGTATTCTTAATTAGCTAGCTAGTTGATTTAATACTCTTATGCTCCACTTACAGAATGTGTTTCACAGCAAACTTTTTTTAAAGTAGAAATAAACTTATCTTGTTCATGCAAAATTTATTCAGAACTTTCCTAATCAGTTGCCTCCTTCCAGCTCTACAAATAACAAATTTAAATTACTGAATGGAGAGGAAAAAACAGAGGCAAAAATGTACGGTTTTAACAGTGTAAAACCTAGACAAAATTGGCACAGACCATGAATATTTGCCAGTGTAACAAATGGGGGTTTTAGTGTATAAAGGAAAAACTTAGAAAGAAATGAAATCAGAAAGTTATGGTGGCTTAACTTAATCATGTCAATCTGAATATGTTTTCCAAGTACAATGACTGTTTAGCCAAGGGAGAATGATATTCCAGCTTCATCTCCAAGATAAGATTATATGGACATTTTATGAAGTGGAGTTGTAGTATTGGTACTGCTAACTGTGGCACTTGTAGTAGCAAGATGTAAAATCTGTGTGAGAATGGAGGTTTATAACCAAAGACAAGTTTAGAAAAAGTAATGATTTACTTCCTTATATTTAATAGCTGTACTATAAAATTCCACTGCTGTGTTTATGTCAGGTCCTTGATATATATATAGATGTGAAGGCTACTGCAGACTTGTTCACAAGTCCATGCCTTTCCCACCTCAGCCAGTTAGTCCTGGTGTAGTGGTTACCATACTTGCCTCCTAAACCCAAGATCGCTGGTTCGAACCCGGCTAGGACCGATGGATTTTTTCGGGCCGTAAAAATCCTAATTATGGCTTCCTTCAGAAGGGAAGTAAAGCTGTGGGTCCCGTGTCGTACATTTACAGCACGAAAAAGAACCTCAAGCCTGAAAGAGAGGCCTCTGAGCAAAATTTGTCGGCCGTTTCATGCCCTGAGTTGAATGGGACGCTGATGACCTGATCTGTTAAAGAGGGTCCATAAATAAATTATTCAAAAAAAAAAAAATTCCACCTCAGCCACTCATGCTGGTTTGATCTTTATTAAATTCCAACTCCACTAAAGGTCAGACCAACATAAATAGCCAAGGTAGTTAAGCATACTCTCATATAGGGAGGTCAGCAGTTCAAATCCTACTGGGATTTTTTTCCAGGATTTCCGCAGCCCTCATTATTGACAAATGCCATTGCCTAGAATGTTAAATTACCAAAATTCTTTCCCAGTTAAACATTTCATCTCATGTATTGCCAGTGTCTTCAATTACCTGTAGTGTCAGAGTAGTGAAAATGAGTGTTTTCAAGACTTTAAAAAGGAAAGAAAGAGAGAGAGTGAAAAAAAAGAAAATTGAAGATAAGTCTATTTATGAGGTACTGTCGGCTTTTGCAGTTTGCATTTCTAAGCAACTTGTTTATGATTTACAGTAGAAGAAAATACAAGTGTAGCATTAGATATAGAATGCTTATTAGACTAATTTGATATATTCAAGACAAAATAAAATGCAATAAACAGCACAAAATAGAGAAAGAAGGAGCAAGTTCTAAATGCCTGACCCAAGTTAAATAACTTTATGTATGACTTAGGCATATTTATTAAAAGTATATCCTAGTTGGTTATTATCCTACTAAATACAGGGTACTATGATTAAACATTTTCTGAAATTATGCTCTATAAAATAGTCTTGAGTTGGTGTGTATTTCGGTATTAACACAGGAAATTGTTTTAATATACTATTAAACATTCAAGATAATGACTGATTTGAAACTGTATACAGAAAATTATGTATTTTTTTTCCTTGATTAGGTACAAATAGAATATAAATATTTAATTAAAAGGTTATGTTAGATATAAAAAAAATGCAATGTTTGTCATGATCAATCCATCAATTGCAAAGATTTTTTCAATGATTAGTTTTTTTAACAACTGCTGTCTTCCATAAGTGTGTTCCCCCTTTTGGCATTATTGCTGCTTCAGATAGCATCTTGTCACTAGGGTCATACTTAACTAATGCAAAAGCTTGCCCAGGCAAGGAAAATCAGCTATATCCATTGAATGTTAATAGCATAAATGAGTAAGGAGGAAGGCAGCAATGCTTTTAAAAAATGTTTACTTATAGGAGTGTAAATTTGCAAAAGGGCAAAAATCAGTTAAAATTATTTTTCCAAAGAAAATTTGTTGCCTTCCTCCCCACATTAACAGCACCATGAGTGATTGCAATTACACATTGCAGCTTCTCCTGATTGGTAGTAGAGCATTTCCTGGTGAGGCAAAATACTGTCAGATTAAGATATAGCAGTTTGTATGAATTCAGCAATATTCCATGCCAGTACTTCAAATAAAAAAATTAAATCTGCATTGTCTATATACCAGTAAAGAAGTATAAAGAATGCTCATTGAAAAATGTAACCTTTCATGGTCAGCATCCAAGAATAAGTACTTTTGGGCTCTAGAAACATAGTTCTTTCTGCTTCTCCTTCCAGATATTTTGTCAGTAACTGTGACTGATATTTATTATTGGTTGAATTGATGTTCTCATTGTTCGTATTAACTGGGCAGCAACTGTGATCAACATATGTTGCACCTATATTTATAGTTGGTGAAGTGTGCACAATGTTGATAGTCAGTCCTGTAGGTCTAGTGGTAACCATACTTACCTTGTCTGCCTGTGGTGCCTCAGTAGTAAAAACGGGGTTAAACACTACTAAGAAAAAATACTTAGTAAACCCAAGATCGCAGGCTCAATCCCGGCCAGGGTCCTCCATGGAGCTGCAGCTTGGGTAGTTCACAGAGAGTGCAGTGCCCTTTTTTTTTTTTTTTTTTTTTTGAAAGCCTTCAGTTTTTGCTACTTGCAAAACATCTGGAAAAGAGCAGCACCAATGTACCATAGCACTTTAGTCCAGAAAAATTGACTAATTAATAAAACATATACATTCATTAAAGGAATAAAAATGTATGATCAGGCATTTAAAATATATTAACATTATAGGTTTTGTTTAAAGAAATGTGCTGTAAGGTTTTAAGTTAAATTGTTTTATACTTTGGAATTGACTTTCCTTCAGAAAAATTTGAAGGGAATTGCAATATAGAATTTATCATACTTAAAAATAATTGTCGCAGAGGAAATTTCTACCAGTATTATCATTATAAATAAAAAAAAATATTAATGCCATTTGAAGACAGAACTCTTCAAAGTAAATATATTTAATAACTCTATTAGAATGAAGTTGTTACAGTTAAAGTTTTATCAACAAAATTTAATTTGGTTGCACCTTTCATAGTTCATTATATCATACAAAATGTGGACACTCTTTGGGAAACTGGCATTTATTTCAGTCTTACCACCACTTTGCTTCTGTCAGAATGCATCTGCATTAAAATGTCACAAATGAAGAAGCATATGTTATGCTTTAAATAAGCTGTAATTTTCATAAATTTTATTTTCTGTTCACTGTGGTATTACCAGCTTTATTTACTGTTTCATTGTTCTTGTTTATGACAGCTCCATGTAAATTGTTTTTTTCTTTCCTATATTTTCAATAGTATCATGATATAAAGATGTGGGAAGAAATTTGCAAGTTTTCTGACTAAGCATTTCCCTTTAGAACTAATTTAAAGTTTTCTCAAAGCAAGCAAAATTACTGTAAACACTTGTATAATTTCTCCATTTTCTTCCACAGATTTTGGGTTAAAGTTTTGGGAAATTTCAGAAAGGAAAAATGCAGTAATTTGATGTAATAAATTAATTGTAAGTAATATGTAATAATTTAATTGTACAGAGTGACCCACTGAATTATGAACCAACTGGCAGTGTTTTGACTGTATATGAGAGCAGCACCTGTTGCCATCTGCAGATATTGTAGAATGGAGCTGACACAAACATATAACAGTTCCCACGACTATTTTAAAAGGCTTTACTTACCAATGGTGTGAAAGGGACTGAAACTGGCCATCATCATTATCCATACACTTTTGGTACCACTTTAAAAAACTATCCATCACTTATTATAGTTCACAGTGAATAATGCGAGCTATTTCTGGCAGATACTTTGTTTCAATTCCAGGGTATGGGGTTTGTCTTGTAATACAATATATTATATAAAATTACAAAAGGTTAGTCATTGAACCGAGGGTGCAACAAATCCCTTCTAATAACTCTGTAAATCTGAACACTCTTTTTACATTTTCTCTCATTGAAATAATTGCTGTGTAAGCTGTGGAAGAACCTATTGAAAAAAGGAAAATCACATTCCTTGTCATTTAATTCTCAAAAAAAAAAAAAATAGGAGGCAAGATTGTATTCCTGTATGCCATAGTTATTTTACATGGTTTTTAACTTCAACAATTTAGTAGCTCTTTGTACAGAGTTGTAAAAATGCTTTGTTGTGAAAGAGGTCTAAACAATTTTACTTTACATGCTGCTGGACTTGGAACTAAGCCACGCCTCCTTTCACAAACGGCAGTGTAGGGTAGCAGGGAAAACTGAGTCCAACTCTAATCAACTAATATAGGTGGATAATACCTTGTTGCTCAAGTCAGCCTGGTGGCTCAGTTGAATAGAGTGAGCATAGTGCTACTAACGGAAAGGAGTTCAATACCCTTGTGGTTTTTTTAATCATAATTTGTTTCATGTTTCTTACTATAATGTTACTTTTTTAGGGAGAACAATGCATAGAAAAGTTATAGTGTTTACGCATAAGTTCATAAAAAAATCTAGGGAGAACAACACATAGAAAAGTTGTACTGTTAATGTATAAATTCAAATATTGGTTTTACCGCCATGGGTGGCCAAGGTCATTAAGGTGCGGACTCATAAGCAGGAAGTCTGGGATTCGAATCCCATCAGACTGTCCTACCTGACTGGGTTTTTTTCCAGGTTTTCCTCAGTCTCATAACTGGGAAATGCCGGGGAGGTACCCTAAACTTAGGCCTGGAACGCTTCCTTCCTTTAAAAAAATATCCTTCCCAATTTATCATTTCATCTCATGCATCATCAGTGTCCACCACTTGTGATGCCTCAGTAGTAAAAACGGGCATTAAACACTACTCAAAAAAAAAAATATTGGTTTGGTTTGGTCAGGTTAGCTGAAGTTAAAAAAAAGAAAATTTCACAACTGTTAAAAGCATATGCCTTTTCCCATATCAGTTATTTCTTTTACATTTTATATTGCTACATTACAGTTTCCCATTTGATTTCGTTGTATATTGCATCCTAAAAAGTTCATTTTTTGCATTCTATTCTTTTGTTTGTTTCTGTGCATTACAACTGTTGTATCTGCCTAAATTTGCTGACAACTCTCCGCATTCTTGCAGTCATTCCTCAGTTTTCTCTGCTCTCTCCACTGCCGTTCTTGAAAGGAGGCATGACTTGTGTCCCAAGCGTGGCAGGGTGTATATGCAAGTAATAATTTTTAGGAGAATTCTCCAGTCGATGACTGATATTCTTCAGTGAGAGTTTACATTGTTTGTTGTTTTCTTAGATTGAACACTACCCGTGGCTTGAAAATGAAAGATTATGGGGTCGTCGTAAGACCTGGAATTCTCACACACATCTTTCTATGAATTGTCCATGAATTTGATGAACTGACTGAATTAATGCACATGAATCATAAATAATTACATACTGTGCAGTAAAAAACTTACCCTGAGCCACAATTCATATCATGATTAAATACAGAATAAAGCACACAACTTATAATATCTGACTGAACTGAATTCAACCATTATGAGATCCATACCTGGAGCCAGAAACTAGCATGACTTTGTACCAGTCAACGACATGAAACACATGTGCACTTGCTCAGTTGGTTCTTAGTTCATTGGATCATTCCTATTTGTCTCTGATTCACTACAGTATTTCTGTCAAGTGATCTTTTATTTCATTTTAATAGATGAATATTTCATAATCTCAACATTCAAATGCTGACATTAATTTTGTCATTTTTATCTCAGTTGTTCCATGGCAGATGATCCTTTGATCCGTCCATAGCTTTTAAAGAAGCACGACTTTTTAAACTTTTAATTTTAATTTTTTTGAGATTGTACTCCTGGCCTTTGTTCTATTGTGGGACATCAAATTCATAAAATAGTGGGAAATTGTTATGAGGAAATTGAAATTTTAAAAGTAAACATCCAAAATATATAGGGAAATTATGCAAGGGAGGCAAACGTGTGAGTAATTACATTAATTATAATCAATTTAAATCATGTAATACAACCATTAAAGAATAAATTTTAAGTGATGCCTCAAGTTTTAATATTCTTGTACAGTTATTAAAGTTTTTAACGTTTACTTTGCAGAAGTATTTTAGACACACAAATTACAGTAATTTAAGTCAAAAATGTTCTTGATCATAATTATACTCGTAATTAGAACTATGTTCTTCACATTTCCATTGACATGTTTCATCTTTTCTGCATGAGGTAATACTGCAGATTAATAAAACTGGGTATTAAATTAAATAATAAATCAAAATTGAAGCATGTGTTATCCCCATTTATATAATTGTTATTACTTGTTTTGACTCTTTAAATGTTTATACAATTTGTCATTGGAGAATAATAACACTGTTGCAAACAGATTATTCATCTATCATTAAATGTGTTAATGTGTTTTGAGGCACTGTGTTAATGACATGTAAAGGTACAGTATGCTATTTTTGAATTAAGTATTTGCTAGTGTCATCTTACTTAAATTATCACTTTACAGCTCTTTTTAAAATCTTTACATAGCAAGTTACCATGGTTTTGGATGCATTTTCCAGCACAATAACTGTATTTGTAATAAAGAACAGGAAGCACAAATAATGGAGCTATGTAATGATGCATTTCCTGCATCCATAAGTGTAAGTTTGGATATCATAGCTGCTTTTAATAATGAACAGCATCTAAAATGCAGAAAATAACAATGTGCTTAAGTAGATATGTTCAGTGATAATTTAAGTGCTTGAACAAAGCTAGGTTAAGATTGTTGAATATTTGGTAAAATTAGTAAAAAGAGAATGCTAAGAGAGAAGTCTATCAAAATAATGTGCTCTTAAATGAAAATTAAAATGTACTTGTTATTTGCCATATATCCTGCCACATAAGATTTGTAGTTTTTTAAACTAATTTTCCAGAGCTGTGCATTGTATACTCCAGCAGTTAAGGTCTAGATTGACTTTGAGACAGAGGTTACCAACACTTGACAAATACCTAAAAAGCCATGCAGTGGTGGCTTGTGCACATTTTAGTTGGTAGAGCACAATATATATATATATATATATAAAAAACATTGCATATAATCCACAAACATGAATTTATCATACTGATCTGTAAATATATACTGCCAGGGGGGAAAGAGGGAGATAGAGAAAAAAAGAGCACAATACTTTCAAATATATAGTCAAAAGTAGTTTTATGTACAGGTATTAAATTTTTATTGACATAAAATATTTACTATATTTACTAATTGTTAACTGAAATAATTCACCTAAGGTTTCTCATGCATTTCAGATCTTTGTTAATAGTTTTGCTACATACTCTTGCACAGAAACAAGAATCAATGTCAACAATAAATATAAATATACTAAAGATGAAGCAGTAAGTATATTTAACAAGTGTCCATGATGGCACTTTTTTTCTTTTCTTGGCAGTGCATTAAAATGTATGACTTGATGATAGGCAGAAGTGCCAAAATTTGTGATTTAATTTCATGAGCTTCCTCTCATTAATCATTTGAGTTTACTCTTATTTATGATAATGTTGGTTCTTTTTAAAGCATGATGTTATTTAAGGACACCTTAGTTGAGTTATCTTTATAGTGGAAAAGTTTCGTATAGTTCAGATTCCTCATAGGCCATTTGTGTGAAAGAACAACAGCTGATGGGAAGTAATAATGTTACCTCATGATAATGTGCTTAGGGAAGCTCTTCTTGTAGGCATTATGATAGTGTGCAGTGTGTGTAAAGTGCACAGTAGCTTCACTGTGACTCCTCTCTCATCCCCTTGCTCACCAGCTTCATGATAATTCCTTTTAAACCAAAACATTCTGCCCTGCTAAGCCTAGACACAAGTAGAATATCTCTAGTCTGTGCTCTTCACACATAACACACACCCCAAATGGTCTGCATTCACAGAAGCCATTTAAACCCTGAGCCTCTCTTGCGTACTGCAATGCAGGTGCTGAAACATTAAGGATTTGCATCTAGGAAATTCTATAATCTTTTTTTCAGTTGGGAATTTATGGAAACATTATTTAAAGGTAATTTATGGTTCAGAATTAAATGAAGGGCAAATGCTATTGTGCCCTTTAGCGCAAGCCGCCACTGCAGCCATGCAAATCTCATGACTACAAGAGTGCAATTTTTATGCTTATAAATGATTAAATCGGGACTACAAAGCAAACTAATATTGAGATATAAATACTGCTACATAGTCTTTAGCAGAGATATCTTACGTGATAATCGGTTAATAGGGTAAATAAGAAGTAGAACACAGAAAAATTCAGGGAGTATTGCTTCTGTTATTACCATTCTGATGTTAATGATGCATTTACAGGCACTATGAGCAATGTAGGCCTGTGATAGTCTATAGGGCAATCCCTGAATGTTGATCATGGATCTTAATATAAAACCTGGCCAAATAATTCATCAATATAAACTACATTCAGGGAAAAAAATTCCATGAATTGTATATGTATAGCCTGTACCACTTCACTATTGTAGTTTGTGAACTATTGACAAATCCTAAGCTGCAGTGTTACCTTTTTTCCTAAATATTCCTGCCAATTATAGATGTATCTTATATGGCAGGAAATATGGCATTCTTTATAGATTCTAAATAAGAAATTTCTGCTGCTGGCTTTTAAAGTTGCTTAATTCTAAGAGGATTGTGGAAATCATGATGATTTTTCTCCAGGTAGCATAATTAGATGGATACAATGCTTCTGACTGTTAGTTCTGTTGTAAAAAGAAATTGAGCAGTGAAATGCTTCAAAACCAGTCCAGTTTGCAAATGGTGCAATGGTAGAAATTTTGCATCATTATGTTTCTGCTTCCAGTTGCATGCTCCAGCTCGGGAATGAATGCATGAATTTGAAACATGACATTCATCTCCCCTTTAAAGTATTATTGTTGTATTCTGATGCTTGGAAATGATTTTGTAAATAGTTTTATTTTCTTAAATGTTGCTCACATGAATGTTAATGACTAAAAATGGCCATATGGATTGTTATTTAAATGTTATAATGTCCACATCAACTTCTTAAGTTCTTCACTGTGGTGATGAAATGAGCCTTTAGCTTATTGCCACCTAAAGTTACACATCAGACCTGCCACCTTCCAAGTGACTTAACAGTAATCACATAGCATGCAACTCCTCTTCCAGCAATGACAGATCTAAAGAATTTTATATATAATGCATGTTTACCTGTCAGATCTTCTGTAAATAACAATTAGGTATTCGTAATATTTGTTTCATAATTATTAGCAAATAATAATGAAATAGGTTTATTTCCTTTTTTCCCTTGACCGTACATTTCACGCTTCTTAGAATCAATGTGTCCTCTCATCGTCATCTCAATCACTTTGTGCCATAAAAAAATCACACAGTCAACATGCAGAACATGTGGTTTGGTTTTTGGTAACATGTTAAGGAATTTAAGCATTGTGTAACCATAAATATTTTTGTAGCATAGCTGTATTCTTGCTAGTGGATGCAATCTGAGAACTGGTATGCTTTATTTTATAAAATCATTCATTTGCCATTAAAATACTATTATCACAGCTGCTTATACACTTAATAACATATAAAAAAACCTAGTACCACACAAACAGTAATACCAACACCATTGCTCTACTACATTATTTTTTAAACCAGGGACTATGCATAATGGAAGTGATGATATTTTATCTCCTGCATATTGCAAGTTGGTGCGCATAGAAGGACGTACGATTGATATTTTTTCTGTTTCTTTCCATTTTTTTAACAGTTGGCAGGTCTGCTTGATATTTACTTTTTTAGTGGTTTTTGTGGTAAAATTCCAGAAAAATCTTGCTCATGAAGTTTAAGCCCAAGTAGGATTCAAATCTGTGTTCTCAAACTGCTGAGGCACATGAAGTGTGCATTGTACTCAATTGCTTTGCTATTTCAGTTCCCACCCATCAGTAAAATAATAAAGGTTAATTGTTTTAATACATTGAATTCTTTCCATGGAGAAGCATCATGATCCACATTAATGCAAAATGTGATTGCTATAAATTTTATTTTCTGCCACACGGCAAATAAAATAAGTTTAAAAAAATGTATCATCAAAGTAAATGCAAGTTGTTGCTTATTGCATACTTGTGTACTCTAGTGATATAAAGCATATTTTTCCTTGTGAGTTTTTCTTGACAATAATTTATTACTTACAGGTAAGCAAGTTGCCAGAAAAAAAGGTTTAACTTATGAAAACCATGATCATGCTCATGAGCCTTTGTTAAAATATTTAAGAACTTCTTTGTTTAGTCAGATAAAAACCTGCCCCCTGCATTAGTTTCATGAGGCAGTATTTGCTTGTTAGGTTGTTCCTTGGATGCTCTAATATGTTATGGAATATATAGCCAAAATGCTAAATGTATTGTATGTGTTACAAAATTTTATTACTTTGAAAGCATTGTTCATTCTGGTTATTTAGTGGCTTAAAACCTATTTTATATTGGTTGTTTTTGTGCTACAGTATTGTATATGCTTAACATCGTCATGTGTTCAAGAAAAATCTCCCGTTAGTGAATACTCAGATGCTGTGATTGGTAGCTAAGAACCTCTAATAGCCTGAAGGGCTAACAATAAAAGTGTTAGATATAATTTAATTGTTAGGCATAGTACTGAAAAGCAATGCAATCTAATCCAAAGTGCACTGACATCTAATCTACAATTGGTACACCCACTGTTCTATTTAGGTTACAAGAGATATTAACACTAGTCTAATAATAATAACAATAAGTTGGCTAAACTGTTAATTTATAAAACTGTAACTATGTATACATAAGTTGCAAACAAGAAGTAATTATTTCTGGTTAATGTATTTTTTTAGCATTTGTAAATGATGTGTAAATATATACATATATATAACAAAGTTTTGCATTTTATGTACATTTATTAATATTAACAAGTTTTTTATTACTAACCTTACCTGAATTGAGATATTTTTATAAGGCCTATCTGTATGTGGAGGTTTGAAACCTTGTGTATAAGAGAAGCTATGACATGTATAAATATATTCCATTATTTGCTGCAGCAAAATTCCAATATAATTTTGAGTAGTTTGGGGGATACTTTAAAGAAAATTTGTAGTTTCTTTTTGATTTTTTAAATCTCTATTTCATTCCCAGAAAAGCATAAAGATGTAAGTTTAAGATTGATGGAAGCATTGGTTAATAGGGTATGCTACAATACTTAACATTGTGTAATTTCCAATTTTTTACATGAATTTAAGTGACTGAATGATGTAAATGAGCCTTGAATTCATCAGCACTTAAAGTTACTGGGTATTCATCATTTCAAGAAAGGGAAAACTTGAGGAAAAGAATAAATAAGACTCGTTCAGCCAAATTAATCCAAGCAGAATTTTAATTTGTGTCATCTGTTTTTACAGCCATTATGAGCCAATGCTCTGTCAGTCCTTCAGGTTTAGTGGTAAACATACTTGCCTCGTAGACCCAAGAACATGAATTCAATTCCAGCCAGGTTGATGGATTTTTTTAAATTTTTTTTTTTTTTTTTTTTTTTTTTTTTTTTTTTTAACATAAAAATCCTAAGTATGGCTTTCTTTGCAAGGGAAATAAAGCCATGGGTCACATGTCATAGATTTACAGCATGGAAAAGAACCTCAAGCCTGAGAGAAGAGGCCTCTAAACAAAATTTATTGTCTATTTCATGTCCTGAATTAAATGGGATGCTAATAATTTGAGATGTTAAAGAGCATCTATAAATAAACCAAATGAAGAAATCAGCTCTAACCAATATGATGTAAGTAGAGAAACAAGACTGTTCTTGCTGCATCGTTTCTTAAGTACTATTTCAGAAATACTTGAAAAGGAAGGTATTTTAATGAATGAAAAATAAAAATAAACCTTTAAAGCATACTTTGAATGGTGGGTATTGTCACAGCGATATATAACAATAATTATACAGTTTCAATAATGAATCATTCAATTTCACTAATTTTTATCAATTTGGACATTTTTCAATAGCTTTTGCCATCATCATCAGCATGGATGCACTGTCAGTTTGCCAGATGTCTTTCTAGATCTAATGTATTCAGAAACGAGGTCATTGTATTTGGAAGATCAAATTTAACCAAATTTTCTGAATGCTTTTGTATGAATATTATCCCACACAGTTAATTCTGCAGGTTTCTGGATAGCTTTAAGAAGGCTCAGTTCATTTTGGTATTCATGAATGGTATGCTATTGTCGATTTCTCATTATGTTATTTGATTTGGCATTTCTCAGTTTTTTTTTTTTTTTTTTTTTTTTTTTTTTTTTTTTTTTTTTTTTTTTTTTTTTTTCCCCAACATAAAGTATTGCTTTTGGTTTTACCCATGTATTTTTTGATACAGCATTTACAGTTAATTTCATAAATGCCTAATATGTTTTCAGGGTGGTGATATCCTTTATTTGAATTTTATTTTGAATTTATCTTATTTTCTTGTTTATCAGATCCATTATATAATCAATTTTTTGCACTACTTTTATCATCGGTGGTTTTTTATTCATATTTGGCCTTGCTTATGAATAGGTTAATTTAACTGAATGCAAAAGTTTTGCTTAATGCAAATTTGCATAGTTTTGGATTATGGCTGCTACTCATAATGCACTTATTCATGTGGGTATCTTTTCTGAATATGTCAAATTCCAGTGTGTTGTGGTTTTTGATAATTTTCATATCCAGGAAGGGGAAAATGTTGTAGTTTTCTGTTTCCATTGTAAATTTTACTGTTGTCTTATAGGCCCAGTAAGTTGATCACTAACTATTATAAAAATGTTATCTACATAATGATATGAGCATTAGTGTATGTATGGGAAAGCAACTATTTCTACAGTGAGTTTATTTGGTTATGACTGTACTAAACGAGGCTGCTTACTGGGGAAGTGCAGCTGCCACAACTGGAAAAAGGGAGATAGAGTTGCCATGCATGAAATTAATATTTTTATTATAGTGTTTTTTACTGAAAACTTAAAATTATACTATATTTAAAACTTCTTCTGCCTTTCCAAGAATTGAGTTTATCCTATTCTGCACCAAAGGTATTTTTCTTAAATTGATCTTTCCACCTAGTTCTCAGCCGTCCTATATCCCGTCTTCAATTTGATTTATAAAGGAAAGCTTGCTGTAGTAGTATGTCAGGGGACATCCGATTGATATGCTCTTGCCAGTTCTTTTGGTAGTGAATTACCTCTTACCACTGTTTCTTACATCCAGTTTCATTCTTATATCTGTACTCCTGAATTTATCTCTTAGAGAAACTCCTAATAAACTTCTCATAAATCTCATTTCCGAGCTTTTGTTTTATTTTTGTCTTTTTTTCATTACCCAAATTTCATTACTGTAGAGTAGCATTGGTTTTGATACAATATTATGTAAGCCAAATTTGGCTTCCATCCTGATTGAATATCCCAACTATCTATTAATGCATCCATTTATCAAGTTTTATTTTATTACCTTGTTGTCTAGTTCTTCGAATTATAAATTGATAGGTTGCATCCCTGATATTTAACATTATTTACACATTCTATTTTCTGATCCTTTATTATAATTTTAGCTCTTTTATGTACTTTTTTTCCATAGCCACCATGTTAGCTTTATTTAATAGAGATTTTCATATTGAAGGTTTCTAAAACTTTATTAAATTTCTTTACATTCTCTTGCAGATCATTCTCACATTCAACAGCAATACTTGGTCATCAGCAAATAGTATGGAGTAAATTATTTATGAGGAAATCATTCAATTTCACTAAATTTTTTCACTTCATTGGACATGTTGCAAAGGCTGTTGCCTTCATAATCAGAATGTTTCAAATGTCAGCTTCCCAGTATGGTATTAAGCTGTCGCTCTGTGAATTTTAAGAATGTAGTGATGAAGTTATTGTTGTTTAGAGGATCAAAATGAACTAAATTTTCCTGTTTTTATTTATGAATATATTTTCTCACACTTAATTTTATGGTTTTGAAGAGGTTTTAAGAGTTTTGGTTCCTTTTTGAATTGGCGATTCTTTTGCCAGAAATGGTATGCTATTGCTGATTTTTCCATGTGTTTATTTTTAGCATTTTTCGTGTGTTGCTTACACCACAGGGTAATGTTTCTTTTCGTTTTCCCAATGTATTTCATATTACAATCTTTGCAACTAATTTCGTAAATGCCTGATTGTTTTTCTGGTGGGATTTTTTCTTTTGTATTGGTTTTTATGAAGTTCTTTAAACTGCATTTGTTTACTGGAATAGTTTATTGGCCTATTTGAACTCAATCTAATACTTTAGGATTTAATATTTGCCTTTCCCAAACACCTTTATATACAGGTGTTAATGAACTACGCCGAAATAATTTCAGAGTGTAGAGATGTATATATAAGCAATTTGAGATAGGTAACGTGTAGGCTATCTGTTCAAATTTCGAAGCTATGGCTTCAAGTTTCGAAAGCGCCAGTTCGACACTGGCTAATGAAGATGCCCCTCGAAAGCATAACACACGATAACGAAGGAAGGTTTCTAAACGTATCACACATGGCACCATGGTTATGACATTAGCATTCGAGCATGAGATAGTCATTTGTTTGCGAGTTCGAGTCTCGTTCATCATTTTTTGTGTCGTTTTCTGACTGGCCTAATAATACAGCTTTTAGCCTACTTTTTATGTTGGTGTTTCAAGTTATACACTTAATTCTTAACATATCAATTCATGTAATTACAACCCTTGCTTACCAAAGGTAGAATTGTGGATAATTTTAAAGCGTTGGGCGTCGTATATTAAAAAATTACCTAAATTTCATTCATATTCTGTAGTATGTGTATTACAGCATTTCATAATATGTATAAAAAAAATTAATAGCATAACAATTGAACCCGCAGCCTGTGGAACGTCAGTTTTTACGTTACGCATTACGTCACATAAGCAGGAAAAAAAGTCCTCTACAGTAGGCTACATACTGCAAACAGGCAGCTCAATGTGCGTAAGGTAAATTAAGTTTTAGACTTCAAGTTAGTAATAAGCTGTTTGTAACACACCCATTGTTGAAAACATAAAACTTGAAAGCATTAAGTAAATTTCACTCATAATTCTGTAGTATACGTATTACAATACTTCATAAAAAAATCGACGGCATGACAAGAATTGAACCCTCGACCTGCGAAACATCAGCTTTTGCGTTATGCATTAAGCCATACTAACTCCCTCTAGAGAAGGTTACATAATGCAAGAATGCAGTTAATAGATGTTCAGTGTCGCACTGTCGAATGATTAGTTGGAGATTTGAAGGATTTTTATGGCACCAAATCTTTAAAACCTGATGGCGAGATGCGGAAAATCGACAGTTTTAAAGACATTCTGAACCAATTTTTCACCCGGTTTACTCTCACACCGACTTATCAGTATCTGATGTAATAATGTTTAACGCCATTAAACAGCGTTATGTTTAGTTGTGGACCATATATTGCTTATCTCAAATTGCTTATATATGACCTCTCTACACGCTCTGAAATTATTTCGGTATAGTTCATTAACATCCTGATATATCAAATAATAGTGGGGACAAATCACATCCCTGCCCTTGGTTAACTTTAAAAGGAGAATCATTTTGTAGTATTATATGGGTGTTATAATATAGTGATTTAATTTCATTAATCATATTATGGGGAACTTATAAGTAGTTCAATATTTCCCATAGTTTCTATCTGCTCGGTTATATGCTTTTTCATAATCTAAAAATATGATGAAGGGTGGTAGGTTAAATTCCCGTCTTTTTACCATTAATTGTTTTATAACAAAGATTGCATCTATACATAATCTCCTTTCCTAAACCCACATTGTTCTTCGTGTAGGAATTTTTCCGCTATTGGTTGTAGCTTGCATTTTACGCTACAGGTTTTGTAAACGATATGCAAGGATAGGTCCATAAGTTTCCGGTTTGACCATTTTCTAGGTATGATAAAGACAAACTCTATTTCACTTTTCAATACAGTTATCCTTTATTACAATACAATTCTCACATCTAGGAATTAAGATTTCAAAACCTCCCGAAAATGGTCAGAAGTCTTGTCTGCAAAATGGGCATGAACAGCATCCATCACTTCTTCGTCACACTAAATTTCCTTCCTCGAAGGTCCTTCTTGAGTTTTGAAAAGAGGAAATAGTCACTGGGAGCTAGATCTGGGCTGTAGGGTGGATGGTCAATCTCCTTGAAGCCACATTTCTTCACAGCTTCCTGTGCAACAAGAACTGTGTCCACAGGCATGTTGTCGTGATGAAGGCGCACACCACCACTCAGCTTTCCTCGCCTTTTCTCTTTGATGGAAGCACGTAATGTGTGCAGTAGGTCAGTACAGTACTCCCCGTTTACTCCTTGAAGTCAATGAGTATTCCTTCACAGTCCCAAAAGTTATGGCTATGGTTTTATTGGTTAACCGAGTGACGTTGACCTTTAGAGACGTGCTTCGCCACTCCATTGATTCTCTTTTGGATAAGGGATCATTGTAGAGGACCATAGTTTCATATCCTGTAACAATGGTTGCAAAACTTCTCTCTCGTTGCCACGGCAGAGCTCCAAAATGCCTGACAACAGATGACTCGTTGTGCTTTTGGACTGAGGAACGAAGTCTAGGCACCCATCTTATAATAACCTTATTCATGTTTAAATGTTCATGAATAATTCGAAGGACTGTTGTTTTAGAAAAGCCCACCCTTGCTGCTATTTCTGTAACTTTGAGCCGCCGGTCTTCCATAATTTTTCCTTCCATAAGAGCGATGTTTCCAGTTGTGAGCACGGCTACGGGCCGACCTGCACGCCCTTCGTCTTCAATGCTTTCTCGACCCATTCGAAAAAGTTTGGCCCATTCTTTGAATATGAGGGAAACGGTTCCCTATATAAACGTTCAACCGCTGTATAATTTCATTTGGAGCAACTCCCTCTTTTGTGAAGAGCTTTAACAACAGCTCGAAACTCTATTTTGAACATGCCACAATCTTCTACACATAGCCTTCTTTATGCAACTACAACTGAACACAGCAGAGCGGAATTACAGCTGTAATTATTTAATTAACAGATAAGGATTTTGTGAAGGCGATAATCCTTATCGGCGAGGCCGGAAACTTATGTACCTAACCTCGTACCTATAATTAAAGTAGCCTGCTCTATTTCCTTATTTATGTATATTAATCATACTTGCCATCTTCTATTTTTCTGATATTTTCGCTTTAACGTTCACATCTCATCTCAATATACTAAATATCTTGAAGCCGAATCTCTGTGCACCTGTTTTATCATATTCTAATCTCTTAACAAATTGTTCCCAGCTTTGCTTATTGGTTTGTCTTGATACTTTACGGATTATTGCTCTTTGTTTTTTTGTAAGATATATAGTCCTCCCCCTTTTATCATTAAACCATTTAAGACAAAGCTCTTTCTTCTTAGTAATAGCTTCTTTTAATATATTGTTCCATAATTTCAACCGTTTGGGTCTTCATCTCATTTGCACTGAATACCTCATTAGCTGTCTTCATTATAATTGATGAAAATGTTCTCCAGTCTTAGTTTATTTGGCCGTATTTAAAACTATAATAATAATAATAATAATAATAATAATAATAATAATAATAATAAGCACTAAACTGTATTACAAAAGATATTGAAAATGACGCCCCTCAGAATCAATACATTGCCGGAATCTAGGTAGGAAATTCTTGTATTTCATATAACTTTTCCTCCTTAAGAACATGGCAGTTCGAAACACCATTCTTATCACTGAAAGATCTCGTCTGTCTTAACTTTTAATAAGTTTGCGAGCAGTTTCTGGAACACGATTCCTAGGATATATTCTTGCAAATCGCCTTACTACTTTCTTTTCTTTTCTTTTTCCTTTCTTTCTTTCTTTCTTTCTTTCTTTTTTTTTCTCAAGAATCAGTTTTCACGTATGTATCTATACAAAAACCGCTCAAGACTTTATGTAGTGACCTGACTAACAAAGAACAATGTTTTACACATAGTGTAAGCACAACCATTTGATGATAAAACCTCCCTCAAAATACAAACTGCTACGTGCACATGCATTGTAGGTCTGAACTAGCTTCTCCCGGTACACAGCATCGAATAACCTCTCTATGCAAAGCTCTATACACATCTCCTAAAAATGGGGCAGTTGATTACCGATGGCCAAATCATTATTGCTTGTAAATCAAACTTGCCTCTGAATGAAAAATAGGCTTGGTTGCTACAGATTTGTGTGAGGCTGGGGCATTTTATTATGCACATAGGGATATTGAAATTAAACATTTTTTTTAGAATAATAAGCAAGTTTTCTTTATATAATCTCTTATCCAATTTATTAAATTATTGAAATTTAGTTAGTTTTTTTTCCTTCCCATATTTACTATTTTATAGATATATTGTTGCCTTTTGTGGCTACACATCTATTCCGAGGAACAAATTTTTGAAAACTCTAACAAAACAATTGTCCAACTTGTACCTTCAATCATTTCCTCACAATTTTATCAAATTTTCAGTAATTCTTTTACTTTTAGAAAAGACGGAAATGAAATGGAGGCCAATTTTAGCATATATTGATGACAAGTTCGTTTCCATTTCCTCAACAAGCATTTTTAACGATTTCAAATTTTCTCGGGCCTCAAGTTAGGTGAAAAATTGATGTCGAACCGACATTTCGAAAATGTTCGTGTTCGTCTTCAGGACCGACGTTTCTATGACGAACATCTTGGAAATAGTCTTTTGTTATTCTTTAATTTAATTGCGATTATAGATTACTAATCGTACTACATATATACATTTACTTATATGTAAATTAACTACTATATAGTTGGTGGTTAACTTAAGCCTGGGTCAAAAGTGCTCGTAGCATTATGAGTAGCCTCTTAAGGAATAAATCTCTCACAGTACAGAAAACCTCTGCTACTTCTTTGGGATATATAGAATCGCTTAAGAGAGTTTTGTGGTTCCTTGTTTGGAGGACACGGTAGCTCATTTGGTTAAGAGTGTTAGGACGGAAGGTCGAAGATTCGTGATTCGAATCCCGGTCGTGATGTAAGGGTTTTTTTTCTTTCGTGTTGAAATGTAACCTTGAAGCATTGCTTCATAACTCTTACATGCTAAACTGTTATTACCAACCTCTCTAGAGTCTCTTTATTATGTTTGAACCGTTAACAGCATCCTTCAAGAAGAAGAGGAATACTTTTTTCTCTGCTGCTTTTCAACCTAGGCAAATATGTCATTATTGCGTGACAACTTCACGGGAATTGACGGTTCATGTTGCCACAAAGGAAGCGACACGATTCTCTCTCTGTCTGTCTCTCAGTCAGTCAGAAATCACATGATTCCTTCTATGTCGCAGTCGCACGTTAAGAGATAAACTGTAGTTACAATGTGGTCCACCACATTGCTCAATGTTCGGTGCAGAAATAATTTTGGTATTCTAACAAATTTCATCAGTACTCAATCATTCCACTCTCTGTAGCAGTATAATCAAACAAACAAAGAAAAGAGATAGGGTGAAAAAATTAAAATCACAAACGAAATAAAACAATTAAAACGACGAAACCACGCTCCACTGCCCATAGCTGCATAGTAAAGTGAAAAACTATTTGTATCGAAAGTGCTGTTCGCCGTCATATTTTGACTCGGAGCTTAAGCTGTAGTCATGTAGTTGTAGGTATAGGCAGTCAGCAATAGAATGAACAATTTTATGTTTATGCACTATTAATGCACTGTCTCATTTGTAGGTTATTAGGATAGCTAGTGTTTGTAGTATTAGGGAGCACTAAACGTTTATCCGACATTGATTTTCAAAACAAGTGAATCAGAAAAGTGAATTATTAAGAATGACTATTCCGTTCATTTATATCAAGTTAAATAGATTTTATAATATAATTTGCGATATAGGGCAAACAAACAAACAAACAAAAAACTGTTTAAGGTGGCTTGGAGAACACATATGTTTTATTTTTTGGTCGCTTTCACTGTATTAGTATTCTAGCGATGTCTGTATATCGGACGGGAATACACAAGGTGTAAGTCATTAATGAAATAAAATGAATAAAGGCGCATATGACTTCTGTTATAGTTGTGAAGGTAGTGGCTTGGAATCCTCACATACTGATGGTTTTTTTTTCCTGCCGGAATTAAAGGAGATTACCCACCGTAACAATGTTTGCTCCCTAACATAGTATCATGCACCCAATGTGCTATAAATTGATATTTACGATTTTTTCTGTTGAAATTAAATGAAATTTGCAACCATTACAGTGATTTATTCACTCCTATCAATTTATATTTATGAAAAGGAGGCGAGCGTAGGCCGTTAGGCCGTAGCAAGCCGCAGGAAACCACCAGAGCCACTGGTTTCTAAGATTTACCCGAGGTTAGCGTTAAGGTTAGTTTGTGTATGTGTGTGTGTGTGTGTGTGTGTGTGTGTATTAATTGAAAAAAATATAGTGATTTACCCGCCCCTATGAACTTGTATTTACGGAAAGGAGGCGAGCGTAGACCGCAGCGAGCCACAGCAAACTACTAGGTCTACCAGTTTCTAGGATTTACCCGAGGTAGCATTAAGGTAGTGTGCGCGTATACACACTCCTTTTCGTAAATACATGTTCATAGGGGCGGGTAAATCACTATAATTTTTAAATTAATAATTCGTGTATACACACACACACACACACACACGAATTATTTGCGAATTCCAATGAGACAACGCATAGTAAAAAGTGAAAAACTCAGTTTTGTAATATATTGCAGTTACTGCAATATATTGCAGTCAGAAAGTTACGGAGGAATAGGTTATAATATCTTAACGAAATATTAATACTTGAAATATTTACAGTGTTACAAGCGGCCAAGCAAACGGGGGAAAATACCTATTACGGTTCCGTTCGGAACTGAGGAGTTCGCCTCCCTCCGCTATCGCTCGGGACTGTATATCTAGCCGCTCCAGAATTTCGCTGCTGGTAAGGGTAATTGCCGCAAACGCTACCAGACTACGGAGGCGGTATATTGAATATTGCCAGAATTACAACAGCATTGTTTTTTGACTGGCAGAAACAACTGGATAAATGAACTAAGCAGTCTTTTGGTGGCAGAAATTTATGCCTCTTAATGGAAATTTAGAAAATGATTTACTGTAATAGATTGTATTTCCTTATCTTGGCTATTAGCAATAATATTGCAATAGTTCCACACATGATTCCGATTGGTTAATACTAATACAGCATCTTTGATCCATAAATCATAATTTAGGTACCAGGCTTTATAGAAACAATTTACTTAAAAAACACTGCCATAGAGTATCTTTGTATTCTTCATCACACCCAGATACTGAAGTCTGCACGACCCTAAACGAAAACGAATAAAATGTTGTTTAATGGATCAATATTGTTTCGTAAATTCATCTAGCGAAATTATCAAATGGTCTTACTGTTAATAAAGTCTGTTAATTCGCATTAGTTTTTTTTTTTCTTTTTTAAATATAAACTTTAACTCTGTGTAAGTAATTCTCCATTTCTAAATAATAGTGATTTTTCTTCCCTTATTTATTATTTTTTTTTTGAAATAACATTAATTTTATATATTATTTACTTAAATGCCTTTTACTTAGTACTTTGTGCTTTAATTTATTTAATCTCATTATTTTAGATTGGATTGTCAGGGGGGGGGGAGAATGTTTCGCTACTTCAGCGTTGCTGTAGGGCTGGCCGTTTGTGCGTAAGTTCCCATTGAAAGCACCTTTGGGAGAAAGCATGAGGTGAACGAGACAGGCAACCAGAATCCAGGGACAATGAAGCACGAACATAGGCGAGGTCCCTAACGTTTATAGATGGAACAACCTCTTCCAGGAAGTTCGAGACCTTCATAAGGGCCGTTTCCACACCAGACGCTGAGGCAGAAAACTTTTCAAAGCGCACCATCACATGGCACACAGCATAGCCCACTTGTCTGACACTTTCGATCCTGTAACAGAACCAACGGAATGAAATGAGTTGAAGTGGGAGGCGAAAAATTCGTGGAAAGGGAAGATCCATCCTGGGGCGTCCCCAAGGGGGTAACACAGAGGCAGTGACTCCCTCAAGATTAAAATTAATAAATGACCTTTTAATAGCCAAAACACTGATTTTTTAAAATAAAGTATTTAAGGTGAACATAACTGATTAATCTAAATTTTCTTTGTTATACCGATTTTAAAAATTATATTATTTAATTGACGTTTCAATCCTGGTAATTTTAATCACCAACTTCTTTCAAAAATTTGTTGCCCTTCCCTCAAAAATATTCTACGGATGCCCTTGGATCCATCCCAGCATTACCCTAAGCGACCAGGGCCCTGTTCCATAAAAGTATGATCTAATATATTACAAGTGTGTGGACTTGTAACTTGTAGTTATTATAAAATTCTGCTCACTAGTGTTTCTGCTATACTTGTACTTGCAACTTCAAACTTACAGGTGTATAAGGGGTTTTTCGTTGTTCTGTTCCACAGAAGTATCAGGTACTGGTAGTTTGTATTGGTTTCACTACAATAGGTAACTTCAAATACTAGCACAAAATTTATTATCTTTTTAATACTTTTGGGAGTCAGTTGACGCAACTGTGCTAAGTATTAGCGAAAGTGATAATGATGAGTAGGAATATGTATAAAGAAAGAATAAATAAGTATTTGTGTACAATGATAAAGTTAGATTAAGTGCAATTAAAGTTCGGCTTATTACTGATATTGACGTTTTCCGTTTCAAATGCATATTTCAGATCAGCATCTTCGTTTACATATTTTTAAGATTCTTGCTACTAGCCATGAAAATTAATTTCTTTTCATTCTCCTTTAAAATAATTTCTTTTGACAAACTTTTCCAAATTTTTTGCTTATAATTAGGACGTGATTATAAAGCAATATAAACAAATAAATAAAAATTAATGATCAAATGAACTAATAAATAAACGACCGAGAGCAAACAGGAAACTCGATTCTTATGCCATTTCTCATTACTGAAATTAATGCTCCTGAATTAGCCGCATGGGACCGTCGTCTCAAAGTGGATTCTTATGCTTAAATATCGATAAATGCATAATAAAGTATTTAAATTATCATTATATCAGGGGGAGAAAAGACCCATTTAGCAAGTATGACCATAAACCGCTCAGTACATTAAAAATCTCTAAGGAGCGGACATAACCTAATTCAAGGTATGACGATGTATGGTAAACAGCTCTTCCTCCGTCTTGCCCTTATATGACGTCACTTGTAACTTTTTACTAATATTTCACCAATGTTACACTTCTTTCGTGGAACAGAAAGTTACTAATACATTTGTATTTGTGGAATAGGTCCTACACCCGGGCCGCCGAAACTTTGCACTTAACAGTTGGCGTTAGTTCAAGCAATTGCTGTTGTTACGATTGCAGCGTTCACCACTGCTTAACGGCTGGTATTGTTGAGTTTTCAATTTCGCGTAGTAAACGTATATTAAGCGTCCGTGTAACACCTCGACACAAGGATTACGTATCACTTCCTGAATCATTTTGCAAATATCCTCTTTGAAACATGTTTAACTACTACAAATGAAACAGTTCATTTAATCAAACTAATCGAAATCAGCTGCACACACAACAAGAAAAACCGGCAACAAAGCAGCTGCTTGTCACGACTGACTGACCGATAATACTTATTTGTAATCGGTCCAGAAGGTGTAACGGGTAGTATCCCTCATTTATTAATCTGTTGTATTGCCATCTGAAAAGGTAGCTGTGACGTGCAAAGTTTCATCGGCCGGTAATAGGGCATACCAGGAAAAATCTAAGATTAGAATGACCAGCCTTAAAGGATTTGAACCCGGGTTCTCTGAAACATGAATCCCAAGCATTACTGCTTGAACATCTCGCTCGGTAGCCTCATTAGTTTATATGTGTAATAATTATACTTGTGTCTTGCATTATATATATATAAATGAAAAATAATTTGAACAATGTAACTAAAATAACAATAACTAGAGAAGCAGAAAAAGGCAGTAGTATATATGTAGAGTATATATAAGAGTATATATATATAAATTAACAGTAATTATAATAGTACAAAAGGATAAAACACTAAGAAAAAGTCACACTTGAGATCGCTATATTTCGGACTCGTAGAATCCTTCCATGGCAAGAAGACAAGTGAAGTGTGTCATTGTATTAGATGTATTAAACAATGAAGTCTATTTAAAAACACAGAGAAAGTAAGAAATGAAATTAAAAGAATAATAGATAAATAGTAAAGAAGTCAAAACAAAACACGCAAAAGCAAATTAAACTTAATAAGCAAAGTTAAAAGCAACACCAGAGGTGCAAACAATATAAAAGTAAAATAAAAATAAAGTAACACTATTAACATGTAACAAGTTAACAGTAATTATAATAGTACAAAAGGATAAAACACTGAGAAAAAGTCACACTTGAGATCGCTATATTTCGGACTCGTGGAGTTCTTCTATGACAAGAAGAGAAGTGACACTTCTCTTGGTGACTTTTTCTTAGTGTTTTATCCTTTTCTACTATTATAATTACTGTTAATTTCTTTCATTATTAATAGTGTTACTTTATTTTTATTTTTATTATATATATACTGTTAAAACTGGTTAAGTGAAAGAAAAAGCCAGTATAAAGAAATCATTATATACTATTTTAAAGTCTCTCTCTAATCACGAACTAAAACTTAAGGCGACCCTAATGCAAAGGCTAAAGCTCTAAGGAAAGTAACAAAAAATGTCATAAAACGTTAGCGAGCCATTGTGGGGAGAACGCTTTTCTTTCTGGAATAAGGAATTTAGCGCAGCCTGGACTTGCAAGATGGGAATGTTGGCAGCGACACTGCATGAATTATTAATCTTAAATACACTCTTGGGAAATCTTCTGTATATCAGAAAGCTTCGGTTTCTTGCAAAGTGGAAAATGATCTGTGAACGATGCGGTGGATGGAAAAATGTGAAGGAAGGTAGAAGCTCCAGTAGCACTGCTTGTACGCAAATAGAATATTCTGAACAAGTTAATTAATTGTAAATTATTGTTATTTGTTTGTTGTACGTGTTTCAGCCTTACTACATGTTCTTCGTTGCAAAGTTACGAGTTCGTCTGTACAGTGAATTTTAATCTATAGATGAAGTCATGCCTAATGAAAATCTAAATACTGGATGGAGTCTTGCTGTTCATTTGATGTAAAATACGTTAAATATAGTTCACAAAGACGTAAGTCACCGGCATATGAACTAATTATAATGACCAAATTAAACCTTTTTGTCTGTTAAAAGGGAAACATTGGATGATCCTTACAGCCCTTCTAATGCCCGTATTTTGAGCATCGGAGCTGAAACTATATATACATACCTAAAATGCATATAAAGTAGATACTTTCTGACCGAGCTTTGCTTGAGGAACATCAATTTTGAGTATACGACAATAGTCTACTAACGTATTTGGCCTCATTTTAGCAATTTCTCGTTTTAGCAATGTGACAGAAATATATTCCATGTTTGCAGCTCACAGCGCCGGTTTTCAGGGGGGGGGGGACCGAGGTGAGAGTCCAAGAAGTGTACTTTAAACGTTTTACACATTTAAGAGAAGTAAGCCAGGTGAAAGTGGATCCAAATGTCCAAATTGAGATTTTTATTGTTTTTTGCATCTCTAATGTCTTATAAATACCACACGGAAAGATGAAATCTAAATTCGAATATTTAATGCACCAAATTTAATAATTGTTAAGATGGTGCCACTTAGTAGCTACGCCCCCTTCTGTGCAGTTGAAATGTCAACAGAATGGCCAGGTTTATCTTTCTGACCTCACCCAATTTAGAAGGAAAATGTTTCATTTTTACTATTGTTAGTACTGGCTAACAACTGAAAGTTAATTCGTTCAGCTTTTAGCTGTAAAACTTGTTTACTTCCTGCCTGTTGATTATTGTGAAGTGAAGTGCTGTGTTCTGTAGCTTTGTTTTGTTTGTTTTTGTTTTTGTTTTTTTTTTTCTGGTTCTTCTTATCGTTTTGAGAATATTTTGGAAATATGTGCCGTACAAAGTGGTTTAGTAAAAGGAAGAACAGTGGATATTACCATACTGGTTTCATGAATAATAGAAATATTAATGAGGTTATATACTAGTCGTGATTCCACACCATGTGCATCTTGTAAGGTAAGTGAAAAATCTACTCCACCAAGTTAATCTAGAACTAAATTGAAGTGCTCTACAAATTTATTTGACAGTAAAAGTGAATGCTTTAGTGAACATTCTAATAAACTAAGATCAAGAAATGTAATTGTAGATATCAGTATCTTGAGTGCAGCATTATATCAATTTTCAGCGTGTAAATTGTGTAAAAAGGACAGTACATTGTCACTTGTAGAACACACTGATAAATGAGTGAGTCTGGCTACTTCTCTCAGTATAATTTGTAGTGGTGTAACGTGGAAAATAATTTCACCACTACAAAGAACACTGAAAGTGATCATGTCAGGTTTGTGTACGCTATGAGATGTGTAGGTAAAGGTTGCACCATAAACTAAGTTTCATAAAATAAATGAAGCTATTCTAGAGTCAATCTAAAAATAAATAAAAACAAATAAAACATTTGAACACAACTAAATTATCTAATTAATTGAAAACAAGTGGTTCAAATAATTAAAACTCCGGAAGAACCCCGCTCCACGAGGATTTCGCCCAAATAAACATGCAGCACAAGAATATATGGACATTACAGTAAAAGAAGTTATTGAAAGCATTAGAAAGTAAACCCTATGGAGAAAACCAACATATTGAAAAACTAGAATGCTTAGGTCACGTTCAAAAGCGTATGGGTTCGCGTCTGCGCAAACTAAAGAAAGATATGGTTGGGAAGAAACTGTCAGATGGAAAAGGATTATGAGGGGCAAGAAGACTTAACTGGTAGCATGATTGACAAACTTCAAAATTATTATGAGTGACAATAAGATCTAATGTGCATGATCTTCAGAGCATGAGACGTGTAGTTGCGCCATATCCTTTCATGAGCTATCTATAAGAATCTTTAATCTTTAAAATTAACACTTTTTATTGCTTTTTTATAATTGTTGTTGGCGTTAGCGTGTATTTTGTTTCGTAGAATTTACAATGGATGCTTTTGCACATTCTGGGGAATTTTAATAAAATTTGAACAAAAATTGAGACTAATGGAATATTTTGAATGTGTGAAAGTGAAGTTTTGAGAAAAAACGCTCTTTTATAAAAACGTATATTGGGAAACAGTGAATTGTGCACTTTACATATCAGAACCCTCCTAATTTTATGCGTGTCTGTACTTCCCTTTATGTCCTTCTGTGCTGTTGTGCTACTTTGCAGTTCCTTTGCTGTTTCTGGCAGCTGACCTACTCTCGTAGAGTCGAATCATATCCCGGGTTTTACTGATCTTTGAAGCAGCTGCCGAACATTTCTTGTCCCTTATCAGAGATCTCAGCTCTGAGAAGCTGAAGAGCCCATATTAAAAGCGAAAACTCCATTTAATGACCCAATTTCTAACTGCATCATAGAAATAAAACATATTGGGACAGTTTTTCCAAATAAGTGAGTGAACATTTTCTTTTGGATTTTGTGTTCCTCCACGAGCATGGCGTGCCATTAGTTCAGTGCAAGCTAGTCTCTGGTAGATGAGGAGAATTATGGCAACCATACTATCATAAACTGAACAGATAGCTTGCAATGGCTCTGCGGAGTCTCGCCGAGAGCTATGCTCCTATTATAGAAACACCAAGAGTCTGTTCCTATGAGGCACTTCTGGTGCTCTGGCTTCTGGTCTGTTGATCTGCAATGGTAAAGTGTAAACATATATGCCATTTTCCTTGGCAGATGCTTCTGTATGGCCAGTCTTCAATAGCTGGTTAGCTTTGTGTAGCATCTTACTTCAATTTACCACGGCCACTATCACCCAATCTAGTGTCAGTAGTATCTTTCTATCTTTTGCTTGAGGAAAACTGCAGTTATCCTCTTTGCTACATGATTGACACTTTATTCCTTCACTATTTCCACATCGGCAGCATTTACCGTCACTTCATTTAGGTGCTGGTGAGTCCTTGCGTCTCCGTCAGACAACAGTTGTGCACATTTTATTCCACACTTCTGTGCTGAGGGGGTGTGACAGGCTGAAAAAGGAAACGAGGAGCTCTTTAAATGGCTATAGAGTCGGAAGGAAGCGGGGGACTAGCAAATGTTGGCTCTTTATGGATGCCCAATGGTTCAAGGGACCATGTGCAGGGAAAAAAACGGATTTTGGCCAACAACTTACTCCCAGTGTCCCTTAAATGCCCGTCGCAGGCAATTGAAATTTTATTTCTTTGACTGACGAAATTCACAGCGTAATCTATGATGGCCAGATCATCTTCCACGTAACTTCTTAGACACGTGATTTAAATTTGGCATCAAATATATATGTAAACACACACACAAAGACCCTCATTCCGCTATGCAATCAGAAATTGTTTTTGCCGACTGGAAGTTAATACAAGGTGTCGACGCAAATCATGTCGCGCGATCAAAAATGGTAGCGCGCATTTTTTGTTTCTTCCTTGAAATGCCTGCCTCCTCTGTGAGACATTTTGAAAATGTCAAATTTCTTTTTGAAAATGTTTTGAGAAACTCGCCGCGATTCATCTTCCCGAATAATACAAATTGTCTCCCAGATATTTTATTTCAGCGCCTCCACGGGTTTATTCCAGGTGCAGCAACTGAGTGGCTTTTTACGCACTGCCGAAAAATGCACCAATTTGCTGGACTAATGGTGTTTAAAGACTTTCTAATCGATAACCTATTTCATCAAACTTCTCCATGAAAACCCGGTTCTTGTCAATGAAAATGCCTTGGGCACAAACTTTGTTCATCAATCTGATAATTGCACTTTCAGGTGCAGGCTTTATTCTTGGGAATTCAGTACGAAATTCTCTCCTAGTAATTATACGATTTCTTTTGTACACAACAATCATAAATAAATTTCTTTGTTCTTGAATATATCTCACTCTCGGCATACTCTATAATATACAAATACACAGTAGAATGTCTAACGAACACCTACAGGAATGCAACTGATACAGTTGATGTGATAAACAGACTGAGCAAGCTCAATTGCCTGCATTGATAGAACTTTAACTCCAGTCTTACCGGGAATCGCGAGTACACTGGAGGTCAACCGGTCTCCATTAGTGAGTAATGCATACAAACTCCGATTGCGTAGCGAAATGAGAGCACGGTATATATAATAGGAAGACCTCGTTTTTTTATAACAGTGTCGAATCTTTCTTCTAGTCATTGCTTTGAACCACAAATCTTAATATTGAATTTATTCATATATTCCTCTAAAGCAAGTTTTGAAGCAGTGCTTCTATTTGTACTATGGCCCAAGAAACAAAATCAGGAAAACATGAAGCTCTTGCTGTGCGTTACCCAATATGACGCATTTGTAAACTTTGAAAGAGATAATTCTTTTATTTGGATTATAAATGTTGCTGCGTTTTGTACTACTGGAATAATGCGGTAAACAAATAATAATAATAATAATAATAATTATTATTATTATATTTTTTATCTGGCGACGTTAAGACCGTAAGACCCTCTTTTCCACTATACCAGGGACAATTACGATTGCAATTTATATATGATTAATGACATTAACAGTATGAGCATAGTATTTATTAAATGCTGCATTCTCCAAATAAATAATCTTCGAGCAATATTCTAAATTGTCGTGACCGGCAGTTCTTGATATGAGACGGCAGAGAGTTCCAGAGACATAGCGGCAACTGTGAGGGATGAGGTAATGTAACAGATTCGGTGTAAGGTCCTTTTCACAATGAAAATTAAACGTAAACATAATAAAATAACACGTAACACGTTAACTTAGTAGCATGTAGGTATTCACAAACGTACGTATTAGCCAATCAAAAATAAGAACAAGCGAAGATCAACTAACAGCTGATTGAAAATGACTGCTTCTGAGCAGACGGCGGTAGCGTTTATGCACATGCAAAGTGCCGTAATTAATTTGCTTGGAATAATATGAGCAAGGAGAGCTTTCTTATAATGCAATTAAACTTTTGTCCATTGACGCCATTCTGTCTACAGAGTCAATGATCTTCACCTCTCTCTACCATAACTTGCTCTTAAACGGAGCACGGAAATCAAATGGAACTCCTGCTACTAGCTGTCGAAAGTCCCGAGCGACAGAAAGCGGAGAAAGCCGAACTACCGTACGTGCGTCAGTGTAAATGTTGCATGTATTATTTTTTGTTAAATGTAATGTAACCTATGCGTTGTCAACTTTTAAATATAAACTGATAGGGGTTGTTAGGCGGGTAAAATATTGTAGCGGTGGCAAATCTGCTCTTATTGGAATTCGCAATATATTTACTAACGTTAACCACAGATTCACCGGTTTCTCGTAAATATAAATTGATAGTTGTAAATCGCTGTAATGGTGGCAAATCTCCTTTGATTGCAGCAGGAAAAAAAGTCATAAACTTCAATTTATAGCGCATTCTCTGTGTGGTACTATTCGCTTCAAAGTCTTTCATTACCTAGCTATATCTGTGGGTTACTACCTTCGGCTCTTTCCGCCGTCCCTCGGGACTTGCAGCCGCAAGCAGCAGGCAGCGAGAGTTGCATTTAATTTCCGTGCTCCGTGTATGGATAACTTCTACCATAGAGCTCTACAAAGAGTGCAGCCGTGTTCTGATCGACTGATTTCTTAAGTTTAAGTTAGACGTAGACGCAAAACCTTGGACCTTGCAAGCTTCTAAGTTTACGTCTAATTGTGCGTTTATTTTTATGTTTACTGATTCATTGTGAATGGTTCCATTACAATACGTAGCATCTAGCTTTTACATTTAAGTTTATGTTATATTACTTTCTAAGGGTATAGAGAGAATGATTTTTTTATTCCATTGGGTATTTAAATTATGACGAGAAGATGAGGAGTGAAAATGGATCGAAAGAGAGTGCGCAGTTCAAGCGCATAGAATTCGACGCAGAAGACGCAGAAGAATGGGGGAGTGCAACTTCCTCCTAGTCGATGGCAGATAACAATTCAAAAACTAATTAGATTTACATAGCGAATCAATGGATCTTATATCAACCAATATAACATTTGAAACTATGGATGATATGTTAATGGTGATCTCAATTATAACTGTCCTGCTTGGACTATCATTGGGTTACACCAGTTTTTATTGGTTTCTTTGTGAATGATACAGCAGCGGAAGGAAAAAAACTATGATCACTACATAAAAGCAATGGACAAAGAGAGAAACTCTAAATGTTGGAAAGGAAAACACAGTAAAATGTCAAACTAACACTTGCGTCTTTGAGACTTATCTCCCATCTCTGCATATCGTTAGGTTTAAAGAAAAATGTTGACAATGGAATTGATTAGTAGATTAGTCAGCATCCTAAATAGATGTTCCATAGATCATAGAGGTGAAGATCAAAGAGGACTGGTGAAAGACTCTGCATTTGTAAAAAATTTGAATGAAGATCAAGCAGATGAAGATGATCAAAAAGTTACAAAGAAAGTTTTGATATATAAAGAACTAACTGTTTGTGAGATTCCTCACAAAGTTGTAATATATCTCTGAAAATTCATTTCTTGAACCCAAGATTCTCTTCTCCAATTTGGCAGTTTAAGTGACGAACTTGAAGAACACTTCCATCAGGAAATGTCTACCATGGAAAGTCATTACAAGGTTCATGTTAGGTGATTCTCAAGAGATAAAGAGTATAAACTAAACTAAGGAGCCTGTGACCTGGCCTTGCTGCAGTTTCCTCAAGCTCTCCGACGTTAACGCCTGCGCGACCCAAACATTTCAAGAGGAATTTGCTGAGCAACAATAATATCAAATGAGAATAACACACTCAGACTAAGGAGTAAATAAAAGAGATATAGAAACATAGACACAAGTATTCTAATAATGCTATTCGCATTCTCAAGACAAGGACTGTCATGCAGCACCATTGGCGCACGTAATTTGCTTTCTGACTTGAAATTATTGATTTCCTCAGTACGTTAATCTACTGAGTACGTTAATCTAATCTACAATGAACATTTCGCGTATACGAAACCTTTCACCTAGTTAGCCTGTTTGAGACGATACATGAAATGCAATTCTACGGAGGAAAACAAATACTATATCGTTCATTTCTGGTTTTTTTCCCCCGCCAACAGAGGGGAACTTGATTGTTATATGCGGGAAATTATCTAATTTCAAAATAGTGACGCCATATTTATTGTAATTGTGAATCTTACAGATTTTTAATATTACTCTGATAACGAATCACTTATTCGCAGTTTTTATCAACCTATTTGCACATGTTTCGAAGGCTGTTGTCTTTATCGTTAGTATGGATTGGCTGCCAAGTTTTCCCACTAGCATATAAATGTCTCTGTAGTTCTGATGAATTCGGAAGTGAGATCAGTTATTCTGAAAACCGAAATTAACAATGTTTTATTTATGTATATAAAAATATCCCATGCGGTTAATTCTATGGGTTTTGGGGTAGCTTTAATAAAAGTTTTAGTTCATTTTGGAACTCATTCTTTTTGGACAAAAATGGTATGCTATTGCTGATTTACACGTGTGTTTATATTTGATACTTCTCACGTGTTATTTGAAATGTAAAGCAATGCTTCTTTTGGTTTTAACGATATAAATATTTTTTGTTGCACTCTTTATAGTTAGTTCATTTCATAAATGCCTAATAGTTTATTGGGGAAAGTGTTGGCTGTTAAGAGCTTTTTTAAACTGTTTATATTTACTGCAGTGAATATAATATTTTAAGAAAACGTTTTAGGAGCCAAAGGATGCAATGTAATTATTTTTTGTACATATGTTCGTTCCTGTAGCTTTTCAGTGTAGTGATATCCTTTGTTTTGTTTTTCTTAGCATTGTATAGTCAGTCTTTGCGCTATATTTATGATCGATGACATTCTGATTGGTATTTGATCTTGTTTACGTCTCTTTTACTAAGCTAAACATGATTATATTGATTAGTTGAAGTTTTTTTTGTTTTTTGTTTTTAAATTATGAGTGCTATTCTTAATGTAATTATCTGTACATATGTCATTACTGAATATGCAAAAGTTCAGTGTGATGTGGTTTTTGATAATTTTGATATCCGATTGTAGATTCCATTGTCAATTTAACTGTGTTATCTTGTAGGCTGTATAACTTGATAGCATCTTTCCATTTTCCGTTATCTATTGCAAAAATGTAATGCAGTGTGGAAAAGCTTCAACTATTTGTACATATCTGCTAATAATGGGGTGGATTACCATGGGAAAACCATTCTTTTATAAATAAAACTTGCATCAAAATAAGGAATAGTAGATAAATGTTTAATTATTGTTGCCCGCCATTATACTTTGTTTTCTTTACGAATATATTTAAGGGAAAAAAGGAATTGTTTCTTTGTTATATTTCAAAGATAAATTCTCTAATAGCTCGTTTATCTTGGAGAACGAAATTAAAATGCATTTTTAAGCTAATCGAATGTGAACTTGATGTTTTATTAGTTCCATAGTTTGTAATTTGATATTCTAGAGGTAATACCGCATTACTTACAATAATAACATTTTACATGATAGATAATTAATTGCTTGTTGAGCAATTGTTCCTCGTTGACGATGGGAAGATACAACGGAACGGCGCGCATCAACAATTGCAGTTTGTGCGCCTGAAAGCGTAAGTAATTATTTCTGAGAGAGTTTATGACTTCAGGAGGCAGAATCTGGCAAGAGGAGACGCCTACAATTGGGGTGAGTGTTAGACGGTAAACTTCACAGATTGACAGATGAGTGAGCAGATTTAAACAGGTCTGCGCCTATGCACAATCTAAACTACCTTTCAATTCCTCCTTCTCGTCCCCAGGCCCGGTAATTAATTATTAAAGTAATAACTATTTGTTTTTCTCCAGTCCATTAACTTGCGTGAGTTAGCTAACATTTTGTTCAGAGTTATTATAGAGACTACAGAAATGAACAAAGAAAGGTATTATTAATTTTCAACTGTTCTCGAAATATCAGTTTTGCAGAATTGGGGTAGAGTTTATATTTGAAATAGGAAAAACTCATCACCGTCAAAGTAATTGATGATCTAATGACGAAATACTCTTGAAATTTGGTAATTTAAAAAGTCCGCCACGCAGGAGCTGCGTAAAATTAGCAAATTCCTCACCGGTTGAATAATTTTCAATTAAATTAATATAAAATCCAAATTAGGCATTGGTAATTAATGAAATGAAATAAGTTATGGCATTACTGTGTGGTATTAGGGAAACAAATTAAAATTCTTGCATTTTATAAATATCACAAAAGAGAAACCACCTTTTCAGAATTATTGCTATTATTGAGTTTAAACCACAAAAATTAGTGGTATACTATTAATTAAATGAAATATATGACCACTGATAGACAAAGTTATACTGTGTGGGTATTTTTAAATATTTTTAAATGTAACCATATTTATAAACTGAGTTCTTGATATCATCTTCATAGAGAAAAATATAGAAAGTTTCGAATTACATTGTGTATTGAAGAAGATGATCATCACGTGTTTCAATTAAATAAAAACATTTTACAACAATTTCCATGTACTAAGCAAATGTATAGAATCAGAAAATAACAATCAAAAGTTTCATCGATTTTCATTGGCTTTAAAATAATCTAAGTGTTATTGTATTAAAAACATGTAACGCAAACGTTTTCTGAAGGTTATTACAGAGCGCACTTACATACAGATGTAATTCTCAAACACATATTAGGTTAATATTTCACAACTACTACCTTCACGCGATACTTTTGTTAAATATAAAACATATGCATCGTTATAAATACAGTTTATATACTGAATTAATTTCTCGTCTTATTTTAAAACAATATAGAGAAAATTAAACGCAAGAACACTTTTAAATGTCGACTTTTAAGCATATCTTTACTCCTAATAGTCCAATTTTTACAGTTTTCAGAAACTATTTTTCTCATTTACTTAAATTGTATATACCGAATTTTGTTGTGAAGAAACAAATATTGGTGCCGATAGAGCGATTTTTAAATTTTAGTTTTCAGGCACCCCCCTCTCTAAGAGCCTGATTTTCCTGAGTTTCAGAAACTACAGAGAGTGCAAAAAAATATATACACACTTCAAGCAAAGAAGAAACTGTGCTAACCTAACAAAACTGAATTCACACAAACAGAAAATGATGAGTATTAACTTTTATAGTAACAGTTGCTCAAAATGCCCACCATCGTTGTCGATACACTTCTGGGTACGTTGAACTACTGATTGAGCAACGTTTGCGAAAGTGTCCTAAGCGATTGCAGCACATGCCGTTTCAATTTCTTCCCGAAGTGCTGTCAGTGCAGCTGGTTTTCTACGGTATACAACATACTTATAAGTGTTCCCCATAGATAGAAGTCCAAGGAGTTAGATTCGGAGAACGCGGTAGAAACTCAATCGGAGCTCTTCGTCCTATCCAGTGCCTTGGAAGCTTGCCATTAAGGTACGCACGTGGTAATGTGGTGGTGCACCATCCTGTTGGAAATTCCATAAAGTGTATGAATGGCGGGTAAAACGGATGTGTGTATCATGTTCAGGTACACTGAGTCAGTTACTGTCCCTTCAAAAAAGAATGGTCCAATTAGACCCCTAGATGACAACCCATATCAAACATTTATTTCAGGTAAATTAACAAACTTTTCTAAAATAACGTATAGATTGTTTGTACACCAGTGGACACAGTTATGCCGGTTAACAGTTCCGTTCAACTTAAATTGTGCCTCATCGGACCAAACAACTTTCCCTACGAAGACCTCATCCTCTTGCACCATATTCCGAAATCACTCACAGTACTGCATTATCCGATCAGGGTCATCTTCATTTAAAGCATGCAAAAGTCTTGGGATGAAAACCTTCAACTTCGCTGTTTTAACAATACGGCCTACGCTGCTTCTGCTAACCCCAGTCTCACGTGCACATTGCTTTGTAGATTTCTGTGGTGAGTGCTGAAAACGTTCCAAAACCATAGCCGAGGACGCGGGGCTTGTTGCTATGCGAGGTCTCCCAGATCTGCCTTTGTGAACATCGCATACGGTACCACGAGTCTCAAATTTGTCTCAATGCATGCAATTGTTACTCGTGTTGGCGGTTCTGTTCTGTACATACGTCTCCATTGCCGTTGAACTTCGCAACCGAGGTTTTCCAATATCACTTCAAAATTGCATTCCGCCGTTCAAACGATAATTTTGGCTCCACTTTGTTGTAGCAAACTAGCTTAGCGTAATGTGAGTCACACTTGTTTACAGAACATTATACGATAATCTTGGCTACATTTGTTCATTGTTGATTTACGATAATCTTGGCTACATTTGTTCATTGTTGATTTACCTGTCACATAGCAACGCTATCGTAATGTATGTGAGTCACATCTGTTTACAGAACATCATACTACACATTACTATTGCTTTTCGGTCCAACTTTGAAATATATTAAATAGATAGATATCTACTATGAAAGTGTATATACCTTTTTTGGCACCTTCTGTATTTTTCTTGTTCTATTTAAATGGCATATACGGAGTTTCGTTGTCAAAAACATAAGGCCACTAGAGCGATTTTTAAACGTTGGCTAAATCCCCCTGCTAATATTTCAATTTCACTGATTTAAAAACTATTTTTCTTATTTTATTTCAATGGTATATATCGAGTTTCTTTAAAAAAAATTGGGGCCGTTAGAGCTATTTCTAAATTTGGGCTTAACCCCCGAAACTTTTTTCAGGTTTACTTCCACTGCCAATAACCAGGTAATTCTCAAAAAACTATTTTTCTTATTTGATTTAAAGGTACATGTCGAGTTTTGTTGTGAAAAAAAAAAAAATTATTGGTACTGCTAAAGCGATTTTTAAATTTTGAATTTGAGGCAACTCCCTGATTTTCAGAAACTATTTTTCTTGTTCTATTTAAGTGGCGTATATGGAGTTTCGTTGCGAAAAAACATATTAATGCCGCTAGAACGATTTTTTAAATTTTGGGTAATCCCCCTGCTCATACTCCAATTTCACTGATTTTCAGAAACTATTTTTCTTATTTTATTTCAATGGCATATATCATGTTTTCGTTAAAAAGATTAAAATTGCGGCTGTTAGAAAAACTTTTAAATTTGGGCTTAACCCCCAAAATTTTTTTCAGTTATACCTCCATCCTCAATATTGTGATAATTTTCAAAAACTATTTTTCTTATTTGGTTTAAATGACATATGTCGAGTATTGTTGTGAAAAAACCATTATTGTTGCTGCTAGAGCGACTTTTAAATTTTGGGTTTCAGGTAACCCTCCCTCCTAATTTTCCGATTTCACTGATTGTCGAAAAAAGTCTGTACGAAAATGTAATACGTATAAACTGTAAACAGAAAAGGTCACTAAGCAAACATAATGGGCGATTTTTTATTCTTTTGCAACCTATTAGCCGTTTGTGCAGACATGCAGATTGTGAACTAACATTTCTTGGCGAACAGATGATGCGATTTGTAATGAAAATGAAAGCAGTTTTAAAAAATTTGAGGTTCTTGTGACACCTGAAATATGCCTTTTGATCCACTGGTTCCCTATGTCAAAATGCTCATATCTTCTATATACTTTTGACCTTAAAAGTTAAAAAGACATCCTGTATAATATTTCATTATTTTGCTTATTCAATTTCATAGAGCAAACAACGATTTACTCACACACAACACTTCTAAAGAGTTGCTAGTTCGAAGCAAGAGCGTTTCGCACGGCTACTAAACACCAAAGCAGTGTTAATACCACTTCCGTAGTTCTGGTAAACCACATTTTTCTACTGTCGCCGCTTCCTGTAGAACACAAGGGTTTTATTTCAAAACTTGCCAGTATGAATAACAATCTATTTAAAAATTAATTTCATTTAGCAAAACCGCAAAGCAGAAGTTTAAAAGTAACGTTTATTACGTTTTAAGTATAATCCTCTCATTCTCAACGATCCTTACTTAGAAATTGCAAATGACATATTATCAGATGCTTAAAATTCAAAGAGGGTGCTGATAAAATTCTATGTAGAAAGCCGCACTTCCGTTGAGTGTTGGTTGTGTGAGGTTTATGGACCACAAAGAGACGTTAGCCTTGCAGGTTACCAATCCGCCTCTCTCATGTTCGTTTCTATGATTCGCGTTTACGTCTGATTCACATTTCATTAATAGAGTACAAATATGGAAGTGTCGGTATCTAACTGTGATTAATATTCTGCAGAAAACCCGAAACAGGGGTTTATGAGATAGCTATGACATTGTAGTTAATTTACGATTATGATGATATGAATGTTTAGCAAATTTAAAAAACAAAGAACCTCGTTAACCGTGTAAAACTCACAAATCTAATATCGTTCCATTTGGCCCGTTTTAGAATCAACACCATGGTCTCGGAGCTATGGCATTACACATCACCGATTTAAAAATTAATAAAGTACTTTTTGGGGTTGCCAATGTAATTATTGCGGATCTCGTGCTAAATGGGAGCATGAGCTAATAGCTAAATTTTTAAAGTTTTTGAAAATATATTAAATTTCTTCGTCGTTTCTTTAATCAACAACATTTAATTCATTGTATGTTTAATATTCACTTTGGAGCTATAATTCAAGTGTTTAAGACTGCGATTAATAAATTATTACTGTCTTTTTGTTTCTTTCTTTTTACGGTTCGTAGGCCCTTTTGGAAATATGCTATTTTTAACTGTCTATTGACTGATGTTTCCTTTTATCGTTAATTTTATTAGGCAAATTACCATAACCTATTTTTCACATATAAAGTGTTACAAATACTTTTGTAATAGTATAACATTTCCTTAACTTTGAAATGCACTAGTTCATGACTTAACCTTCTTACTGTTCAAGACTCTTTAGGATAATTTATTCAGTTCTATGTTGTCATCACTCTCTGCGGTGCATATTTGAGAGATTTTTAAGTTCCTATACAAGGAGTAGTACTCACGGGGATGATTGTTGTGTTACAAACGCTCTGTAAATAATCTATTTATCTGTTATTACATTTTCCTGTTTTATTGGAAAGAATTCTTGTAATTGTTGAGTGATCATTCACCAACCTCAATTTTCTTTGAACTCTTCTTCACAATCACATTCCAGCTTTGACCAGCACAACAATCAAGTATCTTAAAGCTTGGTGAAACACTGTTTAGAATGATATTTTTTCAAACAGAATATACGAGGTGGTATCCAGAATATTCAGGACTGGTGCTGCCACCTCGACAGTAGTTGCAGTAGAGTTTTATACCACTAGGTGGCAACACTAGCACATCTGATGAGTGAATGTTTAAAGTTTCATGCAGCTGGGTAGATGTGTTGAGATTCTATAGTACTTTTCATGATACTCTGTGTGTAGTGTGTAGCGATTTTACGATGGATCCAAGATTAGAACAGAGAGGGTGCATCAAATTCTGTGCAAATCTCGAGGGGAAAAAATGCTATGGAGATCCTCGCAATGAGTCAACAAGTATTTGGGGGACAAAGCATGAGCCGTGCACGTATGTTTGAGTGGCAGGCTCGGTTCAGGGCCGGCCGTACAGCTATTGAACATGCCAACACCGGTAGGCCTCTCAGCTGCACATCGCCTGACATTGTTGCCAAAGTTCAACACCTCGTTCGTGAGGATCGACGTCGAACCATTGAAGACCTTGCTCATGAAGTGGGAATTGGTTATGGGACATGCCAACGAATTTAACTAATGAATTGGGCATGCATCGTGTCGCCGCAAACTTTGTGTCCTGACTGCTGATCAGAAGGCGCAGCGTGTTGAAGTTCGCAAGGAGCTTCGTCAGGCCGTATCTCATGACCCAACCTTCTTGTCCAGGGTCATCATTGGCGACGAGAGCTGGGTGTACGCTTATGACCCTGAGACAAAACAACAATCCTCCCATAGGAAGAGCCCGAAATCACCAAGACCCCCCCCCCCCAAAAGCGAGACAAGTGAAGAGCAAAGTCAAGAGCATGCTCCTCGTTTTCTTTGATACCAAGGGGATTGTGCACAAAGAATTCGTCCCATCAAATCAAACAGTGAATTCCACGTACTACTGTGACGTTTTGCGACGGCCTAAACTTTGGCGACAAGGAACTGGCTGTTGCATCAGATAATGCGCTCTGTCGCTATTCCTTGGTCACCAGGGGATTTTTGACGAAAAACAACATGATGGTTGTCCCCCACCCACCGTACTCGTCTGATTTGACACCCT
This sequence comes from Metallyticus violacea, assembly GCA_030762175.1. Taxonomy (NCBI): domain Eukaryota; kingdom Metazoa; phylum Arthropoda; class Insecta; order Mantodea; family Metallyticidae; genus Metallyticus; species Metallyticus violacea. The sequence goes on from CM060841.1 coordinate 49,691,171, forward strand.
GCGGATTCGCTCTGTTCCCCAAACAGAAAATCAAGTTAAAGGACGTCGGTTCGACACAACTGAGAGGGCTCGAGAAGAAACGCTGTCTGTGCTAAACACCCTCAAAGAACATGACTTCCAAGATGCACTTGTAAAATGGCACAATCACTGGGACCGGTGTATCCGTGTGGAAGGGAACTGCTTTGAGGGTGACGGCGGTCTTTAGTCTCAAAATAACTTTTTAACCAGATGGCAGCACCATTCCCGAATATTATGGGTACCAACTCGTGTGTATATACATTTTTAGCCAATTCATGAATAAAAAAATTGAAGATACCAATTTAAAAAAAAAAAAAAAAAAAAACAACAAAAAAAACTACAGTTTCCCTATGTTGAAATGAGCAATACAACATAGCTTGAAAAATCAACTGTCAAATGTTGTAGAACCACTTAAAGCTGATATTGTCCTTCTGTTCAGCTTGTGCAACCTCCTGCCTTTGTATATGTAGATCATACTCTTCTTACCTTTCTTACATTTTCTCTTTAGGTTATTTCTCATGTGTATAATTGGTCCATTTTAAGTGTGTAAATACCAATGCTTTTCTTTATAAAGTGTTTTGCAGAGGGGCTGCATATTTTTTTCTCTCTCTGCAGTGCTACTTGTGCAGATGAAAATCGTTATTTTGTTTTAAGGAACAAGCTAAATAAGCTATCTTTCTTACCCCTAGAAATAAAAGTAACCGTGTTTTATATTGAAGTTTACTAAGCCACAAAACACATTGAAACGATGCAATTTGCATCACATCATAACACGCTAAAGATAATAGAGACTAGTACAACAATCCACAAAAACAGTGTAAAAAACTAAATTGTCAGTAGCAATGTTCCAAAATTATATAAAAGAAACCTCTATCTATATTCTATAAAAAGAACAAAAATAAACAAATTTAACATCTTTAAACTTATTATAAGATAAAGAACAATAGTGTTAAAGCAATTAGAACTCATAATGTGTGTTAAAAGGGCGAAAGGGCACCCATCCCTTTAGCATGTTGATACTTATCTATCATGGTTGGTATATCCAAATGGAAAGAGTATTTAACTCACGAGAATAATATAAACAATGAAAGTGAAGAACGGAAAGATGCCACATAAAACGCATTTCCCCCCTTTTTCTTTTTCTTTTCTTTCTTTCTTTCTTTCTTTCTTTCTTTCTTTCTTTCTTTCTTTATTTATTTTTCTTTTTTCTTTTCTTTTCTTTTTTTTTCTCTCTCCCTGTTTTCTATGTCCTTCACAGGCGTAAAAGTTAATCCGGTTATCCAAAATATAGAGAGCTTGACATGTTTCGTTTTTATTATTCCACACCTTGTTTTTAACTAATTTTGTTTATTGTATCTATACAGGATGTCGCAAAAGTAACTATACACTTAGTGAATTTCAGTAAACATATGATTTCACTTCTTAGCATGTTATGTTCAAAACTTTTATTTGTTTTCAGCTGTAGTGTAGATATGTTCCTTGGTTAGTAATATTGTCAGGGGGAAGAACAGCAAACTGGAAGTGAATCTTAATCAACAGTTGAAAATGTTAAGGAAAGAGGAAAGAGCTTTTGCTGTAAAAATCCGTTACCAACGAGGTTTAAGTGTTGTACTTAGAGAATGGAGAGAACATTTCGAGTCAGATTTACCATCACGTAAGGCTGTTTACAATGCAATTCGCAAATTTGAATTTAAAGGTTTTGTTTTGAACGTACTTCATAGTGGGCGACCTAGGACAGCACAGACTGAGGAAAATGAACTCAATTTCTGTCTGGCTGTCACGACTAGTCCAAGAAAGTCCACAAGAAATTAGCGGTAGAATTTCCAGCAATGTCACGTCGATCAATCCAAAGGGTATAGCAACAGCAGAAGTTCAAAGTGTACATTCTATGTCAGACACATGGTTTGTTGGAAGATGATCCAGACTTTTTGTGAGATTATGCTCGATCAGTATCTATATGACCCCAATTTCTTTTTCAACACTTTGTGTTGTCGGATGTTGTTATTGGGACATGTAAAGCGACATAACTGTACTTATTGATATACTGAAAACCATCATGTTGTTTTGCAGCAAGCGCTAAATCAACCCGGCCGCACTTTATTGATGGAAATCGCGATGCCAACAGGTACCTGACTCTACTTCAAGAGGTTACACCAGGGGTCATCATGCATTTGGACAACTTTGATCAACTCTACTTCAGCACGATGGAAATCCTGCACATTGTGTTACATTTGTTCGGACGTACGCTGTTAACGTTTTCAATAGAAGAATACTTGGACGCCGTGCAACAATTTAATTCCCATCGCGATCCCCTGGTCTTTCCCCAATAGATTTCTTCCTTAGGAGTAGGGTTAACGACGAAGGAAACCGCAAACTGTTAAAGAACTGACAATCTGGACAACAACATTGCGTGTGTGTTAAAGTGTCCCAGGTAGACTCCAAAGGTGCATTAATGCAGAAGGGAAACCGTTTGAACATAAAAAAGAAACGCAATCCTTTGTTAAGTGAAACAAAGTTACTTTTGCACCTCCCTGTATATAGTTAACCAATGGATGTAATTTTGGATGATCTACGTAGGTTTTTTTTTGTATTTATTTTCTTTTTGTTTTTAAGTATCTCCTTCTCCTGTAATCAACAGCAGGTATTTTCGGGTTGTATGAGAAGTTTAAGTAAGGCTTGGCATGATACAAAGTGGATATTCGTTGTTAACGAATGGGTTTCATTTGTTGACGTCGGATTAGTGAATTATTACGCACTTAGCGGGCAGTAGTAGTAAGGAAATAGACACTTTTGAAGTACAAGAACACTGCTCCGAAGTTATTAGGTAGGCAGATAACAGAAACAAATATTAATCACAGAAATGCATTTTCGGATTAAGACTTTATAACGTGTACAAGAGAGGGCGTGCTAAACAGTACTGTTTATCTAAAACACTATAAAAAAAAGCGCAACGGCATAGCTGTTTACGTCATGCGAACGTATAATCGGCTGTATATCTCCGTGATTAAGGACATGCCATGCACGTTAATAGAGGTTACCTTTGTGCTGGGTCCCATGCCACAACAGGGATCAGCCGAGTTCGCGGTTCGAGCTCGGCCACTCAGTCAAACCCGCATCCCGGCCTGAAAAGGGTCATTGAAGCAACCACAGTGGAATGCAGGGATAATAGGGGCTAGGTAGCATTATGTATTGAGGCTATTTGGTCTCTGGGCTTTCGACACGCCATTTCACTTGAAACCATTTTGAACCGAACCCAAGTGTCATCCATTATATTCAAAGATTTGGGCTTATTAACTAGTTCCGTTTACAATATTTAGTTTTCAAATTAATGGCTTTTTTTATCTTTTGAGCTTCGTCCCTATACTCTTTTATTTTTTTGGTGTATAATTTAATATTTTCACTGGGATTCCATTGCCAGGCATATTTTGTATATTAAATAACTATTTCTGTTGATGTCTTATTTGTATTTTTAGCTCATTTGCTATATCTATGTTTCTCATAAGATCGATTAATTTATAACCAGCTATTACTCTCAAAAATTAACTTCAGCTGCTTCATTTGTTTCTCCTTGTTTTTTGCTTGTGTTCAATTTTCTAATTTATACATGAACGCCATCACTTTATAACATTTTAATATTCCGCACATTTACCTATTAATGTGTGCTTTATAATTCCTCAATGTTATTTTTGCATTTACATCCAGATTTCCATCCATTCCAACTTTACATATCAAATAATTAAAGTCTTATTACTTTTTGACTTAGATTATCCATTGGAATTATATTGTTTTCGTTTTTGACGAGAATGTTATACGTTTTTGTTGTCAACAATAATATATGTAAATTATTGTGTTTTGAGAGGATTATTTAATCATCCGCAAATAGTAGGGTAAGTATTTACTGTAAATATAAACATGATTAAGTATTTACCACTATCAATTCTTATAGCATCGTCAATATAACAGTTGAAAATAGGTAATAATGAACTTTCCTGTACAGTGTGTGTGTGTGTGTGTTTATTAAAATCTCCACTTCATTTTTCAGTTTTATTTCTTTTTTTATTGTTCGTCTTATTGTAAACTCTAACCTATGAACTAATTCTAAAGCGATTTTAAAACGTAATTATCATGCAGAAGTAACTATTGTTATTCAGACAAATGTTACATTGTGCTCAAAATTATAAAAATCAATGTTCACTTTTATACATTACATTATTATGGCATATGTTTATTAAACTTAATTGAATAGTCCTAGAGTAAGTTCCTAAATGTATCTCATCACAAAAGTATATACGTCATAAGATGTATATAAATATCAAATAAATATCAAAAAGTAATTTTTATTCCTTTAATTGAATTCAGTATTCCTAAATTGTAAAGGAAGATCGGTACAAAGACAAAAAACAACCCCATGATCTGGCGTACTTGACTAAACCTTTAAATACCTTTGTCTTAAAATGTGCTTTTGTGATTTAAACCATTTTGCTATGACACCATCGATTGTTTTTTTTTTCAATATATAAACTCTGTATTGCTTTTATGCCATGTTTGAGTAAAGCCGTTCCATTACATGGAACGCTTTTTCAAATACTACAAAAATGTACTTGTTTGAGGTTATATTCTTTATAATGTAATATAATATAAGCAACTGTAAAAACAATCTAAACAGAAGCGTCCATTTCTAAATCCATTTTGTGTTTTCGAGAAGAAAATCTTCGGTCAAAGATTTTATTCTATTGTTTAATATCTTGGGGCGCATTATATAGCGTGTATTTAGTAGACTTACCCTTTGTAGGTTTCCCTCCCTTAAATAACGGAATAATTAGTGCAATTCACTAGTCTTTGGGTATTTATTTATTAGATCCAATAGTCTTTATATTTATGTTGTCTATTCCAAGGGACATTTTATTTTTTAGGTTATTTAAATATGTAAACAAGATTTCTGGTGCTATCATTTTCTTTTAACCGTATATTAACATCGTTTTTCCTCTTGCCATTTGAATTAAGTGACAGGGTTAAAAACAATTTACATTTCCCTGTTTTGTTATCAGTTCTTTCTGTTACTTTAAACGACAATGAAATAATGAAAAGTATTTAGATGTGGATTGGGCTTTTAGAGAAGGGCTGTCTGGAAGTCCAAAAGGGAAAGAGTGAGAAATATGAAATGAAAATATTGAAGAAAGAAGAAAATTACGTTGTGAGCTCAAAAGCAGAATACTGAAGATGATATTGGAATGAGCGCTAGACTCACCCATGTCCTCCATTTTCATTCTGTGTCTGCTGATTCGGATAAAAAAAATGCCAAAATATATTGCCTTTAAACCTCTAGTTTGAAATTAATTTCATACATTTTTTTTTTTAAGTTTTAAACCCGATGGCTTTATGTAAAAAGTTAGCTGCCATTTCTCTATCTCTGAGTAAACTTTCAGAGCTATAAGTCGGTAGGGCACCAATAAGTGTTAAATTAAAAGCATCATCAAAAGCCTTACAGTGAGATAAGGCATGTTGGGCAACCGGCAAAGGTTTTAACAGAACGTCTATGATTGTTCATACGGAAACAACAGTAGAAGTTAAACGAATGTAAAATGCTTTACAAAGATAACATATATACGAAATATTTTGAAGAACAGGTAGAAAGTGAAGAAATGTTAGATTCTTATGATAAATTAGGGCTGCGGAATGAATGACATGGCATAATTAGCGCACAGGTTTTTCATTTAGAACGTTGGCAAGGATAGGAGTCTGCGAACGGAGGGTAATTTGTATGGAGATAAGTTGCTATCAAGATTAGGGGGTGTTTTAAAATTAAGGCGGGGTACAAATTAAAAAAATAATTTAAAGATGAGTGATTTAATAAAATATCGTGACATTTTTTCAAATGGTGTAAGTGGTAATGATTCTTATTTGAAGTTTTTGGTTGGCATGGGACTTTTTTATGCTCTGCAATGATAAGGGATTATAAAAGGTAGAAAAAAGAAAGGGTGGTGGAGGAAATATAAATAAGAGTAATTATTAACAATTCAAAAACAAACAACAGCAACAAACAACAACAACAACAACAACAACAACAACAACAACAACAACAATAATAATAATAATAATAATAATAATAATAATAATAATAATAATAATAATAATAATAATAATAATAATAATAATAACTAACAAGGGAGTTTTCATGCCGAGGCGTGCCTCCGATTTTGACGGTTCATTCCGTGTTTTATCGGGGTGCGGGGAGAGTGTCCCATTCAAAAAATGAGCTACTCCTTTATACTGCAACATCCGAATATCGAATTTGGAACTCTATGTATCAGGCAAAAAATGAGACGTGGTTGGACATCCCTACGTGAGAGCCGCGCTATATGCAATCAGCTGAACCGGAGAAGCGGAGTCTTCCACAACGTGTGTTTTGAAGCCTGTAGATGGAGGTTGTTAAATGGTTCAGAATAAACTCCCTTAATACTTTAAACTTTATTTAAAATGCGAAAGATGTTGGAATTCGGTCCTTCCATGCTCTATTAGCGGTTTACCAAAGGCCATCAATGTTACAGTTGTTAGGTGCTATCGAATGTTTGTTGTTTTTGCATGCTTCCTTGTACTATTTATGGATGGAATTATTGAATTCTATCATCAAGGAGATAAGTGATTCAAATTCATGCATATTATAAGGGAAATTCCTCTTTTTACGAATTATTAATAGTAAATATTAACATAAGATAGGTTTTGTAATCTGTTAGCCAGTAAAAGAAGATGACTAATTTCGGATGTTACTGGATTTCCTAATTTCTACAATCTGAAATAGGAGTCCCATTTTCGGAGAGTTTAAATTGGGAAATCCAGTAGCATACCTTCTTTTACTGACCAACAGATTACAAAACCTACTTTAAGTTAATATTTACTATCAATTATTCGTTAAGAAGAAGCATTTCACTTATAATATGCATGAATTTGAATCACTTGCCTCATTAATGGTAGAATTAATGCTTTTATCCATAAATAGTACAAGGAAACAGGCAAAAACAACAAAAATTTGATAGCGTGCTAACGACAACTCTAATCATTAATGGTATTTACTAGACACTGATACAGCATGAGGGGACCAAAGTCCAAAACCATTAGCGTTTTAAATAAGTTTTAATGTATCGTAGCAGCTTATTTTGAATCATTTAGCTATCTCCATCTACAGGCATCAAAACACACGTAGCGAAAGACTGCGCCTCGCCGGCTCAGCTGATTGCAATACACCTCCCTCCCCTTTGCAGGGATGTCCAGCCGCATTACATTGCGTGATGCACAGAATTCCAACTTCGATTTTTGGATGTTGCAATAGAAAGGAGCAGCTCATTTTTGCATGGAGCCCCCCCCCCCCATAACACAAGAAACGAACCTTCAAAATCAGATCGGTATGAAAACCTTCGATACTTCCCTTGTAAGTAAAATGGGGAATATTAATAAGTTTTAATCCGGTAGCTTCAACTGTATAATACGTGTACAGATAACTGTATGTATGTATGTATGTATGTATGTATGTATGTATGTATGTATGTATGTATGTATGTATGTATGTATGTATGTATGTATGTATGTACGAGGGTAGGTCCATAAGTTTCCGGCCTCGTCGATAAGGATTATCGCCTTCACAAAATTCCTATCTGGTGTCATACCTTATCTGTTAAATAAATAACTGCAGCTGTAACTTCCGCACGCTGTTTTCAGCTGTTCAGATACAGTTGCATAAAGAAGAGTGTGACTTGTTCAAAATGGAGCATCGAGCTGTTATTAAGTTCTTCACAAAAGAAGGACTTACTCCAAATGAAATTAAACAACGATTGGACGGTGTATATGGGGAAGCACCCCCTTCATATTCTACCGTAAAAGAATAGGTAAATTATTTTCGAATGGGTCGAGAAAGCATTGAAGACGAAGAGCATGCAGGTCGGCCATTGGAGGAGCTTCCTCCTGGAAACATCGCTCTTATGGAAGAAGAAATTATGGAAGATCGGCGTCTCAAAGTTAGGAAATAGCAGCAAGGTTCGGCCTTTCTACAACAACAGTCCTTCGAATTGTTCATGAACATTTAAACATGAATAACGTTAGTGCAAGATGGGTGCCTAGACTTCTTTCTTCAGTCCAAAAGTTGCAACGAGTCATCTGTAGTCAGGTATTTTTGGAACTCTGCCGTGGCAACGAGAGAAACGTTCTACAAACCATTGTTGCAGGAGATGAAACTATGATCCTCAACTATGACCCCTTGTCCAAAAGAGAATCAATGTAATGGCGTAAACCTGGCAAAGCGCCGCTTCTAAAGGCCAATGTCACTCCGTCAACCAAGAAGATCATGGCCACACTCATTTGGGACTCTTCATTGACTTTAAGGAGAGGAGCACCATAGTAAATGGGGAGTACTATGCTGGTCTACTACACAGACTACGTGTTTCCAGCAAAGAGAAAAGGCGAGGAAAGTTGGGTGGTGGTATGCGCCTTCATGACAACGCGTCTGTGCACACAGCTCTTGTTGCAAATGAAGCTGTGAAGAAATGTGGCTTCAAGGAGATCGACCATTCTACAGGCCAGATTTAGCTCCCAGTAACCATTTTCTCTTCTCAAAACTCAAGAAGGACCTTCCAGGAAGGAAATTTAAGTGTGACGAACAAGTTATGGGTGCTGTTTATGCTCATTTTGCAGACAACACTGATTATTTTTGTTTTGGGGGTGGGGAGATTGAAATGTTAATTCAAAGATGTGAGAAGTGTATTGCAATAAACGGTAACTATATTGAAAAGTTAAATATTGTTTTTATCTTGATCATACCTAGAAAATGGTTAGGCCGGAAACTTATGGACCTACCCTCGTATGTATGTGTATGTATTTTTTAATTGGTTTATTTACAGACGCTCTTTAACATCTCAGGTCATCATCGTCTCATTCTATTCAGGGCGTGAAACGGCCGACAAATTTTGCTCAGAGGCCTCTCTTTCAGGCTTGAGGTTCTTTGTCGTGCCGTAAATGTTCGACACGGGACCCACGACTTTACTTCCCTTCCGAAGGAAGCCATACTTAGGATTTTTACGCCCGAAAAAATCCATCGGTCTGGGCCGGGATCGAACCCACGATCTTGGGTTTAGGAGACAAGTATGGTAACCACTACACCACCAGAACCAACTATGTATGTATTAACTACGATTGAGGTTACATTGGGTGGCAGAAAAGAAAAATAAAAATATAATGATAATTTACAGCAAAATACTTCAAAAAAGAAATCAGTTATTTAATTATAGAATTATTTAAATGAATTTAATTTAATTTTACACATATTTACAGCTATTTAACTTAAACGCATTTATACTAACTAAAACGTTATCAAGATATAGTTATTAATATTATATTTATGAGTTTTTTTTTAAACATTTCCCGAACTTGTACGTTAAAACTGTGAGCCGACACTGCACCTGCTTTATCGATATATCAGTTGTGTCCATTACTTGCACCGCTGCTCTAATGAGACTCCCCATTTCCTTCGAAGCGTTGAGTTCTGACGAAGGATCATTTGTTCTCGCCCTCATTTTAATATCGCCTGTCTTAGTTCTCCTATACCTTGGGCTCCTCCTTTTGCTTGTTGTTCTCTTTCAGTGGACGTATCTGACTGAGCCGAGCCTTTCTTCAATCCACCCCCTCCGGCGCTTCCTCCTTCTTTTGTTTTCTTTCTTTCCAACTCAGGTCCTTATCCGTCCTCTCATCCACATGCTTTTCTTCCCAATCTGGAATGTCCTCCGCGCAGGGTTATAAACATTTCTCGTGTAGAAGAGTGCATACACGTGGATGTAACAAATAGCAAGGCATGCTCTCGGGGATTCCCTGGCCATGAATACAATTCAACCATTTTTTTTTTTTTTTTTTTTTTTTTTTTTTTTGCATTGGGCCAGTTCAAGAGATCAACGAAATGAAAGTAAAACAAAAGCCCTTCATGCAGGAGCTGCGTAAACTAAGCGAATTGCTCAGAAAGTAGAGTAACTTTAAAAATAAACATAAAATCCAAATTGTGACCTTATTAATTAATGAAATTAATGAATTAGAAATAAGAAATGAAATGAATCATTACTGTGTGTTATTAGCATGGCAAACACTAAAGCTTATTAATAAATGAAAAACTGAACTATAATAATAACTTACTTAAGTTGGTTTGTGCCAACGCGGGTGGCCGAGGTCGTAAAGGCACGGACTAAGGTTCGATGCCCACCAGAACCGTTTCCCCTGACTTAGTTTTTTTTCAGGTTTTCCTCAGTCCTCATAAATGACAAAAGCTGGAAAGGGACCCTAAAACTTAGACCTGGAACGCTTCTTTCCTTGAAAAAAATCCTTTCCTAATTTATAATTTCATCTCATGTATCATCAGTGTCACCGCCTGTGATGCCTCAGCAGTAAACAAGGGCGTTAAACACTATTAAAAAATAAACTTTTTTGCCTGTATTTTTCCTTAAAAATCACTTGAATGAATGTATAATGTTTAACACCCATTTTTGCCACAGAGGCACCACAGGCGGTGACACTGACGATTCATGAGATGAAATGATACATTGGGAAAGGATTTTTTTTAAGGAAGGAAATGTTTTAGGCCTAAGTTTAGGGTACCTCCCCGGCATTTGTCATTTATGAGAACTGAGGAAAACCTGGGAAAAACCTGTTAGGGAGGACGGACCTGGTGGGATTCGAACTGCAGACATCCCGCTCACGAGTCCGCACCTTAACGACCTCGGCCACCCGTGGCGGTAAATGAGACGCTGACCTGAGATGTTAAAGAGCGTCCGTAAATAAACCAAATAAAAAAAACACACACACACACACCCGTATAAAAGAAAAATAAAATAACACAATGAAATGTAACTAAAATAACAATAACTAGATAAGCAGAAAAATGAAAAGCACCAAGAAAGTGACAAATTTACTATCGCAATATTTCGAACAGCCTGTGATTTTCTTGGGCACACGTATATTTCATAAAAGTGATGATTAAACATCTGTGGTAATAACTGATTTATTTATTTATTTATATATTTGCACGTACACACACACACACATATTCGGTACCTAGTAGCGATGGAGATTTGAAGAACTTTTCAAATATCGTTTCATGAGTACAACCCCATAGCTACATTTCTTCGGAATTCGCTACAAGAAGTTGCGGAACGAGTAATATTATATTTTCTAGGTGGTTCTTAACTTGGTTTATGCCATTCCACGGCTTATCTTTCAGAAACAGGATCTATTTAGAAATGGATTCCATTACTTTCTAAAGCTGTCGGAGAAAAGGTCTCATCATATTGCTTTTGAACTGCAGAAAGAAACCAGGACATTGTTGTACTGGCCTCCGTACTTGATTATCTTCATAATTTTTTTATTTCCGTTCCAATTGCTAGAGAACTTTGTTTGTGTATTGGGCAAAAGAAAAGAAAAGTATTATCTAAAATAAAAATATATGTTTCGAATCAAGGGGAGGGCAACAAACAGCAGAATTTTGGCCACTGGAATACTGCATTTACTTCTGTCTCACTCTTGCAAGTTTAGCCTGTTGAAATCTTGTAGTTGCTGTCTTTTACAGCAACGTAATGTCGGGTTGCAAGGACAAATGCACCTCTGTGAACAAAGGCGGAACTTTGTATGTGCTCTCACAGTTTTGTTTGCCGACTTCTCCAACAGCAACTGCGCAGCCATGTTTTGTGATCTCGCTGCAGATATCAGTTGCATTTCATCAGAGGGCTTGACTACTGCCCTATAAAACGCCCCCCCTATGACTCAGATAAGAGTAAGTTCAAGTTCAAGGGATCCGAATTAAAATTCCACATAAGTTTGTTGTACTTTTTTAAGCTATTGACATCCTTTGTTATTCTTGTTTGAAGTATTCAGGAATGGAATGAATATCGACTGACAATTTTTTCCCTTTCTTTTTAAGTTCCAAGGCGTTTAATTATTCTGAAGCCCGTGGGTGCTAAAGGTATTTTGAATATGCCATTTCAATGTATGAAAAAAAAAAAAAAAAAAAAAAAAAAAACAGAGATTGTGGGAAGCAACCAAACAGCTTGTGCCAATCGGGAATAAAATCCATCAGTTGCTAAGCAACCATAAGAAAGTCCTTTGGTGTTTTACATTAAACACTTCAGGCTTGCTTAGTGACGTCGCAAGATGGAGAAACAGCTGTTTGCCACACGTCGTCATAGCTTGAATTAGGTTATGTCCCCTCCTTAGGGATTTTTAATGTACAGAGAAAATTATTGTCATTCCTGCTAAATGTGTTGTATTTTTTCTCAGATACAACGATAATTTAAATACCTTATAATGCATTTATCGATATTCAAGCGCAATAATCCACTTTGAGACGACGGTTCCTTGCGCTACATTTAGGAGCATCAATTTCAGTCGTCGTGAGATGGCAGAAGAACCGAGCTTGATAGCTCTCGGTCATTTATTTTATTAGTCTATTTGATCATTAATATTTATTTATTTTTTGTTTATATTGCTTGACAATCACGATCTGATTATATGCAAAAAATTGGGAAAAAAAGTGTGTCAAAAGAGATTATTTTAAAACAGAATGAAGAATGAAAAGAAATTATTTTCGTGGCATGTAGCACAAACCTTAAAAATACATTAACTAAGATGCTGCTCTGAAATATGCATTTGAAACAGGAAACGCTCTGTTCAGTTCAGAGCTCGATTCACGACATGTCTGGCGTGGGTCTTACAGTTTTTAGCCTCATTCTGTCACCAACAGTCACACCGAGTTCTCAATGGCAGACGTACGCTAATAGTAGTGTAGTTAAAAGTAGGTGTCTAGCAATGAAAGCTACCGAAGTTCGAATCCTACCTAAGCTTGAATTGTTTTATTGATTTTTTTGTACGTAAAAATAATGTTTAGTATAAACATGATAATATAGCTTCCAATTGCAAATTTACTTGAAATTTAAGACATTTAAGCACCATACACGCATAAAAGGTAATTTTTGTTTAAAACAATAATAATAATAATAATAATAATAATATTTAAAGGAAATAAAGGCAATCTATATTTTCTTTTTCATTTATCACTTAGAATATTTATTAATGTGATATTTTGAAAATGAAGATGATTAATTTACATTTTGTGTTAGAGTTTAAATGCCTAATTATTCAAATACATTTGTCTGTTAAAATATATATTGCTTACGTTTATTTAACATAAATTTTATTTGCAAATGTTAACAAATAGATAATTCAAGCATAACGGGAATTCCAATCTAAGTGGCTCTTATTACTACGGGTAGATAGGTTTTTTTTTTTATTCCACTCAGCCGCAGAGCACACGAGCTCTGACTTAACTTGACATTGAACTAAAGACGGAATTAAAACGTGCATTGTTTTCCTAGCTTTACCGGATGCTTTCAATGTTTTCCGATTCGGTCATAGTTTCTGGCCTTGGTCAGTTGTTTGTTTATGGATGTACATCTAAAATCGAGCAGACAGAAGAAGAAAAAGGGCTCCTAATCCTAGGTAATATATTCCTTTTTAAAATGCCTTAACAATCTGTGAATTCATAATAGTACATAGCATATACATTATATAATTACTAGATAATAAATGCTACATCCCATTCCTCTCTAGGTTATTAAGTACAGGGTAGTCCAAATCTTTTAGGAACCTTTTTTATGTCATATATAAATATAGGGTGTCCCATTATGAAAGCAATTTTAATTGAGCGCCTCTGTCGGTTTGTTACATTGCCAGACTTGAAATTTAACAGACTGTTATCTGTTTGTATTGCGATTAAGCATTATGTGTATCGTTATCGGCTAAAATGGAGTGACACACGAAGGATGAACGCGTCCAAATTCTTGAAATGCATTTTTAAGTACAGTAAACGTTATACACAGACAGCTCGAAGACGAAATGCGCCTAACGTTCAACTGTGCAGACTGATAAAGGAAATTTGTAGATACAGATCGACAGAGAACGTCAAATCACCGGCACTTTCTCATCGATCGGTAGAGAATGTTGCCCTCGTCAGAGAGAAGACAGCCCAATGAAGTCGATTCGCCGCTATTCTCAACAATTAACCATTCAGAGATGCAGTTTGCAGCGAATTTTAACAAAAGATCTGCATATGCATCCTTTTAAGATCGAACTAACACAAGAGCTGAAACCGACGAACCATTTTCAGCGTCGAATATTTACCTCTGTCGCAACGGCGAGCAAAATTGGTCACCGAGATCGTGCGATTTGACACTATGTGACTACTTTTTGGGGGGTATGTAAAATATTGGTTTATGTGGACAATATTGGATGTGTCATAAGAGAAATTCAGTCGAACTTTGCTCTAAAGTCGCTGAAAATTTTGCCACAGAATCCATGGCGAACATTTACATTTTGTTTCATGTTTAATGGCAGTGTTTGTGTTTTATATTGACTTGCTAATGTTACCACTTGTCAAATATGTGATGTGTTTTATTATGAAAACAAAATTGCGTTTATTATGGGACACCCTATATAAACAATAGTGAAAACCAGAATGTTAATGAACACCACCGGTTTATTTGCACTCTAATACAGCAATATAAGATAGGTAACCCAGTGTCAAAATTTCAAACTTACATACAAAAGGACGTGCACGCCACTGACTTTTACTTGCATCTTAAAACATGACACCACATGAAATGTGTGATGTGCTTGGTTCTGTTAGAACATTTTTCACTGTAGATTTCAGCAGTTCTTACAGCGCAACCTCTTTCTCCTCCATAAATCACCGTCAAGGTGGCCGAGGTCGTTAAGGCGCAGACTCGTGAGCTGGAGGTTTGGGACTGGAATCCCACCAGGACCGTCCTCCCTGACTGAGGTTTTTTTCCGGATTGTCCTCAGTCCTCATAAATGGCAAATGCCGGGGAGGTACCCTAAACTTAGGCCTGGGACGTTTCCTTCCTTAAAAATAAATTCTTTTCCAATGTATCATTTCATCTCACGTATCATGTCTGTGGTGCCTCTGTAGCAAAAATGGGCGTTAAACACAATTCATTCGTTCTTCATAAATGCATGCCACAAGTCCAGAAAAACTGTAACCATTCTTCATTTATTCAACTTGTAATTTATTTAGTCTTAATATCTTTTAGTCATAGGAACAGACAATTGTTGCATGAAACAATTGACAGGTATCTCACAACATTAGCAAAAAAGTAGAATTGCGACTTTGTTTCTAACGACTGAATTTCCACTAGCTCATTGTTTGGCCTGAAAGTTTGCAGATTATTTAAACGCTAAATTGTCAAAAAGCTGTTCAATGGTTATTAATAAACAGGTTTATTTTTATATTAATGAGACGTAAAATTTTGTAATGCAAATTTTAAGGCTGTACAGCTTTAATATACATTTCTGAGCATCAAACTGCAATTGTTTCAAAGGCTTGCACCATTTTGACCCTAGGTTCCGTATTTCAAGTTATACTGGCTGTAAATTATACATGTTGCAAGACTCCGTGGTAGATTGATGGGTCCTTGTGTTGTTCATAAACCGATGTCTAGGAAAGCTTTGTTTGGGAGCTAGGGTCTGTCGGTAAACAAACCATTAGACTCCGCGACAAGCAGTAGAGGTCGCATTCATTAGTTAAGGTTGTTTACCAGTGGTAGTGCTTCAGCTGTTGCATGACGCACATATCCCACAGTCACCTGAGTTGCTGGAAAAGTTCTTTTGGAAATCCGTCGTGCGATGTGGATCCAGCATATGGAGGGGGCATCTGGATGACACCTTTGGCAACAGATTGATTGGACGTGGAGGCCCAATAGCCTGATTCCCTCCAACATCTGACACCATTCGATTTCTTTTTCTGGAGGTACATGCAAACCGCAACAAGATTTCAATGAATGGATGGTGTTTAACGCCCGTTTTTCCTGCAGAGCCACCACAGGCGATGGACACTGATGATACATGAGATGAAATGATATATTGGGAAAGGATTTTATGAAAGGAATCGTTCCAGGCCTAAGTTTAGGGTACCTCCCCGGCATTTGCCATTTATGAGGACTGAGGAAAACCTGGAAAAAACCTCAGTCAGGAAGGACGGTCCTGGCGGTATTCGAACCCAGACCTCCCGCAACAAGACTTCAAGTAGCAGTTTGAGTCATCCGAGATATGCCGGGAATCTTTTCAAGAGTTCGACATGACAGGCAATACACAAACGTATCAGTCATATTCAGTACCTTCTGTAGTGCATTATAATTGTTTACTTATAGTATTTCGATATTCTGTTTTACTTCTTTCTTAGCTTTTGTTATTCGTAGTGCCTACGTGCTCCACTTTTCAAACACGCTAGCATGCAAACAAAGCGTTTCTGATATGGGTTTATTAATAGCATATGATCACATGGTAACCAGCTACCTACCACCGAGCATTGTAACATGCATTTTTTTACATCCGGTATACAGTGAAAATACTTCGGTGTTGTTAATTAACATTTTGAATAAGCTTACAATAATGTGTTGCTTACGGATAACATAAAACTGCCAACGATTACAACTTTCAAAAACTTACATCAATAATGTAAGTGAATAATAATAAGAATAATAAATTAATAATCACTGATAATAGAATGTATCATACATTTCTCACTCTGTAAATAAAAAAATATACGTTCTCTTGATACCACCGGTGTGGCCGAGGTCGTTAAGGCGCGGACTCGTGAGCGGGAGGTCTGGGGTTCGGTTCCCGCCAGGACCTTCCTGACTGACTTTTTCAAGTTTTCCACAGTCCTCATAAATAGCAAATGCCGGGGAGGTACCCTAACTTAGGCCTGGAACGTTTTCTTCCTTTTAAAAAAATTTCCCAATTTATCATTTCATTTCTTTTATCATCAGTGTCCAAAGCCTGTGGGGCCTCAGTAGTAAAAAACAGCCGTTAACACTGTTAAAAACGTTTTCTTGGTAAATTTAATACAGAAATTTCTTTGACTAGATAAAAAGTGCATTAGACCGCCTCCGTGATCTGGTGGTAGGGTTCGCAACTATGAATGTTGAAGTTTTTGGTTCGGATCCCGGTCAGGACAAGGTGTCTGGGTAACTTTTTTTTTTTTCAGGAGTTTTTCATTATCCTGAGAAGATGAATGTCAGATAGGTTTAAGGCGCCAAGGACTTCAAACTCGTTTACGACGTCATTAAATCGTTTTATTTCGTTATTCACTACAGACTTGCGCCAATATTATTCACTATAACATGTTATGGAGCCGACTATGTCCTCGTAATCCCTGCCCACGTATCCTGGCCGTCCGGTGTCTCTTTCGCCTCATCCCTTCCTCCCAGAAGTCCAACATTAACGACGTGTGCATAAGAAGATTCAAGTAATCTTAGAGTTAGCGAATAACATCCTAACAACCTTTTGCATCCACATATTTGTGCAAGAGGTCTTTTGCTTCATATGCCTATTTTAAAAATAAAATAGACCTTATTGTAAAAATGATCTGAGACTTTCTTAACTGAATTTCTGTGTCATCCATTCAAATGAAAATACAATAAATATACAATGAAAAATTGTAAGTTAAGAGAGAAGTTTAAATTTTGAAACTACCCTTCGACTTAAGTCTGCATGGAATTGTGCCACTACATAAAATGTTTCAATCGTATACAAAAACAATTCTCGATTAAGTGATCTGTTTAGATTAAAATGTGTGAAATATAAAAATGTAACTTTAAGTATAGGGAAATGTCCTTTAGCATTATTAACTTACCTATTTAATTTCGGGTTTGACGTTTTAAATGTAAATAAATGTATAATTATTTGAATTTAACGTTACTGCGTCATTTTTTGAGTGGAATACTAAGATATTTCCCATAACTACAGCAGTTTTAGGCTAACTTAAGGCTGTTTAACTCGCTGTATATTAATAAAGGTTTCGCTTGGCTCAGATTTGTAATAGATTTTTTTTTTAAACTACTGTTTTAGCGGAACGAAGAGGTAGAAATCAGAAGGTACAAGATTCGGACTGTAGGGTGGATGAGAAAGGATAGTCCACTGAAATTTAGTGATCTCTTCTCATCTTAGAGAAGAACTTAAGTTACATCTTTATGACGAGCAACTTCTTTAGCTTCTGAAGAGTTTTGACATATACTCAGTAGTTAATTATTTAACCTGGAGGCAAAATATCAATCATATATTGAAATGAACACAAAATAAATTAAGTAATGTCATGTGAACTAAGATAACAACTATAATTTACTATCTAACAGCACAGACCAAAGGTGTTCCAAAATACAAACATAATGGAGCGCTCAAAAATTCCACGAAATTCTTCATTACGTTCACCAATGAAAGGAATCTAGTGGCGACCTACCAAGAGAGTAATAGATCATTAGAACTGATGGTGGTGGTGACTTTAATACAATGCATGTGCGAAGTAATCGTTCTTGCGATTTCAGGGCTGACAATTGTGCTTAGTATTCTTGATATGGCTAACAACCGATTAATGATAAAGATTTATGTTATCTTTGTTGCTGAAAATTAATCGAGCTTTCCAGAAGCTGCCATGTTTCATTTACTCTTAATATGGATTCCAAAATTGCTGCCTCTTCCAATGGATTATGGATCCATAGGACATAGCAGGGAAGTATTCTCTTCAAAAGTTCTTTTACTACATTCTTGACATTTTGTCCAAAGAAAGACGATTTTCTACCAGGAAATCGTAAAGGACACCAAAGTATTTGGTATGATTGCTATTTAAACCAGTTCAGTTTTTAAGAATGATTCTACACAGTCTTGCACAATCATAAGCTCGGATTATAAATAAGTCTCCCGAGGAAACAACCTCCAATCGCATAACGCCATAGCATAAAGGGGTATGCCTGTGTGCCAGTGCATCTGTCTCTCTCTGACACCCATAACCAAAGTCTTCTCCTTGTAACAGACTTACAAAAATACTCCCTCTAACAAAACGTCTAAACATATACCTTATTAGTCATTACAAAGAATTGCAAATAATATGTTTAATCCAGAGGTAAAAGTAATAATAATAATAATAATAATAATAATAATAATAATATCAACAACAACAACATTAAAATCCGCCATTAACGTGAAAAAAATGGCGATAAAAGATTTTGTTAGCGCCCGTGAAGTTGGCGAACCACAGTTTTAGAAACACGGCTCTAAAAGACGCAATCCACGGGAAGAGGCCTGACTCTGAGAGGAAAGTCTAGCCGCAGTACGAAGATGCTGAAAGACTTAACAGAGCAGTACTGCAAATGCATACAGGCTCTGAAATTTATGTGACGCAAATCCAAGGATTTTGCATTGAAAACAAAATCCGTCACGAAGGAGCTGCGTAAACTAAGCGAATTCCTTTGCAAGTTCAGTTGTGAAGGTTGTTACAGAGAGCTAGAGCCGAATGTAGTTAAAAAAAAAAATCAAGTAGCTAACTGAAAATATGTATATGCATTTAATAAAAATAAGTTTCAGGCTTAAAAGTATATACTTTTCCCGTATCATTATTTTATTTATTATTAGCTTAACGTTTCTAATTGCACTTAGCTGTGTAACAACTAAAACGGAATGTGATTAACATTTAAGGCACATACTTAGTTTTAGACGTACGATTGCTTGTTTTTATATGTTCGTAAACCTTTGTGCTCTCTCAGCCTGCATTTATTGTACACTTTATACTATCAAGGTTGATAGAGTTTAAGATTTGTACATCGCTCCAGCATTTCCTGGAATTCCGTTTTTTCCGTTGTCCTTCGGTACTGGAGTTGCAGGATGGCTATCTGTAAAGGTAAGTTCCATTATTATTCGTCTATGCGCATGCGCAAACTATTTATTCCATACCTTTTCACATAACACCGAGTTTATCGCTTGGCGGAATACCCAATAGTGGTGCTAACAATAACAATCCTGCCGTATGCCACACCTATCCCCGGTGAACCTTAATCAACGATTATAAAAATTCGACTTCAGGTACACCCCCACTCCTAATGGGCCTTTTTCCCTGAATTTCAAAAAGCATTTTTCTTATTTTAATTAAATAATATATACCGAACTTGGTTGCATAATAAACAAACATGTTTTTAAATTTGGGATTTCAGGTAAACCTGCACTTATAATAATCTGACTTCGTCGATTATCAGAAACTATTTTTCTTATTTTATTTCAATGGCATATACCGCGTTTCGTTGAGGAAAAAAATTGCAGACGCTAGAAGGATTTTTAAATTTTCGCTTTAGGTTAACCCCGCCCAATGATCCAATTTTGCTGGTTAACGAACTCGTTTATCGTTATACGCCGAGTTTTGTTGAGAAAAAAAAAAACAAAAATTGCGATCGCTAGAGCGTTAATACACACACAAACATCTTTTCATGGGTACAACCGCAATTGCAACATTCCTTCGGAATTCCTAATAGCACTGTATAGCCAAAGAATTGAGAAACAATCTAATACATGTGAAAATGAAATAAAAACCTAAATAGAGGGGTGGGAAGATGTTGCATTGTTTATTGAACGCCCTTCCTACAAAATAAATTTTGATGAAAGAATGAGTAAAATGAACGAGAGAGACAGAGAGATAGAGAGAGAAGGACGGGGTTTGAGCTGAGAGAAAGAGAGGAGAGGAAGGGAGAAATTTGTAGCTTTTGTGGGGTTTAGCGGTGGTAGCTGATTAAAAAAACAGTAAAACCAATGAAATCTAATTATGCCCAAAATGCAACAATTAATTATTCCTCTAAATAAATAGCGTTCATAAAATTATCAAGCGAATGCTCTGTACTTAACTTGTTCTGTTTAATTCCTGTTACTGTTTTGTTGATTTTAAAACAAAACTTTCGCGTTCAAAACAGTAATTAAAATCGTATTTAGCAGTAATTGTTTCGTTCGTTTAAATTCGGGGGAGGGGGTGCTTTTGGTTTATTATAAATCGGATAATTTAGTCAAGCCTCAACAAGACGAGCAATTGTTTGTTTATTATTAAGCTCGTTCCCTGGATTTTCTCTTGCGGCTATATAAATATGTATATTGTGTTATCTATAAGCAGAATGGTCAAATAGGATTCTAAGTAGAGCTGCATTAAAGAATCAACGATATTAATAATGCTTTTGGGGTTCATTTACATGCAAATGTTAATTGCATGAAATAGCACATTCGTTACACGAAAACAGACACACAGAAGCCAAAGAGTTCCCACGCTTTCAGTTAGACAGTAACATACAAACATGGCGCTCGAGCTCCGATACACAGCGTCTTCTTTCAGGCTTGTAATTTGTGGAAGATTTGCGCTGATTCATCTTTCCAACTAAGCAACTGCGCGTAAATCTGCCAATATCAGATGAACTGCAAAACAACATGCTACAAGAAATAGCTAACAGTTTCAGTAAAACTTCGTTTAGACCAGGCGTTCTCAACCTGCTGCTCACGAGTACTGTGATGCTCCCGCAATAAAAGAACATCCCCTACCCATTGAACGTATCTGCAGCCGGCAGTCCCGAACGTTAGCAAAGACTGTTGAGTGGTTATGAGTTTGCTAGTTGCAATTACTATAGGCGAATAATTTCCAAGCCGAGCATGAAGCTCTGTTAGCTCAGAACGTAAGAGCGTCGTACTGATGTGAAGGTCGTGGGTTCGATTTTCCAGGGTAATTCTTTAATTTACTTGTAATCTTTTTTTTTTTTTCCCCCTCTCAGAATAAATCTTACTACTTTTTTTAATCTTCACAATTTTTCTACGCTATTGTTAATCGAATGGATGCTACTTTTTTCATAGGTTAGGATAGTTTATTTTAACCAAAAAAATTAGAACATAAAAAAAAAATTCATACTTTACGTTAGGTTAGTTTAGTTTAAAATTAAAAAAAAAGAAAAAGAAAAGAAAAGAAAAGAAAGAAAGAAAGAAAGGGAGGAGGAAGAAAAGCAACATAAAAATATAAAATTACTCTATTATAACACTATTTTATTCACTATTCTTAAACCAATAAATGTTACTTTTTCATACTTTGATTTAAATTTAACACAATAATAATAATAATAATAATAATAATAATAATAATAATAATAATAATAATAATAATAATAATAGAACATAAAAGATATTAATATTACTGCATAGTAACACTGTTTACTATATCGTAACCAGTCAGCTATCTTCACTACGGTTCGAGAATGCCGGCTGCAGGTGCGTTCAGCAAGTAAAACATATCGGTATTCTTGTCATGGATGGATGGTATGTGGTGAAAGAAGATTTCGGTACTTGGGCCACGCTCATGGCTGCATCTTGTGTCTACGTTCCCCAATGGAAGCAAAACAGGAGGAAGGGTGGAATTGAAGGAGACATGCAGCGTTTCCATTACTTACGCCGGGATAGAAATAGTTCCAAAACGCAAGGCACCATCACACCGCACTGGCACTTTAGAACTTGTAAGAGAAACAATGGAATTAAATGATATGAAAATGGGAGAGCGGAACATTCATGGAATGTAAACACTTATCACAACATTCGCTTAAGTAACCAGGGGAAACCACGAAAAAAACCAAGATCACGATGCTGGGCCTAACGGTGCTTCCGGATGAGCCACCCCGCCATGTGCTCTCCTCAGGTTGTAAAATCATAATTTTCTAAATATGTTTCCTTAGCTTACTTTTAAAATGAGGCAATTCTTTTATGTTTTAACTATGCTTGGTAAATCCTTATAAAACACTAAGAACAAATTAAAAATATATTAAGAGCTCATAATTGTTCGTGCAATGCAGACCAGGAAGACAAGCCTTTCTTACTCTGTGGTGTGGTGGACAATGCCGGTAGTAGTTATTTTGAAGTAGGAAAAGAAAACAACGTCTTGGTTTTGATTGGATGACAGTTTTATGACTATCGCCTCTCACTAGCCCTGTTCATGGGGTATGTCTTTTTCAGCAGGAAAAAAAAAAAAAAAAAAAGAAAAGAAAAACCGCTTGGTATACGAGGTGTGATGAAAAATAACGGTAATATTCGTTTTTCTTAAAGAATCTCTATTTATTCATCAACATCAATTCTGTTTCTTCAAGTAATCCCCTCCGGATATAATTCACTTGTGCCAGCGCTTTTTCCAATCCTGGAAGCACTTCCGGAACTCACTTTTCGGTATGACCTTTAGCTCCTTCAGCGATTGTGTTTTTACCTCATCAGTGGTGGCAAAACGTCGTCCTTTCATGGTTTTCTTCAGCCTTGGGAATAGAAAGAAGTCGCAAAGAGCCATGTCCGGCAAATATGGTGGCTGAGGCAACATAACGGTTTTGTTTTTTGCCTAAAAATCAGAAACAAGCCGTGAGGTGTGACAGGAGTATTATCGCGATGTAATTTCCACGAGTGGTTTTGCCGCAAATCTGGTCGTTTTCGTCGTATTTCATCATGCAAACGGCGCATTACTTCCAGATAGTATTCGTTATTGACGGTGCGATCATATGGCAGGAACTCATTCCATTAAAATCGAAGAAAACAGTGAGAATAACCATCACATTTGATCGAACTTGTCGAATTTTTTTTGGTCTTGGCTCTTCAGGCAGCTCCCATTGGGGCGATTGGGCATTGGTTTCGACGTCATACCCACGTTTCGTAACCGGTTATGACCTTCTCAAGAAGTTCTGGATTGTTGTTGAGTTCATTCTGCAATTCCCGAGCAACGTCTACGCGACGCCGTTTTTGCTCAAAATTCAGCATTCTCGGAACAAACTTTGCTGCACACGTTTCATGCCCAAAACATCCGACAAAATTGCTCGGTATGAACCAAATGATATACCGACATCATCAGCAGCCTCTCTGATTGTTATTCGGCGATTTTCCAGAATCATTTTCTTCATTTCTTCGGCGTTATTGGCGGTTATTGATGTGCTAGGACGTCCAGGGCGGTAGTCATCTTCAACGTTTTCACGGCCTTCTTTGAAACGTCTGTACCACTCGCAAGCTCTTGTCTTCCTCATAGTAGATTCGCCAAAAGTCACAGTCAACATTTGGAATATTTTGTTGCACTTTATTCCATTTTTCAAGCAAAATTTCATACAAATTCTATGATCCATCTTTTTTGAAAGTAAAAAATCGCCGAGCACACCAAAACAAGTATATCCTTTTAGACTGTGAACAATGAACTAAACATTCAAAACAGCTGAAAACGCCAACATTGGTCAGAAACATGTGTACCAACAAGCTATAAAAAAATGAAAATCGGATTTATGAACTCGCGAAATAAAAAAATTGCCTTTATTTTTTTATCACACCTCGTATATTGGTGTTGGATTATCTGAAATCCAGAAAGTTGAATTGAGCAGACACAGTCGCCAGAAGCTGTTCATCATATCAGCAAGTTTATTGCCCCTCAGAGAGCTACATTTGAAAATGTCAAGCGCTTTACCACAAATTTGGTCGCGCAGCAATATAGCAGTATTATTTTATTTTAACAATAAAAGTTCATTTTTCGTAATATTTTTGGAGAAAGTGGAAAACTTTAACCAATCTAACAACAGAATTTCTGTGAAGGGGTGGAGTATTTTCTTATACAAACAAGAGGAAGAGCAATAAGAGGAGATAGTTCAATCTTCAAACTTAGCTGTCGTTTTTCAATTCATCTTAAGCTGTGTTGTTTTAGTTTAACTATGAAAGCGTCAATGACTGAATTTCTAATACGCAGGGGTAGCGGAGATGAGTGAACATGTTCATAACCTAAATATTTTTAAGGGACATTTCAAGATGATTGGAAGATGAATTTTCTGATGAATATTGACGATAATACAGGTGTGATGTATGCAAACCTATCAGGTTTCAGGTTTTTTACATGCAGAGTTTATTAACCTGATGAGTGTTTTAACGAATTCCAAAGGATTGTTTGCCATTGCGGTTGTATCAATGAAAATATTTTTATAAAAATTCTGCAAATTTCCATCGATGCTGCCTACTAAGTACCGAAATAGACAATGAAAAAATGTACAAGGGAAAAACAATCAAAGTGCACTTTTGATGAAATTTGAGATTTTGGATTGTAGGTATGTAGTAGTATTACATTCCAACACATTCATACAGGGTAAAAACTACACGTAGTCCATAAAAATCAGCATAGAAAAATATTATCCATGCAAACACAATCAGAGTCCTGTGTAAAATGCTTACAACGGGATCATAGCAAGAAAGGGAACTGATGAAGTTGCATCAATGTTGTTTAATTTTTGTTTCTATCACCTGCACCCATCAGTTAAAATTTGCTACTTTTTGTGATTCCCGGCCAAAATAAAAATGACACAATTATTCGCCTCATTCATGCTATGGTTCATAAGTACAACATATTTAAATCAGTAAAAGTGACTTTTCCTATTAGAGGTCATAATCATATGGAATGTACAAAGATATGAGTTTAATAACACACAAACCCATGCTAAATGCCAGCGATTGGAATGAGCACATCAGAAGATGCCGCTTGAAACCATCTCCCTTCGTTATCATTGAGTGTGCCCAGGACATTTTTAAATCGATATCTTAATTTCTTAATAAACAATACAGAAAGACATATCTATAAAAATAAGAGAAATACGAGAAATTGTAGCTGACAAAAGCTCTTCTAGAACTATAACCAGCCGAACAACCTGCAATGGCTCCCGGTGTTCCATGTTATTGTTGACAAAATGTGTCATACACAGACCGATTATCAGCCTGCCCCTTCCTATTCAAGTTTAATTCACTTTCTAAGCCAAATATAATGACCTACAATGCCTGAAGAGATTGTGTTCCGAAAATCCTCAGCTACATTTTGCAAGGTTATCTGTAACAGACAATGTATAATTTTGATTGAGTGATTATTTTCAATATTGTTTCATTAATGTTTACGTTTTCCGCAGCAAATATCTAGTATAATTTGGTACATTCCATAATATAGTTAGTGAATTTTGTTTTACCTATCAGTATGCTAATTTTGACTTTTTATTGTTAATTAACATGAACAAATAACAAATGACACTAATTTCAAAATAAGGGTTAGTTAGAAAATGACCTTAAGAATTATTCTAGGAAAAACTAAAACATTTCTATATATCTAATGTGCTTAATTTTGTAGCGTTTTTAAACTTCGAATTACATTCCTGTCAAAGTGGAATTTGATTGTTTTTTCCCTCGTACCCTTCAAAATAATCGTTTCTTTGTTATTTTTTTTTCCAGCGAATCTCAGCATATAAGCATAAATTAACAAACGATTCATCGAGTTTATTAACCAGCAAAGTTGGACCATGTGGGGGTTAACCTAAAGCAAAAATTTAAAATAAAATTTAAAAATCGCTCTAGTGGCCGTACTTTTTTTCTCAACGAAATTCGGTATATGATATTAAAATAAATTAATAAAAATATTTTCTGAAAATCAGGGAAAACTGATCCTTAGGGGTGGGTGAAAAACGAAATTAAAGTCAAATTTTAAAATCGCTCTACCGGCCGCAAAAATTATTTTTTTTAAACGAAACTCAGTATATGTCATTGAAATAAAATAATAAAAATATTATCTGAAAACCAGTGAAATTAGATTATTAAGAGTATGGTTTTACCTGAAACTCATAATTTAAAATTCCCTCTAGGAGCACCAATATTTTTTTTCGCACCAAAACCGTATATACCATTTACATAATATAAATAAATATTTTCTGAAAATCAGGGAAATTTGGAAATTAGGAATGGGAGTTTACTTGAAATACAACATTTAAAAATCGCTCTGGTGATATAAATATTTCTTTTCTCACAACAAAACTTGGCGTATAGCATTAAAATAAAACAAGAAAAATAGTCTCTGAAAATTAGAAATTCGAACCATTAGGAATAGTGGCATACCTGAAAATCGAAATTTAAAAAGCGCTCTAGCATTTAATTTTCTTTATATTGTTTAAAAATAAAAGGTAAAATTAACTCAACATATAAACTGTATTTATAGCGATACACAAATTTTATATTTTACAAAAGCATTGTCTTGAAGAGAGCAAATGTGAAAAGTTAATCTAATATATGTTTGAGAATTATATTTGACTGTAAGAGCGCTCTGTGATAACATTCGGAAAACGTTTGCATTACATGCTTTTACTCTAATAAAATTTAAATTAAATTTCATAGCCACTGAAAATCGATGGGACTTTCGATTCTTTATTGTTGATTGTGCTGTTGATATTTGCTTAGTACATTGCAATTTTTTTTTAGATAGTAACATGTTTTAATTTTATTGAAGTATGTGAACATAATCTTCTTAAATGCACAATGTAATTTAAAACTTTCTGTTATTTCTCTCTATATTAGTGAATGTAAGGATGATACCCAGAGCTCAGTTCACCAACATGGTTACATTTTAAAATACCCACACATTCCATACATTTCTTTTAATTAATAGTATACAATTGTTTTGTGGTATAATAATAATAATAATAATAATAATAATAATAATAATAATAATAATAATACTTCTAAAATGGTAATGGTAGATTGCAAGAATTCTAATTTCGTTCCACACAGCAATGCTATAACTTATTTCATTGATTAATAAGGCTCAATTTGGATTTTATATTAATTTTTAAAGTTATTGAGCTTAATAAGGAATTGGCTTAGTTTACGGAGTTCCTCCCTGACGGACTTTTATTTACCGTTAGAATATTTGTATCGGTGTTATTAAAACTTACATTTATTGTTTTTATAACAAACGTTAATTATGGTCACGCACTTAACCTAGATTATAAAATGTTTTCATAGCCTTAAAAAGGCTGCGGTTCAGATCATAAAACTCCTATCTTAGAGCATGAAACTTTTCAAAATTTTTCTGTGGCAAAAATAAGCACTTTAAGAAAAATTTAACATTTTTAAATTTAAAAATTATGCTACTAATTTAGCCCTGTTCGTTCGAATTTTAAGGCACGTTTATCATTTTTAAATTTAAAAAATAGATTACTAATTTAGTCCTGTTTGTTCTTTTGCCAATGTTGCGATTTTCTTCATTTATAAGAATGTGTGTACATGTTCTGTTTTGACGACTGCCGATAGTTTAGTTACTTAGTGGCCTTGAGCCGGGATCAAGGACAGCAAGGCTCAAAATAATGGATGACATGTTAATTATCTTCCAGTTCCACGAAATATTATACAATATTTGCCAGTTGATAGACAAAAATGATGACATAATAATAAGTGACGTAGATACAAAAAATATTAATCCTTTATTCCTTTTATACCATGAAGAAGTAGCAAAAACTCAAGTTACATACTTTCCTGAACTTACTTATGTTGTTAAATGATCATGTAGATTTCTCTTTGTGAAGTTATTTCATATACCTACAGCAACTTTAGTCAAAGTGTGTACTAGCAGCTCTCTAAAGTTCTTTCATTAAAGGAAGGCAACACTTTGTTTTCTGTGAAGGAAATAGAAGCAATTAAATTCGCTCTTTTTCTGCATGGCTGGTTCGTATTCAATAAAGCAGCTAATAGAATGTTTTCTCTACATTCTACAGGCGAAATTTGTTTCATTGCTTATGGTAAATACATCTTAGCTAGCATTTTTCTATGCATTTGAACTATAATAATAATAATAATAATAATAATAATAATAATAATAATAATAATAATAATAATAATAATAAAACATTGTTCTAAATATTTCGCTACTTTTGCGAATGTTTCAGTGTTTTATATATTTCCGCTTCTCTAGTCATTATTTTTAGTTACATTGATCTTTACAGTTACTTTATTTTCATTTCCTTGAACAGAATGTTAATGAGCTACACGGAAATAATTTCAGAGTGTAGAGATGTCATTGTATATAAGCAATTTGGGATAGATAATATGTAGCCTATCTGTTCAAATTTCGAACCTATGGGTTTAAGTTTCTAAAGCGCCAGTGGCTAATGAAGATGCCCCTCGAAAGCATAACACACGGTAACCAAGAGAGGGTCTCTGAACGCATCACTCCTGGCGTCATGGTTACGACATTAATTCTCGCATAAGAGATGGTCATTTGTTTTCGATTTCGAGTCTCGTTCATCACTTTTTTTGTTCGTTTTCTGACTAGGGCCTAATAATACAGCTTTTAGCCAACTTTTTAAGTTTATGTTTCAATTTATACATCTAAATCTTAGCATACCAATTCATATAAATTCAACCCTTGCTTACAAAAGACACATTATGGACAGTCTTAATAGTTCGGTGTTGTATATTCAAGCGTTACCCAAATTTCATTCATAGTTCTTTTGTGTGCTTATCGCAGAATTTTATATAAAACAATTTTAACGCCATGGGTAAGTGAACCCGCGGCCTGTGGAACATCAGCTTTTACGTTAGCATTACGCCACAAAAGCAGTTAAAGAGCTCCCTATAGAGTAGGGTACATAATTCAAGAAAGCATTTAAGTGTTGCATAACTTAAGTTTTAGGCATCATGTTAGTAATAAGCTTATTAGCCATTGTAAGTTGGTAATGTATTCATTGTTGAGAAATAGAATAAAGTTTGAAAGCATTAAGTAAGTTTCATTCATAATTCTTTAGCATGCGTATCGCAACATTTCATATTAAATTTATATATATAAAAGAGATGACAAAAATTGAACCCGCGGCCTGCGGATCATCAGATTTTGCATTATGCATTACGCCACACAAGCATAAAGAGCTCCTTCTGGAGTAGGCTACATTATGCATGAAGGCGGTTAATGTTCAGTGTCGCTCTGTTATATGATTAGTTCGAGATTTGAAGGGTTTTTAAGGCACTAAATCTTGAAAACGCTGATAACGGGCTGCGGGAAATCTATATTTATATGTTCTCAAGCCAGTTTTGAAAACATTCTAAATCAATTTTTCAACCGGCTTCGCTTTAACACCGACTTGCTAGCACCCGATGCAAACATGTTTAACACTATAAAACTGCGTTATGTTTAGTTGTGGATATCATTGCCTATCTCAAATTGCTTATATGACATCTCTATACTCTCTTTCGGTGTAGTTCATTAAAATCCTGTATATACATTATTTATGCTGATTTTCAGTTTAATCACAATTACTATTACGGTTATTACATTACATTTTTCTTAAATTATATTTTACTATTATAAATTATTAGTTGAACACATTACTTTTATTCATACTAGTTGAGAAAACTCTGAAACTTCATGTAAGGAAAGACACATTAATATATTTGTGGATCATAACGATGAAAAATATCTTTTTAGCATGTAAGTAAGGAGTAGTTCAAATATATAAAATTATTTTTAAACACGTGGAACACAATTTTGCTAATTTCTAACGCTTATAAGTGAATTTACTCTAAGTATTGATACTTTTGTGAAAGTATTCACCTTAGAGCTCCTGTCATATGTAAGTGCATGCCAGGAAGCCTTAGGCATTAAAGAGCCATGGATTAATTTGTCATTTATTTCGACAACAGCCGTCATGGATGTTAAAATGTTACACGTACTATACAGGCACAGAATCAATACAAAAAGTTTCGTTGAGAAATAGTAGTCTGACGATATTGTTGCTTGCGGAGAAATCTGGTAACGTTTTGCCTTGCTCCGTTGGCATGCCTGCAGGTTGCGCGGTCCGGTTTGCGCAGCCAGAATGGAAACTGGACGGAGAAAAAGAGAGAGGCACGGTACGGCGGAGTGTATCGGCGTGCGGGCCCGAGGAAAGAGCGGCCGTCGACTCCACTAACAGGTCGTGTTCGATCACGATGCTGAGTGACACATAGACAACATGTTTTGTTTCACTTCAGTCTTCTAGAATTTCCGCAGCCGTTATTACCGCTTTTTTGTGTGTGTTACGTGTTGGTGTTTTCAATATGCTCCCAGTAAATAGATGAATTTTGTCACTTCTAGTTGTGATTGGAATGTGTGTGTCTCTGGAATGTATTTACACATCGTGTTAGTGCTGCACGTGGTTTGTGTTCCTACATGTGTACTTTATAAGACAGTGTCTTAGTGTAGTGAAAGAAGATGAAGCTCATCTGCTGTTGGTTCCTTATAATGATGACGGTGGCAGACGCGGCACATTATTCCAGTCAGTGGGCTGTTCACATTGAGGGAGGTACCCAGGTAGCGAATTCCATCGCGGCCAAACACGGCTTTGTCAACTTAGGAGAGGTAAGTGGGCTTTTATCGGCAGGAGAGAGAAAGAGAGAGAGAGAGTGAGAGAGTGAGAGAAACAATAAGTAGAAAAAAATTGCTAACAATTATATAAAAAAAGCATGACGTAAAATAATCACATGGTGAGAGTTGGGATACCTTTGAATGAATACATTAAATGAGATGCAGAGGTATTTATGTAAATATTTTGTTTTTCTGTAGTGTCTAAGTGAGTTAAAATCTGCAGCTGTCAGATGTCATTTAAGGAATTGACTGCATCAAATAACAAGCATGATGGTCCAGATAAAAAAAGTGTTGCTCTGCGTAGCACGTGCTCTTCATCACGCTTGATTCCGACTATAACGGTTGGCAATATGTGCACAGCTGTATTTTATAGGAGAACCTAACCTCCCTAGTAATTTGCCCTTCCACGTGAACATGTTTAGCAACACAAGTACTGGTACTGCAGGTCAATAAGGCAATGTATCTCTCCTGTTTTCCCTCACAATGTAGCAGGAAAATGAGCTGCAATAGACATCTTAAAGTTTCCTTAAAGCATCGTTTGGTTACCACGAAAAG
Organism: Metallyticus violacea; assembly: GCA_030762175.1. Lineage (NCBI taxonomy): Eukaryota > Metazoa > Arthropoda > Insecta > Mantodea > Metallyticidae > Metallyticus > Metallyticus violacea. Next base: position 49,722,822 of record CM060841.1, read on the forward strand.
CAAAAGTTTCCGGAAGGCTATGCAGGCGTTATCAAGGTTGACCATTCATGCTCAAGCATATAACGTCCGCAATTAAAATAGCGCGAAACCAGTCCAGTTATTCAAAGTATCTCCGCATTTCGCTTTTGATATCTTACGTAAGCAAAAGAAGAGGGAAGGAGGGGGGAGATTGAAATGTTGCGTGTATCTTTGGAGTTGGATGAGATTTCTCGTACCTGTTCCGCGTATCCGGTTATTTAACTTGCGGTCTATCGTGAAACAGCTGATGTCAGCTGAATGTTGAGGCAAGGGCAAAAGTACAATGTGCTCCAAAATGAGATCCCCCAGGTCTGCGCTAGTCTGGGGAATAATTTCGCGTCCTCGGTATCGATTTATTGCAAGAGTCGGGAGATTGCCGAAAATGCGCTACTTCATGGAACAACAGCCTCCGCGAAAAAGTGGCTCTATGGTCTGTTTCTGCCGGAGCAATTCTTGCGAGGGCGGAATGAAGGGACATGCCGGTTATGGAAAGGCAGCACAAGGGCCAAAGAGGGAATTTAGAAGGTTAATCCTTAGTTATTAGTTGCAGGGTGTCTATTTTAATTCTTGGAGGATCTATAAATGCCAGACATACAGTCCAATGTAATTGAAAACTTGGGAAACGAAGAAGGAAAATATGACACAGGTTTCATGTGCATCGTTTTCATGAAATTAAGCAGAACGCTCCAGAAATAAAATAATTATTATACTTGTTTATTATTTTGGAGTTCCACTTGCCAATTTTCTGCAAGCTCTAATTCTACAAGGGAAATTTAGTATGTGTCAGAGCTTTGTTTTCATTTTAGAACAGTTAGCCCTATATCACCCAGTTTTGATAACACACTTTTTTTACAGTAAAAGCTTGCTTATATTCTATATCACACTCCTCAGCCCCACTGCCAAAATAGCTATCTCCGCCTTCTTTGTTATTTTAATTTTATGAAAAATATTTCAAATTCAAGAAGTTTCGGCTGAGTCATTGAGAGAACACTTGAGAAAATACGGATTTTTTTACTGATATATCAGTTTGTTTTTAAAACCACAATATACTAGACGTTTAAATAATTATATATATTTATTTATGAAGAGACAGTTGATAAATATCGATGACCTAGGGATCCTGAAATTCTAAATATTTATCAAAAATAAATACACATTAAAAAGAAAAGAAACACTATGCAAACTACTTAGAGCAAAAGGAACAAGAACAACAATTTGGAAAAAAAAAAAAAATCCAGATGGATAGAAAAACAAAATAAATAATATATATAAAATAATTGCCTCATAATGTTTCATATTTGTCTACATCTGTTTAGCACCACTTTATATGGAAGTAAATTTTTTTAAGCTTACCTAGAATAAGAGGCTTGCCCCCTTTTTGTATGCAACAATCGACAAAAATAAAATTCCTAGTAAACACACACACTCACACACACACACACATAAATTAACAGTTTATATTTCGAACTAGTAGAGTTCTTTTATAGTGTGACTTTCTCTTAGTGTTTGACCCTTTTCTACTTTTGTAATTACTGTTAATTTGTTACATTGTTAATAATGTTATTTTATTTTTCTTTTATATTATATGTGTGTGTGTGTGTGTGTGTGTGTGTGTGTACGGAACTTTTCTTACAAACTATCCCGCAAGAGCTGTGTTAGATTCTCGGCGACTGGATGTGTCACGCTGCTCGCCGCCGAATGGATTCAAAACACCGCGCTTGCCTGATAGTTTTTATGTGAACGCCCTGTATCACACAAAACTAACCTCAAGTGAAACAGAAGAACTCAGTGTTTATTACTTTTGTAATAATATAAGTACCTATTCTTCTGAAACATGACGTAAGATTAAAACTGGCTCACATACATGGAAATAAAGTTTGATATATTGACTCACATATACGGAAATGATATACAAATGCATATATTGAAGTTTCAATACCGATGTAAAATAAATATGACTGGTAACAAGGTCTTTCATTATGGCAACCACTGTGAGTGTGTGTGTATTTGGGCTTTACTCATATATTATTGTCAGTAATGTAAGTCCTGTGTCTACGCATCTATAGTATTCTAAAAAAAGATAGACCCTGTAGCACTGTATTCATTTACTGCACACCATACACAAATTTTCTCGTCATGCAAGAGGGTTTCATGTATAAAGGCGAGGTTTTCTGAACTCCAGTACCCGTTATTTTATATGAACAATGCTTCATCAGTAAAGAATTAAGCATTCCTCATCTCTTGTGCAATTGGATAATGTAGGAATAGGGAAGTGGTTTCGTTAATTACTGAACATGGTCAGCTCATGACATATAAAGTGAGACTCTATAAAGATGTACTAATTTTCAGATTATGCATACAGGATGAGGAGACATCCTGTTTATTTCTCATCCCTGGTAAGAAAGAGACGCACTCTTTCTATAACCAGGGAAGACGTGGAAATGAATGCTGACATTGGAACAGAATTTGGGAAATAGTGAAAGCGTCTCTTCGTATGGGGTGGCACAATAAGCCTTATAGGCTGACCTGCAGGAGGTCGACAAAATTCCAATAAACCCTCCCCCTTTATCAAATCTAATCTAACATTAAACATGGATCAATTACTCTTAACATTTACGTTCTGTAACCTCCAATTACAGAAATTTACCGGAATATAGAATCACTGCCTGTATGCTTTTAAGTTTATCAATTTCGGAAGATGAACCAATACGTGTGGATGACAGTTTTTTTTTTTAAAAAAGATGCCAAAACGCGTGGGTATAATAAGAGAACATTTTCTAATATAAGGTACGTTCTTATTTTCATTTAAATTTTAGTTGTTATTGCTAGAATTTGAATTAATTGCGCGGATAGTACACCCACTTCGGCCGGAGTTACAGCTCTGACTGCCGATTCGCCAGATGCCGTAAAATAGGAGACAAAACCTGAAAGACTCGGCGTTCAGAGGGAGCAAGGATGAACTTCACATATCTTGGATTTTTGTGTCCCAAGAAGAATTATTCTAAAGGATATGAAATGCCTCTCGAGGTTTTCGTACAAGAAGACGATGTTATCTTAAAGGGTGTTAGAACGGAAGTGGAATTTGTAGTTATTTATTACTAACGTTGTAGGTTGTACATTTTTTTAATATTTATTTTATTCTTCTGTCTTAGAGAATCGCTATGCTTTCTTCATCAAAAATCTCCATCGAATGTGCCATCCATTTGTTTGAACTTCGTTTTATGTAACAGAATTGCTCTGGCAGGCAGCATCCGAGCTTGCATAACAGCAACAATAGATACACATACTCAAGAACGTGCAATATTAATTATGATCACTTTAAAGACGATGTTGAGCTTTTTTACCGTTTGCTGTAAAAAGATTAACTGGAATGCGTGTATTAAAATTTGTTTAGATGCTCTTAAGGGGTGAACATTTTCAGTATTTTCGTTGAAAGGTAGATATTTTTAAATTGAACATTTTCTGTTAATTTAGCCTTATCCCAATGGTAAAATCTGTTGAACGTGATTTTAGTTCTATCGCCGATAAATTTGTTATTTAAGAGAGCCGTAAGCGGGCCGTGGTGAGCGTTACCGTCTGCCGGTACGACCCAGCCTTGGGAAGTGAGGCCCAATCAATTGGGTAGCGTGATATTTACACCCCTTTCGTTTCTCTTACGCGAGCCCCTACTTGCTTCGTTATCTACTGTTTATAGGTTTTCTTTATTTTCTTTTCCTCTTACACTATCGTGTGTTCAGCTATTTTCACTTCGTTTCACATGTCTAAACCACATTATTTTACTTTCTTTAACATTCAAATCATTATATTTCTCATTCTTTCTCTTCTAGACTTTTTAACATTTCTTTTCCAAAAAATCAACTTTTGTGATGTACTATCTTGGTACATTTTGGTTAATGCACTAAATAGAAGTTGTAGGTACCCACCTGCAAACATATTCATTGTTACATATTTCTAATCTTAATGCTTATTAGTTACATGAACGTCTGCTCGCTCGCTTCTTAAAACTAAACTAATCACTTATTCATCATAAAGACTGATATGAAAGCAAAATAGAATGAACGTATCAAATTTCGTGGCAAATGGCATCACCACTTGCTTGTAACATCAAATGAATGACACGACAAACTAAACGTTCACTCGCTCTCTCATTCCTTAAGGCTAAAATAACCTCTTTTCATAAACCCAAAATGAGCACTGTCCTTAAATCTGACCTAAAGGTTGCATTTTAATCAACAACAGTCTGTGACGGTTTCACTTTAATAGAAAAATACCATAACTTTAAATGAATTTTAATAAATAAATTATTAGTCAGATTAATAATCACTGTCTACACAATTTTTGCTGAATGAAAACTGTTCATATTTTCTAATACCATACCAAATGGACTCTCTCAAAGAACCTTAGTTTTGTATCAACGGGCTACAGTTTTTCAGAAATTGGTATTAAGGAAAATAATAGTTTTTATTATATGTTCATTGAGCAGATACGTATAATAAATATTCTGAGAGATTTGAACAAGATAATAAATGATTCACTTTGTGAATGGGACAGTAGGGCTAATTCAGAGCATTGGAACAGAAAAAATTGGCCATAAAGGAGCAATTTAGTTCCTGGAGAAAATATCGTAAAGTATGAACCCATTGGTTTCTCCTTCAAATATTCTTCCATCACTTCATATTAAGTTAGGTCTGATTAAGCAATTTATCACTGCTCTGAGGAATGTTTCAGCTTTCATGCTACAAAGTTCCCAAAGAAAACCGAAGCTCAGATAGCAGCAGGTATTTCAATGGGTCCCAGATTCATGAGCTTATGCAGGCTGAGACCTTTCCTCAGTCGATGTCCGAGTTAGAGAAGTCAGCATGGTTGGCATACAAAAAAGTTAGGGAAAACTGTCTTGGAAACAAGAAATCTGAGAACTATAAAGAAATTGTGGAGGAACTGTTAAAACATTTTAGAAATCTAGGATGTAGAATGAGTGTTATTAAAGTGAATTTTCTCAACAGCCATATTGATTACTGCTAGTGTTGGTGCAATGAGTGAAGAACAAGGTGAGCGGTTTCATGAGGACATTAAAACAATGGAAACCAATATCAAGGTCACTGGGATGTGTAAATGATGGCTGATTACTCATGGTGTTTGAAAAGGAGCGCTAGTGAAGAACATGTCAGAACTTGAAAACAATGAAGTTTTCTTCTCCCTATTAGTGAAAAAAAAAGTTTGAAAATTCATGATCATTGACATAGTTTTCTTTTTTTAAATATATTCATTAATATCTAAGTGAAAATGAAACTTACAAAAACAGTTTTGTTTTAGCTGTATGTCTTAAAACTTAATAATATATCATCAAAAATGCAAGTACTTTATTACATTTGATGTGATTTTGTTTAAAAACCTAACCCAAGAGAGTAAAACTGAAAACATACTTGAATTTAGGCATTCACATTACGTATATCCAGGTAAAATATATATATATATATATATATATATATATATATATAGACAGATAGAAAAGCAGAAAAGATAAAACACTAAGAAAAATTCACATATTAGTAATCACATATTTCGAACTGCTTGAGTCCTTCTGTGGCAAGAAGACAAATTAGAACTTTTCTTAGTATTTTATCCTTTTCTGCTTTTATAATTATTGTTTATATATAAATGAAAAATAAAAAAATAACTAGAAAAGCGGAAAAGAATAAAACACTAAGAAAAATTCACAGATTAGTAGTCACATATTTCGAACTGCTTGAGTTCTTCTATGGCAAGAAGACAAATTAGAATTATTCTAAGTGTTTTATCCTTTTCTGCTTTTCTAGTTATTTTATATATATAATTAGAAAAACAGAAAAGGATAAAACAATAAGAAAAAGCCACAGAGTTGTAATCGAAGAACTCATGTAGTTCGAAATATAGCGATTATAACTCTGTGACTTTTTCTTAGTGTTTTATTCTTTCCTGCTTTTCTAATTATTGTTAATTTAGCTACATTTTTAATAGTGTTACATTATTTTTCATTTATTATATATATTTGCAGACAGATCAGAATGTGCATTCTGATATTATTTCCGTTATTATTTTATAAAAAAGAATTAACAATCAAAACATGTTTCTGGACTTACTATTACCAATGGGGGCCATACATGTAAACCTCGTTGTGTGTTTGAAAGCGCATCAGAAATGGTATTGATAGGCTTTACGTAGTATTGACCCCATTGTTTCAGGTTATTGATTTGCTAGACCTAGTGCAAGAAACCACATAACTTCCTTAGGCATGTCTAAATCAAATAGGCGCGTGGATATTTTATTAACATACTGTGCCAATTGACTCAGAAGGATGTATGGACGATAACGAGAAGTGAACAAAGTTTGAGTGAGGAACAGGTAAAAAGTAGCCCTCTTGTTAGGTGTGCTCACACGCTAGGGGGTAAGGCATCCACGGAATGTGAATCGTTCGGCACTAAGATAGATCAGCACTACTCCCTGGTCGCTTTCCTCCGCAGGGAATTTGTAGGAAAGGAAATTTCTCAGGTAGCAGGCAGAACGAAATGGGGGAAAAAAAAAAAATCTCTGCCGCGGGTAGAAACTCTTTCACTCTGCTTGAACCAAGCAAGACTCGAACTTGTACCCTCCGTAAATAACAAGGTCGGGAGGACAAGAGCCGAGATTTCTGTAGAATGTAAAAACTGGGTAGAGCTAGAAAAGAACATGCAGAAGCATTGTTGTACTTTGATAAAGTCCAATGCAAATTAAAAAGGATCAGAAATTAAAATGTTAGATCATTATTTTATGATCTCCTCTAGAGGAAGGAACAAATGTCGCACCTTTAATCGGACAAATTTTTGGACCTTCTATGCCTTATTTGTAATTAATTAATTAGTATATACATTTAAGTTTGAGAACCTAATGCGGGCGGTTGTAAACATGGGATAAGATGGGGGGGGGGGATTGGCTTTTCAAATAAAAAATGAATTTAAAGTTGATGTCATTGTAGATACATTAGAAGAAAAATCTGTTTGTCTGGGGATATTTCCGGATACTGAGAAGGCATTTGATAAAGTTTGGCACACTGGACAGTTGTCTAAACAAAAACCGCTACTCACTGATACCATATTTAGAATAATAATCATTTCTCTGTAACAGAACTTGTTCTGCTAGTTATGATCATACCCATTCTCCAATCCATGCCATACAAGCCGGAGTTCCTCGAGGAAGTACATGGACTCCGACTCTATATCTAATATGTACACATTATCTCCCATATCTAACAATAGCTCCGTTTGCTGGCGATATCGCCATTTTAAGCAAAGGTACATGGAATTCATCAGCTGACAGCCTTCATTATATATGTCAATTTGTTGAGCATGGTGTAAAAAGTGGAAAATTATAATGAACCCTTGTAATTCTAAAATAGTTCAATTCACTTATAAAACAAAAAAGGAAAAAATTTTACTCGAAGGAGGACAAATACCCATAATGCAATTCACACCGTATTTAGGAATTATACTGGATAACAAAAGACAGCACATGAGCAGCTTTATAATAAGACTACGATACAAAATCAACTAAAATATCTGCTTCAAGGTTCATCAACTTACCAGTTATTTCAAAAGACTAACCTACTTCTCAATGATAAGGCCTATTGGCTACTTGGCTTAGCACTATGGAGTTCAGCTTCCGATTAACAACTGAAAAGCAACCCAAACCTTTCAGAACCGAGTTCTTCGCCTGTGCACCGTGGTACATCCGCAATGAAACTCTATAAAGATTTACACATTCAAACAGTGAGCATTGTCTTTCACTCCTGCTGCATCGCCCCTTCTTAAATCACACCAGTGAACTTCTGAGCAACATTCCAACCCACTTACCACCACCGCGACAGCTTCGAAGACGGAAACGAAAACGACGACATTCAGATTTATTGCAAGATTAACATTTAGCACATTGTAATGAGACAATAGCATACTGTGTTACAATTGTTTTATACATATTGTATAATAAAATTTACATAAATTAAAAAAAAAGAATTTAATGACATTTACATAAGGTTATGCTAACTCTTTAAATAGTAAGGTAGTAATAAAATGGAAATTATCGTTCGAAAATTAATAAACAGAATAGTAACTTTAGTGAAAAATTTTATTTTGTGAGAGAAATATTCATTTAGATAAATATGTCGGGTCTTTCATGATTTTGTCGCACGTTTCACGGCATCTGGTGGGTCGGCAGTCGAAGCGGCATCTCCCCGCGAATCGGATGTAATATCTGCGCAGGTAATTCAAATTGTCATAATTATAATGAAAATTAACACGTACATTATGACAGGAGATGGAAATGTTGTCTCGTTGCATCCACAGTTCGACATGTTTTTAGAAAACTGTCGTTCACACGTATCAGTTCATCTCCGGAGGTCACTGCTGTCCATGAACTGCAGACGGACTATCCTGATATTCGGGTAAATGTCTTTAATTGGAGATTAAGTAATTGATTATAATGTTCTAAAGTATTGTTCATTTGATCCATTTATATGGCTATGTTTCGACGTATTGGAATACAGAAAGTCCCGAAAATCTGTGTATTTGGTGGGCAGTAAATGTATACAGAATAGGATTCATCTATCTTGAGAATATCATAAATGCAGAACGATTATTTATCTTGCCTATAGGAAAAGTTGGAAAATAAAGTGAAAGGGACAAACCCCACACTTTCGAGGAACCGAAAGAAAAATTCAAGTAAGAAATTGACTCAATTTCGAAAGATGAACTGATGCATGTGTGTGAAAGTTTTCTAAAAAGATGCCAGAAATGTGTTGATATAGCAGGACATCATCTCCTGTCATTAGATACATGTTTATTTTCATAGTAATTGTAGCTACATTTGCGAGAACTTGAATGAATCATACGGATATTACAGCCATTTCGCCTGGAGTTACCGCTCTGAATACCGACATGCCAGATACCGTAAAACGGGCGACAAAACCATGAAAAACCTAGTATTTTCATTTATGCGAATGATTGCCAAGAAGTTTAATGACACATGTTTGAAAAACGGAATATAAAATCACACTTAATTTAAAATAATTTCTGCGGAAAATGAATTTGTGTATAACCTGGGAACGATCTGCAAACATAGAACTACAAACAAATAAATGTGTTTAAATATGTTCTTTACAGTTTAGGGAGTGGAAACAAATGATATAATTATAATACAGAGTGATGCATATAAAACAACTTCCATTTCCGTTTGATGGCAACCATGAACATGCAACTGTTTTATATGTATAAAGCATCTCTGGAAGAATTGTATACCTTCATAGCAGAAGCAGGAAATACCTTCCTATAGGTATATTCGTACTAATTGTTGCACGTTTCTGGCAATATCGTTGTTTTCAGTGATGATATTTGCGACCGATTTCAATCAACTTTAACCATTAACATAATAACCTCATCAGCAGTAGTTTGGTAACATTAGGTTAGATCTAAGTGGCTACAATTTCGCAGAACTTAATCAGTCATCATAGAGACTTCAAATTAAGGCGAGAGACTCGGGGGAGTTCAATGTCGTCCAGCTGCTCAACAAATAAGTTGATCGAAAATGTGTTTTAAAAAAAAGAAGAAGCAATAAATCCATTTCAGATGGCTGAAATGTACAACTTGCTCTGCAGATACAGGAGTAATTAACAGGCCGTGGTTTATTTGAGGTCGAAGTGCAGAATTCACATATCTAGAGAGGTGGAACCAGCTTCTTTGTGTTTTGAATGCATAATGAAATCCAAGAAACACGTACAATAACCTACTCGTTTTGGCAACCCGTGAATAGTAATTCTGTATGACCTCACTTTGGTCACCTTATCATTCTTTGACATGAGCAGTTGAAGTAGCCGCCCCCAGAGATAAACGACGTTATCAGTTGTGAAACGCAAAATTGAACAAGTTTATTTATTTACCATTACCCGGAGAACGATTTTCCCAGCTGCTAGAGCTCCAGTCCCGAACGACAGCGGAGAAAGGCGAACTCCTCACTCCAGAACGGGAGAAGGCGGAATAAGTATTTGTTTCTGTTTGCGTGACCGCTTGTAAAAGTGTAAATATTGCATGTATTAATTTTTTGTTAAAGGTATGTAATATGTGCATTGTCCTCCGTAACTTTCTGGTTGCAATATGTCTCTTATTACAAAACTGAGTTTTTCACTTTTTACCAAGCGTTGTCTAATTGGAATTCGCAGTGAAATTCATATATATATATATATATATATATATATATATATATATATATTTCACAATAACCTTAACTAACCTTGGGTAAATCCTAGAAACCGGTGGACCTAGTGGTTTGCTGGAGCTCGCTACGGCCTGACAGCCTACGTTCGCCTCCTTTTCGTAAATATAAATTAGTGGGTAAATCACTGTACTTTTTACCACACGTTTTATTATTGGTTTTATTATTGGAATTCGCAATTAATTACACACACACACACACACACACACACACTAACCTTAACGCTAACCTCGGGTAAATCCTTAAAAAAACAAAAAACAAAAAAACAAAAAAACAAAACACCAGTACGTCAGGATTCGAAAACACTATCTTTACAACTATAGCATGACGCTCTAACCATCTGAGCTATAATGCCGTTGTGTTTGAGTTTCTTATTATCTATATCTGTGAACGTTACACTACCTTCGGCTTTCTCCGCTATCGCTCGGAAGTGTCTCGGGACTGGACCTCTAGCAGGTCCGAGAATAGGTTTAAATTAAGGAAGTTTTTATTTTTGGTCCTCCCTCTCTATTCTTTTACGTTAGCTTAGAAACTAGAAACCAATTATTTATTTGTGACTGCTAGAGTTAAACTGCGTTTTTTAACAATCTCCGGCATGTTTGCCTGCAAACTTAATCTTTCCCTGTAACATTCTACACATAAAATACTGAGTTGATTGTACATATATAAATTTGATATGAAATTTATATAGATGACTGTTTCATTGTAAAATGATAGCAATAAATGCGCTTGCCAACCGTTATAATTAAATTTATTTGTTCTTGGCGGCGTCAACAAGTTGCGCAGCTTTCTCGACGATTCTATCTCATTAACATAACGGAGAGTGGGTTCATAGGCTCTGCAAGTAAGATAATGTTTAGCATTGTAACTGTTACAGTAACACAGCATATTCTTCTATCTCCTCCCGATAGCTGGCGCAGGTGAGTGACCACTCTTCTGGGGTGGCGTGTTGATATGACGAAATAGGAATGCGTAATGTAGTAATACTGTCAATGTAAAATGTAAACTCTTTTTCTTAAATCTTTATAGAATAATAATTTATACTGAAATGTACTTTGAAACATATATCTAAATTTTTTTGTAGTAGGTTGTAGAGGAATAAAACAGTATTTCTAGGCCCTCCTCTCCCGCAGCAGACTCGTCAGTTCCTGGATAGATGGGCCCCGATGTATTTCGTCACATTTGTCAAGTAAGAAGTGCAAATCTTGTCCGTATTTTCAACACAGATTCTGTTGTTTCTAACTTTCTCACTTAGATGAACGTGTGTATCCCTCAGGAGGATGGAGTTCTACGAAGAGTGCTCTAAAAGCTCTCGCCTTGACTCAGAGATATCTTGAAGATGGTCACATTACTGTGATAGCCCTTTAGTTGTAGCGCTGTAAAGTTTCAGACGGGTAAGTTTAGTCACTTGTTTGTGACGATCGTGTAAACAAACTAGTGTTAACATTTTTTACAAAATGAATAAAATTGAAATACTAGCTGTGATAAAGTACTTCGTTTTGGAGGATTTAACCCCAACGGAAATACGAAAGAGTTCGATTTCACAAAAGATTCTTTTAAAAAGTGGACTGCTGAATTTAAGCGTGGCCGTACTTCTATTCAAGATGATGAGCGCTCAAGGCATCCCAAAGCTGCAATGATCAAAACTGTGACAAAAATTCACAATATCGTACTCAATGATCGTACGCTAGTTGGCTGGCATTGCAAAGACCTCGATAGGCCATGTCCACCACATTTTACAGGAAATTTTGGGAATGAGAAATCTTTCCGCTCGATGGATACCGCGTTTTTTAACAATAGACCAAAAACATTGAATGAACATTTCACAAGAATGCTTAGACTTGTTTAAACGCAATTGCAGTGAGTTTTTCCAACGTGAAACATGGATTCATCACTACACGCCTGAGACGAAGGAGCAGTCCAAACAGTGGGTGGCAACAGGTGATAGTGCACCAAAGAAAGCAAAAACGGTTCCATCAGCAGAATAGCGGTTTTATGGGATTCTCCTGGTGTGGTATCTGTAGAATACCTCCAGAAGGACAGAACCAGCACCGGGAAGTATTATCTTTCATAATGGACCAACTGAAGGATGCTATTCAGGCTAAACGAAAAAGACTTTATCTTTCATCACGATAATGCGTCTTCACTCACTCACATCTGGGGTTGTTGCTGCAAAACTGCTTGACCTTCGTTTCCAAGTCTTCCACAGCTGCCTTCTTCGCCGGATTTTACTTCCAGCTGAATAAATGACTGGGGAGACAAAGATTCACATGAAATGATGAGGTTAAATCCGAGACTGAAGCTTATTTTTCACAGATGGACAAATCTTACTTTACCGAGAGTATAAAAAGTTGGAAAGTTGTTGGACTATGTATATAATTAAGTTTGTAAGATGTCCGAAGAATGTCATCATGAACTCCAAAATTTATAACGGGCGTTCTGAAAGATCTCGGCTTGACCAAGATATATTGATTTACAAGGTGACTAGGGAAAATCTTTTATATCTTGTGTTTTCTTGGTCAAACCGAGATCTTTCAGAACGCCCGTTATAAATTTTGGAGTTCATGATGACATTCTTCGGACATCTTATAAACTTAATTTTAAGTTGCTGTTGATATTGTACAACGCCAGAAATTGAAAGGGGGGGGGCGCAGATTGGCCAGTTTAAAAGCTCGATTAAGAAAATGGTCGATCACTGTGGACGCACTTTCGCCTCGAGTGTTCCAGCCAAAGAGTTGCTTTATATGAATGTTGTTTGATAGGTGTCGAAACACCTGGTAACCGAGCATTGCACATCTGCCGGATTATTGGTCCAGACTGCTCTCGTTATGTCTATTACTCTCCTCTTTCTTCACACAACGTTTTCGTATTATTTTATAATTTGTTCTACTGAAACAGGCTTGAAAGTGGTAATCACTTATAAGTGGTACAGAAAGAGTTCTGCATGATCCTTGTAGCGGATATAATCTGTGTTAACCCACTCTCAAACGCCCACTACTCTCCTTGGCGTAATCTTGGTAACTGATCTCCAGAGGGATGGCTTTTCCAAGAATTGAAGCTGCCCTCTTGAGAAATGTAGGCGGCAACTCCCATCCGGAAGTTATATGGGCCAAGACAGCAGTGATGTAAAGTACTGCTACCCTCATATTTTATTAGCTCTGCATGGCATTCGCTACGGGGTAATTTTCTTACTAAGCATTTTATCTGGTTTTCTCCGGCGTGTTAAAAAAATAGCGATTTTGTTTAAAATGGTGTTCTGAAATAAGGTTTTGTTCCCTTTCTGGGAATCACATTCAGCAATGTTTGAGAAATAATTGTCAGAGTATTTTATAAATTTTTAAATTAATACAGATACTTGCGGACCTTTTATACTCATATCTGAGATATTATTTAAAAATATTGTTGTGATTCCAGATATTTGACAATGGTCATTTTTAAAATCTTAAAAATAATAGAAACTTAAAAAACTATTCTTAAATTTGTCGGTCCTGGTGGTATGAAAGTAACCATACTTGCTTCGTAGACCCAAGATAGCGGGTTCAATCCTGGTCAGGATTGTTGAATTTTTTCGGGAATAAAAATCCTAAAAATCCTTCGGAAGTGAAGTAAAACCGTAGATTTCGTGTCATAGATTTGCGGCATGCATAAGAACCTCAAGCCTGAGAGAAGAGGCCTCTGAGCAAAATTTATCGGCAGTCTCACGCTCTGAATTAAGTCGGACGCTGATGACCTGAGATGTTAAAGAGCGTCTGTAAATATACCAAAACAATAATTCTTAAATTTAATATATAAACTTATAGTTTGTAAATGTTATATTTATTCATTTATTTTATTTGTGTGCATTTATAATAAAAATGAAAATAATAAGTAACTCTTGGAAAAATGCACTTAAAGTAACAAGATCTATAGAGCAACTCAATTATGTGTTGAATTCTAATAACATATGTCGGTTTTTTAATAATTGTGATATGTATTAATCTCATTAAGTTGAGTGCTAGGGCGGTAACTCTTAGGATTCGCATAGCGGGCCATTCTGGTGTCCCCCCCCCCCCAGGGTTTCCACTGGTTGTTTAGGCGAATGCTGAGATGGACGAATTTTTCACGCTTCCATTTCTCTTCACTTCATTCTGTTGGTTCTGTTACAGAATCGAAAGTGCCAGAGCGAAGTGAACAGGTGCGGTGTGACGGTGGCTTGCTCTTTGAAAAAATTTCTACCCTGCAATTGGTATGGAAGAGACTCTTCTGAAGAGTCAGTCTTCTCGACGATTCCCTCAGCTTATCCCTTCTTCTCGAGGTGCCCTCGCTGGAGGCGTAGGCAAAAACGGCTAGCCCATGAGCAAGGTTGAAGTACCGAAATATCCTCTGACCAAAAAATACATTGGAAAGATTAAATTATAAATTATTTTGAATTCGCTACAAAATACAATTTTAAGTATGAACCACAAAACATAATACTGACACAGGTGGCCAAGACCTGGAAAAACCTCCGTCAGGGAGGACGGTGCTGGTGGGATTCGAACACCAGATCTCCCGCTCACTAGTCCGCGCCTGAACGACCTCGGCTACCCATGGAGGTCTAATATCGCGTGACAATATCTTTATTGGCATTCATTCTTTACCTTGACAGCAGTTACTGGCATTTCGAATTATATCAAACGTATTTCTTAACTTTAACGCTGGAGACCTTGGGCTGTCACGTGGCCAACGTGTACAAAAGCTACCTGCCCTCTTTATTAGCAGGTTGTTTCCCGATTCTTGCCTTGAGCAGCGTTGCGTCACATACTACTGGAGGGCACTGATCCTGTGGGCAATACGTCAGTGCGTGGCTTGCAGTTCTTGGGCATTAACCCTCTTAGTCATGAATATTTTCATGGCCGTGCAGCGTACCTGGTGCGATAATTTTCAAAATAAGCTGGTTGGAAGCTAGTGAGTGTGCATATTAATGGCCGATTTAAAGGAATACAACGCCATGTGCCGGCGAACTTGGTTAAACATGTATTGCTGTTGTTGTTTTATAAAAATGACCGAAAATGAGCTAAATAGTGAAGTCTTAAAAGGACCTGATTGCATCGTGCACTAAAATATTTCAAATTTCATTGCTATGAACTTTTGAAGTAGTAACAAAGAAGATAAACAAAATCAAAAACGTATCTCCCTACAAAACAATCGACCACAGGCATAGAACACTAAAAACAGAAGACATTGGTTTGAGATAGTGGTATTTATAATTTCAAAACTAACTTACTTGAAGATCATTAAATATAAATATAGTGGGATTATTTGAGTTACGAGCCGGCAGAGCGTTGCTATTTACTGGGAGAAGCCGTCGTCAAAGCCGTATAATGCATGTTCAGGTGTCGGTTCTGGTAATGTAAGCCCAAGATCGCGGGTTCAATCTCGGCTAGGATCGATGAATTTTTTTCGGGCGTAAAAATCTCAAATATGGCTTTCTTCGGGAGGGAAGTAAAGCCGTGGGAAGGGAAGTAAATTTACGGCACTTAAAGAACCTCAAATGAAATAATTGTATGCGATTTGAACCCAGGAACTTAACTAAGAGGAGCAACGCTTTCTAAACAACTCGGCCACTGCTACTGTACCCTAATGTTCTCTTTGCACATGCTTATGATTGTGTCCAGGTAAAGCTCCCACTTCAGTGTACACCCATCGACAAAACAAATGAGCAGCGTCCACGAACTGACCGAATGGGAAAACATCGCAAGTACTCGTTAACGCTGGGTTCACAATACATGTTTTAATGCAGCCTTCTGGTCAAAAACATAAAGTATATTCATTTTAAATACATTAACACAATTTACATCTTCTGAATTAAATTCATTTATTAAAAGCTGCACAGACAAATTAGTGCTGCCCTTCAAAAACCTCAGGGGGCACAGGTTAAATATCTTATGTTTAATCAAGAGCCATATTTTTAATAAACAGACGAGTACAAGTTATGCCATAAACAGGAAATGCTTATGCTCGGATCGTGTGCTCTGACTGCTGAGCGGACAAAAGCACTTGTCTAATATAAAGAATTACCTAGGTTCTCATCTTCGTTATGTTTCAATTGTTTATTTTCTAGTTTTTGCAAGTACAATTAATGTTTAATGTATGGCATTAATATATCTTTAATGGAAATGTTAAGTTTTAATTTTAAGGCAGTTATGCTCAAACATAAAATCTAAATGAATCATCTTCAAAATAAATGCCACATTAACAAATATGCATAAATTTAACATTAAAAATAATATAAGTTGCCTTTATTTCGTTAAAAAATAATGAACACACTCCTGTTTATTTTGAAATCAAAGATAATTTTTTGCGAGCATAAAACCTTAAAATTCAAATAAGTCGGTACAATTGAAAGCTATATTATCAGGTGTATACTAATCATTACCTTTACTTTAAAAAATAGCAAATAAAAAAATTCACGCATAGGTGGGATTCGAACTTCGTTAGCTCTCAATGCTAGAAACCTGCTTTATCTGCTAGATTATCAGCGTACTGGAGAATTTTCTGTGCTTGGTGATAACAGAATGAGGCTAAAGGGACAAATTAACTCTTCGAGATTTTTTTTTTTTTTTTTTTTGTCTTAGGGTATACAGTCATTATTTTCTCTACCTTTGTTCATTATTTTCTCTACCTTTGTTCATTATTTTCTCTACCATTTTCTCTACCAGTCACAGTGCCTTATCTCTTCTTCTTCGTTCCACTCCTGTATAAGCGCGGAGGAATATATTTATTTAGTTCATAGCAGCTTACAATTGGTAGTGTAGCATTTTATTTGTATAAATTGAACTTAAGTAAGCATGCATGTATGAGTTTTATATAAAATGAGACTTAGGTTGTTCTTTCAATTACCTTTACAACATTTTATTGTGCCTTAATCCCCTACAAGCACTACATTCACTGTTGTTGAGCATTTATGCAGCTCCAATTGGGAGAGCAAAGACATAAGCCGGGCCGCCCCACAACAGCAAGTCTCATATATGCTTGGCTGCACAACACCCTCTAAGGAGTAACCTTGGCGCTTTGATACCTGCAGAGATGTTAGCCCTCGTAGATGCTCTCTCTCTCCATTAGACCCTTGCCGACGATAAAGCCTTTCAGTATCATCTCTGTGGTTAACTAAACTCGAGGCTACCTGGTTAAATGTTTACAAGCTTAGTATCATGGAGCATGAAAAACAACTTAAAAATTACTCGAGCTCATTTCCTTCCAAAATTATCACAATTCTGTTGTTGACATCGCAGGTTAACTTATTTTCCCTTCCAGTTCCATTCAAACATTGATTTGATATATAACGCCTGCAGTAAACCGGTATTTCAAAGGATGTTGGGTATTGCAAATCGATAAAACAAGCAACAAAACCAAATAGGGAAATATTATATTTAAAAAAGGTAAGTAAATACGGAGTGGTTGTGTTAGCATGAACAAAAGCAAATTACGCTTCTGAGTAGGAACAGGTGTCATCTTGTACAGAATCTCGTGAAAGTAGCTGTAGTATTTAGAGATTCCCCTAGATATTCCGGATTTATGTAACATATTTATTTATTCTGGCAAAGCTAGGGCCATTAAGTCTTCTCTTCCGCTCTACCAATCTAATAATAATTACACCAAATTATAGCGACAATATTACAATTATAGCATTGACAGTAACGAGGACAATACTGGTGCAAATATAAACCAACGTAACACATGACGCAGATAAATAAACGTATGCTAATACATAAATATGGATAATGAAAAATATTTACCTAGGAAGAAGAAAAATAATAAAAAATAAAAAGAACAATAATATACAACCACCAACAATGACAATATATATATATATATATATATATATTAATGAAAAATAAAAATAAAGAAACACTATTAACAATGTAACAAATTAACACTAATAATAAAAGTAGATAAATATAAAACACAGAGAAAGAGTCACACTTGACAAGTGTGTGTGTGTGTGTGTATATATATATATATATATATATATATAAAAATTAACAGTAATAATAAAAGTAGATAAGAATAAAATTTTAAAAATAAGGATAAAATTTTATCCTTATCTACTTTTATTATTACTGTTAATTTGTTACATTGTTAATATTGTTATTTTATTTTTATTGTTCATTTATATTATATATATATATATAAAATACCTGAAAGTGGAAATAAATATATGAGCAAAACATAAAATTAAAAACCCTAACAATACTATGAAGGAGATATTATGATAGTAATAACAATAATAAATTAATAATTCTACAACAGGATAAAACAAATACCTGTATTGCAACACAAGGAATGTAAATCTAGGGTAATCTGTATTTCTAATAATAATATTAAACAATTTCTTATGAAATGATCATAAAGTTCGGCGGTCTCTGACATCCCGTGACAATGCATTTCAGAAATAGGCACGATGATGAGTAAAGTGATGTTTAGTGCAATGTAATAATAGTACGTGCCGAGTTTCAAAGCGTATGTTAAGGTTATGAGAGGAAGGCAGATTTTAAAAACGAGAAGATAGACAAGATGGAGAAGATGTATGGATAATTTTGTAAAGTAGTGTGAGACAATGAATAACAATGAATATTTCTTCGGTATTTCAGGCGAAACCAAGACTCATATCGAGGGAGGGTGCTATATGATCGAACAAACGCACATCGCAGATGTAACGTACACACATATTACAAACACGCTGTAGTTTTTGTGATAGGTTAGAGTTTAAGTCTGTGAGCAGAAAATCGCAGTAGTCGAAGTGAGGCATCGCCAGGGATTGCACCAAGATCTTTTTCAAGGTTCTGGGTAGGAACATGTTCAATCTTTTAAATGTGTGAATTAGAGAACTTACTTTCCTGCAGGTTTCACCAACATACTGTGCGAAGGTAGCGTAATCATTAGTCTTTTAATTGGAGGCATAAACTGTACTTTACTTGAATAATGAGAACAATTATTTTATTTTTAATAATCATAATATTAATTATTGGGGTTTAATAACTTTAAATAATTGAGGTTTTAATATGGCTATTAGGATTTCCCAACCACAAAAAAGTAATAACTACGTCATGTATTACAAAAATATTTTTATAAATTTTTATCAATTATACATACATTAAGCATTGAAAATCTATGTTGTTTATATAATGAGTGTAGAATTAAATGGCAGAACAGGCACAGAGAGTTCATTTTATAACTATATTGTGCAATTCAAGGTTAGATGTAACGTATTACACTAATTTTCCGTTAAGGCACCAAACGGAATGTGTTTAACCAAATTTACCACTTCTTGTGATATCATAATTATTATAGGGAAAGACTGACATAAGTAATGGAGTTCCTAATAAGACAACATTAAACGTTCAGTAACCGCTCGCTGCCTAAGGATAACCTAACCACTTAGAACTGTAACAAAACACAATCTGCTGCTTTCAAACAAGTTCCTTTTGCGAATTACACTTTCCTCGCCATAACATAAAACAGAAATTGAGACTAATATCCTGTCCTTTAAAACAGTTGTTATCAAACGTTCCTTGGCCGCCGCATACCCCTCTTTAAAGATCTGTTGAGAATCTCTAAGATTTACTTCAAAATTTAAAATTCTAAAACCGCATCCTATATTTCATTATTCTTTTTTAAATGCTTCATCAGCGGTTTACAAAAATTGAAAAATAAACAAATAGACGGAACATTTCCAATATTTGTCTTTCTATTGTGATGTATCCTATCACAATGATATATTAAAAAGTGAATGAAATGCACAGTACATAAATAATTGATAGCAAATCACAATATATAACACTACATTTTTCGTTAATTTTAATTCTTGGATGAGAGGTATGATGCTGTATATCACTTAAAAGCGGTGATATATTTGGTTTAATGGAAGAAAATGTGATTATAATTTTACCTAACGGCTTGCTCATACAATTTTAAGACTTTCAGAATCAGCATTCATATTATAAAAATTGAAAACTTCCAAGTGTCGTGATTTTGAAGCAAATAAGACAACCGCACAACAGCTGGAAGTCGGAATTTTGGTTTAATACTTGTTTTTAAATAAAGGAGTCCGAGAATTATTTTTCTCACGAGTATGTTGTTCGGATAAGCATCGATACCTTTCATTGCCTTCTTTGATGGTCCGGTAAAATTCTGGGACTCGCCTGCCTCAGAGATCAGGGAGTCTCAGCCTATGCGATACGATGCCGAAAGACATGTTCTGTTGTCACGGAAAAAGATGAAGGTACATATGAATGTTCTTCTGGTTCACGTTTTCGATTTACTTACCTATTTTAAAACGTTCCGCGGAAAAAAATAAACGCCTTCAATTTGATTCTAATTGACTTTACTGAATATACACATTTGTATCATATATTGTTTTCTAGGAATTCATTGTTTGTATCTGTACAGTTAAGGATAAATGCTGTTAACTATCAAATTCTTCGTGGACCTCCCTGAGAGGGCCGCGGTTTGAGAATCGCTGTCCAAGGCAATAAGAAAGAGGGGGGAGTCTTTACGTGTATAATAAAATAAATTAACCATTAACTCCATCATAATGCAGCATACTGCATTAGACAGCTATGCTGAAGGAATCGTGTACCACAGATTTGTCATTTTCAATACTAAGAACTAAAATGAATGCTCACCCCTCTCTAAAGCTTGCACAACCACTTATTGCTTTGTTACCTTCGGTACCCATTGCTTTTTTGTTTTCTTATTGGCTTAGCCCTTATGTTATCGGCATTTCCTCTACCTCTGCATCATTTTTATATTAGGATTGTGCATTGTGAATGCGAACTTTATAATAACATAATCCAAAGGCTAGGCGGAAGTGTGTAAGCCATTTTGGGTTTAAGAGTAAGTGGAATGGTTAAGGTTAGCAAGTTAAACATTCCTTCGCAGGATATGACGAACCTGCAATACTACGTTTTACTAACGTGCCTGACACAAAAAGAGTTGGAAGCAGTAGTCACAGTGAATCATTGTTGTAATTTTGCCAACCCAAGTACAGTTGTGTGCATAGCATATGGAACATATGTGGGGTAATGCAAGTAGAGGAACGAAAGAGCAAAGGAATACAGCTAAGTAACGTTTTGATTTTTATTTAAATTTTCTTTTGTTTTTCATCTCCCAATCTCTCTCTCTCTTTCTCTCTCTCTCTGTCCCATGCTATTATGATGTTGCTTTTAGGGAAGTAAGTGGAATTTACTTCAATAGCGTTGGCTACTGTTGACGGGAAGTAATGATTTATCAACAAACAACTCAATAGGTACACAGTTTTCTACGTGTAAACTATTGTAAATGTTTGCTAAATAACCGCAAGGTAGCAGAACGCTAAAACTCGGCGTATTCACTGATGATAAATCTTGTAAAATGAAGATGTAATAAGCAGAAAGTGAGAGCGGAAAAACGTCATATGTATTTCGTGTGTATTAAATGGATTGCCAATCATCCACATTGCTTATCTCCCATATAGCCTAAATAACCATTGTAGCGTTTATCTATCAAATGACAAGATGCGTCAATTGCTTCTTGAAGGACATTGTTTTCGTGTTTCCTCTATCATAATTACAGTGGTGTCACAAGCAGTGAAAGTCGGTCCTAGTGGCAACCATACGGGTTCAAACCCGGCCAGGGTCAGTGGGTTTTTAGGGCTTTTCACGTCCAAAATTGAGTGGGACGCTGATGACCAAAGATGTTAAAGACCACCCTTTAAAAAAATATAGGATTTGGGAAAGTATATCTCATTCGGCACCAGAACAGAAAAGCACCGCCTTTGCTTTGGGCATTTTATTCACAATATATGTTAAATACAATCAAACCACTTAAATGTTAATATTACTTCTATAATACATAACTTATTAAAATTATTATTAATGTCCATTTCGTACTCTCTCTCCTCGATCCACTTCTCCGATTCACAGAAGCAGCAGCAGTACACCTTATTAACTAATCTACGAGCTAAAGAGAATCTGCAATAAACTGAAAGCTTCTTATTTCTTATATCGTAATTAATTTTTTAAATATAAGTAGTTCACTTATTATTTAAACTGTACCGAACTATTTCGCCATGGTCAATAGTTTAAATGAAATTTTAAAACAAAAGCTTTCGCTGGCTACTGCGGCCGGTATCGTCAGTGGACTGAGTGAAAGTGTCAGGGTATGGTGCAGTTGTTTGTTGGCTAGTAATGAATAACAAACCTTGCTTATTTGAAAACCTTGTGTATATTATCTGGACGCTGCTCTGTTTTTATGGTTCACTCTCCTAGTGAGATTAAAATATCCGACCTTTTTTTTTTGCAATGTCTTTTTTTTTTTTTTTTTTTTTTTTTTAAGGCGCAAACATCGCTTATATTCTCCCAGCCGGGATTTAGTGAACCTTCCGGTCATACCAAAAGCACTTTTCACATTCGAATAGTACTTTATATATTCCGGTAGAGATGAGAGAACCCTTGGGAGCAGTTTTTTTTTTTTTTTTTTTTTTTTTTTTTTACTGCATGGCTCATGTTATGCACACGCTGATAGTAAAATAGAAAGAAAAAGAAAAAACTAATCAGTTACTCAAGGAAGTCACATTATGTTATTTCTTGGTTTAAATATCCTCCTGGATAATATACTTTGTGGAATGTTCTGTCGAGATAAGTATTTAAGACTCTGTCAATATTGTCTTACGAAAGTTATGAACAGTAACAAAAATAGATATAAATAAAGTACTAGCATCCAAAATTAAATTAATTGGAGTTAAATTCTTAAAAGGATATACAAGACTATATCATATAATAAACAAGGTCATAAGAAAAGAACTGCAAATATTTCATATCTCTTCACTCCTCCAGGTTTAGGCAATAGCAAGGGGGAACAAGGTATTTTTGCCTAAACCTGCAGGAGTGAAGACGACGATGTGATGGATGTTCCGTAATGCAACCGGTTTTATCAGCAATTGGTCTTTTCCTTTTCTTTCTTCTTTTGTGTGTCCGAAAAAATAATTATATAATAATAATACTATAAAAAGGAATTAATCGAAAAACAAATAAAAATAATCAAGAATGAAGGATACGAAGAACTTAAGGCAGTAATTTCCTCATTGTTGAAACGTGGTATTCACAGAGTACTTCGACTTTTTTGAAAGTAATTTAATTGGTTGAAGTGAAATTCCACAAAAGAATGATATAAAATGTGACTGGATTTATTTTACGGTTTTCAAAAGTTGCGTCCTCATTTTGCAATTTTAAAAAGTTTATTCATCAAAATATATATTAGATTATTTTGAACTTTAATCCGAAATATTTACTTCTGCATTTCCTCTGCAAAGGAAATCGGAACAAATTCTTGGTTTTAATTTCAACTATTTTATGTTTTAATGTTTTCAGGGCTAGAAAGAATGGAAAATCTTATTAGTTTAAATTGAAATTGTACAATTGCCCCCGAACAGCCTTTTATGACAGGCTGTAAAACACCTTTGTGAGGTTGCTTTGGTTCTCTTGTTATGTAATACAAATTTATAGTACGTACATTTTAATTGCCTGTTGGCCGATGTGAATTTGTTTGCTTTATTGTAACATAAGCCTTGAGCTTAATAGGCATTGATTCACTCTTACTGATTTCCGAAGCAATGAAGCTATTGCGGTTGTACTCATGAAAATATTTTTGAAACATTTCTTCAAATCTCCATCTATCCTACCTACTAGGCACCGAAAATGACAATGAAAAAGAAATATATCTGTGTATGTGTGTGTCAATGTTGTAGAAGCCGCAATTTTTGTTTTTTCTCAACGAAACTTGGCATGTAAGCATTAATTAACAAACGATTCGTCGAGTTCATTAACCAGCAAAATTGGACCATCAGGGGTGGGGGTTAACCAAAAGCGAAAATTAAAAAATTGCTCGGCGGCAGCTACTTTTGGTTTTTCTCAAGGAAATTCGGTGTATGCCATTGAAATAAAATAAGTAAAATATCAGTGAAATTGGATTATTTGGAGTGGAGGTTTACCTGAAACTCAAAATTTAAAAATCTTTGTAGCGGCACCAATATTGTTTTCTTCACAACAAAATTCGGAATATACCGAAATGAATAAATTAAGAAAAATAGTTTCTGAAAATTAAGGAAATCGGACCGTTAGGAGTAGGGATATACCTGAAAACCAAAATTTAAAAAGCTCTCTAGCGTTTAATTTTCCCTCTATTGTTTCAAAATAAAAAGACAAATTAACTCAGCATATAAACTGTATTTATAATGATGCACATGCTCTATATTTGACAAAAGCATCATCGTGAAGATAGAGAATGTGAAATATTAGCCTAACATGTATTTGAGAATTATATTTGTATGTAAAAGTGCTGTCTAATAGCATTCAGAAAACGTTTGCATTACCTGCTTTTACCATAATGACATTTAAATTAGATTTCAAAGCCACTTAAAATAAATGAATCCTTCGATTGTATGTTGTTGACTGTGTATATTTGCATAGTACATTTTAATTGTTTCTAAATAGTAATATGCTTATATTCTTAAAGGTACAATGTAAATCGAATTTTCCTGTTATTTTTCTCTTATTTTAGTGAATATAAAGATGGTACCAAGAGCTCAGTTTATAAACATGTTAACATTTACAAATGTTTAAAAATATTGATACAGTAATAGCTCTGTCTGTTAGTGGTAATACATTTTGTTCAATTAATAGTATACCATTAATTTTGGGGTTTAATCTGAATATAATAATAATAATAATAATAATAATAATAATAATACATCTAAAACATGGCTTGTCTTTTGTGATAACTATAGATTGCCAGAATTCTAATTTTGTTTCCCTAATACCACACATTAAAGATCATAAAATTATTTCACTTCATAATTAATAAGGTCATAATTTGGATTTTATGCTTATTTTTAAAGTTATTCAACTCGCTGAGGAATTCGCTTAGTTTACGCAGCTTCTGCGTGACATATTTTTTTTTTTATAATTCTGTCAGACACTGAATTAATCATTTGGCAGGTATCATATTGAGAAGGTTGTGAACCACCAGACGAGAATCCAAAACTTCAGTTATGATTCCAGAAAGTTGTGGCAAAAATGGTTTCCATGTTGAACCATATTTATGGTCAAGGAACTGTTTGTGTTGTTAAATGTGCCACTCTTTTGTAGATAAGCTAGTGCGCTACATTTCCCTATTTTCAAATACTAAATGCATAACTCTAGAAGATATAGCAGTCAATACTTTGCGTATTTTCTTTTCTTTCGCCGAGTACAGTTACCCAGCTAATAATTTCTGCCTCACAGGAAGTTTGCACTCTTTATACGAAACATTTGTTTTCGAGGTGCAGTGAGGGATCCACGTACTAGAGTGGGGGTATGAAGTGTGACTGACTGCGCATTGAAGAAAAAGAAAGACGAACTTGTCGACAAGCCAGAACACGTGCTAGGTTCTCTTGCGCCACTTAATTCGTTGGGCGTCAGCTTGGGGTCTCTGGCCCTTGTTTCGGGTAAACTGCTGCAATGCCACAACAAGACCATGAAGGATTTGGGGTTTACAGAGCGTTAGAACCTCAAACTGCTTAATCCTGATGCAGTTCACCGGGTGACTGATGATCAGTCAGACTTCGCCTCCGGGAGGAAAGCTTTTCTTGTTAATTATCTGACGGCCGAGTACAGACCTGCTTAAAAGTACATGGAGAGCTGTATAGTAAAATAAGCACGAAATAATATACAATCACGGAGAAATGGGAGAGCCAGTGAAAAATACGAAATGATTACCAATGCATGTAATAACTATTTATGATATAAGAGTTTAAAGCATCATTTTGTATTGTAAGCGTATGTGCGATATCATCTACTCTTGTAGATAGCCCTTAATATTTTATACATTAATTACTAATTACATTGCTCTACAACATTTTTGTTCAATGAAAATTGTTCATATTTCCTAATTCCTTACCACATGGAATCTTTCAAACAAGTCTTAGTTTTAAATAAAACAATTAAAATCTTCTTAGCGTTTTGCCATGATCCGGTTTTAATATGCTACCCTAGCTTTCGCCAACTGCTGCGGTTGGTATCGTCTGTGGACGATGAACAACAACTGACTGCTAAAAGACGACTGTAGCAGTTGGTGAAAGCATATTAAACCATGGATTACGACAAAACAGCCCGGAAGGTTTTAATGTTTTAATTATAACACCAGCTGTAAAAGCCTAACAAGTATTATACCTTAGTTTTGTCTCATTGGGCTACAGTTTTTCAGAAATCGGTATTATAAAAAATAATATAGTTTATTATTTGTTCTTTGAGCAAATGCATAAAATAAATATTCTCTGAGATTTAAACAAGATAGTAAATTGTCTACTTTGTGCATGAAACAATAGGACTAATTCAGAGCATTGGACCACAAAAAATGACCATATTTGGGTTCCTGGAGGGGAAAAAAATAAAGAATGTGAACCAAGTTTCTCCCTCTAATGCTCTTCTTCCACCACTTCATGTTAAGTTAGGTCTGATTAAGCAATTTATTACCTCTCTTAATAAGGATAGTGATTGTTTCAACTGTTACCAAGCTCCCACAGAAAACTAAAGCTAAGATAGCAGCAGGTATTTTCGATGGACTCCAGATTCCTGAGTTTATGCAGGATGAGACCTTTCCTTAGTCGATGCCCGAGTTAGAGAAGTCAGCATGGTTAGCATGCAAAAAAGTGACAGAAAACTTTTTTGGTGACAAGAAATCTGAGAACTATAAAGAAATTGTGAAGGAAATGTTACAACGTTTTGAGTGTTAAAAGTTCATTTTCTCAACAACCTTATTGATTACTTCTCTGCGAATCTTGGTGCAATTAGTGAAGAACAAGGTAACGGTTTCATAAAGACATTAAAACATTGGGAGGTGTCAATGATGTTTGAATACTGTTGGTGTTTGAAAAGAGACAGTAGTGAAGGACACATCACAGCTTCGAAAAAAATGAAACAAGTTTGGAGATTCACCATTATTGACACATAGCTCTCTTTTTTCAATATATTCTTTAATATTTAAGTTAAAATGAAATCTACAAAAACAGTTTTGTAAGCTATATGTCTTAAAACTTAATAATATTTCATAAAAACGTTAAGTACATTATATTTTATGTGCTTTTATTTAAAAACCTAGGCTGATGAGTAAAACTGAAAACATATTTGAATTTAGGACAGTCACATTATAAAAATCCAGGTGGGAAAATAAAAAAGAAATTGTAGACCAGTGTTATAAAATTACATTTAATCTACTCATCCCGAAACGTTCCTGTGCCGTGTATTTCTCTCTTGGAGGAGCATGGAAAAAGTACCTAAATCTCTAGAATATGTTCCCAATATCGCAGGTATAGTACGCAGTGGTATTTAAACGGATAAAATTATATTTATTACTTTTTTATGTACATGTTAAATTGCTGTTTAAAACTTTGATTTTTCTCGCGCCGAAAGAGTACGCACTTTGGCTTGCGATATATTGGGATCAACTGTTATTTTCTTCCAGCCTGTCATGGTTCCAGGGTAGCCAACATAATTACCTATGTTAATTTTAAAATATATGTAACACGTTATAATATATGCAATTTGTATCCGCTTAAATAGTAATAATCATCAAATGTCATATTAAATGAAAGTAATAATATTGGAGTGTTGTAAAATGTTTATAGTACTTAAGTATTATACAATGCAGTTCCTAGTTTGAGTGCATTTTGTTAAAATATCTAATTTTAATATGAAATATCTAAATAATATATTTATTATAAAATCAAAACCTATAGGAAAGAGTAGAAATACTGTTTTATGTGGATAGAATTCCGAAGATATTACTGAACTACAAGAGTAAAACAATAATCTATAACAATAATGATAATAATACATTTTAGATTCTTAATTCTGAAATAACCCAACGCAGTATGATGGGTGCAGAACTTTTACTTTCATATCATTTATATAGGGTGTTAATGAATCAACCGTAATAATTTCAGGTAGTGTACAGCGCTCTTAGACAAGAACTTTGAGGCAGTCTGTAATGTGCGTGTTAAAAGATATGGCATTAGTTATTTAAAAGAACCAGCACGCCATTACTTTCGGGGGGGGGGGCAGATGCCACACAATAATAAACGGAAGTTGCGCAGTATGTCTCTTTGGCGTAGTGGACGTGATAAAAGTAAAAGCGGGTTACTGTTGTCGAGTTCCAGGCTCCTTGAATACTTGATAGGTTAGGTTAGATTCGATAGCCGGGGTTTGTTGGAGTATCGTCGGCCTCCCGCACGCCAGCCTATAAGGCTTATTGTGCAACCCCAAAAAAGAGACGCTTTCATTGTTTCCCACAATCTGTTCCTTGAACAAGTTGCGGTATTTTGGTTCCAATGTCAGCGTCCGTTCCCAAGCATTCCCTGGTTATAGAAAAAAGTCTCTTTCTTACCAGGAATGGGTAATTAAACAGGATATTCGAGGCAGTCTCTCCTCGTCCTGTTTGCTCAATCTGCAAATGGGTTAATTTTTTAGAACCTTTACATAGATGTTTCCTGAAGTGATCATGCTCAGTAGTTAACGGAACTACTTTCCTTATTCCTCTTCTTTTCCAGTTTGGAAAGAGTGTTGCTTGAACCTAGGACTTGTTTCCTAGCTTCTTTTGTCCAGGATAGGTTTGCCACCCAATTTGATGTTTTACCGCAGTCTTAGCAGTACGTCCCATGGGTTCAGGGCCAACAAAGGGTGCATCAGTACACTTTTTTGCTACATTAAGTTATATATAAGTATATTTCATCATAAAGTGTAAAACATATATCATGTCTGCGAATCCACAGTTGTTGCCTTATCCATTTGGTCACTCAGTCAGGCAAATAGCTCCTTCTAGGCTGTTACATAAGACGATAACTCAGTTCGTGCCGTTCTGTCAAATTATTAGTCTAAGAGTGCAGAGATTTTTATATAACTAAATCTTGAAACGTTGATTATGAGCTGGGTTTCTTTATTCGCTAAGCAGGTTAGAAGACATTCTAAGACAAAGATTAATCCCACTTCGCTATAAAGCTTATCAGCATCTTATTTTAACCTTTTTTATCATCATATTACTCCGTTATTTTCTTCGTGAATCATAAATTCCCTATGTCTAAAATCCCTTTATATTCTCTGATATTATTGCGGTGTAGTTGATTAACGTTCTACATCTATAGAGGCTTTATCCTGTGAAAAACATTCTGCGATGTGATGTTGAACAGTTTTCAGTTCAGTGGGACAGAATTGGTTAGGGTACAATTCTTCAATTCCTATACACCTATTTATGTATGACTTTACTGAACAAAAACGATTCGCCATAAAGGTTTAAATAACACTAATTACGAATATAATGCCTTCATTATACATTGTCATTTCAGCATTACTCATTTATGAGTTTCTCCGAGAGTTTTTAATACAGGCCACAAAACGTTTTTATTTGACTACGACCTTTACAGCTTTTCTAAGTGTTCCCAATTAAGATGTACGCCCTTTTGATTCGTTCAAAACACATTGAAAGTGCCGCTAGTCAAGTTCCTTTTAGAAGGATCATTGACAGAAGAATGTAAGCCCCAATTATAGGTTCACGAAGATTTTCTTGGACTTTAAGGGAAAAGAGGGGGGGGGGATGCATGGGATTAAATCTGGGCAATATTTCAGACAGGAAAACACTCTACAGATCTTGGTTCTCCAAGAAATCGAATGTGTACGAAAGTATTGTCATGGTGATGCACCAAATGAACTGCATTTGACCTTGGGTGTTTGTTGGCCATGTTGCAATAATAGCTGGAAGACAGTGATTGACATACCACGCTGTACTGATAGTCGCCCATACACGGAGAACGCAACGCAGGCTGCAAGCCGAACGGCAGCGAAGAAAGCCGACCGCTATCGTTCGGGACTGCAGCCAGCAGATACCTTCGTTTCATATGGATGCATTGTTGTTATGAAGTAATAATGACTTTTTAATGCTCTATTGCATTTTTGTTAAATTTAAACTGAACTAACTAAAAAGTAACATTTATTCCATTAAGAGGAGTGCAGAAAAGTTATGAAGAAAAAAAAAAAAAACCGAGTACGCAATTGTTATTTTTGAGTATTGTTATTTTTATATGTTCTATACTTTTGTCTTAAACTTAAACTAACCTAAACTAACTTATGAAAAAGTAATATTTATTGCATTAAGAATAGTATTAAACATTTTGAAACTTTAAAAAAAAAAAAAAACTAATAAAATTTATTGTGAGAGAGAGAAGGAAAAAAAGGATGACAGGTACAAGAATTACCACTACACCACCAGGACTAACCCTCATCTTTGGAACTGAAAGCCGACCTTAAAGAAATATGTTGCAAGCTAAACATCGTACTAAAGTTAAGCCTAGAGAAAAGTACAGTAATGATTAAGGGCAAAAAAATTTGAAAACACATTAGACAATAACAAAATGGAATATGTAAAGAATATGAGTATTGTGGGCAAACTGTATCCTTCAGGTTTAACAACACAAGAAACTCGAATTCTTCTAGAGGTTAAATGTCATATTTTCGTAGGTAAACATTTCAGCATGGAAATTAGTAGCAAATGAAAATATTTCATGTCTCCCGTTTCCGAATATGGAGCCACACACGGCTACCGGGAGAAATAACCCCTACATATGCCAAGATGATGCCAAAAGAAAATGGAACGCATTGAACGTAAAGGGGGGAAGGGCGACTAGAAACAGAGACATCGCCGAAACAACCAGGAACCGATGAAAATGTGGGCAGACAAGTGTTGCGTGGTCAAAATGATGGTCTTACAGGTATACAGCGTGGGATCTTAAAATGAAGATGAAACGTGGGAAGGTATGTTGGCGACCAGCGGACGAGTTGAAAAAGACCTTAGTAGCCAATGGTCTGAAGACTCATCTATAGCTGCTTATTACAAGAAACTTAAGTTAAAGTGTAGAAAATTACTGACAATTGTTATGTATTATTTAAAAGAATCCTCCGGGTGAGCATTTTCAAGTCATCTTGCATTACTAGGCCCCTGCCCTTGAGGAGTGACAGTGGACTACTAGAAATGCCGTATAGCTCTCTTTCTGTTGTGGTACCCCTTGAATCCACCACAGATTATAGGCCATTTACGATGTTGCAAGTTAACTAATTTTGTGCGGAAAGGCTCTCCTGCTTCTTGTTGTCTTATACCTGTTTAAATACCAAGAGTTATTTTGGCTTGTGTCCACAGCTGAGCGCAACACGCTCTGGACCAAATTCAACGTCAGTCGCCTGTCATAATACAGAATGTTCCTCCGCTGACGGCTTTAGATGAACAGCCGTGGTGTGCTGTAGCATTATTTCTGCCTCTTTGTTGTTACAACAATTTGCGGTTAAGAAATAACTATAGACAAACGTTGTGTATTATTTGCAGCAGTTTAGTAGGCTCCGGCTCAGTGCCCCAGGTTGGGCTCCAATTTTGAAGCGGTTTTATCGGTGGGGACAGGTTGGTCGCCAGTTATGAAGCGATTTAGTTGCTGATCGCCATATTTTGTAATGGTGTATCGTTTATTGACCATTGATCGCTTTGATCTGTTGCCCACGCTTAATGATGCAACCGTTTCTTTTCGTCGCGGTCACAAGCGGTCAAACGTAGCAGTTGACGATGACCTGAGAGACTTGATTTTACTGTTTCGTTCTCACGGAGTCGCAGGATCAGGGAGAATTGTTATAATAACAACTCTTTGGTGACTGGATTGATCGTTGAGTTTATTCTCACCATGGTTATCTGGGTGCCTCTTGGTGTGCTGCTTTGGCCATCGACATTGATTGGTTATGAGAAGTATGCGATAGTGTAAGCTTCTTGAAGTTCAAGATGTACGTACATTGCGTGATTGTGCACCTGATGTCGGAATAAATTGCTTTTAGAACTGATCTAGAAATGCATTGCTATTTAGCACTAAACTCGAAATCTATAATAGCGTGTCTCTCGTTTCGCCTACACGGGCTCACTTGCAATCTATCAAAGCGTGCCTTAGCAAAGAAGTTTCCCCTTTTGTACTTTTTCAAAAATGTCACTAAGTGGTCAACGATGTTACATGATAGAGCTCACGGACTACCATCTTTTAAAATCTAAGGCTTTGATTGGCAAGTCAAAGCTCACACTAAGGCGCTAAAACTCAGTATTTTAAAATCCTGGCCTTTCATAGTTGAGCGTTCAAAAACTCATCCACGCTATGCTAAGTATTTCCTTTTGCTTTACTGTTTCCTTAGGAACGTTCAGCTGTCCCTAACATAATAACAGCTTCTCTAAAACACAAAAGGGTATTATTATAGACCGTTCTCGTCAGGTGTATTATTCTATTGTGTTATCTCGCGTCTCTTGCCGGAGGCACAAAAGGCAACCGCACCAGGTTACATAATATTCTGGAAACACTTGCTCCTTACAAGGGATTTCTTTGCATATGCACGATTTAACTTGTACACATTAATTATGCAATTGATATCAAACCTCTACTCTCCCTTTCGAATTTATATACCCTGTCTGCTAAATATCATTATTAGAGTATGCTTCAGACTATTTACAATATACGAGATACTAAGCAATATTAATTAGCTATTATTTATTCAATACGCAAACTTGTTTCCTTGTGGGGTAGAGGATACAGATCTGTCTCAACGACAACAATATCTCAGAGTTTTGTCCAGCTATTTTGTGACTAGTGCTCAATAGGATTGGAAGAGGATATCGACTGTGCAAACAATTACGCGAAGCGACATAATATATATGGCAATGTATTATTCGCAAAATTTTTCGCGTCCTCTGGTGTTCTACTTCCGATAGAACTTGGCTACGTCGAGTATAAGTTTAGGTGCCATGACTACCAAAGATGTGAACTGAATCTGATCTCATTATCAGAACATACTCTCTCTGACTATCTCATCCTCTGAACTGATGATATGAACTGCGTAAGTCGACTCAAAAATTGATTTCAACTGCCCCAATAATGTATTTGAACTGATTGCCTCCCGCCGTATTTAGATCTTAAATTTGAGTACCCCAGCAGAGCAAACGCCTCCTTTATATATTCGATTCAAATTCTTAGACATTGGCTTCACCAAGCCCACGAGGATCACACAAGTACGCGCAAGTTTTGCGCCTTGCTTTAAAAATTCAAAATATACATCTACTATTGGCTGGTTCAAATTCACCTGTCAAAGTATGCCACCTGCTACTATTTGAAAGTTTAAAACATTTATTTATATTGGTTGGTTTAAAGTTAACTGTATAACCGGCTGACCAGTTCATTGCTCTAATGTATTGGAAAGCCTGAGCTTTATCAACGGAAGATCTTTTGAGAAGTGGCATAGTACTGTTCCCTTCCCTTTGTGCAGTGGTTTATGGTTTCCTTGAATCTGACCCTTTTCTGACTGGGCTACTGTAGTCAGTTACACTAGAGAACTTTCTCTTTTGAGGACATACAATTTAACATATTAAAATTTATATATCCACACACATACATATCGTATTTATATTTCAGTAGGGGTCGGCCGTATGTACTGTTTCATGTTGCACCAGCGTTGTTAATTATTATAGTGTGTTAGCGAAGTTAAGTTTACTATAGTGTTTGTATCGGATAGAGAAAAAATATAAATTATAGGAAAAAGTTCCGTAATGTAGATGAACGTAAAGAAAATAGCAGAAAACAAATTGGAAGAATTACAGAAGCAGAATGGAAATGCAAAATTAGTTAAAAGGTGCCAGAAACATGCAATTGCAGATAGACATGACTTCGAACAATTCTTATAAGAGGTTGGTTTCATAAAATAAAATAAATATTGTGCATATTATAATTGACAAAGTTGTGCGAGTAGTAATGCAAAGGGAACTTGTCCAAGGACGAAGCCGGTGATTGATGCGACCTTGACCGCGCAGCTTGCGTTCAGCTGCAAACGCAGGCCAAAAATAACATACTATATTTTAACTCTTGGATAAGTTTTAAGCTGAATGAAAAACTTTTGCAATAAGGAATAAGTAATTTGGAAGACTTAGGAAGCGAGCAACTGTAAACAATAAGATTATAAAATGTTCTTAGATAAAACATTATCACTTCAGGCGTAATCTCATATAATATTCGCGTAGTGACCACATTTGTGTATCGTTCGGTACCTTAAACAGAATAATACCCAGTGCAGATACAACACACGGGAGAAAGTAAAATATCCATTAATTGTGTATTAGGGATGCTGATATACCTAATTGTTGATATAACGTATAAATACACTGGAATGAAATTAAACCCTTTCCCCATTTCAGTGTTTATAAAAAGGAATAAACAGGATGTCTTCGTTCGCCAAGAACTTTCCATGATGTTACGTGCTTTCTTCTCATAATTATTAAATTCGTTTGGTGAATTTTTCTCCGGGTCGATACTGGAGCTCATAACGAACGGGTGTTTCGCGGTATCAGATTTCAAAACAAAAGGGAGAAGCGCCAGGTCAAGTGGAAGCCGTAAGTTGCCCTTGGAGCTGGAAATCTCTATCCTGGCTTTTGTAGTCAACCGCGATATTCACATGAACAAAGAGGCAATTACGCAGATCAGTTAGGTGTGGTTTCGAAACTCATCTAATTGAAGAAACTAAAAGCAAAATCACCGCATACATTTATGGATATAGCGAATTATTGAATGTTATGGTAGAACTCGCAATCAGCACGAAGATGTTGAAATTATATCGGTAAATAGAACAGTTAACCACAACAACAACTACTACCACCACCACCACCACCACTACTGCTACTACTACTACTACTACTACTACTACTACTACTACTACTACTACTACTACTACTACTACTACCACTACTACTACTACTACTACTAATACTACTACTACTACTACTACTACTACTACTACTACTACTACTACCACTACTACTACTACTACTACTAATACTACTACTACTACTACTACTACTACTACTGCTACTACTACTACTACTACTACTACTACTACTACCACTACTACTACTACCACTACTACTACTACTACTACTAATACTACTACTACTACTACTACTACTACTACTACTACTACTACTGCTACTACTACTACTACTACTACTACTACCACTACTACTACTACTACTACTACTACTACTACTACTACTACTACTACTACTACTACTACTACTACTACCACCACCACCACCACCACCACTACTGCTACTACTACTACTACTACTACTACTACTACTACTACTACTACTACTAATACTACTACTACTACTACTACTAATACTACTACTACTACTACTACTAATACTACTACTACTACTACTACTAATACTACAACTACTACTACTACAACTACTACTACTACTACTACTACTACTACTAATACTACAACTACTACTACTAATACTACTACCACTACTACTAATACTACAACTACTACTACTAATACTACTACTACTAATACTACAACTACTACTACTACTACTACTACTACTACTACTAATACTACAACTACTACTACTAATACTACTACCACTACTACTAATACTACAACTACTACTACTACTAGTACTACTACTACTACTACTACTACTACTACTACTAATACTACAACTACTACTTCTACTACTACTAGTACTACTACTACTACTACTACTACTACTACTACTACTAGTACTACTACTACTACTACTACTACTACTACTACCACCACTAGACTTTTATTATAGCAGATTTATTTATTTATTTTTTTTAGTTATGTTTAACGCCCGTTTTTACTACTGAGTCACCACAGGCGGTAAAGCAGTTTTAAAATGCACATAAGTATATAACTGTTGCATGGGCCTTATAGCAGTACATGCTAATACCGTCCTTGTAACAATCAAAATATACCTACATTAACACATACAAACATACATGCATACATGCATGTAGATCTGTATCTACGTGCATATACACATTTGTACAACCGCCTATGGTGCCTCAGTTTAACGGGCGTTAAACACTATTAAAACATATATACAAACACATCCATACATTTAAATCATTTGTTTTCTATGAATAATTTTATATTATAAATTTTTCTATTAAATATTAAAAATATTTTATATTATATTATAAGGGTTTATATATATATATATACATATACATATACATATACATATAAACCCTTACCCCTGAGCCGCCCTTACCCTTTACATAACAAACTCCCCAACTCCTCTCTCTTCTCTATAGACATAACCTTCTTTCTCGGGTCTTCGCTAGAAGTGTTCCGGTGTTGTGTGTGTATCTCTCAAATGCCAACACTTCCCGGCAGAGTCGGTTCTGGTGATCTGGTAATTATACTTGCCTCCTAAAACCCAAGATCGCGGGTCGATGGATATTTTCGGGCTTAAAAATCCTAAGTATGATTTCCTTCTGAAGGGAAGTATACCATGGGTACCGTGTAGTAGATTTGCGGCAGGAAAAAGAATCTCAAGCTTGACAGAAGAGGTCTCTGAGCAAAATTAATCGGCCGTTTCACACCCTGATTTGAATGACATGAGATGTTAAAGAGCATCCGCAAATAAAACAAATGTATAACTTCCCGGCAGATGTTCAGATTTCTGTCGGAATTCAGAAAGTGTGATGGAAATGCTCATTTCTTAACATATCTATTTTCCTGCATTCTGTCAGATTATGCCTCCAGGTATCGTTTTCTCCGTACAATGGACAATTTCTTTCCCCGAGAGCATTAACTGTTTTATTTCCTTTCCAAGCCGCTAATCCGAGCTAAGCGAGACCACTTCTTTCTTCTCTCCCACAGACATCTAGATAACCCTCCCTCCCCCATACCTGATCTACTTGAGCCTGCAGATTAAGCGATACCTTTTCTGCGCATTGAATCTCAGTACTTTGCTCACCTTTATCTTACGAAGTTAACTATTTTCTAACTATTGGAGGTATTGTCCTTTCCTCATAACCAAATATACCCTAATCCAGTTTTGTCTAAACCTTTCCTTATTTTTATGCCCAACCTTCCCTTATTTGCTCCCTCAGACAAACTGCCCAAAGAAGTGCTTGATACCCCCCCCCCATATTATTCTTAACCAGTAAGTAATTGTTTTTATTTTTACATTTATACTTTCGTTAGAGATACCAAACTCTTTAAGACCCCACAATTTGTTATATCTCTTCCTACTTGTAGCAATCGTTTTAGAAAATGTGTTTGTACCTGATTCAGTTCTTGTTTTTTCATCTCCAATTTCGACCCCGTACGTCATAGTTAACCTTTACATGCGGGAAGAGAGGCTTAAAATAAACAGGACTATAAGGAATATTGAGATTCTTTGTTGCTGTTTTTGTGATAATGTTCGTAATAATTCCATAAAGGTCAAAGGAAATTTACACATGTAAGTAGTTACTGAAGATTTTAACAAAGGTTAAAAACGTTTAAAGAAGCATGCTGTTTCAGTGAAAGTATTAAATAAATCAGGAGGTTTTGGTTTAAGGAATCAATGTGAATATCTTCATAAATCAATTACAATTTACGAGTACAGAATGTGGCACTGAAATTTCGTTTTGTGACAACATTCTACTCTTAGGACTTCACATCGAAGTGTCTAATCCAGGCAAGTCACATCAAATTCTAACAATCAAAAGTTTCTTCCATGAAAAATATGCTTGTCAAATACAGCAGTATTCGGAAGTGATATTTTGGATGTATTTGCTCACTAGCATAAGATTATTTACAGTGTTCGTATTTAAATAATATTTCGATAAGAAACAAATGTTGTACAGCAGAGTGTGTGAAAGATGCACAACGGTATCAGAAATACAGCTGAAAAGAAGGATAAGAAAAGCAGTATCTCATGTCATAGAAGCTTTATTAATAAATAAAATCTCTGAGCACGGAGCTGTCTGTCATCAATAGTAGTTGTATCATTGTAATCCCCTGTCTCTACTGTTGAATGACTTGTTTTCCAGTTTTTCACCATACATGCTCTACAGATCTGCAGCTCAAGCAGCTTGTCTGACACGATACCAGATAGGCATACACAAGCAGTAGTAACTAATGTCAAACATGAATAGTGCCGATTTCAGGCAGCAGATATGTCACAGCTCAAATTATTAGACCGCTCGCTTACCCGTCGTTATAACAAATCAATCAGAACATGACTGGAAATGGGATAAGCTGACCTTCTTGTATCTGCGCATATCACAAACATCTTTACTTATAAATCAGAAGCACAGGAAAAATCCTGGAGCCAGAGTGTTAAGTAACCACTATAATAACTCACGTTAGATCATTAAGTTTATTGCGTGGTATTTACATCACCTTACCAACCGTCGCCAAGGCGGCCCTTCCGAGAATATGTCAAGATGACCTCACCGTGTGCTATGCTGCACTCGACTCCCTGTGCGATGCTATGCTTAGATTATGGACACGCCCAGATATATGATGGTGAGCTTGTCCCATGTCCAGCCAGCTATGTTTAATTTATTTTTTATAACTAGTGATGAAACAAATCCTTCGTAAACTTTTAATATCAGCGTGTGGTTGACTCGAGCATTGCACGTGACGGCAGAAGGAGGGTTAGCATCGGATTCCGCACAGTCTGGTCACAGCAGCAGTGCCGAATGTGAGCGAATCGATTCGTAACCCGTAGTGCAATGTTATTAACACAAAACACGCAAAATCACACATTTCAAAATTGAATGTGCTGAGAGAAAAACTGCGAACTGAACAACTTTCTGTAAAAGAAGAAAAAAATCTAATGTGCTTTGTGTAAGGTCGAATATAATAGAGTGAAACCTAACACCGAAGTATTCATTGTCATTTCAGGACTTTATACATTACGTCATTCTAATATATGTAGATTTTATTTGAATTGTACACTCCATATAGCTACCAAGAGTAACAACTTTACATTAGTTATATTTCATTCCAAATGTTCCGAACAGACAGTGCGCTACTTGTATGTTCCACTTAAGTGTACTTTGTATGTCTGAAATGTGCTCTTGTTTACCTTGGACTGCTGTGCACGTTCAGAGTACTTATATTATTGTTGAAGCTTCGGTTACCAAAAGGCGAGGTTTCAAGCGTAGTTAAAACGATAGATAAGCGAGTGCTATAATAATTTGGGCTATGACATATTGGAGACACCGGGTACATGGGGGGCTGTACTCAAGAAAGAGTGATCGGTTGCGTTTGATATGCAGGGACAAGAAACCGTGTATTCAAATTGGGACTTTTATTTATAGATGACTGAAATCGCAGTTTATTAACGCAGTTTATTATTTAAATCAAGTAAAATAATGATTCCATATACTACGTATAGGGCAATCTTCTTTTTGTGCCTTGAAACATTTCTACGCTGTTTAATATCATTAGTAGCCATCGGAATTATAGGCGTTTAACATCAAGTTGGGTACACTCAAACACAGGCTTTGTACCATCGCTCAGTAGATAAACAAGAACTGATGAGTGACAAGCTTAATGGAAGAAGATGGTTTGTAGTTCGTGACCTATCGTATTCCTTCCACTTAATGTCGGTGTTTACAGTGCCAGCATAGCTTCATTCCGGTTTTAGTGCTTAGAAATTCCGATGCCTAATCAGTAGATTAGCAAAATTTGCGCAATTTTGATATTGTTTCCGTATGCCAGACCTTTACCAACGATTGTAGTATTGTAAATAATTGATTATATATTTACTATAGGACTATGCTGAAAATTATCAGCCAAATCTTCCCGATACTCTTTGTGCGCCGCTGCAGTGTTTGCTGATTACTTTCACGTCTCTTGGAGCTTTGTTCCTTATTCAACTAATTATGTAAACAAACTGAGCGAGCTGACTCAGGCGGTAGCACTTGGGGCTCGCATATGCAGTCCCGGGTTCAAATCCCTTGGGACCGATTTTTTTCTTTCGTAGTTTCTTAGGTGAATACTTTGATGGGTCTTTCCTTTCCACGAATTTTCTGCTCTCGCATTTTATTCTGTTGGGTCTGTTGGTGTCAAAAGTGCCAGGGCAAGGTGTGCTGGCGTGGTATGATGGGGCTTACACTTTGTAAAGGTTTCTACCCTTGCATCTGGCATGGATGCAGATATCTTCTGAGGGATTTGAACACGAGGAAGGGGTCTTGGTAGGCATTGGAGTGATCTATCTGGAAACATTGGAGACACCGTCTACGCTCATGCATCACCTCTCGCGGATCCTGGCCCCTCGGTGTCTCCATCGCCGCATCTCTTCCTACCGTATGTGCAATAGGCACTAATGGTCAGCCCTTGAGCTAGGCTGAAGTATCGAAGTATTTTTTCCGCTCCTAACAAATCTGTTCAATCAAATTCTATAAACCGAGGGAAGGGAGAAAGAAAGCCATCCCAAGATTTGTGTCGATCGGAGAACTTCGGGGACACTCGTAAACGCTGTATTTACAACGCGTAAGCAGCGACTGCATGCTGCAGTGGGCGCTTTGTCTGTAAACCTAATGGTCGCAATCATAAGCATATGGAAAATAACATTAGGATAGAGGAGCGGTTTAGAAGGAAGTGCTCTTCTTCGTAAGTTCCTCCTGCTGGAAGAGGAACCTGCGCTCTTTACCAGGCATCACTGCACACTCTGCCACAGAGCTAACAGAACACACGTACTAGTCAGTGTCTTTAGTGCATACCATATAACACAACTACTGCAGTGGCTACACAGCTTTGGGGGGTACCTCGTGAACCGCGGGCTGTATCGAGTAGGACTTAGAAGAATTTGGCGTTCAAGAGATAACACATGTATATTATGGATATCTCATCATCGTCCCAGTCGTTCAGCACCAATTCTTGTTCAATAGGTTTAATTATGTGACTCATTTATAAACCGTTTTATTATTATTCACTTTGTTTATATTTATCATTTATACAAATTTTTACAGGACCTTACCAGCAAACTCTGAGGAATAAAAGATCACAAGAGAGAATTAAGGAACCCATGTTTGTTGACACTAAGTCAGATCTTTTGAAAAAATAAAATTTTAAATTTCACGCATTTTTTAAACAATTTAGCACAAG
This sequence comes from Metallyticus violacea, assembly GCA_030762175.1. Lineage (NCBI taxonomy): Eukaryota > Metazoa > Arthropoda > Insecta > Mantodea > Metallyticidae > Metallyticus > Metallyticus violacea. The sequence continues at coordinate 49,764,134 of CM060841.1, forward strand.
CATTGTTTTTTCACATTTGAAATTTACAATTATACAGTTTTTTTTTTTTTGGTGAGCCATTTTGCTATGTTGACAATGGGATGACATGATTATCGTTCCTCTCCCTCAAGGAGCGTTAAATTGGTCCATACTGCAGCCCCTGCTTTTCCTATGCAATGTGCAACAAATTCTGCGTTTAAATGTGTACACATATCAGTGTTAAAATGAGACCGGCCTTCATCGTGCTGGGACCACAAGTTGCTGGGCGCAGCAAGTGGCACATCGTCGATCAGATCAACAACCAACGTACAACATGGAAAGTGAACTGAATGTGCACAACACAGAAGAGCAAACATATGCCGTATGACCGAATGCTCAACACAAGAGACCAACAACAAACCACAACTGCAATGCAGAAAGGCTTCAAGGCTCTCACTCGAAATATACGAGGATAAGTTCATAAGTTTCAGGCCTCGCCGATAAAGATCATCGCCTTCACGAAATCCTTATCTGGTGTCATACCTTATCTGTTAAGTAAACAATTGCAGCTGTAGCTTCTGCTCCGCTGTGTTCAGTTCAGATATAACTGCATAAAGAAAGCTATGCGTAGAAGATTGCGACATGTTCAAAATAGAGTATCGAGTTGTTATTAAGTTCTTCACAAAAGAAAGACTTACTCCAAATGAAATTAAATAGCGATTGAACGGTGTATATGGGGAAGCACGCCCCTCATATTCTAAAGAATGGGCCAAACATTTTCGAATGGGTCGAGAAAGCATTGAAGACGAAAATCCTGCAGGTCGGCCCTTAGAGGTGCTCACTACTGAAGATATAGCTTTTGTGCAAGGAGAAATTATGAAAGACCGGCGGCTCAAAGTTACAGAAATAGCAGCTGGTTGGGCCTTTCTTAAACAACAGTCCTTTGAATTATTCATGAACATTTAAACATGAATAAAGATAGTGCAAGATGGGTGCCTGCACTTCATTCCTCATTTCAAAAAAGCAACGAATCTTCTGTTGTCCGGCATTTTTGGGGCTCTGCCGTGGCAACGAGAGAGAAGTTCTGCAAACCATTGTTACAGGATATGAAACTATGGTCCTCTACCAAAATCTCTTATCCAAAAGAGAATCAATGGAGTGGCGTAAACCTGACCAAGGTCAGTCAGTCAACCAAGAAGATCATGGCTACAACCTTTTGGGACTGTGAAGGAATACTCTTCATTGACTTCAAGGAGGAACATAACAGTAAACGGGGAGTACTATGCTGGCCTACTGCACAGACTACACGCTTCCATCAAAGTGAAAAGGCGAGGAAAGCTGAGTGGTGGTGTGCGCTTTCTTCACGACAACGTGCCTATGCACACATCTCTTGTTGCAAAGGGAGCTCTGAAGAAATGTCGCTTCAAGGAGATCGACCATCCACTTCACAGCCCATATCTAGCTCTCAGTGACTATTTCCTCTTTTCGAAACTCAAGAAGGACCTTCGAGGAAGGAAATTTAAGTGTGACGAAGAAGCGATGTTTGCTGTTTATGCCCATTTTGCAGACAAGACTTCTATTTATCGTGGGGGGGGGGGTTGAAATGTTTATGTTTATTCAAATATTGTAGAAGGGTATTGCAATACAGGATAACTACATTGATATGTGCAATATAGTTTTTGTCTTTATCATACCTAGAATATGGTTAGGCCGGAAACTGATAGACCTACGTTCGTATGTAATTTATTATTCGCAAGATCTTTTGAATCCCCTGGTGCTCTGCGTACAATAGAACATAACTACGTGGAATATAAATTTAAATTTAGCTGCTGCGATATCCAAGGAGATGAACTAAATCTGATTATCTGACTGGCTGAACTGAACTGATTCTCTCTGAATTGAATTTCTGCATTGATGCACTAGCAAACGCCTTCTTAGATATTCAGTTCAAATTAATTAAACGTTCATTGCCTACAGGGGTCACACAAGCACATGCAAGTCTCGTGCCTTGCTTTAAAAATTCAAAATATACATCTACTATTGGCTGGTTCAGATTCGCCTGCCAACTTATGCCACTCGCTATTATTTAAAAGTTTAAACATTTGTTTACATTTTGGTTGGATTAAGGTTAAATTTACAAAGGCTGGCGAGTTCATTGCTGTAACGAACTCGAAAGCCGGGGCTTTATTAACCTTCGCCAACGGAAGAAAATCTTTTAAGAAGTGGCAAAGCACTTGTCCCTTTCCTTTGTATAGCGGTTTACCTCTGCCTCGTTTCTGACTAGGCTACCGTAGACAGTTACACCAGAGAACTTTCTCTTTTGCCGACATACAAATTAACATATTAATGTTATACCCCATTTTACGCACACATATATAAATATATACATTACTAATTAAAAGCACAGAATATTATGATTAGGCTTACAACACACACATATAATGTTTATATTTCAATAGGTCTCTATTATGCGTTTGAAACACAAATCAGGTCCCAAAATTTTTTCAACATTTTAGGGCCTGCACCACAAGGAGCATTTTAATAGAAAGTAATTTTTACTCATTAAGTGTTTAATAAAATTGCATGACTTATTATTAAGACAATGTAAAAAGATGAATTGGTCAAGAATTGTAGAAGTTTTGGATTTTTCAGTTTGCTCAGCTCAATAAAACGATACATAATGAAAATGATGGCCTCGTGTTGGACACGAAATCCAAGGTAGCGTAGCAGCCACTGTTCTAAGGTATTCAAACATTAAAGAAAAATAAAATTTTAAAAAATCAGGTCCTAAATGACCACCAACTCTGCTATGTGAGATTTGGCTAGTAAGAAAGTAGCACTGGAGCTGAACTGGCTGTTTCAAAGTGTCTTAAGGAAGGAGTTGCTAACCCAAGGCGACCTCACATTAAAAGTTTCTTTTAACTTCCATCTCGACAACTCTGCAAGGTGTGGACGGGCAGTTTTATTACTTTTGCATGCAGTGTTGCATACCTTGCGGTAAAGAATTCAAATAGTACTACAGTTACTAGTGTATTTGTGTTTATCACTTGGTTGTCTAGTAGTTTTGTATCTTCTGTAGCATTTTTAAAATGAGTAAACCACCATTAATGGGAAATGAAACCTTTTAGCAACCTGTCACAATGGCAACAAAGCAAGAGAGTTAAAAAAATTGTATTTTTGATTCATAGTAGCCTTTCACGCATCGAAGATCGGGAATTTTGCACACGGTGTAATTACATTATAACGGCTATTCAAAAAAGACTGAGAGTTTATTATTTTATTTTTATTTCGCAAAGGTTTTCTTAAATAGCATAATTTACGATTTGTTTTTATTTATTTTTAACTCCCATTCTTTGAAATATCTCCCTATTGCTTCTATTGCTTTATTTAGCCCTATACTAGTTATTGCTATTGCTGATAAATCATCTGCAAACAGCAAGCCAGGGATAACTTTATCATTAATTATTCCTATTTCCTTTAATATGTCATCTATAAAAAATGGGATAAAATTGCGCTTAATCCCGAAAGTAATAAACCCACATGTTTTAGTTGTTACTTTACTTTATATTTACACTCTTGGTATTGCACCATTAATTAACCTACCCCGATGAAAATGGCTTATGGTTTATCTCCCTCCCCTGTGAGTAACATCTTTGATTTAAATTTTCTCAGAGACTAGCCCCGATCTGTATGTTGTATGCAAAGTAGCATTTTTGGAATACATGAGGATGGTAGTAATTATTGTATTCTATTTGACATCCCTTTCTGGTATATAGCGTACTGTAAAACATTTGAAACAAGGAATGTTATTAATAGCTGCTTCTTCTTATAGATTTTTAACACATTTCTAATACAAATAAATAAGAACATTCTATTAGTTTGTGTTAGCATTTTCTGTATTATATATACTTGGTTATTATTATATTTTTGTGACTTTTTAAAATATTTTATGAACATTTAAGGCCTGCAAATGGATAAAGGAAAGCGTTAATTCAGAATATGCATTATCATACATTGGAACGCTTTTCTTGTAATGACATATAGAATTTTTATGGTTGGAACGTACCTTGCGGACAATAAAGCAAGTCATCTTGTGTTACCGTGCTGTATTAATTTTTGGGTATACTGTCTACAAAATCGATTATTTTATTTATTCATTCCCATATTCATGTAAATATTTATTCATTCTGTGTCATCGCAGTTCATAGGTACACGGTTATGTTGTATAGTAAATACTGAAGCAGCACTTACGGCCTTCTCCCGTAAATGTAAATATTATATATATGATGTAATTAGTAATATAAATATTATGCATATATGTATTTCATGAGATGTAACGTTAATTTAATATTTGTATATAGTCAGAAGGGAAAGTCTTTGTTGTTTTCTGTTATGGGTAGCTTGGAAAGACAAAGGGGCCACACAACTCCATACAGAAGGGCGAGAGTAAATCATAGGATCTAGTATGAAGACATTGGAGGGTTAATAAACTCAAGGACTTTTAAACTCGTTAGGACTTTGAACCCGACAGGCGGTTGTACCTGTTAGCCTTTAAACTAGCCAATGTCAATAAGAATTTTAAACTTTCAAATAATAACGAATATCGCGTGCTGGCAGGTGTATTTAAATCAGCAAATAGTAAACCAAGGCGCGAGACGTGCGCTTCCGTAATTTGAATCAAGTGTATAAGGAAGTGCTTGCTCGGTAGGGGCACCAAGTTTCAGATGAGATAGCAGATAAGTTCACGCAGATGAATGCAGTTAGAGGCGGTCCACACAGGCACTTCAGTTTAAGTAACGAGCTTTAAATTTCCCATTCTGCGGAGATACTTAAGTTTTTACACGTGGCAGGACACACATGGTTAAAAGTCCACACGCTGCGACGCACGCATTTCTAAGTTCTATACGTGGAGAGATATATGCTGAGGCATTCATAATAAATTCAACTACAGGCGGGATTCTCAGATTCAGTTCGTATCGTGGAAGTCATTACAGGTAGGCTTATATTCGATGTAGATAAAGTATCGTACACAAAACGCCAGAGGACGCGACAGACTTGAGCAAAATAAATTACCACACACACGGGTGTTTGTCTCATCGTATGGTTACTTATACTACTGGTCTCCTCACCTCTCCCGGTCCTGTTGAATACGAATCAACAAAATAGCCGAATAATTCCCTGAGAAATTGTCACTCGAATGTAATCAACATATCAAATCTTTTCATAATCTGGCATCGTCAACATGGCACTACTTACGTAACCATTTGGAAAAAAAGCATTGCATTTTTCTGAACTAAGAAAGCGCTAAGAAACATGGAAGCTTGGAGCTAGCATACTTTTACGTTAACGGCAGACGGTTCATGTAATGTTAATGTAAATCACTGTGAATAACCCCATTCATTATCATTTGCGGTTACTTTTTATTCTCAATGAGCCTTAACAATATAAAATTTCCGAAATATATCCAGAACTCTGAAAACACGAGCCAACTTTAAAACATATCTTTCTTCCTGCGCTGCTTTAATACTAAGCATAGATTTGGGCTTTTGAATTTGAAACTGGATGAAAGAAAAAGCAATAAGATATCCATTATAAGTCACATTTTTTATTTTATTTTATTTATTTATTTATTTTTTTTTTTTTTTGAAACTGGTGTTTTACACCTAGTCCATCGTTTTCGACAATAATGCAATTTGATTCCTTTCCCCCTCAGCAACTGACAGTTTATTATCTGTTCGACAAAATTAGACAAATACAACATAATGAAATCTGTATAATTAACTCCACCTAATTTCTAGCGCAGAAGACATTTACGGGAGCACAGTTAAAGTTGAAAATTTTTTTAGGTCCTTTATAGCTTGAAATGACGTAAAATGATAGACAACAAAGCAATGGAGTGACTTAGGAGTAGATAATGATTGGGTCTCGCATTCGGTAGGCGCCGGGTTCAAATCCCTTGGGACTGGTTCTGATCTGGGGATTTTACGTGGCTTCCTATGGTCTCTTAGCCGAATGCTGGGGCGTACCTTTCCTTTTCACGAATTTTCCGCTACCCCATTATTATCTCTTTACTTTGGTTCTGTTACAGCGGAGAAAGTGTCAGGGCGAGACGGACTGGTGCGGTGTAACGGCGGATCGCACTTTGGAAAATTTTCTTTCTCAGCGTTTTGTATTCAAGCGGCCCTTCTGAGGCTCAAACTCTTGGGCGTGTAATGCCGCCAGTGTTTTATCTGGAAAAAATGTTACGGAATCCCGTCTGCCTCACCGCCCTGAGTCTTCCTCTCTGAGATGTCCCCACTCGGGGCGTAGGCTCAAACGGCAGAATAAGTTCATAAACAGTCATTCCTATTTTTAGAAATAAATAATGGAATAAATACACAAATAAATAAATAAGCAACGTTTTTAGAAATTGGTGGAAGTATAAACCCGTATAAAACCGTTACTGTCGCACCAATCCCTACAAGGAGGTCATCATAGACCTAATATTTTCTTTCGGTTCATATGTAGAAATTGTTTGGCTTTTTTTTTAGATGCCATATCATTCGCTTTATTTGGGATGAGTCATGTTCTGTTATGCTATCTTAGCAATGTTACGAAATACTCCATTGCCGTATAATTATGTTTAAAGTTCAAGGATAAAGTCAGAACGCCTTAATCAATAGCGTCATAAACTCTCCCCGTATGGAGGCTGCCTTAGCCCGTTACTTGTTAACAAATGCCCATCGCTGTCAGTTTACCCGCATCCCACAAAAAAGTTGTATGTGTGACAGAGTATGTAAATTATTCAGGTCCCTAAGCATGACGGGGTCATATACTGAGGTTACCTGGAGCCCTACTTCTTTTGTGTTCACAAAAGGATATACTGTGTTTTTTTTTTCCCCCTGCGGCAAGAATATTTATATTGTGATTTTTGTTCCAAGTTCCAAGTTGTTTTATCACGTGTTTTCCCACTAGATAAAATCGCTATCAAACATTGTGGAATATGTACTCATTTCTTCAGGATTCAACTTTTTAACACATTATAGAGTATGAATTATTAAAAGTAACCTATTTTGTTACTGATATTTATTGTAAACATTTTAATATATCCGATTCACTACAAATGCAGCAAAGTACTTCAACAGGTTTTTAATCTAAAACGTCCTGGAACGGTTATTGCAGCTTAAGAGTAATGCTAACTCTTGCAAATTATAGTTTAGGTATTCCTTCTTCAGCAAATTGACTTAGAAAATATATATTAGAAACACAATTGTCATGTTTATGCATGCACTTTTTAGAATGTTTGTGCAACAATTCATAATTACATTTGATCCTGTTTTAACACTTAATACTATCTTCAATAAATGCTATTGCTTTGAAATGTGAGTAGATCGCAACTTCAAACCCGGCCCGGACCGATGGATTTTTTCGGGCGTAAAAATCCTAAGTATGGCTTCCTTCGGAAAGGAAGTAAAGCCGTGGGTCGCGTGTCGTACATTTACGGCATGAAAAAGAACCTCAAGCCTGAAAGAGAGGCCTTTGAGCAAAATTTGTCGGCCGTTTCACGCCTTGAGTTGAATGGGACGCTGATGACCTGAGATGTTAAAGAGCGTCCATAAATAAATAAATCAATCAAAAAAAAAAAGTCTTCTGTAAGAACCCTATTCTCATATCATATATATATAGTGTACCGAAAACGAATTCCGAGTAGGCAGGATAATTACTCTTGGCTACACAATTTTTGCTGAATGAAAACTGTTTATACTTTCTGATTCTTTACCACATGGAATCTCTCAAACCAGTTTTAGTTTTGCTTCAGCTTTTCAGAAATCGGTAATATAGAAAATAGCAGTTTTTATAATTTGTTCATTGGGCAAACACATAAAATAAACATTCTGAACGATGTAAAGAAGATAATAAGTGACTCACTTTGTGAACGAAACAGTACGGCCAAATCAGTGCTTTGAACCAGAAAAAATTGACCACAAAGGAATTATTTAGTTCCTGGAGAAAAAAATGTGAAGTATGAGCTTTTCGTTTCTGCTTCCACCACACCATGTTAAGTTACGGCTGATGAAACAATTTATTACTGTCTGAATAAGGATAGTGATTGTTTCAACTTTCTTGTTACAAAGTTCCCACAGAAAACTGAAGCTAAGATAGCAGCAGGTTCGTGAGCTCATGCAGGATGAGACCTTTCCTCAGCTAATGTCCAAGTTACAGAAGTCGGCTAGATAGCATACAAAAAAAGTGGCGGTAAACTGTCTTGGCAACTATAATGAAATTGTGGTGAAAATGTTACATTTTAGAAATCTAGGGTGTAGAATGAGTGTTAAAATGCATGTTATCGATAGTCATATTGATTACTTCCCTGCGAATTTTGGTGCAATGAGTAAAGAACAAGGTGAGCGATTTCATAGAAAAATGAATGCAGTGGAAACCTGCTATCAAGCCATTGGGATTAGCAAATAATGACTGATTACTGATGTAGTTTGAAAAGAGACATAGAGCTCTCTTTTTTCAATGTAGTAATTAATATTTAAGTTAAAATGAAACGTACAAAAATAGTTTTGTCCTAGCTACCTATATGTCTCAAAGAATTAATAATATTTCATCAAAAATATTGGTGCATTATTACATTTGATGTGATTTTGTTTAAAAATCTAGCCCGATGGAGTAAAACTGAGAACATATTTGAATTCAGGGCATTCATATTAATATATCCAGGTGGATTTTTTTTGAACCAGCATTAGTTATGACCACACGCAGGAATAGGATGGGTTGAACCTTGTCCCCGGAGCACACCGTGGCTACTTAAATATGTATTGTACATAAAGTCTCGTTCCTTGAGACTTTATGAGTGGCATAACTAAGATAATTAGCACACAATTTACACACAATGAAAGCACCAAGTAGAAGATGGACGCACAACCACTCGCTGTTAAAGCCTTCCTCAAACTAATTACAAGCTACCACCTACACATGTATTATACGGGCTTGGCTGCATTCTCTCAGTACACAACCGCGATCTGTGGACCTATAACACAAATAGCCTCAGTACTCAGTACTAATTTAAGTAATTAATATATAATAATCTACTAAGGAATAGATCCAACGGCCTGTTCCGCTCCAAACGCTGTTGCTGGTCATTGCATCTTCTATATTCTCTTCCTTGAGTTTTACGACTATCAGCTTTACAAATTATGGTTTGTAATATTACTTTTCTATTCATGGTTATACCAATTTTCCTCTAATTTGTAATATATTTTAAGATATATAAAACGTTTTTATCTATTGCTTTGTTTGTCTGTTAAGTTTATCCAGCAATAATGTGTTTCAAATATTTTAGTTTTGAGAGCCTGTGAGCCGCACTACTTTATTGCTAGACCCAGAGATCTTTTCCTGCAGAGACTTTTAACACTTACGGAATCATAGACGTCATTCAGGGCTGGGCATCATTTGAATGGCGGGTCAGGAGAATAGAAAGAACGCATGGAGGAGGGTTAGGAACCTCTTGAGGGATATGGATAGGCAGCAGATAACTACACAATGTAGAGGGATGATTTCGTTGGAAGTACAATCGGGGCTAAAATCTGAATGGTGTATTTTCCTCAGATTAGGAATGATTAAGTTCACCGACGATTGTGAACGGAGAATTTGCCCCATCTGTGAGGATGGGGAATCATGTATGCATTTCCTGGCTAAATGTAAAGGCACGGAAGAATGAAGGGATAAGTGTCTACCACACTACTTTTACAGGACGAATAGAGGGAGCTGGGGAGGTTGTAAGGAAACAAATGGGTTAAATTCAGTTATGTGTCATTCATAAGGGAAAATTTAAAAAATTTTAAAAATCATTCTTTGCTATTTTTACTTTACTTTATTTTGTTTATTTATTTTTATCTTGTTTTATTGTTGAATATATAGCTTTTTGTGAAATATATAATCTAGTGTCTTGTACTAAATCAAACAAACCTAGTCTGTTACAAACGCACTTTGAATTCGGCGCCTGATGAAGTTGTATTGTATTGTATAGGTGCCCCTGAAATATATACTTTATACTATCAGAAGTCCTGCGAATGAAGAGTTGCATACATATGAGTAACTAATATTTGCTAATACGTTTCTTTATATATATTTTTATTGTGTATTTATTTTTTATACCATTGTTTCCCAACAGTGCTTTGAGTCGGCAAGAGGCTCGACAGAATTTTTCTCTAATGGCGGGTTTTTATATTTTTAGTGTAATTTTATTATCATTTTACACTTGTAATATCGAACTGTGGCCACCGTGGATTAAACATGTTGTGTTCACTTTGTTGAAATGAGGCACATGTTTAGATATTTAGTAACAGGGAGAATTTTCCTTAGTCTGTTATAAGGAGATGATGATTTGTATTGTGAACGATGGAGATGCACGTCAAATGACGGAAGTTAAATAAATTCTTACATCACTTTCAAATTCTGTGGTTCCTGACTTCAAATCTCTGAACGATCCAAAGCAAGATATTTACTCGCCTCTTGTGTTTGCAATTCAGCAAGACGCTTGTCCTTGTCTTGTTTTAAATATGCTGCTCTGTATCTGTGTAACTTAAGCCCACTGGAATTCTGTCATTACAGAAAAGTATTTTAATAATATCTTTAAAAAAAAGTAATTCTTAGTTTCTGGTTTAGATTAAAACGTAAGGTATATAAAAATGTGACTTTCAATGCGTCATTTTAAGGGAATCCTAAGGTAGGGGTATTTACCCTAGGTACCACAAATGTTAATAATGTCCTAAAAACTTCTTGTTAGATATCTGGGAAGCAGTGCAATATTGCGTCGGCTTCCGTTACACCATTAATAATAATAATAATAATAATAATAATAATAATAATAATAAAAGTAATGTCATTATAACATAGGTAGGTCTTCATAGTCGTTATACAAAACTTTTTCTGTTAAAGCCATGTCTTAATGGATTCAGAACTCCAGCGTTTCGAGGGAGATGACTTCCGTTCACAAACGTCGGAGTTTTGAACCCATTAAGACGAGGGCTCTAACGGAAAAAGTTTTAAGCACGAACAATAATGCCACGTTAAACCTAAGAACATCGCGAACCTGATGATCCAGTGCTGAGAGGTAGAAGCCGTACATTTTTGCGATAGTCTTCTTGAGTGGCCAATCCATTCTAATGCGGTAAACGAGGGCGATTTTATGACAAAAGCAGGAAACTAAAATACTAATGTATGCAGACAGTGCTATGTTTCGTCAAAATGAGTGTTTTTTAAATCAGTATTGTATATTTATTTGTGCTACATAACAATTTACAATGTTATTTATTACATTAGTCAGTTAAATTGTGCACTTATTTGATTAACGGTGGAATGTGAATACACGCCGGCACGTGCACTCCTTTTCCTATAAGCTGAGCAAATGCACGTCCTATTGTAACCGAATACGTACGTTCTTGTCTTTCCAGAGATTCGCACTCTAGTAAGATGCGTTTTGCAGTCTCAAAATACCTTCACATGGATGGCATACAGGCTTTTAATGGTAGACACCCATCATAGTTTCTGGAATGATATGTCAGTAATCATTCTACCAGCTTTCCTGCTTCCCTTTCTATCCCTGCTCAGCAGGTCCTTAGCTATGGGTACCATCAAACAATATACAAGCGAAATATCTTCTATCTTTTTTAATGCTATTTCTTAGTCTATTGATATACTGCGTTCTAGCAACTTTCTTGCTAATGAAACCTGTGCTGTCATTCTTAGTTCCTTCTTTTGTCATTTCATTACATTCTATTTATTATATTTTTTCCTTTTTGTGGATTGTTAAATATGACGATTTTAAATGAAAATAACAAAAAAATTATAAGGTTAAAACGTGTATATACAAGGTGTGGTCAAAAAAATAACGGCAATATTCGTTTTTCTTAAAGAATCTTTACTTCATGTTTAGCTGAGAAAGTATAACGTCTCTAAATTTTACCTGGATACAAAAAAGTTAGGTTAAAAAAAAGTGACGATCACAGTTTAGCTTTATTATCACCGCAAATGACTGTGAACTCTGAAAACCGTATATTATGTTTCCACGCTTTACAGCAGTTTTATCACATGATACCCCTAATCGATAATCGAAGTGGAGGTGAGGAGATGTATTTTTATCGTAAAGAAATGTGAGCGGCGTTTAGCGAAATTACTGTATAAAATAAAGCATTATGCGAGATAAATTTTCACTGCACGCGTTTTATCTCGAGCTGTTCATTCTTGTATTTATTTTCTTGATAGCATTTTGCCACCTAAGAGCAATCTAACATAGCCTGAACTAGTAGTAACAATAATAATACTTCGAAAGATTCATCCAATTTATTTTAGTTTCTCTATTAAAATTATTTTTCGGTGGAACGCCATTTTAACTATAGATTTAGATGTCAGCTTTATAAATAATAATAATAATAATAATAATAATAATAAAATACTGAATAATTATCCAAAAAGTAAAAAATATTAAGAATACTTTTATATACCTTTATGATGCAAATCTAACAGCTTCAGAATTAATAATTTCAAAATATCATTACATAACGGACTACTTTCTATTATATTAAAGAACAGTTTTTAGATATTAAGCCCACTAAATTTCATGGTACTGTATCATAAAACATACATTTTTGTGTCGAAGGTGTATGTACCCCTTAATCATTTTGCTTTACGTAAGGAACCTTCCGTGATGGAATTGAGCGATGGCATATAGTTATTACATTCCTCCTTAGAAGCAATAGACTTTACTACATGTGCGATTTTCTCGCGCATCATTGCATCTATATAGACTTACGGTCCATTAGGCACATATACATTAGCAGCTGCTATTGACTGCAGCAGAAACTGTATATAGTACCACTTGTGCCGGCGAACCGGGCGTAAAATATGTTTGCAGTTCTCATGGAAATAATGCTGTGCATTTCAGAGAAAGTACACGTAATAAAACTTCGCTTTTAAAGAACGAAGGAAGCAGTTCATACCCCAATTTTTTCCTGCCGCTGTTCTAGAATGGCGCGTTAATTCTGAGAAATAAAAGACGCAGGAAATAAGAAATTAAATAAACGAAGTATTCACGAAAGAGTCAAATCTCGCTGCTTGATTCTCTTAGAACAAGCATTTAAAAAATAATCCCGCGGAAGAAGATATCAGAAATGACCTCTTGGATGCCGAAGCGCTTAGAGCTATTGACATATAATATTCTGAGTGTAATATTTGTACAGTACCTGACACATTTAGACAAGACAGGTCACAGAAATTTAGTACAGGGACAATTTACATGCGGTCAAAGATTTCGCAATGTTTTACACAAAAAAATTGGCTTAAACGGTTTCTAAATTTATTGTTAATGAGTTAGAATTTCAAATGTTGCAGGCACATAACTTAGCGAATACATTTCAGAAATTAGCAGCTTTTGTGTTTGATCACCCACTCAGGAGGTTTATGATACTCCCCCGCAATTGAAATACTTCAAAGAAAACATACATTAGATCCAAATATAAAGCTTAAAATTTCGTTACATTAAATGTCTGTGCCTCTTAAAATATGGAGTAGTGCCTATCTGTTCAAATTATTTTATGCAGTTGCTTCAGATACCTCTAACGTGAAAATAATTATTTTCTTGTGCTATCTGTTATAATAATTATATAAAAACTGAACAGAGAGGGTTATAGATATGTTTCGGTAATCCTGGCAGGTTTTGTCTCATGGGAATGAAGGTAATACACCAAACAACGTAGTCGACCTTCACGCTTGACAACACAAACAATGCATGTGTAACATCATTGTTAGTAGTGTTCAGTCGGCAAAATAAAGACAATGGTGACATTCTTTCCCTATCAACATGACCCACTCATGGAATTTGTGCATTATGCCGAAAAACTCACAAAGTTGCGGCGGGCAATAAAGTCAAAAAGCTTAGGACTACTCTCGAATGTGTTATTTTGCATTGGAAGTGTCCGCTCCAATGACGCATCCATTTTACAGTCCGGAACATGCTCCTTGCGATTTTCGCTTTTTCGCGTGCGGAAACGTTTTCTTAAAGTCAAACGATTTACACCGAATGAAGAAGTGCAGGATACAGTTCAACAGCGACCCAAGAACTGAGACATTCAGCGTCTCGTTTCACAATGGAATGTCTCAACAGATAGGCGGCTACATAAAGGTCATTGTGCATTTCCACAAAGTATTCAGTCTTAAAAGGCTGATTCTTATATCATCTTCAACACTGTAAAAAATGAGATTTTTTTAAAAAAAATATAAAAAGTATAAAGCATCGGAGTTACTGGTTCTATTCCCAAACCATTCAAATGGTCTTCTTTATTGTTTTACTCTGAAGAAACGATTGAACAAAAGAACAAAGATTTTAAGGATGTAAGGGAATGGAAGTGCACTTTTCTTTCTTTCTTTCTTTCTTTCTTTCTTTCTTTCTTTCTTCCTTCCTTCCTTCCTTCCTTCCTTTCTTCCCATTATATATTAACTAAAGCTCAAATTTAAGCACAACACGAAATTTATAATGTTCTGGGAAAAGTTACCTGGTAATTCATCGGCTTAATCTCATCTCTTGGCGGAATTTTAACATAAGAGGATATGTATGAACAAATCCTTCACCTCAGAGAAAGTGAAAATGAATATTCATCTCTCCAAGGGAGCTGCAATAAAACTATTGAGTAACATATCGAGAGAGTCGATAAAGCTTTCAAAAATTGTTTTCTAAAATTTAAGCATTTACGTACTTAGTTGAGGTATATAAATACACTTTGAAATATTTATACGGGAACCGTTTGTTTGGCAACGCCGAGAGGTCTTCGTTGTCGGCTGCCCACCCACAGCGCCTGAAGTTGGAACTGTGGATCACCAAATTGGTGCTATGATGCTCTCTTTGGAACTTTTTATTTGTTTTTTAATAAGTAGCATTTGAATGAGCAAAGACCAAGTGGTATAGGGCATATATAGGCTGGAAGGAAAAGCTGTTTATTATTATTATTATTATTATTATTATTATTTGGTTTATTTACGGACGATCTTTAACATCTCAAGCCATCAGTGTCCCATTCAGTTAAGGATGTGAAACGTTTGATACTTATATTTTTACTCAGAGGCCCCTTCTTTCACTCTTGAGGTTCTTTTACGTGCCGTAGATCTATGCCACGGGACCACCGGCTTTACTTCCCCTCCGTTGGAAGCCATACTTATTTAAGCCCTAAAAATCCATCGACTCGGCCTTGTTTGAATCCACAACCTTGAGTCTGCGACCCAAGTATGGTTATCACTTGAGCACCAGGACCGATAGGGAAATCTAACACATTTCTTATCAAGCATTACTCATATTCTTTTAAGCATTATGAACAAAAACATTTAATGTTTTTTTCTTCCCATTCATGAACGTTTCGGAAAAGATACTATATTTTATGTTAAAATATTAATGTTGGGTTTTATGACATTGTTTTAAAATATTCTACAATATTATATATTGTAGCTTAGAGTGAGCTATTTATGTTCATATTTTAATTTTAGATTAATCGTAAAATGTCGCCAGCTTCCCCTCCACAAAAAATAAAGAATTTGTAAAATTTACTCTACAACTCCAAAAGTTATGTAAACTGACAATAATATAGCCCAAAACACTTGATCAAAATGATGCACAAAATAATAAAAATGAAACGTAGTTTTTTCATTCGTTTTTCTTTCTCTCTCTTTACTTAGCTGCCATATTAATCTTTTGTGTTGTAAATTATCATTCATGGTTTGTACAATTTAAAGCAAAGTACCTGAATATCATTTGTGACTTGTGTGCTTTAAAGTAAACACTTTTAACTTTTATTTTCAAAGAATATTTTTGTGTATAATCGGGGTGTCTACTTAAATCAGATATTTCCAAGTTAACCTTAATAAAGTAACAAATGCTGTTTGTCAACAAGTTATAATAAAGCAACTACTCATAATATTTTGAATTTAAAAAAAAATGTAAATAAAAATTTAAATTCGTTTGTTCTTTTCTATGGCAACTTTATATCAGTGAACTGCAAAACTAAGTCTTTCATGCTGCAACAGGTTGCATTTTATTTTTTCAAAAAGGCGAAATTATCGTTAAGTTTTATCATATCCCTTTACCACGCGAAGTACATCTATCTTCTGGTCAGTGTAGTCAACTCTATACCCTCACTATAATTCCTGAGCATCATAGAGATTAATCAAGGGCATCAGTCGGTAACACTAAATAAAGTACGGACTTCTGCTTCCACATCTTCATCGATTAATTCCCAAATGTCCTTTGTATCCAATGAAACTGCAGATTCTCAATTTTTTTCCATATTCGCCAAACAGTCTGAAATACTTTTATAAATTATGTAACGGTATCTGTTGCAAGATGGCTTGAAGTATTTATAATACAAATATACAAGTATTACAATATTGTAACCCAAGTTTTGGGGAATTATAATTAATTTTTTATTTTAATCGTGAAATAATTATAATAAATATCTCTTGAGGGTCTGAGCTTTCCACCATGTTCTTGAATTTATTGGCAATCTCCGGCCCTCTTGTGATAATTTTACTGCGATATTGGACTCTTTTCAAATTTTCATTTCATTTCTTTGGTCGATTTTATGATAAGCGAAGTAGTCCCGTAAACTTTATAAATTTACTTGTAAAAATGTAATCTATAGCTTGTGTTAAGTATTGTATTAGTTTCTTTCCATGTATACGGGCTATTGATTAATTGTCATTTAAAATTTAAATTTATAAGGATGTCGGTTTTAGAAAAGAGCAGCTTAAATGCTTCAGATTGTATAGGTACTTTATTAAGTGGAGCTATAAATCACTTTAGTACTATGTTGATATATCAAAATAATTTTATTTTAGTTTTCAACATTTATGTTTTGAAGATTAAATAATGCACAGTTAACTAGGCCAACACAAGTACAGCGAAAGTAAGGGCTGAATAAAGGTTCTAACTTGAACTGGCAACAGTGTGTAAAGCGTTCCTCTGACCCTTGGCGCTGTCATTCCTTATTTGAATCTTGATTACAAGCTACCTGGCTCCCTGCTTTCCCCGTTTCCTTCTATTCGTACAAAAACTACGTCGCCAAATTCTCTCGCCGTGCAGAGGGTTTATTTGGCTGGCCTTTTGTCAGCGGCATAGCTGAGTCTCAGATTCTTGTGGTGAAGAATTATGACCTTTCCCCGCGTATTTTTTTCCGAAGAGTTATCGCCACCACAACGGGACACCGTGATGCTTATGCATTAGAATGTTTGTCAACAGATTTATTTGTGAGGCCTTTGATTCTATCAATATATTTCGAGTGCCATTTAATACGATTATTTTGCAATTGTTTTGTGTGTTATATATGTGGCTGTATCACATTACAACATACTTTATTATTTTTCAAAACGCCAATACTTACAAACATGTGAATAATGGATATATTGAATGTTTTGTTATGAAACAACGAAACAGCGCAATTAGACGAAGCACATATCTCAAGCAAAACAGAAACATATAATGAATCCGTATATCTATCATTATTTATTCTTTTTGTTATGAAACAAGGTTAAGAAAGAGTTGTAAAAACGAGATGAAAAATTATAAGAAAATATTTTAATGAATGTGAAATACATCTGGTTCTATTCGTGCATTAAAGTATAGCTATGCTAAACCTACTTCAACTCATTCCATTTTTAGCGAATTCCGAAGGAGTATAAACTATTGGATTGTACTAATAGAATTCGTTTTGAAAAATCTTTCCAAATCTCCAAGGATCGTAATTACTAGGCGACGAAAATAATAATAATAATAATAATAACAACAACAACAACATTCTGTTAACGCCTAGCGGTCGTTGTTTTTGTTTTTGTCAACGAACCTCGGCATATAACCATCAATTAACAAACGATTCTTCGAGTTCGTTGACCAGCAAAATTGAACCATTGTGAGTGGAGGTTAACCTAAAGCGATTTTTTTAAAATTTAAAAATCGTTCTAGCGGCCGCATTTTTTGTTTTATCTGTGCAAAACTGTGTAGATGGATATAAGTTGTTTCCGAAAATCAGGGCACACGAACTATTACCCGAAAAACTAGTGAGGTTTAAAGCAAATTTTAAAAATGTCTGTAGCGGCCGCGATTTTAAATGTTTCTAAAGGAAATTCGGAATATACCATTGAAATAAAATAAGAAAAAATAGTTTCTAAAAATCAGTGAAATCGAACTATTAGGAGTAGGGGTTACCCGAAACCCAAAACTTAAAAATCGCTCTAGAAGGATTAAAATTTATTTTTTCACAACGAAACTCCACTTATATCATTTAAACAGAATAAATATAGTTTCTGAAAATGGGGAAAATCGGGGCAATACGAGTGGGGCTTACCTGAAATTTAAAAATTAAATATCGCTTTAGCAGCACTATATTTGTTTCTTCACAACAAAATTCGTATTATACCATGTAAATAAAATAAAAGTATTTTCGGGAAATTAGGGAAATTGAACCATTAGGAGTAGGGGTATACTTTAAAACCGAAATTTAAAAAGCGCTGTTACCTTTAATATTCTCTCTATTGTTTTGAAATAAAAAAGGGCAAATTAATTCAGCATGTAAACTGTATTTATAACGATGCATACATTTTATTTTAATAAGGCGTAATTTGGATTTTGTATTACTTTCTGTTAAACATTTTTCAACTCGGTGAGGAATTCGCTTGGTTTGCGCAGCTCCTGCGTGACGGAATTTTTGTTGTTAATTTCCAGGGCATCTAAATATACCTGTGATCATAATTTGTTTTTCCTTTCTTTCTTTATCACGAAACAACTGGTAAGAAGATTGTTAAAGTGAATCATTAGAGATGTCTAGGATATTTCGCGGGATCGAATTCTGAGTGCACAGAGGAAATTGGCTGTTAACTACCTGTATTTCCTTTCAGATAACTATCATAATTGTACACAAACAGAGAACAATTATTGCGATTATTTAAATAAATTAAACAGCTATCAGGCATGTGTATGCCGTCGGAACCTTAATCATAATTATTACTGAATGTTAAATATATACTGTTGACGCTAAGTTAAAGTCACCGGGTTGGTGACGGTGTGCAATTATTCTTGTGAATTAAAGCATGCTATCTATAATTTTATGGTTGCACACTTGCACAGTTAATGGTAATAATACAAATTTTGACGCTATTATTATTATTATTATTATTAACATTACTATTACTACTACTATCACTACTATTATTACTACTACTACTACTACTACTATTATTATTATTATTATTATTACTATTACAACTATTACTACTACTACTATTACTATTATTGTAATTACTACTACTATTACTACTTCTGTTAATTATTATTATTATTATTATTATTATTACTGTTACTATTACTGCTACTGCTACTACCTTTATTACTATTGCTATTACTATTAATATTATTGCTATTACTCTACTATTACTATTACTGCTGCAGCTACTGTTACTAATACTGCTAGTTCACATCAGTATGAGCATAAGCGTTATTGAAATTTTAACCAGTATTAATGATTTGGTATACATTACATAATAGCTATTTTTAATATGAAGCACACCTAAGTTTAAAAAAAAATCACCGCTTTTTAATACTTGTATACAAAGGAATAGCTGAGATAGGATGCTGTCACAAGATAAGAACTTTTTCATTGCTTTTTATGACACAGCTCGAGCTCGGCTGACTGCACTAGATACTGTTTTATTGCCCACTAGCTTTTAGTATCAGACGCTGCTGGAGCTAAGATTTAGAAAAGCCGAGGTCACATAATTTCACTAAACACACAAAGAAGAAGAAGAAGAAGAAGAAGAAGAAGAAGAAGAAGAAAGAAAAGAAAAATAAAATCAAGGTATCAACTTATTTTGGATTCGTGCAGAAAAATGTCAAAGCAAATGTTCAGGCAAGTAGTTTTTAGTTATTTTTTATCTGGATACTATATATGGGCAGTAAAACTCCGAGGTTATATGGTGGAAATTAGGGTAGAAATAGTAATATTATGCAGATATTTTCATAGCCGGTTTTATAAGAATGAATCCACAATTCCTTACAAAATATCCTTTTTTAAGACAAGAAATAACTTTCTATTGTATGTTTATTCAAACTAATCGACCACTATTTATTTATAAAAAATAAATAAAAATAGCAAAACTATTATAATGAGCATTAAATTGCTCTTAACTGCTTACATAACTTTTAAAACTTAAACTACAGGGATAAACTTCAGGTGGATCCCTGAGAAGAAAAAGAAGCAAAAGTCTAAATGAACATTAGTCCGGGAATTTTGCACGACACTATGCAATTTATCTTAGAGTGGATGTTTGAAGCGCCCCATGGGCCTCATGCAAATGCCTCATGAACTGACGCACCGTTCCAACCTGTGAGAGTATCTAAATCCGAAAAATCGTCGCATTGACATACTAATAAAGTGTATGTACACCAGGAATTGGTGCAGCATACACACCTTTTCGGGTTCCTCCACAAGTAAAGATCAAGGGGGTTTCAAGCTGGTGAACATGATACGGAAGCTCCGTCATTAATGCCAATGACACATCAGGTAGCGTTTTCCCCAGGAACTGCCTTCACTGTATGCATTAAGATGTGTAAGAAGGGTTCACCGAGAATCCCATCCCATACATTGAAGAGCAGTGACAACAGACATTCAGCGACAAAACCCTTCTCTTGCTCATGAAACATTTGCAACACACTCGCTGGCAAGTCACTTGCCTGTGGCTGTCTTTAGCGTGTTCTTCTAGCTCAGCTGTACGAACATGACGCAATCGCTGAGTGTTCACCTCTTTCCATCAAACGACCTCTTGTCAGGGGAAACAATTCCATCTCTGATGGAATAACTGGCAAATTAGCATCACTTCACAACATCAGTAGCAGATCTGCAGCAGAAAAGGACCTGTATGAAGTCCTTACGAAGAACGAACATCAAGAAGAAGAGTGTTTGCCTTTATCATGGAACACGTGCATTTCCGGACAAATTCATGTAGACCTTTTTGTTCCTTTTCCTGTCAGAAATCGCCACCCTATAATTCATATTCTCTCTGTAGTATCACTTAGTAAAAATTTCATGTAATTTTTAAGAATAACACAAAAAGTAATGAATTAATTAAAATAAGATTCTTGTGGAAAAGTTCCCCAAGTTGAGATCGGCTTACTGTGCCGATACTCTAATGATTAAGCTACCGTGCGTGTCCCGTCACAATCAGGAACTTTTTCCATATCGAAGAGATAAAGTATGGCAAGTTGAAGATGTGCGGTTCAAGTTTGGATCGTGATTATAGTTTCTTCCTTCTGACTAATTTCAAGTCCAGTTAACATACATCTTTTTATTGGAAGGGTATTAATAGTGGGGGTTTTAATTATTTCCAGGGGTTTAAATTTTATGTTTTTTAATTTTTTAATACTGAATATGCTGAATGATTAATTAGATGCTTAAATGATCTTCTTGCGTTGCCTCGGCTTTTGAAGTCTGGAGTTCGATGTTTCCTATTTCTTTGTTTCCAAAGCAGAGGGTTAGAATCTCAGGGGAATATAAACTGTTTTTAATGACGTTATGTCATTAGGGAAGGAAGGGAATTCTTCACTGCAATAATGCAACTTCGGCTCTATTTGAACTTTTAATTTATTGGACAATTGAAGGTTTTAGAAACATTCTGTTGTGGTTATAATTTTGTATAGTTCCCCTTAGGCTAAAGTTCGCCACTCGAAGATTTAAATACACTGCCCATGTAACTTTTAACTTAACTGCAGTCCTTCGTAACAAATGCACACGTAACTGTCACCTATAATTTGGTGTAACACTTTCTTATAACACTGATCACTTCCATGTAAGGGCTTTACTATAAGAATAATCTGACTATCGTAACTTTAACGCTGATTTAATGAGACTCTTATATTATCTTAATGACGACGTATTTTTTTCGCTGAACTGCAGTGTTATATCGTTCAATTATTGACTGCCTTATTAGTATCACTGCCTGGTCCTCTTTTTGGCGTTGTGATCACTCGTGCTGTCCCCTTACTCTATCTCTGTATATCTTCTGTAAACTTCAAAAACTTGCTTCTTATATTTTATATAAAATATATTATATGAATTTGCTCCGCCCCCCGCGAACTTTTATTTCTTCAAATATTCTAGAAATCGACTCAACTCTCACCTCCTATTGGCTATTATATAACATCTTTAATATTACATATTCATCCTCATTCGTCCAATTTTTGAGTGGTGTTTATTGGTTGAAGTTTTTCTTCCCCACTACTTTTTTTTTTTAATTTCCTAACACTAATATCCGCACACTAAAGTTTTGCGATAAGGCACGTTTCGGCCATATAAGTGATACTCCTTTGAAACTGTCGGAAATAGCTAAAATTTTGATTTCTTTTAATTCACATGTTTCCGCATGCACAGAGTCTTTTGATGATAAGTAGTGTTAAAGATTGAACTCTTATTTCTTGGTTTTCCATGTCGAGGCATTAAAAACATTTGCGGCCTGATGTAGGGAATCCTTTATGGATGGCTGGCAATGGGAAGAAGGAGTCGTCCCTCTTTAACAAAAGAAATGGCAAATCGTATTGTTCTAAGACTTTCTATAGGCGACAGAATGTCAACATGTCCGTGCCTTTCACAGAAATATAACAAAGACACACACACCCACCCACACACACACCATATATATATATATATATAACTCATAAAAACACTCAGAGTGCAATATAAAAAGGTTCACATAAAATTTCACACTGAAAACTGTAAAATTGAACACCAAAACTACACCGTATTTCGAGCTTGGCTCTTGGTCACGTGATGAAAATGAAATCTCAAAATATCGTGTAGTTTTGGTGTTCAATTTTACGGTTTTTAGTGTGAAATTTTATGTGAACCTTTTTATATTGCACTCTGCGTGTTTTTATGAGTTTTTATGCTTTTTAGAAGTTTTTATTACTTTATTAATAGTATATATATATTATATTGTCAGTCATATTATTACAGAAAGATAACTTGAATATTACTTGTTAGTCACAAAGACATATATCTATATACACTACCAATTACAATATTAATATATTGATCATAATGGTAATATTGGTACATTGATTGTTATTTCATTCTTGACCTTGGTAAACAATACCTGAAATTAAATGCAATTATTACTATAATTGCCATCAGAAGCACGAACTTTCAGACAACAATTCCTGCTTCAGTATGAATACCGCAAACATGCATTAATTTAATGAGTTTCAAAGAACAGGTCTCGTGGTGTGAGATGGGTAATAATATATAGCCATGAACTATAATAATATATAGCCATGAAAAGTTTAGACTTTTTAACCCTATCCTATAGTATAATTTATGCCATGTTAAAGTTATTCATAGATAAATTGTATTATTTCCTAAGAATAAATACAATTAGATTAAAAATGTGTTAATATAATGAATGTTTTAGAGCAGGTGACACGTTTAACTACTTTGGGAAGGATGCGATGAGTAAATATATATTGAAAATCGGAAAATATGAAAAAATTATGTATATAAAATGAGCATTCAAAAATTAAAACTAAACCCCGTAACCACAAGCAGGAATTAAGTCTAAAAGCCGCTCCAGGTGCATACCAGAAGAGAGCAAAATGTCGAAACATGGTCAATGCATATACACTGCTTATTACACAACTTAGGACAACAACTTAGTATGCGTAAACGTCGTTCACTTTTTTTTTTTTTTTTTTTAATCCACGGTCTTTAACATCGCAGGTCATCAGCATTCCATTCAATTCAGGGCGTGAAACGGCCGACAAATTTTGCTCAGAGGCCTCTCTTTCAGGCTTGAGGTTCTTTATCGTGCCCGTAAATGTACGACACGGGACCCACGGCTTTACTTTCCTTCCGAAGGAAGCCATACCTACGATTTTAACGCCCGAAAAAATCCTGGCCGGGTTTGAACCCGCGATCTTAGGTTTAGAAGGCAAATATGGTTACCACTGCATCACCAGGACCGACAACGTTGTTTAAGTAATTTGCTTTACGAATCGCCTACTTTACGTTACATGTAACAAGACAGCTCCAAAAATGCTGTTTTCTAATCTAGGTTTTTTTTTTTTTTTTTTTTTTTTTTTTTTTTTTTTTTAACAAGCTAAAACGGGCGGCCCAGGCCGTTAAGGCGCGGACTCGTGAGAGGGAGGTCTAGGGTTCGAATCCCGCCAGGACCGTCCTCCCTGTTTGAGGGTTTTTCCAGGTCTTCTTCAGTCATCATAAATGGCAGATGCCGGGGAGGTACTCTAAACTTAGGCCTGGAACGTTTCCTTCCTTAAAAATCCTTTCTCAATTTATCATTTCATCTCATGTATCACCTGTGGTGCCTCAGTAGCAAAAACGGGCGTTCAACACTAATAAAAAAACTTAGGACAACACATGGATATTGATAAGAAATACTGAAATACGGGAAGCCGTAACGAACGTGGCTAATGATCCAATAAGTTAAAATATTTAAGGAGAAGAAACAAGACTTCAAATTAGGCTTTGTTGCCTATTCCGACTTTCCTTTTAGATCCTATAGGAGGTGTTCTAATGAGTTTATAACAGTGTAAACATTATCATATTTTTGCTTATATGCTCACACTTTCTCCGTTATTTTATTTTACTTGTATCATATATCTACGTTTTTTCTCTTTTTAATAAGTAACATATATCATCTAATGCTTTTATACATACGTACTATTGGAATACACAATTCTCCTTTTATTCACTGTTTATTGTGCAACTTTTCAAGCATGTAACATTATTCATAAGTAATGCATAATTTCAATCAAAATTGAATGAAAGGACTTTTTAGAGACATTCAGGTACGCCGCATCCTGGGAAAAAAAATGAAATGAAAAAGGAAATGTTGCCATACTTTTACTAAAAAAATAGCGCTCCGTTCTCTTCACCAGAATCTCAAATACCTCACTTTCTCTTTTCAGTTGCATTATTAGAATTTGTAAATAACCATAACGAATCATGCAATCTATACAAAAAGAGCTTCTGTTTCAGGCGATGTACGGAGTAATACTATAGATGACACAGCTTGCGTAGAGAATTTTTCTTAAAGAAATTCCTTCCCAAATGCAGCATTTGACCTCTAGGGCCAGCCATTATTTACAATATTTAATTTACATCTCCCTCTGTGTTTTATTCCTAAGTCATTATTATAGTTTATATTCAGAAATCTGTTCAATTCTCTTTCCTTTCTAATCCATACTTTTAGCTTTCTTTGTGGAAATTTAAAGGTTTATTTTGACATCTGCTCAAGTTTCTGTATGTCGTCTTCATTTTTGCAACAAATTATATGTTGATTTGCAACATAGAAAGATCTAAAACGGGCGTAATATCAGTGGAGTTCATGAAAAAGGAGGTGTAATAAAAAGTCCTAAAGTAACATCAATAAAATACAAAGCAAAGAAAAAAATATTCAAGTGAAAAACATTAATTACTAACTTGTTCTTTTTTCCCCCGCTCGTATTCTTTCTTTTTTTTCTTTTATTTTTACATGTCGTTTTCTGACTGCAATGTGTAGTCATCCAGAAGGAAATGCGCTGGCGAAGATTCCTCGTACTGTTAACACCGGGTTTCAGTTGCCGCAGTTTTGTTCAACAATGTTAACTAATGAATCTACAAGAAAGAATTTAAATGTGTACTGAATATGCATTAGGTAAAAGTCCACGGCTAATGCGCATGCCCAGCGGCTTATTGGGCGAGGATAGTAAGACATTTGGGTTTTTAGACCTTGGCACGATCGGAATAGATCAGACCGGCTTCAACTTCTCTGCCTCCCCCGCGGGGAATTCGGTACGAAAGGAAACTCCCCAGATGTTCATAGAGACAGCAGGCTGAACGAATTTGTTCGGGCTGGGCACAGCAGAGACTGTTCATTATGATCGAAGACCCAGTTAAAATTGTTACAGATTGCAAGGAAACAAGGCCTTTTATGCTCCCAGATAATAGTGGTGATTCAGTTATATATTCATTGCTTAGAGAGACTATCGGCAATTAACGCAGAAATTAACAACTTATTAAAAGCCCTTATGCATATGTCCTGCCTCTGAAAAACGTAAACCGCCACGGTTGGCGCGGGTTCGAGTCCCGCCAGAATCATCCTCCCTGACTGAGGTTTTTCCAGGTTTTCTTCAGTCCTCATAACTGGCAAATGCCGGGGAGGTACCATAAACTTAGGCCTGGAACGTTTCCTTCCTTAAAAGAAAAAAACCCTTTCCCAATACATACTTTCATTTCATATATCACCAGTGTTCATCGTCTGTGGTGCCTCAGTAGTAAAAACGGGCGTTAAACACTACTCAAAAATAAAAAAAATGAAAAACGTAAGCTGGCAGGTTGCGTGATAGACAGCTATGAAATACCACAAGCTACATTTCACGTTTCAGTGTAAGAAAATATTCCTAGCTTGTTAAAAAAAAAAACTAGATTAGAAAACATCATTTTTGGAGCTGTCTTGTTACATGTAACGTAAAGTAGGCGATTCGTAAAGCAAATTACTTAAACAACGTTGTCGGTCCTGTTGGTGCAGTGGTAACCATACTTGCCTTCTAAACCTAAGATCGCGGGTTCAAACCCGGCCAGGACCGATGGATTTTTTCGGGCGTTAAAATCGTAGGTATGGTTTCCTTCGGAAGGGAAGTAAAGCCGTGGGTCCCGTGTCGTACATTTACGGGCACGATAAAGAAACTCAAGCCTGAAAGAGAGGCCTCTGAGCAAAATTTGTCGGCCGTTTCACCCCCTGAATTGAATGGGACGCTGATGACCTGCGATGTTAAGGACCGTGGAAAGGGGAGGAAAAAAAAAAACAATTAAACGACGTTTACGCATACTGTCTGTGCAGCTGTTTCGTTGCTGCGCTCTCCTCATTCGCATGGTACAGTTATTTATTTTAGTGTGGCGATCTTTAATTATCTCGTTGACTGCGAAGTTCAATAGTTTTTCGTCTTTTAAATGCTGAAAATGTTAGGGCTAATTAATATTTATATGGAGGTGTTATGCTAGGTAATGGTGGGCGGAGAATACTTGTTAATGACGTTCGCTGCTCTGTTATCGTGGATGAACTGAAACTAAAGTTTGATCACAATATTTAAGAGAATCGAAGCTTTACGGCTAGCGAATCACATGCACAATGTCCGGAAGTATTTTTTCATACTGGGATGAAACATTGTTTCACCAAAATTTCCAAAAGGAAACAACACTCTGTGAAATGGCATCATGCCTACTGGCCAGCCAAACTCACTTTCACGTTGAGTTCCTGCCAACCATATGATCTGTTGCCTAATGTGGTGCTCTTAAAACGTTTTCTTTGA
Source organism: Metallyticus violacea (assembly GCA_030762175.1). Lineage (NCBI taxonomy): Eukaryota > Metazoa > Arthropoda > Insecta > Mantodea > Metallyticidae > Metallyticus > Metallyticus violacea. The sequence continues at coordinate 49,791,465 of CM060841.1, forward strand.
GGTTTTTAGGCAGCCGCAGAGATGCGATCTCAGTGTTGTTGTTCATGACAGTGTTCGCCGTGCATAACCCCAAGGCTATTTCCTTGTAACTATCATCCTTGCAATCTAAACCTAACACCGTTCGGAAAACGAAGCATTTTGCTGAGAACAATGCGGTGTAGTGACTGGTTGAATCAACAGGATACCTCTAGATACGCAAGAGTGCCTAAATGTCCAGGCGATTATTGGAGAAGTAGGTTAAGGTATGAGGCAAAGCTTGTATATTCAATATCTTTAAGATTAAAACAATAAACATATTTATAGCTAAACGTTCTTTACTTTCTTTCGTAAAATTTGCAGTTTTAATTACCTATAAAACTTGGCAGGCTTAAATAAACATGTTGTTTTCAATCTCCTGAGGCTTTTACTGCCAGCTCAGTTGCAAATTTACTGTCAAGGCTTTTAAAAATTATCACACATCCTTTTTATTGTGCATTTTAATGAATATTGCTGCAATATGCTCGTGTTTAATGATCGGAACTCTGCCGCATGAATGCCTTGAATTTTAGGAATAGAAAGTCCTTAGAGTATGGTCGTGGAATGGTCAGAGAAGGAAAGAAAATCAATGCTCTTGAATTAATTTAGCAGGATTGTATCATAGTAACATAACAAAATGTGATTCAACCAGAATTTACTTTAGAGATGTGTTAAGGATATAATTTATTATAATAGGCAAAACGTTTGAAGTATTTGTCATGATAAATTATAGTCATACATACTAAAACATAACTAAATAAAATAAAACAACACTTTTCCGTAAAAGAAGACAAAATTACATTGCGCGAATCATTTGCCCTAAAATGAGAGAAAATAGCACTACATAATATATAAGCAAAATAAAAAAGCGGATAAACATTTCAATGCAACATCCTCAGAAAGTACACCTTAGGCATTTTCCTAGGGCTGTTTCCAAAACCCGAAAATGAAGAATTTCATATTTACTTTCACAAATTCCTAACCTAAAACGGAGAGTAAACCATAGGCATTTTTCTTGGATTCAATCATGGTAAAAGAGTTTTGTATTTCTCCCTTCAATCAAGTAAATATGAAACACTCGTGTAACCTTGAAACACTTTCATGCAAACCCCTCCAAATTAACAGCAACACACATTACAACAATTTACCCAAAGGATTTTACCAAATTTGACAAAGGGAGATTTTTATTAGACTTTTTAAAATATTACGTCATTATCTAAATGTCTGAGTCACTGAGTCAATTAATGCAGAACTGTTCTTATGTAACACATTTAGTAGGTAACTTCGGTAAGGAGGCATCGTTCGTCTAAAAGATTACCGAAATACGAACCAGCTAACATTGGCGCCTCGTCGGTAGAAGCGTAAGTACAAGATGGTGTTAACATCGCCATCCAAGCACAAGCGAATATCGATGTAAGAAAAAATGACGTCACGAACTAAAACCGATCAATACGAAAAGCACGCTTTGCACCAAGGGCAACAACCACGGTTCTGGAGCTGGAGTTCCTACAAGTGATGTAGAGAAGAAATAAGATGGAAAAGGTACAGTGACGGATCATAAAAGGAAACAGTTATTTTAATTGTTATGTGATATAAATTAAAATAAAGCAACGTGTATTTAAGTGCACTTAGGCAACACAACAAATAAAAAATAACTCGAAACTTTTCCTACAGCTTTCAGCACATTTATTGGCAATGTTCATGTTTATCATATATCTATTGTTTTCTTATTCTTTTATCGTTCATCTTGTTTTTTTTTCTGTCCTTTTTAAAGCTGACTTAACTTATCTTCCTGCAGTTTTAGGTGATTTTTCTGTGTTTTAGTACACCACCTTTTGCTTCATTGAGTTGCAAGCTTTTCATATGCTTAACTTTTACCATATAAAATCTGTTGATAACTTTAGAAACTGCATTGCTAAAATGCCAATTTCCTTCGGTATAAATCAATGTTTCTCAAACAAATCAATAAAATCAATGTCTAACTCTTTAAAACAAGTAAATACTCAAATTTACAACATTTGGAGCTTGTATAAAATAGTATTTGAAAGCAGGATGGTACGCAATATATCTTTCAAACATTTTAAGTTTTTTGATATTCCCTAAATTTATGTTCTGATGAGTTTTTTTTATCTGAAAGCAGTTGGAACTAGCGGAGGAAAAGGGGATATTTTAATGAAACGAATATCTTTTGGCGTGTCTAACTTAACACTATTTTTACTACTGCTCTTGGTGAATTATATTATTTTTCTAAATTATTAGGGTTATATCCCTGATATTTTAGTTTTTTGTTTTACAAATAATGTGATTAATTTACAGAATTGTATAACACCTCTAGCACATTTTTGCATATTACTAAATAAATATAAAAACACCTGAAATACAGTGATGATGACCACCTTTATGTCTGCCTGTATATTCCCGATTAAATCTTAAACTCTCGTTTAATCTGAATGAACAATTCGTAGAGTCAGGGATAAAAATTACACGCCAACTTAAAATTTTTAAGAAACCACGCCCTTACTAATTTCATTCCTTTGATACATGAAAAACGAAACGCTGCTTTGTGTGTTCAACGAATATAGACGAAATTACTTAATTGCTCTCTAGAAGCATGCCAAAAACTTTAGGCACATCCACTGCTCTCTCTCTAATGCCATCTGCTAAAGGAACGGAATGATGGGAAAAGGCATGGAAAGCCTCATACCCTCCTATCTGAATGAAATTTGATATCTGGGATTTTTTTCGGGATGCCAAACACGAATATGGCATTACCTCCGGGTTCACCCCTCCCCCTCCCTGATTCCAACCTCTTAGCAACCGAACTTAATAACTGTACTGTATGATCGATGTAGGTCACAGCATCGCGAGGCAGACCTAACAACGCATGTCCCGACCTATAAAACAAGATCATTGTATGAATCTTTGTGTAGGTTAATTAGTGTAAGATTGTTTATTTCCATAAATGTTGCATTAACACGATATTTGGAATGTGGATAAAAAGTAAAACTAGATTTTTAATTCCCACATACTTTGATTTTTTATCTTCTTTAGATTGTGCCGCACAGTGTTACGAATGTTACATAAAGAGCTTTAGATTAAAATCTTGTCCGCTCACGAGGAGTTTCGCCTCTCGGCGATTGGGCATGCCGCTTTCCGTTCCTTGGTTTACTTTCTGAACGCGCTGTCTACCGGCCTCACAGCATTATACATTCATTCGTCAAGATAAGACAGTTGACTCTAGAACAACATATTTTTGTGCTTGAACACATTATTTTAACTATGAACTGGCTAAACCCTGTTTCACAAAAGTATGATCTAATACATTACAAATGTACGGACTGGTGACTTGTGGTTATTAGTAAAATTCTGTTCTACAAAGGTGTCGCTACACTTGTACTTTACAGTTCCATACTTACAAATGTACAAGTGAATTTTCGTAGTTCTGTTCCACGAAAGTATTAGTCGAACAGTGGTACTTTGTACAATTTTCTCTAAAAGTTTAGGAATATTGGTAATTTCAAATACTAGCACAACATTTATTATCTTTTTTTATGATTTTGGGAGTAAGTTGACCCAAATGTGCAAAATATTAGCTAAAGTGATAAAGATGAGTAGGAATATGTATAAAGAAAGAGTAAATAAGTATTTATGTATAATGATGTAGTTAGGTTAAGTGCAATTAAAGTACGGCTTATGATTGATATTGACGTTTCCTATTTCAAATGCATATTTCAGACCAGCATCATATTTAATGTATTTTTAAAGGTTCTTGCTACTTGCCACGAATATATATATTCACTGGATAACTTGCTTTATTTTACTTTCCCTATAAAATTGCACCTATAATGCTAATCTCTTACACAAATATTAATAATAAATTCGTAGAAATATGGTTAACTTAAAGTATTTCGTTAATAGAGAATAATGAAGAAAGTATTGCTTACTAAACTTCTTTTGGCACAATTCCCTTCCCCGTTTTTTTTTCCTTATGATAACATGATTGTCAAGCAATATAAACAAATGAATATAAATTATCAAATGGACTAATAAAATCACCCGAGAGTAATCGGACAGCGCGATTCTTCCGCCATCTCTCGACGACTGAAATTGGTGCTTTTAAATGCAGCTTTTGGGACCCTCGTCTAAAAGGGGATTATTACACTTAAATATCGATAAATACATAATAAAGTATTTAAATTATCATTATGTCTGAGAAAAAAAAAACATTTTGCAGAAATGATCCGCTCCGTGCATTAATAATTCCTAAGTAGTGCATATAACCTAACAAAGTATGACGTATGGCAAACAGCCGTTCCTCCATCTTACTTTTATATGACGTCAACATGACGTCACTTGTAACTTTTTACTAATACTTTACCAGTGTAGTACTTCTTTTGTGTAACAGAAAGTTACAATGCCGTACTTTACAAGAACCTGCACTAATACACTGCACTAATGTATTAGACCATACTTTTGTGAAGCAGGGCCCTGGTTGCGTTCGTGGATAATTAATTCAGGTAAATAGTCTACTTCCAGAGTTAGTGCAATAAACAATATTGTGCACAAAATTTAAGCTATTGGTTCAGTAAAAACAAAAACCACTAGCGAAAACGTGCAGTTTTAACAGAGGAAAAGTTAGACGAACTTGTCGCAAAATAACTGCCAAGAAGCTGGGGTTTCGGAATGTAAATACAAACATTAGCAACGAAATCTGAAATATTACGGTGACCGAACTTAATCCTATCAATCAGATTTGTTTACCTGATGCAATGCCAGTTGAGTTGAGGGAGAACGGCAATTCCAGCATCTTCTGCAAGGTAAGAATGTATTTTAGAAAGCGGAGCTGAAGTACAGGCCCAACCGGCTGCGGCACGCTTAGTAGCCGAGACGTAAAATACCGTGTTAGCGGACAAGCTTTATAAATAAATTTAAATATTTTTACGATATTTATAATTTGTTAGTTTGTAGCCTGATATAAAACCTGTAAAATAATAAAATATGCACTTTAATATGCTGAATATGCTTTATAAGGGAAAACAAATTACACGAAGGCTGTAAAAGAGAGCAACAAACATTGCAATTAAAATTAATTTTGGAACCTTTGTAAGTAAAGATAAAAGCAAGAAAAATTACATGTTATTAAATTAGAGAACTCAAAATATAATGCACAATATTTCTCTCACAGTAGATAATGATGATCTAAAGTAGGGACTGTCTGACTGTCAATGGCGCATTATAAAAGGCAGTATAGTTAGTATCTTTTCATGTTGTAACCTTGTGAAACTGTTTTATTAAGTTCGGACCTTAAGATGTTGACACAACGGTGATAAGGCAACATGCTAATGCTTGTTAGCAGCGGATAATCTGTTGAAGAGATAAGACTATCATAGTTCACACGCTAGAAGTATGGAATCACAGCACAAGACTTACACGGTTTGCGACATCAAAGGGTAAAGTCTGTAATGCGTTTCCTTCTTTTGTTTAAATGTTGATAAGGCAGTGCTCTAGATGACGTAATCGATAGCGGTTTGTTTTTTGTTTGCTGCGAGATTGTCATATTTCCGTTTGATATGCAGATTTTTTTTCCTTATTATTGTCGCTTTGATTGCATTTGTCTTCTCGCGACGTCTGTAGAGTGTGTGGTACGTTTAAGTCTGTAGGGATAAATGAAATGAATTAATGATCGCGCAAATGAGCTCGGAGTCCTTGGCGCTTAAAGCTATCTGGTATTCACCTTCTCAGGTAATTCTCAGGTAAGGAAAAACTCCCAAAAAACCAACGCAGACAGCTTGATCTGACTTGATTCGAACCCAGGATCACCGGATTAGTAGTATCAAAGGCTACCACTAGACCAGCGGCCGACCAAATAGAAAATTTTAACACATTCAAGCAGATTAAACTTGCGTGTTAAAAATAATTGTGACGGAACTGTTCTTTTTATTATTGTCAGAAAGTGGTGGATTCTTCTTGTTATTGTTGTTTTTCCTCTATCGCGGATTTAGGTCCTGCCTGTTCCGATCTCGCATTTTTTTTTTTTTTTGATCTTCCAATTGATTTTCTTCCTTTTGGGTTATATGTCAACATAATTTTTTATGTTCCATCTTCTGCCTTTCTTTGTGCTTTACCCACCCTTGTCTGTAATTCCCTAAGCGTTGTAATATTGGTTGCACTTCTAATTCTTTTCTTATATGCTCTTTTTTTGTGCAATTTTGGACAAATCGTAGAAAGCGCATTTCTTCTGCTTGAATTTTATCCCCCCCCCCTTTTTAAATTACAAACCTCGCTTCTATAAAAAATAATTGGTAAGGCCATGGCTGTGTAGAATCTTATTTGTGCGTCTTTTCTCACTTCGTATTTGCAATTGTTCTGATAGTTGTGTCTGGAATAACCAAGAATAATGATCTCAGAGTTATTACTTATGTAGCAGTTATCTAGACTAATGTATTTTCTCCAAGACAAATGAAAGTATACAAACAAAGCAAACGCTATTTTTCTACATATTTTCCTGACAATTCCGCAAGGTTGTTACCTCATTCAACGAGCAATATAGTGTGGAAATCTCTGAGTTGACTATTCACACATTCTAATAAAAGGCTACAATCAAGATATCATAGATGCAAGAGTCAAAAATGTTTTTAGGGGCTCCATTTGTAATTCTAGGTAAACAAATGAATCATAAAGAAAGAAAATAATTTCCATTTCGTTTCATACGTGGGAAAGTAAAAATAAATTGAACACCCATATCTCTTTAGTGATATAACATTCCTAAATCCAAAATAAAATTGTTAGGTGCTTGCCTGAGTTTTTTTTTTGTTTTGTTTTGTTTATTTACGGACGCTCTTTAATATCTCAGGTCATCAGGGTACATTCAAATCAGGACGTGAAACGGCCGACAAATTTTGCCCTGAGCCTCTTCTTTAAGGCTTGAGATTCTTTTACGTGCCGTAAATCTACGACACGGGGCCCACGGCTTTACTGCCTTTCAAAGAAATCTTGGGATCTTTACGCTCGAAAAAATCCATCGACCCTGACCGGGATCGAACCCGCGATCTTGGGTTTAGGAGGCAAGTATGGTTACCTCTATACCGACTGGACCTACAATGTTGAGAAGGATTTTGAGATATACACACTTGCTTAATATGTTCGTAGTCGATTATTTCTCTGTACATAATACAGAGCGATTAGAGATACTTTCCCCTCCGGGGCGAGGTTTTTCCTGTAAGCAATCCCTAAATTCTTTGCCGCCCCGTGAAGGGGGTAGCAAGCCTGCTTGCTTATTTGTTGACCTTGCTGTTGCAATCGTAGCGCAGCTGTTCCCGAGTGTGTGTTGTGTTGTTCGTTTCTTAATTCGGCAATATATATATATATATATATATATATATATATATATATATATATTTATAAAGTGTATTATCCCTCCTGTGTTAACAAAGGCACAGCGTGTCTTTACGTACGATTCATATGTGTTAACTCACTAGTGTAAGAATCATAGGGCCAATTTTCTGTTTTAGCATACAGTTGGTTCTGTTACTTATATGAATAACATGCTAACTCCCTTTTCAGGAATTAACCGACAGGGAGCGTAATCATGCATTTTTTTCAACATAAATCTGCCATTGCTCACACCTTGAATTATTCTATGAGAGCATTCACAATGTGTTTCTACAAGACTTAAGTTATTAGCAGGAATTTGTGGCCCCCTCTGTTCCCCGATTTAACAGCCTGCGATTATTATCTCTGGGGTAAATTAAAATGTCATGTACAAGACGAACTCGCATACCATACAAGAACTCAAAGATAATATTCGTCAGGAAATTGTCTGAATTTCTCAAAATGAACCATAGCGAGTGATACAAAAATTGTGTGGAGGGTGAAGGCGGTCATTTAATAATTTGGTAAGTATTGATCCTCTTAAATTAGTTTGTGTAATGATATACGGTTGGTTAAACGAGAACCCGGCTGGTCAGCTAATCGGCTAATGAGGGGCACGCTCACCCATATGCAAAAACACTCCGGGGTGAACAAAACTGATCGCATGGTTCAACATGGTGAAAAACTGTTTATTAGCGAAGGCCAAAAAGAACAAGATGAAATATTGTATTGTGTTGCAAGTTTCAAATTGTCAACGTTGGGTGCCAACTAAACTAAACTATTCAGCCAAAGGGCTGAATTTCAGACATCTAGTTTCCCAAACTTTCTTACCTGAGTAGTCTTGGAGCTGTTTTCCTTTTGTTAGTTTTTCGCCTTCGCTGATATGTTCTAGCATTTCCACATTTGAATTTTAATTTGGTTTATTTTATATCACGGACACTATTTAACTTATTTGGTCATTAGCGTCCCATTCTTTTCAGGTGGTGAAAGGGCCGATAGGTTTTGCTTCGAAGCCTCTCCTTTCAAGCTTGAAAATTCTACTTTGAAGATGCATTTTTATGTTATGTGTAATTTGAAAGTAAACTATCACCCCTCATTTCAGCTTTGCGCCGCACTTTTGTTGCCAATTTTAATTTTTAAGAGTGGTGGTAATTGTTTGCAAAATCCATCTAGATAGGTATACTTATTCTTACTATATTTTCCCATTAATTAGTTTTATTAATGCAATATATTATTATTATTATTATTATTATTGTTATTATTATTTATATTACATATACATGATATATGTATAATATACAGGATGTTTCAAAAGGATAGTGACATATTTAAGTAATGCAGAAAGAGATAATACTGATACAGTTTTGAACAGCAACTGTTTTCTCAATGCATTGCTGAATTATTGCAAATTCATGAACATATGAAATATATAAATGAAATAAATTTTGTACAGACTTTGTAACTAAACACAATAAGTGTGAAATACTCTATACTATTAATATTATAACAGGGTTCTAAGCGGCTATTGTCACATCGAAACTCTGGCGAACCTCTCAAATAACACCGGATATCCCGGGTATATGTCAGATGCTACAAGTGTTTTGGGTCGTCTCGTTAACGAGGTTTTCGATAAGCTTCCAAAAGAAATCAGTGGAGCGAGAATCATCTCCTCGCCCAGGATCTGAGTGTGATTCAGAAAGAAACAGAGCGAAGAAATGAAAATACTATCTATTGTGTCTCCCATCCATAGGCACAGTTTCTTACATTCAAGGACTTCAGTACTACTATATCGTCAGAATACGCGGTTGCTAATCGAAAGCTGATCTAGTTCATTCCGCTATATTCTCCAATGTCAAAATAGGATTTTCAAAAATGTACTCGAACATATTTTTATATTATATTAAAGCGGATATGTCCAGATAAATGGTAACCCTACGTTTTATTCATTTAATTCATTCACACATATAGCTAGTCCAACTTCGAGTATAGCTGAATTCAAAGTAGAGCAAATTGGTTTCCGTGAATCTCGTGCGTCTCTCTCTTATTCACACAATAACCATAAAAGCTTGTCTGTCATACTACATCTCATTGCTGAGTGGCTAACGAGAACGGTTTGGTGTTTTTAAAGATAAACAGGTCCGCATCGGGGTTTTTTTTTTTTCAATAAGTATACCGCTGTTTATATTAATAATGGATATTGCACTCAAAGTTTTATTTGCATTTTAGTAAGATGATTGCCATATTCCTAAATCTGAAAATGCACCCCCTCCTCAGAATGCATTCCGCGTAACTATTTTATCATTTGTATCACTTTTCAGTCTCCTGCATATTTCTCATCAGACTTAATTTTTTTTAATCAGTTGTTCCCTGTTTGTTACTATACAAATAGTCAAATAAGTTTGCACGAAAAAGTCTGAAATTAAATTATACTAAAGCAAGTTCAGGGCTAGTCCGTTTCTTTTCTTGGTTCGTTATGTTTATATTAGAAAAAAGAGCCTTTCAAATTGCCATTGTAGTCTGGTATTGCAAAAGGAAATTGAGTCATTTTCAAAATCTCAATGTACTGTTCTTCACTTTTGCCAAATTTAATATAGCCACATAATTTTTCTTGGCCCTGCTTTCCCGTCATATGAAGTGAAAATTTCATACTTCAAAACATTTACTATAATCAATTTGTACACCTCGCTACCGAACATTGCCAGTGTATTCCACATTGTGAAACTGAGTACAGGAAGAACGCTGATTATCTACATTCATGAATAATTATTTAATAACTTTGATATAAAATATACGGACACATTTAGAGGATTTTTAAAAAATATGTGCGAACAGATATTTTTGTTATAATAAAACAGACTGACTTTTGTAACCCTTCGTTTTAGACATTCATGCTTACACACACATATTATGCAACTGGGCATTTTTCGTATGTGAACAAGGCGCTGTGCAGAAGAGAACTAAAGAATTCAGCCATCAAAAATCTAATTTTTTTTTTCTTAGGGTGTATTTATGTTGCTACAACGAATTCAAGAATCGCAATAGATAATTATTTATTTTACTCTTTTGAGCATTAATTTATTATCATGAACTTGTAGTTGTTCGCGGCGAGGAACGAAATTATCTCGTCTTTCTGGAATGACGAGAGCTCGGATATGTTTAATGGAAGTGACACACAGTGATTGTGTAATAACTGAAGATCTCTATTTCATTATATTGTTGTTTTTTGATGGCAAAAATGTTAACAAATTCTGAAAATTCCTTTGGGACGCATTGGTTATAATGGTGGCGCCACAAATAAATATATTTAAAACATGATTTCATATTACATTCTTAAGTAAAATAAAATTTAATGCAAAGTTATTTTCAAAGGAAATCAAAGCTATAAAATGGGCAGGTTTATAAGTAAAACACTTGCCCATCATCGGTAATAGCATGTAAGACAAATGTCCGGCGTAGGAGTTCTAAGAGGATGTTTTTTTATTAATGTGTCCAAAATCTTTGAGTGATACAAAGTCTTCTCGTAAAAAAAGGTTTTTATATGCTTTAAGCATGTAACTTGCTGTGTTGCAGACTGATGCGTGTTGCAATTGTAAAAACCTTGAACTTGTTACGACATAAATCTGAATTTAAATGTCAATTGAAGATGCTAACGGGTCATATCTATAAAGCTTAATAATACCCTTGCTGTTTAAGCAATATAAATGGCAGTATATGCGAAACTTTAAATTTTCTGCTCTGGTGTAGATATTAAGTTATGAAAGCCTACGAAAAATCAGCTATTTTTCTACTGGTCCTGGATATGCTGCGATTTATGGTAATACCTTTACATTTTTAGTAAATTTAATAATATCCTTTTATTGTATATTTGACTGTATATTTTATATTTTCATGAGAACATTTCGTGCTTTCTTTCATTTTTTCTGCTGAGATTCTGTTGTGCTTTTCCTGTTTTTATATTTTGTTCGCTTATACGATGAAATTAATGGATTGGCTATAAAGAAGCGAAACAAACCTATTTATTTAAGATCAGTAATTTAGCGGCAATATATACGTGTTTCTTTGCTGTTGATGAGCCACCAGGACCGACTTGTTAAGGCGTGCAATCATGAGCGGAAGGTCTGGTGTTCCCACCAGGACCATCCTCCCTGATTGAGTCTGTTTTCAAGGTTTTCTTCATCCTCATAAACGGCAAATGCCGGGGAGATACCCTAAATTTAGGCCTGGAACGCTTCCTTCCTTTAAAAAAAAAATCCCAATTTACCATTTCATCTACTGTATCATCAGTGTCCACGCCTGTGGAGCCTCAGTAGTAAAAAGGGGGGTTAAACATTATTCAATCTAAGTACCTTCACAAACAGCTCGTCCCATTCTCCTATCTGTCAGCGGATTGCTAACACTAGAACTTGTTTAGTCAGCCGTTCCTTTCGTGGCTACCATATGTTTCAGCAGAATAATAGTAGGTGTAGGCGTCTCAAGTTATTTGAGGTATTGGAAAGAATAGCGGCTGCATATTGGGAGAATCCGGTGGTCAAGGCCAAATACCCATGTGCCGGTAGCAGTTTGTAGCTACTTTGAGGTAGGCTTTGATAGCGAGCGGTTGTGCGTTCGTGTAATACTCATAAATCGTGTGTAATTCGTTAGTTTAACCAATAAACTCATAATTCGTTAGTTTAACCAATACATAAATGTAGTTTTTAAGAACGATTAATATGTGAAAACGATTTTTTACAGAGAAGTGTTGAGGCGATTCGCAAGAAAATATCTGGACAACTTAGACCGAGTAGAAAATTTGTTGGCCAACTTTTTAAAAAATTACGAGAGATGGGATCTCTTAGTGACAAGAAACATGTTCTGAAGCGTCGTGTTCTTACGGGAGAAACGTTGAAATATAGGTTACCACACAGATGAGTACTTATTAATATCATCAGTTTTATAAACAATATCATTTTATGCTTCCAGTAAAATATAAACACTAAAATAAAAATTATACTACTATTTCCAGCATTATAAGTGCCTTTTTGCTTGCTTGTTTTAATCAAAATAAATGCCTGAAATTCTAAACTATGCTTGTATGTATAGTATTCAGTCAACAATCCATAGATATCGCGAGAAGACCAGTGTAGTCAAAGCGAGAATAAATAAAATATACATAAAAAAAAATAGAGGAGCATGGAGTGTATCCAGCGTTATCGATTATTATTATCGATTATCTCCGAAAGTTTTGGTGATATCGCAAAACGGATTTCAGTTTACACAAATAAATCAGAATTGTGTATTTTTACTTCTGTGCAACTTTCAGTGTTGCATAGTGTAAGAACATCCTAAAATTATTGTTATTATTATTATTATTATTATTATTATTATTATTAGGATAATGACCAAAGTACATAAAGCTAATAGCCCTAGATCTGTGCCCCAATTTTTATGTAATAAGGCAGTAGGATGCCCTGAAGCGTCTTTTGGATGAATGGATGCTCCAACGAAGCGTTCTTGGAGTACGCAGGAGGGCATCAGTAAACAGCGTTTCCCAACGCACGTTCAAACACAAGTCCTGAGAACCGAATGCGGTGGCGCATTCAGCCTGGGAATACGCCTAGCCCTCAGGACATTTGAAGCCATTCAAACGCAAAATGTATTATTTAAACAGTTTGAACATAAATGCTGCGTGTTGAACTGTGTCTCAGGCACTAACTGCCTCTCGTTCGTTTTTTATTCTTTGAATGGCAGAGAATGAAACTAAGGGAACCAGAGGCAGTCATAAAACTTTTATTTCAGCAAATACCATAAATGTCAGCAAACTTTACAGCATTAAATAATCATCAATCTATTTCACATTATTTGCAGCTAGAAAATAATTTTTTTTTTTTCACAAGGACACTTTAGGCTTTTAGCCTTTTCGATCTCTTTCAGTGAAACCGATTACTTAATCTATTCTTCTTTGAGGGCATTCATTTATATATTGTCGAGCGATTCTGTAGTCCTACTTTTCTAAAACGTGTTCAAATTTTTTTGACATTCTCTTATCTTTTCAGAAGCTAAATATCTTTAGTTCTTTGCTAATTTTATTGTCCATTTTAATAAAGTTTAACCCCGTTTTAACTACTGAGCACCACAGGCAGTGGACACTGATTATACATGAGATGAAATGATAAATTGGGAAATGACTTTTTTTGAGGAAGGAAACGTTCCAGGCCTAAGTTTAGGTAGGGTACCTCCCGCATTTGCCATTTAGGAGAATTGAGGAAAAACTGGAAAAAAAAAACTGAATTAGAAAGGACGGTCCTGGTGAGAATCGAACCCCAGACCTTCCGCTCAAGAGTCCACGCCTTAACGACATCGGCCACTCGTGGCGGTTGTATTTATTGTCCATTATTTGGCATCCAGCGACTATTCAGTTCAATGAATTTGTAACTCGCAACCACGTGAAGGCCAGGCTTAGAACATTCTAAGTAATACTATATATTATATATTTAGTATATAAACTTTTTATTCGTTCAAAAAAGATAATATTCTATTTGCAGATGACTAGACATTACTAGCGGAGCACAAGTAGGATTTACAAAAAGCAGTTTTCAAACTAAATGAGATAATAAAATAATTTAACATGAAAATTTCAAATGATAGAACAAAAGAAATGACCATACAAAGGACAATTTAGAGTTAAAACAGTAATAGGAGGAAGAATAATTGAACCGGTGTCTGCCTTTTAATACTTGGGGTCCAAAATATCACCATTAAGAAGAGAAGCAAATCTGAAATCACATAATTCGCTAGTACCCGCCAACAGAGCGTGTTGCATTAGGGAGGTTTCGATTACACGGTGAATTTAGTTTCGCCAATTTTCCTACAGAGGGCAGATGGACGGTGATAAGCCCATCGCCTCAACAACACTTGACAGGGAACTAAAGTATTATTAGGATATGAAACGATTGATAATTTTGTCCAGAACCTTTTTTACCGTTATGGAGTTCTTTACAGAATGGTAAATATACTGCAAAGGGCATTCAAGAAGTTTTGCAATCAGCCTATCCATTGTTGGACAATGTCTGCAAAAGTGTAATTAAAGCAGCTGGCAACAATGGTTCTTAAACTATCAAAATATGCATTAGACTTGCATTGTCACTGTCGCACATTTGTTGAGTTCAGTAGTCCTGTGTCAATAGCTGGTAAAAAATCATAAATATTTTTAAAGAAAACTTTAGATTCTACATTTACACAAGCTATAAACTAGGTGGAAGAAGAAGAAGAAAAAGGAATAGATTCGATCATTTGAAAAAGGGCAAGAGACTTTGAAAGCCAAATCTGGCTCTGGCCGGCCTCTAGAAGCTGTGAACGCGAGAATAACTCAAAAAGTGAGGAACTTGGTCAAAGAAAATCGAATTATTACTGTTGAAATTCTAAGTATGGAAATGGATATTAGTGTTGGCAGCATTGGCACTTCATGAAATTTAAAACTACGAAATATCTGTACAAAATTCCAAATTTCCTTACCAATGAAGAGGAGAAAGGAATATGCAAGGAAACTGCTGAGCATGTTTCCACCAAGTGGTTCTAAACATTTGACAGATAAATGCACTGGTGATGAAAGTTAGTTTAATTTCTATACCTCCTCATATGAAGCTTAGAACTGCGCGAGGGCAATAACAACAGCAGATCCAGTTTGTTCTTCGACAAGATTTTCGTTCTCGAATGCGAATGTCCACTTTTCCTTCAACTATGAAGGACCATTAGTGGTTGACTCTATGCAAGAAGGAATATGGCAATTATATTTTGGATTCTTTATTTGAAGAGATTAGGCGGCAGCGGCGACCAAAGACAAGAACTTCCAGGCTATTGCTTTTGCACGACAATGCGTTTCCTCACTGAACAGTTGCAAATTTGAGGAAAGTGAAAGTCTCCAAAGTCCAG
Organism: Metallyticus violacea; assembly: GCA_030762175.1. Lineage (NCBI taxonomy): Eukaryota > Metazoa > Arthropoda > Insecta > Mantodea > Metallyticidae > Metallyticus > Metallyticus violacea. The sequence goes on from CM060841.1 coordinate 49,806,759, forward strand.
TTCCTTGACCATTCCCCCTACAGCCTTGACCTTGCAACATGCGTTGTTGCCTCGAGTGAAATCTTGCATTGCTGGAAAACGTTTGAAACCAGCTATAAATTCAGCTCTATTGACAATATCTCAGCTCGAGTACCGTAGTATTAGTGGTTGACTAGTGATTGACAAGTGGTTACACCGTCTACAACACTGTGTGTGTGTGTGTGTGTGTGTGTGTGTGTGGAGAGATGGAAAGTACTTTGAATGATTATGAGGATAAGTTTTTGAATTCAGTCCATAGATTACAAATGTTTTTAATGCCCTCGTTTACGGGACCGCTATTTTAAGTCCCTCCCAGAGGACTTGTACTCGAATTTTTTTTACATAAAATCTATGGACCTCCGCCAGGTTTGAAGCGCGAAAAGCATGAATCTTAGATTGACTTGACTCTAACTAAAAATATGCCTGTAAAACGTGAGTAATATGAAATAAAATCAAGATTGGAGACAGCATAAATTATATTTTTACGATCGGTATTAGGGATATCAAGAGTTGATTGCCTAAGGAACGACAACAGTAGAAAGAAGTACAAGATATCAGAAAGAGTAGAAAGAACATGTTCAAAGAATGGCTCTTTTTAGATTCTCTAAGTAAGCTATTTTATATGGACCACAGGCACGAAGAAAGTGATAGAGAACATTTTGAAGATAAGCCTCGGAACGAATAATAGAGGCTTAATCCTTGAAAGAGAGGAAGAAAAAGACAAATTAACACATAAAATAAGAAAGACCATTCTGTCAAAACAACATTCAAATTTAGGGCTGCAGTGCATTCTATGTGTACGTCATCAATGACGGTACATGCTTATTGCCTTTGTTAAAATAACAGTTGATAATGAGTGAACAAGAATTTACTGCTGCTGAAGTAAGTAAGAAACGCATAAAGGTTAAATTACACTGTAAGTATGAAAATTAAGAGAAAAACTCATGATAAAGATCTCAAGAGTTTGTACTTTTAACTGTCGATAAATACGAAAATGTGCTAAAGCTCAAATATTCTTTACAAATTTACTACATAATAAATTATACATTATTTGTAATTAATAAAAACAATACGTAAGAATTAACAACCTTCTCTGGACTCATTATTATCACAAACTATTCAAACATTCATAACTGTAAAGACGATTTATTTATAATTTAATAAAATGCTTAGTTTTAAGCATGTACATAACAAAGAGAAAACAAATATTGTGTTATAATGTTATTTCCAAGCTTCCCGCCTATTTTAAACCCCTACTTTCATCTCTGTTTTGACACCACTAGTATTTATACGTTACTAAAGAGCTTAAAGTGCTATGGTTAAGGATGCCAAAATATTTGACTTCTTGTGCAGGAAACAATCGACAAGGCGCCCATTCTTATCAATAGTCATATAAAAAGTACGAAGAAAATAAATAAAAATAACCTGTTTGGAGAATCCTTGGAAAACTTTCGTGGCATAAACCATGTCAATTGTAGCTTCTTCACGCTCTGTAGATATAAATCGACGGCACTTCTTCTGCAAGGACTTGCAATATACTCTGGCAGATTAAGAATTTTCCATCAGGTTACTTTGTGCCATTATAGGCCCTTCTTCGCAGTAAACTGTGTAACTGAGATCTGGAATCTGAACACGTTGACGCCTCAGCTGCAAAACCATCGATATTTCGTACTTTCAACCAGATGGAGCGCCCATGCTCTTTCATCGTGAGGTTCGCAATTATTAGAATAATGAACCGCGATGAGCAAACCTTGTCATAATTGTATGTCTCTTGCCTTCTGACCTAAAAATATAAAAATAGGTTTATCGGCGGTACTTCAGTGTCATGATGTGGCATGGGAGCTAGGAAAACATATGTACCTACAAAAAATTTGCGAGTCGAAAAATATGCACTTCAAGACAGTCTCGGAAACTTTGTTACGGTGCTACGGGCGTTAACTCCAAAGCTATAAATGTGTTCATGAATGGTGAAGAAAACTGAAAACACAAACAAACAATTTATTTTGTAAATTTCATGCCATTATATTACTTAATTGAAGTTATACGTGATTAGATTGAGGTGTAACCCACTTATGACTGCGCCTCCGCCAGTAATATTGGTTTACATTTGACTGGCTATGAACACACGTCACATCGCAACGTAGCTATGATGTTGATCAATACCGATGCTGTATGTTGAAGCGTCTGAGACCATTCGTTCACATTCTTAAAATGTTAATGTCAAGGAGTCTTTCTACTCGTAAATTCTTTGTACAGGTTTTGTCCGACTTGTAAATGGAAAAACCATGAATTGAATTACATTTTGTTTAACACAATCTTCAAATTACTAATATTTCTATTATTAATTATTTACTAATGCTAATGTATAAAATTTGAAAGAGTTCCAACTCTCGGAAGTCATTTATGTAAATTAGAAACAGCAGAAGACAAAGAACTGAATGTTGAGATACTCCATAAATTCCATTAATTCTGAAGTGTTAGAAGTATTAGTGCGAACTTGAAAGTTATGTTCGTCTTCTCATGAAATTAGTCTCCTGTCATGATTACTTATAGAAAGACACATCTAATGTATGTACAAAGTAAATATTCCGCGAGATAAAACATTTTTTTAAAAATATATTTTATTTATTGTCCCTTTTACTGCATTTGTCTTCTCGTGACGTCTGTAGGTTGTAAACTGAATATTATAATTTAAGTCCCTAGGGATGAACAAAATGGAATTAATTAATGTGGTGCAAATGAACTGGAAGTCCTTGGCGCCTTAAAGCTATCTGGCATTCACATAGTAAGGAAAAACTTCCGAAAAAAATCTTATCCAAACAGCTTAACCTGACCGAAATTTGAACCCAGGGTCTCCGGATTAATAGTCGCAAACGCCACCACTAGATCGCGGAGGTGAAACAAACATTTTATTACGGCATCCAGAAAGTAAGTCCCAATCGCGCCTAGAGATGGCACCGCTAGTCGGATAGGAATGCGCATGCGCAGGAATAGAGAGGAAGTATGTGGTAATAATGGAGTAAAATTTCAGCCTTGTAACGGCCGTGGTTACCGCGCTGTGCTAGGAGAAAATGGGTGCTCTGATATTGTCTCCGGCCAACTGCGAAGTTCGTCCAGTCATCCGAGGTTTGCACGCTCAAAAGCAAAGTCCAGCAGAGATCCATCGCCAATTGTGTCGAGCTTCCGGGAGACAATTTCGTGCACAAGGGAGCGAGACATCTGGGGAATTGACAAGAGAGTTCTGAAAGTGTGAAGCGCCGGTTCTGCTCAATTGCTTGCCGCACACTTTCCAACACTTCTGCCGTCACCAGGGACGGTCGGCCACTACGGTCGTCGTCGTGAATATTGGTTCGTCCTTCAGTGAACTGCCTGCACCATCGTCTTACCATAATGTCGTGTCCATACACTCGACACAATTGGCGATGGATCTCTGCTGGACTTTGTTTTTCAGCGAGCAAACCTCGGATGACTGCACGAACCTCGCAGTTGGCGGGAGACAATATCAGAGCAGCCATTTTCTCCTAGCACAGCGCGGTAACCACGGCCGTCACAAGGCTGAAACTTTACTGCATTATTCCCACATACTTCCTCTCTACTCCTGCGCATGCGCATTCCTATCCGACAAGTGGTTCCATCTCCAGGCGCGATTGGGACTTACTTTCTGAATGGCTCTGACTGTAAACAGGTTTCTTTAGCAACACATAGCCAACTTGAATATATATATATATATAGACATTTACAGTAAATTATCATCCTGTGATGAACGGAAAGTCTTTACACTGTAATTGATCCAGTTGTATGAAGAAAAAGGATGTGTAATACAAATACGACAATAAACTAACGGAAGGTCGATCTTACTCTCGGTTATGTGATAAAACTGCGACAGTGACTTGATGGAGGATGATGACTTGCGTTTGGATCGGAACAATCTCTCAACTCCATTGCCTTAGCAACAAATGCACTCTAGGGTACTGTGAAAGAAGTGCGGAAATGCCAGTTCACCAACAAAGAGCACACTTCGTACAGCGTTTCTAGTAGTCATTGAATTGCTTTACTGTTGCGGATATACAGAGGCGCATAACACTGTGCAAGAATCTGTACAAAACCAGATAATTCCAAAGTTACTTTTCAGCTACGCTGTATTGAATTGACGAACGATTATAAAGCTGTGCTAGTGGCCATGTGTTTATCATAGCTCATTAATTAGGAATTAATAATATACGTTTATATGGAAGCTAGTTTGCGATCTGTGCTATAAATTTAAATAGCTTTAACTTATGAAAAAACATACCACCAACAGCGATTATTTCTATGTCTGTATTGTGCTAGAACTATCGCTCTGCATTGCAGTTTCCACTGCAGCAAGCTGATGCAAAATACAGACGTCCATCTTATTCATGTCTTCCTCACAGGTTTTGTAGATACCATCCACAGTTCACTATCTTCTACTTTCAACGGTTTCAGTTACCCAAACCCATAGAAATTCATTGGTGATGGCGGGTTGAAGCTGGTTATGACTTGATGCATTAGCCTGATGCAACCAAACGGGTTTTTTAGGTTCAAATCCCGGTTGATATGAAACAGCTCTCTGTGTTGCTGGATTCTAGCCAGAAACAGGGGCCTTTACCTTCCGAGTTAATCTTGGGGATACGGCTGGTGGCTGGTGGATGGATTTGCCTGTTTCTTGCCCTTGGAAAATGTCCTGTTGTAGCTTCTATCTTTTTTTTTTTTTTTTTTTTTTTGCTAAGCATACATGAAATGTGAAATCAGGTCTCTTACATTGCTAGGCAATCTCGAAATAAGAGTATTTTACATTGGGGAGGGTAGTAATGTATGCATAGCAGGCACAAGACGCTTTCAAGGTTTGTGTGCGGTGCTACTGTAAACTTTGAAAACTTATTACCAGAGATAGCAAACAATTCTCTATATCATTATACGGTTTTTCTTGTATATTTATGTAGAATTTTCTTCAGAAGGTTGAAATGTACATCAGCAGATAAAGATGTTCAAATAAAACAAACTGAAAACTGACAAAAGACACACGACATTTCGGAAAACTACACATCTTGTAATTTAGGTCGCTTATAAAGAAATGTTATGAAATATCGCGAGTTTTGTGCTACTGTTGTATTTTTCGTGTTTTTCTAACTTTAAAATGTCGTTGTTATAGCTCGCATACATCGTAAGAACATATACAAGAACTAACTTTTTTCAAGCATTCGAGTTTAAGCCGTAATACTTCAGCATGCACTATTTGGCAACGTCACATTACTTGTTGACAATGAAACTGGAGACCTTCGCAGTTTACTTTCACAAGACAGTTGACCTTCTTGGGTGCAGCAGGTATTTTTCATCATCAGCAATACTGAGCTGGTTCTGAAAGCTCTATCTGCTATATGAGTCTTTTATACAGTGATTGCTGACTTCATGGTCGGCCTTAATAAAGTTTTGTGTATTGTATATAAATGAAAACATTAATTAGGGCACTTAATCTGAATGCCGTTGTTCCTTTCTTTTCTACGTCTCATTACAGCTCCCTTTCTTCGAATCGCAAGACGCGGTTGTTGACATAAATTGAAGTTTGAATTGGTTTATACCTTGTGTTCATTAACAAGTTGTACGTTTGGGGAAATTAAAAATTCATATCTGCTCGACATTTGGCATTTCTACAGTAGTATTTTAACCGCCGGTCTCATCTTAGAAGTAATTAAAAAGATGACATCTTACAATAAGCAAAGAAACAAAACGAAACTGAATAAGCTGGCTGACTGTGACATAATGTTGATTTAAAGCCATGCTGACTGAGGTCTATTGATTAGCCCTTCTTTGTATTTTAAATAAGTGAACAAAAGCTCTAAACGTCTATCTGGAAGTCGTTTTCTTCGGCCTTTCTTATTTTCTATAGTGTCTGCTGGTTATTATTCTATTTTCTCCTTTTTAATCATGGCATCTTAAAAAGTAATTTTATCTTAACAAAAAATTATCATTGGAAATGTTCAACTTTAAATTATTGATAATTCTGCAGAAAAAAATCATATGATACCTTCTATCAACAGAAAACTACTCAGTGAGGTTATTTGAGTTATGGGCCATTTGAAGGCGGGCACCGCAACCGGAAAAAGGGAGGTAGAGTCGCCGCGCATCAAGTTATTACTTTTATATTTTTACTGAATGCGCAAAAGTATACTGTATTTAAAATTGATAATAAAAGCATTTGTTTGCGTTATAAGAGATGTTGAAAATGATGCTCCTCAGCGGCAATACATGTGTCTAGAAAATTCCTGTTCCTCATTTAACTTTTCTTCCGCGTGAACGCACACTTCAAGACTGTATTTATGTAGTGAAATAACTAATGAAGAAAAATTAGCTTACGATTTACACACAATGCAAGCACCGAGTAACACAAACACTTGCTGACAAAGCCTCCCTCAAAATTACTACAAGGTACTCGCAAATGTGTTATGTGGTCATAACGACTGACCTTAATATAGCCGCGTTCTGGCGGCCCGTAACATATATAAGCTCACTGAACGAATTTAGTTAAATATCATAGCTACATTTTAAAATGTTCGTTTTTAATTTAATATTTCTTACTTTTATGCATTCAGTATTTTACACACATGCAAATTTTATCCATTTGTTTTTTAAACAAATTTTCAACATGTTCAAAGAAAATTTGTTATATAAATTCATATCACCTTTATATCTCTCAAAGATACCAAATAAGTCATTTTATAAACTAGGAAAATGCTAAAAATGTTCAGGATTTTTTTTTTCTGAGACAATCAGGAATGTACAAAAAAATCCATATAGTAATTTTTCTCAAAAAATAAGTTATTTGTTCAAAATTATTGTATGGCATGGATCAATAGCATATAAAATAAAAATAACATTTTATTATAAAACTATTAGAGATAACAGCAAGGAAATTTGACCGAATATATTTTATTGGTAGAGCAGCCGTGATAAAACTTTAAATAAAATACCTTAATCATTGCAAGAATTAGAACTTTCACTTGTGAAAACTATACAGCTTATCAGGTTTTTGGGGCATTTCAAACTGAAATTTCATAAACTTTCCACTGTGGATAGTACATTCTGAAAACGTGCTTATATATTAACGACATTTTATCGCTATTAGTTTTGTAAATATTAATTATTGGTCATATATGTAGAATGCTTTTTTTTCTAAATATCTTACACTAACGTAGTTATCAATTACCCGTATTTTTTATTAAATTTATTTTCAATTATTTAATCATTCTTATTCTTTAGTTTATCGTAAATTCTTTGTTGTATTAACATTATTTTAATGTTTCGTTAATTATTTTATGTGGAAGAAAGCACTGTTTACAGCTATTATTAAAATGTTTTATATAATAAGTGAACACTTATTTTAGTTTAATAAATTGCTTCCTTATACCCTGAAAATTAAAGCAACGTCTTTAAAAACAAAGAAATAAATAGTGTAAATATGCTCTGTAAAATAAAAAATTATATTTCTAAAATAAAAAAAAAAAATGTAAAGGCAACACATAGTTGCATTATGATGTTAGGACACACATCAAAATTGTCTAATGAACACAACATTTTTCTTAACTTTTCAAATAGTTATGAATGTAATCCATGAATGGTTCATTTGTGAAGAGAACATGACTCCATTGTTTCTGTTGCCTGTTAACATGTTCCTGGCACCGCAAATTGCCGAACGATGGACTAAAACAATTAATTTATCAACATTCTGCAGGGCTTAATATTAGACAGTTGACCTCCTTTCTCTTAGAGCCCTTAGTTATAGACATCTGTTTAGTGCAGCGGTAGTAATCCTTAGTTTACCTTGATGTTGTTTTTCTGGACTGGCACATTATTGATTATCCTCCGCATTCTATATAAACATATGAGCCTTATCGGTATCAGTTGGTGTTTCACAATTTCATGAATGAATTTTAAATTCGTGTATTAAATCGTTGCTGCACTCCTAAATTAAAAACAGATGTCTTCTAAAATCACAAATGTAACATTTTAAATAAATAAAACAAATGATGACGACAAATGACTGCTTTGAACAAAGCAACCATATTTCCTCGCTTTATCATTTGTTTAGATATACTTACTAAGACTTTTATTTAAAATATGTTATTTATTTGGCTCAATTTTGGACGCAAAAGACAGTCCAATCTCCCCGAACTTTTTACAGGCATATCAGATTAAGTATTCCGCAAAATGAAATGAGGAAACAGATTTAGAACTAACATGAATTGATACAAACTCACGAATCTAAGATTCGCAGACGACACAGTCCTATTTGCTAGATCAGCAGTGAGCGTTAAAAGAGTGCTACAAGATCTCAACAAAGCACAGTAAAACTGGTATTTATGAACATGGAGATAACGCAGATAATGCCAAACGGCTAAGTAACACCCGTTAGAATTTGCTCAACAGTAATGAAATACGTTAACAGAGTATGTGTACTTAGGACAAACAGTTGCATTCCAGTATCACACGGGCAAAGAAACAAACGAAAGAATTTCCTCGCATGAAGAACATTTTGGTCAATGTAATTCACACTGATGGACAATACTTTAAACAGGTTAGACACGCAAGCCTCATGCATATTCCCAACACTACTATATGGGTGCATAACTTGTTGCCTAACACAAGTGGAAAAGAATAATATCAGCATCTGCCAATGTAAAATAAAGCGGAAAGTACTAGGAATATACGTCATGATTAAATATCATCTGTGGGGTTAAGAAAGACGCCAGGACTAAATGACGTGGCTCAACGTGCAAACAGCCTGAAGTAGATTATGGGGTGGATATGTAGCAAGGCTACCAAGCAGCAGATCGGGACATATAGCTATATGGAATCTACGTATCGGTAAGAGTTGAAGAGGGAGACCGAGAACGAGATGGGCAGACTCCTTCAGGAAAGCAGTCGGGACACACTGGACCAGCAAAGCATGGAACCGCAGTACTTGGAAGAGCCCAGGAACAGAGCTGCAGAAAGAAGACAACAGTGAAAGTGATACCAAACTTATAATACAAAACTTAATAGACTCAACACTTGAACCTTCTTGTTAAATTGTGATAAACTTGTAAAATAAGAAACATTATCGACTTAACAAACTCATAGGGACAATATCTCATATGGACTAGCTCAACTATATGAGAAATCAATGAGCCCTTCCCGTTTGCGGAGGTCCTAGCCCTGGATGGGACATATATGGCTCAATTCATTCTTAAACATCACAGGTCATCAGCATCCTATTCATTTGAGGGCATGGAACGGCCGATAAATTTTGCTCGGAGGCTTCTTCTTTCAGGCTTGAGGTTATTTTTCATGCCGTCAATCTACGAACTCGCCTTAATGTACATTTTATGTATTTTTATTGAAATGTTCGTAAGTTTGCAGAGCTGTAGAGATACAAACAAAATTCTTATGGCTATCATTACTGTTTTATCAGAATAGCAAATGCATTTGAATAAGCCTTTACCTCTTATACATCAGCAGAAAATACTACAGGGGCAATACATAATAATGCTTAAAATGCATCCAGCGTTTAAACAGTTCAGTTTTACAGAGAGTGAAAACAGCTTCTTTTAAATTGGAAAACGTTATAAGGCCGATTTAGAAGGCAGCGAGGCTTTAATTAACTGTTGATTACACTGCAGAGCTCTTTCTTTGAGAGAAGAATGGGCGAAATAAAATCGCTTCCCACACATTTGGAAGAATCATCCCCACCCCATCTTTCTATCGAGAGAACAGCTCTATAGGTCCTCAGACATCGCCGAGAGGGGAAGTAAAACAATTTGAACAAAGCACTTGCAGCGTTCCCAAGATTAAATTCACTAACGGATAGGGCAGTGACATTGATAAAGGAGTTATGCTTGCTTTGTTTTATATGGTAAGCTGTGTCTTTGAAACTTATTTTTACATCTTGTGAACATTTTCGGAATTTAGTGGTGGACACTGTTCCTTGTTACTGTCTATGAAAGGAATTTATTTTATCGATCGTTGCTGCGTATTCCATGCCGAAGAGAGGTACACTATGATGATGATGATGATGATGATGATGATGATGATGATTATAATCCCGCCTATTCCTAAGAATGGCAAAGGTTTCCTATAAGAGGTTAGCTCTTATTTGCATGAGATAATTCACATTAGGTTGGTGTAGTAATATTACCCTGTATGCTACACGTTGTTCACCATTTCACTCGTTTACGTTCAATGGTTTTCATGTATTTCTGCTTCTTGCTATTCTGTACCATTGTCGACCTGACTTTGCCTCTTAGAGGTCTTCTCATCTCCTTCTTGGCCTGCCTCTGTCGTTTGTCTAAGTGCGTGTCTCACATGGTGGTCTTATACGTCCCTCTGTCGTCCTGCATCCTCGCTATGTGGCCTCCCCATTTCCACTTCAGTCTGGCGGTTCTTTCTACAATGTCCGTTGTTGATGTTAGGGGGAGATTTTGTCCTTTATTATTATTCCTAATGTCCTGCGTTCTATTTTCCTTTGATTTATTTGTGGCCAATCACGTCTGACACCAGTATAGCATTACTGGTATATGCAGGTTTCTAATACTTCGAATTTAAGCTTTTTGCTAATTTTCCTGTCGGAGAGTATAAACTGAAGGGGCCAGAAAGCCTTTCATGTTAAGGATATTGTTCTGTTTTATCTCCCTTTCTGCCTTGTCCTTGAAGAAAATGAACTGTCCTAAGTATATACATTTCTCTACATATGTTTTAGAGTTATTCCATTTTCGTTCCATTTATCATTAACTATCTTTTTGTCTTCTTATTCGTTGATAGGCCTGCCGCTTTGCTTTGTGTGTACACTATAATGGAGTTTTAAAATTACTTTTGGTACATGTTACACCTCGCCATTGTTGGCATTATTATTATTATTATTATTATTATTATTATTATTATTATTATTATTTTGTGAATGTATTTATGTCAGCAGCATTAGTTGCTGCTATCGCCTATACCAATGGATTGTTGGCAAAAGAAAAAGGCTAACAATGGAGTCAGTTTCAATGGCTAACATTGTAAGCTTTGGTCTTTAAACAATAATCATAATTATTGTCATTATATACTACTTATAATAAATTGTACATTTTTATTCGCTTATATAGCTTATCCCTAAAGGAGATAAAGTAGAACCTTGAACTCACAGTCAGTTTCACAACAGTATATGACAAAGTTTCGGTCAGATGCAAATCGTAGCCATTAGCTGTGCACATCTACCAAGAAAATGGGAGAAGGGGGGGGGGGGATCCGTGCAACGATTGAACATTTTATTAGAAAAAGTGGACGGCCGCGCTTATAAGAACAAAATTGGATGAAGGGTCTCTCCATCAATGTTGAATATTATTTTTAGATAAATTACTATATGCACTGAAACGCATTTGAGACATCTATAAACAGTCATCATGAAGGATGAAGAAAATGTTAATGATAGGGTAGTAGGAGTAGTAGCCATTTGCTACTATCAAGGAAAGGGAAAGTACACCACATACTGTATAACCTCTTACAGTGCTATTGCATAATATCTAGCACGGAAAGTTGCACTTAAAAACTATGTGCATTATGAGTGGCGAAATTTGCACTAACCACTGTACAACCAAAGGTGAATATCAATGTTTTTTTTTAGGAAGGGGATTCTAGGGACTGCTTAGAATAACAGGATCCTACTATGGACCATTCTTAGACCATTTGGAAGATGAATTGAAGGAAAAAAGCGGCGAAGATTGACACACAAAAGCGTTCTCTGCAATCAGAGCAAGGTGTCCTCCCTCGCAAACATCACAACAGCAAAAGTGCACCAAGTGGACTTGAAATTGATTCATCACGACACGTCAAGGAACGTTTTGCACGGCTGGACGAAACAAGAGACTGTTGAGGAGAGTTTATAGAAACCGACAACGATTTTGTAGCATGACAGTTTTTACACTTAGGGTGAGATCAAATGCCCATTACTAATGCGAAGTTATCCATTTTTATTTACCTTTTGACTCAGAAAGTATTACAAATACCTCAGTGAAACTTATATGCTTATAAGTTCTGTGCTCTAGTTTAGAGAGTCTACTTTATAAAAATAATAATTTTTTTCCAGCAGATTCCTATTTTATAAAAATAAACTATATTAATATTCATGTACATTAAAGGTCTTATGCATAGGACCTGAAACTAGAGCTCAGCAATAAATGTAATAATGTAGATCAGTTCTAAAAACTTCATGCGTTTATTTTCATTATATGAGAAAATGGTACATTGTTGTGAATGTTTCACTTGCGACAAAAATAGCGTTTAAGTTTATGCAGCTAATAGTCAATTTACATTTCTTGCACCCGCATCTTCACACAAAGGAATATTACAGCAGACAGTTTCACTGAACACTATAATTTACATATTCAAGTCAGTCATTATATTAATATTTCCTTTGTTGTCCTCAATATCTTCCATATGAATACCAGATATCTTTTTCTTTGGAAGCACTAGGGGGAGTGTAAGTAATTGACTTATCATTCACTGAATTATTCTCTTCAGAAATATTATTATTATTATTATTATTATTATTATTTTCGTTATCGCTACTACCATGTTTTACTGGAAAGGTTTTGTAATAGCTATTTCCTTTGTTTGTATTTTTTTTATAAACCCTGGTGAATCTAGGCATGATATTTGATATATTCAGGAAAGAAAATTGGATTATATAGCTTGTAAAGCTTAAAATGAACAAAAAGTTCTAAAACTGCTTAATAAATAAAGCACACAAGCAGCCATTATGTTATTGACATTTGAAACAGTAATTTACCAACGAAATACATCAAACCACAGTCTTCTGTAACTGATGGTTTCAGAGATGTTTTCATTTTTATGCAATAGTGAGGGGTGTTAAAAAGTATTGGGACGTAACGCATATATAATTAAAATCAGTTATAACAGGAATTTTTCAATAAATAATTTACCAAATTAAGCAGAAAAATCCCAAATAATTATTTGGAACAAAAAAAAAAAAAAAAACTAAAAATTTGAATTTTTTTTCAAAACTTGACCTTTGGTCTTACCTTATGGTGAAGTTTAGGCCATTCTTTTAATATATTTATTTTTGTTACATAAATTAACAGAATACTGTAATTATGTACAACTGAATTGGGTTATGTACTCGTACTGCTGGATATTAAGTAATAATAATAATAATAATAATAATAATAATAATAATAATATCTTTACGTGATAATAAGTTGGACAAAGCATATACTATAAAGGAAAACAATGAAGCAATCTGATTATATGGACCATCACATTGCTTTCCAGCGGTCTTGGATAGATGCGATTTCTGTAGCATAGGCAGTTTGAAAGAGGAATCCATTAATCGGGCTGTATTACCTTTGTTTGACTTTTGAAATGGAATTCTCATTTAACTTTATCGAGGCTGTTTGCTCTCAGTCAGTTCTGTCAGAGTTTATCATCAGAGTGCGCCGTTTCATTATCATTTCAACTAATTGCTATCGTTGCGGCTGTCTAGAACGCACATGCAGGAGGTTACACTGAGATTATGTGCAAACTGTCACTTGAAGGTCTTCTGAAGCATGGCTTCACAGTGCATTCTGGAAAGTGATTTATGCTGGTTGCAAGCTGCAGTCGTGAAAGCTAATGTGTTTACGATTCAAGTTAGAGCTTTAAAAGCAGTTAATACAAATTAGCTGTAATTAGGAGCTTTGTTGTTATGGCTTTCCCTCGCTGTAGCTGAAGTGAGCCAACCTGACATACGCAAGCACGGAAAGAAAAATAAAGGAAAACGGAAATAAAAACTACGGCTAAATATTTTTCAAATATGGACCTGAAGTATCAGATTATTCTAAAATCAGTTTCCAATGTCAAATGGACATAACTTTGGTAAATGTTTACATTCTGCAAAAAAATAATTGTACCAATTTGATGTAAAGAAAAGAGTATAAAATTATAACAAGGACAAACAAGAATATTGTAAAAGAATAAACGAGAAAAGTTAAATATTACACAACTTGTTCGATAAGAAATGCAGGGTTATTTCAAATAATGTGACCAATTTCAATAATTTATTTAGCATAACTATATTCACAATTCCACTATAACATTTTGCAAATGAAAGAGTGATAGTGAAAGTTGTATATGTGCACCTGCAGTGGTGCAGCATAGAAACGATACTCGATCTTATCATTAGGAATTCCAAACCACAGAATACAAACAAAAATAGAGACACTGCCTCGATATCATGCCACACGTTTTGTAGCTTGTTCACACCAATTTGCAAGACTGCATTAATTATGTTCTTCTCAGTTGTTATTAGAAAATCGAACGGTAACGATTGTAATAGTCGACTTTAGTCCATTTCAGTCTCACAGTTTCTGAATAGAATATATATGCATAAGTATAACATCTTATGCAAGTGTTAATACTCTGTGCGCGAATTTAATATATATATATATATATATATATATGATGAAAAATAGTGTAACTAATGTAACTAAAATAACAACTAGAAAAGCAGAAAAGGATTTAAAAAAAAAAAAAAAAAAAACCAGATCACTATACTTCGAACTGCTTAAGTTCTTCTGTCATTTTCTGCTTTTCTAGTTATCGTTTTATGCATATGTATATATATATATATATATATATATATATATATATATATATGACTTTTATTCTTATTCTAATCGTGAAATAGTCCTAAACCCGTATTTTGCTCTTCTCTTTTGGCATTACTGACAATCGGCATTCTGCTGTAGCAAGATTGCTTGAAAAGGTGAAGTACAAATATACAATTATTACAATTTTATAAACCAAGTTTAGAGGAATTATATTTAAATTCTAATTTTATTCTTGAAATAGTCCTAATAAATTTCACTCGAGGGTCTGAGCTTTCCACCCCTATTTCCCAATTCTCAAACCCTCTCGTGATATTACTTTGTTTGTTTCTATTGATAATAGCATTTCTAAGATTTAGAAATATTGTAAGTTGGACAGAATAGTAAAGTTTAGATAACTGAAGCTTTCCGGTCACTAGTAGCTTTGTAGGTCCGTAAAGTCAATTAGCATGTCAATTGGCAGTATCAATACAAACAGTTTATCTTATCTGTGTAATAGTGGGTTCCATTAGAGACTTATACAATCTCAGCAAAGCATATGGCTGTTAATCAAGGTCTGTTTCTTTCTAAACTACGTGCAATTTAATTCCAATTGTTTTCACTTTAAACACAGAATTCATTATGTTGAAATTGTTTATAAAGCTAAATATTTATGTTCTTTAGAGTTAACATTTGGGCCCCACGTTTAGTCTTTATGTTAATTGTTTGCTATCATGTCTAAGAAAATATTTTATTATATCTATCTCCGCTGTAAGTAGATCTCAGAACCAAATTTGGTAAAGGTGCGTTTATTTAAACATCCTCACAAACGCATTAATTCGTTTTTATACGAAACTAATAAAATATACAACTCTGTAAATGATGATGTAAAAAGTATAGGCGTTCTACCTTGCGATCAGCTTTGTTTTCCCCGCAGTGTTTTACCTATGGGCGAGCGCTCCGCTGGTTAGCCGGTTAGCCGGCTAACTGGGTCTCGGTTATTAGCAGGAGGATAAAACAATGAAGCAAACAACCGTACAGGAATACACAAACCAATTTAAGAGGCTCACTACTTACCGAATAACAATGAGGTGTTAAAACAGCTCGTCTTTGTTTTGCAATTTTGCATGGTGTGTGGGTTTGTCTATTATTATTATTATTATTATTATTATTATTATTATTAACTCCAGATATAACAATCTCGGGTTGTTAAATCAGAGACCAAGGAGATCACAACTCCATACTTATAGCTCTGTATTGTAGAAACACGTTGTAAATTGCTCTCAATGGAATTATTCAAAATGTGAGCAGTGGCAGAGTCCTGTAGAAAAAATGCACCAACACGCTCCCTGTCGATTAATTCTCTGAAAAGGGGTTAGTGCGATATTCACAAAAGTAACAAAATCAACCCCAAGCTTAATAAAAAAAGTCCTATATTTTTTCACCACTCAGATAACACATATGAATCGTATGTAAAAACACGCTGTGCCATTGTAAACACATTAGGCATAATACACTTTTTGTATACTGTCGAATTAAGAAACGAACAGCACAACACACACCCGGGAACAGCTATGCTACGACGCGACAGTCAGCCACTCAACAGGCTTGCTACCCCTTCCATGGCTCGCTCTTAGGAAAAACTCACCGTTGCGGGGGAAAGTATACTTGATCGCACGTATTAGATGGAACGTGTCTTGTAGGCTGTCATCGGATCAGAATATTGTTAACTAGGATTAAATAAATACCTTGCTTATTTTTACATACTGCCTCCCATTGAAGGTAGTGTAATAATTTGATATAGTTACAAAATATTTTAAGTTTGAAACAATAAATTAATTAAGACATAACATTCATTAACTTTCTTTATTAACAGAACACGATGAAGGCTATATTTAGATTTAAAACATTCTACGATAGGCCTGCATATGTTGTGCTTTAATTCATGAGCTTCTAGAGCTTGATAGCAATCCGATTCTAATCTGATTGTTGGGTCAAGAATTATATTAAAATCTCCAGGACTTGTGTGGTACTCGCTGAAACTATATTGGCATATATTTTTGAATTTATCTTTGACCATGTTCGGTTCTGACCAAAAACTTGTATTTCAAATACAATTTTGTATAAGATTTATTTCAGTTTGACGAAAAATCAAATACAGATATCAATAGCATCCAGTAAAAGTATCCCAAAATGTCATTACTCCTTTTCTTCAAATTATGGACTTGTGTGGTTTCCAACGCAAGCTCTGCAACTGGAAAAAAAAAAAAAAAAAAAAAAAAATCGAACTTTTCTTATAACTCTTAAGGCTTGTAACATATATTCTCAGACATTGCTATTGGAATGGAAAAGTTGGAAAAAACAACTTGAGGCAGAGAAATTTGTTCTGTTTTCATCAGGAGCAGATGGGAATAGTCCCTAAACACTGCAGTCTGTGAAAACCTTAACATGAAAAGCAATTCAAGAATGTCGTGATATCCTGAAAGCCTACTCCTAGACGCCCCGTGTGGCGTAACATCCAAGCAATCCAACATTCCGTTTCCGTTACCGGAAGCAGTCTACTTTCTCAATAGGCCAAGTTTCAGAATTCGCCCACTTTTCACTACGTGATAAGGTGCGAATGGAAACCCACCATTTATGAAGTCACTATGGCTGCCAATCAGAAGTTTTTAAATTAAAGTTGATAGTGTGAAAGAAATGAGGAGAGATGAAGAGAAAGAAAGAAAAGTATGTTAGAGAAATGAAACCAGAGAACAACCCCGAAAATCCCTACTTTGTTACCTCAAAATAATGTAATCTCGTCAAATTGGGACATGTAAATACTGTGGAAAAACAACGTGCAGAAAATTGTAGAGTGGAAAGACAGTACCTAACTAAGATTTTTGAGGATAGGAACAAGGGGGTCGCAGAAGCTTTTTTATTGCGCTACATCTATCAACATTAAATTCACCATGTTAGAGTCTGAGATCGTAAAACTTGTTTGTGGCGTGCCAGATGTAAGTAAAATGCACTCTTGTGCAGTACTAGTCACTGTGTCTGATGTTCTGCAGCATTTGTTTTGAAGTCTAGTGGATGGTACGGCAATACTGAGCGCTCGATATGAAAATCAGGTGAAACTTATGGTTCCAACATGACAGCGCCCCTGCACATTTTCCTCTTGCAGCTCAAAATCACCTAAACAACATTTGGTGAGAGATGGGTCGAGAGATTGGTCGTGATGGACCAATACAATGTCCTCCACGGTCGCCTAACTTGATTTTTTTCCTCTGGGGTGCCATGAAATGCCCAATTTATGAAACACCAATTGAGAATCCACAAATCTATAGGTCGCATTATGACAGCAGAGTTCTTCAAACTACTGCTGGTGTATTTCAAACAGCACGTCGATCCCTATGTTGGTTGCCAGTGTGAAAATGGTCATATTGGACATATTAATTTAGCAATAAGAGTTGTTTTGTTTACATTTTTGAAATTTCTCTATAACTGTACATTAGGAAAGAAAAGTATTTGATTTGTAAGTCAGAACTTTTTAGAACACGTTTTAATATGAATTACAGCATGCACAACCATTTTATTTTCTCCCTTGAGTATTTTTAGGATATATTGTACAGTGCATCAATAAGTACGCGCATGTAATGTTTAGGTTCTCATTGTTTGATTGATTGATTTTGGTTTATTTACGGACGCTCTTCAACATCTCAGGTCATCAGCGTCCCATTCAATTCAGGGAATGAAACGGCCGACAAATTTTGCTCAGAGGCCGCTTCTCTCAGGCTTGAGGTTTTTTTTCGCGTCATAAATGTAAGACACGGGACCCACGTCTTTACTTCCTTTCCAAGGAAGTAATACTTACGATTTTTACTGCCGAAAAATCCATCGACCCTGGGCGGGATTGAACCCGCGATCTTGGGTTTAGGAGGCAATTACGGTTACCACTACACCACCAGTACCGACAGTCATTAGTTGAGGTAGTACGCTTACACATGTCGTGTGTGAGTTACATTTCATTTTGACTGGTAAATGAAGATGTTTCATAACACCAGATCTCAATTATGAACATGCAGCGCTTCTGTTATTATATTGCATCTGCGATTCCATGTTCCTAACCTCAAAATGATTATTTTTTTACTGATTTTCTACTCTTCAAATTTCTACACGTTGTTTTTGCGCACTCTGTATACAGAAAGAAATAGGAAATGCCATATCAACTAACATTTCAAAGAAACCTATTGAGAAAATGCCTATTAAGGCTAAAATGTAAATTTAATCGTATTATATAACCTGACGCTATTACAACCGAACTCTGTATTGAAATAATTTACATAATCATTGTTATATAAAATGAGGAAAATACAATTTTGAAAGTATATTGTGCTAAAATAAATGCGATTTTTCATTGCTGTATACTTTCTGGAAACTCCTTTTGAAACAATGGAGGGAAGAAATTACACTTCTGGTAGCAACATTTGTAGACGAGAGCTTGCGCTAGTAATTATAGATGGGAGTGAATATTATGGCCAAATAACTTCGTCATCCCCTTGTCTGTTCCAGCGACCCCTGAAGCAGAACCTACCATAGCAAGTGATACTCTCGCCTTCCTAATAGATTCCGGTTGGGACGTATTTCAGTTGCAAGTCGTGGAAGTGAAAGCCAAATGGAACGTGTAGAGGTTAATTGAGGCCTCGATGACCTTTGGACATTTCCCACACAAGCCCTCTGTGTGTGTATATCATGCAGGAAACACGAATTTGATTCTACGCCGTAAAAGCATAATACAGTGAACATTGTTGTTGCTGTTCTGTAGCGAGAGATCTGCAAATTACGTCCACGGTCAAGTACACGACGCGGAATCATTGAATTTCTAGGCTAGCAGTTTCAGTGGCAATA
The DNA here is from genome assembly GCA_030762175.1 of Metallyticus violacea. Lineage (NCBI taxonomy): Eukaryota > Metazoa > Arthropoda > Insecta > Mantodea > Metallyticidae > Metallyticus > Metallyticus violacea. Next base: position 49,826,279 of record CM060841.1, read on the forward strand.
TGATAGGATTTGCTGTTCATTGACTCCCAGAGGAAATGGATGAACTATTATAATACATTCCAGGCAGTGTGAATCAGAATAAAGGAAAAATGTTAGTGCAAAAAGTAAAACTTTCGTAAACTAAGCGAATTCCTCACCTAGTAGTGGTCCTGGTGGTGTAGTCGGTCCTGATGGTGTAGTGGTTACCATACTTGCCTCCTAAACCCAAGATCGCGGGTTCTAACCCGGCCAGGACCGATGGATTTTTTCGGGCGTAAAAATCCTAAGTATGTCTTCCTTCGGAAGGGAAATCAAGCCATGGCTCCCGTGTCGTACATTCGTGGCATTTATGGCATGAATGAAGAGGCTTGAGCAAAATTTATCGGCCGTTTCACTCTCTGATTTGAGTGTGACGCTGATGACCTGAGACGTTAAAGAGTGTCGTAAATAAACCTAATAAAAATATTGATATTAAACAGCAAAAATTAATGGTATGCTATTAATTAAATAAAAGATATAACCACTGATAGACAGAGCTGTATTGTGTGGGTATTTTTAAACATTTTTAAATGTAACTATGTTTACGAGTTAAGTCCTTCATATGAACTTTACATTTACTAAAACAGAGAGAAATAACAAAGTTTCGAATTACATTGTGTATTTAAGACGATGTTCATATATTTCAATAAAAAAAAAACATGTTACTATTTAAAAACGTTGCAGTTACAACCAGCAATAAACAACCGAAATTTTCATTAATTTTCATTGACTTTGAAATTTAGTTTAAATGTTGCATTAAAAGATGTAACGCTAACGTTTTCTGAAGGTTATTACAGAGCGCTCTAACATACAAATATAATTCTCACACACACATATTAGGTTAATGTTTCACAGCTGATATGTTCACGTGATACTCATCATATAAAACATAATACAGTTAAATGCAGGGTTAATTTGTTCTTTTATTTTAAAACAATAGATAGAAAATTAAACGCAATTAAATTAAATTTTGGTTTTCAAGTATTTTCCTACTCCTAATGGTCTAATTTCCATAATTTTAATTTTTTTTTCTTATTTTATTTAAATAGTATATACCGAATTTTGTTGTGAAGAAAAAAACATTGGTGCCGCTAGAGTGATTTTTAAATTTTAAGTTTCAGGCAAACTCCCACTCCTAATGGCCCCATTTCCGTGATTTTCTGAAACTATTTTTCTTATTTTATTTAAATGGTGTATATGGAGTTTCGTTTGGAAAAAACAAATACTAATGCCACTAGAGCGATTTTTAGATGTACGGCGAATGACATGCTTGGGTCGTTTGGAAAGAGTTGAAATGCTAGACACGAGTTTCTGAAATTGTCTGCAAAAATTGTCTCTAATCTCAGAATATGAGATTATACTTAGAATACGTTCTGAGATAACTTATAAATATATGTAGAAATATTATGTGTAATTTCTAAAGGTCTAAAACTGTATTTCGTCATAAAACTGCTTGATATAGCTACATAAATATGATACTATACCGTTTAAAGTCGCTTTCCCCTGGAAGAGATCCGGTTTCATTTATCATTTATTCATTACTTTATATGATTTATATTTAAAGTTCTTATATGGGTTAACCTCATCATCTCAAACGGACTCTAAAAATAAACAACATATTTAAATTAGAGATGAAGATGTAAAAGTAGGTTATTGACGTTGAAGAAAGATGTAGTTAAAACAAACCATCTTGCTCAAGGCTTAATACTGTTAGAATACAAATGAGTCTCGGTCAAAATGTAGGTGAAGTGCCTACTCGCCCTGCAGCTGTCGGTCCTGTTGGTGTAGGGCCTTCTAAACCGCAGGTCGCGGGTTCAAACCCGGCCAGGATCGATAGATTTTTTCGAGCATGAAAATTCTAAGTATGGCTTCCTTCGGAAGGGGAATAAAGCCGTGGGTTCCTTGTCGTAAAATTACGGCACAATAAAGAACCTCAAACCTGAGCAAAATTTCACTCTCTTGATTGAATGGGACGCTGATGACCTGAGATGTTAAAGAGCGTCCATAAAAAAAAATTGCATCTTATAATTTCTGTGCATGCGTGAGGAACGTTGCTGTATAATGACGTTTTTACGCAGCTTGTTTAAAAATACCTGCGAATTTGCAAACACGCTCGTGGTACAATCAAAATAATACACTGTGCTCCTTCCCAGGGTAATAAATATCGTTAAAAAGTAATAAATAACTGATCATAATCCTCCCAATGAGTGCAGGATGTTAATGTTAAAAGAAAAAGATAATGTGGTTCTTGAATATTATTTAATATAATAAATATTGTATTATTTATTTATCTACGACATGCATTATGTAGGAAGTTAATATTTTCGGATTGGACGGTAATTCTTTCGATTTTATTTCGATGGCATGTCACTTATTTGTGGTTTCAGGCTTGTTTGCTAGCTGCAATAGTTGTAAAGGAAGAGCAAAAGGAAGAAAAATATGATATTGAATCTTTCCATTCACAAACCAGTTCGTTGCTATGTCACAGCTAAATTACACACGCTTGCTGTTTATATGAATACCATAGTATCGTTCACTTGTTTATTCCGTTGATACTGGTGGCAGACGTTAGAGTTGCTTGCTTAGCAGGGAAATCTGACGCAGCGGGAGAAAGGAAAAGTAGTCTCCCATCGCATTCTCTCACGTTTGCTGCAACAATTTAGTTGACATTAATTCAGCACATTAATGCATGCGTCATTGCGGTCATGCATACGTACGGAAGAAATGAGAAACGGTCCACTTTCTCATGGCTGTGTGTCTTGCCAAAAGTTTCTGCGTTTATTTACAATAACCAAAATGTCTAGGTCATCTGCATCTCATTGCATAGGGCTTGAACAGTTCAAACCTTCTCTTAACGAAGGCTAATGTTTATACATCACTTTTTTATACGGACTTCTGAGATTTTCAGAACAGTTGATGGATTTTCGTCTTAAGGATAGCCAAAACCTAGTTTTGCGTAAAAATGGACCAAAATTATATGGGTCATATAATTTTGGTCCATTTGTCATATATTTCTCTAGAACAAATATTGTTGTATAAAATTATTGCCCTTTTAAACGTCCTCGATCATGCATGCCATATAAATTTTACGTTCCGAGACGCCCACATCTCTGTTCCTATAAACTTTTCATTTGGTGGAATATGAGACATTGGTTTCCTGACCTAATTAGGTTTCGATATTATTCTTACCTCTGTAATTTAAACAAAACGCTTACATAAAGCGGAAAATGAAATAACTCATAGATCTGATTCAGCGTGTGCTAAATTGTTTGCATTACTGAATATTACGTAATGTTTACCAATTATTAAATTTATTTTGCAAATATTTAAATTAATTGGAAAAGAAAAAATAATATCTTGGAGAAAGAAACATACTAGACGTAAGTTTAAAGTACCTCCCCGGCATCTGCCATTCAAGAGAACTGAGGAAGAAACCTAAGCCGATAAGGACGATCCTGGCGGGAATCAAACCCCAGACCTCCCACTCACGAATCCATGCCTTAACTAGTGTCCTTTATGAAATTTGCATAGTGTCGCTATCCACATTTCATAAAGGACTGAGTCGGTCCTGGTGGTGTAGTGGTAACCATAGTTGCCTTCTAAGCCCAAGGTTACTGGTTCAAACCCGGCCAGGATCCATGAATTTTTTCGGGCGTAAAAATCGTAAGTATGGCTTCCTTCGGAAGGGAAGTAAAGCCGCGGGTATGTGTCGTACATTTACGGCACGAAAAAGAACCTCAAGCCTGAAAGAAGAGGCCTCTGAACAAAATTTGTCGGCAGTTTCACGCCCTGAATTGAATGGGACGCTGATGACTTGAGATGTTGAAGAGCGTCCGTAAATAAATCAAATCAAAAAACAAATAAATAAATAAATAAAGAACTGTGAATGTTTCATTGTTTAATTTGCTACATAACTGCACCGCTGTCATTTAGCGGAAGAAGATGTAACTACATGACTGCAGCCCGGAATTTCTAGCATTTATTTCGGTTAAAACGGTAGGTAAAAAGGCACTTAAAATACTGAAAATAGGCATTTAAGATCCTTAATAATTTATATGTCACATAATTTAACTACTTAAGCTTACTTTTCTTGGTTACAAGCAGCAACAAAATGTTTTTTCAAGGTATCAGCTGTCACAGTCTGCCGCTTGTCAGAGAGAACATTTTCATCATGGATAAATGCGTTCTATTTCCATTTAAATGATTGGAGCACATTTAAAATAAACTATTTAGGAAAGACTCATACCGTTACAACAGGTATTTCAGGACATCATGGAAATGATGATCGAGACAAAGTAAAGTAGTTTTGAATAGTCCTGGAGAATGAGCAAAAGTTGCGCAGTGGTTTCTGATCAAATTCATTTCCTGTGTATGCGTTTATAGGGGAACCAGGTTATCTCTCTTCCTTACTGAACACATTGTAAAGACACATTGCACAGCTGTACCGCTCTCATCTTCCTCGCTGCAATTATGAGTTATAAACGACTCTCTGAAATTAAGGTAGTTGTGTATTTTGCTATCAGCTACATGTAAAGAGCGATCCAATGAACTATGAACCACTTGCGGTCTTTTCCACTGAGCGTGTGCACTGGGGTTTCCCGCCGTTTGCTGGAACAAGGCTATGCTAGTTTCTGGCAGTGTGTGGTCTTGATATTGGTTCAGCGTAGTTAGTTATTATGAGTTATTAATATTCTGTATTAAATCACGAGGTGAATTACGCTTCCTGTATGTTTTCTACAGCATAATGTATAGTTATTTATAATTCATGTGACGATTTGAAGAAAAATAACTGTGGCAAACGTGAATTCAATTTTGTCCCTCTAGAATGACAGTTATTAGTAAAGATTTGGCGCTCCCTCACTCCCCCGACCTAACTCTTTGCGACTTTTATCTCTGGGGTACAGTTAAAAAAAAACGAAAACACCCACAAGGTATACCCAAGTACCCTGGAGGAATTGAAACAAAATATCCGCCCGGATATTGCCAGTATACTCAACGTGAATCTTAACGGGTGATGGTGAATTTTTTTACGGATGCTCCAAAAATTTATGGGCAACGACGGTGGCCAGTTTCAGCACATACTTTCATAATTTTGCTAAGTAAATCTTTTAAAATAGTTAACGAAACTTGTATAGTTGTGTCAGTGACACCAACAGACGGCAACGAGCGCCGCTCTCGCCTATAAGCAAAACAGCGCAAGTAGGTTCATAGTTAATTGGGTCGCTCTGTATTATTGAGTTGTAATGTCCTACAGAAATTTTTAGTAACTCTCTTTGCAGTCGGTCGAACGTTTTAACACAAATACTGGCATTTCTGTTTAATATTTCTTCACAAAGATCTTTGGATAAGAGCATTAACTTTGAAAGTGTAGGGTTTCTGAATTTATGATACTTTGTCACTGTGGGATGTGTGTGTGTGTGTTTAATGTCGCAACAAAGGAAACGTCAGCGCAACGCGAAAATACGACTTTTTTCTCGCTACGTAAAGCATTTCTCTTCGTTTTCTTCCCAACTCGCTTCCATCAGCGGAAACAGTACAGCTCATTTCCATATCACAAAGTCAGACTTTTTTTGGAAGGTACTCCTTTGTTACATTAATTACTTCAACTAATTAAGAATCGGAGTACCATAGGCACAGTTGCAGAGCTTTGTTAATGGAAGTCTCGATCCATAAAGACCTACCGACTTCTTCATTGCTTTCAGACTGTGAGTCGAGAACCATTGTCACAAGTGAAAACATTACGTAAAGAAATATTTAGTTGTGACACTAAAACTTTGTTGTTACTAGGATTTTATTATTAATTTAATTATTAATAACTTTTTAAGTTTGCCTATTGGATATCAATGTTTTGAGACGATAAATGAGTAAAATATATTTAATTTGACGCACATCATACTTTAGTCCATTGTATTTAAATCTACCTGATATACGAAGAAAAGCTTGGAGATAAGAACAAGTAGCTTATTGTACAAAGAACAGTGGGTGAAATTTGTTCACAGTTATGTGTGTTAGGCGTTCAGCGATATCTTGCTATTCTGCTGTCTTTTTAAAAGTCGGTCCTGGTGATGTAGTGGTAAACATATTTGCCTTCTAAACCCCAGATCGCGGGTTCGAACCCGACCAGGATCGATGGATGTTTTCGGGCGTAAAAATCCTAAGTATGGCTTCCTTCGAAAGGGAAGAGATAGTTGATGTTGACGCCATTGTGGGGGAGCTCTAAGAATGAATGACGGAGTGTATAAAGTTCTGATTTTTTATTAAGACATTAAAGATGGAAATGCAAATCTCACTGAGGATGAATAATTAAATGAAAAATTTTCTTCATTTTCTACAGAATCTGTAGTTATAAGTGGTTAACAACTTTCAATGTTTTTATGCTATTAAGAATTTAAATGACTTTGAATTGATTCGATTTTAGCGTTTATGTTAACTGAGGGACGTGGCTCATTCATGCAAATAACCTGATATACTATACTTTTCTTCTTTATTATATACAGATATTATTACCAGGTCCTTCTCTTTAATAAACTATATTTTTTAACTGTTCAGTTATATTCTGCGCCATGTGTTTATTGTTATTTAAAAAATTTATTTTTGCTGTTTAGTATTAAATTGTGATCAGCCAGTTTCTTAACTCCAAACACTTAACATTAAGAATCTTGTTAGACCGGAAACTTAGGTCCATAAGTTTCCGGCCTAACCTTTTTTAGATATGTTATAGACAAAAACTATATTTCACTTTTCAATTTAGTTATCCTTTATTGCAACACAGTTCTCACATCTTTGAATTTCAACCCCCCCCTCCAATAGTCAGAAATCTTGTCTGCAAAATGGACATAAACAGGATCCATAACTTCTTCGTCGAATTTTCCTTCCTCGAAGGTCCTTCTTGAGTTTTGAGAAAAAGAAATAATCGCCGGGAGCTAGATATAGGTTGTAGGGTGGATGGTCGATCTCCTTGAAGGATCATTTCTTTACAGCTGTGTGCACGGACGTGTTGTCGTGAAGAAGGCACACACCACCACTCAGCTTTCCTCGCCTTTTCTCTTTGATGGAAGCACGTAGTCTGTGTAGTAGGCCAGCATAGTACTCGTCATTACTGTGGTGTTACTCTCTTGAAGTCAATGAAGAGCATTCCTTCAGTCCCAAAAGATTGTAGCCATGATCTTTTTAATTGATTGAGTGACCATGGCCTTTAGAGGCGGTGCTTCGCCAGGTTTACGTCACTCCATTGCTTCTCTTTTGGACAAGAGAACATAATAGAGGGCCATAGTTTCATCTCCTGTAACAATGGTTTGCAAAACTTATCTCTCATTGCCTGGCAGAGCTCAAAAACCCCTAACAGATGACTCCTTGCTGCTTTTGGGCCCAGGAAAAAATCTAGAATCCATCTTGCACTAACCTCATTCGTGTTTAAATGTTTATGAATTGAATAATTCGAAAGGCTGTTGTTTTAGAAAGGTCCAACCTTGCTGTTATTTCTGTAACTTTCAGCCGCCGGTCTTCCATAATTTCTCCTTCCACAAGAACGATGTCTTCAGGAGTGAGCACCTCCAAGGGCCGACCGGCACGCTCTTCGTCTTCAATTCTTTCTCGACCCATTCGAAAACGTTTGGTCCATTCTTTTACGGTAGAATATGAGGGGGATACTTCCCCATATACACCTTCTAATAGCTGTTTAATTTCATTTGGAGTAGGTCCTTCTTTTGTGAAGAACTTAATAACAGCTGGATACTCCATCTTGAACATTACACAGTCTTCTACAGAAAGCCTTCTTTATGCAGCTATATCTGAACATCTGAACACAGCGGAACGGAAGTTACAGCTGCAACTATTTACTTAACAGATAAGGTATGGCACAAGATGAGTACTTTGTGAAGGCGATAATCCTTATCACCGAGGCCAGAAACTTATGGACTTACCCTCGTATGTTATCCATTTCCATTTGATGCAAAACTCACATTCTCCAAATTAAAAACGTAGTTTCCCGCTTTCAGATTTAATTTTCAGTTGTTAATTATCACAGTGAAGTGGAAAATGGAATATAGTTTTGCACATTTAAACCAGACTACATAACTGAGCGCTTTTTCAGCTTTACCGTAAATCATAGAAAGTTTGCATTGTGAGATTTGATTCTATACTTCTCAAATACCTTTTAAGCATTAAACATTCACGTCTTTAGCTAATCACACAAACATTTTAATAACAGCTGAAGAAACACCTGAAGCTATAAACTGTTTTTACGATACAAAAGCAAGTAAAACAAGTAGAGGTGTTTTCTACCGGATGAATAGATTACATTTGGACCTTAATGTGGTGTCTAAGAATATGTGCTGGCATATATATATATATATATATATATATATATATATATATATATATATATATATATATATATATATATATATATATAAAGGAAAAATAAAAATATAGCAACACTATTAGCAATGTAACAAATTGACAGTCATTATAATAGTACAAAAGGATAAAACACTTAGAAAAAGTCACACTTGAGATCGCTATATATATAGTGGGGATAGTGCTATATCGATTATATAAAATATTAAATATATTACATACTCTTAAAATGTAATTTGCTCTTTCGGATTAAGAAAGTAGATGCTGAAATTGTCTATTATCTTCTTCCAAACAATTTTGACCCTCTGCTTAGGAAGATAGGTGAATTACATTTGTGCACTTTAGGTTCCTACTTGAAAATATACTGCTAATTAGACGATTACCAAGCTGTAATTCTTAGTTTTGTTCAAAGCAATTTCAAATAATGTCTAGTGCTACCCAAACTTTCCTCAGCGAGAAGAGTGCTCTCTCTTGTGTTCCTTTTATTCCTAAACGCTACCAGTCTCTCGGGATTTGTTCACAAAGCAATGGAGCGTTTTACGATGCGGAATGTTAATACCCGGGAAGCTCCTAACATGTTTTCGAATTTCTTGGGCCGTAATGGTAAACACACAGTATATCGTACATATAGCCCGTTAACACTGCCTGTTTTTGTAATTTTAGAATACCATGCATCTGATATTTGAGTCTAAGTCTTAGAAATTGCAGATTCTACAACACTAATGTGTCTTATAACAGAAACGCTGGTTGACGGTTCAATCTTTATTGGATCACAATTACTTGCGGATTTTCTCTTGTTGTTTTCCTCTGAAAACTGGTCATAATTCTATATCATAACAGGGCCTCAGCGACCTTGACTGTGTTTTTCCATTGCTCCTATTTGGTGAAGCTTCTGGTATATCACTAACAACACCAAACATTCAGAGAGTCTTTATAAATGAAGAAATCATATTTTAATAGCAGTCAACATTTCAGTTTTGCTTAACAGAAGTAAAATATGCACCAAATAGTTCATCTTTAGTACTGCAGTGAATATAACAAAAAATTAAACCCATTTGTCTAGATCAAGTTTGAAATAAAATTATGAAAATATACATCATTGGTAATTATACACCATTACAGATTTTTAGTGAACCTTAAACAAATATAGGAAAAGCTTTCTGGATACACATTCAATTGATAACAGATCAGTTTCATTTTCAATAGCGAAAATCCACCATTGTTAGACTAACAAGCAGTTTAACAACAAATACTCTGATATTCAACAGAAAACGATTTATTTGTATATTCTTGTCTTAGGTAAGGGAACGAGATGAGGGGTGGTTGCGGTAGTGCTTAGAGGTCCCGGGTTCAAATCTCTTGGGGTTGGCCATCTTGACTTTTTATTTTTTTCCTCCTTCTGTGGTTTATCGTGCTCACGTAAGCTTGGGTGGGTTTTTCCACAAAGGTTCCTATCTCCCTCTTCATCTCATTTAATTCCCTTGATCCTATTACAGGGTCGAAAGTACCAGGCGAGATGGGTTGGTGCATTTGCGGCGTGACAGTGGCTTAACGGAGGTCCTTTGAAAGGGGGAGCTCTGCCGGTGTTGAGGTGCTCTTTGAGGAAACTTCTACTATGTTCATATCTCATCGTTCTTTGCTGGTTGCTGTCTCCCTTACTTGGTCCCTTCTTCCCAGAGGTGCCCCACTAGGGTTTAGGCTTAACGCCCAGCTCCTGCCCAGGGAGTATATCGAAATATCCTCCTCCGTCCCTAAAATCCAACATTTTTCAACACAATTTTAGTAAAAGAGACTACCAAGTTGAACATACTTATTCATGTTATGCCATAATTGCTCCTGACATTGAAATTAGTAAGAATGGTTTGAGATATAATTGAATTCTTAACGTTTCCAAAATCGAACTTATCTTTAGAAAATTAATCATAATGAACTGTTTTCCAAGCATTTTTTTTTGAATGATTTATTTATGGACGCTCTTTAACAGCTCAGGTCATCAGCGTCCCATTCAACTCAGGGCGACAAATTTTGCTCAGAGGCCTCTTTTTCAGGCTTGAGGTTCTTTATCGTGCCGTAAATGTACGACACGGGACCCACGGCTTTACTTCCCTTCCGAAGGAAGCCATACTTAGGATTTTTACGCCCCGAAAAAATCCATCGGTCCTGGCCGGGTTCGAACCCGCGATCTTGGGTTTAGGAGGCAAGTATGGTAACTACTACACCACCAGGACCGACTTGCCAAGCATAATAAGCTGAAAGTAACGTAGAAACGAACAACCAACATTTACATTTCATGACATAACTTCTGCAAACGCAGTTTTACACAAATATTCGCGCTCCTAGAGGAACATGTACCCCTCATATTTCTTCTCCCACAATTTTGTTAATACTAGATTGCATCAGTGGCGGCTCCTGTAGAAGGGTGGGCCAAAGGCATAACTACTTGACACCCAAATGGCGTGGGGGAAGGTATCTTTCATCTAGACTTATACTCCTCCCCGACACTCTCTCATAACTGCAGCGCCATCTTCTGATTTATATGCAACTCTTCTAATTTAGCTGTTAAAGCATGCCTAAAGCTTCTGCAGTCAATTCAGAAACAACAATGAATGTTATGAATCATTAAACCGGCTTCCCCCATTAATGTATCACAAATTGTGACATGCATGTGATGTCTGTCGTTTCGTCGGCCTGAACAGAAATGAAATTTGTCCATTGTATTTCTTTTCTAATCTCATTCCTATAGACAAATTATGTTTCTCACTTCACACGCTGTCAGCCAAACTGTTTTTTCAAACCATTATATATATATATATATATATATATATATATATATATATTTTTTTTTTTTAATGTTGTGCTATCTTGCTTAGTAGGCTCCTATAGCTTTGATTGATGAGGTTCAAATCTGTTCACTTCCAACTTAACAGTTAAACTTAAACGCAAAAATGGAGTCTTCCACTTTATTCATTGTTGTCGGTCCTGGGGAAGTAAAGCCGTGGATCCCGTGCCGTACATTTACGGCACGATAAAGAACCTCATGCTTGAAAGAAGAGACCTCTAAGCAAAATTTGTCGGCCGTTTCATGCCCTGAATTGAATAAAGCGCTGATAACCTAAGGTGTTAAAGAGCGTCCGTAAATAAATAAAATAAAATAAAAAAATTCATTGCCACTTTTTTTTTATTTTTTTTTTAACTTAACAGTTGACACTGTGAAAGTCAACATTTCACTGACATAAGTCCTTGTAAATCTTTGCAGCCCATGAAGGTATAAGTTTAAAGCTTAAAATTCTCCGGGTTGGCCCATGAGCTTCCTTCGCTAACGGAAGAGCCGCATGCTACCGCTACTACAGTAAAGAGGAAATGCGCTTATTGAGTAAGATACAAACTAATCGGTTATATATCGCTGTTTTCATGCAGTTTTTATTTTAAAAGTCGAGAAGAGAAAATGATAAATAATTATTGCATTTTCTTTGGGAAGGGAGGCTTATTGACAAGCCGCCCTTGGACTGCACATAATATTATTTTTAAACGCGTACTAGCTTGAGCTTCAAGAGATACTTTAACTGGTGTCCGTCTGTATTCACACGTTTCTGGCATCTTCTGATGAAATTTGCATTCACTCTGCTATAGAAGTTCTCCCAACTTCTGGCATCTATTTTTTGTCTCTGTTTCAGTGATAATATTTCAATACAATCACTACAGTAAAATCTGGTTCACTAACATCCATCAAAAGTCTGAAATAGCACAAAGATTTTATATACGAGTATTCTGATCTCTTAACCGAATAACGAGTTGTAACAAAGCAAAGACAGAAATAATGCGTTCTCTGATAACAACAAACTGCGACTGACACATCATTGGAACAACGCAGGCTGAGCTCAGCTTCGGAAGTAGGCAAAAATAAATAATAATTTATTGGGTACATATTTACGAGAAATGCCTAAGTGCCCCTGATAGTTCTAAGCTCAGCGAGATTTTTGCCTAGAGGTAAAGCTAACTTTATTCTTCCATTAAAAGATTTTAGTTTAAGAGGTACAGCATTAATGCTAAACACATTTATTAGTATATGGGTAAGTCAATTCAGTCAGTAATATACGGTTTCAAAGAGAACTGTTTAAAGCCTTGAGCGTAATTTGGAAGAGCCTTTTTCTATCGCACTTGGAGAATATAGCGAACTAGTTGAACAGTACGAAAATTGTGACTTTGCTTTTGAAAAAATGTGCATTTAAATAATTCGGAAAATCTATAGTATTTTGCATGTTACTAGTACAGTTTTGACACTGTACAGAATAGAGAGAAATAAATTATTTAAGTTTACGTAAATGTAATGTATTTATATGTGAATAACAATTTCTTCCTTCTTAATAGAATATGATTATTTAATTAAGGAATAAAAGGCAGTGTTCTTTTTTATGCTTTTTTATGTTATGCTTCGTGATGTGAAAACAGACGTCGAGACATCTTTCAGTATGCTGGAATATTCGACGCTTACGCATGCTTGCCCTTTTAGCTTGTTTACGGTATGTCCCAATAAATAGCAGAGGAGCTGGTACGTTATGGAAAATCACACATGCACGTCCAATAAAACTGATGGAAAGTGGCCATTAGAATTGCGAGCGTTACTTCGATCACTCGGACATATAATCTCGTTGTAGAAGGTTCCATGTTCTACAGAAGGGTTGCAATAACGCGTATGTCAGAAATGAAATTCGAAGCCTTCAAGAGAAATGCAATGCATTTCGTTTAAACAGAAGCAGAGTTGAAATGGTGTCACATGACAAATGCAGTTGTACGTTAGCCAGTTTAATTTTGGAACCAATTTTTTTTTACCAAAAAATGTAATTAGTGTTCACCGCTTATCAAACGTCACTTTCCCCTCCCACGCTCCGGTTTACCATGCAAATGTACTGATAAGGTGTCCATAATGCATCCAACATTACCATATGCTTGACATGTAATTATCTAGCACTAACAAGTCATTTATTTCAATTACTTCCATTTAAAACGTGCTTAAGCCCTGCAGTGACTTTAGTTTCTGGCCTAATTTTGAAGCTTCGTTAGTTCAGCAGATATATATGTGTCAGTTCAAACGTTAGTACGTGCAGAATGAAAAGGATTGTTTGTTTTAGCTCTCTTGCTTGAAGTTATGGCGAAATTATGCAATAAAAAGTCAACCTTTTTGATGGTTTGTATAGTCTTTTACTAAATTTAAGCCTTTTATCAATAAAAATTGATTGCGAGTTCTTTAGACTAAAGCGTGTGAATTAAGATCTATGCTGCATTTTCTCAAAAGTTGTATGTAAAATATACAGGGTGTGGAAAAAACAGTGTGCTGAAAATGGTGGAGCAGAAAGTCAGTACCAAATTAAGCATTTTGAGGTTAGGAACAAGGTTTCGGAGATTCAGTATAATAATAGGAGCGCTGCATTACCATAATTGAAACGTGACATTATGAAACATTTTTATTTGTCAGTCGAAATGAAATGTAACTCACTGTATAAATACTGTCTCACCTAATGAGTATGGAACATAATAACAAACTAAACATTACATGCACCTACTTGAATAATGTACCGTGGATGCCATCGCGTTGGTCCACCGAGCCCGATCCATCTGTTAAAATGTTTAGGTGATTTCGAGCTGCAAGTGAAAAATGTGCACGGGCGCCGTCATGTTGGAATTATACGTTTCGCCTAGTTTCAAGACGAGCGTTCGTTATTACCATACCATCCAGTAGGCTTCAAAACACAAATACTGCATTACACATCAGACACACCTAGCAACAGTGACTAGTACTGTACAAGAGTGTGTTTTGTTTACATCTGGCATGCCACAAACAAGTTTCACTATCTGACATGACATTTAATGTTGACCAATTAAGCGCAGAAAAAAAAATTCTGAGACCCCATGCTCCTAACCTCAAAATAGATAGTTTGGTACTGCCTTTCTACTTTACAATTTTCTTTACTATATATAATTTACTATTAAATTACTTTTCTTTTTATAGTGGTATTATAATGAAAAAAGTAGAACCAGATAAATAATTCAACACTGATAATTTTAATAAAACCAAGAAAATGGTTTCGGTATCAATTTATATTAGAATAACATACAAATTAGATATTTCTTGCAAAAATAGCTACAGCATGTTAAATACTAAATGCGTAATAAATGTTTATATAAACCAAATCAATAGCAATAACTTAAAGAGACATGTCAGTAATATAATGTACTTTTAATATGTATGCAAAACTTCAGAATAGAAGCTTTACATTTTACTTGACATTTTAGCATAGCCGTGCCTTAAAGGAAAGCAAGTTGTATTTAAGAAATGCCTCTGTATATCATGAAACAATGCAAAATGTACTTGTAATAACGCATTGTACAACCCTTTCTAGTTTTCATGTCTTTTCATGCTGCTATGAGTTACTTTGGAATTCCTACGAGTTTAACCGAAATCCTCGAACGGTAAACTGGAAACAAAAGGATAATGGAAAAGGGTTCTTTCACTCGGATAAAAGGAGTGCAGCACCATCATGCACAATCCACATACGAGGTACAACTTCAAATGTGACATTTTCCAATAATTAATTTTTTAAAAAATGTTTAAAACCTCTACTTGGTAATATCGCTTTAGAAAATAAAAAAATTATCCCATTATTTCTGTTTAATGTCTATGAGAGCCTAATGGTTACACAGAAAAGTGGGGGGATAAAAAGTTCGATACTCATAAAAGCTTTAACATGTTAACTTCCAATTGTTTGAATTTTGTAAACATTTAATGGGATATGTGAAATAAAATTGTTACCAAATGATGCTGTTTGAAACATTTGTTAAAATACAGAGCATTCTATTACATATTCTTTCTCCCAAGATTTCGCAGCTTAATCATAAATAGTTTGGGAATAATTTGAAAATTAATGCGTTTCCAGCTTTAACTCAAATCATCTTTAAGCTAATTATCCATTATCCACTTGTAAAATATCGTTTAGTATTCATCTGAAACAATTTAATATGCATTTTTCTCTTCAGAATTATAAATTAATATATATATATATATATTTTAAAAAACAAAATTTTATTTTATTTTGCTTAAAGTAAAACATGTCAAGAAGACTATGATATTATTTGTATTTCGAAGGTCTTTTAATTTAATTTTTTAAAGAGATGTCCTTTGTGTATAATACCGTAGTAAAGTATAATGCTCTTATTCTCTCTTAGGTTGTTGTGCCACTTTTAGATTTATTTGTAACTGGACTCAAAATCTGTGGTTAAGTCCTTTAAAATATTTGTAATATAGGCGGTCAAGTTTAAAAGACCAATAAAAGAAATAAACACATTGGAAATGTTTAAGTCAAAGAAAACTAATATGTCGCAAAACCCTACTAGCCACTCGCCTAAAGTATCATTCTGTAACTTATTTAACGAATTGGGATCGAACTAGAAACGTAGCTGCAACACTGATCTAAAGAAACGTAACCTCATGACTTAAAAGAGAATCAAATTAGGGAAATATCGGGCAGTGTATACACTGAAAACTCAAACATTATTCAGATTATGAAATGGATTATATTTATAGCCAATAAGGGTTACTTAGATTCATGATGGGCGCCAACCAAGATGGATGGCTACCCCGGAGCAGTCGGTAACAGGTTTACTCTCCCCAAGCTATCACATTCGACTCTCGAAGTCCTTAAAGAACGCTTTCTAATCCGTATGTTGCCCATTCGCAGACCCTAATTTTCTTTAGTAATCTTTGCAACTGTCACTTCTACTTCTTAACGAACTTAATGCTACAATACATTTCCCCAAATCCTCCGCATGCCACAGTATACCTAGATTTGGTAGATCACCTCCTGCGATTTATGTAACAAAGATGTGGTTGCCATGGAGTCTAATCAAGACTGAAAAACTTAGCAATAATAACATGAAAGTCTAATGAGAAACTTTGGCTATATTTTCTGATGCTTTAAGAGTTATAGTTTTCATTTTTAATAGATTTCAGCACGCCTAATTGCTTTTTTACGAATTTGTATAAGAAAAAATTTTAAGTGTGTCAGATATGGCGGCCAAGTGATGACCTTGGATCATCAATCAATTCATTTTTTTTTCCAGAAAATTTTATACCTAGCGTGGGGAATGAGGAGGAGCGCCATATTGTCGATGAGTGATTGCAGCAAGATATATTTCTTTCTTTTTGGATGTATATATTTCTTTTACTTGCGTTTTACGCCAGCATCTTAGGTTAGATTCATAGTTTTATTTCTTTTGTCTTTTTAACAGTTTAACCTGCAGCGTTTTATTGCAAAAACGCAATCCCATACAGTTTTAATTAAAATACACATGAACAATTTTTACGAAATTTGGAAGTTTGTTTAGATTTGTGTTTTAGCGAGCATTATGTGCTTATACAGAGAAGGGAAGGGGAGAGAGTAAGGAAGCTTTCCTGCCTTTTGTCACTTCCAGAGAGTTTTCTGTCCTCTCTTGCCTTCCCAGAAGGTTACTGTACTTGTTGTTTGTAAATAAAGAGAAGGTAATTACTAGTGTTATTCTTGGTTTGGGACCCGGCACGTTCAAGCACGTTGACTACGGTAAAGCAGCGCGGGAACAGAACGGTAGCCATTAAATAACTTGGCGAACAAACCTGCCACATGTAAGTGTGTGCTCCAAGGAACCGGCCCCATAATGGGATAACTCTGATTAGAATGAAGAGGACGGCCCGACATGCGTGAAAAGGAACACGGAGCCAACTTTTCATTTTATTTTTCTGTTTTTGACCTCCGCTAATGTTTTGGCTCGACACTGTATGTGTCTATATTTATGACTGCCGACGAATTTTCTAGCGATGTCCTGCGGACATTATTCTTGTTGTTTTCTTTCCTCACAAGATGGCAGTGCGACGCTATCTTTCCCTTTCATTTTAGGCTTTTACATGTGAGCAAGGCAGTACTCCAAAACCATCTGTAGTTCTCTGTCAAGTTCCTGTATCTAATTACTTATAATTACATTGCTTTTTTCAAGGTGAACGTTATTAAGCATACCGACGTTATGTAGGAAAACTATCTGTAATAGAGTAATGGAACGTTATATTAGAAAAGTATTTTTTCCTCATTGTAAGCACTGTCAAACCTACTGAAAATATAATTAATGCAGTTTTATAAAAAAAACTTTAACTTTCTGTTCTTATACTGTACCCTCATTTCATGTGGGCTTGCTCTCAGTGGCATGATGGTGACAAGAGTTGTAGAGCGCAGTAGTTCGTGTTAAGACACCCACGCGCTCGGCAAAAGGACACAAACCATTATTATGAATCAAGATAAATTGAACGGACAGAGCTGAATTAGCAGAAGAATTCTGCAATTAAAATTTTTGAACACGCCTTTCAAAAAGATATTATAATGTTCAGATTTTGACTGCTAACTCGGCCATATAAGTAGAACCAGGTGTTGTCACTTAAAAATATTGAGGGGTCTAAATTCGCGATCAGGTACGGACTGAAGAAATAAATTGCAAAATACGAGCAATGTTCTCTTTTTGGGGTCACTGGATTGTAAGGTTTGAGCTTTTGTACAGCCTTTGAAAGATATTTTCATGATTTTGCAGCGCGTTGTGACCTATTTCTGACTCTATATATTGAGTTAACAGCGAGAGATTCGCGGAAATTTCCTAATCGATAATCCACTTCTCTAAGTGATGTCTTCGATTTATTTCTTGTCCCTTGCAAAGGATCTGTTTTTGACTTTGTTAACTATTTTATATACTGTACGTTCATTACAGAAGAAAGCTCAGAAAATTCTCAACACTGAGCAGATATATTATAAAATTACAGTAACTGAAAATGCCTTGTTTCTTACTATATTCCCGATTCATCACTCAAACAGCACAAAGAGAAGTGAAACAATAAAACACACCGATAAACACGATATTAGATTACATGGTGTAGACAAAATACGAACACAATATTGTTTATTATTGCATTACAATATTTTTGTTTATTATAAGATAAATGTTCAATGGTTAACGCAAAAAAAAAAAAAATTATAAAACACTCCAAATTTCAAAAGTAATTTACAAATTGCCAATTTTGGTTCCTTTAAGCACTGTCAAAATGTCAAGATCTGGTTTGCACCAATAACGCCTTCTGCGCAGATGTTTTGAGCATGCCCGTATTAAAACTGTTCGTAATACAGAAGCTATATAGCAACATGTTATTAGGTTTTAGCGAATTCCTACCTAATGAAAATGAACTTTTATATATAATTTGTTTATCAGTGGCCATGTATTTCAAACAATTAATAGTTTACAATTTTTATGGTTAAATCTCAATAACAACAATCCTAAAAATGTGATTTCTCTTTTGTGATACTTATAGGTTGCAATAATTCTAATTTTGTTCCCCTAATATCACACAGTAATGCCATAACTTATTTCGCTTATTTTACGCAGATCCTGCATGGCGAACTTTTTTTTTTATATCAGCGCTGATGCGATGTCATTTGTTTATTATTCTATAAGTCCTTTGTTCAACTTTTCCAGCAGAATTGCGGGATAGTGTACTCATTTTTACAAATAGTTTTTTCTTATATCGAACACTCATTCTGAAGGAAGCAATTGCGAAATAGTGTGAGATATGGTTTTGAAGTGCAAATCATTCCAATCTTTTACGAGGACTAAACATTTTGTCATTTAGCTAGTATTTAAAATTATTTACATGGTAAGGTGCGGATGAGCCTTAACTGTGCTCCAACCCATTCAATTCCGAGTGTTTAATGTCATGCTTTCGTTTAAAGAGTAACACACTGCCACGAAATGCCTGGAAAGTCTGTAACGTTGTCACTGTTATTTTAGTACATCAAAGATTGAGCATGTTTACTGATTCTCATATTATTAAGAATATTTGAGAATGTCTGATTTAATGAATAAAGAATAAACGAATAAATGGTTTACTCTCACTTCTTTATGTCATCTCTGTTAGCACTAAACATGTACTAAAGGAATTAATATCCTATCATCTACGAAGTTTCTGGAAATATATTAAATCGATGGATATCTAGACTGGATAGAACGTAACATATAATATGTATTAATAAGGAATACACGAGTAACTAAATGAGAACTGTACTATTGTTGTAATAGTTGATTTATTGTAACTAACAATGTAATAGTAATGTAAAATAAAATATATTATGTAATACAGTAAATGCATGTAATGCTACTATGGTAACGGGGCATGCAGATGAATCCTCAATGTAAAGAAAATGCACTGAAGGGATTACAGAGTAATGACAACAAACACCTTGTACACGTGTAACAACGAAGTATCTCTTAAACAGGCAACCGGATATTGTAATCTCAGTTCCAGAAAAAAAGCCATTAAAGCTCGTCTCGTATGGTTTCTTAAGAGTATATGCTCCAGATAATAGGAAGCTGGTACCTCTGATGACAAAATAATGCATTATGGTCTTTGATATAGTCCGTTATTTCACTTCTCTTTTCTCTAGCATGTACACGTTATTGTGCCAATCTTTAAATCCCCATTGGATTTGATCTTTTTTCCCTATGCTTTATATATGTTTTATTCTGGGTTACAGCCAAAAAGGTTATGTTGCTTAAAATATTGTTGATGATTACGAGTATGTTTAAATTAATATGGATTGCCTACAAGCACAAAAGCAATATATTTTACTTTGAGCTTAAAGCGTGAGTTACATAATAATTGTTGCATACTAACGCGTCTGTTTTTTTTTTTTTGCGCCATGTTCTAATATTCTCCTTTTGTTTTCAAAGAGCCGTTTTGCAGAGGTTTGGGAAGTTTTGAGAAGGCTGTGATCTTCGCTTACAAAATTGCATCAGTAAAGCAGATGAGGTGATAATGTATTCATAATGAGCTTATCAAAGTCAGTCCTTTGGGCCAGTCTTGATGTCCCATATGAGGTCGCGTGAGCCTGCCTGTTCCACTACTGACAGTGTTGGTTGTTACCATTAGTGGTAAAAGTCATAAGTACTTGCTTTCAGCACAAAGAAAAGAAAATATGCAGCAGATGGGCGTAGTTTCGAGGGCCTTAGACAGGAACTGCAAAGAAGTGCTAGTAAATAATTGTCTGTAATATTCATTTAGGTAAAACATTTCTTAAACACTTTGGTGGGAACATTAAAGGAGGCAGACAAGTATGCTCGTTGCCCTAAGGTCCTTCAACTGTTTCTCCAGGGAATTTGTGCGAGCTCAGTCGCCGTTTAGGAAGGCAACATTTTCGACACCCGCGCGATTTTAGTTGCCGAACATCCGTGCTAGGTAGGGTAAGTTTAAAACGAGTACTGGTAACTTGAATATGAAGCTTGCCCACAAAATAATGCCCTGTTCAACTTTCTATATTGATGCTATGTTGATACCTAAAATATTCCTTCTTAACAATAATAGTAACAATGACCAGGGTGACTAGAATTTGACCTACAAGATGTTGTTAAATATTGATTATGAAACCCACAATAAAATTCAATAGCGTAATATCAGTTCTCATTCTACTGTACGTTTATAGTCTTGGATCATAAAAAAGTAATGAGAGGAATAAGACGGTATCTGAAATGAGATTTCTTAAATCCATTAAAAATATTAAAGGGGTTATAAAACACCCATTGAAGTAATTAGACAGCTTTAAATGTTTTCAGTTCGAGACAAATAAAAATTACTCGTAAATAGGCATGAGAATTCTTAAGCACTTAATTTAAAGTTAGGTACACTCAAATACAGGCTATGAGCCACTGCCCAATAGATAAACAAGAAGTGATGAGTGAGAAGCGTAAGCGGAGAAGGTAGTTCGCAGATCGTGACCTATTGTAAAACCCCCTCCCCACCTGTTTCCTACCAACATAGTTCATTCGTCTCTATTCTGCATTTAGTGCTCAGAAATTGCGATACATAGTTATAGACAAAACTGGAAAGATCAAAATCGTTATCCAAAGAAAATATTGTTATAACAACCCTAGGTAAGAGGGATGTAGGCAGAACCAAATTTGTATAATCCATTCTTGATAGAAGAAGAAGAAGAAGAAGAAGAAGAAGAAGAAGAAGAGGAAAAAGAAGAATAATCTCGTCTGTGTTGAAAGACGCCGAACGAATTTTATGAGAAGTTTTCCAAAACTGTTAACTAATTTTGTGAGTGCTGCTTCTACTATAAACCGCATACTGTGTTCTTGGCTTCATTTGTATTTATTATCAGAAGAAACATCACTTTTGTTTCCTGAACATAATCGAGCTGCCCACGTTTATCACTGGAAGGCGGCTGTACTGTCTATCTCGAAGTGATCACTTTGTAGTGTGGATAATGATTTCTTGTGCCATAACGCTTACCTCGAATTGTTTCTTTCATTTTGATAAAGAAACCGTAATATCAGGTGAATATGATCCAGTATTTCTCATGGTAGGAGATCCGTCAGGGAGTTAGCAGTATGGACACTCGCATCATTATGAAGAATGATGGGGCTCGATGCCAGAAATGCCGCGTTACTTTCTGCTTATCTGAATGAATCTGTTGTTGCAAGAAATTGCATTAGTGGGCAGCATCTACCGTCTGCCTTCGTGCAGCATTACTCCATGGAGTCATACGCTATGTTCAAGCCATCTTGTGTAGAACACACTGTCTTTAGAGCCGAGATGCCTTCAGTCATTTGATAGCCGCGCCATAGTCCAGGTTTTCCGTCCTTTCAAGGAAATGGTCACCTTCCCTTTGACAGTGATTCAGCATTTCCTGTGCAATTATAGCGGTGCCACTGATGCAGTTCCATTCCAAGTGTCCGATTCGCTACCTTGAATGGCGTGCAGAGTGTCATATGTGTATCTGCTATTCAAGGCGTAGGTATCACTGGCGATCAACAACCAGCGTTGAAGCAAGGAGCTGAAATGTGCAGTTGTAAATTTCGTGATGTCCCTACCTTCACGATATAACAACCCTCTTGCATGACTAGATTCCTCACACGGTCCCTGATAACGGTCTTGTGCTCTACGATCTCGGGAAACTTCAATTTTAATCCAGAAGCGTTGCTCCAGTTTTATAAATACGTGTTTTATCATGGTTTTGCCACGCGTTACACAGCGGCCGGCAGGTCGACTGTCACAGCGGTAGCTCCCGGAGATTTTTTTTTTTTTTTATTGTTTTACTTACGGACGCTCTTTAACATCTCAGGTCATCAGCATCCCATTCAATTCAGAGCATGAAACGGCCTACAAATTTTGCTCAGAGGTCTCTCTTTCAGGCTTGAGGTTCTTTTTCGTGCCGTAAATGTACGACACCGGACCCACGGCTTTACTTCCTTTCGAAGGAGGCCATACTTAGGATTTTTACGCCCGAAAAAATCCATCGGTCCTGGCCGGGTTCGAACCTGGAGAAGCGGATATAATATTCGCCCAGCTGATTGAACTTCTCACACAATTATGACTGCAACTACAATGAAAATAAGTATGTACATTATGACAGAAGAATTTGGAAATGTTAACCTGCTATCCCACATTGCTGGCAAGTTTTTAAAGAAACTGTCATTCACACACGATCCCGATAAAATATACATTCCAATACGATATTATTGATTGGTTGAGTGTGCAGTAATACACCTTGAGGCTTGATCCATAAGGTCCCTTAGTGCATTCCTTAAGTTCTAACTTTGTAGTTTCAGATCCAGAATTTCAATCTTTCCTGTAAGTTTAGGAATTGCATCTCCTAAAGTATTGTATCATAATAGATGTTCTTTGTTTTTCCAAAGCTCCACTTCTGCTAAGATTTGTTTTTCAGTCTCATCAGACTGTTCACATAGACATCATTTTCACCATAGAGTCGTATTGTTTGTAGGTGTTTCCGAAATGGCAAATGTCCAGTAATAATTTCAATATTATTTTCTGATTTGCTTTTTATCTCTACTCAGTAGATCTTTATCCAGGGTGTTATGAATATTTTAACAAAAGTGTTACCCAGTTCTTGACTGGGGAAGTTTTTCCATCTTATCTAATGTTCTTTCTAAGCCAATGCGTACTATACTATACTGTCTATTAATATACTATATTATAACAGTTTTAAATTAGGACAGTGCAAATGGGGCCCCCTGTATTAGAAAATATTAATTCTCCGTTCCAAAATGTGGAATAAAAACCTGTCATAATAATAAATGCAACATATTGCAAAATAAAATAAAATAAAACCTGCAGTACTTCATCCCGGCAACTTGTTGCCTATACCGAGACTTATATTCCAAATTTTATCATTTATTATTTATTAAAAACTATTTCATTATACATAATCTATAAAATATAACAATAAGCTAAATAGAACACAGAATCAAACAATTCTTTAAGCAATTTAGTAATTTACATGCTACTGGGAACCGGTAGTTACCATTAGCCGGTAACCAGCTAACTACAAGAACTAAATTGACCGTCGTAAACCGAAGAACAGGGTGCTGGTAACCAGCACTTACCTTACCCTAGCCATTTGAGAGAATTTATTCCTATTTTACTTTTAGCTCATTATTCATTTATTATTAAATAATTATTTTTCTTTAGGTTTTAATGTTTATGTGTTCTTAAACGTACACTATTAATACATGCTTTGAACTCTACCTTTCCTAACTTAGTTCACTTAATCTATTGAGCATTCACTTAAATTTAGTTTTGCTCTTGCTATTCTGTCACTGCTACACCACTAATACTATTTGTACATATAATCCTTACTCGTTACTTTTCAATTTATTATTTGTTCAGTGATTTCTTTTTTTATATAACTTATCCTGTATTTCATTACTGTTTATCACTCAACACACCCATTAAACACTTTTCCCAATACCCTTTTAAGTACCACCATTTGCTTTTTCTTGTACCGCTTACTCGTGGCTCCTTCTTCCCCATGATCCTTACCTCCCATCCATCTTCATTCATCTCCTCCTTTTGTAGCATGTTGTTTACTATAATAACTATAGTTTACCGTATTCCAAAATATTGAAGCAAATACCTTACTGAGTTCCATATAAACACAATATAATATAAAATTGATGGCATCCCCATAGCATACGCCGAAAATTGGTTAAAGGATACATTTAATTTTGCTCAGTTAACTGCATAATCTTCGCACCTGTGATCGCAGAGCCAAATCCGAGAAATAGTTAAAGGGTTTACCCGAAAATTGAGGCAGTATGAATATTTCTATTCTACCTTTCTGTAATTGTTTCTGTAATTAAAGAATGGCATTACAACCTCAGTTGTCAGATGTTGCACCTTTGATTTTCTACTCCCACTTGTCTGGGTTAATGGTTCCTGGGCTTCAATTACAACACCACTTCAGGGGACTAATGGTTTCTGTTCTTAATCCTCTCTGTTAAAAATTGTATTTTGATATCTCACAGTACACTAATAAGTGTGGCATATGCCGTATAAACATATTTCTACAGACAACACTTATCCTTGCATGCACAATAGTCCCACTAATTATATTTGTTTCAATACCATCTTTTGGAACGGAGAGAGTACGTTTTATGTATATTTTTAGTAATAAGCTGCAGTAACTGCGTTAAAATGTTTGTGCGGATCCATATATTGCCTCCATCTTGTTGATAATACGAGCAGTTAGAGAACTTCAGGTATTTCTTCCAAAGTTAGAATAACAAACAATGAGGTAATACATACCGTCAACTTGCGAGGCTATATCTAACCGCAGTTTATTTAGTAGGTGTTTAAGATGGCGTTTAATGCTGAACGAGGAAGTAATTCACGATTTACGCTGTTCAGGCTGCACATGTCTGCGGCAGCTTAGATAGTTAAACAGTTAAGGATGGTCATAACTGGATCAGCATGGAGGTTTCTGCAAACTACAGTATTAATTAACGCAGCTTCTCTTTACACAGAGTTGACCAGCTGATGATACCCGCTCTATTGGCTCGTGTGTTAATCTCATCACAAGGCCACCAAAATTTGTAGATAATGGCTAAACAATGCCGTTACACAAAGCCTCAAGAAACTGCTGCTAGTTACTGCGTCACAGCTGTTGTTCAAATAGTAGGCACTTCTCTTGTTTCCTTAACAACTTTTGAAATAAAACACAAGACTCTCGCTAGTGAATGAGATAAACATCCCAGTGATTGTAATCGTTTACTTTTTCTGGATTATTGTACGCTCTTTAGTATTTCTAAGAGATAAAAATAACAGGAAGTGTTGTCAAAGTATCTAGGATACCCTACATTCTCACTGATAACTGTGTTCTACTTTACTTTTTATTAATTTCACCCATTGGTTGTATGTGTGTGGTGAACAAATCTATTAAAATATAAATTTAATATCATTTAAACCCTTAAAAGTGGTGTAAATTATGTTTACATACCTATGCACATTAACCATAAACTCATAAAATGGTTTTCTTGTGATTCGTTCATAGTTTATGAAGCGCATATCATGAAAGGGTATTTCCATTACGATATTAGGTTTTTAAGAGCACCACAAACATGAACAAAATCTCTTCATTGCCACAAACGATTCAAATCTGCGTCTTCAGGATGCAGTTCTACTTGTAGATTTTTCAGTAGTGCTTAATGCCTGTTTATAAAACTTCGCATCACAGGGATTGTCAAGGATGATAACGTGAAAAGAAACGAACTGGGTAAGGAATTTTAGTAAGAAGCATTCTGGAGCTTAGTTTAGGATACCTCTCTGGCATTTGCCATTGATTGGGCTGAAGAAAACGCAGAAAACTCAAATCTTTGTACTTTGTTATTTCCACCAGATTCATTATGGTTTCCCTCACTCCTCATGAATGACAAATGCCGGGGTGGTACTTTAAATTTAGGCCTAGAACACTTCCTTTCTCCCCCAATCAAAAATTCTTTCCCCATGTTTCATTCCATCTTATGTATCAACAATTTCCACCGCCTATGATTAACACCGTCTCATTATACGGCCACAAGGTACACCAATGACGTCACGCCTGTACGGCGTTTCCTATCCTTTTGTGTAAGTCAAACAAATGTAATTTTTTCGATCCGAATGCATTGATCGGTAAAATAACCAGGTGTGATATTAAGTTGGTGCAGAGTATGTTGTACATGTTATAAGTTGTGCGAATTTTTAGTATCTCCACAATGGTGTTAAATTGCTTTACGTCTCAAGAGAAGTTCACATATTCAAGAAAAGAACTGACTCCCTGCTATTTCTATGCAGGATTTCAGTCACTGACAGTTCAATGGTGAGTAGGTTGTGCAATTTTAATTGATTGGTAACTGCTAGTACTTTATGTATATTTTCAGTTTTTACAGTGCGATCAGTGATGCTTTCCCGCGCTGCATGGGGTTTTTCTTATAAGCGAGCCCCCACTCTTTTGCTTGCTTGGATACTTGTTGACCTTCCTGATTGTCGCAGTCGTAAGAACAGCTGTTCCCGGGTGTGTGTGTGTGTTATGTTCGTTTCTTAATTCGACAGTATGTGTAAAGTGTATAATGTCTCGTGTGTTTACAACGGCACAGCGTCTTTTTTATGTAGATTCATGTGTTATATCAGCGGTTATAGTATAATAAAACAATTTTTATTTATTTTTTTTAGATTTGATTCTGTTACCATACCAACCCCTTTCAGAGAGCCTGATCATGTATTTTTTCAACAGGACTCTGCCACTGTTCACACTGCGAATAATTCCGTGAGAACAATTCGAAAATCCATTGCTTCTGCAGTGACATAAATAAAAATTCATTAAAAATACTTACAGCCAAGAAACATTAATGGAAATCATATCAAAATAAACAGAAAATTCCAAATTTTAAAATGGTATAAAAAACAAAAATATTATTTTTACTCCCTTTTCTTTAACACTTCCATTAATGTTATTCCACGATTTTCTCTCACAATGACAACAGGTGTGTTAATGTTTTATGTAGTTAGAGCACAAACTTGAGCATCGGATTCATCTCCCTTTGAAATTGATTTCCTCCCGTCATTTTAAATCTTCGAGCTGTGCTGTAGGAAAGAACAAACTCTGCAGAGCAACATACTATTCGTCGCGTGTCACTTCCATTTTGCTATATGCGAAACTGAACATGTCTCAACTTGCACACCTCTTACAGGCGGGAAGTTGAAATAGTATCAGTAAACTAACAAAAAGTGTAAAGCTAAATTTTAATGCCAGAGGGTATGCCTGTAAAAAGCATGATGATTTATTATTTATCCTCTCTCATACATGAACTTTCATGTTCTTTTTGCTCTCTATTTATCACAATGTATCGTTTTGGTGTCGCGAAAAGGAAAAAGCAGTTTCTGTACGAGGGAAGCTCCAATGAAAGGCTCTCCTCTTAATCTCCAATAAATTGAAGAAGCCTTTGCGAAGAAAAGTCTCTTTCACGGGGTCTAAAGTTGCTTCAGGCGAAAACGAGAAAAACACAAAGCCAAAAGGATCGCAAACACCACCATCAAATAAGGATAAGTGATTTCTCTCTCTCATGAACCATTATCGTTCAGAATTCGTGCTGTCAGTAATGAAAATGGGTTCAAAATTCTTCCTAGTGCAGTGCATTTTCAAACAAGCTATCACGTTAAAAAAAAAGTCGCTCTGTGATAAGGCAAATAGAATTTTTACGCTCATTTTAACAACTGAAAGTAGTTGTAAGCTTTTAAACTGCAATAAAATTGTCACTGTTTAGTGAATAATCTCTTCAAGCATTTAAAAGTTATATTAGGTGTTCAGAATTCAAATAGATTTACCCTGTGGCTTGTAATCAAGAAACCTCTGTGATAAAGTGTTTGATACTGCTCCTGTTTTGTGTGTATTTTAGCATGTGGTAAAACATTATACGTGATAAAAGAGGTTGGGAGTTAATTACAACGCTGACATAAAAAACGCACTTAAGACCGCTTTATTTCCCGAGCATATGAGAATCCATTACAGCGGTTGTTGTGATAGTGCGATCAGCGTTTAGAGTTTTGTTTTCTCATGCAAACGAGATGGTAGCTCTCAGTTTTTATCCTGTAGAGTTAGTTGATTTTACAGGGCTGGAAACTTTCTGCCGTTGTGTGCATTTTAAACGATTTCCTCTATATGTTTGCACGACTTTGTATGTCTCTATGGTTCCATTTTGTCTAATTTTAATGTTTACTAGAATGCCTGTATTTACTTCCAGTTGCTTTATATTTTTTTTATCGTGTCTTAATGGGCATTCGTTTTCTGACATTACTGTATTAATATCAGAAGTTTCGTTAAAACTTTCATATGCAATATATCATCTGTCTTCAGCTTAATAATTATATCTTTCCATCAGGTTTGATAACAAGAATTTAAGTGTAGTTTTAGTTACAAATACATTTGCAAAATAACACTCGTTGAAATGACAATTATTTAAACTATAAAACTATTTTATAAATTGTTATCATTTGTAAATGTATTTTGAAGCGCCCCCCCCCCCTTTATTACATTTGTCCTTACTCACCATTAAACATTTTGGAGAAAGGATGCATTAAAAATTTTACCTTTCATTATTTTTTGTACAGAAAATTAATTTGTTTAAAAGCAATCTTGTTTTTTAACCATAGTAAAATTAAAAACTGTAATAAAATAGGCGCTAATGAAATGAGTGAACCTAAAAAAATAAGAAAAGCAATATTCAAAAAAATTTAAGTAGGTTTATTCTACTTAATTATCTGGCTCTTTTGTTAGCAATACTATGAAAATTTGAAGCTACACTGCGCCTCCCCCCCCCCCCCCCCGCTTTTCCGCTTCAGCCGAGCTTTACTTGTTCCTCTTTTATGTGTAGTAATATTGAACTCTTTATGTTAGTGTGAAAATTATTTTCCTTTAATTTAACAACTACCTCAATTATCAGAAATAAAAATGAATTATCATCTTTTTGAGAACAATTAATAAAACTCAAATATTGTCGAAATACCTAGACTACGGCGAAAAATATTAAATAAATTGGCTATACAAGAGAAAAAGAAGTGTAATGACATTTTAATAAGGTTTTTGATAATTATGAGCAAAGGGTCTGTTTATATATATATATATATATATATATATATATATATATATATATATATATATATATATATATATATTTCACTAAATTCTTTGAACGCGCTTTGAAAGATAAATGAAAAATTACATATACATAAATTATAAGATTGTAAAAACATGTTCAATAAAAATGACCTTGAATTTCGTGCATGAGGTTTAAAAGTTAACATATTGATTTTTTTATTGTGTTATTTAATGATTACTTATCCTACTTATTCCAGGACAAAATTACTTTCCTGAAAAGCATTTCTGTTCATCAAATTGGTACTTTCCAAGTCAACTGATGCCAAAGAGGTATAGGAATTTGAAGAGAGTAAGATTTACTAGTTGAAATTCATTTTGTCGAAAATTTCACTTGCTGAATTTTCTTGATCTGGCACTTTCATTCTTTCCAGCATTTTTTCAGTTTTTTCTCTCTCACAACCTTAATAACATTTTCGCCACAGTACTCCAAATGCTGCTTGATGTTTTTCTTTTTCAAGAATTGAGTGATTGTTATCAATTTATCCAACCACACTATTGGAAACATCATTTACCCAATCAAAACTGTCAGCATGGTTATGAAAGGGTGGGAAACATCAGGTGCATTTAATGGGAATTCTTATTTTTGAAAGTGTTTCAGGAACAGTTTTTTAACATTTTTGATGCAAAGGCTTGAGGAAAAATGTTTGTGTACAAGTTCACTAGCATGTAATTTGAAGAAAATGTGGAAGGAAAACTTACACATGGGTCAGCGATTGTTTGATTTCTCTTCAGGCTCTTGAAATGCATAAAAGTTCTTTTGACTAAAAATGTCTTGAAAAACAAAACATTTAAAAATGACCAATAAAGCCAAAGGGACAAAAATGCAAAATGAAAATAGGTTAATTCGATATATATATATATATATATTTGCAAAAAAAAATTATAATATTTACAGCTCAGCCTGTTTGTTTCAATATCTCTACTGTCGACAAAGTGTATGTGAATGTCTGGTGATGTCCATTATTTCCAAATGTGTTTTCCAGTTTTTTTTTCTGTGCGTGTCAATTTTTATAATTGTTTAAAATACTCTTTAACTCTGAGTCAATTCTTCATTTCTGTAATCTGGTTTTCTGTAATCTGCGATATATCTAAAATTTTTCATATCTCAAGACTTATGTTTTACTTCTTTCCAAAAGAGACGAGATAGATGGTACTTTATGAAATATTTGCACTGTTTTTTCCTACTATATTACAAAGGGCTCTTCTAATTGTACCTTTCATATAATTGAATCTTCCTGTTTTTTCTTTGTGGTCAATATTTTCTAAATATGTCACTGTTGTTACGAGAAATTAAAAACGATTAATCATTAACTTTCGAACTAGAGAATAGGAGCTATGAAATGTATATCTTTCTGTTCCTAAACATTATTATCACTTAAATGTACATTTCTGACATTTAATTAAAATGTTGTTTTTGTTGTTTTTGTCAATGGAAGATTTTTTTCATCTGCAGATAGTGGATTGACCACATGAGCGAAACGCTACAACTCTAGGATCAATACACGTCTTGCTTGTAATGCTATTTGAGAATCGGAATGTTCATAATGATTACTGCGTTTGAGAGTAATTGAACAAGTATCTTTTGGCAAAATGCTCGACATTTCAGCACAGTCAACTGACGCTTTGCAATGCTGTGTTAGTGCCGAAAGCATTGCATTATTCATTGTTATTCGTATTAAGATTTAAAGGGGTTGCAAATGAGGTGAAGATGTTTCCATCGCTTGTCTATTTCTTCGCTGTTTGCTGCTCCACTCGTTTACTCTTCTTACTTAGGAAAGCAAGACGATTCCTTAACTCACCGTTATAAATAGGCGAACAGGTTATAAATGTAATTTCCTTTACTTTAGCTTTAAAAATAACGTATATTATGTTATTTCTACGTGGTTAAACATTCAGTAAATGAAAGCCGGTATAGATGCCGGCTAGTGCAATTATCCTGTGCATGCAGGGGCAACTCTATGAGGAAATATTTCTTATTCGTCTCTTTAAGCCGTTGTCCATTAAGTTTGTCAAGCTAGAGACACCATCAAAGCATTTGAAAATTTAGTCTGAACAATACGTCTGGCTTTCAGTTGTGTGTAGCTAGTTCACGTTTGATATGACTGTGTTATTCTTGTTTAAATACCTAGTAGAATAATTTAAGAAATGGTATTGTGTTGATAAATTCTGCACAATGCGAGTTCATTGACCAACAATAGAACTATTACATATTACAGTACCGGACGTTACAATTGCACATTCATATTAAAGATGCTAGTGAAAGAAGCCAAGCGTAGGAACCCTCGCTGTTTGTATTTGCTTAATCTACAAATGGGTGAAGAAACAGCGAAATTACAATATTTACAACTTGTACACAACAGCCAATATAATTAGACGTTTCAAACTAATTAAACACCTGCCAGCATTATTATATAGGTACATATTCAAGTAATTAAGGCATAAAACACATGTCAACCTAATTAAATGTCATCTTAATTAAACACATGTCAATCTAATTAAATACACATCAATCCAATTAAATATGTGTCATTCTAATTAAAAATGTTAACATAATTTAATAAATTTCAATTTAATAAAATACATGTCAACCAAATAAAGCATAAACCAATCTAATAATGTACATTTCAATCTAATTAAACACGTTGCATTCTTATTAAATACATTTACATTTTATTAAATGCATTACAACCTAATTTCTGATGAACGAAAACTGAGAATACTTTCAGTCAAGGAAGCTGATATTGAAGATGATTCCCATGTCGGTCACTGCGACAAATGATAGGCTCTGATTGGGAGTGGAAAGAATTTGGCTACACTCCATATTCTCAAAAAATTTCCTCTTATGATTGTTTTCTCTTTCTGTCACGAAGGAACCAATAAGGAGTGAAACACCAAAAGTTCATAGTGACAGTTACTAAAATATGGACCAAAGACAACAAAGGGTATGAAATCTGTCATGCTATGGATGAAAATATACTCATCTTTAGGAGAAATGTGTTGCATCATGAACATAATACTTCTTAATTCATATATAAAATCTGTTAATATACATACAGGGATAATACCATACAGGAATTTCTATATAACCTAACAGAAGACCTCATTGTGTCATTTTAACTTTCTTTATTCCTGCTTTATCTTTTATGTGTGTTTAATCCACGATAATTTATATAAAAACACAAGTGTTGAACTGTAAGCATGAAGGTGTAATAGCCTCACCAGTTGCTCGTCAAACAGATGTTACCTGTAATGTGACGAGCTTCTGCAAGTGGGCGGTTGTGACGGACAACTTGACTAGCTATAAACTGTAACGTGAGTGATGAGCGGGTCAGGTATTATGCCAAAGGCTTGGTGCCTGTTGCTGGTGGATTCTGACTGTCAAACTGCTATGCTGTGTACGCCTATCGGAATCTCCATTTGGAACGCTGGACTGGATATGGAGCTTATACAAACAGTCGATAATAATTTGCCCCTCGGTACTTTGCAGTGTTAAATGTATCATTTAGTTTGGAAGCCGAACAGGGGGAATTCATATCAATTGTAATCTTTTTCTAGATAGCTAATTTTAAAGGAAAGAAAAATAGCAACAGAATTTTAATATTCCAATTTTCAATAAAATTTTTGTCATATGCGACTTATCCGATTATGCCATGCAGAGCTAAAGACTTTTAAAGAAAATTACTGATGTAAGAGACCGCTAGGACATGATCGTGGAATGGTTTTGTACCAAATAAACTCGGGAAAAGAAAATAAAATATTTATTATAATACTTAACGTATTGTCTAAGAAATGCATTCCTTTAAATCTGAGTTATTAAGCTGAAAAAACTCAACACGTTAAAACAAAAATTACAACTAAATAGCCTAGATGAAAACCATACAAGAAGTACAAGGATGGTTCACAAGTAATTTGATTCGCATAATGGAAAGCAACAATAACATCTGTATAATTAGTTATGAGCTTTGTTTTCTGTCCATCAGTATTCTATGATCATAAGTCATTCTGATGTTAATTCATTGTATGGATAAGATTGGAATTTTTGGTGTGATTTTTCTTTTCTCTGGAGGAGAAAACAGGAAAGGAAATTCATAAGGGAATTTTGCCTACATTAGGTGACGCTTGCCCTTCCTAAGACACCGTTCGACTTTGAGTAAATGAGTTCAAACATGACAGAACAAACATCGAAGACGCACCACTACCTGGAGCTCCAAAATCAGCTGAGGATAAAAATCATCAATAAAGTGCCTAATGTTGTTTTGGCTGACAGACGAGTGAATGTGCAAGTTAACAGAGACCTCGGGCATCTTAAATGACAACGTTCATTTTATTCTGCATAATGAATTACACATAAAAAAAGTTTGAGCAAGATAGGTTCGAAGCAAAATCGCAGGTGAATATCGGTGAACTGCTTAGACATCTTTAACAAGAATCCAGCTGATTTTTAACGACTCGTGTGACTATGAACGAAATTTGAGTTCATTACTATACACTGGAAACAAAGCAGCAGTCTAAACAGTGAATCGCATCAGGTAAACGGACTCTGAAAAAGACGAAATGCGTTCCATCCCCTGGAAAGTTGATCGCTTCAACTTTTAGGATGCAAAAGGGATTCTCTTGATTGACTGCTTGAAGAAAGGGAAAACCATTACTGAAGAACCGCGCATTACTTTTGGAGAGACTGAAGATAACGATCGGGGAAAAATGAGGCATTGTTTCACTATAGCAATACGCCGGTGCATTCAAGCTGCTCGGAACTAATTGACCGACTTTCGATTTTAAATACTTCCACATCCTCCATATCCATCCGATCTCGTTCCCTGAGATTTTCATCTGTTCTCTAAACTCAAAACATTTCCTTCTGGACACAAGTTTAATTCAAATGAAGAAAAAGAGTATTTTGAGAACCTCAAAGAAACTGACTTCCACAAGGGAATTGCGATTGGAGAAAATTTGGAGTGAGTTGAACTTCGAGGGGACCATGTCAACAAAATAAAGTACGTTGCAACAATATCAATCTCTTTAATTTCACGCCAAATTATTTATCAAAGCACCCTCGTACCTTCTATCAAAGAAGTGTAACAAAAGGATTCCATTAGTTACTCAGTCTAACAAAGAACCGCAATACCTGGGTCACTGGTACAACCAGTGCAGTGGTTAACCGTTCACTGCCTAAAAAGTTAAAAGGCGATTAGGGAGGCATGCATCATATTAATAGTGGCACAGTGAACTCGACCAGTCGCGAAGTCAAGAGCCGAAAGAGCTTTCCCCCATTCAAGCCAACAATCACTCACTAATACTCCGAAAATCACCTAGGAAGGGGATATGATGCCAGGTATTGCATCCAGTCAATAATAAAACTCCATTTATTATTGAAAATTCCAGAGAAATAAGAGAAGGAAGAGGGAGAGGTGAATTATTCTTCAAATAAAAATATTTAATCATTACGCCGAAGTTTTTCTTTAAATTTCACAATGGTGGATTCAAATGACATGTCAAATGTTAACAACACGCTGCATCTGGCTGAAATATAGCCGTAGAGCCAGATAGCAATAATATCAGTATGTGACTTTTTGTGCCATTTCATTTATCTTTCCTCTACTGCTAGGTCCGTATAACACAATAGTATATTCATTTGCTTTTGCGAGGGAGGATGCCACTGTTAGTCTGCAGCAAACTGTCTAGCCATATCTAACAACAATTAAAAAACTTCCCTTAAACTTCGCCACAACACAATCAAAAGGTGTATTTTATCATTTAATACATAGAAAGAGAAAAGAGGACACTAACGTTAGTTTATTTGGCGATACTTGAAGCAACTAGTAATGGACGGAACAAATATTAATTCATTTTATTTATAGGAGAAACCGAATAGCATCAATTTTGAAAAGAGTTCTAAGCAATGCATCAAAAATAAATTTCGTTTCTCACTACATAAGACACTGGCCGCTACGTTCCCATTATTTGCTTTACTCAAGTGTTTTTACCTTTGCAATCGCCACGTGGGGTTCGATTCCCTCCAGACTGATTTTTTTCCTCAGTACTCATGAAAGACAAATGCTGGGAAGATGCCCTAAACTTAGCATTGAACGTTTCATTTCTTAAAAGAAATCTATTGCAAATCATTTCATCCCATGTGTCTTCAGTACCAACCACCTATGATGCTTCAGCAGTAAAAAAGGGCATTAAACACTATTTTTAAAATATGTCCTTCACACTTACTTGATTAGCTGTAAGATTTTTAATGAAAAAGTAAATAAATGGTGTATAAATATTTGGCAGAAACTTCAGTAATGAAACACAAGAAAAGATTCGACCTCAAGATAATGAGAAACTGGATGAGGCAATTAAAATAACAGCTTCTGCGGCGAATGTGAAACCTGGACGAAATGAAAATTATAGCATTGCGTTTTCTCATAACCTTAAGTGATTGGCGTGAAAAGAGAGAATAGATTCACTAAAACATGCTTTTATATCTCTATATAAAATGCATATGGTTAAAATAATCAGAATGTGTATGGATCATAAGGTGAGAATTTAATTGGTATGATAAATCAACAAGCAAATCTTATTCACCTTTCCTAATGACAAATGAAACACATCGTCAAATGTAGTCTTGGGTAAATATTTCCACTACTTGTTGGAGTTTCTTTGGCGATGAAAATAGTCACACGGTTATTGTGATACCTAATGCATATATGTGTAAGCGAAATGAATTCGCAGAGATGACAGTACAAAATTGACCGTACCGCAGTATGCTGTGTAACACGGCTCGTCAGTCATTGAATATATTAACTGTCATCAGTAATCGAGTACACTTCAGAATTGTTAACCCGTTCACCAGAATCTCTCTGTGTGCCACATCTGAAGTGAAATGTTCCAAAGTCAACAACCGTAAGACCTAAACGCGCTACGAACAAGAATGCTGTGTAAGGTCAGCTTTACATCGGAAGTCATGTTCCAGAAAGTCAGGCATGCATGGTATGGTACTGTACGCTGAGGAATATGTTAATATGGATGAACAACAGTTGATAAAAAGATTAATCTAGCATTTTTTCCCCACAATAAACTGCAACCACTTTTCCTCAAAATGTATAGCAATTCTAATAGTGCAGTTTTATTAATTCTACTTTTAAGTCGTAAATTAGGGAGTGATTTCCTCTCCCAGACTGTTCATTTTTGTGTTAGCGACTTCGTATTTTTTTTAATGACATAACTGTAATTTGACAGTTTGTGAAATTCAGGAATTTTTAAATATAACAGTTTGTCTAAGAAAATAAGGACAAACGCTTCAGATATATCCATTATCACTCACATTTTCCGTACATCTGCTCATTTACACCAATTCGGCATTTAAAATCATTTTTATGCCGACTAATTCACTCATGTGACGCCATCTTAAAATAGACCAATGGAACGAAGCAAATTTTGAATTTTCACCTATCACAGCCGGACTACGAGTGAAATTATCGATTTATATATATATATATATATATATATATATATATATATATAAATTCCGTTATATACGCGACGTACATTTGTCTTGTGGTCAGTGAAGCCAACTCTATACCTTCACTATATAATTCCTGAACAAGCATCATTAACCAATTTTGCTAGAGGCGGTGGGGAGCTATTGATAGCAACAAAAGCATGGACAGTCGACAATCATAACGCAAAATGGAAGTTCTTCAAAGCGTTTTGTGATGCGTCAAATGTGCAAATTGATTCATTTGGAATTCCAAATCACAGAATACAAAGAAAAATAGAGACACTGCTGTGTTATCTCCTTTTTTTTTTTTTTTTTTTTTTTTTTTTTCCTCTCTCGGTGGACATTAGAAAATCGAACTGTAGAGACTATTAGTGACTTTTGTCCATTTCAATCTCATCTCAGTCTCTATTCTATGAATAGAATAGATATTCATAGGTATAACAAGTTTAATTTCTGTGCGCGAATTGAAAATATATTATTACTTTTATTCTTATTCTATTCATGAAATAGTTCTAAACTCGTATTTTGTTCTTCTCTTGGCATTACTGCCAACGAACATTCTTCTATCTCAAGATTGCTTGAAAAGACTAAGCATAAATAATCAATTATTACAATTTTGTAAGTCAAGTTTAGAGGAATTATATTTAAATTCTTATTTTATTCGTGAAATAGTCCTAATAAATATCACTCTAGGTTCTCAGCTTCCCAGATAAATTACGTTCGTGAATTTATGGGTAGTCTCAGAGCCTCTCGTGATATTGCTTGTGATATTTATTTTTTATTACTAAATAAGTAGAATATTATTTAGAATATAATTCTACATTTTATTGCTTTATAAAAAGCGACGTTTTTATGTTAGAGAAACAAAAACTATAGAAACCTGAAGCTGTATGCATCGTCCTGTATGCCTGTATGCCTCCTAAACCTAAGATTGCGGGTTCGATCCCGGCCAGGACCGATGGATTTTTTCGGACGTAAAAATCCTAAGTATGGCTTCCTTCGGAAGAAAAGTAAAGCCGTGGATCCCGTGTCGTACATTTACGGCACGATAAAGAACCTCAAGCCTGAAAAAAAGAGGCCTCTGAGCAAAATTTGTCGGCCGTTTCACAACCGCACAGCGTGAATCAAGGTCATATTGGTGGATAAACCTGTTGTTTGCAGTTCA
Organism: Metallyticus violacea; assembly: GCA_030762175.1. Taxonomy (NCBI): domain Eukaryota; kingdom Metazoa; phylum Arthropoda; class Insecta; order Mantodea; family Metallyticidae; genus Metallyticus; species Metallyticus violacea. Next base: position 49,864,356 of record CM060841.1, read on the forward strand.
TTGTTGATACCTAAAGTAAATTATATGATTACTATGGCTCCAAGGGTGAAATATCATTTGAAAAACTTCCTACGATTGTAGTATTGAGGAAGGTGGAATGTAAATTCATCAGATTGTTAAAGAATGTAACTATCTATAAGGGGAGTCCAATATACCCTTTTCCGCAACACAAATACTGATAGCAACTAAGATTTGCCGCAACAAGAACAGCCTCTTAACTTAAAAAAAAAAAAAAAAAAAAAAAAAAGGTTGTATCTATTGCAACAGTCAAAAGGAGACTTTCAGAAGCTGAACTAAATGGACATGTGGCAGTAAGGAGACCATTGCTAAAGCCTATCAACCTTTCAGTGGTACCAATATAATAATACTGTAAAGGCACACGAGTTAAACTTTTATAATGCTTTAGGTCTATTGGATTTAATGTAAGATATTAAATCCGATATTTCATAGTAAATTATAAAACATATATATTGAGCATTAAAATAAAAATAAAATAAAATTGAAAAAGTAAATTATATATATATACAAAAATAGAAAAAAAGGCACGTTAGGAATGACACATTTACAGCTGGATTCAATCAGTTTGTCTCCCTAATTCCCTCCCCCACCCCAGTTATCAATTTTTTTCAGACCTAAGTTGTCTCATTTTCATCAGAAATTACTCAATTTCTTCTCCACTTCCTTGCCTACCGACAGAGCCCAATATGACCATTTCCCTCTGTTCAATCCCGTAAAAGAGTGTCTGCATACTTCTTTCTCCATTCTTCCGTAACTTTACGTTCAGCCGGTATCTGTAGCGTGATTCCTCCCTAGTCATGTCCCTAGGCTGAGCCATGCTAACCCAATCTAGTGAGTTTGGCCGATGTTTTGATGTACACCACTAATGCAGATTTTAGCCCCGATTGTACATCCAAGAAATTATCTGCTTCCTATCCATATCCCTCAAGCGGTTCTTAACCTTCCTTCATGTGCCCTTACTATTCCCCTGACCTCTACACAAATGGAGCCTCGCCCTAATGTCCTAAGACCCTTTATATCATGCCATATTCCCTTCTATTCCATCATGCGTAATTCGCAGCACTTGATTACTCTGATTTTATACTCTGTGGTCTAAATGTAGGTCCTGAATTCTATCTTAATTCCACAATTCGCTGTTCTCCTCCCCATACCATGTTCTCACTGAATCAAGAGTCCCATCCTATCCCCAAATTTCTGCCCCATATGTCATTGTGCCCCCCCCCTATTAATATAAAGAAGACACCTGTAGGCTAGACATCACCATTAGAAAACTAAGCACTTTTCACATACAATCCAAATGTGAGCGCTTTGTTACCAAAAGAATATACTATGTTCGCCAATGCAAAGAAGAAAACGTTTTCACCAGTGTGTTCTGCTAACTGTTAAACATGATGAGGGTCTGTTATATTTTGGGGATGTTTTTCTGGTAATAAAGTAGGGGATGAGGTGAAATTTTAACGATATATTGGTCACAAACAATACCATACCATAAAATTCTTCAGTATCATGCAATGTCATGGATTGTGTCTACGGAAGTGGAAAAACAATTCATCTTGCAGCAAAATATCGGCCCTAAACAACTATGAAGATATTGCTTGAAACACATTGTTTTGAAAGAAATACAGAGGATGCTGAAAGATCATTATATGGCTTGATCATCCCAATGTTTGAACTGCACCCTCACAGAACTGTTATGGAAGAAGTGGATGAGGTGAAAATGATTTAAAAACCCTAGACCATCTCGGGCAAATTATCTGGTAACTATGGAAAGTTGTAGGATCAGAATATCTCTTATTCTAAGTGCCTAGAGTTTACTAGATGAAACAAGGTTGGGACTTTGATGAAAAGAATATGTATGATGTATTAAAATGAATGGGCTTGGAAGTTAATCCTTAATTTCTTTGGGGGAGTTTATAAACACAAATTTTCATACAAATAGAAATTACATATTCAAACAAGTTTTGATTTTTCTTGGAGAGAGAAAAAGTTTTGCCGCATAAAAAGAGATTAAGGAAAAGGATAAGATTAAATAGCAAACTAAAGTCTCTGGAAAGAAAATGCACTATGAAAATTGCCTTATATGTGCCTTATAGGCCACAAATAATGCGGTTTGGCTATAAGACCTTCACTGCAGACTTCATATAAATATTAATCCATACTCCTAAGACCTCAGCAGTAGGTATAAGAAATGCATTATTAATAAATTTTTATTTCCAACCGTTACCATTCCAATAATAATAGAGAATGTTTTGTTATTACAATTCTGCATTGTAGAATTGTAATAAACCTCTTACTTAAATCTAGCAAAGGTTGCAGTACGAACAATCTATGAGGAAAGTTGGTTTTTCCCAGCTTTAAGCAAATGCCAAATCATTTAGAAGCAGCAACTACTTCGCAGTACTCTTCATTGTCAAGGCCAGAGTATCAGTTTTCCCTTCAGAGGTTGACGAACTTGCAACTTCTCTGGGAACTCGCTTTCAGGGTCAAACAGAAGCATAGCCCTCGCAAAGGGGAAAAAAGAACAAAACTCCAAGGTAAATCCAAGTTATACAAAGTAATTGGTTTCACTGCCGTTACTTTAACACTTGTTAAAAGGAATGACCACATTGGGTTTGCAGTGAAGTGAATTTTATGACTGTGTCTTATATGCACAACCATAGTAATTTTATCCAGCATAGCAGGTTGTTCCTTAAGCAGGCGGAGCTCCATGGTGATGGTTATAATGATGGTGATGATTTTAGAATTTCTTCACCGTATGATGATAATAATGCTCGTTCTTCTACTTCTATCATTGCTACATCCATCCGTATCTCCATAGGCTTTCTTTTTTTCCCTTTTGCCCTCACCACTTCATCTCTACAATCTACTGTTTTCCATTCTGTGTACTTTTTCATTTCATTAATTTTTCTTCGATCGCTTCATAATATTCAATTTAATTTCCATCATATTTCATTTCCCTCTTCTACATTTTATAACAAGCTACTCAAAAAATAGTTTTGATACTAATATTTTGTGAGCTATTTGTTTGACTGATGTCCAAACTTTCTCTGCAATATGAAATCCCTTTTTTCGTTGTTCTGTGTATGCAGATTCGTTCGTCCAATGTTTTCCACTTTTTAAAATCACTCACTGTAATACAGAATAAGTAAAAATGTTATCCTCGGTTTAATTTGTTTTCTACGCGAAATGTAATGATTGTTGCAAGATATACGGTTTGAAATGCAGCACCTTAAAATTTGCTGCCGTTTTGTGCTGGTCCGATAGGCAATTCATAGAGAAGAATGCATTCTGTGTTCTTGATTTGAATATAAAAAGTGTTCATCAGCATTTTCGAACAAAATTTGGAACAAACCCACCAGCGATTAGTCGATTTGAACGTGGCTTTAACAAACTCAAGACATGGGCTCCATTTACAGGCGTAAATTGACTGACGGGGAAGAGGGGAAGAAAAAGTGGAGTAAGAAGTCTTGAGTTTCACTTAACAAGCAACCCGAGATCTTTGTAACCCGTAGAAAACGGCGCGAAAAGGATTGCAATTTAAACCCTACTGACAACAGCTGCTGCAACTTCTGTGTTTTTTTTTTTTTTTTTTTTTTTTTTAATTTTGTTTTAACGCCCATATTTATTACTGAGGCACCACAGACGGTGGATACTGATGATACTTGAGATGAAATGTTAAATTGGGAAAGCATTTTTTAAGGTAGGAGTAGTTCCAGTGCTAAGTTTAGGGTACCTCCCCGACATTTGCCATTTATGAGGACTGAGGAAAACCTGGAAAAAACCTCAGTTAGAGAGGACGGTATTGAAAACCCAGACCTCCTGCTCACGAGTCCGCTCCTTAACGACCTCGGCCATCCATGGCGGTAACTTCTGGTCTGCTTGGGATAAAGAAAGAAGGTGAATTCTCTGAAAAGTTGGTGTTCAGTTACAAAACAATATTCAATCTTTCAGGTATTGGAAACATATCTAATATGAGACTTTGGCGAACTGAAAATCACCACGGAACTCGAATTCTTCCAAAAATTAACGTCTTATGTCTATTGTTTATTGAAAGTTTTATCGAATCCTTTGCTGAAGCCACTGTACTAAGAGTTACTTACCTAAACATACTGCAACAGTGGCTCCTACCCCTGTTGGAAAAACATAACGCTGATCTAATTTTTCAACTGGATGGTGTCCCCCTCCATTATCATTACGCTGGATTGGGGCAAAACACGTCTTCTTCATTTGACTTCTTTATGTGAGGTTTCATCAAGGATCGTGTCTTTGGTTGACCTGCAACATTCCGATATTTCACATTTGGGCGTAACTCGATTACTGGTTTGATGTATGTCTTGTTACTCTTGGAATAGATATTGGGTATTTGTACTGTTTTAGTTTTTCTTTAAACCAAGACTATGTTTATCTGCTTTTTATTATATTTGAGTAAAGCAGAACATTATTTTAACGTGGTTTGTATTTTTTGTGTACCTTTGTTACCACAAACTAGAAGATAAAGTTTTAATCACATTTTTTTTTCTTCTTCCAGTCTTTGACTATCTAATGTCAAATAGAATTCTGATGCTTCCGTAGCTCTAAACGAGACCCTTGCATCAGCAGGTCAACTGATTCTGTTTTACAATAAGGTTGGATTGAGACAAATTGCTGGATGATTGTTTCTGAGCCTTGGGACCTGCTGTGGCGTCCTTGCTTTGTGTTTTGCGAAGCAGCAAAACCTACGTAGATTTTTATTGGACATCGATGTTTTTGGGAACTTGATAAATGTATTTTATTCCATTATGGTGCTAGTCAGTTGTCCAGTGAATGTTGCTTTCACCTCTTTATACATTTATAGGATATTTAAAAATATACGTTACGTTTCATCAAGTTGGAACATGAATAAAATTACATAAATAGTAGCTGTTTCAACTGTAAAAATACAGCTTTTCTTTCAATAATTACCATTTTCGTTGTAGATTTTTAACGTTACATTTGCTTCTTATATCGCTGTTAAAGTACTAAAATGGCAGCAGATCGCTTCTTTACACTAGCTCATAAGAGTTATTATATTTATTATATTTTTAAAAATGCAAATGATTATTTCTTAGTGTAAGAAAGTAAAGAAATTTAGCATTAAAACAAATAAGCGAAAAAAACAAGAGTTTGATTTCCAATACTTCTTTAGTTTGTAATCTCTTTTGTGTGCAGGAATAAAACTGGGACGACTTTCATGGAAGAAGTACATACGTCCATATTTTAATGAAACTTTTTAGCTTTAATTTGTATTTGTTTTAGAATATTCTATTTATCTAAGGAAATCTATATAAATATGGTAGTTTTCAGAAGATTACACTGCTAACTTTTTCTCTGTTCTTAGTTATGAAAACGTAATTAAAACCATGCCTTCTATGGTCATATAAGTGCAGTTGAAAGACTTTGTGAAAGTGGAATATTTCTTGGAAATGATAATTTAAAAATCAGATTTTTTTAATAAAACTCACCAAATATTAAAATAACGACGAGTCCCTTGCCCTTTAGTTGGAAATATGATGAACGTCGTCAAATGTACCAAATTTTCAGTTAGACAACTGCACTACTTAACTTTTTAAACTCGTGCCTGCCTACTTTCCAGAACTACATGGACGTGTACTTATACAATTCAGTATATCAATAACATTAGGGAAATTGTTGCTTTGAATGTCCAATGATAATTACAGTCAATAACATATAGTGTCAAAAAGGGCACTTGGCGCTGTTATGAAACTGATGGCTTCAATTATACTTTCCAGAGGATCTGGAGAAATGATGTACTGTAAGTCGAGCATAGGGAAGTTTAAATCATTCAGATCATGTGGCAGAAGGTTCATTTTAAAAGTTTTGGTGTAAAAACTGTTCACAGTGCTGGTAATCTCCGTACCTCCATTTTCCCTACTCACCACTTCCATGCCCTTAGGTTTACAATTTGCTGCAGCTATACCGTATTTTTGCCTCTCTCTTAACTTTCCTGTAAATTTACCATTTGTTATTTTGCTTCTTTTCCCCCCAAATATATTTCCTTTCCTAATTTATTGTTAGCTGGCTGTAGTTAATCTGATGCAGCGAGTTCAGCCTGGTCTTATTTAATATATATATATATATATATATATATATATATATATATATATTAACAGTAATAATAAAAGTAGATAAGGATAAAACACTTAGATAAAGTCACATTTGAAATTGCTATATTTCGAACTACTGGAGTTCTTCTATGGCAAGAAGTTAGAAATATACATATATATATATATATATATATATATATATATATATCCCCATTATATTTCAAAGTAGAAGAGATATTCACCAGATGTGCAGCAGACATGAACATTCTTTGCATCACACTCCGGCTTGTTTGAATTGCTTTATTGTTGTTCATATTTCAATGCTAATTGTTGTTTCAATATACGAACTTGAATTGCCCTTGGCATACAGTTTAAGGTGCCTTTTGAACTAATTTTCCAGTTTATTTCATAGAGCTCTGCCAAACATTTATTTACAGTCGATAAAATTGTATGCAATTTGTGATTTTTTAATTACCAGTCTTTAGTTATAAACATTGTCCGCTCATGCGATGTTTTACGTTTCGACAACTAAACATAGCATTGCCGGCAGCCGGCAGCGCCGATCCTCAGTACTGCTTCCTAAACGTAACTTGCGTTATAGAAAATGCTGTAATTACCTCCCCTTGGCATATTACGACAAAATACATTCTTGTTGATAAGATTAAGTTAGGCCACTGTAATGTTTCTAAAGTTATTGTTGCTATTTTTTTTTAACTTTCCGAAACCCACTTGTGCTAATTTCCAAAGTGATTGTGCGACAGTTTCGTCTAGTTTTTGGTTTTGTATTGAACCAGTAGATTTAAATGTTTCTACAGTATTGTGAATTGCTGTTGTGGTAGGAGGGAATTAATCAGAAAGTATAAATGCATTTTGCACGCATCTATTCTTATCTCAAATAACTTTTACACACAAAAATATGTTGCTTTAGAATGAAGTTTCTAACCATTTTGCTAATGAATGAATCAATGAATCAATGAATCCATCAATCTAAACTGCCGTAGGGACAACTTCAGAAAGCTATGTTCAAGACTATGACAAAGGGAGCGGACAATATTCATAATTAAGGACTAATATTTAATATATTGTATTTGTCATACTAATGCTAATGTAATTTCTAATTCGGAATAAAGAGTAAACTATTATTTCTCAGAAATGAAGAGATATTAATGGCATTTCCCAATATTTTTTGTTTTTTTGACATACCTAAACGTAAAACCATTCTCTTGAAGATTAATAAAAGCGTAACAATGGGCCACTATTGGTTTTTACTTCGGTTTCACATCTGCTATTATTGATATTTGCCGACAAAGTCTAAAATAATAATTTATAGATTACATTATGCTACGCGAGTGTCAGAAATAAAACTTAGCTCATTTCTCGCTAATGTATTATTCCCTTATACGCCTCTAAGCCATGATCTTTTTCTGGTTTTCGTCAAGCTTGTGAAAATTCCTATGCGGCAGGATTACCAGGAAAAATTTAGTTAACTTTTTCTCCACTCAGCCGACCTGGATACTGACCGCTCTGGTTGCGTGTTTCTCCGGCGACCTTGGTGGCGGTTTTTTGTTCACGGTTTATGTAACTCGGAAATGGGTCGATGGTAAGTAGAGGTAAATTTACATAACCGGGCCAAGGAGTCACAGTAACATGTAATTGAGGTCCCACTGAAATATATTTGCTATAAAAATTGCATGAGCTGAAATTGCACGCGAGACCTTTATATTAATGCGCAAAGGTTGTATATCTTATAATTAGCTAGAGAAGTCGACGTGTTTTTGTTAAAAATGTTAATTTTTCCTTTGAACCAGCTATTAACCTCACGTGGAAGTAATTTTTCTGCAAAAATTATGGACACGATTGCTTAGTTTACTGTTTACGGAGTTGCTACAGTAATATTCGTAAATAAATCATTCTGTTTAACATTTTTCAGCATAACAGAAAACGGTTCGACTGAATATATCTGAATATATCTAAATGCACTTCGACATGGCGCCTTGTTCCCATACGTAAAATACCAACAGTTCTATGTCCTGTAGGCTAGAGTTACGTTATATGCTTTTATTAGAAAACATTTTGGGTGCTATCAATTTTTTTATTTGATTTATTTATGGACGCTCTTTAACAGCTCAGGTCATCAGCGTCCCATTCAATTCAGGGCGTGAAACGGCCGATAAGTTTTGCTCAGAGGCCTCTTTTTTCAGGTTTAAGGTTCTTTTTCGTGCCGTAAATGTACGACACGGGACTCACGACTTTACTTTCCTTCCGAAGGAAGCCATACTTAGGAGTTTTACGCTCGAAAAAATTCATCGATCCTGGCCGGGTTTGAACCCACGATCATGGGTTTAGAAGACGGGTTTAGTTACCACTACACCATCCAGACCGGGTGCTATCTGTGTGGCTATATTGTTTCTCCCTTAGCTCTTTACTTACATTAATTTTCTTTTTAGGAACATGTTAATTTCTTTTATGCTTTTGTTTTATTTTCATTACTTATTCAGTTTTTTCGTCACATATATTACAATATTTGGGAGAGGGAGAGAATGAAATTGACCAGGTAAGAAGCACACCATTTAACCGCTGTGCTTAGCAGCTGTGGTAAGACAGATAAGCCAATCTCTGTGTGTAGCGGCGTTGCCAAACTAAGTGGGTATGTGCGGACGGGTACTCCACATCATAACAGACGGCTAATTGACGCCTCTGTGATCGTATAGTGAGTATGTCTGCCTGCATATCCGGATACCCTGGGCTAAAATCCCGTTGCCTGAGTAAGATTTTATTCGCGGTTTTTCCTTACCCTCAAAATGCCAGGTAAAAAGAAGAAGCAGAAATAAAATAAGAGTTTTTGAGACGATTGTTTTATGTTTACAATAAGATAGTATTTTTAAACAATTAAAACGCATTATACGTAACGTTCCCACTTCTATGCGACACTACGTGTTTATGTGTGGAGAAATCACTTGTACTAAATACTGTGACATTTTAAGCACAAGTGAACACACACATGCACTTAATGTAACTTCAGAATGTGTTGTTTACATATGCAGCTTGAGAGTGCATTACATCACCCTACTTGTTTAGTTTGTATTTAGTGTACTGTTAAGTAGCGAAAATTGAATGTGAGTCAACAACGAATACATCACTAACTAGGCATCGCACACCAGATACTTGTGCAGAAGTGTCAGCCCTTTCTGATTGTAATATAACCGCAGATGTAATTAAAAATTATTTCCAGCCTAAAATAGAAAGGGTATTCTCCGTTACAAGGATTGACAACACAGCGGGGCAGAGATTACACATGAATGAGAGTGTTTAACGCCCATTTTTGCTACAAAGGCATCACAGACGATGGACACTGATGATACATGAGATGAAATTATATATTGGAAACGAATTTATTTTTAAGGAAGGAAACGTTCCAGGCCTAAGTTTACGGTACCTCCCCGGCATTTGCCATTTATGAGGATGAGGAAAACCTGGAAAAAACCTCAGTCAGGGAGGACTGTCCTGCCGGGATTCGAACCCCAGACCTCCCGCTCACGAGTCCGCGCCTTAACGACCGCAGCCAACCGTGGCGGTCAGATTACACATGATTTGACGAGCCATGTTATTAAGTTTTGAGTATACTTTTTGTGTGCCATGCCCCATTACATGCTTCACATCTAGTTTATAAATGAGCTATCTTACAGTATCCTAAAGTGCAGAGTGTATATTTGTAGATTTATATAATTTTGAATACACAAAGATACGTTTGAGATTTTTCAAATTTCATAATATTTAATTAATATAAAATCAAGAGGATTAAATATATCCCAGTTGTTTAGATTCAAGCTATTTTAAACGCCAAAATATTTGTGTGAATCCTTACTTAATTATTCTAAGTAGTTATGCAATTTAAGATAGTAATACGATTTTTAGAGTAACCGTTCTAATAGCTAAGTACATTTCTCCATATTATGAGCATACATTAAAATATATATATACAGGGTAGCGCAAAAGTAATTACAACTTATTAAATTTCAGTTAGCGAAAGATTTCACTTCTTTTTATATTCAACTTATTTTCTTTCTGAATTAATGCATTGTTGGAGTCTACCTGGAACACTTTAACACACTCACAACACAGCTGTATGTTGTTGTCCAGTCAGTTCTTAACAGTTTGTGGTTTCCTTCCATACACTGTACCTTTAACCATACCCAAAAGGAAGAAATCTGTCGGGGTAAGATCAGGGGAATGTGGTGGGAATTAAATTGCTGCACGACATCCAAGCACTCTTTTTTTGAAAACGTTATCAACGTAAGTCCGAACAACTGTAACATAATACGCAGGAGCTCCATCGTGCTGGAAGTAGAGTTGTTCAAAGTTGTCCAATTGTATAATGATTTCTGTTGTAACCTCTTGAACTAAAAGAACTTGTTACCATCGAGATTTCCTTAAGTGAAGTGCGGCCCAATTACACCACGTGTCGATATTACACCTCACATTTACATCGGGTTGATTTAGCGGTTGCTCCAAAGCAATATGATGGTTTTCCGTGTACCAATAAGTACAGGTATGTAGGTTTATATGTCCCGATTACTTAAAAGTGACCTCATCCGACCACACAGTGTTTTACAAGAAATTGGGGTCATATCGATACTGATTGATCATTATCTCACAAAATTGTAGCCGCCTGTCTGGATCATCTTCCAACAAATCATATGTCAGATGTGAAATGTACGCTTTGAACTTCTGCTGATGCAATACCTTTGAATTGACCGACGTGATATTGACGGAAATTCTACCGCTAATTGTCTTGTGGACTCTCTTGGAAGTCGCGACAGTCAGACAGATATTGAGTTCATTTTCCTCAGTTCGCACTGTCCTAGGTCGCCTACCACGATGTGCATTCAAAAGCGAATCTTCAATTTCAAATGTGTGAAGTACATTGTAAACAGCCTTACATGCATCTGACTCGGAATATTGTCTCCATTCCCTCAGTACAGTACTTAAACCTCGTTAGTATCCGATCTTTACAGCAAATTCTTTCCTCGTTCGTTAACAATTTCAACTGTGCTGATAATTCATTTCCTCTTTCGTGCTCTTTCCGCTGACAGTATTGCCATCCTATAAACATACACACAGTTAAAAACAAACGAAAAAGGCACACGTTTTGAACATAACATACAAAGAAGTGAAAACATATGTTAACTGGATTTCAATGTGTAGTTACTTTCGCGCCATCCTGTATGTGTATTATAAATCTAACTTTTATCATTCCAGTGATGAAAAGTCGGCGGATTGTGTATATACAGTGCGTACGGATACGTAAATGTGTAATATTCCCTGGGAACGTAACGAGCGATTACCTGAGTGCAAATCCGCCTTGCTCTGACTCCAGCTTTACTGAGTGCTGCCGACTTGACCCGAAATTGAACTATCTGCAAGCGATCCGCTTGTTTTTGTCTTTAGAGATATATAATGGACTCTGAAGTACTAACTTAATTTTAAGTTTTAAAAGTATTTTATAGCAATTTTTAAGTCAATTTTGAACTGTGAGGAAATATAAAGATGTAAAGAATCTGTTTAATATTCTAATGATAAACCTAACTGAAAACGATCTTTTGCACTGCTCCTTTTCATTGTAACAACAGTACAGGGGTGCAAATCGTAGACTGTAGTGGTCGCTTTGATTCTAAAATATTTGTTTCTTAATATCCTTTTTGCCTTTTCAGGATGGTGGTCCCTAATAATTAAAGTGTTCAGTTTAGCGTAATTCAAAATGATTTCAGCTCGCTGTTCATCGCTTGGTAGATTCTACAAATACTTTCATGGCTTTCAAATGTTTAGTTAATCAGGTAATAAACAAAAACAGTCCATTCTACGTATGTGTAGTTTATAATTAGAATTCTTTATTTTAAAACTCGTACAGTTTAATAATGTGAACACAGGGAAAAGAAAAGTTTTTTTATTAAACATTTTTTTTTATTTGGAAATTTGGCACTTATATACCCGGCCTGTTTATTGTACAAACCGGATATATAATTACGAACCATCTTGGGTTCCCAGGTGGCTTGTTTTGTGTTGCAGCGTCAGTAAGCTAGTGGCAACTAAAGTTAGATTTAAAACAGTTAAAATCTTCCGGAATGTTTTGCCGTGGTCCATGAGTTAATATGCTACCATAGCTTTCACTAACTGCTGCGGTTGGCACCCTCAGTGGACAACGAACAACGCCTGACTGCTAAAAGACAACAGTATTGATCCCTCTCTGTATGTTTAAAAGTGAGATTAGTATTTTGAGTTTTTGTACAGTATAATAATAAGCTATTACCAGAGTCATTTGTACGCACTTCAATGTGTATTTAGTAAATATGACAATAGCATATCGAGGACCTTACCTCCCATAGCTGTGGTACAAAATGCTTATATTGCTGCATTTCCCTAGGAACATTAATAGCAGAATGCCTTTCTTTATTCCTAATTTTTCTTTCGTTTCTGCTTAACATAATACAGTGCCCAGCAGAAAACATCTATGAACTTTGTCGCTGTTCTGACATTTTCTAGGAAGTAAACTTTTGGGTTTTATTTATTTGGTTTATTTAAAGACGCTCTTTAATAATTTTGGTCACGCCCCATGCCCAGAGGCCTCTTATTTCAGGATTGGGGTTCTTTTACCTACCGTAAAACTACGACATGGTACTACTGGCTTTACTTCCTTCCGAAGGAAGCTATACTTATGATTTTTACCCTCTAAAAAGTTCATCGTCCCTGGTTGGGTTTGAGCCGCGACCTTGGGTCTACGAGGAAATATGGTTACTACTAGATTATCAAGACCAACATTTTTATAATGGAACAGTATTTGACTTTGGAATTTATCTCTCTCTCTCTCTCTTTAAAGATTCAACGTTTCGAACATATTCCTGAAATGAAGACAAAATAAAAGTAAAATTGCTGCAGTGCCGTGTGTAAAACTTTTATTAATTACTTTCCACATTAAGCGAAAAGTGAAACTAACTACAAAACGTTTGTGGCATGAAATCTCATGCGCTTGTGGACAAAGCTCTGGCTTATTTTTTTGAAAGCGTTCATTTGTAGCTGTGTTCCAACTTTTGAATAACGATGCATGGCAACAAAGTTTTGGCATGATGTTGTAGCAGTAAAAATTATTATGGCTTAGTTGGGGAAACTGCGTCGCATATTGGAAACGCAGAAGCCAAATAAAACTGCTGCCGTTTTAACGACATTATGTAATTTAATTGAAAGTAAACACGAAACGAAGTATCTTTAATGTAAAAATGTATAACATTTTTTTTTTAATTTGTGACCCCACACAAAGTAAACGGTATTAGCATCGAATGCAGATGTCAACTGCTAATTAAATATGTCCCTCAGCCGGGGACCATAATCCTGTAATGAACCGTACCACTGACAAAAGATTATAGAAATATGGGCATCGAACGGGATTGAGTCGAACATTTTAGTTTTTGAAACTAAATATTTGACTAACAAATATATCTTTTAAATTTCCAATGTGAATCACGTAATAACAAGTGAAAATGTACGTATATCCCTTTTAATATGTGCTCTAAAAGTCATTCTTAGTTAAGTTGCTTTATTTCTTTCATCAACTATTTACCCTCCTCCGGTATTACGTTTGAATTGGGTTGAGTTGGTTTCGTAAAGAGGGAGGAAAACATTTTGGTACTTTAGCTTTACTCAAGGGCTGATCGTTTGTGCCTACGGGAGAAAGGAATGAAACGAGAGAGACCCAAGGCAGCCGGGATCCAGGGGCGATAAGGCATGGACATAGACAGGGTCCCTAACAATGTTCCCAGATAGAGCACCCCCGGAGGAGTTGAGCCCCTTGTATACCAGACGCGGGACAGAACCTTTAAAAAAACGCAAGCTACCGTCATATCGCACACAGCACCAACCCCCCTTAGACACTTTCTATATTTTTACAGAAACATGGAAATGAATTTAGATGAAATGGGAGAACGGAAAATGCGTGGAAACTAAAGATGCAATCCAGCTTTCGCCTAAGCCCCAAGGGTTATCAACCGGGTACCTTTCGAATATGAATTCCTAGCGTTGCCATCCGATCTATCCTCTCGGTACCGATATAGGACTTACAAGCCAATGCTCGCATCAGTCATTTGTCGACGAGCTACCGATGTCAGGGCTGCAACGAAGACATTACAAACACAGAAAGACGCAAACACACACATAGAGATGTAACTAACATGAATAATGAAATGGAAAGGTTTATGTCCCAATCAATCTGTTTAGTCAAGTTGGTAGTATATAATTTAACAGGAAAAAAAACCTTATTTTTTCTGGTAATAGCACGAAATTCAAGGGGAAAAAATCCACGAGCTGTGAATTTTTATTTGTGTTTTCTTAATTTACGTTTAAAGCAGTGTGTTCGATATGCATAGGTCTGTGAAAAATATGGGGGCACTAGTCTCTCTGTAACATTTTTATGTATAAATAAATAATGCACGCGCCTAGATGAGAAAAGTAAGGTTATTTTCTCTATTTGTGCTAGCAGGCGTAAGGGTGCAATGGTGTCATAATGGAAATCTTGGTTCGGAGCGACGTACTCCGAGGACACGCAGGATAAATACACACTTTCTAATGAGATTGGCAAAGGAATATAACAAGGTTTGCGGCACGGTGCCATCACGTGTTTCCGCGTGCTCTGCTAGTTCATTGATTCGACCTCCGTAGAGCTGCATTTGTTTGTGTTTAAACAAGTGTCAGCACACAAACGCCAGACTGCTACTCCTAACATTGTCATAAGCCGTTTCTTTGCCTAATGTCGAAATGGTAGCAACTATATTTTATCAGACCACTGTTCTTTCTTATTTTTCCAACTTTTAATTTTTCTATGCATATTACATTTGTTAACGGCAGGTCTACGGTTCGAATCCCACTAGGAACGGTTGCTTTGCAGTTCATTTCATCTCACTTATTCACCGGAGTTCACCCATGATGCCTCAGTAGTGAAACAAATATATATATATATATATATACATACATATATACATATATAATACATATATTTATTTATTCATTCTCGTACTTTCGCTACTTCTTACTCATTAGATCCTTTTACTTCATTTTTTCCCTTTTATTTATTTCATCTTTGCATTTTCTTTTTATTTCTTGTTTCGTTCTTTTCTCCTTTAGTTCGTTCATTCTCTGAATCTATAGCTTACTTTTTTTCTTTTTTCTTTGTTTACCACTTCCCCGTTATTTCTTTGTTTATTTATTTAGTTTTTCCCTTTATGTAACCTTATTTTTCTTCCTTTCGTTCTCATATTTCTTTATTACCTATTTCTTTCCGATTCTTTCACTTTTATTTTTTATTTTATTTATTCGTTTTTTTTTTTCTCGTTACATTCTTTATCTTTCGCCGCCTTATTTCCCACTTGTTCTCTTTCGTACTTTTTCTTTTAATTCATTCTTTAGTTCTGGATTTCTAGTTAAGGTACACCTTTCTTTATGTCTTTTATTTTTTCCTTTAGTTTCTCTCTCTCTCTGTAGTTTTCTTTATTCCTCGATTTCCACTATTAATCATTGTTTCTAATATTCATTTTCTCCCCCTTCATTCACATTTTTCTTCGTGTTCTCGTTCTATCTTTCACAATAGCATTCTTAGAGAGTGTCCATGATCTAATTAATTTATTTAAGGCTAAGTTTGCTGTGGTGAGTTTAGAGGTCACTAAAATAAGCAAGGATATCCACAGGGCGTTACTCGAAGCCCCATTCACGCTGATGCGTTGGAGCGCTAAATAGGCCAACACAAATGTTTGTTAAACAATTTCTACACTTTAATTTAACGAACTCATATTCAACAAATTTTGTCGTATTATATATTAATGCAAATCTTTAAGAAACATAAAAAACACTATACAACATCCCAGGGATTTAATTTTTTATCCAGTTGTATGATCGACTTGCATTAAGGTGAATTTATACCCTAATGCATATGAATATTGCAAAGGGGGAATTTTTCCAGTTAGGTATCTATTGTCTGTACATTATTATAACGAAAATGTTTGATCTTGGATCAAACATTAACAATGTATGATATGCTTAGAATACGAGTATAATAATAATAATAATAATAATAATAATAATAATAATAATAATAATAATAATAGGCCAATCATTCTGTAGAAGACCAAAATGATATTCAGCTTTTATTTGCATCATTGCACAGAATTATTAAAACTTATTTTTTTCATTATTTATTTCCCTTCTACTTAAGTTGAAAAAAGTTGTAATTTCTAGAACTATACTTACAACTTATGTATAAATAAAATACTCCACATTTTAACTTAGTAAATTCAAAACTTTTTCCCCGTATGGAAATCCTACGGTGATGGAATAAAACCACAGTATATATTTATAGTGGGCACGACTAAATATTTGTACTGTCGTTTTACTCCACAGTAATTCTGATTATATATATCAGAAATGTTATAAATTGAAAACGTTATACTTTCTCAGCTAAATGTAAAATATGAATTTAGGAGAAAATTAAATAGTAATGCTTAAAAATATTTGACTGTCATTCAGAAACCATCAATAAACAATAAAACCTAAAACCTGTTTAAAAACAAGTTTTACCCACCTTAATTAATATGGTCCTCTTTATAATTATCTTTTATTTCAACAATGAATACAGGAATTTCACATGTCAGGAAATTGACTGTACTACCTGTTTTCTGCTACAGATGACTCTGCATAAATAAAGGGATGGATAATTGCATAGAACCCGAGAGAATTTATTAATACTCTTTTAATTAATATAGTAACATTGAAACCTAAATAATAGTTTTGCCTAATGTAAGCATTCCAAAATTATTATTATTATTATTATTATTATTATTATTATTATTATTATTATTATTATTATTATTATTATAAAATTTACGTCATAGAGTTGGTGATTATGTTGGCACTACCCACTTCTGTGATAATTTTGGTTGCAAAGTTACGGCGCAATAATAGAAAATGTGATGCAGAATCGAATTCTTAATAATTTTAATCAAATGGCTCTAAAAGTTACAAGTTCATACTTTTTCACCTTTGAAAAACATTAAAAAGTATTGAATAGTGTTCCACCAAATAATAGTTAACAGGTACTTATACAAATAAAAAAAAATCGCGTTACCTTTTTCTCGTTATGTTATTGTAATTATTTGAGGTTATGTTAGGCTATTATTATGTGCTAAATCTGCCAAGAAAATGAATATAGAAAAATTAACAACTTCAAGTGGTGTTTGTGCAGTAAAATTAGCCCTTGGATCATTGCTTAGGTTATATAGTACTTTTGCAGAGCACCATTCACATTTCATTGCGATATTATCTCTCCTTTCCTTACTTGATCATCGAGTAATGGATATCATATGGTAAAGCTACTGTTAAGCTCGGAAAATACAATGTATGCTTTTCAGAAATCTTCATTTACGCAATAATAAAAGTGAGCTAGGCTCGCCAGCTCCTTAACCTGTTTTTTCAGAAATGTTATAATTCAAAAACGTTGTTATACTTTCTCAGCTAAATGTAAAATATGAATTTAGGAGAAAAATAAATAAATAGTAATGGTTAAAAATACTTGACTGTCGTTCACAAACCGTCAATAAACAATGAAACCGAAAACCGGTTTAAAAAAAAAATTTTACCCACCTTAATTAATGTGGTGCTCTATATAATTACCTTTTATTTCAACATTGGATACAAGAATTTCACATACACGCATATTTATTTATGAAAGAAAAAAGGCGAATTTTCATTACAGTTAAAGTTTTAATTTCCGTAACTTTCAAGTTTACAGTTGATTGCTAAACGCAACATAGCCGTAGTGTTAAAGCGTTATCTAATGGATTCATTGAGAACTACAGCCAAGTTGGAGCACGAACATCAAAGGTTCCGGCATAAGTTGTATATACTGTGGTAAAACACCAAACTAATAACATATAATGGTACTAATGTAATGAAAATGGTTTATAATGTTCTCTTCTTGTTACAGGTAAGTAATTCCAGCAAGTTACTCGCTAAGCAGAGGACGAATTTGCAGTTGTTACTGGTCAAATGGTCACGTGAGTTTTTACATATTTTTTTTCTTCACTCCTTCACATCCCTGCGCTGCCTGTAAACCGAGTTGGTTAGTTCTGCGACGCTTTTGTTTATTGGGTGTTTATTCTGTCTACTACCAATCAGGCGCACAACAGCAAAGCAAAAGAGAGAGCAAAAACTCACCTGTTTACACGTGCATGTTAAACTAAACAGAGACACGCCATTTATT
Source organism: Metallyticus violacea (assembly GCA_030762175.1). Classification (NCBI taxonomy): domain Eukaryota; kingdom Metazoa; phylum Arthropoda; class Insecta; order Mantodea; family Metallyticidae; genus Metallyticus; species Metallyticus violacea. The sequence goes on from CM060841.1 coordinate 49,882,752, forward strand.
TACTAGCAGCAGAGCAGAATATTGCATGAAGCTTGGAAAACGCATCGCATTCAATGCTGTACCGAGCTTTAAAATGAGGTCTGTTGCAAATAAATACAAGCCTTATTTCAAGCTGCCATTAATGGTGATTAATCTGAGATCTTCATGAAAACACGTTTCCATATCTTGATGTTAATTCCAAACGCTAATTGCAGTACATTATCGAAGAAGGCAACTTGAAATGTCGCGCCATTTATGGTTGTGTTCTCAAGTTCCATACTAACTCATCCATTCAAGTTTTGTCAGCCCTTTTGCATTTGTTCCCTCTTGAATGCTTTTTAAATACAGTTATTATAAGCGAGAAACCGAAGTTAACTTTAGAGATACCATAGAAGCACCTACCTATACAGGATGCTTCTAAAATCCTTCCCTGATATCAGGAATCGACAAAACATTAACTATAACAGATATGGCGGAAATGCTTGTATCAATGGATAGAGTACCTCTCCAAGTTTTGTACATACCTTACAGGTGTTCCAATATTCTCCGTTGTTGACGCGGCAATCATCAATCCTGTAGTCAAGCTCTTGCCACACACGTCCCAACATCTGACGGTCTATACCAGCGACTGCATGCGTGATCCTCTCTCGTAGCAAATTATGTGGCAAAGGCGGCACGATAACACGATCTTTGACATAAGAAAAAAAAAATGCCATTGAGTTATGACAAGTAACCGCGGAGATCAAAGAGGAAGAGGAGAGTCGTGTCGAGCAGCACGTCCAATCCAACGACGAGGAATTCCAGCATGGAGGTACTCAAGGACGTCGTGATGAAAATGAGGTGGCGCCTCATCTTGCTGATAAATAAATTCCTGACTGTCTGTATGTAATTGTGGCAATAGCCACTATTGAAGCATGTCCAGGTACACTGGACGGTAACAGTTTTTTCCGCAACGAAAAATGGGCCGTACACTTTTGACGAAGAAACAGCAGAAAACGCATTGACTTTAGGGGAAGCATGGACTTGTTATACCACAACACCAGGCTTTTCCGTGCCCCAAATGCGTATATTGTGACGGTTCACTTCGCCGGACGATCACTGAAAATCAGTTTCTCAGCAAAACCTCCTTCTTCTAGCAGCTCTTGAAAATAACACAGTAGTGAAGACGACAACTGTGATCCTCGGCACTCAACTCCTTCGGAATGCTGTATCGGCATGATTTAACTTTAAGTAAGTCTTTGCTGTAAAATATGCCAAACAGTTGACTGCGGAATCTGCAATTCCTGACTCACGCGACATGTCGACTTTTTAGGGCTACTGAAAAATGCTTCTCGCACATGCTCAACGGTCTCAACCGACACTCTTGGCCGGTCTGTTCGTTGTTTATCACACAAGCAGCCAGTCGCTTCAAACTTTTTGTACCATGCACGAATTGTTTTGGCTTTAGGTGGTTCTTGATGTTTCGTACGAAATATTCATTGCACCGCATAACGAACTCACAAGGTAACATCCAGGAAGCTTTGTGCACACCAGTGAATGCCATGATTTTGCTATGACTATCTTCCAGCTGCTAAATCTACAACTGCGCCATGGCGTCTATAATTAATGTAAACTTGAAGGGATATTCTTTAAGCGTTTCTGCTAGCTCTGTTACGGTTTCTGTTCTATCGAACCCTAAAACCAGAGAAGACTTTGAACTCATCCTGTATTAACAATTGGCTAGACCTTTATGCATGCGATGAAAGCTGTTAATTGCAGATATGTCTTAATATGCAGTAATTAACTTTTCCCCTAAAAATTAAACGTTTTGACAATTAGTATTGCAACATCCTCTAAGACGTATTCAGTCGACCGCACATTTGCTTAGAAGGAATAAGAAATAAGTACGACAGTAAGCAGGTTCCTGAATTTGATTACGTCCTTCTGAGAAACTGTGCTCATGATAGAGGAAATGAATATGGCATCAGCAGGTCAAGGAGAACGATCCCAATTATTTCGTTTAACAACAAAACAAGAAAACTGAGCTCTTATGCACTTATGGACCTCACAATGTGTTTCAATGTCCAGAAAAGGAAAATCTGAAACTATGCACATTGGCCACACACATTAAAGAGAATTTTCCAAGCTTGCCATCTAATTCCTCAGCGAGAACTCTGGGCTCTCCGCTTCTTATCCCAGAACACTTGATGCTTCCCGAAATGTTTTAACGATCATTTGACAGCTTGGAACTCTTTAACGCCAAAGAAACTTTGATCAAGTCATGTTTGAACTAATGAAATGACTCTGTCAGTATATGTAAATCATATTCGCAGAAAGCACACACTGAGTTATAACTGTAACACACTTGCAAGCGTCACTATTTCATTTTCGAAATTTTAAAGACATAAACTTCCTGTTGGCAGCAGTGGAAACAGAATGCCTTGATTAGAAACCACAGCGGAAGTTAGTGCATGAAACCCATGGTTGCAGCCGCAGCAAAATGTTAATTGCGGTGTTCCGCCCGCTGTATGATGTTTTAAGAAAGTGAATGCAGAGCATTTTCGCTGGATGATTTTTTTAGGATTACGAATGCGGTCTGAGCCGACAAGAATGCTTAAAAAACTTACAGAGAGCAATAACCAACCGATTTGCAAAGTTTATACGTGAAAGAACAGCCTTAAAAGTCGAGGAGCACACAAGGCGTTCAAGTAGAAGCCATAGTGAAGCACCTTCTGGAGTGATTTATAGGGAGATATACCTGTCTCTGGAGCATTCATTCGCCCCAACTTTGTTGTGGTTTGGTACCCCGACAACCTCACAGAGAAAAGAGAAAAATGTGATTAGGAAATGGTTCAAATTTTCGACTGTGGCAGATCTCGAGATGTTCAGAATATCTTCACAATTGACGAAACCTGATTTTACCAATTTGATCCGAAATCAAAATATGGTTGCCGATTACTTCTCAGAAATCATTTCACCCCTGGAGCAAAAAACAAACGCTAACTGGTACACCACAATTTGCCTTCCCAGGGTCTTTAGAAAGAAAAGGAAGTTTGAATTGCGAAGATTGTTGCTTCACCATGACAATGCCTCTGCGCGCACCGTTTTGAAAACAATTAAATCGGTTAACCATACACTCCAGATCTGGCACCGTATGGCTTATCTGTTTCCAAATGCAAAAGAAAAACCAATGAGGTCATCAGTTTAGTAATCCGGAAGAAACTGTTGCGTCCTACGAAGAGGAAGTGGGTTGTTGTTGATCTGTTTTATTTACGGATGCTCTTCAACATCTCAGGTTTTCAGCGTCCCTTTCAATTCAGGACGTGAAACGGCCGATTAATTTTGCTCAGAGGCCTCTTCTTTCTGGCTTGAGGTTCTTTTTCGTGCGATAAATGTACAACACGGAACCCACGGCTTTGCTTTCCTTTCGAGGAGGTTGTCGTTATCTCTAAAGAAACCGTCACGGGTTGCCGAGGTCGTAAGACGCAGACTCGTGAGAGGAAGGTTTGGGGTTCGATCCCCACTAGGACCGTCCTTCAAAAAAAGCAATTTCATTTCATGCATCATCAATATCCACCACCTGTGATGTCTAGGCAGTTAAAACGGGCGTTAAACATTAAAATCTCTAAAGAAGCTTGAAGTCGAAGCTGCAATGATTGTTTGCAACTTTGTATCGAAAATGGGGGGAAATCATTTCGAAAAGAAATAGAGTTGGTGAATTTTGGCCTTCTACCAAGTACAGTCCCAAAAATTAAATAGCACCGTGGTGTAAAAGATATGGATATAAGCAAAGTGTAGCTTTCTTTGGAGAATGTTTCAACCTCTTTAAACATTTATTTTTAAATTTCCCGGTATCATTTAATATACGACTGAAAGCACCAAAATACATCTTTATTCATTTCGCTAGGATACAGCCAAATGTGCTTTTTTTTTTAGTCTTTTCGCGTCGTTAATTTGCATTCTTTAAGTACAATAAACACAGCCATCCCAATTATCTCTGAGTGAAGCAATGCTTTCTTAACTTATTTACTGATGTTCCTTGACACGACTGGACTAAACTGCTTTGATGGGAAGCCGCCGTAATATACATGTCATGCCCCACTGACTTACGAACTGTCTGCCGTTTTTGTCAACTGCCCCAGCGGCAACCTCACTCCTTGCTAGGAGTTGTTAGTGTATCTACACAAAATGGATATAATAGGAAGGTAAGTTTGGTATTATGGTACATTAATTAAATTAACTATGCACATTTTACTATCTTCCCACTAGACTCAATTCATTCATGGTAGTGACATCGATTGCTAAGTACCGTAGACAAAGACAACATTCCTTCCATTACTATCATTCAAACAGCAATTCTCTTCACTGATTATGTAAAAAAACCTTGGAGTTGTTACAGACAGTAATCTCTGTGAGTAAAAATCGTATTGTTGAACTGCAGGAAAGCAAGTTCTCTAATTCACACATTAAAAATATTAAACGTGTCCCCACCCATAACCTTGAAAAAAGATGTTGGTCCAATCTCTGGTGATGCCTCACTTCGACTACTGCAATTTTCTGCTAATGAAAACTCTAACCTACAGTGTGTTCATAATATGCGATGTGCGTTTGTTCGGTCACATAACACCCTCCCTCGATATGCTGTCTTGGTGCTGCTTGAAGAACCGAAGAAATATTCATTGTCTCACACTACTTTTCAAAATTATTCATACATCTTGTCTATCTTCTCGTTTTCAACATCTGTCTTCCTCTCGTAACCTTAACATACGCTCTGAAACCCGGCACGTACTATTATTACATTATATTGAACATCACTTTACTCATCATCGTGTCCGTCTCTGAAATCCATTGTCACGGGATGTCAGACACTGCCAAACTTTAGGAGCATTTCATAAGAAATTGTTTAATAGTATCAGGAATAATCGATTGCTGTAAATGTTGATCCTTTATGTTACAACACAGGCGTTTATTTGTTTTGTTCTGCTATAATAATTAATACAATTATTGTTATTACTATTATTAATGCTATTATTTCCTTCATAGTATTGTTAAGGATTGTATTTGTTTCCACTTTCATGATTTACATAGGTTTGTACGTGCATGAATTGCCAGTCCTTACGGTATTATTATTATTATTCTTTTTTTTCCCCTTCTTATGTTAATATTTTCCATTGTTTATTTTAATTACCCATATTTATGTATTAGCATACACTTATTTATCTACTTTATGTTTTATGGATTTATAAGTACGCATAGAGCTTTGTCCTCTTAATATTGTAATTGTAATATTATCGCTGTAACTTAGTGAAATTATTATTATATTGGTAGAGTGGAAGAGAAAACCTAATGACCTTAGCTCTGCCAGAATAAATAAATTAATGTTCTGACATACGAAATGTCATGGTTTGAACTGAAATTTTAATTATATTTTTAATGCGAATAACAATGAAATGTAATACGCTACTTTCTGAATTATTAAATGCAATAACCTACAGCAGCAGCAATCATTCAAATTATTACATCAGGTATAAATCAGGCCGAAGATCGTATTTATTTAGTAATAACACAGCCCTGTTAGCGGCTTGTATATCGAAACAGCATTATCAGCGCTTCTAGCGACATCTGGAGGTGGGTCACACATAAAGAGTAATATTGAATTATTCTTGTTTCTTCCCCCCTTTTTGAAAAATTTTTCCTAAATTTTAATAAATATACTTTTGTTTTCTATTTCATAAGAATTATGAGTGTACTCTGTTACGTACTGCAAGCTATAATTTAAAGAATTGTAGCTATTACGAGGGTAGGTCCATAAGTTTCCGGCCTAACCATTTTTTTAAGTATGATAAAGACAAAAACTATATTTCACTTTTCAGTATAGTTAACCTTTATTGCAATACAATTCTCACATCTTAGAATTAACATTTCAAAACTAGTCAGAAGTCTTGTCTGCAAAATGGGCATAAACATCATCCTTCGCTTCTTCGTCACACTTAAATTTCCTTTCTTGAAGGTTCTTTTTAAGTTCTGAGAAGAGGAAATAGTCACTTGGAGCTAGATCTGGGCTGTAGGGTGGATGGTCGATCTTCTTGAAGCCACATTTCTTCACAGCTTCCTTTGCAACAAAGACTGTGTGCACAGGCGCGTTGTTGTGACAGGGCGCACACCACTCAGCTTTCCTCGCCTTTTCTCTTTGATGGAAGCACGTAGTCTGTAGGTAGGTAGAGCCGCAATAGTACTCCCCATTTACTGTGGTGCCCCTCTCCTTGAAGTCAATGAAGAGTATTCCTTCACAGTCCCAAAAGATTATGGCTAAGATCTTCTAGGTTGCCTGTGTAACCTTGGCCTATAGAGGCAGTGCTTCGCTAGGTTTACGCCACTCCATTGATTCTCTCTTGTACAAGGGTAGAGCACCATAGTTTATCTCGTGTAACAATGGTTTGCAATGGTTTCTCTCGTTGCCACGGCAGGGCTCCAAAAAATGCCTGACAACAGATGACTCGTTGCTGAGGAAAGAAGTCTAGGCACCCATCTTGCACTAACCTTATTCATAATGTCCATGAATAATTCAAAGAACTGTTGTTTTAGAAAGGCCCAACCTTGCTTCTATTTCTGTATCTTTGAACTACCGGTCTTCTATAATTTCCCCTTCCACAAGAATGATGTTTTCACCAGTGAGCACCTCCAAGGACCGATCTGTACGCTCTTCGTCTTCAATGTTTTCTCGACCCACTCGAAAAAGTTCGGCCCATTCTTTTACGGTAGAATATGAGGGGGCTGCACGAATCGCGGCGGGCGAGGTTTATTGATCTGCTACGTTGGCCCATAGTCGACACTCATTGTAGTTTGAACAGCAAAAGAAACAACACGTGTCTTTCTGAAGTAAAATCTGCTAAAAATATTAAATGACAATTTCTATACTTAATTATTCTATAATTCGTATGTCCTTACATAGTTAGGCTATTTGATAGGAGCAAGATCTAAATCTAATGCGATTTATTTATTTTTCAAAGAGAATAAAAAAGGGCAACGGGTAATTTCATATGTAGATGCCAGAAACATTTGGAAAATTAAGACAGACATTTCGAGGATCTTTGCGTGACATGAGTGAGTAGATACCTTTTTTAAGTGCATTATAATTTATTACCCTGTTGTTCTAGTGTGAATACCATTGATTTGTGTTGCCCCGCACGCACCGACATTAGTATAGCCCGCTGACCGTGAGGGGTGGCTTATCGGCTGATGCAGTCCCCACCGCCGCGTCGGTCATCAAATAATGGATGCCCAATATTTAGAATACTTTTATAGCTAATATATATTTTCAAATGCAGTGAACCAAATCCCATCACAAAGTAATGAATAAGCAGAACCGTTTAGTATACTTTATCAATTTTATGTCGTACGCAAATAATTACTTGCACATGGAATTAAACAACAATGATAGAACGGAATACTGTAGGTTTTTGTTATTTTCCTTATGTTAAAACTACAAAATGTACAGTTTCGGAATCGTTTTTCCCGAAGGTATCGATAATTTAATTTGTTTTGGTTACCGCATTTTCTCACATGTACTATCTAATAAGAGCGATTATTGATTTACAAACAGTGGCGACTCTTTTAAATTAGCAGCAATTTCACTCACAGCCGCCTCACTTATATTGTGCTGTGGTAATGCTGATGTATTACTAAATGAAACGGAACGGACAGTAATAAATGAGCCGTGGAAATAGAGTCGACAGCTCTGAGTGTCGTACGGCCCAAATTAAGGATACGCTTGGTGCCCTCGCTTTCCGAATGTACACAAAGTCGTTACAGTACAAGGACTTGCACTTAAAAACAGGCCCCAGCAGTTGGTTTTGTCTTCAGCACTAGTTGAAGCAAGTTGGAGATTCGCCGGAGACCCAATAATTGTTTCAGGCGTCAAAAGTCAAACAAACTATGCAATGTCACAGAAATTGGCAGGAACAAAGTTATATCTGCTCATCGTCTCTAAGGGTGTCGCGGCAGGAATTCCCTTCCGCTAATAACTTCCACTCACATTGGCAAGGTAATTTACTTGTTACATTACAATCAGAACAGTTCACATGTGGAGCCGGCAAGAGATGATCTGGGTTGTTGCCACTCCAGGGTTTCGAAATACACTGCAAAATTATAGAACAACAATTTTTCTGTTACACTTGACGATGTTAGGCTATCACTGACTGGGATGTTGGGGCTCAAGTAAGTCAAGTTCATTATATCATATTTTACGAAGCATAAGATTTTAGTATTCATGTACAATTAAACTTAGAGAGAAATTTAAAACTCTGTTTATTGGTATAGTTACGTTCAATATCATAGCTTAAATATTAATCAGGGGCAAAAGATTTATTTGTATACCTCGTCATTTTATAGTAGAGCTGAACATTTAAAAGTGTACTCTTTGAAAATCTTATTTGTAGCGAAAAATAAACATAATAAAATGAACAACGCTTTTATAGCGTTAATCACTTATCATTATCCAGATAGTAATATATACAAGAAATATAACAAATTAAAATGTGTAGACCTACAGCTTAAATCCGTACTTGAAAACGACCAAAAACATAGTTGAAAAAGATATATTTATGAAACTTGTAAGTGATTTAGTTCATCTAGATCAGTTCTTGTATGTTACTAATATGAAAGATTAAAAAAAAAAATGTTTTAAAATAAAAATACAATATTTGAGGGCACTTTGAGAAATCCGGTAAATTTTCACGAAATTGCAAGAAAATCTATTTAGTATTTTTATTATTGGAAAGCGTGAACGTTATAACGGTCTGTGACAAAGTTTCCGCTAAATCTGCCATAAAAATAAAAAAGAAAGCGAAAGTATATCCTCCACCAGCATTGAAAACTATACAAGTGATTCAAAATAACGCGGACTACACTTAATATCATTTTACCTATCATTTTTCAAGTTGGGGATCCATGCCAGGAAATGCATGGTTTGGGAGTTGTGGGGCATCAAGAAATGACAACTTTTCAGGTATGAGTTCCACATTTTGTCATTACTCAAAAAAGCGGTTCGAACGTAATCATAGAGCGTACATCAGCGATGCAGGCATTGGCGCCCATGGTCAAGGGTTGGTGGTTGTATTATGTCCATAAACTGTGCAACCAGAAAATTATCGCATGGTTTAATTCACAAGAGGGGATAGTGTCAATATAATAGCCAACCACCATCAACCCTGTGATTTAAAGTGTTCCGAAATGTTTACTATATTTCTTTCTGAAGCTAAATGGGCAGGTAAACCTTCCGTTTTTGATTAACGTACTTCGGCATGATGGGGCCGAACCCCATTTTTGATAAGAGCGTGCGACAGCATCTGACAACGCTTTTCCTGACGTTGGAATGGAAGAAGCGGTTCAATAACCTTCCACCGCGTTCCCCTGACATCACCTCCATAGATTTAGTTTAAGTGGATATCTCAAGTGTTTCGTATTGAAACACCAGCTGCCCCTGACAAAAAATTGTTGGCGAAGATATTGACTACCTATGATGAAATTCGTGGCACTCCAAGAATCTTTGAAAGAGTGCGGGACTCATTTTTTCTCCAATGTAGAGCTCTGCATAGATGTTGGCGATCGCCATTTTTAGCAATTCTTTTAATTGTATTCTAAGTGACGCTCAGATCCTGAAAACAAGGGAAAATATCGCTGTACTATCATTGTTCGTGAACACATATTTTCACGATATTTGGATTGCCATACTTTGTAAAACTGCAAAACCCTAATTGCTTTTCTATTTTTATCATTTATTGGTTTTTTTTTACGTCTTTGCTGAACCTAAACTTGTTGTTTTATTTTATCATAATACCTAGTATTTTTATTTTTTACTCTTTCGTTAATTGCAAGATTGCATTTTATTTAAATTAGCTCTTAAAAGTGACTACACACTGCTGACAAACAGATTAACAATAACATTAAAATTACATCGATATGGCTCCATATTTCATAAAATTATTGAACCAGAACCTTAGAGATAATTGAAAGATACAGAAACAAAAATTAGGCTTTCCCAACAATAAAAATAACAATAAAATAAATAATATATAAATAAAAATAAAAATGATGCACTTGTCAAGACTCGAACCCTTTTCGTTAACCTTGTGTTTATTTCCAGCTTCTTAGACCCAGGCACTGAGCCACAGGGCGAAAGTGAGCTTATTGCAATACATTGATCGTAAAACAAAGTGGAAGCCAAATCAGTGGAGTGCTACCCATATTAGATTTTACTTCATTTCGAGAAATGTAAGCCTTCAGACCATTTGTTCCCTATCTTAAAATGATCATTTTCTCTCCGCATCTCTTTGAATTTGTGCAGTCAAATTCTGAAACACCATGTGTGTGTGTGTGTGTGTGTGTGTGTGTGTGTGTGTGTGTGTGTGTGTGTAGTGTGTATATATATAATACATATATATGACTTATACATTTGAGATAGGAAATGTATGTTCCACAAAGTAAAGTAACGGAGTTACGAGTAATAGATTCCTAAGTTTCCGGCCTCGCCTATAATGATTATTGCCTTCTCAAAACCCTTATCTGGTTCAAACCTTATCTGTTAAGTAAATAATTGCAGCTGTAACTTCCGCTCCGCTGTGTTCAGTTGTTCAGATATAGTTGCACAAAAAAGGTTATGTGTAGCAGATAGTGTTCAAAATGGAGTATAGAGCTGTTATTAAATTCTTCACAAAAGAAGGGCTTACTCCAAATGAAATTAAACAGCATCCCCCTCATGTACTACCGTAAAAGAATGGGCCAACCTTTTTCGAATGGATCGAGAAAGCATTGAAGACGAAGAGCGTGCAGGTCTGCCCTTGAGGGTGCTCACTCCTGAAAACATCCCTCTTGTGGAAGGAGAACTTATGGAAGACTGGTGGCTCAGAGTTACAGAAATAGCAACAAGGTTGGGCCTTTCTAAAACAATAGTCCTTCGAATTATTCGTGAACATTTAAACATGAATAAGGTTAGTGCAAGATGGGTGCCTAGACTTTTTCGATTTGTTTAATTGAGGACGGAACAGGTCGATAGACCTATACCTTGTGGAAGTACAACTTTGTTGATCTGTTTATAAATTTTGTTCACGTCTTTCAGGATTGAGGTTTTTTACATGCCGCAAATCTACGACACGGGACCCATGGCTTTACTTCCCTTCCGAAGGAAGACATTGTTACGATTTTTACGTCCGAAAAAAAAAAAAAAACATCATCCTGGCAGGGGCGGAACCCGCGATCTTGGGTTTAGGAGGCAAGTATGGTTACCACTACACCATCAGGACCGATTAGTGGAAGAAGGGGGTTGTTTAGTATATTGAATAATATTTTTACCGAAACGTTGGCGTTGAGGGAATTAGAAGTCTTTGAAACAAGAGAACGCTAGTGACATACGAAATGATCACTCTGTATATCAAATGTATAATTTGTAACATATATAACATTGCACGTAAGAGTAGCAATTTACTCCAGGCGGGTTTAATATCCCTTTACTGTGAGGAACTATTGAAAAGTGTGCGAGTGCTCTCATCGTGCCGATACTTTATCGTGAAGCTAAATCCATCTCCAGCTGTTGTGGTGCGTGACGCATGTCAATCAAAGTGATTGTATACCGAGGTGGTTAATAATGCGTTGAGAAGCTTGGGGTCAAAGGCGCACAGCATGAGGTCTTCTGTGTAGTGATGACTCAGATTTTCATTTGAGAGGCGTGAACGAGCCCTGGGAGAATCCTTGACTTATTGCATTTCTACCGTCCTTCTGAATAATTCCAGTGTTTAGTAACGTGAGTGATGACGTGTGTAAGCTGAAAGTGACGGCGCCTGAAAATTATAGCTCGAGCATCACAAGAAGCATACGGGGCTCCTCCGCCCCCTTTCGTGGCATGTCACAAGCCTGTCACGGCATTTTGAATGGCGATCCTCCGGGAAGAGTGTTAACCTCTTCGCTTGAAGTTGGTGTCAAAATAGCAACGCCTCTCCGGCAAGCATGATTTATATTCGGTATCGTATGAAAACGTTGCTAAAATCGCAAAAGTAAACAAAAAATGGCATACTTCTTTGTACGGAAGAAATGCAGTATAGTTCGTTCAAATGAGTAGAATATATTTGATTTACTTATCTATATGCTTGTAATGTATATAATTTACAACAGTATCTTCATTTTGATAGCTGTCATCCCTTGCATATCAAAAGATCTATTCCTTTTTCTCTTTCAATCCGTGGTCATCGTCTTTGTAACAACTTTTCATCTCTTGATAAGTACATTAAAAACCTAGCTCAAAAGTTACAAGACCAAAATTATCCTTCCTCTCTTTTAAAATCCCGCATAATCCCAGCGCACAAAACTCTCCAATGCAAACCTAAAACTTCTAATAAGAACTTTATTAACCTCGTTACTACTTATGAGCCTGGAATTGAAAGCATCATACCTATTTTGAAAGAATGTCATGATACTTTGTTAATGCATCCATCTTTAAATGATTTTTCTAAATTTGCACTGCGCCTTACTTTTAGAACACCCCCTAACCTTAAAGTAAATTTCGCCGAAACCTATCCTCTCCGAATTTACCACGTCCCTTTGCTGGTTCGTATCCTTGCCAACGTCCTAAATGTTCAACCTGTGCACTAATTATGCCGTGCCATTCATTCCACAGCCCTAATTTATCCAGAGCATTTAACACTTCTTCATTTGCTACCTGTTCTTCCAAGAACGTCGTATATATGTTATCTTGTAAGCTTTGCTAATTATTTTATATTGGTTTAACTTTACTGTTGTTTCGCTACGGATGAACAATCATAGACGTTCTGTTAAAACCAAGTCTTCCTTGCCGGTTGCCCAACATGCCTTATCTCACTGTAAGGATTTTGATGATGCTTTTAGTCTAACTCTTATTGATGCTTTACCTACACAATACTCTGAAAGTTTACTTAAGAGATAGAGAAATGGCAGCTATATTTTTACATAAAACACGTTTTACCACCTGGTTTAAATCTTACGCATTAATTCTTTTTTCCCCACACACTCTTGTTGCTTGTTTCATCTGTTTCCATGCATAACGTTACCTTCGATACTCAATATTTATTTTATCACCGTCACTTGTCTTCTTGCCATAGAAGAACTGTAGCAGTGCGAAATATAGCGATTACAAATCTGCGACTTTTTGTTAGTGTTTTATCCTTTTCTGCTTTTCTAGTTATTGTTATATATATTCATTCACTGTACATCCAAGATACTCTACATTTAAGATATAATATGTTGTGGATAGCATCATTCGTTTTGAAATAAATAAAGAAAGAATTTTTTTAGTTCTATACAAATTACTCTGTGTGAGTCATTTGTGACAAGAACTGGAACATAGATTAGAAGCGTGTCGGGAAACAATCGGAAGCCACGTAGAATTGTACTAGTCATATAAAAATCTAAATGAGTTGGCATCGTATTTAAAGTCTTATTAAATGTGATTTTTTCACACAAGCCATAACTTGCACTAAGTTTTGGAATTAAAATCGCATTTAATATACATTTGGTTAAATATGAAGCCTGGTTCACAAGTACTCGAAAGGCTTCGAGTTGCCTCATAGGGATAAAATCTCTTTAGCGAGAGAACTTTATAAGACTCCAGGATATATAGACTCTGTTGGGGAAGATCACGGTTGTAATGGTTAGTATACGGTAGCTCAGATGGTAAGGACATCGGTACGGTAAGCCGAAGATCCGTGATTCGAGTTCTGGCCGTGATCTACTCGATTTCAAATATATTTGAAGTATTTAATGTTTATAATTATCAATAAACGTATTTTACAATCCGCTATGATTTTATGGACGCACTGTATATTCCACTTATGGCTGCTGGGTTTAAACTCTGATCTTCAAGCGGTCTAAACACTTCGCCACAGCGTGATCTCTCTCGTAACCTCTGTATTTCTTTAATACTTTAATATAGTACATATTTTTAAAATGTATAAACTGTTAAAATTGTACTTGTTACCCGAACAGTTGCAGTTTAATTCACCAAGGTACTTTATGTGGCCCAGGTATTGTGGCCGCGAGTTGCTGGGAAACAGTAATCTAGTAAAGGACAACGTGAAGCATGGTTGGGTCTCCATGGAAGCTTGACACATACCTCCAAGCCAGAGACAACACAGAGGATTTGCACGTTAATCCGGATCATACTTTCCGCCATATATTCATTAGTACGCCGTACGACAAGAACAGTTTACGAGCAAACTGGTTTAAGCCGAGGCTTTGCTTTGCTGGAGAAATATTTCTTGGTCACTTACATGATGACGCAGCATTCCATGCGGAAGGACACGGTAACTTAGTTTTGTGCGGAAATGGGCTGTTTGGAGGATGTAATAACCGCTACCACTGTCAAGCAACGGGATTTCCCGTCAACGTACGTGCATTGCATGCACCAGAGACTTCTACTGTTTTGAGCTTGCCATTTTATGCTTGCTGTGCAGCCCACTCCTGGGTAAAACAAGTAAATCTTGAAACATTCATAGGACAAAAACTTAAGTTGATATATTAAGATTAGGGCAATGCTACTTGGCCTCAAAAATCTCCCAGCTTTATTTAATACAGGGTGAAACACATGAAACATTACCAATTTGTAAACCAGTTTACAGGACGTACTTTAATACACTGGAATAAAAGTAACATTTCCAAGTTATTTATTTACATAAACTGTACATGTTCAATATGTTCACCCTTACAGATGTGACACATATCAAGATAAATTTCCTCCCATACTCTTGCGATATATAACGGTCGAACGTTGCTAAGCCGCAATATCCACAACATTAGAGATTTGGGCGAAGAAAACTTTATCTTAAACAAATTCCCATAAGAAACATTTCATGGATAGCACCGAAGAAAAACTGTCCATTTTATCGCATATCCATTAAAAGTGGGAGAAAAGCACAGAGCAATTGTTTATATGTCGCTAATATACAATCGCTAATTATTACTTACATTTTACTAATGTTTATTGTTTTAGGACGTAAAACTACTTTGGTCATTACCGCCAGAATGTTCAAGGAAAAGTTGTTTTTACAGAGCCTTCAGTTAGACTCGTGGCCAGCTTAACGGGGATTTGCCTACCCTGCTCCTAACCACTTTCCCGCCTCTCCGTGTGCTGACACAGTCTTTGTGCTGTACAGAGGTTGAATGTCGTGAGACCATGTGTTTCAGTGTGTTTGTGCTGTTATAATACCAAAAAGTTCGTATACTTAGCACACAGAATCTTCATGTATGATTCCTACGTGACAACAAACTCATGTAGAGAAGTGTAACTATAGACAGCTTTCCTGTTGTTTGTTCGTGCGCCTCACAGAGAAACGGTTTGTTATCTTGTGAATGGATGTAGGGAAACGGGTTCGGTTCTTGATATGAAAACGAAAGTAAAACGCCATGTTCTTATAAGAGAAACAGTCAATGACATAGAAGAAAAGTTAAAATGAATTCCAAAGAAATCTCTGAGAAACCTTGCACAGGAATCAAGAATTTTGCAAACCTCCGCTTGGAATGCTATGAAACTTTTAAAATTAAAACCCTGTAAGATAACTGTAGTTGAGAAATTGCAACCCAGCGATAAAACGAGTGGAGTTAATTTCTAAAATTGAGTGTTGTATAATGTTAATATTCGTTCTAGTAACCGCATTTTTTAAACGGACGAAGCATGGTTTTATTTACCAAGTCATGTAGCGACACAAAACAATTGGTACTGATAAAGGTGCATGACATGAAACAAATGTTCTTCTATTGTCATCATTTACTAAAGAAGGGCTATCTCCTATTTATTTTGCAAAAAAATATTCCTTTTCCTGCAATATTTTGTGTCAATTTAGAAAGTAACGGATTGAATTGGAGAAGACATTCAACCGTGCTCTAAGGCTGTCCGTTTGTGTGTTTGTCCTCAGTGGGTGACCTCCGGAGACGTATACATAGACGAAGTCCCTAATACTTCCAGATAAAACAGCCAAACGTGGCGATTTCCCTTTCCCGTAGGCTCCAGTTCCTCAGAAGGGCCGCTACCTACCCAACGCCCTAACAGAAAGTTTCTAAAGTACAAGCCACCGCTCCACTGAACCAGTCCACCTCTCTTTGTACTTTCGATTTTGTAACAGGTTCAATGGGATGAATTTCGAAAGCGCAAAACTCGTGGAAAGTACACACCCATCCCAGGCAAAACCATGAAAAAACTCAAGGTCACAATCAACGCTTAAGGAACTTGAAACCGGTACCTCCCGAATGCGAGTCCCAAGAGCCACCCCAATTGGTTAAGAAGATAACGGAGGTGTCCACACAGCACCGCTACGCTTGCGCATAAAGTATTCATTGTCAATTTTAAAAAATAACTAACACAACAGTTATATTTTGCAGATTGGTTCTCGAAAACTATCATGAAAAAGGAAATTTGAATTGTTGATCTGAAAATAACCTCCTTACTGGGAAAGCGCTGAACATTTACATTTATTAACGTTGCTGTTTGAGGTATAGAATAATTCTTAACATTTTTAATATCCTATGATAAACATGAGTCAGGAATTCATTTTTCTGGGATTCAAACAATCTGGCACCGACGTACGCAAAAATAGAGGTTTTCTTTTTAAACCTGTTGATAAAGGTTCGCCACGGTAAACAGAAATACCGCTAGGCGACTTTCATAAACTTTCCATAGAACTACTACCAACAATGGTGAACCACACTGAATGGAAACTGTAAAATTACCGCCATTACTTGCTTACTGTATCAGAAGGGTGTGAGCTCTTAATATACTTTGTCTTTCTGATCTGGGTTCACCAAGCTAATATGCAAAGTTAAGTTTTACTTAAACTATCTTATGTTAGATGTAAGCTAAGGAGACATGCTTACAAAAGCATTAACTTCGGAATATGCGATGCTGCTGAATGATCATGAGAATTAATTTACAACCACGACGATAGGACATTTTCATTACGGGAGCACTAGGTTGAAAACTCGTGTCCAGAGGGAGCTGCTTTGACTGTAGTTTGTCTTCCGCACTAAGTTATTTATTTATTTTTATGATGAAATATGTACATACGTAAGACGTAAAAATTAAACTAATAACACAACTACATAACTTTCGGTCGTTATTATGCGTTTTTCCCCCTTCTTTTTCACGCCAGCCCCATGTTCTCAGGAGCTTCCTACGATGGTGTAGCGAACATTTGAGGTCGGGACGCCATAGGGCGCCGATAAATGATGGCAAAGGTGATGTGTTATAGTGCACCAGAATGTCCTTAAACCTTCTGATACCTAAACTACCCAGATCATGGTCGCCATAGGAATCATCTTAATGAAGGAAAAATCCCATAGCAGGTCCTGTCATAGCTTGGAATTTGAACAGGTAGACTATATACTGTCTCAAATTGCTTGTTTAAATCCCTCTATAAACTGTGAAATCATAATTATAATTCATTAATACCCTGTATATATCAATGCTACGTTTATTTTCATTACTATTACAAAAAATATTTTATTTGCCTCATCGATGCCGAACCTACTTCGTAGAAATATTTTTTTGGGGGGGGGGGTTGCATAGAGACCATTTTTAATTACTTTTCGTCTGTTATTTTTACTATAACATGTATGAGGTTCTGACTAGCTAGCAAGGGGAAAAAAAAAGTAATAGAAAGAAATTATTCTTTTAATTTATTTGTATAAATAGTTCGTCTAAAGCGAATGTGATATTAAAGTATGGAATATACTGAGGGCGCCAAAAAATGTACACATACTTTCACAGTAGATATCTATTTAATATATTTCAAAGTTGGACCGAAAAACGACAGTAATATGTAGTATGATGTTCTGTTAACAGATGTGACTCACACACATTATGAGAGCGTTGCTACGTGACATTAAATCAACAATGAACAAATGAAGCCAAGATTATCGACAGCTGTGACTAACATTACGTTATGCTTCCGTTGCTACAACAAAATGGAGTCAAGATTATCGTTTGAACAGCGGAAGCAATTTTGAAGTGGTATTGGAAAACCGAGAATGTGGTTAAGTTCAAAGGCAATGGAGACATGTGTACAGAACAGAACCCCTACGCGAGTAACAATTGAAAGCATTCGAGACAAATTTGATACTCGTGGTACCGTATGCGATGTTCACAAGGGCAGATCTGGGAGACCTCGCACAGCAACAAGCCCCGTGTTCTCGGCTAAGGTTTTGGAAAGTTTTGAGCACTCACCGCAGAAATCTACAAAGCAATGTGCACGTGAGACTGGGATTAGCAGAACCAGCGTACGTCGTATTGTTAAAACAGCAAAGATGAAAGTTTTCATCCCAAAACTTTTGCATGCATTAAATGAAGATGACCCTGATCGGAGACCACTGTGAGTGGTTTCGGAACATTGTGCAAGAGGATGGGCCTTCGTAGGGAAAGTTGTTTGGTTCGATGAGACACAATTTAAGTTAACCGGCGAAACTGGTGTGCAAATAATCCACATGTTATTTTGGAAAAGGCTGTTAATTTACATTTGATGTGAGTTGTTATCTAGGGGCCTAATATGATCATTCTTTTTTGAAGGAACAGTAACTGGCCCAGTGTACATCCAGTGTACATCCGTCTTACCATTCATACAATCTATGGAAATGAAAAATGTTCCTTCCAACAGGATGGTGCACCACCACATTACCACCGAGATGTACGTGCTTACATTGATGACAAGCTTCCAAGGCACTGATATGACGAAGAGGTCCGATTCAGTTTTCACCGCGTTCTCCGTATCTAACTCCGTTGGACTTCTACCTATAGGGAACTCTTAAGGATGTTGTATGCCGTAGAAAACAGCTACACGGGAAGAAATTGAAACGGCATGTGCTGCAATTGCTGAGGACACTTTCGCAAACGTTGCTCAATCAGTAGTTCAGAAGTGTATTGACGCCGCTGGTGGGCATTTTGAGCAACTGTTACTGTAAAAATCTAAAATGATTAGTGCTAATCATTTTCTGTTTGTGTGAATTCAGTTTTTTATTTGCTTGTAGCTTTTTTGGTACCCTCTGTGTGTACATAATTTCTACATGACACATAGGTTATCTCGTACTAACCGCCGTGGGTCAGTTGACTAAACGTTGGACGGAAGCCAAGCAGAGAGAGCTGGTTTCGAATCCCACCTTGGTCAAGCTACCTGGCTGCGGTTTTAAACGCTTTTTTTCCCCCCTTTCATTTTTTCCATTCCAAAGTATGAATATTAGATAGCTTTAGCGCTCCAAGTCTCCAGGCTCGTTTCTCGTGTAAATATATTATTTATTGTTTATAAACACAAAACTTCACCCTATGTGACGTAAACATATAAGAAAGAAAGCGCAGCTCCCACTACACGAGCGTGGATAGTTTGTGGTTTATACTAGGCGCCATTTCAAGCATTTTTCTGCACTCTTTTGTCCAGACTGACAGAAGCTCATTTGAGTACCTGGAGCTAGGGAAGAGCGTTACACTGCCTCTATGTTAACATATCTTAAGCTTTCATAGTTTCCGAGCTACTGTTCCTTTGTTTTTAAAAACAAAAGTCATGGCAAAGAGCCCGGACATTTTTAATTTTAACACTATGCCTCCATCTTGTGCCATAATAAAAAAGAGAAGTTCACTCTCGCGAACTTAATTAAAATCTGGTTTTTATCACATGCAATGGTGCTGAGCATTAGGGATGAGATATTGGAATGCTAAAGGGGGGAAGGAAGCAATTTTATCAGTATTCGCATCACCATTATCCCCTCGTGACGGCTTTGAGTGTCACACTTGTTTTCAGTACGCCATGAGGCGGCATCTTTCGAAACTTTTCATTAGTGAAACTTGCTCATATTGTACTCTCTCAGAAATTCTCCAAACTAACTCGCGATAGTTCTGAGTATTTCTCGTAGCTCATGCTGAGATATACGCGGCTTTCAGAATATGTCCTTGCCGTTAGCACGAGGTTTTGCTTTTCGGTAGTTGGACATGACACAGCCGCCGCCCCTATACTCTAGACTGCGCTTCTTATTCGTGTCGTGTTAATCGCACACCAAAACCCCATTTTTCTATCATAAAGAAAAGTTTCTTGTACACAATTTGAATTTTCAAAACCATGTCTCATCTGAAAAGAACACAAACTGTAGGTTGATTAACCCTTCAGTCACTGATGAAAGCAACCACTTACAATAATGCACACATGCTACGGGATTACCTTGTCGTAGACAATAGACAGGTGTACACTTGTAAGGTTTGATTTTGCAATTTTGTAGCTTTATGTGCAGAAGATACTGAAATTCCAACGTGTTGTGTTAATTTGGATACTGGTTTTGTTGGCGAACACGAAAGATTTTCACAATTTCGTCTAATTTGTCTTCTATTAAAAGTACGTTTTCGTGTGTTTTTTGTTTTGTACTCAACCAATAGTAGTAAATTTATTCACAAGATGGTGAATTTCAGCTTTAGAATGAGGCTATTGCTTAGGGAACTTCCGAATAAATTCCTCACGAACGTGACCAGTTGATTAGTATTTATGATGCTCTAAAGTCCATTGTCTTGTCATCTTGGCGAACTAATGTAGACTGGTGACGGAAGCTCAGGGAAAGGCAGGCGGACGGCTGTGGCCGAGACGCAAACTTGCTGCTAACGGTGAGGATATCTTCTGGAAGCCCAGTATAAATACTGCGTTGCTCACACGACTCAAGTTGTCTATCAATTGAACTATTCACTGCAACTACGTCTACCTCAACTCTCCCCAGCGTCTCACACACCTGTCAGCTCATTCTTATCCTGACTATTTTTTCTTCTTGTATGAAGGGTACGGATAATTGAAGCATCTCTGATAATTCGATTTCACAAACATTTATCATTCATTCTACCTATACCAAATATTATATAACATATGAATTTGTGGAAAGAGACTTATAAACTTTATATTAAAATATTACTGCCCTATTTAATTTTTTTTTAGGTGAAACAGGCAAACATTTCACTTTTTGCTCTGTCCACAGTTTTGCCTTGAGCTATTTCTCTCGTTTTCCAGGATTGTTTTAGAATGGTGATAAATAAGGGATTTTTATTGAGAGAAGAGATATCATTCGTAAATTAGGGGCTGTAAAGCCAAACAAAATCAACTGACTGGAGTTATAAATATCAAATACGATGGAATTGCAATACGAAATGTCACAAATCAATTTAGACCAGCAGTTGCAAACTTTCCTTTACTACGGACCCCCTTTAAAGGTCTCTCGCTGATGCGGACCCCTAAAATTTAACTGATATTTGCGCGCAAGCGCCTTTCAGCCAATGTACGGTCTCATTGATATTTTATTCACCAATCAGAATCGACAGTTTTAAAGTTTGGTACTCAAAAACTAATAACTAATCGTTTTTTCTTCTACATTAATTTTTTTATTCCTATAATATCTGCTTCGATTCTAGGGATCTAGGAATTCTATTCTAATGCATTTTCCTGTTTACTATTGGCGAGGAAAGTACCACACACACACACACACAAAACGTATTTTTCTCGCATTGCGGTTATCTTACCGAATTCCCCCTCTTGCTTATAATTTTTCTTAGTTAATTTAAAGTGAGCTTTCAAACTGAAGCATTCTTTAACCCCCCCCCCAAAATTACACCCATAAATTGTCACCACTCGTGGTATTACTGAAGATAGCTTTAAGTCTAAATGTGCATTTTGTATATAATTCGATGACTGTAGAAAGGACTTAAGTCTAATTTTTTATGAAAGTCCATGTCTTAACTCAGATAGACATATCTTATGAGGCTCAGTAAGAGACTCCAGCACTTTTACTGTTTGAAATGCTATCTTTATTCTATTGGGTGCAATTCAGATCTGTAATACGCCTCTAGAATTAAATATTACATTACACCACCAAGTAATATTAAGAACCAATACTTTTCTGAGAATTACTATTGTGTTGCATTGCTGATACTTTAATTATTAAATGTTTTATTTATGTTCCGATAAGGGAGACATTTTGATTACATCTCAGTACATCATAAGAGGTGTGATCAAAAAATAACAGCAATATTCCTTTTTCTTAAAGAATCTTTATATATTCATCAACATCAATTATGTCCCTTCAAAGTAATCCCCTCCGGATTTAATTCACTTGTGTCAGCGTTTTTTCCAATCTTGGAATCACTTCTGGAACTCACTTTTCAGTATGCCCTTCAGCTCCTTCAGCGATCGTGTTTTTACCTCATCATTGGTGGCGAAACGTCGTCCTTTCATGGTTTTCTTCAGCCTCGGGAATAGGAAGAAGTCGCAAGGGGCCATGTCCGGTGAATACGGTGACTGAGGCAACATAACGGTTTTGTTTTTTTGCCAAAAAATTACGAACAAGCAGCGAGGTGTGAGCGGCAATCTGGGAACAAACTTTGCTGTCACACGTTTCATGCCCAAAACATCCGAAAAAATTGCTTGGCGTGAAGCAAATGACATACCGACATCATCAGCAACCTCTGATAGCATTCGGCCATTTTGCAAAATATTCTTCTTCCCTTCTTCGACATTATTGGCGGTTATTGATGTGCTAGGACGTCCAGGGCGGTAGTCATCTTCAACTCTTCATGGCCTTCTTTGAAACGTCTGTACCACTCGTAAGCTCTTGTCTTGCTCATAGATTCGCCAAAAGCAACAGTCAACGTTCTGAATACCTTGTTGCAATTTATTCCATTTTTCAAGTAAAATTGAATACAAATTCTTTGATCTATCTTTGTCGAAAGTAAAAAATCGCCGAGCACATCAAAACGCGTATAACCTTTTCCAAGTTCAACAATGAATTAAACATTCAAAACAGTGAAAACGCCAACATTGATCAGAAACATGTCTACGAAAAATCTTTAAAAAAAAAAAAAAAAAAAAAAAAAAAAAAAAAAAAAAAAAGGACTTATGAAGCTCACGAAATAAAAAAATTGCCGTTATTTTTTTATCACACCTGGTACATTCTCGCTATCAATTATCAGGACAACCCAGCCAACTACCTGCCCAATTCCCTGACAGATTAAAAAAAAAGTGAGCTCATTTTGTTGCAGATGTTGATGAATTCCAAAGTTTTTGGCGTTGTATTCTTTGGTGGCCAACAGTGGAATGAACGAGTGCTGCAATTTAGTCATTAGTGTTCTTTTGCTTATATATATTGTTAACGTACTTTTTCTGTTTTGTTGTAGAAAATAATTAAAATTAAATGTCTTGTATACATTTTGACGCAAAGTTTTTACCAAAGTATTTCATTCAGTGTTGCTACGGAATATATTTAAATTAATTTTACTGAACGTAACAGTAACAGTCAATGTTACTAAAGAACATACTTGCAATACATTTTCTTACATATTTGATGTGCTTTTACTTACACTATCTTAACTAAAGTTTGGTTCTATCCGAGTCTGCTGATTGCACGAGTTCATCATTTTTAAAAAGTATGAATCAATAGGGTTATAATTTGCATTCTGGGCTTTCATTCTACATTTTCCAAACGGGTTCTATTCTGATTTTTAGTCAAAAGAGTGCAGAGAATGATTTTTCACTCAAGTAAATTGCTAAGAAAGACTTCAATGATTTTATGACCTTCAATAGTGCAGTAAAGTCTGAAAATGCATGGCTTCTACTGCCAGGGGAACACTGTCAGCATCTATGAGTGTTTTGTTTGACCCACGTGTTCGGCTTAATTATTAGAAAGATCCCTTCATAAGAAATGTCGCTTTTAATTTACTTTATCTCAATGAAACATTATAAATTAGCATCAGCTTCGTTTTGTTTTTTCGTAATTAATTTTCTGTATCTGTACATGCAAGAGCAATACTATTAGAGGTACCAGGGGTCCGCGGAGCACAGCTTGAAAACCACTGCGCTAGATGCTGTAAATATGTATGAAATATGATCTAAAATATTCGTCTTACCCTTTTGTGCTTGAACTTTTTCTCAAAAGTGCTTATATAAACTTTTAACCTCGAAAATGCTTCCTTTATTACGCTTGTTATTTCGGACAAGTATGAAGAGCACTAGAATACCTTAAAGGATTATTTATAATAAAGTCCATAGATTACGAGTGTCAGGACACGGTTCTTGGAGTGGCTGAGATAGAGTGAGCTTCAGCAAGCCTTGTGCAGAGCCAATTACCAGCCTCCCCTACCGCACTCAGAAGCGAATATTGAGGGAAGGGAGTCTTAGTAGAGAATCCCTAAGTGATTGGCACTCGGTTTCGGGTGTGAGACAGTCTAAATCTTTCAGGGGAACCCAAGAGCTAACTTTACCTTAGTCTCTCCTCCTCAGTTGATAACAACAGTGTTGCCATCGTAACGAACTTCTCGCTAAATTGTGAAAGTTTGTAGTGTTTAAATATTTATGAAAACCAAAGGCGAAACTTTATTTGTTTATTTGGGAATGTAAAAGACAAACAACAGCAAAGTGGGAGATTCTCTAAATAATAAAAACGATGTCTATTTAAAAGAAGCAGCGGTAGTTCTTGTTTACAAATACGAGCGTTACACTGAAAGTTTATGCTAATTATATACATAGGAACAAATAGTTACGACTTTATTGCTCCTCAGAATACTCCCCTATATTTTATGTGTTTTTTATGGTGTTTAACGCCGGTTTTTATTACTGAGTTGTTGATTGTTTTATTTATGGGCGCTCTTTAACAACTCAGGTCATCCGCGTCCCGTTCAATTCAGGGCGTTAAACGACCGACAAATTTTGCTCAGAGGCCTTTTCTTTCAGACTTGAGGTTCTTTTTCGTGCCGTAAATGTACGACACGGGATCCACGGCTTTACTTCCCTTCCGAAGGAAGCCATGCTTAGGATTTTTACGTCCGAAAAAATCCATCGGTGCTGGCCGGGTTTGAACCCCGATCTTAGGTTTAGAAGGCAAGTATGGTTACCACTACACCACCAGGGCCGACTTTTTTTTTTCTGAGGCACTATAGGCGGTGGAAACTAGTGATATACGAGATGAAACGATATATTGGGAAAGGCTTTTTTTTAAGGAAGGAAACGTTCCAGGTGGTAAGTTTAAGAGACCTCACAGGCATTGGCCATTTATGAGGACTTGAGAACAACCTGGAAAACATTCAGGAAGAACAGTCCTGGCGGAATTCGAACCCCAGAACTCCCACTCGCGAGTTCACGCCTTAACGACTTCGGCCACTATTGGCGGTTTTTATGTATTTGACCAGACCGACCACACTTTGCAGGCTGGGTTGGTAACCTGCCTGAGTACATTTGCAGCATTCCTACCCTCGCGTGCTTTTAACTGTAGAGGAGGAGGAGGATTGTAAGGGTTTAGGAGAAGAATGACTGGAGACATTGCTAGACGTCTCCTTTTTGTAACGGGAATAATCTGACATCCTGAAGGAAATATATGGGCATGTCCTGAAACTTTTATTGCAGTATTCAGCATACTCGTACTGCTATCTATTGGATGTGAACATAAATTTGTTTTGCAATTGATTCCAGTTGGCAGGTATGTTGCTGTACTTCTTAGGCTTTCACCTCCGGTGTTACAGTTTAAACAATTAAAATCTTCCGGGTTGTTTTGCTGAGTTCCAGGTTTAATATGCTACTACAGCTTTCACCAACTACTGCGGTTGGCATCATCAGTGGACGATGAACAACACCTGACAGTATTGATCCGTCTTGGTCTGGTTTTAAGGAAGCTAATCAGTAAAGATTTGCTGCTATTGTCATCCAAGATGTCCACAGGCCAAACGGGAACCTTGGATTTCCTTGGCTCTAGCTTGGCAGTTATAAATGTCTAAAGAACGAATGAAAGGACTCTCACGATGAGGCAATTTGTGATAGAATTTCTTTGTCTGGCGCATAATTTCATTCTCCACATATGTTAGGAAGGAGACTGGCAGGAAAGCATCGGTAGCTCTAAATCCTTTATTCTGCTCCCGTTGAAGAGAGCAGCCAACTATCATGCCCCAGATTTCACGGCATGGTGGGGATGATCTGAGCTTTGTAACTTTAAATGGACTGGCATCGTTTCTGAATGGGATGCAGGAGTCAGTTGAACAATTTCTCCCTGAGCCTTGTGAACAGCTCTAGTGATGTGCCCCTTAAACGTTAGAGTTGTACTCTCAATAAGCAAGGAGTTTTAGCCATCTAATTCCTTGCTGTCTGTATATGAGTGTGGAGAAGTCAGCGAGTTAGGCCGTGCTTTTAGCCCAATTACTTGACATTCTCCAACGCCTGCACCACTTTTCGGTTAGATGTAACAGTCTTTTTATGGGGTTAATGGCTCTGCCAAGACGTTTGTTTGCTTTGCAAACCAGGACGTCATCAGCGTATGTACTTGTCCATTCGATGGAACTGGTTATTCAACCACTGTACAACCGCCACGGGTGGCCGAGATCGTTAAGGCGCGAACTCGTGAGCGGGAGGTCTGGAGTTCGAATCCCGCCAGGACCGTTCTCCCTGACTGAGTTTTTTTCCAGGTTTTCCTCATTCCTCATAAATGGCAAATGCCGGGGAGGTACCCTAAACTTAGGCCTGGAACGTTTCTTTCCTTAAAAAAAATCCTTTCCCAATATATCATTTCATTTCATGTATCATCAGTGTCCATCACTTGTGATGCTTCAGTAGTAAAAACGGGCGTTAAACAACATTAAAAAAAAAAAAAAAAAACACTACGCATCAGCTCATTGGACACTTCAAATCGGTGCTAAAAGGAAATTCGTGTATTTTGTTCTTGACTGTTGGGAACAAGAATTTGTGTAGTGGCAGATCAGGACTGTAGGGCGGATGAATCATTAGCTTCACACGTGAAGTGACATTAATGAAAGATGAAACGGCTTCAAGGTCGTTTCTATACGCACTTTTTCCATGAGTACAACTGTGTGACGCACCTCCAGTACAGGAATCAGAGCAAGGAAAGAATGAGACATTTACTTTCTCATCAGTGCTTTAGTCTCTTTTGACATGGTTAACTTATCTTCATGAGGTTAGATCCATTGCAGTTTATTTTATGGCTAATAACAGTAACTACTTTTGACCGTTTAGGCTGAAAATTTTAAGAATTTCTTTGCACCCATCAAGTTTTTTATCTTTTGTTAAAGTATGTGGAACCCACGAGCAGACAACTTCCTCCAAGGAAGGTGCTTATAAAGGATTTTTTATATTTCTGCCACTGGTTCTTGTAGCTGTCAACCTAAACAGCATTTAGCAGCTAAACTACAAACCACAGTCTATAGAGCAGGGATAGCTTTTGTCGGCGCCTTAGAAGTTCTTGTTCCTAAAATCCGGCTCCGAGTTGACTGTAGTTCGCAATAAATCCATTGGGTAACGCTTTAACACTCAAGCTAAATTGTGTTTAGCAATCATCTGTAAATGTAGCAGTAACGGATTCGTTAATTAAAACTTTAAAGTAATGAAAATTCGCTTTTTTATAACAAAATATACAAGAGCAGTCAAAAAAGACCGAGAATGAATTATTTACGCATGGAATACAGTAGGCCCCGCCCAGATTGGTGTGATATTTTTCAAAGTATTCTCCGTTTAGTTGAATGCACTTTGCCCAAAGCGTCTGCCAGTCCTGAAACACGTGCTGGAAGCCATCTTTTGACATCTTCAAAACCGCCTCAGCCTTTTCCACGGCGGCCTCGAAAGTACCAAAACGCTTTCCCTTAACCCCTTATTCAGACAGAGAAAGACTTTTATAGTCTGGGGAGTATGGAGGATAGGGGATACATTCGAAGTTCCGTACATACTTATACTCGCACCGTCTTCTTTTCAGGAGTCAGTGTTAGTGGGACTCATTGTTTCTTCCTTCCTATGCGCGATAAAGAAAATCATAACTCAGTCTTTTTGACTAGCCCTCGTACATAAAACTTGCATATTTTATAATGAAAAATGCGTATGTTTTTGCACACTTTTTAAGAATTTTATTCCATAATTTACTCCATATTTTTAATTCTTTATTATTTATTAATCCTATCCCTGGTAGTAAAACTGCTTACCACACAAGTAGGTTACACCTTCAAGGATTTTAAAAGATCTTCTACACTTGCATATTTCTGTAAAACTTCGAACCTCGATGAACCGGTTTAAGCTGACATTTACCATATGGGGCACTACGAAATCAATACAATTGAAACGTAAGTAAAAGTAATATTTGATGAAAATTGAAGGGATCTATTGTGACGTGGAGTCCCAGCTAGAGCTTTTATAGTTGCTTATATTTTGGTGCCAAAACATCTTGCATAGGGTTCTCTAGCAGTATTTCATTCAAAACCCTCCAGCTGTTTTTGGGTGGGCTGCTTAGAATTAATGACCTGCCTACTATTCCCGGTGGGAAATGCAGTAAAGTTGCCATATAGAGTTGCAGGAACACGGCAAGCATTGCAGATGTGCCTCGCAGAAAATGCAAATTATGCCACTTGAGGATGCGCAAAAAGTTGATGACATTCGAAGTGTTGGATAACAAGTGTGTCATATCTAAAGTTAGGCGGAAGATTCCATATCTTACCTACACAAACGTCACACACGTGTTGTAGTTAGGGATGTATCTACAGCTGATACCGCCAAAAGTTTCACGCAATTTTCGCTTAGAGAGGCTGGGTGCTATATCATCAAATTTCCGATGTCATTCAATCCTTCTATGGTATACACACACACCTTGAAGATACTAGTCTTATGTTTTTAACAACAGAGGGCCTGAAACTTTTCTTTATTGCTCACTGCTTCAAGAGGTCATACTCATTCTAAAATGTGCTACCAATTTTTTTTCTTCAAGAAAAATGTTCACTGATATCTTTTCTTTAAAAAGGCCAAAAATATACATTAAATATTCACTGTGAAACACACTATCTTTAACTGAACGTGTATAAATGTGTTTCTTATCTTACGACAAATGTATGCGCATGCGTAAACAAGCATTTGAAACCTGTATAAAGTATAGTTCACTCCTAAAGCCCAATTGTCACATCAATCTTTAGGTTAATTAATTATATTTAAGTAAATACTGAGAAAATAAACTTTCAGAGCCCCCAAACTATTGTCTATACAATTTATGTGCTTGAAAATGTATATACATAGACAAAACAGGGCCATCGCTAACCTGTGCTTAAATCTCCCACATACAATACACTTGTGTGCGCTGCTCCAAATTCTGGAAATGGCGACGTAAACGAATTCAAACTTTTGGGGTATAGTTTTTTCTAAGTTGTTTGTTTACACGTTTCTTTTTTGACATTTCATATGCTCATATAAAGACAATGGGAGGCGTTAGATCGTGAGATTTGGGTGGTCAAATACCTTTTCCGTAGTCCGTCATGTGCAATTTTGAACATATAGCACTCACTAAGCGACTATGACACACGAATTTGAGGGATTGTTGTTAATTTGTTTCGCCAGACAATTTGCAGCCCCTTGAAGATTTCATATTTTCTTACATTTTAATAAATTCTTGGACTGTGATTTGTTGTTGATTTGGTTTATTTATGGCCGCTCTTTAACATTTCAGGTCATCAGCGTTCCATTCAATTCAGCGCGTGAAAAGGCTCATAAATTTTATTCATAGGCCTCTTCTTTCAGGCTTTAATTCCCTTCCGATGGAAGCCACTCTTGGGATTTTTACACTCGAAAAAAATCCAACGATCTTGGCCGGGATCGAACCCACGATCTTGGGTTTGAAATCGACTCTTTGATGATACACATCTTTCGTCCGTTCGAAAAACTGTCTGGCGTGCTTTAAATGAACCTGTTTATCAGTGTTTACGAGCTATGCGGTTGTATACATTGTTAATCACGTTATTGCATCACAACTGCCGAGATGCGGTGACGCATAACACAGGCAAATGAGTGTTACTAGACGAATCCATTTTATAGCGGGGGTTTTAATGGTGTTTTGTGTCGTTGAATATATCTTAATATCTAAATAAAATGCATTTTTATAGACAGTAATAAGGGACCTTCAGCGAGAGAATCTACAGGAATGGCATTGTCCTGGGCACTTTTCGTGTAAAGCGGCAAAGAAACAAATGAAATATTTCTAGTAATTAAAATAACTATTTCTTCTCTTTAATTTATAATAATAAAATATAAATGTTGTCAAGTGACAGTCTCAAATGAATCATTGCGAGGGTTGTCATTCATGACAGATGCCGCCCAACAAGCCATGCGGACAAAACGGAATTAGGGAGTCCTATGAGAAGTAGATGGAGACAAAGGGACACCACGGGGGTCCCTGTATTGGCAGGAGGCAACGAGGAAGACCAGAGTACAGGACAGACCTCTTCTATGAAAGCTGGTCCGGTGCAACTAGTAGGAGTGAGTGGAAGACCATAGTATGCCAACTGGTCACCAAACAATCAACTTTGATGAAGAGATAGAACTAGGCAATGAAACAAATATCCGGAGAGTGTGCAAACAAATGAAATAAGTATCACTCCAGGACTTAACACTTCTCTTACACGAATAATTTATTTAACGCCCGTTTTTACTATTGAGGCACCGCAGGCGGTGAACACTGATAATACATGAAATGATAGATTGTGATTTTTTTATTTTTTATTTATTGAGGGAAGGAAACGTTCCAGGTCTAAATTTAGGGTACTTCAGCATTTGCCATTTATGAGGACTGAGGAAATACTGGGAAAAAAAAAAAAAAAAAAAAAAAACTTCAGGAAGGACAACTCTGGTGGAAATCAAACCCCAGACCTTCCGCTCACGAGTCCGCGCCTTAACGACCTCGGTCACCCGTGGCAGTTTATACGAATCATTTCATTCAAACGACCTACCCTCTCGTAGGAGGTCATAGCCCTCAAGGGTCACAATACATTTTAGTTAATTTAATTTACTATTTTCTCCCATTTTGCTGTCTATGTCCATTTATTTTTCACCTGAACAAGTATTGTTTATATTATTATAGTTATTTGTAAATCTTTTGTTTATAGCTATAATTCTCTGTTCATTTCCAACATTTCTGATTTATAATCTTATTTCTTCAGTTTTCATTACTCCTACGTTTAAACATTCTTTATGTTCTGCATCCTTTCTGTACACATTAGACATACTTTGTGAAGACATTTCTTCTTTCTTTTAACCTCCAGATTCTTGCTGTAGCTCATGCAATAACTCTTTTCTTTCTTTCTTTCTTTCTTTCTTTCTTTCTTTCTTTCTTTCTTTCTTCTTTCTTTCTTTCTTTTTTCTTTCTTTCTTTGGTACTTCGTCAATATGCTTCTCTCTTTCCCACGTACATAATATGCCGATTATCTCATAAATTTACTGATAATACCAATCCAATGTTTCGAGAACCTTGCAGTTCTCCTACTCCTCTTCTCCCTCCTCGGGAGTTATGACACGAAAACCTACGTCATATGCTAATGATCTCTTCTCCGCTAATCTATTGAACATATTTTGTATCTTCAAGTCTTCTTCCTACTTCTATCCAGAAACCCTCATTTGTTTTAGCTTTCTTTCTGCATGCATCCCCTAAACCATTACTTTCTAGAATATTTCTTAAACTATATTTCTGTCCATTAGTTCCTAATCTCATTTCCCGAAAATCTTGACATTGTTTTAACACATTGTTATAATTCAAAATGTCTAGGTTAATCCGAACATATCTACTTCATAGCATTCAGAGTTCATTCTACTCCTATTATGTATTTTTTACTTCTATACTTTTGAAAACATTACGAATTCAAGGAATTTTATAACTATTTTCTGACATTCAAATATGTACCTAGTTATTATTCCGATACCACGGATACTTGATCTACATTATCAGTTTTTAACAGCCGCAATATAATAAATAAAACAGAAACAAAGGCGAAGTGCGAAAGATTTGGAAGAAATGATCAGATTTTCTTGCGTTTCTGTGTTCCGGTGAATTAGCACAAGTTAGATGCGCCTGGACTTAACTTTTCCGACCTAAATTAACATATGGTAGTTGGTGGCACATGAATTTATTGCGTGCTTCCGATCTGGTGCCGTGATATCTAAATCTCTCTCTGTTCATAACCTTAACTGAGATATATCCATTACATATCTTGCAGTCTTTTGAGTAAGGGCCTAATAGCACCATCTGCTCATTGAAAGCCACTAGCCTAACCATACAGGAAAACTGAATGACTTATGCAAGGTAGTCGCTAATTTTAACATGTCAGTGTTGGAAAAGCTAAACGAAAGAGCCTGAATTTCTAATTCCATTACCCGATGTTGACCCTTAAGAATATTGCTGCCGCAGTAAATCAGAGGAGTGGGGCGAGGGAAACGGGTTGGGCAGCGCGGTGCGGATTAAACGTACATTAACATTCATCTAACACACATCAGAACCAAATATTTTTAAAAATACGTAATTTATTACAAAAATTTGCTAAATGATGCGTATTAATGCTTTTAAATAATAATAATAATAATAATAATAATAATAATAATAATAAAAATAATAATAATTATTATAATATAATTTTATTATTATTATTATTATTATTATTATAAACGTTTTTGGTTACATCTGTAAAATATTTACATAATTTCGACGTTTATTTACAGTACTTTAAACTTATGGCCATTTTTTGCTTACCTGTACAGTTAATAACAATATTTTGAAATTAAGTGCATACCTACTCATTAGAAGACATCATTTAGTAGTTATTTGTAATATATAAGTTGTTTTTGTCGACCGCTTCTCTGGTTCACTCAGCAGTAATAATCGGAATGAAGTGCGGGACAAACCTTAATGACCTCGCCCCATCCCACCGAGTTCCGAGTGTGTATCTTTACACGTAATAGTAACATACTCTCACCAGATACCTGATAATTCTTCAGCGTTGTCACCGATGCTTTCGTACATCAAAGATTAAGCAAAACCTATGAATATTTCCTGTTTCTCATGTTATCACATCGCCACGGGTGGCCGAGGTCGTTAAGGCGCAGACTCGTGAGTGCGAGGTCTGGAGTTTGATCCCACCAGGACCGTTTTTCTCAGTCCTCATAAATGGCAAATGCCGGGGAGGTACCCTAAACTTAGGCCTGGAACGATTGCTTTCTTAAAAATAAATCCTTTCCCAATATATCATTTCATCTCATGTATCATCAGTGTCATCGCCATGGTTCCTCTAGCAAAAAACGGGCGTTAAACACCATTCATTCATTCATTCATGTTACTAAGAATCTTTGAAGGCGCCCTAATTAACAAATAAGAATAAATGAATAAACAATTTACTCTCACTTACACACTCAATCTCTGCTAGCACTAAACAGTACCGAAAGAAATTGTAGAGACGTGAAAACCTTTGGTTTCCTGAGTGAACCCTGATAAATCTTCCTCAGGCGTATCATGTCTGCGTAACAAAGAAACATCTGAATATCTGTAGTCTCATTTCCAGGAGAAAATCTACGTGGGCTTGTACCGTTTTACAAATGCAATAACACTGGCAGAACAAAGTGCAAAAACTGTTCATCCGCCATGCTCCAGTAGCTGTCAATAAAGACAATTTGGAATACTTCGGAAAAAATATTTACCTGTACATTTCCTGCATGAAGGTTTATAAATTGAAAGTTTTAAGTATAGTCAGAGAAGAATATCTTTTTTAATAAGTTGTAAAATTTATTGTATAATATGTGTAGTACAGTTCTGCAAAAATAATGTAACATAGTATAACTATATACACGACACATGAGTTGACGTTGCAGCCCAGCGGCTGTTCTCATTACAACATGGTAAATGTTAATCTTGCAATAAATCTGAATGTCGTTTTCGTTTCCGTCTTCGAAGCATTCGCGGTAGTGGTAAGTGGGTTGGAATGTTGCTCAGAAGTTCACTGGTGTGATTTAAGAAGGGGCGATGCAGCAGGAGTGAAAGGCAATGTTCACTGTTTGAATGTGTAAATCTTTATAGAGTTTCATTGTGGAGTACCACGGTGCACAGGCGAAGAACTCGGTTCTGAAAGGTTTGGATGCTTTTCAGTTGTGAATCGGAAGCTGAACTCCATAGTGCTAAGCCATGTAGCCAATAGGCCTTATCATTGAGAAGTAGGTTACTCTTTTGAAATAACTGGTTAAGGTGATAAATCATGAAGCAGATATTTTAGTTGGATAACGTTGTATCGTAGTCTTATTATTAAGTACTTATGTGCTGTCTTTTGTTATCCAGTATAATTCCTAAATACGGTGTGGATTGTGCTATGGATATTCGTTCGTGTTTCTTTATTGCATTGAATATCCGAGCAGGGGTGAAATGTGTAGTAAA
This sequence comes from Metallyticus violacea, assembly GCA_030762175.1. NCBI lineage: Eukaryota > Metazoa > Arthropoda > Insecta > Mantodea > Metallyticidae > Metallyticus > Metallyticus violacea. The sequence goes on from CM060841.1 coordinate 49,916,937, forward strand.
ATTCATCAACTGAAGAGGCGCTGTTACTTTCTCTGATATTGTTCAAATTCAGGATATCTAGTTGTATTCGGTTTGAATTGTTCTGAAAAGAAATGTGAAAATTAAGAAAGTGTAGTTAGCTAGAAAAAGGGGTCTGTATGCGCTTAAGTACTTTTCCTTATTAATACTCATTATTATTATTATTATTATTATTATTATTAACATGAATAGTTAGGTTTTTGATATTAACCCAGGGACCCACGGAACAAACACTTTACAGCAATAGCTTAAAATCTAAGCTTCTTCCTATATTTCTTTTTGCTCTTTCTGCACGATTTAACCCCTCAAAGGCACTTGGGACGATCTTTGTCAATGTTAACGTCTTTATTTCACGCCAAGTCTCTTTCTACTCTTGGTCAAGGCGTCACAACTGCGCATTGATGCTGGAAGGGGACAGTATTTGTTGAACTTGGAGAGATAAAAGAAAAAAAGAACGTCATTACAGATTAGATAAGAGTTTTACCTGTGGAAAGATATCGAACAGATTTTGATAGCGGCCACTGTTAAAAATAAATCTAACTACATTGCGAATCTTACAAGAGTCGAAAGAATTTATTTTTCAGCAATGGTGCTGGCTTGCGCTACCTGTGAGCAAGAGAGAAGTTACATGAACAGAATATGTGGGTAGTTTCTGAAATGGAAGGTGTACAGAACATGTTGATACATTGGGTATTGAAATCGCACATTCATATAATATAATTCTGGCATAGCGGATTTCCGCATTTTTAAAATAAACGAGCAAACAAAGAAACGTTTTTGAATACATAAAGATTTGTAAAGAAGTGACTGAAGAGACAAAATTCTTTCAAAAATTGGGAGATGTGTGTGGGGAGGAGAGGCGACTGTTAAAAAATACGTCGTGTTTTACTTGCACTGGGCTTTTTATTTTTCTCATAGCTTTCAAATTAATGGACATTATTCAGTGACATTTGACACAAAAATATCTTAGACTATGAGAAGAATAGTTTTACAGTAAGTGATGCCCAGCATCAGACATACTTGCACACGCCTCTCAATGTTACGGTACATAATTCGGAATTCACAGCTCCAGTTTACCTCCAAATGTTTCATTACATTTCCACTGGAGTCCGTGGTTTCTTGCATTTTCCATTTTGGCATGTTGGATAGGAGGAAATCTGGTGGAATAAGGTTAGGCGGCTATAGTTGCCAAAGTTATTTAGAAATTACCCGATCTTAAAGAAGGAATTGTGGCAGATGACACAGTGCAGAGTCATAATCCAGGTGATTCATAAACCCATGAACGTTTTTCTTTTCTTATAGACTGCGATATCCACCGACATATGGAAAGTATGTGTACCGGTTCATACAGTATTGTACGTACTGTAGTGCTTGTAAACAAGCACTGTTTACTGTTGATCATGTAACTACAGCACATAAATCATAATTGGTCCTCCCCTTAATTATGACAGAGAGTTTCTCTTTTGCTTTATGTTATTACGTTATAAAATTAAACCCATTTACCTTTCGGGGACGGAACGTAATTCATCAGATCATCCGACACACGTTTGGCCTAAACTTAACAACGGCACAACTGATGCATCACATTATTATCCAGAACACTTAACACCAGATCGACTTTCTCATGCCTAATGTATGCCATTCCAGTGTCACTGAATTATGTCAATTAGTTTAACAGTTACAAAGGAAAACCGAGAGCAAATTAAATTCCCATTCAAGGTAAACGAAACAAGTTTCAAGTTTATTTTTGTCTTTAATATATTCGCGTAAGTTAAGAAATAGGAGTCAATGTTATTCTTTAATTATTGTGTTTATAAAACACCACACCTCGTTAGTGACAATTTTATTTTGTGAGACAGGGATGATAAAATGAAAGAAAAGTAACGTTTTAGCTCAAAAGTACCTAGGGGCAGACCGTTCCTAAAGGCTGAGTTTACCCAATTGACTAATTCATTCATAAATTTAATTTTTTAATTTAACTAGTGCTCTGTCTATGACGTAGATAGCCGATAATCAATAATAGAGGGCTCAGACTTAGCCGATAATCAATAATAGAGGGCTCAGACTCCCTTGCGCAAGCGTAATAGTGGATTAGCCTTAGGGAGACCTTTTTATGGAGTTTTTGCTTCTATATAGGCTAGTCTTGGTCTGGGATTTTGTAGAACCTGAAACCCAACAGAAGGACCAGTTTGCAGACGGTATCAATTTAAAATATATATACTTTCGTTATTTTAATGGCATTATGATAATATTAAATTATGTAATTATACAGTAAATGTCATTTACTCCTTCTTAAGCTCCCTTAATCATATTTTAGTTGTATTCCAGACCACTAGGTTGATAATTGTTCACAATAATCATTTTTAGCTTTTCCCTCTATTTCAATGTAATTGTTAACTGCAGCGGAACTGCACGGTATCTCACTAGGATTATAGAGAACGAAACTAAAAAGTTCAGTGAAATGTCAACAATTACTTTTTAGAAATATCGATACATGAATACAGAAAAATGATCGGAGTATTGAGCTCAATACAGTTACATTTAATGATTTCATTGTACACTAACTTTTTTAATATGGCATGCAGTTTCATTTAATTATTATTTATATTATTCCTAACCACAATGCACAACTTGAAACAAAGAGGATTCATTTTTTATATTTTTTATCCTGAATAATTGCTGTTACTTGCTGCCACTTAAAAGCAAATACTTAAAAGGCCTGGAGGATCCGCGGAAACATATGTGTATGTAAGGAAGTAGGGGCCTGGCAACATTTAAGAGGATATAATAATTAGTTTCACTCCTTTTGTTACAATTACGGTTCAAAGCTCTGAATCCAGCGCATTTGTTGAGGAAAACTGGTGCACTGCACATAGGAGCTATAAAGTTTTACATACAATAATTTATGAAACAATAAATAAGAACTGTTTATAATTAAACTTTTAAAAACTTTCATCAAATTTTGTTTCATCTGCTATGAAATGACTCAAAATGGTAAACAAAGAAACCTCCTAACTTGACTTGCAAAATTTATACACATCTCGTAGCAGGCAAAATTAGTAGATAACAAACAACTGTCGTAACACAACAACAGTCATCTGACACAACTTGTTTTTAACATTAAAGCCCAGTAAATACAAAGGCAAAATGACAACATTTCTCTCGAGAAAGTCAGTATTAAAATCTTTTATAATTTACATCATAGATGCATAAAACAAACCTAAAGAAACTACCACAAACAACAGAGTAGGCAAGAATTTCATTTAAATTTCTAGAAAAAGCCGAAACAAGCCCCATTCCCTGAGAACTTCTTACTTACCTCCTATCCTTTCAGAAGCTCAGAGCAAAGTCCGTAATAATCCTCGGCTGTTGAAGACAAAAAATATGAAATTTAACTTGAAAGTCGCATAGCTCAGTTCCAAGGAAAGAAATGAACACTGACATTCTTGTGCAACAACGAAGCAAGGAGAATGTATTTTCGATATTATAATCGGATGCACTGCGAACAAAAATTATTGGAGAATCCTTATAAACTAATGTAAGAGACTGTCAATAAGGGATGTAGTCACTAAATTCAGTAAACAATTTGGGGATAGTGTTGCTTTTTATCGTTATTATTTTTATAAGAGTAAATGTTGCAATTATCTTTGTGACAATATAACAAATAAAATGATGACAGTGCAAATGAATTTAGAGTCTGTTTGTTTATGTAGTTCCGATGAAAGGACATTCAGGAAAATCTGTAATGAAGCAAAAGTCAAGAACGAAACCCGCTGAATGGAGCGCATTGATACATGTAGTAGTTTAAGGTTATGTGCTCAAAGGTATGGAACTTTTCGCAAGGAAACAAAATTACTGCTTGCCTGGAAGGGCTCAGTCTTCAGTCCCTCTGATTTTTGGAATGTACTCTCGTGTCACAACGATGACCTTATGGAATTTATGACGCTTTTGTTTGCCACACTTCTGCAAGCACAAATTTCGCCACCCTCTTACATTTCCAAATGCCCCTCATCATCGAAAGTGCAGAGATAATGCTGACCACAAACTTCATCAGAAGTACTCGGGCGATCTAAACGACGAACTTCCTTAATCAAATTTTTTGATTTATTTATTTATGGACGCTCTTTAACATCTCAGGTCATCAGCGTCCCATTCAATTCAGGTTATGAAACGGCCGACAAATTTTGCGCAGAGGTCTCTTCTTTCAGGCTTGAGGTTCTTTATATGCCGTAAATGTACGGCAAGGGACCCACGGCTTTACTTCCCTTCCGAAGGAAGCCATACTTAGAATTTTTACGCCCCGAAAAAATCCATCGGTCCTGGCCGGGTTTGAACCCGCGATTGTGGCTTTAGGAGGCAAGTATGGCTACCATTACACCACTAAGACCGACTTCCATAATCAAAGAGTGTACTTTAAGAACATCTACATTTCGGTTTGTTGATGTCACTTTGAACCGGTCAAACTGTCGCCGAATGCCTGTTGATTTTTCTGAACTATCTGACAAAAATTTATGCTCGTTTTCTGGAAAGAAATGAAACTTTGAAGAGTGTTATCATGCCACTGAACACGACAGCTTCCTGGAAGTTTTACACACTCGCCAGTGCCATAATGAAAGGCCTCTACACCACTGACTGTGTTCACTTTCGTCTCCTTTCAGTCAAAGGATACGTTTTGAACTTACTTTTATTTATCCAAACTACGAAAGACTCTGCTTGGAGACACTTGAGTTTAAAGCTATTTCAGTCATACAGAGAGGACTGCAACCAGTGCCCACAGTCTGAGCCACTGCTAAACGCACACCTCGACAGTTACAGAGAGAAGGATGTTGGACGGAAAGATCAGCGATGCGAAACCTAATTTCTGTGATGAGCAACTCCCATCTTGAAACTAGTATCCGTAAAGAATGATTAAAACTTGACTTCATCTCTCTCACTTCCTTCGGTGCTTCTGTACCTCATTCCACGATTGGAAAGAGAGGGAAAGCAGAGGATATTAGTTTTTCAAACACTTGCAGGTTGTTGGTTCTAATCTGCTCGGTAAGCTAGCAGTCTTAATGAGAGAAAGGCTACAGTAGCGGAAGGGAACAGTTCGCTTCCTCACGTTCATAGGCAGTGCCACGTATCACACTCTTCAACACTACGCTGCGTGCTCGACGTCCACCGCGCTGCGTTAAAATCATCCGCATAGCAGTAAATGGGACTCTACAACATCTCCGTTCCTTTCTCTCCTTTTGCATATGTTGTCAAAACCCTACAGCAGTGGCTTCAATTTTTAGTCGTTTAAAACTGTTAAATATACTCTCGCATTGTCGGCAGATAATGTTCAAATGTTTTAAATCAATTTATCCATGAAAGTTGGCCTTTCACATGCAATAAAAATACTTCCATAAGCGGTTAAAGTAAAGAATTTGTGATGTGCATGCTATTTATTTTGAAACAATTTGCTTATTTATATACCGTTTTCATAAGCACGTGTTGCATAGTTTCAGTTGAATGTCGTATATACAATTTAACATAAATTTCTTTAATTTAAACAAAAACACACCAATTTACATTTATAGAACGGAGTTTAGAAAAACATGCTTATTAATTTTTAGGTTTCTCTATTTCTCCAATGCCCACTTTGAAAATTCAAAGGACACCCTACCTTTTGCTATTTAAATTTTAAAGGGATGCAATTAATAACATATTTTTTAAATCGTTGTATGGCAATCAGTACTGTTTATAGTTGTTTGAATTTGGACAGAATAATACTAAAAATCTACTGAGCGTTTGATGTAATAGAAAAAAAAAAAACCAAAGTAAGCGGATTAGTCAAGAATTCCGAAATAAGCTATAACGCTGTAATATTAATAATTGTAATAGTACCTAAAAATATCTCATAAACTTACTGGATTGGATTATATTTATAATGGTTTGAAGTTTAAAGCCATGTTGGTTAAATTCTAGCTTTTATCCCCTCACCTCCACCTCCCCTCTCCATTATTTTGAACGTTCAAATGACATACGTACGTTTTCATTATTCAATTTTAAAAAGGATTCAAATACTCTCACGCATTTTATTGCCTATCGTTGCCTAGCAATTGTTATTATGTATGAATTTGGGCAGCATAAAACATGAGCCAGCTTTAGGAAGAAAAACAATTAAATTGGAATAAAACTGCAGTAGTAAAGTCTGTTTTGGAACTTCTGACTAATCGCTTACATTCTGTCCTTTCTTGTAGGATATACAGCATTTTGAAACAATCTATTACCAAAACATAAATATTACATTAAATGATTAGTAGTTTTATTATTATTTTTTGTGTTATTACCTTCAAAATCAAACAATAATAACAAAAGCTCAAGTTACCATACAACGATAAAAAAAAAATATGGGAGAGCAGATTGCGCCCTCTTTAAAAAATGTAGCATAAAATTAGGGGTGCCATTTGAAATTTCAAAGTGAAGAAGACGGGGCAAAACCTACAATTTAATCTTTGTTGATTTTAAACTCCCCCCCTCTCAGTATCTATATTGAGTTTTGTTTATTTAAATTAAATTTATTAAGCTTACAGTTATTCAGAATGGGAAGTTTTGAAATTAAAATGTATAATAGACAACACTTGTGGATGGCTTTCTTTTCTTTTTATAAAGGAAGATTAATATAAATACGGACACGGAGTTTGTTTAATAAACGGGGAAACTATGGCAGTTATGTTTCATAAGTTTTGTAAGGGGTACATATGATGCTGCCACCATCAGGAAGTCGGTCCTGGTGATGTAGTGGTAACCATACTTGCCTTCTAAACCCAAGATCACGGGTTCAAAACCGGCCAGGATCGATGGATTTTTTCAGGCGTAAAAATCCTAAGTATGGCTTCCTTCGGAAGGGAAGTAAAGCCGTGGGTCCCGTGTCGTACATTTACGGCACGATAAAGAACCTCAAACCTGAAAGAAGATGCCTTTGAGCAAAATTTATCGGCCGTTTCACGCCCTGGATTGAATGGAACGCTGATGACCTGAGGTGTTAAAGAGCGTCCGTAAATAAAACAAATCAACAATAACAACCATCAGGAATTTTAATTTTTCCTTCTTTTGGACAAGAAGGATCGGATCATGGGGCTGATTGGTGGAAGTAACTGTACATTGCTATATAATATAACAAAAAAAAGTGTTAATATGGATTATATTTGTGTGCCTTATTTGTCCATTTTATTCACAATCTCAAAAATTTGCAATTACTTTGTGCATTTACTCTATTTATGGTGTTACTTTTACACGAAGCAAATATTTACAGCTATAATTAATATAGCAAAATGTCTGTATAGCTCGTAACGAATTCTTTAAGACCACAAGGTACTCAAGTATTCATATTACACTTCAAAATATCTTAGAAACTATTGGATTAAGTTTCTTAAAATATTATAATGTATGCATAATATATGGGTATTTTTATAGTAGTAGATTTTAGTTATATGATGTATACATTATTTTTTTTTAATATATATCTTACGAAGAAACATTTTAAAAGTAATCCAGCAAAAAAGAGCACCATTTTCATGCATTCTTTCCTCTTGAAACTATATTCAGTATATCTCTGATTTGTTACTATTATTTTTATTTAATTATTTTTTAAACATTCTCATTAAAATGAGACTACCTATATGAAAGAGTTAAATGTGCAGCAGGGAAGGAAATGAATACTGGAAAGAAACGCTCTGTTGTTGTTGTTTTTTAATTTTCCCTTTATACGCCTTTCCCAAATCCTGTTGGCTGCGCCGAGTTATACTATGTCCTCAAGGCACAGCAGCGAAGGATCGCAGTGCTTTATCAATCGATGACGGTGTATTTTGACGACCCTGAGGCCCTATCCGTCAGTTAGAATGGAAGCAATGCAGGTTGCTAACCAATAGTTAGACTCGGCGTTCGCCACCTACTCCTTTAATTATTCTTTTTGGTCTTCACACTGTCAGAGCCAGGCTTTTCTTGTTCACTACAACCAGCAATACTCCTCGAGAAGTAGAGGAACTAAAATCTTGGAAGCTGTTCTAGTAAAAGTAGCTTCAACGTGTTTCTCTACAACCTAAGTGGATGGATGAGGTCGTTAAGGCACGAACTCGTGAACTAGCTATCTGAGGTTCGATTTCTGCCTGGATCATACTCCCTGATGACATAAATTTTAGGAAAGTATCTAAAATTTGTCTAAAACCTTTTTTTATTAAAGCAAATACAAATAAAAATAATTCGATCAGAAAAAGACAAATTAGATATTTCCAACACTTAATGAGGATGAACAATAGCGAACTTACGAAACGAAAATGTTCAATACATATATATATATATATATATATATATATATATATATATGAGTAAGAAAGGCAACTATTGTTTCCATGGGATAAGAAAATATATTACCGAGATCGGGTTAACAGGAGTGGGACTGATCGATGTTTAGAAGCTCGAAAGAAAGCTTCAAATGTTTTCGGGCAAAGGAAAGAAGAAACGGAATAACGTTTTGGACAGAGGAAAGAAGGAAAACACACAGTGACAGAATGAAGAAATATTGGAAAACCAGAAGAAAAGAAATGAAAATAAATGAATTGGGTTTTAGCGTGCTCCCTAGATGCCCTGAAACGGAAAAGAAATAAAATAAATCAAAAACAATAAAAATAATTTTCCAATTTATTATTTGATCTCATGCACCATTAGCGTCCACTGCCTGTGATGTCGCAGTAGTGAAAACGGCTTTAAATACTTCAAAAACCTCGAAAAATAAACCTACAAATAAGAATAAAAAGTTTAATATCGCTTCATTTTTTGTTTTTGTAGTAATTTGTTGTTTAGTAAGGGTGCGAACTGTGCTTTAAAATATCAGTAAATAGAAACTCTGCAATAAAACAATTTGACATCTCTCTTAACACAAATAAGCATTTAATCGCAGCGTCAGTAATTCCCTCAACAACAGATGCAAACATTTATCTGAAGGCAATATGGAAGACAATTGAAATACGACAGTAGATAATGAAGTCCCCAAAGTGCCGCTATCTCTCTAGCGAGAACGCAGTTAAGCGGCATTTCAGGTAAACGAGCGGCGTTGAAAAGTAAAGACATCTGACAGACGCTTGGAAACTATAGGAATAAGCTTAATCAGAACTTTCCATTACATTCCCAGAAGTTATCCGAGAGATGCACGCTTTTGGTTCGAGCAGGGAAAGGTGGAAGATTAAGGGTTAAACCAGATCCTCAAGTGAAGAGAGAAGTTTGGAAGGCAGAAGTAAAGAGTTTGACTGTCTTTCAGTTCACACAAGTTTTCCAAGGAGACAGCAACCGAGGAATGGTCGATTGTCTAGTATCTCGGGATATAACATAGCACTTTATAACTTACTTTATCATCAGAGCCCGGAAGTTAGGCACAATGCCTTTTCTTTCCGAAAGGGATATATTTAAGAGTCAGATAGAAATGAACATATTTCCGTACATTTGGGGTCGGTAGTGCCAGTTTTTATTTTGCCCTCCCCCTATTTTGCTTTTGGTGCCTATTTAAGGTTTAAAACTTTTTTTGTTTGTTTTGCCCCTTTGGGTCGTTATGGAGTTATTTATTTATTGCAATTACGCATTTAAAAGCACATAAATAATTTCAACATATCGAAGTAGAAAAGATAATTAAATAATCTCGTATATCAATCTCACAGAAATATCTATTGAAAATCTTCTTATACATTTATTTTTTTCAAGCAGTCAAAACTATTTCTCCCCAACCCATTCGCTAAGCTCTCTAAATACAGAACCTTTTCTAGTGAAAGGAACGCATGGTTACCTCGGACATGTGAACACCAAGAAATAGAGAAGATGAGTGAAGTGCTGTAGTTTTGAATAGTCCTGACGAATGACTTTGTATCAATCTGCGAGTGTCAATTCTAGGAAATGAATTCTCAGCTGCATAAATGTAACAAGTAATAGCAAAAGAGAAAGATGAGAGCGGTACAACTGTGTAATAAACCGTCCCTACAATGTGTTCAGTAAGGAAGTAAGAAATACTAATCTGATTCCCCTATAAACGCATAAACAGAAAGTGAACTCGACCAGAAACCACTGCATATCTTTTGCTTATTCGCCAGGATTATTCAAAATCATTTTACTTTGTCTTGATCAACATTTCCATGATATCTTGAAATTTGAATGTTCTGTTGTAACCGGTTCTGAAATAGCTTGTTTTAAAAATGCTTCAATCACTTCAGTGCAAGTAGAACGTTCTTTTTCTATGATGAAAATTGTACTCTCTCACAAGCGACTGACTAACACAGTCAATGCCTCGAAAATACACCTTGTTCCTTGTAACGAAGAAAAGTAAGCTTAAGTACTTTAATTATGCGATAAAGAAATAAGTATCTTAAATATCTATTTTAATTAATAATCAGTGATATTACTCTCTGTTTTGAGCTTTAATAAATCCCCATTTGAATTATATTACTGCCTATTTTCAATATTTGAAGTGCCTTTTTGTCTGCCTGTTTTAACCAAACAAATTCCTGAACTTCCGGGCTCGTTTTTATCATATTCGTAAATTAATCTTTTTAAACGTGAGGTAAAACTTCAACACCCAACCTTTGTCCAGTGTTTTACTTTCCATTTTTATTATTTTATTTTTATTTTTATCACATATATTAGATATAAAAATAATCTGGCATCATCAGGTGTTACGGATGTCTTACATCTTGAGAGTTTCTTAAGTAAAATAAATTGTGCTACTTTGTTATCGCTCCTGCCTGTTGTTTTTCTTGAATACTTGCACAAAATATATATATATATATATATATTTTTTTATTGCTTTGTAACTACTTTCACATTTTATTTTTAGACATGATTGCGTATTAAATATTAGAGCGCAATTGTTTATTTTTTACTGCAACAAGCTACAGTGATATTCATTTGTATTTGAACGCCAAGGCTAAGACTTTCGCAGTAGACAACACTATAATGATAAACTATGTTGGATAAACTTGTTTTATTAATTAATTTAATACAAATTTTACAAATCGTTCGTGAGCTTCCACGGCACTTACTATTGTTTAAATTCTCCATGACCCTATGCATCACATTAAAAAACAACTCACGTCGCTGTCTCTACAAACAAAAATAAAGGATAGCTTTTTATTGCCCAAGGCACTCAAGTATTGACATAGATTAAGTTTCAAAAACAAAGATCTCGTTTATTAATACAAAACAAGCATCTAATTTCACTGTAAATTTGCAAATACATGCCAGGATAAAAGGTTTCAGTACGTAAGCGAGATTCACTTGGTTGCCGGTAAATGCCTCCCTGGCGCAGCTCGTTCGCTGTTCATCATGCATCAAGATGGCGATGACATAGAAACAGAAAGTTTTGTACTTGCCCACAGATGTCCATTCACCATGTACTAGCCGAGAGCTAGTCTTCCCCTGTTTGTATTCAAACCACACAGAATCCATTGTTACACGTAGCTCTTCGCGAAGGTGATAGTCAACGATGTGTGAAGTTTTATGAATTCATTCGGGACATGGAGATGGAAGGTGACGATCAGGTTATGTTCTATCTCAGTGGAAAGGTGAACCACCACAACGTAAGATTCATGCAGATGTATGCAATGCATCCGGAGAATAGTGTATTTGTTTCGATATGTATTTTAAATGGTATTCCAAAGTTTTATGTTCATGGGCGTGAAAGATATAATCTTTTGAAATCGGATGATTCTTTTGTACACCCTGTATGTATATATAACTAAGAAATCTCACTTGTAAACATTAAGAATTACACTTTAAAAGGTCAAAGTTCTTCCTCCAAAGTCTACGAACACATTTGTATTAACATATTTTAATTTAGTTCCTAAACATCACCACAGCTAAACTAAAACACTCCAAAAATAGTGCTGTCATCACAGAAAGCAAACTACGCTCGATTTTTTTGAAAAATACATAAAAAACAACTATTAATAGAAGAAATGAGACAGGTTATGAACTAAAAAAATAAAATAAAATCTGTATACGCCACCCTGGTACCTGGTTTCCTAAACCATCTCGTGCATATCAAATTTTATATTTATTATTATAATGTACACAATACAACAATCTCTTGCCACATTATTTCACAGATTTTCCTTATAGCTGGATTAAAATAATATAAAAATAGTAAATATCTCAAAATAATTAAATTAAATCAAAATATAAATTTACTAAACTACTTCTTAATTTAATCTTCCAAAATCTACCAAATTAACAATATTACTGGTAGTCAGTAAGAATTATAGCTGGTAGCCAGCTATTCTATCCTAATTTATTCCATTACTATTCTACCAGCCACTGGTTACCAGCGGTATGTACTGGTATCCAATACTTGGCAGAATTTCTCTTAAATTAAACATTACACTTAATTGTTTCAAGTCTCCTTAATTTATTTCAATCAAAATAACCACCTTCTCTTTAACAACTTACTATACTTAAAGTTCATTTGTCACTATTAATCTTCCCTAGACATTTCATTTATTTGTTCCAACACTTGAACTCATTAAACACTATCACCTCGCTCCACCATATCACTCTCCATCTTTTCTTCCCAACGGTCCCTTCTTCCATTTCTCTTGATCTTCCTGGACTATTGGTTACACAATTTCTCGCGCTCTGCTCCTCCTCACCGGACACCACTTCTCCGTCCTCCACCTTCTTCTGCAATCTTCCTCCGCTCAGCTTCTTCTCGGTCCCATAGCTCTTATAGGTAAAAGGTTATGGACTCCTCCCACGGAGGAATATATGGGGATGAATTCGTCGACCACCTTGCCAAACAGGCTGCACAAAGCACAAACATGATCTGATACAACAGGAGCAGCGTAGGTGAAAACTTTGAGAGAAGAGAGCATTGCTAAGTGAATGGTTAACCTGAACCAAAGGAAAAGAACACAAGTATGGGACAGTCTAACTCTCACTGTCGCTCTCTCTGGTGCGACCACACAGGACCTGAAAGAACAATAGCGTATTTTCATAGAGTTCACTTAACATAGGATTCAACCTGTACTTGTAATGAAGGGGAACAAATTGTTCATAAGCTCTTGTTAGACTATACAACGTACAACGTGATAGAAAAATGTATTGCATAACTCTTAACTCTTTAATAATAATTTCATCAGAATATTTTAACATTTTGATTAATTGTTGTTATTTCTTACATATCATGTTTTAAGATATTATCGTTATGCATTTCGTTTTTATTTTGTATACGAGTTTATTAAAAATAGAAACTAAATACTCGCAGAAAGAATTAATTGTGAACAAACTTGCTTATTTATTATTTTAAAATAGTCAATGTAATGCGGTCAGAACACCCATCAGTGAAACATAGCGCATATATATATATATATATATATATATATATATATATATATATATATATATATTCAAAATTTTGAAAATCCAGCTGTCTAATCACTGCATTGTTTTTCATTAGTTCTTTGTTGTTACACCGTGTGCTCAAATCACTGCCTAAAAATAAACTTCACGTACACTCAATGCATTGTCTCCTGGAGTTCTTTTTTATTGCTTGACTTATTTGTTGCAATATCATTCTCCATAACCTTCCAGTAGTTCTCAACCGGATTCAGGTCCTGGCTATTTCCAGACCAGTCTGGCATCTTCACTCTGTTGTTGTTGTTGTTGTTGTTGTTGTTGTTGTTGTTTTTTTTTTTTTTTTTTTTTTTTTTTTTTTTTAAGGAATGCTTTTACCAGAAATGTATGCATGACTAATAATGCACCAACGCTACATATATTCCAACTTAATACAAATATTAATCAAAATAATTGCTTTCGTAGCCCTGCGACAAGGGCAGTCATCTTGAAAAATGCAGCTTGAAGGATTGCCAATTTGTCTTATACTGTGGACATCAATTTGTTTTCAAGGATGTCTCAGTAGATGTCTGCATTAACAGTGTCACTTACAAAGTCCTTAGGACCTATGCCAAGGCTGGAAATGCACTCTCAAATCATCTGACCTTGTGGATGCTTCACTGTTGTGTTATGTGTGAAGGCAGCAATTCTTCACCCCTTCTGCAACGCACGATGTACCCTTTCCCACCGGAGCCTTGCAGGTTAATTTACCGTATTCTACATCTCTGCTGTCCATCCTGCATGCTCTTTTGCCCACTGTAGTCACTGCTGTCTCATTGTTTTAGTCAGCAAAGGTTTCTTTAGGGGTCGACAAGCATGAAGTCCTGCTTCAAGGATTCTGCTCCTGAAAGCTCTGCTGGTCACTAAGACGTCACACATGTCTTTCCATTGTTGCTTCACTTCTCGAGGATGGTAGCCAACGATCACTGAGACAACTTCTTTTTAATATCCTATCCTCTTTTGGAGTAGAAGTTCTTTTCCTGCCTCTTCTTTTTCAACATTTCCCTTCTCCCTGTCTTTCTTTAGCACTCCTGAAGTGCTAGCTAGCTTAGACTGATGAAAACTTGCTCTAGTGCTTACATCAATAGAGGAGTTAGCCAGAATACCGCTTTTCTTCCTTTGTCCATCTTGTAAGCACTATGCCTGAACAAGAAAGACTTTATATTGTATTTCTGCAATGTATACTGAGAAAATAGCAATAAATAATGTATTATTAATAAAATGGCAATTGGAAGTTCAACAGTGGAGACAAGAATACACAGCAACAAATAAGCAACAATGGATACCTAAGCGTTGTATGAATCATTGTCAAAATCATAATTACAAATGCCAAAGGAGGTGATGCTATAAAAATTCCACCACTGTATTTATATATATATATATATATATATATATATATATATATACAAGAAAAATAAAAAGAAAGTAACACTATTAACAATGTAACAAATTAACAGTAATTATAACAACAGAAAAGGATAAAACACTAAGAAAAAGTCACACTTGAGATCGCTATATTTCGAACTCGTGGAGTTCTTCTATGGCAAGAAGACAAGTGATCAATAAAAAGCATTAGAAAACACATAGAAAGAAAGAAATAAAATTAAAAGAATAATAGGTAAATAGTAAGGAAGTCAAAAGCAAAACACGCAAAACCAAATTAAACTTAATAAGCAAAGTTAAAAGCAACACCAGAATCTCAAACAATATAAAAGAAAAATAAAAATAAAGTAACACTATTAACATGTAACAAATTAACAGTAATTATAACAGCAGAAGAGGATAAAACACTAAGAAAAAGTCACACTTGAGATCGCTATATTTCTGATTCGTGGAGTTCTTCTATGGCAAGAAGACATGTATATTTAAATACTTTACCCATTCTGGCAGAACTAAGATCATTAGCTCTTCTCTTCGCTCTACCAATCTAACAATAATTGCACTAAGTTATAGCAACAATATTACAATTATAACATTAACAGTCACAAGAAAAATATCCATGCACATATAAACCAATGTAAAACATGAGTTAGATAAATAAGTGAATACTAATACATAAAAATAGACAACGAAAATGAAAATAATGACAAATATTAACCTAAGAAGAAGAAAAATAAAAAGGAACTATAATAATACAACAAACAATGACAAATCATAAAACTGGTAATAAGTATACCAATAAAACATAAAAATGAAAAACCCTAACAATACTATGAAGGAGATAGACATTTATGATAGTAACAACAATAATAAATGAATAATTCTACAGCAAGATAAAACAAATAAATACCTGTATTGTAACACAAGGAATCTAAATCTAGGGTAATGGATTATTTGTAATACTATTAAATAATTTTTTATGAAATGATCATAAAGTTGGACAGTCTGTGACATTCCGTGGCAGTAATTACGGTGAATATGAGCAAAGTGATGTTATAATACGTGTCCGGTTTCAGATCGTGTGTTAAGGTTATGAAATTTGAAAACGACAAGATGTATGAATAATTTTGAAAAGTTGTGTGAGACAATGAATATTTTTTGCTCTTTCAAGCAGCACCAAGACCGCATATCAAGAGAGGGTGTTATGTATAGAACGCACATCGCAGATGTAACGTACGCACATATTACGAACACGCTGTAGTTTTTGTGATAGGTTAGAGTTTAAGTCTGTGAGCAGAAAATCGCAGTAGTCGAAGTGAGGCATCGCCAGGGATTGCACCATCTTTTTCAAGGCTCTGGGTAGGGACACGTTTAATCTTTTAAATGTGTGAATTAGAGAGCTTCCTTGCTGCAGGTTTTAGCAACATGGTTTTCCCAGCAGCGATTACTGTTGATGATAACGCAAATATTTTTCGCAGAATCAGTGAAGGGAATTGCTGTTTGATTGATATTAACGGGAGGAATATTGCCTATTCTATGGTACTTAGCAAGCGCTGGTATTCTGCGATCTTAAGAGATTAAGACCAAGGCACGCGTTCGTGAATAGAGCGAGTCTAGATCCTGGTTAATGTTACTTATTGCGTCATGTATATTGTTAGTGCAAGAGTATATGTAAGTTGTAAAGAACTGCGGCTGATACCACAGTCACGGCCGGCAGTACGACATGAATTATTTTGTTTATTAGAGTTATATTAATTTGATCTGAAGCCTGTACCTTATCTTTATACGCTTTAATGCTGTTATAACACTGTTTACCTGATGCATGTAAAGTGGATTTTCTTTCACCCAAGTATCTAGGGAAGTAGTGTTGCCTGTCGATTTTGTGTAATTCTGAGGTTACTTTTATAAAGTGGTCATTTAATGAGGGCGTCGTTCCAATACCTGGGGTAAAATCTCTCCGTGTCATTGTTTGAATGCCGCACCACATACCTGCCGGTCGGTTCAGTGAGACTAAGCATGTCTTATTCTGGCATTCCTGATGGTTTGTCTTGTTCTATAACGAATACGTTTAGAGCTATCTATGTTTGCATCGTGTTTATCTCGTCCTAAGTCCTATATGCGAGGTTTCTTTGAGCTATCAAATGTCATGATGCTGGCTGTTAACCACACGTTTTGTTCGTAGCGGGGCATGTATTTAGCTGGTCAACTTTTTAGTCCACTGTGTGATGTCCAGACGGTATTCCAAATCGCGTCATTAGTTTTTTTCAAGTCTCTGTGCGTTACAGTGTGTGGATATTTTTTGGGACACTACAGCGAATATGCTCATGAGCTGTAACACCTGGTGCTGGCAGAGTTGTTGGTAATAATTAAGCCCAGCAAGGTTTCTTGAATATGATGGGTAGGAGCAAGAGGAAGAATGGTCATATTGCAGGAGTGGAACGTTGTCTGAAGTTGAATTGTGTAGGTTCCTACTCACGTGTGATTAGATTGGTATTGAAGTTACCCATAATTACAACGTGCTCATAAAACGGCAGTAAATTAAACAGTTGCGTTCTAGATCGTTTAAATTAATAATTTTGGGAAATTTATATACAAAAGCGAGTAAACATTTCTTTAAGCTGAGCTTATTTCTAAGGGAAGAATTTCGACTATATTGTAACTATAAACATTGTAAATAGCATCAAATGTTCAACGGACAAATAATAATATCCTACATCTTTAAACTTGTAAATACTGAAATAACATCACCTGATTCAACGGCAAATATCATCTGATTTTTTGTTTACTTATTTTAAATTAAAAAGGAATGAAGGGCAAAACATGTAGTATTATTTTGTAATGAAGCAGGTTGTCCAACAATTGGGCTAAAAATCACATTTTATGTTCTTAATGCCAATGGACAACCACTGTATATTTTTAGATCAAAGTTTACACGAATTTTATTTATATTTGCTGTACTTTTAACAGGTTTAGCGTGAGTGTTTTAATTACTATAGTCATTATTACATAAAAATCAGCAATATTGCTAAATGTTAATGCTTTGAAGATGTACACTCCTTAGATTGCTAAATCATTTAGCTGCAAAAAGTGTTCTCTATAATATGTTCAGTTAATGATATTTCTTCACACCTGATAATACGTTAAAACGTGAACCACCATTCAACATAATTCTACATAGTTTATATAAGTATAAAAGTACATTTGAAAATAATTAAAAGATACAAGAATACCCTGATTAATGCTACTGCTCAAAAGTCTGAATGTATGTTCAACTTGAAAATTATACTTGTGTAATATCCACATTTTTTGTAGAGAGCCAATTTTTTATAAATTGGTTTTAAATTTGTGTTTAAGTCTGTCAGATTTTATAAATTAGAAGTGCTTTGTTAATTTTCAATTTATTTTAGGTAAATACTAAAAAAAAAAAAATAATAAAAAAAAATAAATAAAAAAAATAAACGATAAATTGATTAAATATATTGATAGCCTGATTATAAAATGTAGATTATACATATGTGAACTTCATTTTAAGTTGTTTTTTTTTTCATTTTATAAAGCTCAAATTCGGAAAATTTTACAAATTTAAATAATCATGAAAATATGATAAAATAATAATAATAATAATAATAATAATAATTAAAAGTAACAGTAACAAATGACTAACAGTTTTATTTGTTACCGCTTTCTAAGCCGAAGGCGTCGGTCACTAAGCGCCCTTACGATAGGACGTATCAAATCCAAATGATTGAAATGTCTTGCTGAGACATTATTTGCAATCTGCTATCAGAAAAATAAATTAATAGAATGATTACTAGGTATCGGAATTTCTAAGCACTAAAAGTAGAATGATGCAGGAACGAAGTTAATGAACTGTAGACAACAGATTGGAGGTACAATAGATTACGAGTTAATACCTTACGCTTGACATTCATCAGTTCTTGTTTACCTGCCGGGCGATGGCTCATAGCCTGTGTTTGAGTGTGCCTAACTTAATGTTAAGTGCTTAAGAATTCCGATGCCTTCCGATTACTTTAGAACAGTTTTTAGTATGAACAACAAGAAAAATGCCGGGTTAATCATCAGAATTTGGTAACTTTAGGCGCCAGTAAAGTTTACTCAGTA
Source organism: Metallyticus violacea (assembly GCA_030762175.1). Lineage (NCBI taxonomy): Eukaryota > Metazoa > Arthropoda > Insecta > Mantodea > Metallyticidae > Metallyticus > Metallyticus violacea. Next base: position 49,935,849 of record CM060841.1, read on the forward strand.
AAACCTGACGAACAAATCTTAGAGGAACTAGAATAACAAGCAGGGGAAGACGTAAATAAGTTACAAATTTATCACCGATTAATCACGTTTTCCTTCTGGTCTCCTCCTTATTCTGTGGCAAAATTTGCAAACTTTTTTACCCGTAAACTGTATGTTTGCATTTTTAGGCAGCGCAGGTTTTTACGTGCCAATAAAATATTATAGTCCCCTCCTGCGGTCTTGAAAGCTCCTGTATGCACCGCCAGCAATGTTTCACCGACGCATATGATTGATAATCGATATTCAGCCCCTAGGTTTTTATGTGACCGTTTTGGACAGAAGTATCCTGCAATGGCTAATGCTGTTTAATGGCGACAGGGGCATAGGGCATGGTCGTAACATGAAAAGTTGAAGTTGCTTTAAAGCAAATGGAGGTGCCGGTCTGTTTATATCTAAACGGTGGTTTTTCCACTTAAAGAATAAAACATGACTAACAGCGATAAAAGACCTTAAAACGAGAAACTATGTCATTCTATTCCTTTGTTATGTATGTTATTAATTTGTGAATACTTGTATTATAAACAGTTAGAAAACTTCTTACACACAGTTCTTCTGTAACTACAAAAGATGGCAACAGCAAGCACATGTTGAACTTTTTGTTAATAGTGTTTAACGCCCATTTTTACTGCTGGGGCATCACAGATGATACATGTGATGAAATGATAAACTAGAAAGATTTTCTTTCTTTTTTGTTGTTTGTTTAAGGAAGGAAACGTTTCAGGTCTAATTTAGAGTACCTCCCAGCATTTGCATTTTATAAGGACTGAGGAAAACCTGAAGGAAAAAAAAAACTGTTATATAGGACTGAATGGCAATATGTTTTAAAATTATGACTCATTGGAAATACATTATACAAGCTATTTTACCGTCACGGGTGGCCGAGGTCTTTATGGCACGGACTCGTGGAGTGGGAGGTCTGGGGTTCGATTTCCGCCAGGACCGTCCTCCCTGACCGAGTTGCCCCCCCCCCCCAGCATTTTCTCAGTCTTCATAAATGGCAAATTAGGCCCGGGATGCTTTTGTCCTTAAATAATTCCTTTCCCAGTTTATCATTTCATTTCATGCATCATCAGTTTCCAATGCCTGTAATACCTCAACAGTGAAAATGGGAAATCTTACAATTTGAGATGGTAACAATAAGCAGACATATAATAATTAATTAAGCTATTTACATTCAAAACGAATACTGCGCATTCAATTATAAAGTTCAAGATAATTCTCTATACCTGTTTGTGCGACCCTCCAAAAAACACACATACATTCATTCACACGTATATTTATTTCTTTTTATTTTTTGCTTCAAGTTTAATTATATCTAATGTTATAGATATCTCATTAAACCTTATATTAGGTAAATATCTGTAAACTAGAAATAACCATTTTGCTAATCAGTTTTGTATACTTAACTTTTACTCCAAATTTTTGAGTTTATTTTCTTATCACATGATACATAGCTTATTGTTTTATATTCGTGTGCATAATATAAAATTGTTTAAGGTTTTAGACGCTCATTTTATGCGTGTTAGATTTAATATAATCTTTATATCACAGCTTTTTATCTTAAACTAACCTCTGGAATCTGAATTCTTTCTTATGTATAACTAACTCATGTTTTATATTGCCTCCATTTCCGTATCTACATTACAAATTACACGTACTACATTTTCAGTCAATATAAGAAACTGAATTTGCACCCGAGCATGAAATTTTGTTCTTTCATATTTGCAACACCTTTTTGTAATCTTCCGTTTTATGTACGCACTTAAATGTGTAATTTATATATGCTTAAAAATAGAAAGTCATTTTTTGTTTATTTATTGTCGTTTTTACTGAAATGGTCTTCTCGCGACGTCTGTAGATTGTGGGCTACATACTATAGGTGTAGTCTAGGGATGAATGAAAGGAAATGAATTAATGATGGCGCAAACGAGCTCGGAGTCCTTGGCGTCTTAAAGTTATCTGGCATTTATTTCTTGGTAGGGAAAAACTGCCGAAAAACCTTACATAGATAGCTAGACCTAACCCGAATTCGAACCCAGAACCACCCAATTAGTATTGCAAAGGTTACCTCTAAACCAAGGAAGCGGTTTTCCCTTTTAAATTATTACAGTTCGAGTTTAACTCTCGAGACCTATAAACGACGTAGGCGATGCCTTTTTTTGACATCGGGTTTTAGTTTATCTTCATCTTAAATGACATCCATATTTAATGTGGCAAACTTTTTCAAAATTTTAAATATAGTTCTTAAGAGCGCCATGAATGTTATTAAAGAACTTTATAAATTTATTCTTTAAAGTCACTTCCGTTTTGTTGCAGAGAAGTATCCTCAAGATATACTTCAGTGTGTAAGTGAATTCTTTGCCAATGTAATATTTCTCTTTCATTAACTAATTTGCACAAGAATTATCATAAACAGCAGTTAACAAAATTTAGTGACCGATTACGTCACGTGTGTGCAATAACGCGTCATATCAGTAATTTAAGTGCCCAATTTACAATTAATAATAAAATTACAATTCTTACTTAATTATTTGAAACAAAAAGAAAACACATGCAAAAATTAGGTTTGTTTCAATAACAGGCTAACAAATAGATTACTAGCTTCGGCATACATAACTATGGTATCGTCAAATGCCTTACCTTTCAATGTTAAATTTACCAATTTCAGTTCCCATTTTTCTCAAGGACTATTAAAGATGATGAAATGAAACATTTACAGCATAAAGAAGTACCTAATTGAACTTTTCTGATATATTTTCACTACCGTACCATGATTCTGAAGCAAATTATAAATTATTTCTAATTATTTGCTCTTTTTTGTACTTTTCCCCAACATTTTATTGTTTTACATTGTCAGCTTTTGTTCTATCTCAACTATAATGTCGGTCCTGGTGGTGTAGGGGTTACCATACTTGTCGACTAAACCGAAGTTCATGGGTTCGATCCCGGGCAGGACCGATGGATTTTTTCGGGCGTAAAAATTCAAAGTATGGCTTCCTTCGGAAGGGAAGTAAAGCTGTGGGTCCCGTGTCGTACATTTACGATAAAGAACCTCAAGCCTGAAAGAAGAGGCCTCTGAGCAAAATTTGTCGGCCGTTTCACGCCCTGAATAGAATGGGACGCTGATGACCCGAGATGTTAAAGAGCGTCCGTAAATAAACCAAATAAAAAAAAATCTACCATAATAATCTCATCATCACAAAAATATCATTAATGAATGGTAAAAGTTACAAGCAATAGCTGACATAGATTATACTAAGAAATGAGAAGCTATTGAAGCCAAAATGTTAATTTTACAAAAAAACTAAACTAACTTTTCGAGGGAAATACCAGTTAAAACCTCCAACATTGTAAAATACAAACGATGATGTCATGGAAACAAACGGTGGCAATTTATAAAACATAACTATTTTCTCTTATTCAAGACAGTCTTCTAGAGCAAATAGTTCCTGAGATATGGAATTTTAACTAAATAAGTTCTTGCGAAATCCAAAACAAATTGCTTCTGCATTGATATAATTAAAATCATTAAAAATGCTTATAACTAAGGAATATTAATATCATTTAAAATCAGAAAATTCCAAATTACAAATATTAAAATGGTACAATATATATAATATAATATATGAAAAATAAAAATAAAATAACACTATTAATAATATAACAAATTAATAGTAATAATATATATATTTAAAATATAATATAATATATGAAAAATAAAAAAGTAACACTATAAACAATGTAACAAATTAATAGTAATAATAAAAGTAGATAAGGATAAAACACTAAGATAAAGTCACACTTGAAATTGCTATATTTCGAACTACTGGAGTTCTTCATTGGCAAGAAGCTAGACAATTCTTCTTGCCATTGAAGAACTCCAGTACTTCGAAATATCGTATAGCAATTTCAAGTGTGACTTTATATTAGTGTTTTATCCTTATCTACTTTTCATACTTCCCTTAAATTTGAACACACGGTATAAATAATTCCTCTATGTTTATTAAAAAGTTAAGAACAAAACTTAACACTTTTTCATAGTACAATGTGAGAACAATAGCTATTTATGCAAGTGCTAAATTAAGTGCTGCATTACCTCACCTTTTAGATGTTTACGGCCCAGCCGTAGGCGAGATTGGAATTTCGAGAGGAATAAAAGCAAAGACGGTTTTTTAGTAGCTACGCAATATATTATGTTTCACACGTGTCGAAATTACATTATTTTTATTTAATATTGTATTTTATTTTGAAGATGTAGGCAGACTTACTGTCCATTGCACGGCCCACCATTCGTCTATTTAGTGAACAGTTAAAGGTAGCCATGAAACATTTGAATGATAGATTCCTAAAAAAACAACTTGCCATGTAATTTTATGTTTATATTATAGTGAACTATTATCCTGTTATAAATTGAAATATTACAATATTAGATTTCTAATGATGTGTTAGTAAACATGTAGGGTGCGATGTGGCTATTGAAGCGTAAAGTTCCATTTTGCGCAATATTTTCAGTTTTGAAACAAGGGAATTTCAACATAGTGTGGAACAAAAGTATATTACGGGTAGAGAAAAGAGAATTGCAATAGAGCTGAAATGGTCCTCATGCAATGATGAGAAACACATTGCAAAATGTGAAGAAAAGAACTTTGAATCTAAACATACATGACATACATGTAGAAAATGATATAAATTAGAAGGATGCATATCTGAAGCAAATTTATTTTCTAGACAAAATAAATTCAACAGCAGATGATTAACAGCGGAATTCTGAATGAAAATTATTATAAAATGTATGTACAAACGATGATTGTTTAATCAAATCCTGTATATGTGTAATTGAGGGATTTAAGACAAAAGTACGACATATATCTGAATATTTAAAACTTTTTCACTTGCAAATACTATTTGTTCATGTCAACACTGTAAGTGAATCGCAAGGGGGTTGATCCCCAGCTATATCCGCTAAAAACGTAACAAAATTATATTTTCATTTTAAGTCTTTCTTAAAACAAATTTTGAAAACAGTATCTCAGAATCCAAAATCTAGAGCGATTCGGTACTCGAGAAATCAATTTTTGGGGGAGGGGGTGTGACTGGGTCCTTACCACATCTCAAAAGTTAAGAAACTTGTTTTCAAAAAGCACCAATCCCAAAAAGCTTAAAATGATACTTTTTATAGGCAGTATTTATGTATTAAGACAGCAAATTCAGACAGACGATCAGTCAGTTGGCATCTATTATAAAGTTCATATGTACCATTTTAGGGACTTGTTTAACGTGAAATATTGTAGATTATGGGCTTTCAAATGAGATTTTTGAATTCATATTCATCCGTTTTATGCTCTCGCATCTGTGTATGAATGCAATGTAATAATAATAATAATAATAATAATAATAATAATAATAATAATAATAATAATAATAATAATTATAGTCTACTACAATCGTGTAATAGAATTTCTGAAAGCTTTGAAGATTTACATTTTTTAATCACATATTGAGTGATGAAAGTAATCTACAATCCGCTCACTGTTTTTTTAGCCAGTAGGAGGAAGCTAGGAGCCGCTCAAGCATACCGGCTCGCGACAGTGACCATACAGCAAGCTCGGGTATCAGAGGAAGTAGTTATTTCAATGTACTTAATTTAAAAACCTACCCTGTGGAAGTAAGTGTTATTTACGTAATAAATACAGCAATGACCTAATAGTCCTGAAATACGAATGTAAAGGTAAGTTGAAATATAACAATGCTGCATTTTCTACACATGTCAACCAGTCCGAGGCCATACGTCGTAAAGCAGGCTAAATCGCCAATGAACAAACAATGAATAATTATGCCGCTTTGAAGCTGTTTCAAACGTGTTTTTATTATGCAAAAGGATAAAAGTCTACAATGAACTAATGAGTTATTGTTAATTTTCTTTGTGTTGATTAAAATATTTATTTTAGTTGAATAACTTTTCACAAATCTGTAACATATATAATCAATTTAAAAGGAAATAAACTTGTACAAATAATATTTCTTCTAACGCAATTGTTAGACAACTATAAGTCCAAACATTTTCAAAATATCTTGTCAAAAGTACGAAAGTGATTTATATAATTTATATAGTATGTTTACTATAAAATTAAACAGTTTGTATTTGGCACACTTTGAAAAAAAAAATGTTCTTCGTGTGTTTAAACGTAAGCAGAATGTGCAGTCGTGTCGTCGAACTGTTTAGCTGGAGAGTGCTATCTGCTCAATAACACGTCGATGTGTAAGTTGACAGTACATTTTAACGCTTTGTCAAGTGTGTGCTCACATTAATGCAAAGTTGTTTTCCACCGTGTTTAACCGATGCATAACAAGACGCAGCATAAGAGTTGACAGGAAACGTCACAGTCGCTGGTGAAGTTGGGTTTAGATTTCAGAAAATATTTTAAAACTCATAGGATTTTCTCTCTTGTGATCCCCTCCCCCCAAGATGACTTCTAAAAACATTTGAAGTTTGCTTTTGGCTGATATAATAAACCTACACCATTTTTGAATCGCACACTGTTAACAATGAAGTATTTCTCATGAAATAGATATATTCGGAGCACATATATTATATACTGTTTCAAATCACACAGCTTGATGGCTCAAGACTCTCATTCGGGAGGTTCCGCTTTCAATTCCCTTTGAGCCGTGGTTGCCCCTGGTTGCTTAGGCAAATGCTGGGATGAAACTTTACTTTCCGGGAATTTTCCTCTTTCCCATTTTATTTCATTGGTTCAAAAGTGGCAGGCTGGCGCGGTGTGACGGTGACTTGCGGTTTAGAAAGATTTCTGCATCGGCATCTGGTATGAAATCGGGCCGTTTTGTGACTTGAACTCCTTCGGCGGCATGGGGGTGTTCTATGTGAAAACATGTTAGTGACCTATTACGTCTACGCATCACAACCCTGGATTCTGGCCGTTTAGTTCCTCCATCACCTCCAAACTTTAGGAATATTGCCTATCTTATACTAGATTCTATTTTTTTAAAAGCTAAATAGAAACTAGTATAAGATAAGTAATATTCTATTATTTTATAGTATAATAAGAACTTCATATTATTTATTAATTTGCTTAATCATTATAAACTTATACATATATTATATCATAATAGATTTTATTAGGTTATTTTATATATTAATATAGTTATGCACATCATTAGGTATTTATTATTAAATAAATAAATCGTATTTAATTAATTGATTAGTTTATTTATTAAATAAATACCTAATGATGGGTACCCCCATTAAAGGCACAGGCACAAACTGCCAGCCGTGAGCACGGCAAAAGTACGAAAGTTTCCTCCTTCGCTCTAAACAATCCAATCCAATCCAATCCAATTCATCCATTATTTTCCGTAGTCCGTTCTTTTCTCGCTCATATTCCATGCCGTCTGGCAGCCTTAATATTCATATTTAACTCATAACACATTAAAATTAATGTTACTATTTTACATTTTTATTCAATTCACCTCTTATCATTTGTAGTGATAATAATGTTGACTGCATTATAAGCCCTTTTTCTACACCTGTACCACATAGTAGAATATTAACAATGGGAACTGTGAGAAATAGAAAATTGTGTGAAATGTTGCACGAATACATTCATCATCCGTCATCGCATGGACTCCCTGATGAATCCCTAGAGTATCTCGTATTGTCTGAGCCTTGCAGAATACGAGCACGAAGATTCTCTACACCTTCGGCTAACCCATAGATCATATGAGAATCTGTCAACTCCGCATTTGAATATCTCATTTTACTGTATCTGGAACGAGGCCCGTAAACACACAGAACTAACACTACGTGTTCGGTGCTATGTCAAGAAATGAGTAGCATAACAAGCGGACTACATGCTACAGAACGAGCACAACAACGGCGAACCCAGAAACTAAGAGTAGTTACAAACGCTCATCCCATTTAACCAGAGGTAAAAGCGAATGTTTACCAACCGTACGTATTAAGCAACTGTTCTGTTATGCAGTTATTGCCACAAGGCAGCTGGCATTTCAGCTTGCATATCACACCGTGTAAGCGATGTTGTAGACAAAGGACTCTAACAAGGAAATAAAGCATTTCCGGACCTATACTCATACAACATATTTACACCATCTATATGCAAGATATCTTTAGTCACATTCTGTACAAATGTTGAATTACTTCAATTTTGGGAAAATATTTCTGTAGATATGTTCTTTGTCTACATTTTTTCCCCCATTGCCACCCCCTATGTTCTCTCATGAACGTAGTGGCTTTCCCCCTAGCATTGCGGTATTATAGCAGACTTCTGAGGCCGGTACGCTCATATGAAGCTGCTGCGTTGTCTCAGTGTAGATGATGATGAAAGTGATATGGTACTGTGGGATCTTTAAAACTAGGGTTACCTACAGTAAATAGACCATGGAGAGATCTTTCAATAAAAATGAAAAATCATCAGGGAATCTAATTTGAAACCCAGGAGTTCTGACCACTAGACGATAGAGCTGTCATAACTGCACCAAGAAATTCAGTCATCATCAGAATTTCACCAGTCATTATAAAACAATGACACATTTTGTTGATAATTTTGATGGTGAAAAATATTGAATTTATAAAAATTGTTAATAAGAATAAATCACTTGTCTCCTAAAAGCAGTTGCTATAGTAGGAATCAGTCAGTTGTTACCTTAGGTTGATGTAACTTTTAGAGCCAAATATTGCACCTAATTTGAAAAAGCGTATAAATTGTCAGTTCATTTAATGTCAAACTTACTGGTTTTGTACTGAGATAACTTGTCATTTTATTTCGAAAACTAACTCTCTTGTGAATCAACTTCCATCTCTGTACCCCACTCTAAATGCTGATAGTGTACCAGCGAAGGTGGTATATCTGTGCTAATTATTTTTAAAGAAATAGAATGAACTTAGTTGCTCCGAGAGTTCGTGACTAAGTAATGATTAGCTTTTTCCACTTTCTCTGGTACCTAGCACCGAAGTTTCAACTCAACTTTTGCAACCGGCACTTGAGGTGACTTATAAAACAGTTTCCGTAAGCAACATACCTACAAGTAGGTTATCACAACGTTACTGCATGTTATTCGACATTAAAAAGAAGTTCTGAACACTGCATCACATTGATAAGTGTGACAAAAATGTCGTGTAACAATGCCAGGCAATATTACAGTAATAAAAGATGCAGTTTGACTAATTTATTTATATTGTATACACTAACAAGAAGGCCTCAAAACCTTTCCTGTCTTCAGAGGTTAAAAAAACAGACCTGATTAATATTTTTTGTTTTCTAAAGCGGATACTTCAGCTATCTATTGATAGTAATTAATATTTTTAATATTAAATAAGTGACGTTCCTTCATTTTTTTAAACTGAAGCACAAAATATTGAACTGCTGATGATCTTATTGAAGTAAAACGAGTGTAACATTTGCGTAAAGTGACATGATTTTTTAAACCGATCATTTATTATTGCTTTGACTCCATTATGCCATTATTACAGTGTGACCAAAGTCAGTTCGGCCGCCATGTTTTGTCCAACCGTTCGATCGCTGTCTGTAAAGTAGTGTGAAGTTTTTTCTTTAGTGTTCTACAATTTTTTTTTGATTACATAAATGTAAATACTTGTTATACTTGTTATTCAATTACCTGGTTTCAAGGGAGAATGAGATATTTTTATACAACGCTAGAGGTTATGTACAAGTTCTGTCTCAGTATGACATAGTCTTACCTTAATATTGTTAACAAAGTTTTAGTTAAGTAACTACAACATATTTTAGCTTTTGATATGTTTTTCTCTCATGTATTCCAAACGTCAAACACAAATCACTTCTATTCATCTCCAAGCTCCAATAGGATATCCGTCACTGCTGACTCCGAGTCCAGAAGGGACTCCCAAAATAACATCCTCAAGCGCTGACCGCAGGTATTTGGTCAAATCTTGAGCACTAATTAAATCGCAAACATTCCTCTCAAGCCAAGTCTGTTCGGACCTACCATGGTGGGCTGGAGTTGAATCTTGCTGGAGGTTCCAATGCCTCTTCTTGCAACCCGAAAATTGTGTTCGGGTTCTTCACCAGAGGTCCTAGCAGATTTGTTTTGTACACTTTGGTGGTTATCTTAACTCCCTTTTGAACAGGTGACACCAACATATCTCACTTCCCACCTAACCGTTAATGACTTATCTGGACCTTCGGAACTCTGTCACAAGTTTTTGGTGAAATCTGTTGTAACTTTTTCAATATTGAAAATACTTTCTAATCTTGCATAATGACCCGTTTCCATGATTTTAAGGAACTGTTTTGCCTATTTTATTTGAAAGATATATATGCAGTTTCGTTGCGAAAAAGCAAATATTGATACCGCTAGAGTAAATTTTAAATCCTGGGTTTCAGATAAACTCCTATTCCCAATAATCTGATTTCACTGATTTTCAGAAACTATATTTTTTATTTGGTTTAAATGATATATGTTAAATTTTGGTGTGAAAAAACAAGTACTGGTGCTGCTAGAGCGATTTTTAAATTTTGGGTTTCAGGTAAACTCCCCCTCCTAATATATATAGGTCCTGGTGGTGTAGTGGTTGCATACTTGCCTTCTAAACCCAAGATCGTGGGTTCGATCCCGGTCAGGACCGATGGATTTTTTTGGGCGTAAAAATCCTAAGTATGGGCTCCTTCGGAAAAGAAATAAAACCGTGGGGCCCGTGTCGTACATTTACGGTACGATAAAGAACCTCAAGTTTGAAAGAAAAGGCCTCTGAGCAAAATTTGTCGGCCGTTTCACGCTCTGAATTGAATGGAACGCTGATGATCTGAGATGTTGAAGAGTGTCCGTAAATTTAAAAAAGAAGAAGAAGAAGAAAGAATGAAAAAGAAAGAAAAAACGCTCCTAATATTCCGATTTCACAGATTTTCGGAAACTATTTTTCTTATTTTATTTCTTTGGCATATACGTAGTTTTCTTTAAAAAAAAAATGTAAAATTGCGCACGCTAGAGCGATTTTTAAATTTCGCTTTAACCCCTAGTCGTTTTTCAGGTATACCCCGAATTCTAATGGTCCGATTGCCATGATTTTTGGAAACTACTTTTATCAATTTATTTTAGAGAAATATACCGGGTTTCTTGATAAAAAAAATTACTGCCGCCAGAGCAATTTTTTTATTTTTAAAACTTTTTCGCATTAGACTAATAACAATCTCCAATGGTCAATTTTGCTGGTTAACAAACTCAACGAATGTTTGTTAATTGATGGCTATATGTATACCGCCAGGGGTGGCCGAGGTCGTTAAGGCGCGAACTCGTGAGTGGAAAGTCTGGGGTTCGACACCCGCCAGGATCGTCCTCCCTGATTGAGGTGCTTTCCAGGTTTTCCTCAGTCCTCATAAACGGCAAATGCCGGGAAAGTACCCTAGAAAAGAAATGATACAGAGATAAAAACTATCTATATCCATAAAAAGTAAAACTGTGCACAGGGATAGACTTTTTTTATTAAACCACGAAAAATACATTTAAAAAACAAAACATATGCGTTGACGGATTACATTTGCAAAGGATTTGTAAATTCTATAAGTTTTAAACTGCTGTTTACTTTTTCTACTTACTTAAAAGATGGTTACTGTTGCTCGTTAGTGTCAATTTCTGGGTCTTCCAAGATTCCACAAAGGAACTGTGTAAGATAGGGAGTTTAGCCAATTGGAATTTGGTTTGGAAAATGCTTTTCAATTTAGTAGATATGTGTGTTGTTTTCGTGTTTATTGTTTACCAGCCGGAAAATTGCCAACACTCGTGCATATTAATAAAATATATTTTAATAATTTAGCAAGCACTTCCATTTTGCTGCTCATTATCAGTGTTTTCCATTTCTGATCCGGTTTGAAAATTAAAGTTTTACGGTACTTACATGTATACAACTGCGCCGGCTTAAATCTCATGTTTGTTTTACTGGAATTTAAGTATTTGTAGCCTTCCCGACATGAAATGTTACTGATATTGATTTTGGCAATGTTGGATGATGTACTCGTAAAGAGGGAAATAAAACAGACTAAGTTCTTGCTTCAGGGGTGCAAGATTGATGGCTTTTTCTAAGAAAACTCTTGGTCCCATTTAGGAGATAGTTGAAAGGGTGTAGCCTCGTGTGAATTCTAAAATACAGGTTTGGTATCGGGTCGTAATAATGACGTGCTACTTACACTTTTGAAAGTTATGCATGTCGACGTGTTGGTATATACAGGCTGATCCGTTTGGGTATGGGTGATATTACATATTACTATAAAAACTAATACGGTAATAGGAGACATTTCTTGCTGGTAATGTTTTGCTTAAAAGATGGAAGTTTCCACATGACAAGAATGAAAATCAACAATGCCTAATGACAAATGAAAATCGCAAATGACTGAAACGGCGCTACAAATCAACAGCGAGAGTTGATATACTAAATTTGAGAGTGATAAACATTTCGACGTAGTATAATGTAACGAACATTTGTAGAAACAGTTTTTGTGTTATAAAACATGCAGGAGGTCGCAGGCGAAACCCGGTATTAGAAGCAGCTTCTCTGAAGTCATGACAAGAAGTCCTACGAAAAGTTAAAGACGACTGCCAGCAGGGATGAATGTACCATATTCGTACTGTCAGTGTATTGTTCGAAAGTACCTGAAACTGTATCCATATCACTTACAATGTCTATAAGTGATGAGGATCATATAATTCCTCTCAATTTTGTATCCATGAGTGTCAACGGATTGAAGACGATGACGGCTTCTTAAACAAATGACTATTTACAGACATGTCAACGGGAGAGTAAACACTCACAACTCCATTATTTGAACAAGGGAAAATCCACATGTCTCCTACTAGCTGAAAGATCAAGTCCAAAAGTTAACGTGCGGAGTGAGCAGCAATAAAATGCATGGAACATTCTTTGCATAGGCTGAATTGCGAGTTGTGCGTAGTAAGCAATGGGGCCATGTAACATTCTGAGAAATCTGCCATCTTTGAACGTTGTGTACACAAAGTTTGAAGATGTAAAGTTCAGTAGTAAATGTTTTACATCGTTTTCATTTTATCCATACCCAAACACATCACCCTTACTATACAGCATGTCAATGAATTCATGCAAAATATGAATCGCTGGTATTAATATGCCCTCAAACGTCTCCGAGAAAAAAAAAAAAAAAAAAAAAAAAAACATAAAAAGGAAAAGTCCTGGACTGTAGAGAGACAAATCCTGAATCCTGCAACTCGATAACTCACCAGCGTATTCATCATTGCTTGTCGTAACTATTGCACGACCGTTCTTCCCCACCCTCCAAATTCACGCAACTTTATTTCTTTTTTATTTAAAAAACTGAAATCCACAATGACAGTACAAAGATTCGACTCATTTGAGGAGATAAAACAAAATTCGCAGGCAGAACTTGGAGCAATTTTGAAAAACGCGTATCAGGATTGCCTTCAGAAGCTCAAAAGTGGTTTGGAGAGGTGTGCCAATAGAGGGGGAGATTACTTAGAGGGAGAAAAAATTCAGTAAAATGCAGGTAAGTTCAAATTGAAGAAAAACTAAAAGGTTTATTTCATTTTAACAGATCTTTTAAGCTGTTCACTGTTTGCATGGCACGACTACATGAACACTGCACTGCGGATAATTTTGAAACGGTTTGATGTTTCCAGGACCTGAAATTCTTGTGGTAATACTTAATTTTAGATTAACTATAGTCTGCTATTTACACTTGAAAAAAATTACTTTATATATTAACCCATGTGTATTTATGTCATTGTTCTAGGCACTGTATTTTCCGAGTTTGTGGACCATGATCTAATGGGTTCCTTCCCAAACATTTCGTCTACATCTTCGGTAGAATCTTCAGTGGCAGTGGCAGACATTATATATATATATATATATAATTGGGACAGGGGAGTCCGCCTCCGCTTGGTAAACATCCGAAACGAATCTTCTACATTGCCTCCGCTACCATGCACCATGACTATTGTCTACGTGATGGGTGGGAAATGTGTGAATGTGTGCCAGGTATCGCTTACCCTGGAGTTAGTTGGTGATTCTACTAATTCGTGCTCAAGCAGTGAGGAATTTGAGGTATAGGATTCTTGCTAATTAATATTTGATGCGTTACCTACTGACTTACTTGTTTGTGGTCATCAAACGGAATAGGGGAAGGGAATTGACATCTCTGGCACTCTCGTTGTGTTGAGAATTTTTTGGAAAATATAAGCTACAATAGAGATTACTTATGACGTTGGTGTATATATGCATATTAGTAATTATTTGTGTATTACCTCTGCTTGGGGCGAAGTCTTAAGTTTGTAATTGATGCATAGATTATTTATGGTAGAACTGAACTTCTAGTTTGTGATTATTGTATGCTAACCCCCTTGCCTTTGATAAAATTTGGCGAAGTGTTACATTTGGGTGTACCTTAGCTAATCTTAAGAATCTGGCATCGATTTGCGTTTATTATTATTCTGCGATATTAATACCAGAGGCTGTCGGGATAGTCTGCGGTGATTGATTCGTGCTAGATCTGGGCTGGACTCGAGTGGGCGGAGTGCTGCGTTGTGCCGGCATCTGATTGGTTCGGTAGAGTGCTTCATTTTGGCTTTTGCCAATGTTGTTTGCCATATTCTGTTAAGTTTTATACCTTCTTTCTTTCTTTCTTTCTTTCAGTTCACTTTATTTTTATGTTTGCTAATTTCAATGATTTCGCGATGTAAACGTAATTAGAAATGGAAGCGAGAACATCTACTGTGTTGTCGTATTGGATGGTGTGAGTGTGGCATGTTTCCACAACTGCTGATTTGTCCGTTTGTCCCAGGCGACAATTCCTTTCGTGTCCGGCAGTCCAGAGTGCAACAAGCACAGTCACAGTCCAGATCACCACTAGAACACCGCCACTGAAGATGTCTACCGTAGATATGGACGAAACGTTTGGGAAGAAGAAGCCCAGTAGACCACGGCCCACAAGCCCAGAAAATACTGTACTTATTAACAACACCGGCCAGAAGCCAAATACCTTTGATTTTAATATTCTTTCATTCATCTGTAGTTATACACATTTTAAGAAGGCCTTAAGGCGAAGCTTATGTATATAATGTGTTGTTGCTCCACATCCCACCCTAAACGTTCACTATTACGTCATTAAGACTAACTCTCCTTAAATTAGAATCTTATTCAGCCTCAGAAAGTTAGGGCTGAGCTTCCATGTACTTGTATTTTTCAATGATTTAACTTTTTCTCAACTTTTCTTCATACTTCTAAGCATATTTCAAAATATCTTACGGCACAATAATAAATGAGAACTAATCAAGCTATTTAAAACAAATAACACACGAGAAGCTTCGTGATCTGCATAAATACTCTTATAAACTATATGTTGTTCATTTTAGATGCAAATATGTGGCTGAGAATGCCTTGTGCAACAAAAGGCTGATATATTTCATGCTGAATTAACGTTTTAAAAACCCAAGGGATATTCATAATTCAAGCTGCTGCAGTAAGTTCTTTGAAATATAGTTTCGTCATGAATGCTATCTAAAGATAAACGAAATGTGCTTTTGTTTTATTTTCAACAGTTCTTTGTTACGGCTGACTTAACTCTTAGCCACTTTAAATAAAAGAATGTGGGACTTTTAAAGTCACCATTAAGAGAATAAGCACCCATTTCCGTTACACAAGTCTATTATTTATACAAAAGGGACTTTTAGCGTATAAATAAATAAAGTACGAAGTTACATTTCGTGCAACCAGAGATACTAGTTGGTGGAGTATAAATATGATTGACTGATTTGATAGTTAACCAAAGATGTGGGGGAAGAACAACTTACGTAAGCATATACAAATTTTTTTTTTATTAATTTTATGAAAATATTCTATATGTGCTATAGTTTAGTTATAAATTGACAGTGCAATTTCAGCATTTAAAAAGGGCATAATTATGTAAATAAATTAAATATCTTATTCTTTAATATTACGCTATGTTACATTTATCTTTCCATAATTTACTAATTCAGTTATCACTTAAGCTTTCATTTTCTTCTAGGGCAGCAAGCGAACAACTAGCAAAATTATTGTAGTATAATCTATCATAGGACTTAATGAAAATCTCAAAGCTCAAACTTTTATAACAATATGGAAAAGCAACGGGAAGAAATATATTTATCGCAAGAAATATATCGCCACGGATGGCCGAGGTCGTTAAGACGCGGACTCGTGAGCGGGAGGTCTGGGGTTCGATTCCTATCAGGACCTTCCTCCCTGACTGAGGTTTTTTCCAGGTTTTCCTCGGTTCTCATAAATGACAAATGCCAGGGAGGTACCCTAAACTTAGGTCTGGAACGTTTCCTTCCTTTAAAAAAAATCCTTTCCCAATATATCATTTTATTTCATGTATCATCAGTGTTCACAGCCTGTGGTGCCTCAGTAGTAAAAACCATTCACCTTTAAAAAAAAAAAAAAAAAAGTAATATTACAAGAGGGTCTGACATTGTTGATAAATTCACGAATGTAATGAGTTTGATAAGCTGAGACTCTGGAGTGATATTTATTATAACTATTTCACGAATAATATACAAATTTAAATATAATTCTTCTAAGCTTTGCTTACAAAACTGTAATAACTGAATATTTGTATTTATTTTTCAAGCCATCTTGCAACAGACGAATGTCGATTGTCAGTAATGCCTATATATATAATAAACTTTTTTGAGAGTGTTAAACGTCCGTTTTTACTGCTGAGGCACCACGGGTGGTTTATATTTGAAATTCGCGCACAGAATATTAGCACTTGTTATACTTTTGAATATCTATTCTATTCAGAAATCGTGAGACTGAAACGGACAAAAGTCGCCTATTACAATCGCTACTGTTCGTTTTACTGATACCAACCGAGATAAACAAAACAGAGATCACATTTTACAATTCTAAACAACGTGTTTATTAAAATGTATGGTTTCTTAGGCAGATATTGTTACATAATTTAAAAAAAAAAAAAAAAAAACGGTTTCACACTGTTTGGCTGAATATGTAAAAACAATTGCTTAAGTGAATACACACGAAGTTAGTGAAATATACAATTATTTTAAACAAGGTTATCAAATTTGAATGAAGGGGCTGCAATTTCGTTGGATACAAAGAATATTTGGGAAATAGCAGATGAAGATGTGGAGATAGAATTCCGTACTTTCTGTATGATGCTCGGGAATTGTAGTGGGCGTATAGAGTTGGCTACATTGGCCAGAAACAAATGCACTTCGCATGGTAAAGGGATTTGATAAAACTTTACGATAATTTCATTGCAATATCTGACTGTGATTGATCAAAATTGGAAATTTTATTTATTTCATTGGTTGATTTTATGATGATGTCACATTTGTAAAATAGGCATATATAGAATTATGGAAGTAGTGAAATCGGGCGTTATTTATCATAGGCTAAGAGACATTCCGAAAAAAAAAAAACTTCTTTAGCCCCTCCAAACTGTAGAAAGTTCCCTCAAGAATGTTTCGCAATTCTGAATACGTTTGGAAATATGCCCCAAATGCACATTACAGTATTGCTCACTCTTCATTATTCTAAGCACTTTTTTAAATGACAGAATAACTTTAAAACATTGTTTCATTTTAATCTTTTCATCTATATCTTTTAAAAAACAGGAAACTATTAAAATGAAGTTATAATTGTTGAGCAAATGAAAAAGTGCGTTAGCCAAATACTTCTGAATTGGTACACAGAAGTTTCAACTCTTAGACACTGCTAACAGCAGCTCTGAAGTTCTCTTGGTAATTATTTTATTATGTGATCTTCTGCTTTAGACTTTTCAGCCCGATGTATCAGGCATCGTGTGATTTGTGAGGCGTCAGTGATAAATGTGACATCTTAATCACTTAGCAGTAATCGAAATCTTATCACAAAATCGAATAATAAAAGAAAGAGAACAAGAAAATAATAATACTGTTTCTTATTTTTTATATGATACACTTAATGTTGACTGTCCCCTTGATCATACTACAAAAGAAACACTTCTTACTTTTTAGAACTTTACATTAGCAAAACAGGCGCTTTTCCCCTTATAAGTCTCCGGAACGATCTGTAACAACATCCATATCTAAGTGAACTGAACGAGGTCTACGAACTCACGGAACAAAAAATAAACTGAATGAAACCTGCAACGATGTGCTTCAACATCCACTCTTACTGCCTGAGTGGTGTACTTCGAGTCCTCTCGTTTCAGGTAAACAATTTCACCAAGAGGGCTTTGCGGATCTACTCGGCTGTTGGACTCCGTTATAAGTATATGCTATACAGAAGGCACCAAAAGTATGCAATATTCCTTATACGATTTTTTGAATGTAAATTACGTTCTCTACTCAGCCTCTGTTATAGAAACTGGGATCTTGCTGTTGGAGATTTTTGGGCAATATTTGCATCAATTGTTGTTTAAAAGTTCAATTATTATTTTGAAAATTCCTGCTTGTAACAAAACTGTCATTTTGTTTATTTAATGTAATTAATTTAGTATACATCGTCTATATCGGATTTTAATACCTCAATTAGGTTTCAAGTAATTAAATAAGGATATTGACTATCAAATATCAGGTCGAAACTGATTATACATATTATCAACTTTAATTCATTTACATGGCTGAAAATGAAATTAAAAATGTCATTTTTGGTGTACCTGTATATTATTTTAAATGTATATTTTATTCCAGATATTATATATTCAGTTTATCCCGTGTTGTTTTATAAATTGACAAAATAATAATAGTTTTTAATGGTTTTCTTATGATCTTATACTGGTTACATTTAATTCCATATTGTAGAAGATTCAGCAATATAAATAGTGTTAACTTGATATTGTAACTGAAATTCTCCCCTTGTTTTTCACTAACTGCATTAAGTTATCCGAGAAAAATTATAAATGTGCATCTAGAAAGTAAGAATACACCAGATTGTGATGAAACACTTAATTGTTGTTACACTGCCTTCTCGATCCATGCTACTCGCAGATATCTAGCAGCTAAACAGGTGTTAACTTACATTATTGCTGGAATGCACGAGTTTTTAAAAAGTTTCATTTTTAACAGCTGTTGGTGAAGCTATCTGTTAATGTTTTAAGCATTATACAGAACTTTCATTTGGACACGTGGCCGGGGTTTGCCTGCCCTGTTAACCGGTTCTGTTCCCCCCACCACTTTCTCGACACCGTGTGCCGTCTAATCAGTTGACGCGAAGTCTTTGTGCTGTACAAAAGTTGAACGTTGTGAGAACGCTTGTTTCAATATTATATTGTGTTAGTTTTGTTATTATGCCAAAAAAATCTTATACTTTAGCACGCAGAATCTTCGTGTATGATTCCTTTGTGACAACAAACTCTTGTAGAGAAGTGAGACGGCGATTTATAGACAGATTCACTGCTTATTCGTGCACCTCACAGAGACACAGTTCATAATTATTTGAAAGGTTTAGGGAAACAGAATCTGTTCTTGTTAAGAAACCGAAAGTAAAACCCCTTGTTCTTACAGAGGAAAAAGTCGATGACATAGAAGATAAGTTAGAACAAGTCCAAAGAAATCTCTGAGAAAGCTTGCACAGGAATCATAAATTTCGCCAACCTCAGTTTGGAATGCAATTTAACTTTTAAAATTAAAATTAAAACTCTATAAGATAACCGTAGTTCAAGAGTTGCAACCATGCGATAATGTTAGTACAGTTAATTTCTACATGGGTAGAATAATGTTTAATATTCGCTCTATTGACTATTTCATTTTTTCATTTTTTTTCCGGACGAGGCATATAGCGACACAAAACAGTAGATGCTGGGGTGTAGAAAATTCCCATTTTATACCTTATAGGATTATTTATAGCTTTTGTAAAATATAGAAACAATGCTGATTATTTTCTAATTGAGCACTTTTGCTTTCCCCCACCAAAACCAAGTTTTATTGGTGGTTTTTCTGTTTGTTTGTTTTTGTTTAATATTGCTTTGTTAAGTAATGTAAATTACAAAGTAATTTCGCACATAAAACAGGATTGCGTTCCCATGTTTCATATAATTTAATGATAACGCTTCATTACCGCCGTTATCGCTATAATAGGCAGCATGATTCATAAACCCGTCTTATTTAAAACCGATATCTTTGACCCGTAAAAAAAATGCTATCATAACATTGGATTAAAAACAGAAAGAGTGTGGGGAAAGTGCAATGTAATCAGAATGGTGAAACAAGAGCTATCTAAAACGATGACACATAGTAATCATATCCCAGCAGGCCCGCAGTTTATCTGATAATTGGCTATACCGTTGTTTAACAGCATATAGATCGCTCTTTTGATGCATGCTTTTATAATGGAGCTTGAACTTTTTATTAACATAGTAACATAATTTTTAGATCTAGTGTTCTGGAGATAACAATCATTTTCAAAAATGTCTGTTGACTTCTTGCTTCCTTTTTGATATAGGATACGGGAAGCTTATAGTTATAGCTCAAGTAAAAGCAAATAAAACTTAAATTGACACTCATTTGTTTTGTTTTGTTAGCCATATATATGTCTTATTAGAAGCTTCTTTGAGCCTTAAACATACACATTGTTATCAGGTAGACAAGTGAGGATTAAACTTTTAAAAATTATATCTTCTAATACATATATCAAGTTATTTACTTCATATGTAATGGAATTAACAAATAATTAAGCATGCAGTTTGGTGATAATTTGAAGCATATAAAATAAGTTTAAAAGTAATTGTTTTAAACGATTAATATAAGTATTTTCATAAAAGTTTTAAAATCATAAGCTTTAAACATGTTCAATTTACTGAAGCCTTGAGTCGTTTTCATTGATAGAGTAGAAGATTCAAATCAGCCTGCTAGAACTTAGGGGTACATTTTCTAAAATTGTGTGTTACATTCCGAATTTAATATTGATAGTGCATATACAATCGCTATGCCATAATCCTTCTAGTACAATAGTTATTCAAGTATAAATAGTATGTCGATTTGTGAACTTGAAAAAAATATTTATAGTAAACACAACAAAAAAAAAAAAGATTCATTTTTAACTTAAAATAATTGACTTTCTCGCGCGTTTATAAAAAAGCAATAACTTTCAGCACATATAATATTAGCAATAGAGGGTAACGTTTAGCATTTTCCCTGTTTGAAATTCTGAAAAATGTTTTCTATTTTTGTCATTAACTCATTCTTTCAAATTAATAACAGATTTTGAGCTTGATGCAGGGTAGAGAGGGAGGCAATTCATTTGAAATACAACAAGATGGAGGGTATCTGAAGGAAAAACACTTTTTTAAGGTTAAAATTTGTGTATTTTTATTGATACTATATCTCTTGCATTTTAGTGTTTAAGTAATCCATCAAATGAATAAATAAACTATTCTTCATTTTTAGAGAAAGCAGATATTAAATCGGAATCGAGAAATCTAAGAAAATAAGTTTGAAATCACCAGGCAAGTGGTGTAAAATAAGTTAAGAATCGTGATGAACAATTTCAAGCTTTGGCAGTTTCAGAAGTGTATTGAAATCCAGAGATAGAATGCGGTTTTTAATCACTGCAAGAGATACACTGAGCATGATTTGTACAATAGAAAAATATCCATAACGACAAAGAAGAAAAAATGGATTGGTACAAAGTTTAAAAATCTCTTTCCATTATATACTAGTGGAAAAAAGAAGCAATTATACGAATCACAAACTTGGAATTTGAGATAAGTAAAATCTTAATATTTCGATGGATCATTGGGTTACTATGGCTGATGAAACCGCCACGGGTGGCCGAGGTGTTAAGGCGCGTATTCGTGAGCGGGAGGTCTGAGGTTCGAATCCCGCCTCCCTGACTGAGGGTTTTTCCAGGTTTTCCTCAGTCATAAATGCAAAAAGCCGGGGAGGTACCCTAAACTTAGGCCTGGAACACTTCCTTCCTTAAAAACAAATCATTTCCCAATATATCATTTCATGTATCATCAATGTCCATCGCCTGTGTTGCCGCTGTAGCAAAAACGGGCGTTAAACACCATCCATTCATTGAAATACTTTGTAAGCACTTGTGATAAAAATCCGCGGTATTTTTTGAAAGCTATTGATATGTTAAAGCATTGATGTAAACGATCTTTTTCGATTTTCTTAAATAGTCATTCCGGCCGGGGACTTTTGAACATAAGTGTACAGAGTTGTTGTTATCGGAGAATTAAATTCAACAACAATGTCTGACTACCCGCTTTGCCGCACTGCACTTGCAGAGGTTTAAATTTATGAAGTGACGATCGCTGTTGCCGCATAATTTCCTTTCCGGAGTAAACAGGCTAGCAACTATACAGGGGAATTTTTGACGTTAACTTGCCCCAACAGCAAAGTCAGCCTAATTAAGTTGAAGGCAGTTTGTACTCAACGTGTCTGCGATAATTACATTGCTACCTGACAATGGAGCGACACTTCAAGGATTTTGACGTTGCTTTATGGAGGTGGGGAACCGTTTCATAATAGCTGTTGCTTACTAATTAATCCGAAACTCTTCTTATTTCTGGTCGATAAGCTAGCCACATCGTTCCGAAAACAGTGTAGTGAAACTTATTTTGTAAAGAAGCCGCCGTCATCGGACGGGTAGACAAGCGTTTCCTGTTTTGACACGTTAAACTTGGGGAAGGCTGCACGAATATTTTATACAGCAAATCCTCATAAACACAAGTGGTGGCTGATTTCGGATGAAAGGCGTGGACAAAGTATTCCGCAATTAACCATAGCTTTTAACAGTGATAACAAACAAGTTGTCCACTCACGCTATGCTTTACAACTTGCTTCGATTCCGCATCCTAGAAAATGCTGGAATAGTCATTCTTTCTCGGCTAAACGTACCTAGGAAAACACTTTCTGAAGATTTGATCAATTTCGACACCGTAATATTTATAATTTCATTGTTTCATATATTTAAACAACACTTTTGTCGGAAAATTTTTTTGTCGGTGAACATTGAAGGTTTTCACAAATTTTGCTTCGGGTTTCGTTGTTCTCGCACGCGATTGTTGTATCGCAAAATTTATGCTGAATAACGTAATACAGGAGTCATTACAGGAGTCATTTGTCTGGAAGGGCCTGAATAAACTCACACGCGCACATTTACATACAAAAAAGCATTGTTCTAGAGTCAATTGTTCACAACCTTCGCCAGTAAATGTATACTGCCGTGAGACTGGCAGGGAACAGATTCAGATAGCAACGCTCAAGGATGACAAATGGAATACCGAAGTTGTAAGAGCACTGACGCCACCGGCCAAGGTACCGCCACGGTGGCCGAGGTCGTTAAGTCGCGGACTCGTGAGCGGCAGGTCTGGATTCGAATCCCGCTAGGACCATCCTTCCTGATTGAGGTTTTTTCCAGGTTTTCCTCAGTCCTCATAAATGGCAAATGCCGCGAAGGTACCCTAAATTTAGGCCTGGAACGATTCCTTCCTTAAAAATAAATCCTTTCCCAATATATAATTTCATCTCATGTATCGTCAGTGGTCCTCTGTAGCAAAATCGGGCGTTAAACACCATTCATTCATACCGGCCGAGGTGCTAATAGCTGAGATGTAGAACAAGGGTATGCGAACAATATTATAACTAAAGTGATCTACTCCATGAAGAACTGATTAATAAGTAACATAATAATAATATAATAATTCATAGTCACAGTGGGATAACAAATATTCTCAATAAAGCGCCGAATTTGTTTATTGATATATTGTTAATAAATGAAGAGGGGTCAAATACAGAAAATAAGTTATTTATTATTTATCAATGAAAGGATATAAAAATATTAGGTAAGATAGATGTTTTAAAAGAAGGCTTTGCGGGGGTGGAATAATAATTTATTGGCGTGATGCCAATGTTCTTGAATTATCGTAATGAAAATTCTCCAAATATTCTGTTGGTCTTTGTTTGTTTGTTTCTTTCCCGCATAGTGGAGAAACTACGTTTAATCCAGCAACTGGGATGTCTGAATGAACAAGGGATTGATATTAAATATAAGTTATGTATGCTATTACGAACTAAAAAAGGGCAAGTACTGTTATCAAGTTATCCGGCCACATCCCTCCTCCTTCCTTGAAAATCTACAGGGATGAAAAATCCTCAGGTAATCATTTGACCATGATAGAACGGAATCATGTTCTTGTACTGCTACCGGGAATTGAAATTCTGGGCACGTATTCAAGTCAGGCACACTTAGAATTCAAGATCACAATGGATGTAGCAATGATAAAGACAATGATGATAATCGTTCTTTTCTGTTAACAGGTTAAACCAAAGATGTATGAAAAATGTAATAGGCTGGTGTTAAGATGACGTCAAATACGCAATTACACATAGGGTTTAAGTCTTAAGTCTAGGGTTACAGTCTTCGAGTGTAACAGATCGATGCGTTCTCTCAGAAACGTTGATCTTTTACACGTGTATAGCGTCTGATAAAAAAGACCCATGATAGCATTAAGGAAGGTGGAAGGTCGAAGACATGTTCACTAGAAATAGCGAAAGATGTGCAGGACTTACTGTATAGGCAAGAGATTAACTCAGGAACACGTTTGAGAGCAAAGCAAACAGAGATTACTCGCAGCTCATTCAGGCGTTAATCTTAAGTTAAATTTTGAACTGAATATATTCAGGAGAGGGAAGGCAACGGGACTGACTACTTCCTCCTCCCACCATAAACACAGAGAACGAGGAAGAAGACCCTTAACAAGATTTAGACAGAAAAGAGAGGAAGATCTGGTTCCCAAATGAAACGATACTCGGTACTAAAGCACTTATAAAACCCAGGAAAATGCGGCAAACCATTTTTGTGTGATAAAAATTATTTTAACAGGGGTTTCATATGAATTCTCATCTATCAGCAGTGTGTCGATCCTGGTGGTGTAGTGATAACCTCGTAAACCCAAGATCACGAGTTCGATCCCCGCTAGGGTCGATGGATTTTTTCGGGGCAAAAAACCATAGGTATGGCTTGCTTCGGAAGGGAAGTAGTGCCGTGGGTCCCGTGTCGTACATTTACAGCACGATAAAGAACCTCAAGCCTGAAAGAAGAGTCCTCTGAGCAAAATTTGTCGGCCGTTTCACTCCCTGAATTGAATGGGACGCTGATGACCTGAGATGTTAAAGAGCGTCCATAAATAAAACAAATCAACAACCATCAGTGTCCACTGTCTGTTGATGCCTCTGCATTAAAGCGGGCGTTAAACACTATTCAAACAAAAAGTGTACGACCATTATAATCTAAAATGTTTTGAAATGTAGGAAAGTATGTAAGAGATTAGCTGAAGAAGGTAGAAAAAATACAGTGAGGAAAAAATATGATATCTCACATCAGAAGCAGTGTATAAATTAACGTTTTAAACCCACAGTAAATAGCTGCACTACAGACTGAGGAAGATCGTGTAACAGAGGTCGTAGTAACCAAATAGATCCCTGTATAGAAATTTAGTTAAAAAAAGTGTTCGTTTTTATTGGAATGTCTAAACATTTGCATTTATTTATATTGATACCGTCAGGTGGCCGAGGTAGTTTAGGCGGGAGGTCATTGGTTCGATTCCCACTTGGATCGACTTCCCTAAATGTTTTTTTTTTTTTTTTTTTTTTCCATGTTTTCCTCATTCCTCATTAATGGCAAATGCCGGGGAGGTGTCCTAAACTTAGACCTGAAACGTTTCCTTCCTTTAAATAAAAAAAAATCCTTTCCCAGTTTATCATTTCATTTCGTATATCATCAGGGTACCCTGTCCATGATGCTTCAGTTGTAAAAACGGCCGTTATTCAAATAATTACATTGGTGAAATCAATATCTTGATAGCCACAGCGTTGTGAGTATTGGATCAATAGGAAAATCAGCAACTAAATGAAATAAAATGTGAGCAGAAAAATTTGTAGTTCATAAATTTAAAATTGTATAGGGTGGTAAGTTGAATATTGGGAGGTTTCTATAGTCTGAATTGGGGATGTGTATTAAGGAAATCCGAAGACCTTAGTTCCACTTATAATAAGGGAGAAAGATGTTTTAATTTTATATGTAAATTAAATAAATTGTATGAATGTGTGTACTATATTTCACTATATATTAATATCTTGAGCATTAAATAAGTTCATTCTTATTATTAAAACCTGTTATTCAATATAAGGAATCGAAACACGTTTATTTTTTGAAAACAATTCTCTTTTGGATCTATAAATTGTAAACAAAACAATGCATGAATTAAAAAAAGCTTTATTATTGTAGAATCTATTTTAATTTAAACACTTTAATAAATTTTAATGGCATATACCCTTTATTTTAGTATCTGTATTAATGGTGAATTTTATTCTGTCTCTGGAACCTTGGATTTGGAAGCGAAAAACAGGCGTTTGTGTGACATCTTCACGATTATGTATTAATCTTCCGCATGCAAGTGTAGCCTTGGAAGGGAACAAGCATATGAATTATGTACTGAATAAAGCAGTAGTTCTCTTCCATACAATTCGTGGTCTTACTGTCTGGCCAGTCTTTCTCAATGGGCAGAAGCATTGTCTTGCTATAGTGTGTCCGCGTTCTATTCATTAAAGTCACTTAAGGTCGACCGTACCGGGTACAGCGGCTGCCAGTGCAACTCGGCGTCAACTGCAAGTCCATTGATAACACTGGTCTTTTTCTGAATGAAAACTATTTATATTTTCTGATTCCTAACCATATGAAATTTCTCATACAAGGCTTAGTTTTGTTTCATCGGGTTACAGTTTTTCAGAAAGGAGTATTGTAGAAAGAAAAATCTGTTTTTATTATTTGTTCTTAGAGCAGGTGCAAAAAATAAATATACTGAGAGATGTAAACAAGATAATAAATTATTTACGATTAATAAATATTGACACGATATTCCCGGTTTATTGCTTATAATGAGAACGTGATTGTCAAGCAATATAAACAAATAAATAAATATAAATAAACTAATACAATAAATGACCGATAGCAATCGGATAGCTTAATTCTTCTGCCATCACTCGACGACTGAAATGTAATCATGTGTGATCGTCGTCTCAAAGTGGATTATTACGCTTAAATATTGATAAATGCATAATAAAGTATTTAAATTATCATTATGTCTGAGAAAAAATACAGGGCCCATTTAGCAGAAATGACAATAATCCACTCTATACATTAAAAATCCCTAAAGAGTGAACATAACCTAATTCAAGGTATGACGAACATATGACAAACAGCTGTTACTCCATGTAGCTCTTCTATGACGTCACTTGTAACTTTTTACTAAAGGGTTGCACTTCTTTCGTGGAACAGAAAGTTAGAACACTATACTTTACAAGGACTTGTACCAATACACTAATAATGTATTTGACCACACTTTTGTGGATGTGGATTTTTTAATTTTTCAATATATTCTGCCCCGTGCTTTTGGGAACACTTTTCGATGTTTGTACGCTGCAGTGATTTGTAGAGCTAACATGAAACTTGCAAGCACTGCAGTTCCTTAATCAATTCAACACGTATGAAGAACCGATCTATGTATTGTTGAAGTTGATTCAGCAATTTTTCAACTGCAATGACACATTAACCCTGTAGATGCTGCTTATCAAACTCGATCATCGTTTCCTTCTGTGACCACATAGGTTGATGGTTGCTTCAGCGCAGATTCCGGATTATTTTTATGAAGTTGAGTCAAAATGTAACCTTCATTTGTCAACCAAAATTCAGTATTATGTAGCAGAGTGTTGTAATACACATATCGATAACGGACAGCTGTACTCTTCTGCTGAAGGAATGAGTAGGCGCGTCATCTTGGGACATAACAAGATGGCAGCCCCCGTGGGAACATGCATGAGCGAGAAGCAGCGAGCAATTGCCCTTTTTTGGGAGGGGGAGGAGTAGCGAGGTCGAGAAACCCACAGATATTCATCGAAAATGGAGGGGCAACATGGAGATTCCTGTGTGTCACTTCAGTGGCACAAAAGTTTAAAAGTGGAGTGACAACTGTGGTGATGCAGCTCGCATACTGCGATTACTCCAGACACTATCGCTGCAGTAGAACAAGTGATATGAAACAATCGCGGGTAACGATCAATGAAATGGTTAATTTTCAGCGACATTCTGCAGTACCGCAAAGTCTCCGCTAGGTGGATCCAAACAACTCACCCTTGAACTGAAAGAACGTCGTGTGAATGTTTCTGAAACACTGGTAGGTCATGAAGCCTTAGGAGATTGTTTCCTAAAGAACATTAGCCTGATGATGAATGGGGTCCACTATTTCCAGCCAGAGACCAAGCGAGCCAACATTCATCATCGTCAACACCAAAAAATGTTCCGTACAGCTGTATCAGCGGGTAAAGTGATGCTTACTCTCTTCTGGAACTTTAAAAGGTCCAGTCATGGAACATTACATGCCCAGAGGACGCAATGTCATATTATGATCCGGTTGAGATACATTTGAAACCAGCAACAGGTCGAAACTTCCAGGTTTGCTCACAACTGGTGTGCATGATAATGCAAGACCTCACACAGCTCATGCAATGGCACAAAAAATTGCGGATCTTATTTTGAAGTGTATACCACGCTGGAACACATGTAATAAACGTGGTGAAATGAATGAATAGTGTTTAACGCCCGTTTTTACTACTGAGGAACCACAGGCGATGGATACTGATGATACATGAGATGAAATATTGTACGAAAGGATTTATTTTTAAGGAAAACTTTCCAGGGCTAAGTTTGGGGTACCTCCCCGGCATCTGCCATTTATGAAGAATGAGAAAAACCTGGAAGAAACCTCAGTCAGGGAGGACGGTCCTGGCGGGATTTGAACCCAGACTTCCCGCTCACGAGTCCACGCCATAACGACCTCGGCCACCCGTGGTGGTAATGTGGTGGAGACTATGTTGAAAAACGAACAAATGTTTTGAATCCAAATATATATATTTTATGAAATAAACGTTAATTTTTTAATTAGCTTCGTAAGATCAATCTCAAGAGACAATGAGTTTCTAAGTAGCCTTTCAGCCAAATAAGAAAATAGTGTAGTTTTTTATATCCTATAAATGAATTAAACTATAAGAACTTTTGTGTACAGGAAAATCGGTAAAAATTATGATGCTGCTGAACTAACATAAATTAAGCAAAGAGTACTATATTATTCCACACTTTTTGCTTACAACGCTCATATCAATCGGACAAGTTTCCAGTTTCAAGATATCTGCGGTTAACTATATATCCGACGCTCAGTGTTCGTGCTTCTTTCAGCAGATTAAGTGCTGTCTGTTTCCGGAAATATTGCTCTCCTTAACTAAGGGAAACTTTCCTGACTGCGTAAATTAAATAGTTCTGAGTTCTCAGTTTGTGCGGTTGGAATTGGCCTTCAAGCATAAGATGAACATTTCCTTTATCTTCATGGAAATGAACTGCAGATGCCAGCCAGCTTTCTTGTCTCTCGGCGGGCGCTAGTGAACGTTGGATTATTGCTGTAATGACTTCAAACTTCTATATATGTTTAATTCCAGTTAAAATGTTTGTTTTAATGTGCTAAATTTAATCTACTTTACAGATTACGTATATAAGATGGTACATTTATCTTAATTACTTTTGTATTCTCGAAAATCTATCTTATCATTAGAAAATGAATATTTATGATTAACTTTAGTTAAACAATGTATATAAGTGAATGAATTCTGTATCAAAAGGCAGTGCTATTTAAATTAAACAATACCTTCTTGTTGCAGGTAAATGACAGCAGTATGATAGGAAACCATACAGTTACGTGAGTAGCACTATATTGTCTATGTTACTTATTTAATTCAGGGTCACGCATTGGATAAGACACCGCCCCATAGTATCAAGGTTATCGGTTGTTAAACCAACATTTGCAGGCAGCAACGGCCTCGGACTTCCTGCTTGACCTAGCTAGGGGTATTAAATGCCTTCATGTTACAGGAAGTTTTGGCTTCTACTGATAAAAATAGATCTCTACAGCATCTCTAATCTCTAGCAACGGCAGCATTTGTTACTACGCAACGTAATAAGTACTTCTTGTTAAGGGTCTTTAGAAAGACTCATTTGCATAGCAATCTCAATGCTTTACAGCTAAGAGTTGCAGTTAAATACTGCTGTATGTTAATAAGTAATTAACAAAAAGAACAAGGTTTCTTTCTCAGATATAATAAACATTAAACGCTGAAACGGCACGTGATGTTTTGAAGAGGGTTCAAAGGCAACAGTGACCATACTCAGAGTAAAGGAACCTTCATTAGGCCAGTTTGTAACATTTAAAATGTTAGTCTCTTTTTAGTTTTGGTAAATAGGTTACGGCGTTCATAAACTCTCCAATGGATTTCACACATTAATAACTGAAATATATATTTTTTAAGACTTCTGCCTTTCTGCATTGCAATTTACAACTCAGTTTCTGTACACTCCACTAGATGACCGTTGTGTCTATAGTAACTCTATGTGTTTCTTTATTCAGAAAAACAAAATCAAGGCATTTGAATCACATCGTTTATTATTTTCTCGAACGAGGTCACTTTTCACTTGTCCAGAAAGGTTAATAAACACAAAGGTTAGCTATAGCGACTCGAGAATCCTCGTTGGTGTGTGAAATGAAAAGAAAAGAGATAGTTCAGGGTAAATGGTTTAATGTAAACTGGTCATTGAGTATCCCCCCCCCCCAAGAAACTACTCTTAATGCAATCTTGGCATATTGGAAAATTTCCAGCAAGAAGGTGCACCTTTCAAACGCATCTACAGTGTTTGCTATTAAGTTAAATGTGCATTTCAACGTTAAGTGGGTCGGTCCTGGTGATGTAGTAGTAACCATACTTGCCTCGCGGGTTCAAACCCGGCCTGGGTAAATATTTAGAGTATGACTTTCCTCGGAAGGGAAGTAAAACAGCTGGTCCCGTGTTGTACATTTAAGGTATGTGAAAGAACCTCAAGCCTAAAAGAAAAAACACCTGAACAAAACTTATCGGCGTAGAATGGGACGATGATGACCAGAGATGTTAAAGGAGGACCTTAAATAATTTAAATAATACTCTTCTTCCAAAATGTATAGGCCTGTCGACCTGTTCCGCCCTCAATTAAATATATCATTTCATCTTGTTCCTGATATTCCGAATTGGCGATATCCTCAAGGTTATTAATTTAGAAAAACTTTTTGGTATTCGTTCCTCTTTCATTCTTAATATATACTGATACCAATTATTTTTATCTTCATGAATTTTCTCGTTTAAATGATATATATTTAACTTTTTGAATTTCATTTCTTTATTTATCTAAGAGAGTAAACCTAGCTACAGTTCTTAGAGATCTTACCTCTGCGGTTTATTTCTTCTCCTGCCTGCCCTATTCATAGTCTAGTTTTCACTTCCATTGTTGCCATTGGCACTGTCATTATTTTATAGAATTTCATTTGTGTAGCTTTTGACGTCTTGTTTTTTTAATGTTCTCTTTACTGTTCCATTCATTTGTCTTAATTTATTTAGTTTTATATTCGGGTCTTCATTTTTACTGTTTGAATACATTAAAACCCAGATAATAAAACTAGAGACTTCTTCTGTTATTTCTTCATTAATAACTATCTTACATCTTACATGATTGTTCCCTTTAAAAGTAATTGATTTTGTCTTGTTGTTGAAATCTATAAAGTATATGTCTCCGTGATATCTCTCAGATTATTAACACTTCTCTGTGGACCATCTTCCGTTTTCTGTAAAATACCCTGATCGTCAACAAATCAAATTGTTTTCAGCTTATGTCTGTTAATTTGAATAACCCCCAGTAGAATAATTTTTCCACTCTTTAAGTGCTTCGGTTATGTATATATTCTTATTTGATGCTACAGCCCGGGGTGAGCTTTGGCCCATCACGGGGATCTCTGCTTCCTTTACCTTCGTCTTACGATTTCATTGATAGAGGGCAGAATTGCAGGGAGACATGTGATCAGCATGCCGGCACCCCGCCTCTCGCCTATCAAGCGGCGGCTTTCCTGCTCGATTAATGCTGGGAATAAAGGACATTCCTGTTTGATGCCTTGTTTTATTTCTTCTAAAGCCAGCGTTAATCTTAATTCTTATACTGTTATGTAGACAAATAATCCAAATAATTATAATAAATAGGTATATTGGTAACTAGAAAAGCCTACGCTTTACAAATGAATAAAACTTTTCAAGCTATTGATGAAATCCGTCAAGAGACTTTATGAACACGCTGTATTATTCTGTACGGAGGGAGGAAAGTTCTAGGTAGAATTCAGCAAGGGAGTTAGTAAAGTCCCCCCCCCCCCAAATGTACCAAAGTCGTTAAAATAAGGAAAATCGATTTCTTTGATAGTTTTTTCCCACTTCCAGATATTTCTTTTTGATCATAAGTGGTAAATACCGGGACTGCCTTCTTCTTTAAATTTATTTTTCCGCAATTTATCATTTCAAATGTCACCAGTGCCAGCGTCTGTGATGTGATGCCTTCATACTATTAAAAAAAAAGAATAAAAGCAGCAATTGAGCTTGCTAACAATTCGACCGCTAACGAAAACACTTTGCTCTTGGGAACAGCATTTGAGCCTAACATGTATAAAGGGAATAGGGTGCTTAAGTACTTGCTCCGCCTCTTCCCGTTACAGAATATTGTAAAGAAACTCTTTCAGCCGACAGCACGCAGCGTATCAGCTTACGTATGTGATATGTTTGTCATTCATGAAGGAGAAAACTTTGTACAAATGCTGAAGAGCAGCTGTGCTAACCACTTGTTTACTTCAAGAGCTGTTTACGTGTTAACCAGCCGACCACATGCCTTGAGAAAGCTCTAACCTCATAGCAACATTATCTTTGAACGAATAAGAGCCCTTCACATCTTAAACGGACAACGCCGTGAGATCTGCTGTTAAAGTGGGAAAATGCAAACACTTGTTGACTTCAGCAGTAACTAACCACACAAGGCTTAGTAAGTCAATAAAGCCAAACATCTACAAAGTGGTGGACTTAGCATGTCTGAACAATTGCAAGAGCTATACATTGTATTCTTATAAACAGAAATAACGTATGACAAATAAGCACGCGTGTAAAATAACAATCAGGTGGGTTTCCAAAACAAAAACTTATCAAAGCAAGCTTGCGCTTAGTTATAATAAATAAATTAACTAAGAGATATATAAAAGTAAGTGCATCCAAGAAATAAAGAAAGATATCGAGGGGATTGACTTGGTTTATTTATAGACGCTCTTTAACAGCTCAGGTCATCAGCGTCCCATTCAATTCAGGGCGTGAAACGGCCGGCAAATTTTGCTCAGAGGCCTCTTCTTTCAGGCTTGAGGTTCTTTATCGTGCCGTAAATGTACGACACAGCTTTACTTTCTTTCCAAAGGAAGCCATACTTAGGATTTATACGCCCTAAAATTCAGGCCGGAATTGAACCCGCGATCTTGGGTCTACGAGGCAAGTATGGATACAACTAGACCACTAGGACCGACTTGGTGCTAACAGAAGATACAATATGGGACAGAACAAAGTTTAGAAGATCGATACAAAACTTCAGAGCTTTCCAGGTAAAGAAAAGGAAGAAAAGAAATAACAACTGTAGGGAGGGAGAAGGAAAACGCACAGTGAACAGAATGAAGAACTTGGAAAGCCAGAAAAGAAGTGGGGAAAAAAGAAAGGAAATAAATACATTGGATTACTTTTCATGGTGCCTAAATGACCTGAAAATAATTAATAAATAAACAAATTAAATGAAATAAAAATAAAATTCACACAGGGCTTTTATTTCAAAACTTTCCAGTTTAAATAATTACTAATTTAATTTAACTCAAAATACAGAATTTAGACTTTTACATTTTTTTAAAAATAGTGTTTAGCGCCCGTTTTTACTACTGAGGCACTACAGGCGGTGCACACTGGTGATGCATGAGATGAAATGGTAAATTGGGAAAGGATTTTTTTTTTAAGGAAGGAAACGTTCCAGGCCTAAGTTTAGGGTAACGTCCCCGGCATTTGCGATTTATGAGGATTGAGGAAAACCTGGAAAAGACCTCAGTCAGGGAGGAGGACGGTCCTGGCGGGATTCGAACCCCAGACCTCCCGCTCACGCGTCCACACCTTAACTACTTCGGCCACCCGTGGTATTTTAGATATTGAGAGGGAAGTTTAAACCAATGCTGATTGTATTTTAGATTTCACCCTCTATTCCACTTTCAAACGGCAGTCTCAACTTTTGATGCTTACATAGAATAAACGACGCTGCTCTTACCAAATCTTTTACATTTTTATCCTTAACTGGCAGTCTATAGTATTGGAACTAATGTTTACATTTGAACGGAAAAAATTATAAATCTACTGAGCATGTGTGCTGTATACTAAAAGAAAGTACAGAATGTGAGAAAATTAGTCGGAAGCTCTGAATTACGATCTATTATTTTATTATTAATAATTGTAATTTTACTCAAAATTTTGCAAACAATTGAGTTCTTTTTTATTCTGTAAAAATGCAAACAGCAAAATTGCAGTTTAGGTTGTCAGGCAACATAGAAAGCCAAATGTGTGATAACATTTTAATCCTCTGTAAAATTAAAATATCTAAAAGTGGGGATGTTATTTCAAATTTCAAACTGAAGGGGGCTGGGAATAAAATCTAAAACTTATTCAGTTTTTTTCTTAAACTTCAGATCGTTATTTATTGTGGTTTGAATTTGGACAGAATACAAAATTACATATTAGTTGTAGGATGAAAAAAATATTTTGGGTAAAATTACAATTATTAGCATTACAGTAATATAGCATATTTCGGAGATCTTGACAAACCTGCTTGCATTCTTTTCTTTTCCGTAGCTATACACTAATTTAAAACAATTTATGGCAAACACAATTATTTCATGAATTACTCGGTGGTTTTATAGTTTTATTCTGTCTAAATTCAAGAAACAATAACTGCCCAAGTTATTGTTAAAATTTAACGGAAAAAATATTAATATTACCCTGTACTTGCCTCCAAATGGAACATCACAATAGAAATGTGAATTAAACATTAGTAGTATTATTTGCCTGCCTTAAAATTCAGCATAACAACATTTACTGGCATACCACAATAAAAGGTAACACAAAACATTAATATAAAATGTGCTGATATTCCAATTTCAAAGATTTAACGTTTAAAAAGACAATATAATAAAACAAAGAAGTTCGCTTAAAATGTAAGATAATTACAATCCCTAATATATAACTTACAGAAATGACTTGGTCAGTGGGCGAGGCGTGCAGAAGGAGTAACGATCCTAACAATTTGGAAATGTTGGTCGAAAAACCTGTTCACTCTTCGAAGCTGCTACTCCTTATCTCCGTATCATACGAGACCCGCTTTCAATTACCCCAAATCAGGGCTATGATGTCATCATACTCGACGGTTGCACACCAGCCTAAGTCAATGAAAGAAAGGACTAGAGGAGCCGATTACCTTACGGATGAAAGGAAGTAGGAAGAGAAACAAGAGGTTTGCACAAGCAGCAAATAAGGCCACGCATACAAGAGACAGCATGCCATTTTAAAGCGTTGCAGTTGGCTGGGGTAAGAGGATCAAATATAAAATTTGATCAGTTGATTTTAATCTTGCTCCTCAATAACTAAAGTGGTGTGTTTATTTTTTAAATTACATTTGGTTAAATAACTAGTTATTCAGATTGGAATGTTTTGATATGAAATTCAATATTGTGGGAAATACTGATTTGCGTCCATAGCTGAACGTACCCGGAGTCAATGGACAAGTTCCCCTGTCATAAGGCTCCTCAGTAATAGCATGCACTCATCATTAGTTTTATTTCATGATGAGTATGTATGTGTTATAGGAATTCGGAGTGGTGCGAAGTTGGGAGAGTAATGCGGATGAGGAAGAATTTCAAAGCAGCAAGACGTTTCTATCGGGTATTATGCGGGTTTGAAGAGGATGGACACCTATGTCTCTTGTTTTTGATGACCTCCCGTTATAGCTGACCCGGTAATATCCTAGTACCCTTTGCCAGGGTTCAGCAAGTGCCTTCGAGTTGTAATTCTTCCATTGCATCAAATGGGAGTTAGTCTCTGGATTTTAGTGAATAGATTCATGTTTCGTCTTGCATAACATGGCCAAAAAAAACATTGTGTAGACATTTCAGCTGTGCAATTGGTCATTTTTAATTTTTCTACAGACCCCATACTGATCTTGCCATATTGTGCTAGTTGGTGATGCGACTTTTCTCCAAAGTGGCACCCTCCACTTGCAGGATGGTGTCTATCAATGGCGGACTATGGTCGCGCGGGAATGGGAGCCGTGTCCACCAAAATACTGAAATACACTTGAACTGATCATGCCAGTGCTTGACAACGTCATACAATGATGCATCCTTCTCACTTATCCAAGGTGTGTCCCGGTGTACGGCCTCTCTGCATGCAACTTAGCACTGTCAAAAGAGAAACCACCATGAGCTCAGATCTGAAAATTACCGTGAGACGTATAAGAGGTATGTATTCTAATACATGCGGAATTTCAGCCTCCTATAATAACCGTAAGTGCGACTGGAGGAATATTTAATGAATGTCCTTGGTAATTAGGTCTAGTCTTCTTCCAGCATCTTCAGTAAGAAAGATGATTGCAGAATTAATTTATTTTATTTCAGTACAAAAGATTAAAAACATGAAGTGTTGTAGGACTTGAGTTCGCGACGCCACTTGCAGGCGACGGTAAGCAGCCGACTTGCGAATGGACGGTTTTAAATGTGCCCCATTGATTTTTTCTATTATAGCTATTATATCATACTTAATGGATTTCTTGTTCAGAGACGAGACATTTCATATCATATTATGAACAAAAAGTATTTTAGTTACCATCGTTATCGGGGATCTCACGCCAAAGTGACAGATCTCTTTAGAGCACCATGATGGTGCAACGCCTGGAGAAAATGGTGAGAGCATTAGTCTCTCAGCCAAATGTTTTCACAAGCCACTTTAGCTGTACGTGATTTTTCATTATTACATACAAAAATAATACCTTTGATCTTCATGAGTACAGTGTTAGTTTTCATAGACATGTTACAGCTAGCTAGAGTACACTATGGCGTTGATTGTTCGGCTAACTGACAATAATTAACTATGTAATATCCAGCACAGTACACTAAACCAGTGGTGGTTTTTGTTGTTTGGAGACAAATCACCAGATTATGGGCTGCTAGTTAGTAAAGATGACGACGCCGCGGCTTGATATCCACTTCTCGTAGCATGTCAGCAATCTATCAACAAAGGGACCGTTCTGCTAATGTGAAATCAAACGTCAGCTCATGTCGTCTTCAGAGTCAACTCGTGTGAAACCCAGATTCCGAATTTATATATTTCTCGTAGCTGATGGTTTCTGCATTGGTGTCTTAGACCTCCTCGTAAATCTGGATGTTGTTCGTCTCAGTAGTCGTTAAGAGAGCCTCATCCATTGTTGTTGGTCTTCTGTCCGTAGTTCATCCTCTAGGGTTTCTTTGTCTTCGAGGAACTTTGCACCGTCCGTTCATTAGCATGGGCACCGCACTGAAGGCCTGGCATATTTTCCACGCCGCTGCAGTTGCTCTGTTCCCCGTTTAAATTCATAGAGCATACAAACTCGTGTTTGACCACGCTTCTCGGAATACTGTCTAGCAGCTTAACAGTCTAATTCTCCGCAACAATTCCTTCCAGCTTAACTTTATTTGTTGCCAAAGCTTGAAATTTGGGAATTGCGAAAATACCCTCAGAACTTTTTGGTGTAAGCGTAAAATTTTAAACTTTGAAACTTGGAAGGATTATCATGAAACTACTTCGATTATTTTGAAGCTTGCAAAACTGAACGGAGTGTTATAGAGGGAAAGGAAAAAAATGTTGGGATCAGGATCCAACTTTTGCTGAAACTTTTTCCTATGTGCTTAGCCTTAAACAAACACCGAGAAACTTCTGGCAGCAGGAAAATATCCAGTGAAAGTTAAAAGCAGCCCCCCCCCCCACTAAGAAATATTAACCACAGGATATAGGATTTCCGGAAGTTACAAAAGTTCCTTCTTCACATCAAAGATAAAAACATTTTACTGTCAAAAGGCTTGCAGGGGAAATGAGTACTTTTGAAAGAACCAAACAATGTTTTCTGTTTGTTTTAAACATAACTTTTTTCGAAACCACATGCACTTCAAGAGGGAGAGTTAATTTTCTAAATCAAATTTTATACAGGATTAGAAAAAAGATGTGTATTTTCTTATATTATATTTTGAAATTTCAACTACAGAACATTCAGAAATATTTTACAATTCTCAGTAACCGTTACATGGAATTCCTTAACGGAAAACGACTTCCTAGTAACGTTAAAAAAAAATGGAAGTTAAGACATTGATCGATACCTAAAAGAAATTGACAATAACAGCGTATGAACGATAAACCTATAGGAGAAAAAAAAAAAGAGTTTAAAATGGACACTCTGTAAAGGAATCCAATAACATAGTCTCGATCTTTATCACGTTACGTCACTGAAGTGCGTCATTTGGTCGATATGTCCTAACCTATGGTTAGGGATGAGTGAACCAGTAGACTGTGTATCCAAAATGATAAGACAGGTGTACTGTAATGTTTATTACCTTAGAGTGAAGGGAAATACTTGTTCCGTTATTTCTGTTGTGCAGTTTCAAATGTTAACTGAGCAAGGCAAGGAATTTATACCGGATTAGTCGAAATCCTCCGAAGTTTTAAAATTTCCTTTCTGAAAACTGACTGGTTCTTGGTGCAGCTTACCCAGAAACACTGGACATTTGTGTTTATACTACCTTTGATCTTGTCCACCAGATGGTGTTGTGAAAATGATGGCCATAGCCGCGAAGAAGGCATTTTTGAGTGCTGGGATTCCATGGGACTAAATACGTAATTGCAGGTCAACGTGGCTTTCGAGCAGAATAAGAAAGAATCCAGCAACAATTAAAAATATCCTTGCATGTGGTGGCCATTTAAAGAATCTGGTTGAATGTGCAGAGGAATTAGTGCATATGCAATTGCATTGTAAAACTCCGGAGATTTTGACTGATACTGTATTTCTTAAACTCCATTGATTATATGTATCTATGATATTTTATATATTAAATATTTAATTATACTTATTAATTATTCTGTTAAACTTGAGGCTGTTGATATTTTTTCTGAATTTTTATTAAAAGGCAGCTATTTTTGTCTTATCTGAAAAGGTTTTAGTTTGTGCATGTATTTGTCATTTTACATAAAAGAATTCAATTTTCAGTTTTTATAAATGATACAAGCTCATTAAAGGAAACTGTTCATTTTACCTGCCACTCTTATAATTTCGCCAAACATACATTTCAAGGAAATAGTCTAAAATTGTATTCTTGTTTAACGCCCATATTAATTTCAACTTTTCCGATAAAGGATTCTTATTTTTGAATATTACAAAAGTTGGTCCTGGTGGTGTAGTGGTAATCATACTGGCCTTCTAAACACAAGGATGCGGGTTCAAACCTGGCCAGGATCCATGAATTTTTTTCGAGCGTAAAAATCCTAAGTATGGCTTCCTTCGGAAGGGAAGTAAAGCCGTGGGTCCCGTGTCGTACATTTACGGCACGAAAAAGAACCTCAAGCCTGAAAGAGAGGCCTCTGAGCAAAATTTGTCTGCCGTTTCACGCCCTGTTTGAATGGAACGCTGATGACCTGAGATATTAAAGAGCGTCCGTAAATAAAACAAATCGAAAGTTGGTGTGTAAAAACTAGAATTACTTTGAATAAACTATTTGTGATTTTCCCCCATTTATATTTTACATTTTAACCCCCCCCCCAAAAAAAAAAACGTTATGTAATAACTTGGTACCGGATTTCGATATCTTTGCATCTTTTTTTATGATACAATGACGATGCTGTTTTGAAAATAAACGTGGCTTATACCATTTTGAATGAATGAAACCCTTTCTATATGTTTTCCCCCACCCATTTTTTGTCTTCTCTCGGGAATTAGAACGTTTTAGCGGAAATTTTTAATGTAGAGTAATTATTTAGTCATTTTTAGCTAGTTTTATCGCAGTTTCTAAAATATTAAGAAAAATAAATTTGCAAAGTCTTTAGTTCTAAGCTCTTCACAATTCTTGGAAATATTTGAACGCGTCCCTCTCCTATATATTTTGTTTCTAACACAAACTTGTTCGACTGCAGGTGTTCATTGCTATTGTTAATGCGTGAAAGACAAGTCTTTATTTTATGGACCGTGAGGTTGTACCTGCTTTGGAAGATATTAATCTATAGTCCCTAAAGTTTCTTCATATTCCTTCCTTCATTTGCAATTCAGTTTTTCTTAGGCCACGTGTTAGTCAAGTGTTAAACACCCGAAAGTAAAAAATAAGCAATGGCGCGAAATTTAAAAAAAAAAAAAAAAAAGCTGTTCTTTCAAATGATGGTAAATTCTCAAATGTAAATTTTCAGCTGAAAATAGATTCACTAAATATAGAGAAAAACACAAACCCAACATTGAAGCACAGAGATAAATAAAAATGCAAGAGAAGCTTCTCCGATTTTTTTCCTTTATTTATGGTCGCTTTTTAACATCTCAGGTCTTCAGCGTCCCATTCAATTCAGGGCGTGAAACAGCCGAAAAATTTTGCTCAGAGGTCTCTCTTTCAGGCTTGAGGTTCTTTATCGTGCCGTAAATGTACGACACGGGACCCACAGCTTTACTTCCCTTCCGAAGGAAACCATACTTAGGATTTTTACGCCCGAAAAAATCCATCGATCTTGGGTTTAGAGCGCAAGTATGGTTACCACTACACCACCAGGGCCGACTGTCGGACAGTTCAGTAATACTAGTTTAGTAAACACAATTTTTTAAGTATCTTCTAGCTGATAATTCCGAATGTTTCACAATTGAAATTCTACAAAAGGTGTTTATACCTTAACGGAAATGGTATAACGAGTGAGAAAATGCGAACGAAGATAAAAATAAGAGTACTTTTAGTCTTTTTAGGTCCTTTTAACAATTTCAGGCATTTATCATCTTTTTAAAGTAATTTTGGGTCATTAACATTCGAGCCCTAGTAATAACACTAATACGTCAGCTATACGATTGTCTATAGACTGTTCTGCACTTATTATAAAAATTCGTGAAATATTAGCAATATATTAATGTTAATTTAAATTTCAGAAATGCGTATTTAAATAATTTAAAGTTGTTTTTAGTTTGTGGTTCTTTTTTGTCTTCCCATTCGTCTACAGTAGACTATGCCCCTTTTAAGAGTACAAACAAGACGAAGGATGGCTTGCTACCTAGGTCGTCGTTTGTTACCTGGCTGGTCTTTGGGTGTTCAGAGTGGAGCTTGTTTTCAGTCGCTTGTAAGCAGATTCAGAGCATGGCAATGAATTCGGTTTCGGATACCAGTAGTGACGATTACTTTTTTTTTTTTCATTATTAAACAATTGTGCATCAAAGCACTCAATTTCCTCCCAAAATATTCGATTCACCCAGTTAATTTGGAGAGAATTTTTTTTTCTGAATATTGTCATCTGTACAAGACTTTAAGGAACTTTCCGGAAAAGTTTTTTGAATATGTTAGAATGGAAATGAAAACTTTTGACTGTCTTGTAGATCTGATGAAACCTCAAATAAAAAAAAAAAAAATCAATGTCTCGGAACAATAGACGGAAAACATCTTTGTATCTGATCACCAATACACTCGGGTACAGTGCATTATAATTATAACCATTTTTATTCAGTTATTCTTCAAGTGTCTCAAGTATCGACTATATGTTCACAACAATGGACTTCTATGGTTTGACCGCACATCGGACTGCATTGTATTTCAGTGACTCATGCGCAGTGAACTTGCCAGTCGCTTGTTGCTGGAAAAAATGCGACCTGTCATTTTGCCTTCATGCAGACTGCGTGCAAGGTAGCGAAGCGACCGGACATGTTGCGTCTTGTTTGTCTGCATTATAAAAGCATTACGCATTCCTTCCCGTTAGGTAAGCAGCCATGCTTCATCTTGATTGTACCAGAGTTTATTGAGTAGTGTTTAACGCCCGTTTTTACAATTGAGGCATCACAGGCGGTGGATGGGATGGAATTATATATTGGGAAAGGATTTTTTTAAAAGGAAAGAAGCATTCCAGGTCTAGTTTTAGGGTACCTCCCAGGCATTTGCCATTTAGGAAAACTTGGAAAAATCGCAATCGGAGAGAACGGTTCTGGTGGAAGTCGAACCCCAGACCTCCCGCTAATGAGTCCACGCCTTAACGACCTCGGCCACCCGTGGCGATTTGTACCAGAGTATAGTCATAACTTG
Source organism: Metallyticus violacea (assembly GCA_030762175.1). Taxonomy (NCBI): domain Eukaryota; kingdom Metazoa; phylum Arthropoda; class Insecta; order Mantodea; family Metallyticidae; genus Metallyticus; species Metallyticus violacea. The sequence goes on from CM060841.1 coordinate 49,978,214, forward strand.
TGTGTTCGTTTGGATGTTAATATAAAAAGATATTAAAAATCAACAATTATCAGACTAATATTGATATGGGAGGAATTCAGTAAAATGTAATGCACTATTTTTTTCTCTTTTTCAGGTTGTTTTAAACTTAATTTTCAAATACAATGGGAAAATCTTGATTCTTTGGATTTACATGCTGTTTTTCTATGTAATCTCTTTGTTGCTTTGCCTGAATTTCAGAGCCTGCTGTACTACTCTGCGCGTCTGTCTCTCAACCGTCTTCCTAATGCGGTTTTGACTTCCTCTCATCATCACATTTCCTGCCGATAATTGCGTCTTTTGGAGGATCGAAGTGATAGAAATCAGAAGGCACAAGTTCCGGGAAGTCGCCGTTAAAGTTTAGCGATCTCTTCTTGGAAGCGCAAACTTGTGTATGGAGGATGAATACGCTTGAATTTCATAAAAGTTTTGACATGCACTTCAGAGTTAGCTCTTTTACCACTAGGTTATAATAATTGCTTAAAAAGGTCTAAAGAAGTGTGGCCATGACTTTTGCGCCTAAGGATATTGTCTTAAAATTTTTATTTTTGAGTAATTTTCATTCCATAGTTTGTCTTTAGTCTCAGGATAAAAGTAATAAATCCAATCAGCATAAAGGCTCCCATGGACTCACTTAGCATAACTATTTGGGCATCTTATTGGTAGATGATTATGATAGAGATATGTTGAACAGATACTAGTCTGGATATTATTCACCCATCATTCCAATATATTGTAGGTGTGACTGCAATGTGGGGCCTCCTGAAGTGAGAGTGCCTTTAACTTCTTTCGATGATGACGGAGTTTTCGCCCACAATTGACAATGCTTTCTCTCCATACACAATTTGCAAACGACAGAACAAATTCAATTACTGCTCTCTGTTTTTATGTACAATCCATAGAGACTCCGTATTGAAAACTTACTGCCCCCTAGCGGATGAAGCTATATGAACAGCTTCAAAGGTACTATGAATAAAAGATTTATTTTTCCAGGATAAATTGTTCAAAAATAGTTCTGAACCTCTTCTCGTATGGCTTCCACTTATATTCTGCAATGAAATCCTGAACGTTTTGTTTTTTATTCGTACTCCCAGCAGTAAATTTATTACATTTTCGCCACCTAGTGACATATACTGAAAATGACATCAATCAGCTCCAATTTCATGCGAACAAGTCTTTAATCTCCAGTCAACATTGCTTCCGAGCAGAGTTTAAAGATTGCAAGTGCGGGTGAAGTCTGTGGCCTACTGTACAAAGGCAGCCGGTGTAAAAAGCGAGCGGCAGTGTTAGAGCATAGTGTTCAAAGTTCACAATAAATGACAGAAAAAGACGCTTGGAATGCCAAAAACAACTATTTGGAAAGTTCTTTGAAAATTCTTCAAGCCCTGACATCTGCGGATCATGACATATGACATGCTTTCTGTAACGAATTCCAGGATTTGCTGGCAGATGAAGGTCAGTTTTCAGTGATGCACATTTTACCGTAGGAGAGTGAGCCGCTATATGGTAGAGTGTGGGGAAATGAAACTCCGATTGCATTTTCGAGGTTCTCCAAAAGCCAGTTTTGTGATGTTTTTCTCTTGCATAAAATTCTGTACCTGGAGTCATATCAGGATTGTGGTTGTTGCCTCAACTATAAGACCACCCAGGTTTCATATTCCCAACTAAAGGGGAGCGCTTCGGTGCCGCCACAACGCTAGATAATTTGCGCTTGCCATGGTTCGTCACCATATCTGACTCTTCGCCTTTTCCTCTTGTGGTAGTTCATTAAAGACGCTGTCTTAGTAGAACTCGGACCTTCTGGCCTATGATCTCAAGATGAGTGTCATCAATTTTATGCATACATTAACGATGTCATGATTGTGGAAGAAATCAAGAGGGCATTGACGTCTGTAATGGTCATTTTTTCCCCGCAGTAATTGTTCCTATTAGTATTAGGTAATTGTATAAGTTGGTGGAACATAAATTGTATTGTGCCAACGTTCCACATTTCTCTACCGTAATGTGAAGTACAGATCTTGCTGAATCGTACATTTTGTTTTGAGCCACTTTTGAACAATATTCTTTTTGTTCATTTGGTTTATTTGTGGACGCAATTCAATATCTTAGGTCATCAGCGTCCCATTCAATTCAGGACGTGAAACGGCCGACAAATTTTGCTTATAGGCCTCTCCTTTCAGGCTTGAGGTTCTTTTTCGTGCCGTAAATGTACGACACGGGACCCACAGCTTTACTTCCCTTCCGAAGGAAACCATACTTAGAATTTTTACGCCTGCCGGGTTTGAACCCGCGATCTTGGGTGTAGAAAGCAAGTGTGGTTATCACTACACCACCAGGACCAACTAAAACGATATTCTTATCCGAGTCACCAACTTAAATGCATAGATTGTGTTCTCCTATGAATATCTATTCTTATAGAGCATTCTTTTAGCTAAAAACACCGGTTTTCTTGGCATACGGATCAGGGGAAAAAATTAAAAGTAGAAATAAAATAACATAGCTTTTTGTTTTCATATCACAGTGCGAGCAATTCTGCGGTCTCTTTAGCAATGGCGAATTCCTTTATAGTGGCTAATTGTACTCTTTCGTTTGACCACAGTAACATTACTAGACAACAATATCTAAGCGGTTTTACAGCAAATGATGCATCACATCTGCTTTTTCAAAGCAGTAGATGTAGGTGAAAAGAGCAATAAGGCGGCTGATCATGCAAATCATAGTCTTTATTGCCTGATGAAGAATTCGCTTGTTTCGAGCGAGGCACTGTAATCACGAACTTGTTTCCCCTTTTTCGTTCTGTTTTACCCACTAGCCTTCTTTATTCCTTTCTTTGTGGGCAAGGAATGAAATTACGATCACGCAGCTGTAAAGAAAAAATGCAGACTTTAATGCTATGCATCTTTCTAAAGACAGACACGATATCCCCTTACAAGAGAAATATTAACTAACTGATATCATACCGCCACGGGTGGCCGAGGTCGTTAAGGCGCGGACATGTGAGCGGTAGATCTGGGGTTTGAATCCCACAATGACCGTACTCCCTGACTGGTTTTTTTTTTCTCCCCACGTTTTCCCCAGTCCTCATAACTGGCAGATGCCGGGGAGGTACCCTAAACTTAGGCCTGGAAGGCTTCCTTCCTTAAAAAAAATAGACTTTCCCAATGTATCATTTCATCTCATGTATCATCAGTGTCCACCGCCTGTGATACCTCAGTAGTGAAAACGGGCGTTAAACACTACTCAAAAAAAAAAAAAAAAAGCTGATATCAAAATTCACCCTCCAACTTTAATACAGATAAATCTAAATTTATAAAAAATAGGTGCTAAATTTGGATTGTAAAGTTTTCGAAATTTGACATGGGTTGTACGTAAACAAGATTGTTATGGCAGAGTGTTTTACTTGTTTTGTAGTCAAGGTTGTTATGATCATCCTGCTGTGCACGTACTTGAGATTTTAAAATCTTTTAAGTGTTTAAATGGTTTACAAACATTCGTTGACACACACTCGAAAGATTAGGGTTTAAACTGTTTAAGTGTAGTACATGCATGAATGGCACAAGAGACTGAAAGCATTATATTGTTGAAACACAAATACAGAATTTATAACAAAAAATTTGCTCCAACGCTGCCAAGCGAAGAGCATTCCAGAGGGAGGTTGGCTATGCGTGTGCCTCATAAGCAGAGCTGAGAAGTTAAGACATTCATTTTGGTTAAAATTGGCATTTATTAAAAGTGAAAACGACAATACCACTCAATATTAGTAAAAATAATTTAAGATAATTTTTATCACACAATTAAAGTACTTAAGCTTACTTTTCTTGATCACAAGCAACAATTTTTATTCAAGGTATCAACTGTCATAGTCAGCCGCTTGTCAGAGACGGTCTGAGAGAGTGATATTTATTAGCCTATTTCAGGAATCAAATAAGAATTTAAATATAATTCCTCTAAACTTGCCTTACAAAATTATAATAATTGTATATTTGTACTTAATCTTTTCAAGCAATCTTGCGACAGAAAAATGCTGATTGTCAGTAATACCAATACAGAAGAATAAAATACGGGTATAGGACTATTTCATGAACATATTAAGAATATAAGTGATATATATTCATTTTAAATTCGCTCACAGAATATAACACTTGTTATACTTATGAATATCTACCTATTCAGAACCGTGAGCCTGAAATAGACAAAAGTCGACTATTACAATCGCTACCTTTCGATTTTCTAATCCCAACTAAGAAAGAAGAAAAAGAAAAAAAAACGCAGTGTCTCTAATTTTCTTTGTATTCGCGATTTGGAATTCCTAATGATAAGATCAATTTGCACATTTAACGCAAAACGCTTTGAAGAACCCTCCATTTTGCGTTATGATTGTCGAATGTCCATGCTTTTGTTGCTATCAGTAGCTCACCACCGCCTCTAGCAAAAGTGGTCAGTGATGCATATTCAGGAATTATATAGTGGAGGTATAGGGTTGACTATACTGACCACAAGACAAATGCACGTCGCGTGATTAAACGGGTTTGATATATATATATATATATATATATATATATATATATATATATTGATAAATTGACTCCGACTGTGATTGTTAAAAGTTTCGTTTCATTGGTCGATTTTAAGATGACGTCACATGAGTGTAACGACGGAGAATTGGAGTACAATGTGCAGTTTGGGCGGAGGATGGCAACAGAAGACACAAATTTATATAAACTGATTTTTGAGCAACATTGTATTCGCTCAAGGCTGTGTCTAACGGTGTAATCAACAAGTTCTTTGACTGCTGACTAATTTCTGAGTATTTGTGACCTTCCAGACCACCCGACCAAACACCGCCTGCGGATCGCCAGAAACATGAAGCGACGCTTATAATTATGTCTACAGGAAGGAAGGATCTGTGCCGAGATTAAGAAACATTTCCAGAAGTACTTTACGATACATGAAAGCAGTTGTAGGTTCATATTTACCATAAAACAGAAACGGGGTCCGTTTAGGAAATACGGCCGGTATTTTGTATCGCATATACGATGAGGGCTGAAAAGTTTCTGGTCTGACAGTAAAGTGAATTTCTGAAATTCTGTTCGTTCAACATCTCTCTCCACTTGAATGCACTTTCCTGAGAAACACTCTGTAGACATTGTAAACAATCAGCATTCTTGGACGTTTAGCCAGCAGATACAGCATACATGACTTTGTCATCACTGGGATACGCACGTGTGACTTCGTTGACAGAATCACTCTCATGTGTTTTTGATCCATCCTATATGGGAATCCAATGTGTAGTCACCAGGTGCTCTTGAATGCACACGTTTCGTAGGAAATGCCCGGCATTCTTTGGACGCTCTGAATTGTCGTTTAAATTCATTGCCCACCATTTCACAGCCGTTGATGACGGAACAATGTCGTGCAAGTTGTTTTTTGCATGTCCTCGTGAACCTGTTTGTCCGTACAACCTTTCCGGAAGAGGTAACAAATAGCTGTACGATCGGCAATGCCCAAATTTCACCTGCAAATAAGACTGGTGCATAACATGCTCTCTAACATATAACAACTCCTTTCCAGCAGGCGAGAAACGTTGCAGTGGACCCTCGTTGTTTGAAATTTAGAGATTCTATTACCATTGTCCGAGCAAAGTGTTAAGATATCAGCAATTATTTTGGAAGAAATTCTATTGTACGTTTTTAATCGAACCATTAATATATTATCACTGTGTTTGCAATGTTGCATATCATTAAGATGTATGAATATTCAAAAACGTCAATATTTTGTTATAATTTTGAAATAAACTGTTTTCTTTTGTTCATTTACAGTATAATCCTGCTATATGTAGTAGTGCAGGTTAGGAAAATGTAAACTCACTTTTGGAGTGTGATAATGTATTGCCACTGCATATATCAGAACCAGAGTATTTCACGATTAGAATTTACAACTAATTTTTTCGGGAATGTAGATTTTGCTGTATACAAATTTTTAATAGTGTTTAACGCCCGTTTTTACTACCGAGGCACTACAGGCAGTGGACACTGATGATACATGAAATGAAATGATAAAGTGGAAAGCATATTTTTATTTTAGGAAGGGAACGTTTCAGGCCTAAGTTTAGGATACCTTCCAGTCATTTACCATTTATGAGAACTGAGGAAAACCTGAAAAAAACCTCAACCAGGGAGGAGGGTCCTGGTGGGATTCAAACCACAGACCTCTCGCTCAGGAATCCGCGCCTTAATGACCTCGGCCATCCGTGGTGGTGTATACAAATGTTCAGAAGGGACTGGACATGAGCTGGTTAATACTACCTCCTGTTTAAAAACTGAAACGTGACAAAGAGCAACAATTCCTTGAACATAGCTTATTACCTCAGGAAAGAAATGGTGTTTAAAGTTCAGTTGAAGCTTTAACATTGGCCAGTCACAAATAAAACTTTTAAACTTACATAGAACGACGAGAGAGAGAGTAAATATAAATCTTATTAGGAGATGATGTGAAAGCGTTCAGTGCGTGGGATATGGATATATCACAACTTGCTGTAAAATAATGTTTCTTGTTATTAATTACATTGTTTTGTAATATTATATGCGTTCATTCTTCTATAATGTATGCTGGTTATATCTTAAAGCTGGATTTTGTTGCTACACGTTAATGTGTATAGAAACTAAGAGGTAGTACTAGAATATTATTATTATTATTATTATTAATATTATAGTTATTGTTATTACAAAATTTGTAAGATGTTTGCAAATATTTGCTGTTATATCTTAACAATTTATTTTTATATTTTATTTAAAATATATAGTTATAAGCCAAAATCAAGATTAAGTGCACGAAAACTAAAAGAAACACAAACGAATGTGTTATAGAGTTTTAGCATTTAACTAAATTTGTATTAATTGTAAATTTCACTTGTACTTCATGCAAGAAAGTATAAGAGTACAGAGATTGGAAAGTTTTGTTGCCAAGCAATAATTCGCTAATTGTTCAGTAATACATTTAATTGCCACACGAAACAACAGGAATAAGCCAGTATTTTTTTTAATTAGCTCCGTAGAATAATTTAGAGGGAAGATCTTCTCCCAGGTGTCAGAGGAGATTATTTGCAGGTCTGCAAGACCTAAAAACGTAAACGAGCGGATTTTAATTTAACTCCCTCGCGTATTACTTTCTATCGGCAAACATTCCAGTATTTTTTTATTATTGACTTCCTACATCGTCTGGGATAGATCTCCACAACTTTTTAGCTCTATACGCGGAGCACACAGATTTCAAAGCAGCTTGTCATGCAACGATTTAAAACTCCGGATATAAAGGGCGTTCACACAGCAGGATTCGAAAGTGTGTCTTCCGCATCTACAGCTGGCTTTGGAGCGACTACGCCCTCTCCCTAAGGGCGTGTTCTCTCTAACAGAGCTGAGGGAAGTTAGCACTGTATGTATCTTTATTAAAAGTGTTTTAATCCCATGCCAACTGGCATTAGATTTCGCGTTGATAGATTAAAAAAAAAAGTCCGTCATGTAGGGAGTTGCGTAAACTAAACGAATTCCTCACCTAGTAGAGTAATTTTAATAAAGAATTAAAATCCAAATTAGGTCTTATTAATTAATGAAATGAAATAAGTTATGGCATTACTGTGTGATATTTGGAGAACAAAATTAGAATTCTGCAATCTATAAGTATCACAAAAGAGAAACCACATTTTTAAAATAATTATTATTGAGATTAAAGGATAAAAATTAATAGTATACTATTAACTAAATGAAATATATGACCACTGATAAACAGAGCTGTACTATGTATGTGTTTTTTAACCTTCTTAAATGTAACCATGTTTATGAACTGAATCCTTGATATCACCTTTACATTCACTAAACTGGAGAGAAATAACAGAAAGTTTGGACTTTTCGTGTGGATTTAACAAGATGTTCATATGTTTCAATAAAACAAAAACATGTAGCTATTTAAAAAGTAATTACACTATACTAAGCAAATATAAACAATCAACAATTAAACAATCGAACGTTCCGTCCATTTATTTAGCTTTGAAATTTAATATTAATTTTATTGTACTAAAAGCATATAATGCAAGCGTTTTCTGAATATTATTGCAGAGCGTCCTTACATACAAATATAATTCTCAATCACACATTAGATTAACATTTCACATTTGCTATCTTCACTACGATGCTTTTGTTAAATATAAAACAATGCAACGTTATAAATACAGTTTATATACTTAATTATTTTGTTCTTTCAATTTAAGACAATATAAAGAAAATTAAAGGCAAGAGCGATTTTTACATTTCGGTTTTCAAGTATATCCTTATTGGTGCCACTAGATCGATTTGTAAATGTGGAAACCCACACTCCTAATGGGCCAATTTCTCCGATTTTCAGAATTTCGTATTTTATTTCAATGGCATATACCGAGTTTCCTTTAAAAAAAATCGATTTTTAAATTTCGCTTTAACTCCCACTCATTTTTCAGACATTCCCCCACTCCTAATGACCCAATAGCCCTGCTGATTTTATCAATTTATTTTAAAGAAAAATATCGAGTTTCACAGAGAAAAAACGAAAATCGCCACTGCTAGAGCGTTAACAGACATACCATATTCATTATCGTTTTCGCTCATCGAGAAATTTTGCAAAAATTGTTTTATGGGCACAATCGAAATAGTTGCATTCCTTCGGAATTCGCTAAAAAAGCTCACCCTGTTTGTTCCAGCAGGAGATGGAGATGTGACGCACTCAGAAGGGAGATATTCTTTGTTTTATAAAAACTCAAATAAAAAACAGACACATTTGTTTTTACCAATCTACATTTCTTTATAAACCTAAAATATCTTTTCATTTACACCATTTGAAATTGGTTTATTTGCCAGCTGAAAAATGTGGAATATTTCACATAACAATTTGTCAGTATACATTGAAGTAAAGACTTTATTTTGTTATACAATTTTAACAATTTTTATTAGTAGTAATAAAATAATTGCAATAATGCTCTGAAAGAAAAGGATTATTTCATTATATACATCGTGAGCATTAAATCGTACAAACGGTGGCTGGTGGGTATTTGTCACCGCGGAGAGTCTTGAAGGAGGAGGTCGCTGATCTGCTATCGAGAGTTCAGGTCTTAATTTACGAGTCTCTGATAAATTTATTTCACCAGATTTAGGCCGGTCTACTTTAGAGAAAATGTGCTGCCCTTTTCGCATCTTAGTCACTGCATTTGTAACCAGCTGATATTATGACCATCGTACCGTTTTTTAAGTATGTAATATTTTCCAAAATTTCCTGGTGCACCGTTAAGTTTTTACGTTTCACTTCAATAGCTCCAAAAGTGTTCCCCCCACCATTTATATTTCTTCACGATAGATACCAAATGGTGAAAAAATATGCGATTGTGCCCTGGTCTTTGTTTCTGTCAAGCCAGCCCACATTATTGGACAAGTATGCGTCCATTTACTAAGAATGTGTGATAAATTACTTCGATGTCTGCACCAGTTTTTGTAATTCCAGAGTAATTTTTTTGATAGAATTATTTTGTTTGTTCTTTCAAGTTTTTTAACAATGCAGGTTGAAACATTTTATGGTTCTCTCCCACTTTCCGTTACATCTCTTATACACGAAATAATATTTGTCATTAAATGAACAGATGAATGCATTAACTCTTCTGTTTAGTTTCATTCAAATACTTTTTCAATTCATCACACAAATGAAAGTAACAGTAATTAACAAAACAACAAACCTGACCCGCTTCCGTGGCCTAGCGGCAGTATTTACGACTAGTAATAGGGAGATTCGAATCCCGGTCAGATCAAGCGTCTGGTTAAGGTTTTTTCGGAGTTTTTTCTTGCCTTGAGAAGCCTTAAATTAGCCTTAAATTAGTACTTTTTAAGTTTTTGGATATGCACCACTTATATCATGAGTGTCTGATATGACCAAAGTTAGTTAAGCCGATAAGAATAAGAGCCGTGGCAAAGGATAAGTATTACGTACTGTAACATAAATTTTACTTCGACAATAATTCCCTCATTTTATTGCCAAGTTTCACAATATAATAAAAAAAATTAACATTAATGGAGGTAATGGATTTATAATTAATAAAACTGTAAGCGTATATTGACTCAACAAAACACATGCGTGATAAATACAGGATGCTCAAAAATATAGAGCAAACTTTAAGGTGTGAATTTCTCGCACGATGGAAGAAACATACGCTATATCACCAAAGAATTGCAAATTCTTCGTTTTGAAATTAGTTTATAATCCATTTTGAAATAACCACCTCCACGAAAGACACACCTCAGATTGAAATGTGAATAGGTTTCTGATGTAGTTGTCTTTATACGTCCAAACCTAACCTATGGGTGTGGGCGTTAAGGCAAGGACTAGTGAAGGAAGGGCCCAGGGATTTCCATCAGGACTGTTCTCCCTGACCTGAGGTTACTGCATGATTTCCTCAGTTCTCATCAATAGCAAATGCCGGGGAAACACTCTCCTAAACTTTCCTCCCGCTCAAAAATTCCTTTCCTTGTTTATCATTCATTTCTTAAATCAATGCACCGCCTGGGATGTCTCAATAGCGAACACGTCTCCTAACCAAATCAAGTAAATTATTTTTTGTATAATCCATTGCAGTTAAATGCACCACAGGTTTTATACAGATATGTTAAAAAATAAGTCTATTTAAGTGTTAATCCAATGAATGACCAATTAACTCCGCAATTTAGCATTTCGGATTCATGGTAATATAAATTATTTTCTTTCCCACTTACTCTTAACTCCGTTTTATTAAACAGCCTGTAGATAATTCTGGATAAACAATGTAAGAGGTAATTTATTTTTGAACGTGAGGTGTACAACACGCTTATCAGATATGTAGAAAAAGAATATGTGAATATTTGAATATATATGTTATATATATATGGGTGTTCGACAAGAGTAGTCGAATAAAAACTGAACTGAAAAACATCACTTTAAGTCACTGAGAGTTAAGCAGTCTTCCCTCGTGTTTGAAAAGAATAGTTTTTGAATTTTAGAATTTTGTACAATAATTTCATTTTAACAAGAAAGACGAAGTAAAAATAATGACGTCATATGATTTTATGCTTGCCCATTTTGGGTTGTGTACTGTATGAAAGCGCAGTATAACCGTGAGCACGAAACTTCTTGCAGTATTCCTTACGGAAGCCTCCGTCGTGAAGCTTCTCTCTGGTCTTGTAAACTGTATCCGCCTCTGCTGATGGCTTGCTGCCCACTTGACGGAACGCAAATGAAGTGGTGGAAGGCTTCTGTGACGTCGCTTATGACATTATGATGGCAAGCGAAACAGCTGTGAGACGCTTGATGATGTTGCAGGGCACAATTCCCAACACGTCTGCCATTTCTCCGTGGAGGTTAAGGTCGGTCTTTACTGTGCACAACGAAAGGAAGAAAATAACAGGGGACGAATGTGATGGAAATGATTTACCAGCTTCGGCTTTCTTTTCTTATTTTTCTTCGTTTTCCACATTTCTTTAATACTTTCTTCTTTTTCACTTTCTTACTTTTTCTCTTTAGTCTTTTGTCCCTGCAGTCTTTATTTCTTCCCTTCCTATTACTTTTTCCCACTTCTTTACTTTGTTTCTTCCTGTCTTCCCTTTACATTCTTCCTTGCTCCCAACTTTTTTTCATTTCTTTAATTAACTTTTCTCTTTCTCTCTTACTTGTTTCTTTTCTTCATAATTCTTTCATTCCCACATCATCTTTCAATTTCTATTTTTATTTGTTTCTCCAAAATATTTGCCGCTCTACTTATTCCTCTATTTTTTCACCTTTTCCTTGCTTTTTGCTTTCTTCCATCTCTACTTTTCTTTTTGTTCTTCCTTTACATATTTTCATTTAATTTATTGTATTTTGTGTTTTTTCCATTTTTCTTGTCTTGTTTTCCTTTCTATTATTAGCTACTATTTTTTTATGCTTCCTTACTTACATATTTCTTAAATCCCCCCCCTCTTTGAGTTTTAATTTTACTTCTTTCATTTCTTTCATTTTCATTGTACTTCCTCTTTTGTTTCTTTACTTTTACTAACTTCGATCTCTCTCTCTCTCTCTCTCTCTCTCTCTCTGTCTGTCTTTTTTTTTTTGTTTCCTTCTCTCACTTTCTTACTGTCAATATTTTCCTTCCTTCTTTCTTTCTTTCGAAATTCTAACTCTTTTGTGCCAAAGAGACACAGAACTTGCCCCGCCACGGGTGGCCAAGATCATTAGGAGCGGACTCTTGAGCGGGAAATCTGGGGTTGGAATCCCTCCAGGATCGTACTCTCTGACCGAGGTTTTTTCAGGTTTTTCGCAGTCTTCATAAATGGCAAATGCTCGGGGAGGTACCCTAAACTTAGGACTGGAACGTTCCCTTCCTTAAAAATCCTGTCCCAATATATCATTTCGTTTCATGCATCATCAGTGTCCACCGCCAGTGGTATCTCAGTTAAACAACATTAAAAAAATAATAATAAACTTGCACGAAAGGTTAACTTATCATTAAATGACAAAGGACAGACATGCAGGTGATGAAAGACAGTGTTAGAAATGTCTGCATATGATCCGCACTTAAGAAACGAGATACGCGATATTACAGAAGTTTCTGAATGGCGTCGATGGCTCTTCTCAGATAGATGATGGAGTCAGGGAAGTGTTCTGCGGTTTTATTCTACAGTATCCGGATGTATGCTCACATTCCGTTTCCTGGGGAATGAGCTGATCCGAGCAAACTGTGTTGTGTCAATAGCAAAGGTCGAATTACCAAGTTACGCTTTGACCACGGACATAAATTTGATTTTGGATTCACAGATTCGGTTTTCGTAACGATATAACGTCTATACCTTCGGATTTTGAAATAGCTGCTATATTTGTTTTTGTAGAAAAAATATACACCTTTGTCTTACAGGATATTCCTTCGCATATTTAAACATCCCAGTGATCTCTGATCATTTATTATTATTATTATTATTATTATTATTATTATTATTATTATTATTATTATTATTATTATTATTATTAACTTGATGACATAAAACATCTGATCAGCAGGGGAAAAATATTTTGGTGTCTAGTGGTTGAGGCATTCGTTTCTTGCACCAACTACAGATATCAGCAATAGCCGAAGCCTCTTTTCTGCCGGGCGTGGAGTTCTGAGAATGCACAAGTAAATGTACTGGGTCATGAAACTGGCGCAGCAAGCTTGGAGAGTGCTGGGCGAGGCAAAGGAAGTAAAGAATGATCTGCGCATGTGTGATAGTAAAAAACCATAGCAGCGGTGACTGACAACTTCCATGAACTGCAAAAGAACAACTGTTTCGTGCTCTGCTGAAAGAATTCGGAGTGTTTTCTTAAACACTTTTAAATTCGAAATGATACTTTGTTGTACAAGGAAATAAACAATACCTTGTTTTATAAACTTGCAATAAAATGCGAAACCAAAACAAAAAATTCGAAATGACTGCTTTTCCACGACATATTTACAAGGCAATATCTTTAGAGCTCTATTGCACAAAAGTATGGTCTAATATATTACAAGTATATTAGTACAATTGTGAAGTATGGTCTTGTAACTTTCTGTTCCACGAAAGAATGAACAACACTTGTAAAGAATTAGTAAAATTTTACTAGTGACGTCATATAAGATCAAATACAGGAACAGCTGTTTCCCAGATATCTCCATACGTTAAATCAGGTTATGTCTACTCCTTGGTAATAAATTCGTATTTTAATGTACAGAATGGATAATTATCATTCCTACTAAATGGGTCTGCTATTTTTCCTATAAATTATGATAATTTAAATACTTTATTACTATTTATGAATATTAAAGTGTAATAGTTCACTTTAAGACGACGATTGCATACGGATACATAGCAGCATCAATTTCAATGGTAGAGAGATGGCAGAAGAATCCAACTTTCCGATGCTCCCTGTCATTTATTTTATTTGTCCACTTGATAATTTATATTTATGTTGTTTGATAGTCATATTTTCATGACTGTAATGAAAAAAAAATTACCTTCATAGCATGTATCAAGATACTAGACTAAAATGTGCATTTGAAACAGGAAATGTCAATACCAGTCATAGGTTAATAGCACTTAACCTAACTTTAATTATACTCAAATACTGAATTATCCTTGCTTTATAAACATCCGTACTCTCACTATTATAAACTTCGCATATCTAGGTCAACTGATATATTAAAGTTTGCAGTAGTATTTGAAGTTACCAATATTCCTAAACTTGTAGAGAAAAGAAGTGCCTTACTACTATTAATACTTCTGAGGAACAGAACAACACTTGTACATCTGTAAGTAATGGAGCTATAAAGTACAAGTGCAGCAGAAACTTTAGTGAAACAAAGTTTTACTAATAACTACAAGTTACAAGTCCATACATTCGTAATGTACTAGATCACACTTTTGTACGACAAAATCCTGCACTCTTAAAAGGTAAAATTTAGACACTTTGTCAATATGCCATGTAACACTTCTGAAAGACAGCCATATACGATTAGAACGTCTTTTACTGAATGCATATTAAGTGCAAAACGAAAGTGATAGAAAATTAAATATTTTTTAAACATGTCACGTAATTATTTATTACAGCAGTAGCTAGATATAAATCCTAAAACTCTATTAGTTGTCAAAGAGAAGGGACCATTTTTCAATCAAGTAACATCAGACATCTTTATAAGTGCTCATGAATATTTTCAGCAGCTAAAACACTTAGTAGAATGCAGAGACTGACTTCTTCCTAATTCTATTAACAATATAAGTGAAACGTATAGAATTTATGAGGCAGCCATTAATCTATTTCGGTGATGGGAGTGATTTTTTGTTTTAATGCATATATAATGTGGCTCTGTCATACACACCAAACAAAATGAAGAAATTAGAACAGTGAACTCATAGGTAATTACTTGTTGTTTTAAAATATATTTCAAAGTATTTAACGTTGAAGAGTATAACAGTAATTTTATCATATAATTAAATAATGATTTAAAATGTAAAGAGCTTAAAAAACACATTTTTCCGCAGTTGTTAGCTAGCCACTGGTTTCAGTTTGTTGCTTAAAACACATAACATTTTAATCTTACATTTTTATATTGAAAATTTCAAAGATACATAGTTTAATATTAATATCCTAAAACTTAATTCCCTAGTCAGATTAAATTTGTAATACTTAAATATAGATTGTATAATTTAAATGTATATAAAACATCAACTTTACCTACCTAAAGTCGGTCCTGGTGGTGTAGTGGTTACCATACTTGCCTCCTACACCCAAGAACGCGGGTTCGAACCCGGCCAGGACCGATGGATTTTTTCGGGCGTAAAACTCCTAAGTATGGCTTCCTTCGGAAGGGAAGTAAAGCCGTGGGTCCCGTGTCGTAGATTTACGGCACAATAAAGAACCTCAAGCCTGAAAAAAGAGGTCTCGAGCAAAATTATTCGATCATTTTACCCCCTGAATTAAATGGGACGCTGATGACCCGAGAAGTTCAAGACCGCCCGTAAATAAACGAAATGAATAACTCGATTGAAAGGTTGGCAAATGGGGCTTGTGATGCCATATGGTTTAGTTATCCTCACATATAAAGCTTCCATATAGTTATATGTGCTTCAAGAATTGCTCCCAACTCTTCTTATTCTATCTTTGTCCGCATCCTTAAAATCCCAGTCTTAAAATTTACAATTCTTAAATTCTAAGCGAACAAGTTTGTGAAGCACTAAACATAATTTTCAAACTTTAAGATGCGTATTAAATACAGAAACTTCTTGTTTCCAAAAAAGAAAATCTGTTTTTACAAAGGTGTGTAAAATATGCAATGAAACTGTTTAAAACTTAAGAAGAATAATGTTCGTAGAAAATAAAATATAAATCTGACTAATTGCAAAAAGTGCTGAGATCGAATAATTGAATAAATATCAGCAAACAGCAAGAAGTAAAATAGTATCTACTAATTGAAAATTATTACTAGAGGGACATTGTTAGCTAAGTTTGCTGAATTAGATACTGAATATTAGCACGGCATTCTTTAATTCCTTCTTTTGGCATTCATTTTGATAAAATAATGGAGAACACATTTAATAAGCAAAGTCTTTCAGAAGTAAACAAGAGTAAAGACATATTTCTGTTTTCGCTCTGAGATGGAGTCGTCGATATTTTGCCACGAGAGGCATTTACGAAGTGGTAAAGAAGAAAGTTTCTCCCCTTCTTGAGCGAATAGTTAGGGATTAAAAATTCACGAGGAGTTTGGAAAGGACAGCACAGGGTGAGGGGGAAGGCGATAAATTACATTTGCTGTGTTTAATGCGGAGTTGCTATTACCGAAATACTATTAGGTTCCTTCTCTTCGAATATTGAGTTACCTCTCTTTTTTAGTTTTGTAATCAGGAAATCTAATTCCACTCTTTTCTTTTCCGTAGAAAGCTCTTGGATTTGAGTTGCCGAAGGCCAAAAGTTGAACGAAAGTTATGGGAATTTCCTCCGATATGTATTCAGAGAACAGATGACGTGAAGAACCTCCAAGAGAGCGGGAAGGTGAAAGTCTGATGTCATCTCCGCTATGTGACGTCAACACATCTGTGCATCTGACCTTTCATTCAAATAGTGACCCACATTTATGGCGTTGTGAAGCCGTACTCTCTCATAGAACTTTGAAGGTAGCTTGGAGAGGTAATTTACCTTTCTTCTTCACATTTGTTAGTCGTGCGTTTCATTTCAAGTGTTATTAATAACAAGGAAACTCCTTCAAGTCCACATATAGATGAAACTTCATATTTGAAAATAACAATGAAAAAACGAATTGTCAATTGTTTTAAGGTGCATTGAGTATATCATTGTGGTTCAAGGCTGTTGCAATCGGCCTGCATGACGGTATCTTTTAAACCGTTTAATAGCTTCAATCAGCACGGATTTAGAGCCAATTGTCAATGTTTAGTGAGCACTGTTAAGGTATTAAACATTCTGAACCTTAAATATGACCTAACATTATAAGTGTATTAATACAAGTCCTTGTAAAGTATGAACTTTAAATTTCAGTTCCACGAAAGGACGCCATTATTTGCAAACTATTAGTAAAAAATATAAGTGACGCCATATCAGTGACGTTTTAATTTAAATAAGAGAGTTTTCGAGAATTTTATTTATGAGATTATTAATACGGCTTTTTTAGAGCAAGATGGAAAAATAACTAGTTGCCATACGTCGCCATACCTTAAATTAGGCTATGTCCACTTCTTAATAATTAATTCCTATTCTTTAATATACAGAGCTGATTATTGTCATACCTTGTAAATGGGTATTGCATTTTTTTCTCAGAAATAAGGACATAGCAGCACCAATTTCAATAGTCGAGAGATGGCAGAATAATCGAAGTCCCCAATTGTGCTGTCATATATTTTATTAGTCTATTTGATCATTTATATTTGTTTGGCAATTACATTTTCATTATAAGCAAAAATCTGAGAAAATGTCAAAACAGAAGTATTTTGGTCACGTGCAGCAAGAACCTTAAGAAAACATATACTAAAATAAGCATTTGAAACAGGAAAAGTAATTATCAGTTATAAGCACTTAGTCTTTTTCATTACACTCAAATACTAAATTATTATTTCTTTATATACATTCCTACTCTCATTGTTATCTTCACTTTCGCTAATACTTCGCATATTTAGGTCAACAGATTCCCAAATTTATTAAAAAAAAAAAAAGTTCAAACTTGCACTAGTATTTGAAGTTACCAACATTTGTAGAGACATTTATACTAATTATAAGTGCACGACTAATATCAATACTTATGTGGAACAAAACAAGAAAAAATCACTTGTACATTTGTAAGTATGCAGTTGTAAATACAAGTGCAGAAACCTTTGTGGAACAGAATTCTAAAAGTAAAAAGTTACAAGTTCATACACTTGTAATGTATTAGATCATACTTTTGTGGAATAGGGTCCTGGAGCAAGCGTTAAGTTGGTAACTATAGAATAGCGATGATTGGATTGGATTGTGGGGATCAGAGAAATTCAGTACTTCAGCTACATCAGGGGCGTTTGTGTCTCAAGGGGACGTTTCCGGACAGAAGTAAGACGAGAGAGACACCGGTCAGCAAGGATCAAGATGATGAGGCACAGAATTTAGACGACGTCCCTAACATCGTTGACAGATTGGTCACTTCGGCGCCGATTGATGACTCTCCCACTCAAGGAATCCAAAACCCTCAAAAGGGCTACTTCCACATCAAACGACAGAGCAGAAACCTTATGGAATCTTGAATCTATCGACACGCCGCACACAACACCAGCCCCTCTCATTGGCACTTTCGACCCTGCATTCACAACCAATGGTATGACATGAGATGAAATAGGAGAAAGGAATATTTGTAGAAAGAAAATATTCATTCCAGCACCCGCATAAGTATCCAGAGGAAACCAAATGGATTTGTAGCTCTATATTTGTATTATAATTTTCATATTTATAACTACCTTACAGCTCCTCCGATACAAGTCAGGGCATTGTCACTTATGGCTTAGCACTTTTATCGATATTTCAATGCAGCCTTTGATTCGGAACATTACAAATTAAAATAATGTGGCTAATTTTTTTAAAAAGTTGCTTTTAGGTATGTCCAAGGAATGTTCTGTATGTGCTGATTTTCATTAGTAAGAGTTGCCTGCCGATGGGTAGCCTAGGTTGTTAAGGTATGGACTCGTGAGCGGGGGAACCGGAATTCGATTCCCTGCACAGAACCAGATTTTTTTTAATTCCTCATAAATATAAAATGCCGAGGAGTTGCTATAAACTTTGTTCTGAAACGTTGCCTTTACTTCTTTCATCTCAAGTATCATGTCCACCGCCTGTGAAACCTCAGTAGTAAAAAATGCCACCAAATACAAGTAAGAATCAAAATTTGGGGTAATGTATCACTGTGACAGGTATATAGTTTAACCATATCTCATGTTGCTCAGAGAACGAAAAATGGGACAAAACTTTTGTCTGAAGAGCTATTTAGGAGTTTGTTGCAGCTGTGTTCACAGAACTTTGCGTTTGTGACCCGTAATTTAATATTAAAGCCGTTTTGAAATAACATAATGCACATATCCCAGCATTTACTGCTCTAATATAAAAGGAATATTAGGAAATGTTCTTTAGTGCAAAGCTCTGAAGTTTAGGTTTGGTTACGTCATTTATATAAATAAAAAATAATATTGTTTCCAGTATTGACTCTTGTGGCATTCCACACTCTACCGACCTCCAAGCGAAAAGAGATCTCCTGCTGCAACACATTGTAGTCGACCGGAGATAGTTTATTTGTATTAACTGAGTCAAACGCTCTAGAGAAGTCAATAAGAGTTAAGACAGGCGGTTAACTCACAGATGTCCTCAGTAACGTGAACCAAGGCAGTTGTACCACTAAGTTGTACTTGTTAAGATATTTATTAACGATCCTCTCCAGTGGTTTGTATATGGCAGTTAGGATGCTATAGGTCTGTAATCTTGGGGGGTGTAGGGTGAAGTGACCTTTGCTATAGGGTCTACAC
Source organism: Metallyticus violacea (assembly GCA_030762175.1). Classification (NCBI taxonomy): domain Eukaryota; kingdom Metazoa; phylum Arthropoda; class Insecta; order Mantodea; family Metallyticidae; genus Metallyticus; species Metallyticus violacea. The sequence continues at coordinate 49,997,806 of CM060841.1, forward strand.
ATACTTTTTTCTAAGTTAATTTGTTTTATTTACGACACTCTTTAACATCTCAGATCATCAGCGTCCCATTCAATTCAGAGCGTGAAACATCCGATAAATTTTGCTCAGAGGCCTCTTCTTTCAGGCTATAGGTTCTTTTACGTGCCGTAAATGTATGACAGGGGACCCACGGCTTTACTTCCCTTCCGAAGGAAGCCATACTTAGGATTTTTAGCCCGAAAAAAACCGAAAAAGCCCGGATTTGAACCCGCGATTTTAGGTTTAGAAAGCAAGTATGGTTACCACCAGGACCGACTCTTTTCTTCTTCTTTTTTTTTCTAAGGGTAATATATGTTGCTGTTATTATAAATGCATTAAATATAGACGTCAAGAGTTGCTAAAATGATGAATACAATAGAATGTTTATTTCACTCTTTATTACAAAAAATTAAACAAATTCTTTCACATTTTTACCTTTGTTTCCAGGGTGCACATTTCTGACTCTTTTCCACATTTATATCTTACCTTACCTTTATAATCACCAGCTTTTCTCAAAAACTGCTTGTTACCAGTTCCAAACTTGTTTAGTATCACAATTTCTACCTGTAAATTGTCCCATTTCTTAATCCATACACCTTCTCTTTAGTTAGTGAACATTCAACTATACACTGAATATCCTTCTCTATTTCTCTACACAGTGGACATGCTTCCCACCTTTTTTTTTTTAACTTTCAAACCACTTAACCCCACTATACCTGCTCTACCTCAAGTAAATCCCTCCCTTCCTCTTTTTTACAAATATCTACACATGTTTCCCGCCCCCATTCTTTCTTAATATTCCTGTCATATTTCAAGGCAATCTTGTCTTGTAAACTACTCCATATTTCCTGCTTTCCAATATCATCTCTCCTTTGCTTCACTTTATTCCATAGCCTATTCGTTAACTGTTGTTCGTCCACTTTCCCTGTTACATCTTGGACTATTCTCTTTAGCTGAGCTAACTTTCCCCTTGAACTTTTTTTGTGTGTTTGTAAACACTCTTTCTTCTCTTGATGTTATCTTTTACCAATATTTCAAAATACATTTAGTTACCATGCATTTCCTGCCAACTCTCCCCAATTCCACCAGTGCCACCCCATTTGGAGTTGCCCTCGGTAATCCAAACACCATGTTACAAAATGCTCTGTAAATATGGTCAATGTACTCTCACCCTTTATCTGTACCTCATATTTCAATTATTTTACTTATGAGAATTAGGCTGATCTTGTCTGTACCCTGTAGTTTTTTTTTATTTAATTTGTCTTAGCACACGTTTTACGTTACAGGAAGCAATATAAGTGAAGGAAATTTGGCTACGTGTTGCAGTCAGTTGATCAGATCTGTAAATGGTAAAATATTTGTTAGGTTTCTCGCTAAGTTGCTGAAGATCAAATACAGCTTGCTTTTCTAATCCCTAATACTTATTCCATATTTTAGTCAGCTATTTTCCTCTCCATTATTCTGTATGAAATACTTGATAAATACAGTGCTGTTGATTATATATATATATATATATATATATATATATATATATATATATATTTTACTCAATAATGAAACTCTGGAAAGAGGTGAAACGCGCCCCTTTAAAATTTTATATAACAGCTCAAACTTACGGTGCGATTTGGATTCTAGAAGGTGATCAAGGTGCAATGTTGTACAATATTGGCCGTTATACGCGCCGCGTTAATATTTGCAGTGTCATTGAGTGGAACAACAGCGCGAGATAAATTTCCCTTGTCACTTTTGATGTTTTTGCTTAAACACAATAACCAGACGTACTTTTGCGTGGATGTGAGAACTTGTGAATGTTGGGGCCGATGTCTAAAGAGAGGATAAAATATCTATTGATATGATATGTAGTTAATGGAACTAGTTTTCCAAAAGCTGTTGGTGATTGAGGTATTTATACTTAGAAATTCTTTGAGCGGAATCTATACCCGATTGCAATGAACTAATAAGCTAGGGTTGGCAGCGCCGAATGAAATTCCAGTTACTCAATGCCCACAAAGTATTGCAACGCTTTATCGACCGATGACATCAAGTTCTGGCGACAATGGATTGCGTCCGCTACTTAGAAATGAAGCAATGCGGGTTGCAAATCTCTACAGTTTGACTCGACGCACGCCATTTGGGCATTTCATAAGCGCAAGCAAAACCAATATTTACAGAAATGAATAAATAAAAAATACTTATTAAAATAGACAGTTGAAAAAAAAAAACGCAAATTTTATCCTCTTTTTCATTTTCCTGCAAAGTCAGTAACGAGCTATGCTTTTCCATTTTATTTTCTACCTTTATTCTTTTTTTCTTTCGTTTTCCATTTTATCCGTTTGTTCTACGCGTTCTTCAGGTCGCTATTGCAATTTAACAAAGCTCAATAACGCTATTTTCATACAGGGGAGTTTTTTATTTCTTTGTTAAAAATCCTTAACTTAATACATTACAAAAATATAATATTGTATCTTTTTTAAGGGAGGGCAGTGCTTTACTTATAAGATTTATTTATTCCTTTTATTACAAAAATTGCTAATTAATTTAGAAATCTTGAAACATTTTCAAGGCTCACCCCCCCCCCAAATATAAATATAATGTACATGTTGTAAGTCAATCATTATAGTTTGTGCATTAATTAGTAATGTAGATATTATGTATATATGTGTGTATATCATGAGGTATAATTTTAATATATTAATTGTATATCGTCAAAGAGAAAATTTTTTGGTGTAACTGTCTACGGTAGTCCAGCCAGAAACGGGGCAGAGCCAAGGAAAATCCAGGCTTTCGAATACATTAGGGGAATGAACTCACCAGTCGTTTGTACTACAGTTAACTTTAAACTACCAATGTAAATAAATGTTTTTAACTTTCAAATAGCGGGTGGCATGCGTTGGCAGGTGAATTTAAATCAGCCAATAGTAGATGTATATTTTGAATTTTTAAAGCAAGCCCCGAAATTTGCGCATGCTTGTGTGGCTCCCTTAGGCTTGGTGAAGTCAACGTTTAGTAAATTTGAATGGAATATATAAAGGGGCGTTTGCTGTGCTGGGGCATCAGTTCAGGTAAACAGAGAGAGTCAGACGACCAGATACTCAGTTTAAGATCTACACGCCGCGACACTAATCTGCAAGAACGTGATTCATTCACTCATTTGTACTTGTACTGAACACCGGCACTTTTAGTTCTACACGCGGCAGCTAAATTTATAATCGACGGAGTTAAGTTCCGTCGTACGCAGAACACCAGAGGACGCGAAAGATCTTGCTAATAATACACACACACACACGTATGTATATATATATATATATATATATATAATATGTCGCATCGCGTAATTACTAACGCAGTTGGCATTCTCTCCCAATCTTATTGAGCGCGAATCACAAAATAGCGGAACAAATCCCTGCGTAATTATTATCATGAAGGCAAGCAACAACACCAAAGCGATCAATGGTCAATTAACGATACGCCGTTTCAAAATATGACGACCAGCAACTAAATCGCTTCATATTTGGAGACCAACCAGTCTCCACCGACAAAACAGCTTCAACGTGCAAAGTAAATGAAGCGTAAATTTTGTTAAATTAGTAAAATATCGTTATATATAAATTTAACAATGAATTGTAAAGCTAAGCAAATAAAATTGTCATTAAATACATGAGCAGATATTTACATAATAGGGGAAAAAAAAAAACGTGCGAGTGATGTCACAAAATTCCTGTGTAACTGACGTTGAAGTTTTGTTTTTTAACATGAATGTTATAATAATGCTACACATATAATGTAAATACTTGGTTACTACATTTCCCTGACTATGAAATTCTAAACAGTAAACAAAAACACAAACCTTTTAACACTAAGGTTCTTCGCAATAAATTATTTTCATGTATGGTTTTCCAATGACATATTTTACTTTCATTACTTTATTGTAAAAGCAAGACATTAACTTCATCACATCTTTAGCTTTATTTTTGCATACATGATTCACCGATAGAAGTTGAGGCACTTTATTTTACTATAAGCATTTTTATTTCCATGTTTCAGCATTTTAACTTCTATTGGTGAAGCAAAGTAGGTATTTTTTTTTTTTTTGAGTAGTGTTTAACGCCCGTTTTTACTACTGAGGCACCACAGGCGGTGGACACTGATGATACATGAGATGAAATGATAAATTGGGAAAGGATATTTTTTTTTTTAAGGAAGGAATCGTTCCAGGCCTAAGTTTAGGTACCTCCCCGGCATTTGCCAGTTATGAAGACTGAGGAAAACCTGGAAAAAACCCCAGTCAGGGAGGATGGTCCTGGCGGGATTCGAACCGCAGACCTCCCGCTCACGAGTCCGTGCCTTAACGACCTCGGCCACCAGTGGCGGTGTAAAGTAGGTATTTTGAAAAAGGCGTCTTGCATTGAGTCTAAATCTTCTTGCATAGTGAAGTATTCTTGCCTCTGACATTTTAAATGGAAATTTGGTTTTCACATTGGTTTTTCAGTGTGATTTTAAGTCATAATTATACCATTTTTACTATTGAAGACTTGTATGAATGGTTGGACGAGACAATTTCTGTTTTATTTAAATTTATTGAAACTTTTCCCCCCTATAGTTTCGTTGATGCTCTTTACGAATATATCTCATCCTGTCGCACAGGTCCTGAGCTCGTACGTGCTTTTACAATGGACTAAGCAATACATGCAATTGCACAAGCAAATATTTAACTCTTAAGGGACAAACAATGGGTTTATATAATAAAGTATGAAATAATTAATCGAAAAAACGAGAAAATAGAAAATCCGCATAACTAAAACGAAAAGAAAATGTGTATATATATATATATATATATATATATATATATATATAGCTTAAGCCTCTACACATATATGTATAAATATCTCCAGTAGAGTGAGTCTAATCCCCCCTCCACTTCCGGGTGGTTTGCCTTATCGGATTTGAGCTGTCTCACTTTGTTTAAAATTTTACTTACTCCCTCCTCCTCCTTCCTCCTCTCTGCCAACCAGCAAAGTCCAGCTCTCCTACTGCCCTGTTCTCTTGTTCTCCCGTTACATACAGTCCCGGGAGATATCTTTTTCTCCATTCTTCCTTCCCTTGCAGTGGGAAAAAAATATATGCTGCGAAGATTTTTTCTTAGCACATATGGTAGATTCTCGTACCCTCTCAATCTCTACTTCCGTCATCCCCCGCGCGCTTAATCTATACCAAGCGAGCCCCTGTTTGCATGTAACGCTCCATCCCCCCACCCGATTTTCAGCTCTGACTGTATCTTCAGGAAATGAAGTTTATAATACTCAGAGGGTAGAAGGATTGATTCATGTTTTCTTAGTTTCCTTTCAATAAGGCAAAAAGTCCTCCCTATCAGTAGGCAAACACGACTACCTATAGCCACCTTTGATTTTATATGTAACTTATAAGCCAAATCCTTGTTATTAAGTTCGTGAGCGGGAGGTCTAGTGTTCGATTTCCGTCAAGACCGTGGTATTTTTTCAGGTTCTCCTAAGTGCTCATAATATGCAAATGCCAATTCATCATTTCGTTTCATTCCTCATCAGTGTCTTCCGCCTCAGCGGAAAAAGGAGAGGGGGTCGTTAACACTATAAAAAGGAACAAAGAAAAACTTGCCATGGTGATTTTTTTTTCTAGGCAGAAGAATCGGCAAATAACCTGACAGTAAGACTATGTGCTTTTTCTATCAAGAGCCGTACTCTAAACAACTTATGTGATTTCTCAATGATTGTGTAATTATTTGTCTCAAGTAATGTTTAATTCTGCTTTCATTTGTGAATATTTTAAGATTATACAATTGTATGGCCAGAATGGTCTATTTCCTTGATTAAAAGTTTTGGCAAGGTTAATTTTGCTGACAGCCAAAGCAAACTGAAAGCAGTGTTATAATTATTTTCACTTTAAATATTAAAAAACCTTCTTGCCCAATAGCAGCTCGTGGCCCCTATAGAAGGGGTTTGTGCTAGGTATAAACTTCTGGTTTATATGCAACTTTTCTAATTCAGCTGTTAAATCTGCAGTCAATTCAGAAACAGTATTTTATGAATCTTTCAACCAGTTTACCCCCACTGATGTATCGTAATATCACAACAAATTGTGACATGCATGTGATATCTGCCGTTTCGTCGGCTTGTACAGAAACGAAATTTGCCCTTTCTATTTCTTTTGTAATGTTATTCCTATAGATAAGATACATTTCACCAAACGGTCCATCGTTTCACTTCCAGTTTAACAGTTAAATTAAACGCAAAAATGGAGTGTCCACTTTATCCATTATCACAAAACAGACACTCTTTTGTTGTAACTTAACAGTTAACTCTGTGAAAGTCAACTTGCTACTGACAAACAGTGAGGAAGTCACCCAATTTCAAACAAAGTGCGTAAACAACCCCATAGCCAGTAATCCCCCAACACCTGGTTCCTAAGAAAAGAGAGAATACCGAGCGCCGGCCATGAGTCATCTTCCTGCTGGCTCAAGAGAACGCAGAAATAAGCAGGAGAAAGGGTAATCCATCTTGAACGAAGACAAATGTAACTCATTCTAAATCATTGCTAGCCCCTGGGAAGGCATAAGTTTAAAATGTAAACTTTTCCGGGCTGGCCCATAAGCTTCCCTAGCTAACGGACTACCCGCATGCTACTGCTACTACAGTAGAGGAGAAATGCGTTTATTCCTTAAGATAATCGGTTTTACATCCCTGTTTTTAAGCAATTTTTGTTTTAAAAGTTGACCAGCAGAAAAGAAAATAATAAATAATTATAGAAACTTCTTTGGGGGTGGGGCCCATCTTGCCCTTATTAACGGGTCGCGCCTATATTTGCCCTTATTTTTTGCAACCTGTCGTCTGTTCATATCTTATTTTTCAATAATTTTAATCTGGTTTCAACATTGAAATAAAAGTATTTTATTTAATGTAATTATTTGATGAAAATATTTGTGCTTTTGAATGGAGTTGAGTTTCAGGAGAACTATTACATCCAGGGCGCTATTACAAAGTCAGATGTTAAAGTTATTTATTTTCCGTTTAACACCATACAAAGCTCTTATCACTGTACCAGATTCTGTTACAAATGGAGTTTGTTGAGTTTTAGCAGAGTGGTTTGCAAGCTCGGCCAGCGCTAAGAACTCGCCACAAATAAGCGTCTTAGATGAAATACGAACAAAGTCACTCCTTGACAAGACACGTTATATTCAAAAGACAGTAGTCTATGTATTAATATGTAGCCATCTTATCAAACATTCACTTCCCGTGTTCGACAGTGCAAAGTTACAGTTGTAACCAAGTATTGGGTCTCCCTGTGCAGTCATCTCTCACGAGACTGAGATAGCCCATCGGTGTTGATCTGTGTTTGAAGAGGGTATACGATAGGACCCAGCTGTTCACAGGCGACATTTCCGGGGCGGGGGTTGACATAGAGTGACGATTCGCTGTTCTTCAACGTCACGGCGGCGCCTGGCTTAACCACCACAAGAGGTCGAAATGTTCACGCAGTGGCAGAAAAGCTGTTATTCAAGTTTATTAACATTAAGTAATATTATTACATGTTCCCATATCTTTCCTGTTTTACATTTATATAATTCTCATTTTTATGTGAGCTTGCTCTTTTGGACAAACATTTCTCGCTAGGCAATTTCGAAAACATGTTTGTTATTGTTAGAAAGCCACAACAGTTGACCTACAATTTGAATGCTAACGAAATTCAAAAGAGCGCTGTCCATAATAAAAGTTTAATGCTATTTATCCCTTTTGCAAGGAAATAAATACTTCGATTTTTGTCACCATTTTAGCAAGGATTACTATTATTTTGTTCTGAAAAGAAATTCAAAAATTCAAATTTATACTTCGTAGACACTAAATTGATGAAGGCGAGTTCAAAAGGAGAAAATAATAGAAGAAATTAATGAAGTAATGAAGACAAAAAGGTATGCTAGACTCATACAAAGTAAGAAAATAAACATGCATTGAAATAATAATAATAATAATAATAATAATAATAATAATAATAATAATAATAATAATAATAATAATAATAATAATAATAATAGAAACCCTTGCTTGCGCGTTTTGCAAAGTTAATACTACATATCTCTCTATTTAGAATTCGTATAGTGTTTTATTGTTTTCCCTAGGTTATAAGCGATATCTTTTAAAACATTTATGGTAATTTTAAAACAATTGACTGGTGAAAGTATACTGAAGAAAACGAAGGACAGCCAGGCTAAACTCACATGAAATGTATTCATCAATGCTGTAACGGTAGTTATAAATAATACTTATGCTTTACGACTTTCTAGTGTCCCTGACCCAGAGAAATTTGAAAATTCACCGGCTATGGCCCACAGAGCCTTTGTATAACCTTACCAATAATGCATCAAGGTCAAAGACAATAGCGAAGTTACAAGTAAAGATGAGAAGAGGGGGAAAAAGAATTACTTATCGTTAAAGAATACCGAACGCAATTGGCTCCCTTTGTCATATAAACCGCCACCGGTGGCCGAGGTCGTTAAGGCGCGAACTCGTGAGAGGAAGGTCTGGGGTTCGAACCCCGCCAGGACCGTCCTCCCTGACTGAGGTTTTTCCAAGGTTTTCCTCAGTCCTCATAAACGGCAAATGCACGGGAGGTACCCTAAACGTAGGCCTGGAACGTTTCCTTCATTAAAAAATCCTTTCCCATGTATCGTCAGTGTTCTCAGCCTGGATTCCTCAGGAGTTCAAACAGGCGTTAAACACCGGGAGAAAAGAAAAGAAAAACTCTGTAATATACGAAGAATGAAATTGTTAAATTAAAAAAAAAAGGTGCCTGACAGTGAGGAATGGTTAATGTTTATTTCGGAAATCGAACACTGGTTCTTTTGGGGGTTGAAAAAATAGTAAATGTCACAATCAATATTTATTTAATAAAAAACAAGTCATTTCACACCTTATTTGTGACGTGAAGAATTGAGAAGAACAATTAATAAAAAATATGTACATATATTATATGCATATGCGTGCATGTGTTAGAAATACTCTTGTCCATTTGTTGATTTAGTTTATTTAAGGACGCTCTTTAACATCTCAGGTCATCAGCGTCCCATTCAATTCAGGGCGTGAAACGGCCGACAAATTTTGCTCAGAGGCCTCTTCTTTCAGTCTTGATATTCTTTATCGTGCCGTAAATGTATGCCACGGGACCCAGGGCCTTCCTTTCGAAGGAAGCCACACTTAGGATTTTTACGCGCGAAATAATCGATCCTGGTTGGATTTGAACCCGGGATCTTGGGTTTAGAAGGCAAGTATGCTTACCCACCAGGACCGATATACTGTTGCCAATACTTATAGTATATTAATATAAAATTAAAAGATACGCATTGATGTAAGAACTTACTATTTTTCTATAACAATTGTTTAGGTAAAATAGGTGCATACTTTATATAATGCACCGCCACGGGTGGCCGAGATCGTTAAGGCACGGACTCGTGAGCGGAAGATCTGGGGTTCGAATCCCGCCAAGACCGTCCTCTCTGACTGAGGTTTTTCCCGGGTTTTCCTCAGTCCTCATAAATGATAAATGCTGGGGAGGTACCCTAAACTTAAGCCTGGAATATTTGCTTCCTTAATAAATCCTTTGCCAACATATCATTTCATCTCTTGTATCATCAGTTTTCACCACATGTGGTGCCTAAGTAGTAAAAACGGGCGTTAAACACTATTCAATATATATATTGCTGGAGAAAAATGTGCAAATGCATGCATTTCTAGTTGTGAATGATGACCACTTTTTGGCCTAGGAGAATTAGCAAAAAAAAAAAAAAAAAAGGAAAGTTGAAAGAGAAAGGGGGGAAAAAAAAATAAGATTGGCAAACAGAAAATTGGCCTTTACAGGGAGAATGTGCAATCTACACACCGACAGTCGCAGTAGCAAAAGCTCACGAATGGGATTTTGAAACGATTCCCTATCCGCCTTATATGTTGGACTTAGCACATTTAAACTTGGGAAGAATTTTTCGTTATGCCTATTTTGTACAGATTGATCATCTATTTTTTACGATGGTATGAAAAACTGGAATATCGCTGGCCCAAGTGTAGGGACCATGTTATGAAATAAAACTGATATTACTAAATGAATTTTCAAGCAGAAAAGTGAGGAAATTTGTTTGTGTTTTGCATGAAATACAAGGGTCAGCTATTTTCTTAGTAGCTTAGAAGTGTAGAAATGTCAAGTTGTACATTTTACATCAGTGACGATTTCTTCCTTAAGCGACAGTTTATTTATATCTTAACATTTAAGGAATTTTAATATCACGACGAAATTATGTGGAAATTTTAGAACGTCGCTTTTGAATCTGGATTCCGGCACTGAAATAAATGCAGAAATGATGCAAAGGTATGTTGGTAGCCGTGTTTCATTAGAAGGAAACTTTGAATGGAAGGCATCCACTCGCACCTTCTCCCCCGCCCCTCGAGTTACTCACAAACTTCTGTAATTTTAAATGTTGGAAAGTAAAACAGTGATAGACGAAAGCTTTCAAGTTGTCTTTCTCAGAGTTTTCATTTATTCTTTTTTGTTCAAGGTGGAGTTTTTTTTTATTTTTTTAATGCTTATGTCCTATCATTTATTTGCATTTTGCTGCCCGGAATGTTAGAATAAAATAACATTCTTACAGTCAAATAGATTGAGCATGTGCGATGTACCGTTATAAACTAAGTTCAATTAATATGTCTAGATGCTTTTGTCTTTAGATGTAGCCACCCTACTGTTGCTCACTTTTTACAACTTTTGTTTCACTTAAAGGACCTGTCATTCTTGTCACAGATTAAAAATATATGGTATATAGTCGTAAAAGAGAATTTAATAACAGTTATCTTGATTCAGGCTCGATAAAAATGCTCTTTTTCCTATATATTATCCAAATTATAGTTCGCAAAATTCTTTAAGAGGAGAAAGGCCTATCCTTGTAATGTTAAATTTAGCAATTTCTCATGGATTATTGAAACTAACGAAATGAAACGATTACAACATACATAGTCACATAATTGAGATTTGTTAATGTATTTTCACTACTATGTCATTGGTCTGAAGTAAATTATAAATTATTTTCAATTGTTTTCTTATGTTGTCACATTTTATTCCATTTCTAACATAATAGATCCACATCATCATAATAATATCATGAATAAGTGTTAAAAGCTTCAAATCGATAAGCTTATACATATCCTAAAATAATAGGAAACTTATACCAAAAATGCGTAGTTTTTAAACAATTGCTGTTAAAAAGTTTTTACAAAAAAAACTTAACTTTTTGAGGGAAAGACTAGCTAAAACCCTCCAACATTTCAAAACAACATAAGATTTAGTCATGGAAATAAACACTACCAATTTATGAAATAAAACTTTTTCCATCATTTAAGATAAACCACAGCAAACGATTCCTGAGATATATAATTTTTTAACTGAACAAGTGCTCACGAAATTTAAAAAAAAAAAAAAAAAAAAAAAAAAAAAAAAAAAAAAAAAAACTCATGCGATGATATAATTACAATTTTATTAAAATTACTCGTGACCAAGGAACATTAATGAAAATCATATCAAAATAAACAGACAATTCCAAATATTAAAATGGTACAAAAAACAAAAATATTTTGACCCTCCCTTCCCTTAAGTGTGGGGCATATATATATATATATAATATACATTGTTATTTTCTGATAATCGGTAGGCAGTAGACGATTATGATATATGACACAAAGTTCTAAATAAAAGAATGTAGAAACTTGATCATTACCAGGCTATTTTAATAATAACAACGCTGTCCATGAAAGCCTAAGGTTGTTATAATATACGAAATTATTTTAAAATGTTAACATTACGGAAACAAACTATATTGACAACATATATAAGCTCAAAGGAAAAGGAATAATAAAACATTGTAATGAATATGCCTATTCAGGACTTGAGAGAGAAATCTTGAAGTTATACCGAGAAATATTTTTGGCCTGCGTCCGCAGTTCAGCTTATCTCGTGCTAGGCCAAGGTCTTGTCAGTTGCCTGTCGTAGCAGACAGTTCACACACTGATGGATACACGCAGACAACCAGTCGTATTTTGCGGTTGAGATCAGTTTAGCTAAAGATACTTGTGTTATATTGCTATGCTCTAGTGGTAAAGCGCTAAGGTACATCTACACACGCCAACATCAAACTAAATCTAAGTCTATTACAGGCTATTGGTGTGCCAGTGAAATTAATTACACGGTGTTTTACTGTAGTGTATTGTATAGAAATGTTACCACTAAAACACAGAAAAACTTCCATTTTGTGTAGGAAAATATCAAAGCACAATCAGCGCTATTTTGAGCGAATGAAAATTATGTGCGACTATTATTGTCCATTGACAAATCACAGAATTGGCGCGACTTTGGTCCTATGTTCGCTTGTGTTCTATTGCGGACGCAGGTCAAAAATAGCTCTCAGTGTAGAAGAGGAATTAACAATGGAGGTTGAGCTTATATCATATTAAAAGTTGTTGCGGAAAATAGTGTATTATAATACACTTTGTTACATAAATAAAGGTTTAAGAAAAGAGCCAATGATAATTGTGTAAGGTTATAAACGCGTTTCATACGTTATTTTTGTACGCCAAAAATATAAAAAAATATAAAAATATATTAATAAAATAAAATTAAAAATTAATGCCGATTTTCTAGTTAATAAATCTGAAGTCAATGCCCTTTTTGGTGAAACTTATAGCATCATTGTATAGAAGAATATGTTTAATCGTTTGTCTATTGTTATGTTGTCAGCGAAGACGGATATGCCGTAAGAAATTTTAACCCTACCTGAAAGGCTGAATTGACACTATAAGACTTATTAGCAATGCATTAAATGGATGAATTACGGAAGCTTTAGTGTTGACATAAACAGGTCTTCACATTTAAATGGGATCTTATGTCACTTCACGACGTCATAGTTATGCTTGTCTAGCCTAACCGAAGCCAGTAGTCTAACTACCCCTTTCTATGTGCTTTCTTTTCTTTCAAAGAATTACTTTCATGACTTAATGGAAACAGTGAATTTAAATCGCTTTAAAGAAATGAATATCATAACTTTATTTTTTACTTGAAACTAACGCACCTGATAAGACTTTAATGAGTTTCAGAAAATGTTAAAGGCAAAAAAGCTATTTCAAATCGATGAAATTGGCCAGGAATTCATTTACACACTGAAGTATATAGAATATTAAACTCCTGTTCGAAAGTAATTTAATAATACATTTATAATGTTATAAATGTGTTATTTATTGTCGCATTGATGCATGCCACATTTATCGCGACGTCTGTACGTTGGACGTGAGTTCAGCAGGCATAAGTCTGTAATAATGAACGGAATGAAATGAATTAATGATGATGCAAATGACCTCGGAGTCCTTAGTGCCTTAAAGCTAACTAGCATTCACCTTCTCAGGGTAAGGAAAACCCCCCAATAAGGAAACCCCCCAATAAGGAAACTTTACCCACACATCTGAGCAGGATTCGATCTCCGGATCAGTACTCGCAAACGTTTCATTGTTCTTCTGTACCATTCATGTCAACAAAAGGCATGATCAAAATCGTCCTTTTAACTATGTCTCAAGGATTAAACTCGCTCCTTGATGATTTAAAAATTGAACTAATTCTATTAATTCATTTGGCAGCTAATTAATTTTGCAATAAAATGAATGATTGATTCTGTTTTCAGGAAAACAAAATTGTTTCCTTATTATCATTAACATCAATTTAACATAATATTCATTTAGTGACAGTATTTTAGAAATGAATACAATTTAATGGCCATAATTACTACTATAATAAATGTAAGCATCTAGTGTCATAAAATATGAGGTAATTTATTCCGAATAATTCATCCAGCACTTAGATTTTTGTTGCACTCACTTATTTTGTTTATCATGACTAGTTGTTTATGATTTCTGCCGCTAGATTACATTACGTACATTTTTCTGGAGTTAAAGGAGATGCCACAACTATGATTTGCAAGCTAACATAGTAACATACAATGCGCTATCAATTTATATTTACGAAAAGGAGGCGAGCGTAGGGCGTCAGGCCGTAGCTCGCCGCAGCAAGCCAGGGTCCCCTGGTTTCTAGGATTTACTCGAGGTTAGCGTTAATGTTAGTGTGTGTGTGTGTGTGTGTGTAAATAAATTAATTGACAAATTAATTTTTCCGAGTTTACGCTAAAATTGCATTCAAATCCCAGTTATATTGCCCATTTGTTAAATCTGCTCTGGAGGGGGTCCAGTCGTCACTATCAGGAGAAGCTGTGGGAGGAGGTTAGTAGCTAGTGCTCCAGCAACATATTTTTAACTATAAAGTTTATGCTGTTTTTACCTTTCTGGTTGCATTATGCATTGCCTATTACCTTATTACAAAACTGAGTTGTTTCAGGTTCATTTTATTACTTTACCACGCGCTGTCCTATTGCACTTGAATTGCGGTGGAACTATCACCTCGTGCAAAAGCGTCATATGTACTGGATGAACTATTGGGAACTTTTTCCAAATATGATTTTTTTCCAACAATAAAGATTGGATTATTATTATTATTGTTATTGTTATTATTATTGTTATATATATAAATATATATAACTATACAATCAAAAACAAATGTATTCAATACAGTTATTGGATTAGAATATATTTTTTTTTTAAAACATGGCGTTAATCAAAGAAGAGACCAAGTTAAATATTCTACAGAAAGGATTTTTTGACATTGATCATCAATCATACTTTTCAAGGGAGAAAATTAGAAATAATGCAATTAGAAAATAATTTGAGTGTGCAAAACTGTTATTGTAAAATGTATCAAAAGAGGAAGACAGAAAGAGAGAAGATAGGGAGGGGTATTAATAATGAAGTAAGAGCTTAATGAGACTGAAAGGCTCAGACATACCAATATAGAGCGCATCAGTAAACTATTTCGGAAAAGATAATGACTTTTTAAAGCGCAACAAATGAATTAATTGAAAATAAATTGTATTTGTATTTAATATGTGTGTAATAAATTGAAATATACTTTTTTCGATAACGTTTTGTAATGTGTAGATTAAAGAAAAGTACACTAGTCTATAACGTTTTGTTTTTATAATGAATAAAAATACTTTAAAGGGGCGGTAATTACATCCTTTTTTTTTTTTTTTTATCAACGGTGTACCATCCGAGATGCGGGTACCTCTTGTCTCCGCCTGAACCAGCGGTTTACAGCTAAACAACATTTAGTTTGCCTATAAAGGTTAATCCTCACCTTAGCGCTTATTTATGAAGCAACGCTTTGGTAAGGGATTTCTTTTGACTTGTAGCGAGCGGTACCTGGCTTTCAGCCTGTCAGATAGCCTGCTGTTTACAAACTGTCAATGAAAACCTTGCTAATGTTGACAGTAACGAGTTACGGTTGAAGAGAAATGCTGCCGAAAACAATAATTAACTCACAGTTAGTTTATTTTTAACTGTTATTTTTTACGGTTTGCAACATTTGTTAAAAATAAAGAAAGCGAACTAATAAAGACTGAAATAACGTATCTAAATATTTAAAAATCGTTTAAGTGGTGACATTTCGAAATCAGAATTCTAATATTGCGAGCTATGATTTTTGACATGTAAGTTTAAAAAAAAGTTTAGTGACTTTTCATATGATGCTAAAACATTAGTATTTTAAAGTGGCGTTTTAAAACCGCAGATTGCTTTGTTTCCTAAAATATTGGCCTTGATTTTGACAGTATGCATGTTTTCTGGTGACTTTCTGATTTTTGTAAGAAGAAAGGGGGCCTTGGGAGCGTTTCAGGGGAGACCAAGTAGCAAATTGATGGCATACTTAAAACTGAAGACAGCTATCCTGACACTGGAAGTGAATTGAATTGGTGGTCAGTAAATCATGCGTTGAGTGACTATTGAAGTTTCCACGACAGTGATACAGATTTGTGCAGGAAGATACGAAGGACCATTGTCAGGGTTTTTTTTCCCCTCCCACAAATCCCGATACTAAATCCTTTAGTAAAAGTGAATGCTTTGAACAATGCCATATCTCTGTAGAACCTTTACCAATTGTAGTTAATTATAATATTTGATTTCCATTCAAAAGTACTGAATTTCCATTGTCCCTTTTTATGGTGAAAGAAAAGATTCCTAAATTGATTCATATAAGTAAGGAACAAGTCTTTCTCGCTGTTAGTGTGAATGCTATCGGGTAAAATTTTACATCAACACACTAAAAATAAAAATACTTTTTAAATAACATAGCACACATATTATTAGTCATCGGATTTCTAAGCAATAAGATCATAATAAGATCGATTGAAGTTATGTTGGTGCTGGTTTGTAGACAATAGGTGGGAAGGATATAATAGGGTCCCTTTATGCCTGTCCCTCAATAGTATTCTGCCGGGCGGTGAGGTTGCTTTGTTTTTCTTTGAGTGTATTTATCTTGATGTTGAAATGCTTAAGAATTTCGTTGCCTAAATATTATCATTAGTAGATGCAATAGCTTTGCTAGCATAATCGTAAACAACGTTTTTTTTTAAACTAACATTGTTTCTTTTGTCTTGTAAAATCGTATTTTTTGAAGTAACGAGTGAGATTACTGAAGTGTCTGTTTCATACATAATGTATTCCTATAATTAATTATTTCTTTCTGGAATACATCGTTGTAAAATAATCCTTAAAGTAATCTTGTACCTTTTATAAACATCATCCAAGAGATAAAAATGAAAATAAAGTGTTTTTAGTAACTGACAAGGTATAATTTAATTCATAACTTTGATTCATTTAACAGATACACAAAGGGGGGTTAATGGTTACCTTATTATCATTTGACAAACATACAGTGCAGATTTCGTTAGCAAGTATAAAGCCCTACAGATAACAAATATTACAAAAAGTACATTCCATACACTTTCAATCGTATATCTTAGATTTTTCGTGTTGTTCCTTGTTCGCGAGAATCAATTATCCTTCGTAAATACTCAAAGTGGTTGCCTTTCGCTGTTAGACATGCCTGAAATTTAATGAAAAAATTTCAAGAAACTCGCCGGAAGTCATCCTCCAAAATATCGTAAACTGCCTCCCGAATGTTTGGTTTCAGCGTCTCCATGGGTTTTAGTTCATATCTAGCAGTAATTTTATAGGTATAAAGAGCCAGCAGCTGAGTAGCTTTATACGCACTGCCGATACATACTGCAAATTTGTTGGGCTAATCTTTTTAAAGTAGAAGTTTCTAATCGATAGTATATTTCGTCAAATTTTACTTTGTTCAAATCCGGTTTTTTTTGGTATCGGCTTGTCAGCGAAAACACCTTGGCCTTGAACTTTCTTCACCAATACTGAAAATTGTTCTTTTCCAATGAAAATGTTACTCCATCTCAATGTATTACGAATTTTTCTTCTAATCACTTGTACGATATCTTTTGCCATTCTTTGTAGCGCATATCTCACTCTCCACAATATACAGAAACGATACACATTAATATGTCCAACTCATACTTCCTACAGAAATGGAACTTAAATTGTTGGTGTGATAAACATGATTGAAGCGTCAAGCAGAACTTAAACGCATTCTTACATCCATTGAAGTTTGCGCTGGTGTGTACTAACTTCATTGATTGCGTAGCAGATTGAGGGCACAGTATTTCTCTCCCTGACAAATCCATTGGGGTAAGGTCTGGGAAGCTAAGAGCCACTTGGCACCACATTTGGCAGTCTATTCGTCAAACGGTTCATTCAAAAAGTTCTTCACAATCAGATGGGTGTACAATCTTGTTTCCATTTTAAATTTTCCCGAACTAATTACAAAGATAGGACTGGTTCTAGCTTCCTTCATGGCTTCTGAGATAATTGTCAAATATAACACTGATCAAAAATTAAAGATTCGATGAGCCGATCAACAAAAATGTTCGGCATAATCAAATGTGAATGTGCATAATCTCACTTCACTTTACTCCTCTGTTTCCTTAAAAATTGATTCATCACTCCAGAGAATCATTTGCACTTAGGTTTGAAATTAAGTAGACTTAAGTGACCTCAATTTCAAACTTTTCTACAATTTTTCAGACTTGTATGTATGTCATAAGTAAACGGGACGGTTTACATGTTGATTTTATAACTGACTGTACAACGGAATGCATATTTTTTTTCCGTAGTTAAATATTAAATATTTAGATGTACCTGAATGAGGAACATTCAAATACCGAACCAGGCTGTTCAAATATACTCAACTTTGTGAAAATAGAGGCACAATGCTTGAAAAACATTCCACTTTAATTGTGTTATGTTCATATCAACTGTGAAGTACAAAAACATGCTCTTTTTGAACAAACTTGTTGCACTAAACCTTTAATAGCTACCATTCACTCAACTCAACAGCTACTGCTTTAGTCAAGTAGCCAATGTACTCGTCAATGAAAAGGTAAATAATTGCTGCCAGCATCAACTGACTTTTGAACCACTTCGTATTTTCAACATTTTAACTTGATTATGAAAGCAGAAAATGCCAAAATGTTTATACATGCTGTCGTTAATAATGAAAACAGTTTGGTTTAATAGAAGCAAAGATATGCATGCTTTATCATCATCAGAATATCATAATAATCATGGACATCAATCACCGTATCGTTCATGGTCTTCCCAATTAGTACAATCGTACAAACATTTTTGTAGAAATTTAACAATGGAGTTGACTTATTGGGGAAGAGGGAGCAAAATTTGGCGCTTCAATCTTACTATAGGAATGGCCTTTTATGATTACGCCTGCAATGGGGGCACCTTTGGGAGGAATGGATGAGGGAGGAAGACACATGTTGGCTGGATCCACGGACGCAGACATGATTCCTAATACTGTTTCCACATAGAAAAGCCTAAGAATTACTAATACTTTCTACACATATATAGATATCCTGGATCTGGACAAGGCAGAAGATCAATGATCACAACTACATTTGGAACATGTGGGAGACCGTCTACACCAAAATGTCACGACTAGGGAACCTAGCGGTAGGAACCCTTTAATTAAAGAGAATGTTACTGTCATTGCTATTTTGTTAATAACAAAATTCACAAATCCCCTTTGATGCTGAAGGCTTAAACTAACACATGGTGACTGTATAGCTAGTACTGAAGGCTTATGTTGACACGCAGTGACTAGATAGCTATAAGTCAGGCTATTAAGACCGAACGGGCCGTTACCTTATGAGTGATGTCTCGCAGAGTCGAGGGTTTAGAGCGAGCAACAGCAACACAAGGCAGCCCAGGCGACGAGTGAAGAAATAGGAGTGAAACAGACAGTTCTTGAGGCTCTGCCACCTCGCAATCGTTTAGAGGAGTCTTCTCATTATGCTGTAATGTTCACCAATTATGGTTCACGAACGCCCTAAGTTTGAATTATAGCGACCAATGTAAGTCCAGCATAATTCTGCTGGTTGCTAAGCGGACGTTTGTGTCACGGTAAATTCCTTCTACGTCATGGTAAACCAAATGAATTAGTTAGCGCTTTCTGATTAAACTAGGTGATGTAGGAAATTAAAATATTCAAGCAAATGTTCTCATTGTAACAAATTATCAACTTAATGCACCCCCCGGTGTATATGTGTCAATAGCAAACGGGAAAATGACATATTTTCAGGATACAAGAACATTTATAGGAACCGAAGCTGATACGAACCACCTTTTAGTTGTTTCAAAAATGAAAATACTGAAGAAATGTTGGAAAAAGAAAAAAGAAACACAAAAAATCCTGAAAAGTACTATTTAAAATACAGTTATTACAGCAAACTGAAATAAGAAATTTAAATTAATGAGGTTATTAGAAGTAGAAATGAGACAAATACCTAAACGGTTGAAATTATGGAACAATATATTGAAAGAAGCTATCACTAACAAGAAAGAACTCTATCTTAAATGGATTAATAAAAAGGGGGGATAAAGAGCAGTAGTCTGTAAAATATTAAGACAAGCAATATGAAAACCTGCAAACAATTTGTTAAGAGATTTGAATATCATAAAATAGATGCACAAAGATTTAACTTCAAGTTCTTTCGTACATTGAGAGATGTGAACGATAAAGCGAAAATTGATGTAATAACTAAAGAAGAATGGAAAAGTCTATTAATACAAAAGGAAAAGAAATACGAAATGGATACAGATATAATAGAAGAATGTAATAAAATTAATGTGACAAATTTAGGAAAAACTTTGAAAATAGCCAAAAATAGAAAAAGCTCCAGGTGTATATAATATTAAATTAATAAAATATTACAGTTTAAATGGAAAAGAAGATTTATACAGTTGCTAAATGATATTTGAAGTAATGGTAAAATGCCCCCCCCAAAAAAAAATAGAAGAGGGCAAATATAATAAGTATACATAAAAAAGAAATAGAGCAGACTGCTCTAATTATAGAGGTGTATCGTTATAAGTTCAACTTATGAAATCTTTACAGAAATAATAAAATTCAAGCTACAACCAATAGCGGAAAAATTCCTAGATAAAGAACAATATGGGCTTAGAAAAGTCAGACATGTATAGATGCAACCTTTGTCATAAAACAACTAATGAAGAAAATAAGGGAATTTAAACTACCACCGATTATTATATTTTTATATTATGAAAAAGCATTAGATCGGATGGAAAGACAGAAATAATGGGAAATATTAAACTACTTTAACTTCCTCATTATATGATTAATGTAAGTAAATCACTATATGATAACACTAAAAATGGTTCTCCTTTTAAACAGGGTAATGATTTGACACTTGTTAATAAAGCTATTTAAGAATAGCAAACATTAAATCCCAAAAGTATTTGATTGAGTACAAATACATGCCGTACTATTTGCTGATGACCGCGTATTGCTGGCTGAATCTGGAAGAGAATGTAACCAAGTTAGATTAAGTTTTAGAATCCTTCAATATGAAAATTAGTATTAATAAAAATAAAGTGGTGGCTGTGGAAGGAAAATACAATAGAACAGCTAAAATCGCAGTAAAGGATCAGATAATATAAAAGTGAATACTTTTAAACATCTGGGATACGGGCCAATATATAATTTGAACGAGTCTAGAGAACAGTGTAATAAAATATAGCTCAATAAATGGATGCATCAATAAATACTTGGAAATTCAATGAGGAAGGAGGTCAAACTCAGATTACATAATACTGTATCGAAACCATGGTACTATAGCAGTAAAACTTGGATAATGAGGAAAAAAGAAGAAAAAAAATAATACAAAAACTCAAAAATGAGATTTATGAGATTATTAGCAGTATCTTTAAGAGATAAAACTTTTTTTTAATGTTTTTAACGCCCATTTTTACTACTAAGGCATCACAGGCGGTGACACTGATGATAGATGAGATGAAATGATAAATTGGAAAAGGTTTTATTTAACGTTTCAGACCTAAGTTTAGGGTACCTCCCCGACATTTGTCATTTATGAGGACCTAGGAAAACCTGGGAAAAGTCTCAGTCAGAGAAGACGGTCCAGACCTCCGGCTCACGAGTCCGCGCCTTAACTGGCGGTAAGAGACAAACTGAGACATACAGACATAAGAATGGAACTGGATGTAAGAAACAGAATGTACAAGAGATAGTTCATTATCAAAAGAGCTGACAAGAGCATATCAATCGGATAGACTGACAGACTACTATAGCAAGCTTTCCTTATAAACCAAATGCAAGACGGGATATAGGAAGGCGGAGGGGAGCGGATAAGCCTAATCCATAGAAAGGAAGAAGAAAAAATATATTTTGGTGATTTAGCCTTGCTCAAGACTGGTCGTTTGTATTTACGCCTGTAGTGGGGGCACCCTGGGAGGAAGGGATGAGGCGACGGAGACACCGTGTATCCAGGATCCTGAAGCACGGAAGCGGATAATACTAATACTGCTTCCAGATAGGACACTCCAACGCCGGTAGAGCTATCCCTCCAAGGAGCTCGATCTGCTCAGAAAGGTCGCTTCTAGACCAGACACAACATAACCCCATTCCACGTGGAGCTTTCGAACCTGAAATAATTGTATAAAATGGGAGAACGGAAATATCCATCGCAACATATAGAACCATGAAAAATCCCAAGGTCCGGATGGCTGGCCGTAAGGGATTTGAGCCCGGAACCTCCCGAATGCCAGTCCCAAGCGTTGCCACTCGCTCGGTAATTTAATAATTTACAATGCCTCTGCATGTGTTACTCATATTTTTCAATATCTGCATTCTGTTTCTGTTTCATCAATACATTCAACATTTTCCAATTCACTTGTGTTCATGTCATAAAATTTAATTCCAAATATATTATTTTATTAAATCAGTGCTCATTTTCGTTTTTAATTTTTCCCCCTCTTGGCATATTTTTAAATGAAAACTCACGCTAGCGCGCTCGGGGGTAAAATTATTTACTGGATGCTAAACTGAGGAGAGTGTTGCCGCGATAAGCCTTACGGCGCTCTCGCGACCTATGAGGCTTCCACGTTCAAGTTTTATGGCGACACAATGTAGCCGGAAACCAGAAAGTGTGGCAGCGTGCAAGAACTTAATTATTTATTTGTAAAGAGTACAAAACTTTGCAATGTTGTGACACTGGCGGCAAGCTGAAATTTGCGATATTTTGCTTTTGTGACTATCCAATGTTTACGACGCTAACGTTTAAAGAATGCATAAGCTAAACAAACACAGTCCTTTATTTACCTTTGCAACAATGTCCTTATATGCCTCGTGTATTGACTCCATTTGAGTTATACGCCTGCGCGAGTAAATAGGGAGGTAAAGTATCGTTTACAATGCTTCAGTTGTTTTCCTGCGCTATGAGAGCGTCGTTTGTTTGTTCTTTATGGCGGCGAAAGCATTGTTAGTTGCTTTAGTAGTCAATCATCTGGTTTAGTTTAGTTTGCTACTATTACGTTGTGCCGCCAAGCCTTACCAAATTAGCCCTAATTGAGGAACGGCTCATAAGTGTGGACGTGGTAGGAGTCAGAGAGCGCTATAGTTAACGTTTAAATATACGTCACTACCAGTAGTTTATTTATTTAAAAACATATACGTTACAAATCTAACTCATCCATGTCGCACGGGTCCTGGGACCGTATGTGCTTCCCAATACACTAGAAAATATAAGAAATTGCATGAACCATATTTAACTTTGAGAGACAAACAATATATAATAATGAAATAAATAAATAGAGAAGATATATATATATAATAAGACATATTTTAGAAACATATAAATAAAATAATAAAAGAAAGCAGTGAAAAAGTAAATAACTTACACCACATACGAAGGTAGGTCCATACGTTTCTGGCCTAACCATTTTCTAGGTATGATAAAGACAAAAACTGTATTTCACTTTTTAGTATAGTTACTCTTTATTGCAATACACTTCTCACATCTTTGAATTAACTTTTCAATCCCCTTTCCCCCCAAAATAGTCAAGTATTGCCTGCAAAATGGGTAAACAGCATCACTTAAATTTCCTTCTTGAGTTTTCAGAAGAGGAAATAGTCACTGGGTGCTAGATCTGGGCTATAAGGTGGGTGGTCGCTCTCATCTGCTCGTAATTGTCTTCAGTAGGTCTTAAACATTCTCCATGAGTGGAAATGAACTGAAGTAAGGGGAACCTGCTTTCTGGTTATAACATGTTATCTGGCAACAACACAAAAATGTTCTGGTGCACCATCATGTACGTACCACAAGGACATGCCCTCGAGTATGTGCTTGGTCAACAGACCTCGCTGCTATTTTTTCTCTTTTGTTCTTTTTTCTCGTTATTTTTCCTGCCTATTGAGAACGGAAAGAAAGTAAACGTGCTGCAGGTAGCGTTTCTGTAGTAGATGCGCACGGCCTGACAATACATGTGGGTGTGTGCATGCATCCAACTTTGATACTAAACTATAGTTGGAGTTTGTCGGTAAAGATGTGGAACATTAACTCATCTTTCTTGTTGGGGTATTTAATGGTGTATAGTGTACAGTGCAGTTTCTTTCTGTCTTTTAAATAATTACATTAAAGTAGCAATTTCTGCTACGGAAGTGTTTGCAAAGCAGAATTAGGTAACTGCTTATCTGAAATACTGTAGGCCGTCATATTGCTTTTATTGTTTTGCACTTAACAAATATTGGATTGTAATAGAACAGTCAGTAGACTTAATATCTTGAATTGGACTTTCAACAATGTTAATAACGGTGAAATTGATTCTATTTTTTTTTCTTACCGATCGAGATATTTTTTGTTTAAATTTTCTAGAGCGAATAATATCCCAAAGTAATATACGAGGGCGGATCATTAAGTAACGCACATTTTTATTAAAATATTTAATAGTGAAGACAAAATTTATACACAATGAAGCCTTAGCTATTTTTCAACAAAGGAGCCAAGTCTCTCAACACATTTCTCTCATCGTGGCACTAATTTCAATACGCTCTCTTGATAGAACTCCATGTTTTGGGAGCATAGCCATCTGCGCACTACCGATCACCCTTCATCGGAATTGAAGCGTTGCCGCCTTAGACTTTCTTCATGGGCGAAACAGATGAAAGTCAGAGGGTGCAAGGTCTAGACTGTATGATCGGGAGGGAGCACCTCCCATCTAAAATTTCACGATTGTGGTACAGGCAGAAGCCGCACCATCATGGGGCCGAGCATTGTCATGGAGCAGGCTGACATTTGCAGCATTGCGTTTGTCACGAAGGGCATGGTGCAGCTTCAGCAATGTTCTTTCATACGATGCAGCATTCACAGTGACCCTTGTGTAGGAGTAAGAAATTCCACCAACAGAACGCCATGCATATCCCAGAACACGGCCACTAGAACTTTTTGCGCAGGTTGCGTCACCTTGAATTTCTTCTTTGCTGGAGAATCGGGAGGTTTCCACTCCATTGAGGCATGTTTTGTGTCAAGCGTGCAGTGGCACGACCAGGACTCGGCATGTCCCTCTACAGCATACTGCCGTAAGTTGTCCTAGCATGTCATAATTCGCTCGCCTTTCTCACCATCTGTCAGGTTCTTCGATATCCAGCAAGTACTTCATACACCATACCGTAGTGTTGAACAACTCTGACAAGATTGGCATATGGATACGCCGGTCATTCTCGATGCCCTGTAAAATTCCGTTGAGTTGCAGCTGTTACTGGTCGTCCGGAACTTGGCTTCCTTCAAGGAATGTGCACCTGGAGATATTGTTGCGGTTCAAATAGTCTTCCCCATATAGGTCCAACATTTCCGTGTGTATTTCACCCGGGTTTTGCCCTTTCGCCAAAAAAAAAAAAAAAAAAAAAAAAAACCATAATAACACCACTTTGCTCTTCACAAGTCGGCGACAATTACATGCGCTCCATATTTGCGACGTAGTTCTCGCTTCTGTCGCAAGAGCTATACTTGATCGAACATATGACTTCTCGAGCGCGAACTTCTGCAAAGTTTCACCGTCCCAGCTGTAATAACATCGCGGGAAAAAGTTATTGTGCGTTAGTTAATGATCTAACCTCGTATTATGTCAGTTTTTGTACATATCACTCTATACATTTCGTCTGCACTAGGCGCGTGCTCCTTTTTATCCGTGTTTGTGGTTTATGGAGCGAGGTGTGATTTTATATCCTTTTATTTATAACGGTATTTTAAACTATTTTCGGATTGTTGTGATTTCAGCTCTTGCTGATGTGTTTTCATACCAGTCTTTTGTTTATTGTTGACAATTTTACCCTTGTTATTTATTTATTTATTTTTTTTTGTTACAATTTCAGACTATTATACAACTGTTGTGTTTTCAGCCCTTGTAGCTGTGTTTTGGTACCAATCTTTAGTTTGTTTTTGACCATGTTAGCTTGTTATTTGTTTTGGGGATTTTATTGTTACAATTTTAGACCATTATAAGACAGATGAGTTATCAGCGCTTGTAGCTGTGTTTTAGTACCAGTCTTTTGTTTGTTGTTGACCATATTACCCTTGTTATTTGTTTTGGGTGTTTTATTGTTACAATTTTAGAACCATTGTAAGACTTGTGTTTTCAGCTCTGCAGCTGTGTTTACGTACCAGTCTTTTGTTTGTTGTTGACCATATTACCCTTGCTATTTGATATGGTGTTTTATTTTTATTGCCTGAAGTGCTACTGTTACTTGTTTATTACAGTGATTTTGTGTACATTACATATTTATTTTATCTTGGCAAATTTTAGTGTGTTTGGGCGCTAATAACCTTAGCTGTTTTGCGCCCTTTAAACAATAATCATCTGCACTACCCGCACCTTTGTGCGAGACATAAAAATTCTAATCATAACCAGAGACAGCTATATTGTAAGCGGGAGTAGTCTGTCTTAAGAACGCTGACCTGTATTCATGTTTTATGTTCTTAACCCTTAAACACGGAATGGACATCTAATTCTATCTTCAATGCCTTAAAACAATTTACAATTAATTATGATGCTATTGCTTTCTCCTAAGAACGACTGAAACCATTCTATTGATGACCTTGCTCGTAAACCACGGTGGGGTTGTGGGACTACACAATGCAACATTGTCTGAGTCAACCTGTTTGAAAATCAACTCCCAGTAACGGTGTGGTCGCCGCATTGAATCATTGCACGAACAATGCAGCTGGTATCCTTAGCAAGCAAGTGTAACGTGATTTCAATGCCAAAAGCTTCGTGAGAGAGTGATAGCTTTTTATTCGTCACTTTCACACAATGAATAACTGTTAGCTTAACGATTGACTCGCTGAAACCGCTAGCACTAGCCGAAACAAAGAGCACATTCACTAGCAACTTTATACTTTTCTTTATCCCCCCCCCCCCACTTCCTTTCCTTTTCCATTATCTGGATTGCACTACATTTCGCGCGAAAATTATCAGCAGAGAGCTACTGGGAGAGTAGAGATGAAGTGCTTTCAACAAATGGTTGAATTGGGAGTAAACTGACGTGAGCAACACCAATAAATAGATTGGATAATAAACTGGCAGTCAGTTCGTGAATTTCCTAGCTTAAAAACGCAATCTAATATATTAATGAAAATAAGTACCAATGATGCCACAGTGAACTGACATTATGTCGTTATTCTTGTAATATATTAGCCCTTGCTCTGACTGTATATATATATATATATATATATATATATATATATATAACTTCCCCAAAATAAATATATATATTGGGGAAGTTAAAACGCCAGGCATACAAAACCTATCCCTACTATAGTTGTAATTGCGAGAACTTCAATTAGCTGCGCGGATGTTACTTCCGCTTCGCCGGGGTTTACTGCTCTGACTACCGACTAACCAGCTTTCGTGAAGCGGACTACATAAACATGAAACACCAAGTTTAAGTGTTATAATGTAGCAATGTCGTTAAAATTAGGATGAATGAACATAAACACATAATATCACATACAGCCGATGTGAGTGCATATACAGTTTGTTTAGCTCCATTATCAGCATATTTTTATGTTTAAATTTATTTTGTTGATGTATCTACGAAACTGCTTCTTTGGGGGGACTCTAGCTGCTAAATTTTTCAGTAAAGCTTGACTTGGAGTTTCATCAGAGCACCAATTACTAAATGGATGCTTGAGGGAGAGCAAAAGTTACCTTCTCATGCGATGAAAAGTTTAGGAAGTGGGCTGTTGCCCTAAAGTCGAGTCTTTTTGCTTAAATGTTGCGCAAGCGCTAGAGGTATATGTGTGGGTGCTCATCGGAAGCTTTTGGAGCCGAGTTATGCAGAAGTAACTTCTCTCTCGACCTGGTTTAAGAACGGCAGAGCAAAGGATAATTTCATCTTACACGATTTTAACGATCTTCCTGACACACGCGACGTCGCCAACTTTATCGATTTTTCAGAGCGTCTTTGACTTTGTAATATTGTAAGATGGCTCTGGGTTTACATAGCGCATTTATTAAGTACAGACAGTACCCTCATGGTTAGCATTGGGCATAATATTCTCTGTTTTATCTTTATATAAATTTCGCTGAACACTTTGACATTAGCAGGGAAGCACTACTTAGATTATTTTGCAGCTTTAACCAGTTTTAAAAGTTTCCACATTAAATTTAATAAAAATAATCTTCATAGGGAAATTGCATCAATAAATTAAATCTAAACATTTATACTTTAACGTTTTTCCAAAAATAATCTTTTAATTTTACTCAGCATTGTAATATAGATGCTACTTTCTGGCAAAACGGTTTTAATAAGATTATATTACGATGTGATGTAGTGAAATTTTCTGTTTAGTTAGTTTATTGTCATTTCTGGATATATAACAACTTTCATTTCTCGCGTATACTTTTATAACGCTGTCTTTTTGTTTAACTTCCCAAACTAATGATACTTCTGAGGCTTTCACGACCGGTGTTATAATTAAAACAGTTAAACTCTTCCGGACTGTTTTGCCGTTGCTTCAGATGTTGTTTATTGTCCACTGATGATGCCAACCGCAGTAGTAGGTTAAAGCTGTGGTAATCTATTAAGCCATGGAACACGACAAAACAGCCTGGAAGCTTTTAACTGTTTTAATTCCCAAAATAAATGTAAGAAACGAAAACAATCTTCTGAGTTAATTCCCAAAATAAATGTAAGAAACGAAAACAATCTTCTGAGAAAGTAACTAATGATCCGAGGAAAATGTATTTTACGACTCTCGCAAATGACAAAAATAGAAAATGTTTTGACTTCAAAATATAAACAATGAAAACCGAGTTCATAACTTATAGATGTAACCAGAGAAAACAATTTTGATGTTAGCAGAGGCAAAGCGTAATTAAGTGTATTGACGCGAATATGTTAATTTTTTTGAGCTGAAATATTTACTTAATTGAACAAATGCGCTTCTGTGACGCATATAGCCGATCTTTGCCTTTATCTGAGATTTGCTGAACCCAAAGCTTAACGGAAAGACCGAGATGTAGACGATATTATTTTAAGATATTATTTTGGTTATATTTTTATAATAAGGAACATTGTTTTATTTAATTAACTTTCTTAATTGTATTTTACTTTACGCGAGATCGCGAATCTATTATATTTTCCCTCCGATTCTACGCAATTGTCAATTACAGCGTAACGGCGCGGTATCTTACCAGGATTATAGCGAAAGGAATAGTAAGACGTTCAGTGAAATGTCAGGAACTCATTTCAAGAATGATTGATGTATATGCACAGAAAAAGGACCAAAGTATTGAGCTTATTTACAAACAGACTCACAGATGAATCTTCAAACGCGAACTTTTTCATTTAATTATCATTTATATTAACGATAGTCACAATGCCATAGTTTTCAACATAAATGTTGAAAGCATTACAAAGTTATTGTTGTGATATGTATATCATAGTACAAAGCACTGTTACTTTGTTTCGAATACTAGAGTTTCTTTTCGATATCGTAGACATAATGATATTTCTTGGCTTGAATATACGATTTAAAATGCATGTCGCGTAAACAAAATCGCATCTACAAACAATCCACGGAGTAATAAATAACAGCCTTCTCGACGCTTGGATACAGTCGCTACACTAGCAATTTTGACAAGTGACTAATGACAACATTTTACATTTTTACCCTTATGGAATAAATGTTCGTGAAAGAGGTTTTATTAGAACTGGTGAAATTTCGGTTAGTAACTAGTAAACTAGTAGATTTAATTGTTTAGTGAAACAGGGTCAAGATGTATTTCATTTTTTAAGTGATAAAAAAGTTATTCCGATTCTGCCGAACAAAATTAGTCGATCACGCCTAAATCAATCAGGCAAGACCCTCTAACCTTACTACAGGGAAAACAATTACAAGCTTATTTATTGCATGGGACTTGAAACAGAGCAAATTAAGAATTGGGTTGAATTGCAAGGGACGGAGGAGGCACTTAAGCCTTGCCGTTTGGTCAACATAACCATTAAGGGCACCTCCAGGAGGAATGGGTGAGGTGAGGGAAACACCTGCACGGATCTAGAAGGGGTCTTGGCAGAGCTTCCGTATAAGGAGCTCGACATTTTCAGAAAATGACGGGAAGAAACCTTTCGAAAGTGCAAGTCACCATCACACCGCACCAACCTATCTTTCCTGACACTTTCAACTCTGTAACCTTGTAACAGCAGAAGTGGAAGAACGGAAAATTCACGGGAAGTAAAGATTCATTCTCACCTAAGCGACCAGAGTACCATGAAAAAATCCAGGGGTCTCCCAAACATTACCGCTCCGTTTTCAAGAAGAATAGTATGAAGAACTGAAAATGAAGACGAATAACTAGAGGATTCTTCATGTTAGGGGCGCCTTAGTGTCATGGTAGACCACAAATATAGACTGCAATTTAAAGAACTTGTAGAAATCATTTATGTCATTAATGAACAAATTCGTACGTACTTGTAAGAAATTAGAAATATATGTACGTTTGAATAATGGGTGTCAAATAAACTGACCGGTCTTCCCAAAGACCAAGATCTAGAACTTTTTGTTTCACTGATCATATCTTATTGTCGTGAAGCTTTTCTCAACCAGCGAAGTTGTTAGTATTTAGACAATAGCAAATTACAATCAATTATAAAAGCTCCTGACAAGAGGAAACCATTCACCGCTCAGGTAATATGCAAACCAGCTAAACCGAGCCAACGAAATTCTTGGCGAGAAGAAATCACCAGCTAGTCAATCGGAGCACCTCATACAGACAATGCTCAACGTATACCAGAGAAACCTTCACAAGCATCATTCAGAAACGACAATGAAGGTAGGTTCACATTGGGAACTTTTTGTGCAGAGCTTGTGTTTCGAACATGTTCTTGTTAGTATGGAAAAAATTTCTTCATGTTTCCACATATGAATGAGTTCTATATACCGAGGTTACCAAAAAAACGTATACACACTTTCACAGTGGATATCTGTTTAATATATTTCAAAGCTGGGCCGAAAAACAACAGTAATATGTAGTATGATGTTCTGTAAACAGGTGTCACTCACATTACGTTATGCTAGCGTTGCTACAACAAAATGGAGTCAAGATTATCGTTTGAACAGCGGAAAGAAATTTTGAAGTATCCAAGGCGCTGGATAGGACGAAGAGATCCGATTGAGTTTCCACCGCGTTCTCCTGGTCTAACTCCGTTGGACTTCTACCTATGGGAAACTCTTAAGGATGTTGTGTACCGTAGAAAACCAGCTACACTGACAGCACCTAGGGGAGAAATTGAAACGGCATGTGCTGCAATCGTTGAGGACACTTTCGCAAACGTTGCTCAATCAGTAGTTCAACGTACTCAGAAGTGTATCGATGCCGATGGTGGACATTTTGAGAAACTGTTGTAACTGTAGAAGTCTAAGATGATTAGTGCTCATCATTTTCTGTTTGTGTGAATTCAGTTTTGTTATGTTAACACAGTTTTTTATTTCCTTCAAGTGTGTATACATTTTTGGCAACCTGTATATGTATAAGACAAAGTTCTGTGTATCGTTACATGAGCGAAAACAATTCTTCTGCAATCTGATCATGCATGCATTCACTCATATAACGGCATGAGAGGGCAAACATAAAACATTATGTTTAATAGAAGAAATAGAAGTGAAATATCGTATTTGGAACATCAAAATAAGAATTTCAGAGACAGGGATGCACGCAAAGATTATACGTGAAATTGCTTCTGTCCTCAAAGTTAAGGTTGGAGAAGTGGCAAAAAATAAATAAATAAATAAATAAAATAAAATAAAAAATAAATAAAAAATAAAAAAATAAAAATAAAAATAAAATACTTTAAATCCAGTATAACAGGGAATTGACGAAAATAAAGAATTAAAAATCCTCAGAATCACACAGGAACGAGACGTATGAATTTTTTTCCAGAAGAAGAAGTAGAAAACACCTTGTTTTGCGTTTTTCCTCTCATTTTCTTTTACAATAACAGCACAAGCAGCAACAGCAAGAAAGTTTCCTCCATGTTGAAAATGACTTGGAATAATGTCCTATACAAACGTTCCGAATGTAAACACTTCATTTGTTTAGTAAGGAACAAATCTGTGTGATACAAATTGTCTTATACAGTTCTATACAAAAGTTCACGATGTAAACCAATCTTAAAAACTTACATTGCATTCGAAGATTTACATTAACAACTAATTACATTCTGAAAAAGGGTGTTGATTGCATTGGATGCACTTTTAATAAATGAATCCGTTTTATTATATTTTATAACATCTCAGAAATATGTCATGTTTCAGTAACAGTAATAGTTCGTGGCAACATAAAGCTGGGGGGCACAACTTTACTACTGCTACTGCTTAATACAGATCACAAACTTCAACATTTTAATAACTAAATTTAACACTACGGGCGTGACTGAACACAAAGAGAAAGAGATTAATTGAATTACAGTAATAACACACTATTAAAAAAACTTTCCTGTATTTCATGGCAGTAAACTTGTCGATCTCTGTGATTAAATGTGGAATTTGCAGGATAAAGATCTCTACAGAAAGCGTTCCTGTTTTCAGAAATCACAAATTGGTTCAAGCTACCAAGTCGGTAGCCAATATTTAAAATTTAAGCGATCCTAACATTAAAACACGCTCCTTAAGACGCTAAAACCTTGCACAATTAACCTAATCCTGGCAAAGGTTGCCTAACAACAAGTATTCCATGGAGTCATCACCGCCTTCACAACACACTTTCAAACAGTTACTTGTAAGGAAAAGCTAAAATTGTCGTTCTAACAAACATACCAATATTCAAACACGAGTCATTTTATTAAACAAATTTTTTGAAAACACAACAACAATGTAAATTGTTGTAACTTCCATTATCTTGGAAACATTGATATGCAATTAGTTAATTAATCACATTTCAATTTATTTCATATATTTTTTTTCCAGTAGTGTTTAACTCCCGTTTTTACTACTGAGGCACCACAGGCGGTGGACACTGATGATACATGAAATGAAATGATATATTGTGAAAGGCTATTTTAAATGAAGGAAGAGTTCCATACTTAAGTTTAGGGTAACTCCCCGGCATTTGCCAGTTATGAGGACTGAGGAAAACCTGAAAAATAAACCCAGTCAGGGAGGACGGTGCTGGCGGGATTCGAACCCCAGACCTCCCGCTCACGATTCCGCGCCTTAACGACCTCGGCCACCCGTTGCGGTCTATTTTATATCAAAACGTTAGTCTTGAACAATTAGTAATCTCTAAAGGGTGTTAAGAACTACACCGCATTAGTTTCTGAGAATGTAAAGATATCGTATGTAAACATTTTAGATAGTAAACATATTGCCTATCTGTTCAAATTTCTAAGCTATGGTTATAAGTTTCTAAAGCACAGCACGACACTGACTAATAATATGCCCCGCGAAAGCATAACACACAATAACGAAGGGAGGTTTCTGAACATATCAATCTGGCGTCATATGACATTAACTCTCGAGTAAGAGATGATCATTTGTTTTCGAATTCGACTCTCATTCATCACTTTTTTTTTTTATTTTGTTTGTTTTCTGACTGGCCTAATAATACAGCCTTTAGCCTAGGTTTTAAGTTGATGTAGCAATTTATACACTTAAATCTTAACTTATCAATTCATATAAGTACAATCTTTATAGTTGTTATTGTACTTACCAATCAGATTCGTATCCTTAGTATGTGTCAGATAAATTAAGTTTTAGGTATCATGTTAGTAGTAAGCTTATTAGACATTGTATGTTGGCAATAAATTCATTGTTGAGGAAGAGAATAAAACTTGAAAGTATAAAGTTCATTCATAATTCTTTAGTATGCATATTGCAATATTTCATATTTAATAAAAAATAAATAACATTAACGTCATGCCAAGAATAGAATCAGCTTTTGCGTTATGCATTACGCCACACAAGCAAAGAGCTCCTTCTAGAGCAGGATACATAATGCAAGGAGGCACTTAATAATGTTCAGTGTCGCACTGTCACATGATTAGTTCCAGATTCGAGGGATATTTATGGCATTAAATACTAAAAACGTTGATAAAGAGCCAAGGAAACTTTATATTTATATACTCGCTTGACACTGTAAACTAATTTTTCACCTGGCTTCACTTTAACAGCATCTGATGCCAAAATGTTTAACACCATAAAACTGCGTTATGATTGGATGTGGATCATACATTGCCTATCTGAAATTGCTTATCTGACATCTCCACTCTCTGAAAATATTTCGCCGTAGTTCATAAACAGCTTGTATTATACCAACAGAAAACTTACTTAACCTTATTACCGTGATTTTACAATTACTTTGTTTGGTAAATATTAAAAGTACAATTCGTTACGTTACAAAACATTATTCCTGACACACTGCTGATACATCCGTCTTCCTACTGTTAATAAACGTTATATAATATATATTTACTAGCTCTGAAAATATGCCAACAAGATTTTTCATTAGCTGAACTAACATGTTTCCCTTTTCTCCACGTACAAAACTTGTTCATATTCCTTTTAGTACACTTTTCGATTTTTGAGGAATTAACAAACCCTCGGCTATCTCAATTTCCTTTATAATTTATTCTGGAATTATACCCATATTTTCAATATCAAACATCGCGGAAGTACCAATCATTTCCATTTGGATTCTTCAAAACAAAAACAAAATAACGTGGTGATAGAAATCAGTACTAAGAAACCATGCAATATAATACGTCATAACATCAGATTTTACAAACATTAATTTTTTTAAATATTCAATGCTAAAATTGCATAAAACGTATGCGACAAGTGTATACTCCATTCTAAACACTCGTGAAAATTAGCTCGTGCGGAAGTGAACGACACAAGCATTCATTCTTGTCATTATTACGAAAATTATATTCTAGTTACATAAATAACTATAAATTTACTCTTACAATGGTCGCCTAGGCAAAGTCTTAGAATGTAAGCTTTGTACAGTGTTTATTTGCTTAACGAAATTACAAATTCACACGAAACTTTGCTAGCGTGCTATTCAGCAAAGGCTTACTAACGACTGAAGGATGTCTGCATGAGGGCATTGTTACTTCAGATGATATTATAATAAACGCATGTTTTCTCAAATTAAATATATGAGACTATTGCCATGAATATATAGTTTCGCTATAATTGTATAATAGTCTTTTAAAATATTTTATTCAACTTGTAACACAATAAAAATCAGTCGGTATAAAACTCGTGGCATACTTTCTCGTAACATATGACCAGAGATGACGTTTCAGGTAGTGCATGTATATGACTCTAGATCCAATATATTTACCACATCCCAATGTAGATATCGATAGTAGACAAAACGGTGAACTATTTGGTCCTTGTGTTAATTACATCACTGTTAATTTGCATTTATCAGGTTTATTACAGTGGTTTATAGCTGGAAATAAATCAACAATAGCTTGTTAGTTTTTTATTAAGTTAATATTGATGTAGTGAAATCACACTAGGAACTTGTTTAATAAAAAGTGTTAGTACCACATGAGTTGCTCTTGTATGTCTTTATTATGGTAATGCACATAATACCATATTTGCATTTCCTAAATAGCAGTAATTAAAGGAGGGATGGATAAAGAGTATATACTATGTAAATTTTGAAGTTATGATGAAACTGTAATGTGTATAAAACGTATCGTACCAAACTTTTTGGTTAGGGATGACATTTTCCCAGAAAATTTCTCGAATCTACCACCATATGTAGATCCGAAAAAACTTATGAAGCGGAGTTTGTGTCGAAATGAGGAGCATTTTAGTAAGCCTGATGTTATACTAGGTTTTGATTCGTGTGCAAGTGAGGTTACTCAGAGATAGGTACACGTAATGAAATCGCATGTTACTGCTATTAATAGGTGGGTTTGTCTATTTGATTTGTTGCAATAACCTGGTTTATTACAGTGGTTTATAGTTGGAAGTAAATCAACAGTAGCTGGTTAGTTTTTTATTAAGATAATATTGACTTGTGTGATAGAAAGTACACCATGGTTTGCTCTTGTTTATCTTAATTATGGCATTGCGCCGCATAATATCATATTTACATTTCCGAAATAGCTGTAATTAAAGGAGTGGATAAAGGGTGGACATCGTGCAAGTTTTGAAGTTAATAATAAAACTGTAGTGTGTATTAAATATTTCTTACTAAACTTTGTGCTTAGGAAGGACTTTGTGCAATTTTCAATAAAACATTATCTAATGTACAGTGAGCGTTAGCAGTGAAAGGTCCGGAAGAACGTGCGAAGGGCTTTTGGAGCGAGATTAAGATAGTTTTAATGAATGGTATGAGCAGGATATTATGTTTCGACTTCTTTGCAATAGAGGTTAAAACAAGACAGGTACCCCGTTTATAGCATCCAAGGAAGAAAACGTCTTTTCATTTAAAATAGACGATGATAAATGTCATTTTTCCCAACTATGTCAATAAGTTTTAAGGTGTCCAGCTATTTGCAATTTCGTGTATTTTATAAAGAGTTGTGCCAATCTGTAGAGAAGTTTATAGTTCATATTATTTTATATTTCGTTACCCCATGAGAAATATTGTTTGTTACAATTTCAGATGCTTAAACTTGTCGAATTATTTTAATGATAAATAACGTCTTCTTGTAAACATAATAAGCTCAAGAGTTTCGTATTTGCGATTGGCAGTAATAGGACTACTTCGGCGGCCATTTTTTTCGTATGGGGTCTGGTAAAAATTGTCAATTTTTGTGTTACTCGCATGGGCAAGAGGTTTCTCCTACCGGTTCCTCTCACCTCCCTCGATCAAAATATTCTACAAGCTTACCGAGATAGTTGTTTGGACCGCAACTTCAAACCAAGTCCCCTACGGATTATAACCACGTATATAAAAATGATAGGCAAGATAAAAGTGCCGTACTCACATTGTTTTTGTTTATCACTTAGGAAAGTAAGCGATACATTTTTTGTGAGTAGCAAAACCAGAATTCTAAACATGTCGCCTCTGTCAGTAGGTCGCATTAAAC
Organism: Metallyticus violacea; assembly: GCA_030762175.1. Classification (NCBI taxonomy): domain Eukaryota; kingdom Metazoa; phylum Arthropoda; class Insecta; order Mantodea; family Metallyticidae; genus Metallyticus; species Metallyticus violacea. Next base: position 50,034,769 of record CM060841.1, read on the forward strand.
AGGGCAGTTACTGTAGAAAAGTGCCTTACACGAGGATTCAATAAGCTTCCAGTGCAGATGAGGCGAAAGGCCTTTACACCTCCCACATCTTGCATGCAAAAGCACACGTCTTGCCACATAAATAATACAAAGTTTGAAGCGAGACGCGAGTGCTAACATTACACGATTCTCTTACGCGGCTCAGCCCAGATGTACCGCACGCGATACTCCAAAGGAAACAATAATACCGCTACTTTTCCGGTGCTTTAATCCTCGTGTCTCCCAGCTTTACCTCCTTTCAGACGCTTCTGTGCGATATTTCATTCTGAGAAATGTCTTTCCATCGACAAATGCTATGAGAGATTTCCATATTGGAGAATTCTGTGAACGGTAATATAGGCACGAATTCTCTGTTCGAGCTTTTTTGTTTATATTTTATCTCCCCGCCGTGCCAAAACTTGTTGCTTTGGATCAAATTTATTTTCTAAGTGATGAAATATTGCAACATGCTACTAAGTGTCGCTTTTACGGTCAAAATAAAGTGCGTATCTAATTTTATGCTATTTTAAAAATGCCAATATGAATATATAAAATAAATTTATTTTAAACAAAAATCAGCCAATTTAGATATTTAGAAGGACGTTTAAAACGAAGTTGATTACATTTTGATTTCATCCCTAAGCACCCCAACTTTGAAATACCAAAATGTAGACATTTAAATTATAAATCTTCCCCCACGCAGGAGTTACGCAAACTAAGCGAATTACTCACCGGGTTAAATAACTTTTTATAAAAATAAGTTATTAATTAAATAAGTTATGACATTACTATGTGATACTATGGGAACAAAATTAGAATTCTTGCAACTTTAACTGTTACAAAAGAGAAACCATATTTTCAGAATTTATTATTATTATTATTATTATTATTATTATTATTATTATTATATTATTATTATTAGTAGTAGTAGTAGTAATAGTAGTAGTAGTAGTAATAGTAGTAGTAGTAGTAGTAATAGTAGTAGCAGCAGCAGTAGTAATAGTAGTAGTAGAGTAGTAGTAGCAGCAGCAGTAGTAATAGTAGTAGTAGTAGTAGTAGTAGTAGTAGAGTAGCAGTAGCAGCAGTAGTAATAGCAGTAGCAGTAGCAGTAGTAGTAGTAGTAATAGTAGTAGTAGTAGTAGTAGTAGTAGTAATAGTAGTAGTAATAGTAGTAGTAGTAGTAGTAGTAATAGTAGTAGTAGTAGTAATAGTAGTAGTAATAGTAGTAGTAATAATAGTAGTAGTAGTAGTAATAGTAGTAGTAATAGTAGTAGTAGTAGTGCTAGTAGTAGTAATAGTAGTAGTAGTAGTAATAGTAGTAGTAATAGTAGTAGTAATAGTAGTAGTAGTAGTAATAGTAGTGGTAGTAGTAATAGTAGTAGTAGTAGTAATAGTAGTAGTAGTAGTAATAGTAGTAGTAATAGTAGTAGTAATAGTAGTAGTAGTAATAGTAGTAGTAATAGTAGTAGTAATAGTAGTAGTAGTAGTAATAGTAGTAGTAATAGTAGTGGTAGTAGTAGTAATAGTAGTGGTAGTAGTAATAGTAGTAGTAATAGTAGTAGTAATAGTAGTAGTAGTAATAGTAGTAGTAATAGTAGTGGTAGTAGTAGTAATAGTAGTAGTAGTAGTAATAGTAGTAGTAATAGTAGTAGTAGTTGTAGTAATAGTAGTAGTAATAGTAGTGGTAGTAATAGTAGTAGTAACAGTAGTAGTAGTAGTAGTAGTAGTAGTAGTAGTTGTAGTAGTAGTAGTAGTAGTAATAGTAGTAGTAATAGTAGTGGTAGTAATAGTAGTAGTAACAGTAGTAGTAATAGTAGTAGTAGTAGTAATAGTAGTAGTAATAGTAGTAGCAGTAGTAGTAGTAGTTGTAGTAATAGTAGTAGTAATAGTAGTGGTAGTAGTAGTAATAGTAGTAGTAGTAGTAGTAGTAGTAGTAGTAGTAGTAGTAATAGTAGTAGTAACAGTAGTAGTAGTAGTAGTAGTAGTAGTAGTAGTAGTAGTTTTTTTGATTGATTTGTTTATGGACGCTGTTTAACATCTCAGGTCATCAGCGTCCTATTCAATTCAGAGCGTGAAACGGCCGACAAATTTTGCTCAGAGGCCTCTCTTTCAAGCTTGAGGTTCTTTTTCGTGCCGTAAATGTACGACACGGGACCCACGGCTTTACTTCCCTTCCGAAGGAAGCCACACTTAGGATTTTACGCCCGAAAAATCCATCGATCCTGGCCGGGTTTGAAACCGCGATCTTGGGTGTAGGAGGCAAGTATGGTAACCACCAGGACCGATATAGCAGTAGTAGTAGTAGTAGTAGTAGTGGTGGTGGTGGTAGTGGTAGTGGTAGTAGTAGGAGTAGCAGGAGTAGTAGCAGCAGCGTCGGCAGCTATTACAGAGCTCTCTTACGTACAAATATAATTCTCAAACACGTATTAGATTGATATTTTACATTTGCTATCTTTACGACGATGCTTTATTAAATATAAAACATATGCATCTATAAATTTACAGTTTATGTGCTGAATTAAGCTATCCTTTTTTTAAAAACAATATAGAGAAAATTAAATGCAATAGCCTTTTTCTTCAAATTTATGTTTTCAATTAAATTCCTAATCAAAATTTTTGTGGGCGCGGGTTTACTCCGAATTTGTTCATTTTAACCGGTTATTTAAAATTAATTGGATTTTTGAGCTTCTTCAACTGTTTTATTTATTCTTATTTAATGGTCCAATTTCCATAATTTTCAGAAACTATTTTTTTTTTATTTTATTTAAATGGTATGTACGAAATTTTGTGGTGAAGAAACAAATATTGGTGCTGCAAGAGCGATTTTTAAATTTTGGGTTTCAGGTAAACCCCCACTCCTAATGGCCCGATTTACGTAATTTTCAAATACTATTATTCTTGTTTGATTTAAACGTTATATATGGAGTTTCATTGCGATAATTGCTATATATAAGATATTCTAATTTTTTTTTTATTTTAGGTTCCTAGTAGATACGTTCTATGAAGATTTGGATATATTATTAAAAACACTATTCATGGGTACAACCGCAATAACTTAACATTCCTTCGGAATTCGCTTAAAAAATAGATATTTTACGTGTACGGCTGTAATAACTTCATCGTTCGGAATTGCTAAAAGAAGGTGTTATCTAGTGTTCTAAGTGAATAATATTGATTCTAAACTAATTTTTATTTTAAGTTTGTTGTTATGCTATACTATGTACTTATGTTCTTAGGCTCGATAACCAAATTTATGTTTTAATAAACTACCCCAAATGCAAAAATATAAACCAGAAGAATTACTTGTGAAACCAATCTATCGTAAATAAGAAAGAAAGCTCCATGAATCATTACAAACATACGTTGCCACGACTGCAGTAATCTGTTCTGCATTTCTCGCGAGACAGTTGAACGCTACGGGTAGTTTACTTGCATAGCAATAGAGGCGCTTCCTGCCAAGACCTATTCTGTAGATGTGAGAAGCAATAACAAAAAGAGAGCCTGAATCAACTCAGCAGATCAGTACCTAAATGTAATGCATAATGCATATGAGGTGCACATACTAACAGTAGCAGCATGACAAATATGTGCGGTGACCCAAGTAAACTGCGAATTACGTGCGGCGTTTTCTGAACGTGGAACAACTTATGTACGACGGCTTTCTCTTAATGAAACGACAGTACTTATTTTTAATGTGCAACTTAACCATTTTCATATTCTGATAAAAGCTAGAAAGCGAATCCGCTAAAGCATGCATCTAGATTTTGTAACTTTGAATATGTTTTGAGTTTCTGCAAAGTTTCTATACAGAACCAGTGGTAACCTGATTTCTACATAGGATAAAAATCGATCGCTTCCTTTACGTGTTTACCACTTTCAAAGGCACATGCGCTCTGGAGTTGGTATCAACCTACTGTGTTAAACTCATTTATCATTTTGATGTTTGTACTTCAACGAAACAAGTGAATGATTAATTTGTTGACTGTCATTTTTTCAAGCATTTTTGGCTGCTGCTGATGAAATAAATGCTAGTAGTTCTATTATATAAAATTTTAAGGTTTTGGGCTCTTAACCTGTTCCTGCCACAAATATCTCATTCACCATTGGTTGGCCAACATCTCTGTGTCTTAATGGTTAGAAGATGTGTGGACAGCATTCTTCGGATGTGAGGAAAGCAATTTTTTCTACTCTCTAAAACAGAATGTATCTTTAATTCTTCTGTAACATTCCTGGCGTGGTCAATGCCAGTAGGGACTGGAGGAATCTCATTTCCGCCGCCTTCATTCTACGTCTTTCTTTTTACAGTCTAGTTTTCAGCGGTGTACATTAAAAATGGACGATATATATATAAATGAAAAATATTGTAACACTAAAAATGTAACTAAATTAACAATAATTAGTAAGGCAGAAAAGGATAAAACACTAGAAAAAGTCACAGAGTTGTAATCGCTATATTTCGAACTACTTCAGTTCTTCTATCAGATTATAATCAATAGATTATTAAAAATATAGAAGAACTGAAGTAGTTCGAAATATAGCGATTACAACTCTGTGACTTTTTCTAGTGTTTTATCCTTTTCTGCTTTTCTAATTATTGTTAATTTATATATATATATATATATATATATATATGTGTGTGTGTGTGTGTGTGTGTGCTTTTGTGTGTGTTTTTAAACAAAGTCTCTCTTCTCATCTTATTCCTTAAGGCCCTTGCTATAGTTCCTGCAGTTAATTACAATTACTTATTTTTCATTATATCCATTACTCGAATATAGGAAACAGTTACCATCAGTTACTGACTGATATTTAAACGGAAGAAAGGGGAAGGCACTGAAATCGAAGTTGTCAAGAAAGTCGATTAGGTGTGGGCTGGACTGTTTAGTAAAAGAAAATGGAGCGATCAAAACAAAAAGCATTAGCAAATGGAAAAATGGCTATGAGTGTAATCTGATTTGTTTAGGAAATATACCAAATATGTAAGTAAAATACCTAGAGACAGCATATTACTCCATAGTACAGAGCAGAATGCAAGTATGGAATAGAAATTTGGGAGCCAGATGGAGCATGGAAAGCGATAAATGTGATAAATAGATTATTTTGCAGTATTGTGTTATACTTACCTAGATCTTCACCTAACGAGGTTGCTGTAATGGAACTGGGAAGATTGGGCTATAAAAGCAAGGCTATAGAAAGAGTACTGCAACATTGGAATAGGATAGGGAGACTGGCAGAGAAGAATATCATCAAAAGTATTTGGTAGCACAAGGAAAAGTTAAGAAAAGAAATGCTTAGATACACAAAATATAAAATGTTCTACAAGAAATGAGCAAGGGATCAATATATTATGAAGGGGAAAGGATAGGAAAAGGATTTTAGAAAGATATATAAGCAAGAATTGAGGATATTGAAAAACAGGAAATATGGGCTAGTCTTAATGTCAAAAAATCTCTGATATATATAGCCCACTAAAAATGATTGGAAACCTGTAATAAGACGGCAGAAAGAACTGGCATGGTTTAGAGCAGGAGTAATATGTTTAAATGGGATAAGAAAACACTTCTAAAGACTAGCAAGAGAACATCGTTGTTTAACGAAAACTGTTCCTCCTTGCGAGAGCTTTCTCTACTCTGCATTTTTCACAGAGGTCCTGATTCATTCGGCATAATAAATTCATTATTTATTTTTTGTATCCTTTTGTTTTCCTCGAGAATCTCAATCTCTGGTGCTTGCATTTTGGAGGCATTTCATTTTGTCTTAATCCATCTTTTTCTTAAATGCATTAAAACGGGCACGTTATTGTACTTCTTAGGTTTTCACGACCGGTGTAATAATTAAAACAGTTAAAAACTTCCGGGCTGTTTTGGCATGGTCCATGGTTTAAATTATTACCATAGCTTTTACCAACTACTTCGGTTGGCATCTTCAGTGGACGATGAACAATATCTAACTGTTAACAAGACGACAATATTGATCCGTCTCTGTCCGGCTTTAGAGGACGATCGATGTTATGTGTGCGGCGGAAGTGGAGAGGGGAGGATGGAGGGGTGATAGTTGTTTGTTTTTAAGAACCGGTTTCCATGTGCTACTTAGAAGATATCAGCCATCTCTATTAAAGTTGTTTGGATGCTGTTGTATTTCCAATGCTTCCCTCCTGGTTAGATTGAAAAAGCCTTGTATTTTTGCAACCACTTCTGTTTTATTAGGGTATATACCATGGCATTCCTTTATTGCATGTTCTGCTACTGCAGATCGTTCGGGTTGATTAAGGCGCAGATGTCGCTGATGTTCCTCCAATCGTTTTTTAATCGCTCTTCCGGTCATGCCTATGTAAACTTTGCCTCATTCACATGGTATTTTATAAATTTCCGTGGTGTCAAGGGGATGCCTAGGGTCTTTTGCATTATTAAGCATTTGTCCTAATTTAACACGGTGTGAAGATAGATTATATGCCTCTTTTTTTTTAATATGCGTGCTATACGCACAGTAACGTCTACTCCTATGTACCTCAGAACAGCCTTGGGTTTTTTTTGTTTGAAAAGGTGTTAGATGCTGCCGTTTGCTTAGGGCGAATGACTATGTCAATATCTTTGTTGCTGTATCCATTGGCTTTGAAAACATCGCGGAGATGATTTAATTCATGCTTAAAATGTTCCGGTTCTGTGATGGTTTTTGCTCTGTGCACGCCTTGATTACGGTTCTTTTTTGTGCAGGATCATGAGTCGATCTGACGTTGAGACATCTTTCCGTATGTGTGTGTTTTCTATAAACTTGATGACCAAGAGCTCCTGATGATTTTTTCCGAACTACGACATCTAAAAAGGGAAGTGTGTCATTGCTTTCCTTTCCATAGTAAATTTGATATTTTCATGGAGACTGTTTATATATTCTAAGAAGAACTGTAGTTTATAATGTCCGTGTGGCCATATGACGAAAATGGCCCGTTACTATATTTCAAATTGTTTTCTTGTTGTAATGTATTTAGTTATTCATTAATGACTTTGGTTTTACTTTTCAATATATTAAAATTGGAAATATTCTGTACAATTTGCTATAATTTAAATATGGCTATCTGCAACTGTCCTCACTATTCTGTATTATAATCTGCAAACATTAACATGTTGACTAACTTGCCTCTAGACAAAATTGTCCCTTTTCTTACACAGAAGTAATATGAATGGCAATTGAAAATCTTTGTGGAGTGTTCAAGCCTAGTTGTTTCACTTTGTTCATAGTACATTAATGAAACTATTAAAACAACCATGCCTTGAGGCCAGATCGAGAGTTATAAATAAAGACATGAACTTAAAAATTACACGGTAGCAATGAAGTAAATGAGAAACGCAGAAGAAAACTTTCTGTCTCACAGAAGCATCTGCATTTTTTCTTTCTTAATTATGTATTTTGAAATAATATAATTATACAGTAATGAATTGGAAAGACGGAGGAGGAATTTTTGGTACTTCAGCCGTACTTATTATTGGCCGGCCGTTTGTAGGGATGAGTTGAGAGTGATACTGGGCGTTCAGGATCCGGGAGGGGGGGGGGTAAAGCATGTACGTATTCGTGGTCCCGTTCTTCCCACACAGAGTTCCATGGAGTCCAAGCCTCTCAGAAAGGCCACTTTTACTCCAGACATCATGGCAGAAACCATTCCAAAGCGCGAACCACCAATACGCCGCACACAGCACCAGCCCATCTTGCTTGGCACTTTCAACCTTGCAACAGAATCAGTTGAATGAAATGGGGCAGGAGAAAATTCCTAGAAAGGAAATATTCATACCCGGGTTTGCAGCAGAACACACATAGAATTCAAAAATGTTATCCAATCAAGGTTTGAATTTGTGGCGTTTAATGAAACAGCAGGCACGATGATCCACTGTGTGGCATTGCTCTCTCATAAACTATCTAATCAAGTCTAGGAAGGAAGATATTGCTGAAAATGGCTGAGTAATATGTAAATAACATTACGGAGCAGGAGTTTAAACGGAAATTGCATTCTGGCACTGAATGTTAAACTAAGTCACAACCCGGGAAAGGACCGTTTCACTCCAGACCCGCAAATGTGCGGTCAAACAGATCGGAAATGCAATAAAACAGGTTCTCAGTGCTTTAGGCGGCTATATCTCTATGTGTGAGCATTCATTGTCACGTAACAAACACCGTCGTTTGCCGTGTACGGTGTTTAATGATGGCTGTTATCTGCTTATTTACTTTTTATTACTTGGTAGTTACTTGTTAACATGCTTTTTTTAAGCATGACCATTGTGGTAGTTTAAAGATATGTACAGCTACACACAGGGTGATAATATATGTTTACGTTTGTCGAAAATCACGTGAGAGTTTATGGCATTGCTGACGCCAGACTTTCGTCGTATTTAAAAATATTTTCTTCCAGAAACCTATTATTAGTTATGAGAGGAAGTTTTCAAAAATTCTTTGCAAAAGAAAAGTAACAATTTATTGTACTATATCAACTTTTGATTTTGGGGGTTTCGAATGTGAGGTTTATGTTGTGAAGAATTTTGTTTACAACTTCTAAATTTTTGTGGAAAAAACACCCGGCCAGGATCGATGGATATGGATATTTTGAAAAATCCTAAGTATGGCTTCCTTCGGAAGGGAAGTAAAGCCGTGGGTCCCGTGTCGTACATTTACGGCACGAAAAAGAACCTCAAGCCTGAAAGAAGAGGACCGTGAACAAAATTTGTTGGCCGTTTCACGCTCTGAATTGAATGGGACGCTGATGACTTGAGATGTTAAAGAGCGTACGTAAATAAATCAAATAAAAAAAAAAAATAAAGAGGAAAAAACACTATATTCCCTTTAACTCAAACTTCCAAAGGTTTCATCAATAGGCAATAGTGATTACTCCTTCGGAACTATGGGAATATTGCTTGAAACTTTTCTTCCGAAAATTTTTGTGTTAAGACTCTGAATATAGCATTTCCCCCCCCCCCCCCCTGAGACTATAAGTGTGAATCCACGTTTCATGTCACAAAGTTGGACTATCATTTTATAACCATTCTAATTTCAACAGTTGTGTTTATATAGGCTATGCCATAATGAACTCAATTTTTGTTTTAATAATAAAGCATGTAATTTATTTTATAAGTGCTAATATTGTTCTGTCAATAACCTCTGTCCTTTAAACATGAACCAAAGCATCAGGACAGTTTTACAGTTTCTTTGGCACACCTTTAATCTGTTGACTAGTTTTTCAAAGACTTTAGAACCAAGTTCTGACTGAATTTCACCCATGAAACGTCTATTTTCTGCCTTGAGCTGAGGCATGGTTCATGGATTGTTTACATAAACACAATAGTATACATACCCCCACAGAAAATAGTCACATGGTGTCAAATCACACGATCTTGATGGAAATTTTTGATCGCCGTTGTGACAGAGGTAAATATTCGACGCTGCAAGTGGTTCGTCGGCTTCAGCTCTTGTGTTAGTTCGATCTTAAAAGAGATGCATAGGCGAATGTTTTGTTAAGATTTGGTGCAAACTGCTTTTCAGAATTGTTCATTGTTGAGAACGGCGGCGATTCGATTTCATTGGGTTCGTAGCAACGCTATCTCTGAGGAAGGCAACACACTGCCAGTCGACGAGAACGTCAAGGTGATTTGATGTTCTCTGTCGATCCTGTACCTTCAAATTCCCTTACCAGTCTCTGCACTGTTGACATGTTAGGCGCATTTCGTCTACCAAAATTTTCACGGAGTTTTCGAACGATCTCTGCATAACATTCACCGTATTTAATATGCACTTTCAAAATCTGGATGCGCTGATCCTTCGTGTATACACACAAGTGACAAATTAATCTCAATATAAACAAATGACAGTCTGTTAAATATCGGGTCTAACAACCTAACAAACCAACGAAGGTACTCAATTTAAAATTTGCGTTCATGGTTATATTGGTTAATTTGGTTATAGGCTTCCAGGAACCTTTTTGTCACAAACCTTTGAATCCCAACAATTTTGATACTCTCCAAAGCAATTCCAAAATGAGCAGCAAGTGGGTTGTTATATTTCATATTTTCCTGAGTAAAGGCATTAGTGCTTGTAACCACGTTGCTTGGGGTGGTCAGATTTTAGTTTATATTACGATGATGGCAGCGTGCTCGCTCAGTGACTGATAAATGCTTCCGTTTTGAAACGAAGAAACTACTTGGGGTACGGCAGAAGGTTAAAAAACATTGTTGATTTGATTCATTTACGTACGCTCTTTAACATCTCGGGTCATCAGCGTCCCATTCAATTCAGGGCGTGAAACGGCCGACAAATTTTGCTCTGATGCCTCTTCTTTCAGGCTTGAGGTTCTTTTACATACCGTAAATGTACGACATGGGACCCACGGCTTTACTTCCCTTCCGAAGGAAGCCATAGTTAGGATTTTTACACCCGAAAAAATCCATCGATCCCGACCGGGATTGAACACGCAATCTTGGGTCTACGAGGCAAGTACGGTTGTCACACAATCACCAGTACCGAATTCAAATCAAAGTTAATGGAGAAAAATACATATTTTGTTACATACTTAGCGAAAACTTTTAACATATACGGATTATCAAATATAAATAAGTTTTGTTATAAATCTTGTCGGTTTACTCGGCGTTTTACTTATCGACTGCTAAGCATGCCGTACTTCAACTTAGCTTCTTAAAATATTCACACAATCTTGCCTTATAGAGCACAGAAAATGCTGTCTAAAAAGCCTTGAATGAAGTAAATGAATGAATGGAGTTTAACGCCCGTTTTTGCTACAGAGGCACCACAGACGCTGGACACTGATGATACATGAAATGAAATGATATATTGGGAAAGGATTTGTTTTTAAGGAAGGAATCGTTCCAGGCCTAAGTTTAGGGTACCTCCTCGGCATTTGCTATTTATGAGGACTGAGGAAAACCTGGAAAAAAACCTCAGTCAGGAAGGATGTCCTGGTGGGATTCGAACCCCAGACTCCCACTCACGAGTCCGCGCTTTAACGACCTCGGCCACCTGTGGCGGTCTTGAATGAAGTAAACACACATATAAATTCTATCGTTGTAATATTTCTGATTTCATTACTAAAGCTTTGCTTTATATTCCAAATCCCCGATGAATTTCGTGAATGATTTTGTTGACAAACGTTAGAGATTTGCGCCAATATCGCCCCCCCCCCCCCATTTTAATTCGTGCACAGTATTCTGAATTGCAGTTTTTGAAGAAGGCACTTGATTAGAAAAGTGTTGAATGCATTCTGCATTTATGCCGAGCTGATCCATATTCAAAAATAGTGCACACATACTACAATGCGTTGTTCAGAGTCAAGGATCTAACAAGAATGCCTACAACATAAGATCGGCAGGAAACAGTTTATGTACCGGCGTCGTTGGCTGCGGTACTTCTAGTAGGTAAAACGCCGCAAAGCGGACAAGCTTTATAACTAAAACGAAATAACTGATAAGAATAGAGTGTTTAGGTATGGACACTAAAACTGAAACGTAGAAAGCTGGTACACCAAACAGTATTTTGGATAACTGAGTGTTCATATAGGAGAACAAAGTGACAGCGTGTTATCCAGAACTGAAGTTAACTGTGAAGAAATCATGCAATTATCCACGGTAACGTGCTTTTTGGATACACTGTTTTATCTCAGCTCATCGTTCCTGATAACTAGCTGTGAAATATCATTACTTACTTTAAATACGCAAACGTCCTGCCGAATGTTCTAGAGCCTGTGGATGATAGACATGCATTATTGAGTGTTTAGTATTTGCCTTTTGAGCCTGGATGGAAACTCTAAAAGAAAGCCCACCCAGCTTAGCTTTCCAAAAATGGCTTGGACATCTGCCGCATAAGAGCGTTAGATAAATTTTCAGTTAAATGTTTTTTATTTCGTGTATCACGTCATGGCTAGGGCGTTTCCTCAAAAGATTGTCTCACAAGCGAGAATGACTTCTCAAGCTGAATGATGACAGTGCCTACATTTCAACGCGTCCCTATAACTCGCACAAGTTTGGAAATCCTGTCAGCCTGTGACACAGCCTTGTGTCCTGCAAAATTTCCCTACTCCTTACTGCTCCGATTTTCATGCATAATGAATTACAAACGCGACAAATAATCTGCCCACAACGTTAAAGCCTCCAAGTCAAATTTCGCATAAAAATAGTTTTTTCTTTCTCTTGTTTATTTTAAAATATAAAAAATTGTACTAAATTCAGTATTAACTGCTTCTCCGATTTATAATATTTTCCCGGTAATTTTCCATTTTTAGCGATTTTCAAGGGAGTTAGATACCATATTAAAGCTACTTCCCTTTCGTTTTCGATGGTTAAAAAGTGGACTGTTAAATTTAAGCGCTATCGTTAACGCTTGCTCCTTGCTTTATCGGGGTTTAGATCATTTTGGACAACAATTCAAAATTATTAGATTCGTTACTATCTCCTATTGACCAAGCCTGCTGAAGTTATAATGTATTCATTTAAGTGTTCTTTAATTAAATTATTAGATTTTATTTTCTTTATTCTTTAGAGATTTAAGGATTTTCTAAATTTATCATTACTGGGCAAGCACTCTCTAATTTCAATGTCTTTGTGGTGTTTTCATTTGTATGTTTAACTATTAAAGTTTTGTGTTTGTAAACAGTAGGCAAGCACTTTTAATATTTGGTATAAATGTGGCTAGCCATTAGTTCTTTTAGTGATAAATTGTAGGCAAGTACTGATTATTGTTTACGTTTCAAGTAAAACTGGAAATTGTCGAGCCTTTAACATTTGTTATATGTATAAATTAAAGACAAGTACAGCTTTTATGCAAAGCCTGGTTTAGTGTATTTTATGAATAGATAGGAACGTTGCCTTTTAGTGGAGTGTTGCTTGTATATTTAATGTCGCTTTCATAAAGTTCATACAATTTGTTAAAATTAATGATATTGTTGAATGCACTCTTCCAGAGCGGTTTTATGTAATTTTTGTATGCTTTTCAGTACGTATCCTAATTTAAATCCTTATTTTGGCATCTCCAGGAGAGTGGCGCGTAAAGTACCATACTTTTTGCAAGAAAAAGGAAAGACACATACCAATTATGATAGCAATTGACCTGTAATACGAAGCAAAAGTAAACCAAAATGTTTAATCTATCGAGTAATTAAATTAATTTTTTGGTTTATTTTTTGAGGAAATTTCAGATGCTTTCATGGCTTCTTCAACCTTCAGCTGTTAAAAATTTCCTTCTTCGGTTATGATTGAACCAAACGATGAAGTGTTTTGATGAACAACCAGTAGTGTAGGGTCATTGTTTAAAGTGATCTTCTAAGAGTATTTTTAGTGTATAATTGCCATTTGGCACAATGGATATCTGCACCGTCACGAGTGGCCGAGGTCGTTAAGGCGCGGACTCGTGAGTGGGCGGTCTGGGGTTCGAATACCGCCAGGACCGTCCTCCCTGACTGGGGTTTTTTTTTTTCCAGATTTTTCTCAATGCTCATAATTGGCAATGCCGGGGAGGTACCCTAAACTTAGGCCTGGAACGCTTCTTCCTTTAAAAAAAATCCTTTCCCAATATATCATTTCATCTCATGTATCACCAGTGTCCATCGCCTGTGGTGCCTCAGTAGTTAAAACGGGCGTTAAACACGATTAAAAAAAGTGAGTATCTAAGGTCCAACTTTCATATATATGCATAATTTTGGTGAAAATGTAAACATTTAAATTGTTTTCAATATTAAATATAACTAAAATCGAAAAGTGAGCCTAGATCATTATATTTAAAAAAAAGTAAACTATTTTCCTCAGCACTTAAGTGACTAGAAACACATCTTTATGTAATAATGTTTAATTTGAAACTACCACCATAGGTATATAAAAGGAGTTGTAACAATTTCTAGCTAAAGTAGATGTAGTCATATCTGTGCTTAGTAACTATTAATATGAAACGTTAAATGCTTAAAGCATAATAAATAAATCAATAAATTAATCTTAAAAATGTTCGGTTCCCGTAGTATAGAGCTTTGTAGGTTCAATGTTTTGTTTCTAAATGTATTTATTTATAATCCGAGAATTTCTTTTAGCTAAAATTTAAAACAAGACAAGTTTCTTTATATGCACATTACAAACATTTAAACACAAATAAAGTGAGTAAATACGGTAAAATTCATAAAAATTTTTGTGATTTCAAGAATTTACCTACAGAACGCCTGTTTAAATTTGTCCTAAACAGTTTAATGTTTCATTTTTGTCTATGTTCATGTATTTTCAAACGTTTACTGCTTTATAGGGGAAATATACAAATGAACATATGTATTGACAAGACATAAGCAGAATTTGTATAACCACAATAATAGATTGTTCAGCTTTTTAAAACTAATAAAACACACTGAACATTCAATTATATCGAGCCGAAACTCTTTTCAAGAAGGGGCACCATTTAGATAACCGTTGAGAAATTACTTAATTGGGGCATTCTTTTATATACTTTTTCAAATTATTACATTATTGATGTAAGCCAAAGTATATTCTGGTTGTTTCTAGCAAAGACCGCTTCTAGAAATTGAGAAAGTGGTTGTTAAAACGTTTAAAATATTAGTTTTGTTACAACTGAGTACTAATTTAAGAGTCATGAATTGTTTATGTATTTTAAGAAAAAAATGTCTTTTAAATTTGAGCATTTCAAAATTATTGGTTGCAATTAGAATACTTTTATCTGCAACTAAAATTACCAAACTTATCGAAAAGGCGACACCAAGGTTATTTAGTCCTTCACAATTTCCAGTTTTCAAAATCACAAGCTGGACAAAATAGAGATTAGGTTAAATTATTACACTTCCCTATGGTCTAATCAAAAGTCCGAGATATAGCTTGCGGAAACCATATAGAACATAAAATTTTGATTTGTAGTTGCCAAAATTGCTATGAATATACATGTATTGCCCTACAAATTTACCTGAGTAAAGATCTTAATACGTGATAACTACATTTTTGCTCTCAAAAATTGCCTGAATCGATATAATATACATTGAACTAAATGATTAAATATCGCTGAGCTCTACCGATAGGTCCTGGGCACAGATTTAGAAAAATATTCATTTTCGAGAGTAAGGCCTGAAATTTGAAACCATTCAATGGCTATAAATACCTATGTATTAATTCTCCCAAAATTAAATCCTGGTATACAAAAGCACCTCTAAGGGAAATAGCCAAAAGATTCGTTAAAGAGACAATAAGATTTGCCATCTCACCCCCATTAATATCAATTTTCAAAACTACAGGGAGCTTGCCTATGCCTATTAAAGGGGCAAAATGAATAATTAAAATTCGTTATACTTCATTGTTAACCTGTTTCCATAAAAAGTTGATTTTATTCGAGTAGGTAAGGTGTTGACTTTGGTGATTGTAACTGTTTTCTATTTACAAGGTATAATTGTGTGTATTGTTTTGCCATTCTTTTAATTCCATGATTTAGTTTGTTTAATTTTTTATAATAATCATATCCGTCAAATTGTGGAATTGCAAGCAGCCATCTGAAAATACAAAACCTAGTTACCGAATTTTACTCTTCAGTTTTAAGAAGTATATTCATTAGCCAGAGAAATTATATTACGTTTGCAGATATGGACTTTCCGGATGAACTTCAAAGCCGGGGTAAAAAAAAAAAAAAAAAAAAAAAAAAGCACGAACTCGAGGAGCTACATAAACTTTAAGACAGAGCTACAACCTTGGCAAAAAGATAATTGCAATTAAGGAATACGCTGAACTTTAAACATCATTAAAACACTGCCATCATTAGGCAAGCGCTCGCTGTCTGAATTATCGAGATTTAACTTTCTATTTGGTTTAAACGGTGGAAACGGATGAAAAGTAATTTGTCGTCTTCGAGCTATAGACAGGTTAAAGATGCGTTTTGCTACTTTGTTAACATAGTATGTAAACATAATGAAGCTGTTAAATAGCATATTACACTTAAAAATAGTTATGAATTAAATTTTGAAGGAAACGCTAATTGCATTTTCTCATGTGACTGCTATGTAAGATTATTATAGAGCTTTACACCAATAAAACATCATTGCATATTACCAAAACACAACTAAAAACAGCGAAATACTATATTTAAAATCAATACTATCTGCATCCTGGTCCTTCTGTTAGGTTTCTATTAAATCTCACATATGTTGCACCCTGGGCTAGCATACAAAGAAATGAAAACACCATGCAAGACCCTTTTCACCTCTCCTTGACAATGACCTATTATATAATTAGAGCTCGACTCTCTAAGCACTATTTCAAATTCGAAGGAAGTTCACTTTATCAATAAATTAAAATTAACATGTACAAGCCAGCACGCTAAGGTAACCTTAGAGCATAAATGAACTCTTTGCCCCTGGTTTTATATCGGACAAAAGTGTTTATATACTAAGACAAATTAATAATCAGCTTGTACCACAAAGTACTAATAAAAGTATGCATGCACTTTAGTTCACTTTTTAGATACTGATGAACTTCTTTACTACAATAATTTTAATCAGTGGATTCTGTACATATTTTTAAAATTTACCTATCTCTTGTATTTGTTATATTTCTTCTGGTAATTCATTATCAAGCTTTATCTCATTAAAGGCAAAAGAATGCTCATAGAATGTTATTAGTGATAACCAGAGCTCGAAAGTTAGGGAAAATGGCTTTCTTATCTGGGTGGATATACCTGAGGCGTAGAAATAAACATGTTTTCGTTTATTAGTGGCGGTAGGGCCAGTTTTTATTTGACTTTTTTTGTGTGCATATTTTGGCTTTTGTTGCCTATTTTAAGGTTAAAAAAAATTTTTTTTTTTGATTCGTGGTGCATTTTTTTCTGTACCATTTGCGAAATTTAAAAAGCACATAAAGAATTTCAATATATCGAAGTGAAAAAAGTTGTAAAGGACATCTTCACCTCAAAAAAATATCTATAAAGAATCTTGTTATACATTTATTTTCAAGCAGTTAAAAACTTTCTCCTCAACCCATTCACTTAAGCTCTTTAAACAGTTGAACTTTCGTTGATGAAGGAACTCGCGGTTACCTCGGGCATACGAATACCAGGAAATTGAGAAGATGAGGAAGTACTGTAGTTTTGAATTGTCCTGGAGAGTGGCCTTATATCGATCTGTTCTAGACAATGCTAGGAAATATGTGGTGAAGATAGCTTCTCATCTGCACAAATGTAATGCAGACAGGGTATATAGTACCCTTCATTCCATCCCAGTATTAACACATTTATCAATTTTCCCACGTGCAATCTTTAACTCACTTTCCAAAATTTTACAGTTGAAGACCATTACAGAACTTAACACTGGTTTCTTCTAATTGTGTGATTGCTATTGTGGTAAAAAGTTGTCTTTAAGTAAGCAAGGTCTCTGGTCAATGTGGTACTTGAAAAAATATCTTAGTAGCTTAAATGGAGAAAACTTTGCTTTCATTGAACCTATTAATACCTTCCAGTAGTAGTTTATACCACTAAGCCACATTTCCCAGCATGTGAAGATGGACAGGTACAGTTTTTATTCTCTTTCAATGTTCGAGGTCTGGAAAGATTTAGAGAGAGAGAGAGAGAGAGAGAGAGAGAGAGAGAGTGTGTGTGTTGTTGTTGTTTTTCTCGAGCACAGCAAAGAAACAATGTTGCATGATGAAAACGGATCAGCCCTGGTTGGTGGACAATAACAGAAGTTCGCTCGCGCTTGCGTCGTACACAGGGGACGAGCTAACTAGGTCAGTTCTCCAGTCGTCTACATACAAAATGGAGTTGATTCTTGGAGAGCAACATGATGCGTTGAAGTTTTGCTTTTGTTTGCAGAAATCCGGCATGGAAGCTTACAGATTGTTGCAGCAGGTATATGATGATGATGTTCTGCCACAATTCACAGCACTTCGATGATTCAAGGAATTTTAAGAGGGCCGTGTTTCAACAACGAAATAAGGAGGTCCAGGTGCTCCAGCAAGAGCAGAAAACGAAACCATGATTAACACAACTGACGTCTTTGTTCGCGAAGACCGACGAATAACAATTGACAGACTTGCAGACATGTTACACATTTCCCATGGCAATTTGCTTGATCACTTGAACATGAAACACGTTTGTGCAAGGTGGGTTCCAAGATTACTGACTCCTGAAAAGTAGATGGTGCGAGTGTAAGTGTAGGGAACTTCGAATGTTTTCCCCATCCTCCATACTCCCCAGACTTAGCCCCCTGTGACTTTTACCTCTTTCCCCTGTCTGAAAAAGGAGCTCAGGGAGAGCGTTTTGGTACTTCAGGCCGTCGTGAAAAAGACTGAGACGGTTTTGAAGAAGATGTCAAAAGGTGGTTTCCATCACGTGTTTCAGGAGTGGCAGACGCGTTGAGTAAAGTGCGTTCAACTAAAAAAATACTAAAGACCACACCATTCTGGACCGAGCCTAGTTCATTCCATGCGGAAGGAGAAGCAGAAGGAAAAGAACTCAGTCTCTTTTTATTATCCCTCGTATCTGTCCATTTCCACGGAAATATTTCTTTATATATTACAACTTACTCAGTAATTCAAGAAAAGAGGCAGTTTTTTTTTAAATGTACGACATATAAACATCTGGGATCTAGTGATCTTCCCCTTGTGATTATTGTGTGAATATATAACAGAATTAGTCCTAAATGTACTTTCACCTGCAAATCAAGAAAACTTTATGTCATAATATTTAAATGACAGCAGGTAATATTTGAAACATTGTCAATTGTTCTTATTACTCGTTTTTGCAGCTTAACATCTTTAATGCTATTCTTTGTCCTGCCCAAAACACAACTTCATGTTTTAGTAAGGAATGGAAATATGCAAAATATTCAATACAAAGAGCACTTATCCATTTTCGAATAGCTCATTATCATGTTCAATTATCAGATTTATTGAATAATTTCTCCACATAAGGTCGCAATTTACTGCCAACTTGTTTCATTTATATAAGCATTTTTGCTGATATTTAAAATCAGACCAGGGAAAACTATGTAAATAAAAGTGTTAAGAAATGTCTGATGCTTGAGGTTAGAGGTGTAAAAATATTTAGCCAGTACAATGTTGTTATTACTATATTTGTGGCTTTGGCGAATTCCGAAGTACCCTAAAAATCTATTAATTTTTTAAGGAATTTATATTTATATTTATATAAATTTCGAAAGAATGTAAGCTAAGTTGTACCTATGGAAAGAGTTTTTAATATTCTATGCAAATCTGCATCGATATACCTACTAGACACCTGCAATTAAAAGAGTGTATATAATGTGCATATGTGCTCTAGGGGTTGCAATTTTTGTTTTTGTTTTTTTCTCAATGAAACTCATTATATAACCATCAATTAAGAAAAGATTTGTAAATTTATTAGCCAGCAAAATTGGACTTTGGAGATGGGGGCTAACCTAAAGCGATTTTTTTAATTGAAAAATCGCTCTAGTAGCAGCAATTTTTTTATTTTTCTCAAGGAAACTCTGTAGATTTCTTTAAAATAAATTAATAAAAGTAGTTGTCAAAAATCATGGCAATCGGGTCATTATAAAGGCGGGAGTATACCTGAAAAAAGAGTTGCTGTTAAAGCTACATTTTAAAATCGCTCTAGCGCCAAAATTTAAAGGAAACTCGGTATATGCAATTAGGAAGGGGGTTACCTGAAACCCAAAATTTCAAAATCGCTCTAGTAGTACCAGTAATTATTTTTCACATCAAAACTCGACATATATAACTTTAATAAAATAAGAAAGCTATTTTCTGAAAATCAGTTAAATCTGATTATTAGGAGTGGGGATTTACCCGAAAAACGAGTGGGGGTTAAAGCAAACTTTAAAAATTGCTTTGACGGCCCCATTTAAAAAAATAAATAAAGGAAACTCGGTATATGGCATTGTGATAAAATAAGAAAAATAGTTTCTGAAAATCAGTGAAATCTGATTATTATAAGGGGTTTTAGTTGAAACCCAAATTTAAAAATCGCTCTAGTAGCATTAAAATTCGCTTTTTCGCAACGAAACTCTGTATCTAGCATTTAAATGAAATAATAAAACAGATTTCTGAAAACCGGTCCTTTAGGAATAGGGGTTTATATGAAACTCAAAATTTAAAAATCGCTCTAGCAGCACGAATATTTGTTATTCAACTCTGAGGAATTCGCTTAGTTTACACAGCTCTTGCGTGACGCTTTTTGTTTTTAAGAAGAGTATCATTTTTGCCGGCGAAAAGAATAATTAACAAGCTTTTGGAGCCTAAAGGATGTTGGACGGTTATTAATTTTTGTTTATTTTAATTTTTAATAGATACCGAACCCTGTTTCGAATGCAAATATTCATTTTCAAGACAACAATACACATTTAAGGTACAAGCATTAAAAGTCCAGAAAGTAACACTTTACACAAGCAAATTAAAAATAAAACGTGTTGAAATTGCACGAGATTCGAGCCCGCATTATCTCATACATATAATCTGTAGAGGCAACCTTCCGGAGACTTTGTGGTTGCTATGTCAACCGTCCCCCCCCCCCCCTCCGATACGTTTCATATTAGAAGTGCTGAGGTGCTGGCTGTATTCTTACAATTCTGGTTTTATTGAAGAAAGTGATCAATTCTATGGATTGCAAGAAGAAACAAACTTATAATTGACGTTTTATTTAAATATAGCAATATATTTAACATTCATCCAAGTCGTGGTATTTGCGTGAGGCATATGTTTGGTTCTTTCCTTTATTAAAATTTAATACATTTGTTTGTCATTTAGGAATAATGCAGCGTTTTGTTATAACAATTTTGTAATATCTTAAAATGTATTAGTTTTGTTTGTACGGAGTGAAACATTCATTTGCTTATGTATTGCCACTAGGCATCATTAGTACAAAACATAGCGCAGCGAAACTAATCAAGAAGTGCATTTTAGATAAAAGCAGCCTTCCTCATAAATACAAGGAACGTGAACACAAAAGCTCTTTTGAATTCCTTTTATTATTTTCTCCCTTTGTTTCCGCACTCATTCTACTGGAATTAAGAGCCATAAAATAATCTCATTCAGTAAAAAACTTAGAAGTCCCTGATCATTTTCTCCTTTCTTTCTCTTCTCTTTCTTCAATTTTTTCCCCCGTACTCTTTCGCTGTATTCTAGGTCAAGGACTGTTCTTCCATTATCATCAAATGTGAATGCACAAGAAATTGCATTAAAATTTAAAGCAGCAATTTTTGCTTGTTCGCTGCGAAGAAGACACGTGTGGCTTCTCTATTTGCCAGGGCAATCATTCAAGGCGTTCCCGAGGACATGGCATTAATTGCAGTCAGAGCTAAACCCTTTTGACGCTAGAAATTAAATAAACCCCACCCCTCTCTCTTTCGCATGGCTTCTGTGACGGCTACCTTTCAAAAGTTGTTGCGAAACTCTTAAGAAACCGTGCGAGCTATTTTTGGCGTAGTTTATTAACGTACAGGTGTACCTTTAGTGGATGTTGAAAAAGCGAAACCGTATACATATAAAATAGCTTAAGTTCAAATATAACTTATCCCCGAAAATATTGTAATGTAAAACATGTGGTTTCAGACATAAAGTCACCTGATTTGCATTTTTTTGTTGTAAGTGAAATTTTATTCTTAATTAACGAAATTGTTTAAATCTGTCGATATTTATAATCGTAAAATTTATGTATTTGTGAGAATTTTTAGAAATAAATAAAAAAAACAAACAAAACAAAGATGAGCTCTCTTTATTATTTATTATCGAATTCGAACTGCTCTTTTATTTTGCTAACGCAGTTATTTATTTGTTAACAAGTGGCAGCACAGAATCTAGAGCAAAGCACTATAACTTGGTTAATTGGTGGTGTTATTTCTGGCTCCAAAAATATTAAATATGATTAATAATTATCATACACTTTTGAACTGTTATATTCTACAGGATGCTCCGTAAAGTGTTTATTTTTTTTTTATTTGTGTTTAACGCCCGTGTTTACTGCTGAGGCACCACAGGCGGTGGACACTGATGATACATGAGATGAAATGATATATTGGGAAAGGATATATTTTTAAGCAAGGAATCGTTCCAGGCCTAAGTTTTAGGGTACCTCCCCGGTATTTGCTATTTATGAGGACTGAGGAAAGCCTGGAAAAAACCTCAGTCAGGGAGGACGGTCCTGGCGGGATTCGAACCCCAGGCCTCCCGCTCACGAGTCCGTGTCTTAACGACCTCGGCCACCCGTGGCAGTCCGTAAGGGTATGTATAAAATGAAAACCTTATTACTGAACTTCACATTTTGAAACTTTGTGTATACAACATTGAAAGATGGAAGATTTCTCAGAACGCAACGTGGCCCCAATTGCGCACTGTATACAGCTAATAACAGTGACGCAATTCACCCTATGTCCGTTTAACATCAGAGGGGTGATTTTTTTTAAATGGTGTTTAACGCCTGTTTTTACTACGAGGCACTACAGGCGGTGGACACTAATGATACATGAAATGAAATAATAAACTGGGAATGGATATTTTAAGTAAGGAAACGTTCTAGGCCTATGCTTACGGTATCTCCCATTAGTCATTTATGAGGATTGAGAAAAAAACTGTAAAAAAAACCCAGTCAGGGAGGACGGTCCTGGTGGTGAATCGAACCCCAGACCTCCCGATCACGAGTCCGCGCCTTAACGATCTCGGCCACCTGTGGCGGTTTCAAAGAAGCGATTTTTTTTAAGATAGCTTAAGTAATTTTTAATTTCATATCATCAGTGTTCTTTGGTTTCTGTGAACAGACAGTGTCTTTAACAAAACCCACAGGAAGAAATTCAGGGGAGCCTGGATATGGTGAGTTTGGGGACCAAAAAGTTGGTCCGTCACGATCATTGTAATTGCGATTGATAGCGGTATTAGAAAATGGTGAACTTCTAGTGAGGGGATACACCCTTTCTGGAATACAATGTTCATATTGTTGTCTTCATCAAATTGTGGCAACTGAAACAACTGCAACATAACATTAATTTGTAGTAGCCATTGGAATTATATACGATTTTCATTTGTCATTATGCATTGTTGATTTTACTCTTGCCATGTACGAAAACTCCCATTTTTTAAGCAAAATATTGCCATCAAGAAATATCTCCTACTATTAACCATGCCCAAACGGATCACGGAATATTACTTAGCAAACAACTTAAAAGAGAGATTGAATTACTTTATTTTGTATTTTTACAATTAGAGGCAACTTTAAAACCTAAAAAAATAGCATTTAACTTTAAGACCTAAGGATTAACTACGGTACAGACTGGGGAAATATACTTGGGTAGGTAAATTAAGCCTCTTGCCTAAGATCCAGGGCAAGTAGCTCAAGAGTTTAAAGCATGAAATTTACATGACCACAGCGAAGGATGGAGATGGTTCGGCAGCGCTGTAGAACTAGCGCACGACATTTCTGCACTCACCTACGTCATACAGCTTAAAACCTGCTATAACACATCGACCTCTCGGACCACTGTCGCAACATCATGTAAACTTTTTATCGTATTCTAGTGAACTGTATGAATGACATTATCTTAAAAATAGATTACTATATAAATTGAAGATGACACACAATCACTTTCACTTCCACTTAGTGCCACGTGCGTGTTTTTCTCGGTTTTCTCCGCTCAAGAGCAGAACTAAACTGTCTTAGAAATGATACCTGCTGCAGAGGAATGTTGTGCACGGGCTCGAGAATTTTACAATGCCCGCCCATTTGAGTGAACCAATAGCTACCAAAACGAAACAAAGGTCACCGTCAGGAGTCTAACTATCAAAGTTAACCTGAACATCAGGAAATGAAATTTAGTATGTGCCAGTATTCAAACGCAATTCTCACAAAAGCTTAAATTGTAAATTTTCTGTAAAAGTTAATACCAGCCTGCTCTTGATTCTTGGATCCAGTAGCGGAACGTTTGTTTGTTCCTGGCTTTTGCCATGAGCAACGAGGCCTGGATATAACACAAATATTGGTTCAGAATCAACCGATTTGAGAAATAAAATATATTAATGGGGGGTTTAATTTTACAAGAAATGATAAAACAACGAGAGACCTGGGTCAGTACCATTGAGGAGGAAAGGATAGGTATGGGGGAAATAAGAAATTGAAACGGAAAGATTTTTGGTAAGAAATTAAGCTAAATTTTGAAGACATTGAAGCAATTAATAAAAAAACCTTTAAGTTTATATAGATGTATGAAAATAGTGTAATAATGATGCCAGAGAAGGACTAGCGTGAGTCACAACTGAAGTTTTCAAGTTGAAAAAAGTAGAAGAAAAAATCAATATAAGGAAATGTTCAATGTGTGGAGAGAAGTGTAGTGGTGGTAAAGCTTATTGGAATACTGGGCTATTGAGAGAGAAATAGGTTTTGGAGAAATGAAGTAATCGTCCAACAGAAATAGTTGGTGTAAGATTGGATTTAAGTTTAGAGAGAGAAAAAAATGTAAAGAAATGGGAAGTTGTTTAGAGAAAGTGAGAAAGAAATGATTGAGAGGGATCAATATACAGGTAAATGAAATTAAATTATTGGAGATGAACGTTTTAACTATGCGGATGAATCTAATATCCAAATAAACACAGTGTAATAAATATTTGATCAATAAGAAAGTTTCTAAACGGAGATAAATTGTTAGCAGAAATATCCACAGAGCCTTCATTTGGACGCGTGGTCGGCTTAACGGGGATTTAACCGGCCTGTTTCTAACCGATTTTGTTCCCCTTCACTTTCACACTTCTCAGTATACCGGCTAATCAACGACGCGAAGTCTTTGTGCTGTATAAAAGTTTTGAGACCACGTGTTTCAGTGTTACAGTGTGTCAGTTTTGTTATAATGCCAAAAGGTCCGTATACTTTAGCGCATGCAATCTTTGTATATGATTCCTATATGACAACAAACTCTTGTCACATTTATAGACGATTTATAGACAAATTTATAGACCGATTTCCTGCTGTTCTTACGTCTCACAAGAAACGGTTCGTAATCTTGGAAATATATTTAGGGAAAGGTAGCCTGTTCTTTATAGGAAACGTAAGTCCTTGTGGTGTAGTGGTTACAATACTTGCCTGCTACACCCAAGATCGGGGGTTCAATTCCGGCCTGGACCGATGGATTTTTTCGGGCGTGAAAATCCAAAGAATGGCTTCCTTCGGAAGGGAAGTAAAGCCGTGGGTCCCGTGTAGAACATTTACGGCATGATAAAGAACCTCAAGCCTGAAAAAAGAGGCCTCTAGCAAAATTTATCGGTCGTTTCACGCCCTGATTTGCACGGGAGGCTGATGACCTGAGATGTTAAAGAGCGTCCGTAAATAAACAATTAAAAATTATTGAATCCGAAAATAAAATGCCATGTTCTTACTGAGGAAAAACTAGACGACTTCGGACAAAAGTTAGAACAAGTCCAAAGAAAAGTCTGGGAAAAGTTGCACAGGAATCAGGAATTTCGCAAACCTCGGCTTGGAATGCACACACTTTTAAAATTAAAACTCTATAAGATAATTGTAGTTCAGGAATTGTAACCACGCAATAATGTGAGTAGAGTTAATTTCTGCAATTGGTTATTGGATAATGTTAATATTCATGGCCATGGACACAAAGCAATAGATACTGAAGTGCAGAAAAGTCCGATCTTGTACACGAAATGTCACTGTATGATCCAAAAAATGGTGTTTGGTGTGCTGTAGAAATCTATGCGCTTGAATTTAAGGGGCTATGAATATCCAACTCCGGCGGCAAACAGCGCGCTTCCCGGTGCCAAGGAAATCCCGTTAAGCAGGCCACACGTCCAATCAAGGGCTCTGTATAAATAAAATAAAACATTTTATAGAGTAATGAGCTGACGGTATAATTTTTAATTGTATTTTATTTTGCGTTTTTATATATGAATTTTGAATAAATTAGCTCATTTCTTAATTTACGCGAACAGGCTACAGACTCGATAAACTAAACATTTGTTCTAACTGGCTGTCGGAATATAAAGTAACTATGACAATACTACGTTTGTAGGATAATAAGTTTCTTTGGTGCCATCCCGCTTGTCCCTAGTATATCAAGCAGTGTTTGGTTGACAAGTTCTTCATGCAATCGCATGTGCAACAAAATTCTTGGCGCATTTCAATTGATCATTGTGCACTCACGTTACCTTGATATTTTGAGGTCTCTCTTCCAATATGTTTTCTTTCAGAAAGCATCACAAACAGATGTCAAACGGATTTAAATCTAGGTTTACGGTAATCGAAAGCACTTAGCGTATTTTGCTTATATTCTTTTTAAAGATGAAATTCACAGTGTAACGCATTTAATAATCCTGCATTTGCTCTCAGCTTTTATCAATCTGGGTTCAACAAGCGTCAATACTATTTAATGTTTATCAGTCCAAATAAAGTTCTTCAAGTAACACTCGTCATGTGGAAAGAATTAGCTAATGGTTGCCGTAACTCAAGCAAGAGGGCAAGAAATCTCTTCTGCTGATATAGTTGTAATTCGCTGGGTATTTTTTAAATATTTTTTTCTAAGGAAAAATAAGAAAGCATTAAGTTGAGGTTGAAAATAATATTTTGCTACAACTTTCATTAATTAAACAGCAATTCATTTAGGGTAAAATACTATGCTTAAATTCATCGCTGAATCAGACTCGAGCAGTGCAAGGGAATTATACTATTGTACAGTTCAGAAGAAAATAAATTTCAAGTAAAGCAATATGTTTGTTTTGTTTCTGTTAATATGCTTTCATTGCCACACAATTGGAGGGGTTATTAGAAAAAGTAGCTACATGCATACATACGTACGTACATACATGCATACATGCATGCATGCATACATACATACATGCATGCATACATATATACATGCATAGATACATACATACATACATACATGCATACATACATACATACATACATACATACATACATACATACATACATACATACATACATACATACATACATACAAACTTAAAATTACAAAAGAGAGAAAGTTATTTAATTGATTGTTCTAATTGTATAGGGGGTATAAACATCCTATCAAGCTACATGTTTACTTATGTGTTTTCGATATTTTAATGCAATTTTGTGCTCATTTTTTACTCAATATTTAAAAATAATAACAGACATTCCTTTGAGTCTTCATCATTCGCTGTATTTGCAACTTAAGCAACAAACCTTTGGTTACAATTTAAATACAAACTTTCTTTGTACGATTTTTATGAAATAAGGCACATCTTTTACTATATTCCTTTATTTTATTTGATATTCACACACCGACACAATATCCGAGATTGTTAAGGTACGGAATTGTGAGCGGAAGGTCTGGTATTCGATTCCCGCCAGAATCGTCCTCTCTGACTGAGATTTTTTCCAGAATTTCCTCAGTTCTCATCAATGGCAAACACCAGGAAAGTAGCTTAAGAACTTTTCATTCCTTAAAAATCCCAATTTATCATTCCATTTCATTACTGTGATGTAAACAGTGGTTAAGCAGAATTAAATAAATAGGTTGCACTTTTCACTTGTTACCTCCATTAGGTTAAACTACACCTCCCCCCCCCCTCAGCTACGATAAAATTGTTACTAATTAGTAAAATATGTGTTGACACTGAATAAATGCGTTACTAGGTGAGTTTCGAACACTGGGGCTAAGGAATACGTCACCAGTACTGCAGCCATTCACACCAAATTTATAACGTTGTTGGAAGTAATTCTTTGGGAACAATGCGTACTTTCCACGCCACCAAACACTGGACTATAAAGTTATTTGTATTCAGTCGATGTAAAGCAGGTGTCATTTCTTGAATGGGGTCCCTTAGGTATTTATTGCTTTCATTTATTTGAAATGTATTTTTGTAATCTCTAACCATTTTTCGTTAAGGTTTGTGCAGGAAAGTATTGCCATTGAATTCTGCAGATGAACATTTCAGTATTTGTAACTGTTACGTTGCTTATTTAGAGATGTGTTTGAGAAACTAATTTTATTTCCAGCATGGAGTTTGTTGCCCTGTACAAGAATTCCTTGTGGGAATATCAACTCATTAGTGTGCAAATAGTCTCACATTTCTGACATTTACTATCACAAAATGCCGCATTATTCCTAAACGACGAAACATTATATTAAATCATAATAAAGGAAAGAACCAAACATATGCCTGATCCAAATATCAAGACTTGGGTTTCATTTTCCCCGAGCAGAACGGAAATGTTACCTGAAGATAATGACAGAGTGGAAGAGAGAATTCCCGAAGGTCGTCGTGCCCAAGGGCAGGGGAAAAAGGAATAGGAGGGGGACGGATGTGAAGGGAAGCAAAGCTACCAACCTTCAGATATGTCTCCCTAGATGCGGATGTATTTCCTTGCTAGAGCAACGAAAGAGTGCCGTATCATATTTCCGAGTGTGGTAATAGCATGGAATTAATGCACCCAACGTATGATAACTGTAATTTAACTTGTTAGTAACTCCATGCTATTTTAAATTCTGTTCCTTGGCCCACGTGCTCATTTTATGCGTTGTCAGTCTTACAAGCAACGTCAAGTCTAAAGTGAAAGAACCAACTGAGCTTTTTTTTTTTTTTTTTTTTCCCACAGAGACGATGTTAATGGCGTGCAAATATATCAAGGTTTTCCACTTCTAAATATTTCTTATCAAATTTACATGTTATGGACTGGTACATAAGGAAAATGCTGTAGCGATTAGCGAATTCTGTGCATTGATGGTAATCAAAATGTCTTTTTTCCCCCAGTTGAAGTGAAGATTCTTTGTAGAATGTTTACTCTAAGAAGCGGATATGGTGGCATAACAATGAGATCACTCATTGAAACTGTTGGCGAATTACTCAGATCTCCATCACTGTTATCAGAAAAAGTAAAATTCATGTGCATCAGGCCAAAATAAAGTTAGAGGAGGAAGGAAAGTTCTCCTGTTTTACCTCTTTACGTAAAACATACGAGAAGCATCGTTTCAAACAGACGTTTGTTCACGAGTGCCTACTAACTTTTCAATGCACAGCGACCAAACTAAAGAGGAACAATAATAATTTCACATGCAACTTTGCAGATCGGATCCTTATAAGACATAATATTGAAAAAAAAAAAAAATCAACAATTGTTATACCCGGTCACTGTCCTAAAAACCGCTTGGAGCAATTCCTTACGCACCAAGCATATAAACTTAACAAGAGTTGCACGAAATTCGTCTATAGTTTTTTTTAGATTGTTATTTAATGGGTTAGTTCTAATTAATTCGTTTTATGTTGCTTTTCCACCAGGCATGTGAATGTAGCAAGATCTGAAACAACACACACACCTTTTATTTGCTATTTTATGGTAGCTATTTTAATTTTACTAAACAAGTTGCAAATCTTCAACATTCCCAACTCTATTTCTTCTTCAAGACAGTCGTCGGTCCTGGTGGTGTAGTGGTAACCATACTTCTTGCCTTCTAAACCCAAGATCGCGGGATTAAACCCGGCCAGGATCGATGGATTTTTTCGGGCGTAAAAATCCTAAGTATGACTTCCTTCGGAAGGGAAGTAAAGCCGTGGGTCCCGTGTCGTAAATTCACGGCACGATAAAGAACCTCAAACCAGAAAGAAGAGACCTCTGAGCAAAATTTATCGGCCGTTTCACGCCCTGAATTGAATTGGACGCTGATGACCTGAGATGTTAAAGAGCGTCCGTAAATAAACCGAATCAAAAACAATCACCGTTTTCTTCAACCGAATGAATAACGGAATAGTCAGTGTATATAGGCATCCCAAATTATCACCAAATATCTGCTTCAGCAAGTTACGTCATTTCTTTTGATATGTTTAATCTGGTATCAGTGTCAAAATATGTGGATCAAAAGTATTTTTTACTGAATATCCCCTTTTCAAAGTGATGTTAATGTTTTTATTTGTATCATCTAATGTATTATATAGGCTCAATTTTTGCAAAAATAATAGCCTTTGCTGATTTCTTTAACATTGTCTGCATCATATTTCAATTGGTAGAAAAAAAAGAACAAAAATGTATAAATATATTTAAATTTCTAAATGAAATAATGTAAATATCCAGGCCGGATGAGCTCTCTAATTGTTTCGATATACACTATAAAGAGTGTAAGAATATTCCTGACATTTGATACTATGTAAACTTATTTACCATTAGTTGAAACTAAATTTTCTTTTAGTGAAAGTCTTAGAATCCAGAATTATGCAAGCATTACCCAAAATATGTTTCCACATTTCTATAAATTCCATGATATTCTTCGGGTGTCATTATTTTAGACAGCTTGCGGGTTTGTTTTTCTACAACTCCAAACATCCTATCTGTAGGAAAAAACGAATGCTACCGAACTGTAAATGCCATTAAAATGTTCTATATGTTAAGGAGAGAGTGTTTTAAAAGCCATCATAAATACGCGTGGACAAACTGACAATTTTGATTTTGTTTGAAATTAACAAGGAAATCAGTAACGGCAGGGACTTATATCCAACAAGCATGTTATTCTCCATCTTCAGAATTTACACTACACATATGAACACATTAATATTTTTATTTAGCATTGTTGTATTCACTGCATCTGTTTCGCACTGAAAGAAAGCGCGGTAAAATATTTCTCGGACATATTGCGTATTGTTGCGATACAGTGAATGAACTGAATGGAACTTGAGGAAAGACTTCGTTTTGAAGCAAAAACGTTCTTAGTACCACACAAGGCATTACTAAGAGTATGAAATCGTATCAGTGTGTGTCGGTCCTGGTGGTGTAGTGGTAATCATACTTGCCTCCTAAACCCAAGATCGCGCGTTCGATTCCGACCAGAATCGATGGATTTTTTCGGGCGTAAACATCCTAAGTATGGCCTCCTTCGGAAGGGAAGTAAAGCCATGGGTCCCTTGTCCTACATTTACCGCATGCAAAAGAACCTCAAGCATGAAAGAAGAGGCCTCTAAGCAAAATTTACCGGCCGTTTCACGCCCTGAATTGAATGGAATGCTGATGACGTGAGATGTTAAAGAGCGTCCGTAAATAAATCAAATCAACAAACGTACCATTGTGAATTTGGTCCAAAGATGAATTTACGTATTTTAGAACTATGCTCCTGAATTAGGATTCCACATTACAAATTATAGCTATTGTGACAAAATTTTCATACAAAGCTAAACAATTGTCTTTATTTGCAACAAAGGAAACAAATGGATAAAAAGAAATAAACATTTTTGGAACCTCAGGCGGGAAATTCTCGTCTCCGATTAATGGAAATGAAAAATTGGCATTTTGCTTTAATGGTCAAACGTTCGATTGAGTACATTACAAGACTGTACTAAAACGGCATTTATCAGTCGATAATGAAACCTAGAGAACATTCCCGTATAAAATTTCTATCATAAATATTACTTGAAAGCAACAAACCCTGAAAAAGGCATCTTCATTTCTAAATTTCAGAATATTGGGGGTTTGTAACACATGAGCATCAATATAAAATAAAGATAAAGTAGATAAATTTCTTTGGTATATATTTTTAACATTAGAAACAGTTCAGTATTGACGAGGTTTAAGAGAGTGCTAAGAAGCAATTCTTGTAAACAGAAAGGTTGGATAGAGGGGTGAGGAAGGCATGCTGAAATTGAGAGAGCAGGGGGACCTTGAAGGGCTGGAGACGAAAGGCAGCAAATGGAGAGAGATGGGCACATGAGCTAAAGGCGCAGAAGTATTTTGAAGGATCAAAGAACGGCCCTCTCAAAGCTTTGCGCCTCCATATTGCTCTGGTGTGTACATTCTGAAAAGAGAGCGTTCTTGTCTCTTTACGTAGAACGGAGTTCAAGTCTGGGCTGCTAGAACTTGCGACATAATCAATTGAAATGTGTTCAAAGATATAGAAAAGCAATATCAGTTTTGAATATGAGCAATACAAAATAGTGGGCGTGTATGTTTATGTAAAAATTATAGAAGAATGAAAAAAATAAACAATAGAAATATAAAATGGTGTAGAAGAAAACGAAGAAAATTTGCTTTGAAGAGATGTCGCTTATCATGGTTTTGGCTGCCATGGGGATTTAAAATGCACATCTCAATTATTTTCTATTGTGAGAGTTTTCTTAAATGCATACAGATCATAGAAAAACTATTATATTAGGAAGTCGATGTCTAATGTGTTGACCGATGTCTGCTGCAATCTGATGCAAGAGCTCAGGTGTCCATAAAGGTGAATGTAACATAAGTTTTTAAACTTGAAATTCATTTAATGTATTCTTAATAGAATTAATATAAAATAACTTTGGAAAATATTTTCTTATGTTGGTACGTTGGAAGGTTCAAAGTTACTGTTATAATATTGTCTTGATACCATTAAAATTGAAATATTAAGCAATTATATATGTTAACCTGTATCAAAGTAGTGATGCCGCAAACAAAATCTTTAACTAAGCCACTCAAATACTCTTCCCTGATAGGAAAGCATTCAAGTCTAGATATAAATTCAGATTTTTTCATTATCTTTTTTTTAATGATATTTAATGCCTGTTTTAATTACTGGAGTACCACAGGCGGTAGACACTGACGATACATGAGAGGAAATGATATGTTGGGAAAAGATTTTTTTTAAAGGAAAGAAGCATTCCAGGCCTAAGTTTAGGGTACCTCCCCGGCATTTGCCATTTATGAGGATAGAGGAAAACATGGAATAAACCTAAACCAGAAAGGACGATCCTGGTGGGAATCGAATCCTAGACTTTCCGCTCACGAGTCCGCGCCTTAAAAACCTCGGCCACCCTTGGCGGAGAAATTAGGTTGAAAATATCCCTAAGAATCACATACGAGTCTGTTCAAAAAGTATCACAAATTTTGTGTTTTTTCAAAAAGTATTTATTTATTCATGAATATCTATTTTGTCCCCTTCAAAGTAATCCCCACCAGATATTATTGTACACTTGTGCCAACGTTTTTTCCAATCCTCGAAGCACTTTAAAAAATCGTTTTTTGTGATGTTGTTCAGCTCCTCCTTCGATGCCGTCTTTATCTCCTCAATCGTGGCGTAGCGTCGTTCTTTCATGGGCCTCTTCAGTTTTGGAAACAAAAAAATAGT
Organism: Metallyticus violacea; assembly: GCA_030762175.1. Taxonomy (NCBI): domain Eukaryota; kingdom Metazoa; phylum Arthropoda; class Insecta; order Mantodea; family Metallyticidae; genus Metallyticus; species Metallyticus violacea. The sequence goes on from CM060841.1 coordinate 50,067,842, forward strand.
CACAGGGTGCCAGGTCTGGGGAGTATGGTGGCTGCGGCATCATAAGTGTGTTGTTTTGCCCGAAAATTCGCGCACAAGCAACGATGTGTGGAGCAGGGGCGTTATCATAGTGCAAAAGCCAATTTTTGTTCTTCCACAAATCCGGGCGTTTCTGGAGGATTGCTTTGCGCAAATTGCGCATAACTTGCAGGTAATATTCCTTATTGACCGTTCTACCCTGTGGCAAGAACTCATGATGCAATTGAAGAAAACTGTAAGCAAAACCTTCACATTTGAACGAACTTGGCGCGCTTTTTTTCGGTCTTGGCTCGTGTGGCAGCATCCATTGGGATGATTGAGCTTTAGTTTCCACGTCATAACCATAAACCCATGATTCGTCACCAGTTATGACCCTCTGGAGCAAATTTGGGTCGTCGCGCACAGAGTTCAACAGCTCCTTAGCAACGTTAATGCGATGGTGTGTTTGGTCGAAATTGAGCAACTTTGGTACGAATTTTGCGGCGACCCGTCTCATGCCCAAATCATCAGTAAAAATCGAATGGCACAGCCAGTCGATATGTTTAGGTCCTCAGCAAATTCTCTAACGGTGATTCGACGATTGGCCAATACTATTTTCTTCACTTCTTCAATGTTTTCGTCTGTTGTTGACGAGCTCGGGCGTCCGGGACGCTGTTCGTCTTTCACATCTTCTCGATCCTATGAGAACATTTTGTACCACCGATAAACGTTGCTTTGGTCCAAGGTAGCTTCAGCATATGCCACAGCCAACATGCGGAATGCATCCGCGTACTTAATTTTGTTTTTCACACAAAATTTGATACAGATTCTTTGTTCCATTTTTTGGAATAGGCAAAAATCGAAGACGAGCCAAAACACGTCCAAGCAAAATAACTGTCAACAATTAACTGAACATTTAAAATGGCCGAGCTTGTCGACATAAGTGACGGACATGAGTACCAGCATAACGCCACAAAACAATCGAAAATAGAATATACGTAGCCCGCGGAAATTCAAAATTCGCGATACTTTTTGAAGAGACCTCGTACATGTGCAGAAAAAATTAGGGGAAAAAATCCACACATACATTGAAACTTTTTTTGTTACAGTGCTATTGAAGGAGTGATGGTAGAATGATATCCTCAAGGCTAAGGGCTGAATGTTGGAAAGTTAAACATCCAACATATTAAAAGTAAATAAAAATAAATTGGAGGTATAAATAGCATCAATAATGGGCATTAAGCCTCTGACTCAGCAAGTCTCTGCAGAAACTTTTGTTTACAGCTCCACCATTCGTCTGTATTAGATTTATGAGTCGATAGATTATCGATTGCAGGAAGCTTTCCTGTGTCGTATATTTGGAAAGATATCGGATATTCCCTTGTAACAGCCGCCGTGTCATGTTTGCCAAGTTAACGCTCGAACATGTTGAAGTATATAAAGCTAACAAGGAGAGTCCTCGAGAGAATGCAAATTGGAGTGTCTGATATCTGAACAAATTTCCAGCGCAGTGAAATCTCAACAAATACCAACACATGATATTTCTTTGAGCTTTTAAGAGTCATATCGCGTTACTCGTTTACTTTATTATAATTGCAAGTTCGTAAATATGAAATTAGTTTCAAAATGCTATTTTTATGTATCGTTAAACTGCCTTGCTACTCTAAATAAACACATTTTTCATTTAGAAAACATCTAAGACAATTAAATCTACATCTTGTTTCGCATTATAGGGAAATGCCTTTTCAACATTTGTGAATTACTTTCTTTTCGTATTTTGTCTCACTTATAAAATGGGCATGTCCTCGCCAATACAATTTTATACATTAATGTGACCTCAATTTTCTGCAATGGCTTTTCCTCTTCTTCCTTTCAACTCACTCGAGCCTCCCTTTCCTTGTTTTCTGTTTTTGCATTTCGTTTTTTACTAGAACCTGAAGAGAAACATGAGATGTTAGTACTAATAACTCCATAGAGGAGCCAGGTTAAACCCAGGCCATGTACAGGGAGTCATATAAGCCTCAAGACAATGAGTTACTGTAGTTTATATTCTAAAAAATTAACATTTATCAACAGTGTATTGGAAGACAGGCTTAAAGCTACGGATAACATAGCAGTATATAAAACAACATTTATATTTATGTAACGGGAATTTAAAATTCAGAAGTTATAAAATAATAAACTTTTCATTACTTAAACTAAAAATAACTTTATCCAAACAAAAAAATTGGCGTTTTCGCAGGCGTTTTGTGAAACTTCTTAAAACGACAATAGTGTAATTAGCTCTCCAGAGCGAATATATCTTTTCACGAGGATAATTTTATGCCGAGCTGACATAAGATTCTTACCGTTATATTGAGCATTTCAGGATTGCTGGTCAGCAAATATAAACATATCTCTATAGAGTTAGTAAATTATCAAATTCATTTTTAACACTAAATGGAAAAGTAGAATGGCTTGTACATCAAACGGAATGGAGGACTAAAGAAAGTAAAATCGTCTTCGAAATCTTGAAATCTGTTTTTAAATACAGAAAGTAAGTCGATTACAAGATAAATTCTAAGACAGTTGCGTTATAGTGATCCTAACAGGTGGAAAATTAGATAAGTTACCAGTATTCATACCGCCACGGGTGGCCTAGGTTGTTAAGGCGGGGACTCGTGAGCGGGAGGTCTGAGGTTCGATTCCCATTAAGACTATCTTCCCTGGCTGGGTTTTTTCCAGGTTTTCCTCAGTCCTCATAAATGGGAAATTCCGGGAAGTATCCTAAACTTAGGTCTGGAAGGTTTCATTCCTTAAAAACATATATCTTTTCCCATTTTATCATTTCATCTCATGTATTATCAGTGTCCATCGCCTGTGGTGCCTCAGTAGTAAAAACGGGTGTTAAACACTATTCAAAAAGTATTAACTTCTTTGCAATCTCTCCAGTTCCGTTTTCAAAGATTTGACAGTAGCAGCTAGCCATTTGGTTTTTCCACTAAAGTTCAAGTGTAATTCACCGAAATCAGCTTTCATGAATTTATTTATCTGAGAATAAATACTTTAGTTTAAGTCAGACATAAAGGCAAACGATGTTCGTAATTACTCCTCTGAAACAAATTTGCTGTTTTTACTGATTATTTCATTACATTCCGCATTTCAATTGTTTCATCTTCACAAAGAATAGTGATTTTATAACACTTAGTCCAGACATGAATATTTCTAATTAAAATCAATATTTTGAAAACAAATTTATACAAAGTAATTACATATTTAAAATAAATTTCATTTAAACAAAAACACTTACATTTAGATTCTAACGGAAAAGTTAAAAAAAAAAAAAAATGATTATAGGTAAGGGGGCACCCCCAGTCATTTCTATTTTGAAATTTCACTTGGCTGCCCTATTATTATTATTATTATTATTATTATTATTATTAATATTCCTGCGCCTGAAAGTATTGAATAACTCAAAAATAAGAGAACATAAGCGAATTATTCGGGAAACATTTCAAAAAGTTCTCCAGGAGTTGCTGTCTAACAAACAACGGGTACATTCTTAAACATTTCATCTAGAAATTATTAACAATCATTTTCTCAGAAATTATTCATGTTAATCGCGTGGTTGTTTTACAGAAGCAATATTCAGTAACGTTTATTTTTAAAAATTAATAGGTATAAAATATTGCTAAACATTTTTAAAAAATTTATGAGGTATATTAAAAAACTAAATGATTTAGTTTATTGATGCTCTTATCACCTACAAATAGCCCACAATTTATTTCACTGTCCTTTGTAGTGTTTGAAAAAAGGTACATTGCATATGGTAAAGAGTAAAATTATTATAACAGAATACTTAAAATTGTTAACAATAATAGAAAAAAGGGGATTACTTTTTCTAATATATTTCAAAAAGCATACTATAATGAATATTTGCACTAATATCTTAAAATATGATTTATGGGGTTATTTAAAGAAAATGTGCCATTTTTGTAGCAAGGTGCGTATATTGTGTTTTCATCTTATAATGGGCTTTCTGCATTCTGTCCGAATGTAAACAAATAATAATAATAATAATAATAATAATAATGGTTGCCAGTATTGAAATGAAAGTATATTTGAACACAAAATTAGAATCTCTAAGGTTCATAAGGCGGAATTGGAACATTGCTGTAACAGAAGTTTCGGATTTTGAATGACCAAACTTTGGCAAAAGTTTACACAGTGATGCTGGAAGTGAATTTTAAGAAGTTTCCCACACCAAACGAAGAAGAGGAGAACGGACATAAAAACAGACTTTTATAGTTAAAGTGAGAAAAGTGTTAATTTAACGAAAGGAGACGTGAACCCCAACAAAGAACAAAGTGAATAAATTATATCCCATAGAAATGAATGTAAGGGTTATGAGAGAAGGTACAAAATGTAGAGGGGAGGATGACCAGTAAACTGAAAGTAATTATTAAACAGCGTGTAATTAAAATTCCTGAAAAATGGGATAGAACTGGAGATCCAAAAAAGACGGATTGACAATTATTTTTGTAAAGAATGTACGAAACAAGTTAATGATAAGACGCAGTGGAAAGGAATAGAATGTGAAAGATCTTGAGCTTGAACTACGCAGAAATTTTGCTGTAGCCTCTGGTCGTAGCCAGCCAGCTTGTTTTTCTTTTATATGGAATTTAAAGGACACTGCTAGATCACCTTCGATACCGCAACAGTCTGTAGGTCAGTTAAGCCGCAACCTGTTTGTATCTGAACTGGTCAACATTTCAGCAGTCCATTCCGTAACGGACACATGTTCAAGCTGTGTCCTGATGCTAATAAAAAAGGCGTTCTATCCCAATAATAACAGTAGATGTATTCCTAGTAATTTCAGTACAATAACAATGTATGAAGACAGTATGGAAACGTCTCGGTCTAACAATGAGGGAACGAGTTTTCAACTTGATGGCAATTTTTGTTTTTCAACGTTATCTTCTTGTTGCTTCATTTATTCCGGATCCAACGTGCAGATAAATTGTTATTTTCTTTCTTTTGTAATGAATTGCTATAGAATCAATTTTATTGGGAAAGCAGTTTTTTTAATAATACGTTGGGAGCGGGTAGTCATTCTATAGAGGCTTATGTGACATGCATTGTCCGTCCTGGTGGTCTACTGGAGCCGTTTCACGCCATGACTAAAATGGAACGCTAATGACCAAAGATATTAAATAGCGTCCTTAAATAAAATAAATCTAGTACCTTACGTAAGGGTGAGTGACTCCTACGGCACCACAAGTCCCATTTAGCAGTCGCCGCAAAGCAGCTCTAATGAATCTACCTGAGGTCGTAAGTAGAGATCAAAATTATAGGCGTACCAGATACACGGAAATTCTACTGCGCAACTGTCAAGGCCATCCTGTGATATCAACGTTACCTGATTTGCTGACGTTGGAAGTTCGGAAGTACTGCGTGCTCAGTCATTCTTTTTCTTATCGCTCTTTTTATGTCTTGCTTTGTTGTATTTATTGTTAATATTTCTGGAACTGCTAGTTCACAATGAAAAGAAAGATATTTTGAATGTACTTGGTGGAGCGGATTGGGCAATTCTGCTGGCCTATTGTTTAGGATACCAGTCAGCTGACCCGTTGTTTTGGGTTCTGAGAATATACTGTCATCTGACCGGAAAGAAACAAGAGCACCAGATGGTGCCTCGACATGTAAAGAAGTGGTCTCGTAAATACAATGTTACAATGGGCTGTTTCCAGAATAGTCAGGTTCGTGAAATTCTGTATAGTGTTACGGAATACTATTAAAATAAAATGTAAACTGTTATATTATATTATTTAATGAACTAGAATGACTCTAGGTATGTCAAAATGATTGGTAACAAAGCGGGAAGGTATGCTATCAAAACTAAGGGCTTTAGATTTTTCTGCACTTGCAGGAAAATCTAGCAAACGACTGGAAAGGAAAGAGATAAATGAATTAAAAGAGTCAAATACGATATAATTTAATTAATGAATTTTGTAGCGTTAGGAAGACCATACCTACCATCAGCAAATTCAACAATGCACTTAAAGAAAGAAAACAATTAAAATGTGGAAGAGAATACCTTACGGTCCATGTAAAATTCAAATTCAAATGGTAGAAGTTAACTCAAATCCTCAGCACCTTCCATAAGCTTTATTACTACTTATGGATGAAGCTAGTTATCACAGTGTGCAGCAGTCGGTCCTGGTGGTGTAGTGGTTACCATACTTGCAAGATCTCGGGTTCGAAGGCCAGGACCGATGGATTTTTTCGGGGCGTAAAAATCCTAAGTATGGCTTCCTTCGGAAGGGAAGTAAAGCCGTGGGTCCCGTGTCGTACATTTACGGCACGAAAAAGAACCTCAAGCCTGAAAGAGAGGCCTCTGAGCAAAATTTGTCGGCCGTTTCACGCCCTGAGATGAATGGGACGCTGATGACCTGAGATGTTAAAGAGTGTCCATAAATAAAACAGATCAAAAAAAAAAAAAAACAGTGTGCAGCAGGCAGCTTCTTACTAAACATCATGCAAGACCCCATAGTCCAGCTACCTAGCGCACCGCAGCCAGCGGCGCCCGTACTTTAACTCCGCTTGCCACGTTTCTGCATTTGATTCATGTCAACATTAAGACTGTGCATTCATCCGCGAAGATGGCTAGACACTTCTAGAACTAAGTATTTATGTGTGTAATAGTTATTTTAAATACCAATCAGTTCTTCGCATGCAAATTGGAATTTCCTGGCCAATTACCTCCTTCGTTCTGGAAGGGAAAAACGTATACGTATAACTTTGAATGAAAGATAAGCATCGAAAAACGGGTGAACACTAAGAAAAAATATAATCCCAGCTTTCGGTGTTTTTAGTCCACCATAAATACCACACGGCAAAAATAAAATTCGAACTTGGATTCCTAGCCATAGCAATCTAGTGCTCGAACCAACTGAAGTGCGTTACATTTATAAAACAATCTGGTGAACATAAACATGCGCATGCTTTGCGACAGTATAAGAGGGGGATAATTGAGATTTCTTGTCACCCATCAGATGGTCAGGACTTTTTTTTCAATGTATGAACGTAATGCAGTTTCAGAACTTCTTAAACAAGGAGAGAGAAAAATAGAAATAAAGCAGGTCTGGTCATGGTATATTGCAAAAATTTAATGGTACAAAATTGCTGAGAGTGAAACATTGCGTCATGTCATGCAGTCCCAGGTTTGAATGACAGCATTTCCATTAGGGAATATGCTTGTCTTCAGAAGTCATAGAAAAAAAAAAAAAAAAGGCTGCGGTGAGAGATTCTCTTAGTTGCAAGGCAGCTGTTTAAAGTCAGATTTCCGGTCTCCTGTCACATTTTCTCTCTGGTTCGAAATCCTTCGAGGAACCCTGGATTTATCCCTGTATTTGTGTGCGAACTGAAAGGAGTCGTAAACTGGGGGGCATGTATCGATTTCACGTACTTTCCACGCAGACAGCAATATTTCGTGGCGCAGTGAATATTTATTTTATGCGGGTCCTTTGTTTTGACCGGAGCAAAAACATAATCCTCTGCTTCGTGCACGTATTAGACACTTGTAGTTCAGTTGACCCACTAGGCAAAGCATATCAAAAACAAAATAATTTTTGTAGTTATATAAAATTTCATCGGTCTTGTTTATTTATTTTTTATAGTATTATAAGACAGGTAACCAAACGAGGTGATTCAAGAAGTAAGGCTTGAATTTGAATTCGGATATCTTACATTCTAATCCCTTGTGAGATATTTCATGGTTTTTCCCTGGTCGCTTAGGCGAATGTTGGGATGGATCATATCATTCCTTTAAGTGCAAGTTTTACACGCAGTTCACAGAAATTCAACGCTCAACGGCTGACCAACAGGGACATCTCCGGCAGGAAGGGATAGGGTGAAGGAGACACACGGACTCCTCTGAGTTCAAGCCTTTCAGAAGGTCTGCCTCATTACCAGATACCGGGACAGAAGCCTTTCCAAATCGCCCCACAACTGTTACAGGGTCGAAAGTGCCAGAGTGAAGTGAGCTGGGGCGAAGTGACGGTGTCTCATCTCCTTCATCTCAGCCCTTCCTCCCGGAGGTGTCCCCATTGGTCAGCCGTTGAGCGTTTGATTTCTGCGAACTGTGTGTAAATCTTGCATGAACCCTCTCCGCTGTTTCCTTATCGACTGACTTTTCTCTTACAGATACACCCTCTTAAAATCGAAGCACTATTTACGAATTGAACATCCACTGGGAGAATGTGCACCAAACTTTGTTCGGAAATTCCGTTGCACACAAATAACAGACTAATAAACGTGAAAATCTACCTCACAAAATGCTTTGCACATTTTTTCACTCCTATTCTTCTCTAGCAACGAATCAAACAAATGAATAAAAAGTCCGTCACGAAGTAGATGCGTAAACTAAGCGAATTCCTCAGCAAGTTGCATTTATGAAGTTATTATAGAGCGCTAGAACAGAAATGTAGTAAAAAAAACAAGTAACGGTAACTAAGAAATGCTATTTAATAAAAAAATATAACTTTCAGGCTTAAAAGTGTATCATTATTATTTTATTTACTTGTTGTATTGTTAATATAACAACTGTATAACAACTAAAAGGAATGTGATTAACATTTACAAGTAAATTACATAGTTAACTTTAGGTACGATTGCTTGTTTTTATGTGTTTTGAAACTGTTGTGTTCTCTCCGCCTGCATTTATTGCCCACTTTATACTACCAACATTAATAGAGTACAACACTAAACCACTTAAGACTTGTAAATCGTCCAGCATTCTCTGGAATCGGCCTTTTCCCCTGTCGTTCGGCACTGAAGCCGCAGGATGCCCTCTGTCTCTAAGGGTAAGTCAATTATTCGTCCATGCGCATGCGCAGACTATTCCCCCATACTCTTTCACGTGATACCAACAAGTTTATCGCTTGGCGGGAATACCCAGTTATTTATACTAACAATCCCCCCCCCTTTGGGCCATTACTCGACATCCGACGTCCTCTGCGATTACAAAAATTAGGTTTTCAGGCATAACCCCCACTTCAAATGGACCGAAGTTCGCGCTTTTCAGAAACTATTTTTTCTTATTTTTATTTAAATGGTGTGTACCAAGTTTCGTTACAAAAACATTTTTTTTTAATTTTGATTTTCAGGTAAAAACTCACTCATTTCGCTGATTTCCTGAATTTCCTAATTTCCTGAAACTATTTTTCTTGTTTTATTTCAATGGGATATATCGATTTTCGCTCAGAAAAAACTAAAATTGTGGCCATTAGAGCGTTAGCACACACGCAAACACATACACACACACACACATACACACGCACACACACACACACACATTTTTCATAGTCATCTTTGGTGCCTTGAAATTAATTCCTTCGTAATTCGCTGAAACAATAGACTTATTTTCTTCAATATTATGCAAGTTCTATTGGAATGTATGTAGGAATGCAATTATTTGTGGTCAGTTACGAGGCTCAGATTAAATATGTGTTGCATTATTTATATTTTTTCTTTTTCTTTCTTTCTTTCTTTCTTTCTTCTTTCTTCTTTCTTTCTTTGTTTCTTTTTTTTTTTCTCTTTCCATTGGCTCAATTTCAATTATCTCATTTTCATTAATTGTGAATTGCTTTTGATATAAATCGTGTGCATGCATATGTTGTAAATGCACAAATTCTTCTTACTGTATATTTTCTGTGAGAGTTTTATTCCAACTTTTTTATATTTACTGCCGGGCAGTTTTAGTGCATGTAGTTTAACATTCTGTAAGCAAGAGATCCAAATACGAACAGCTGTTCTTGAATTTTGGACATTTTTACTTCGCTCCACATTGTCTTCAATATGGAAACTTGTTAAGTTTACTATTGATAACAAACAGACAGGTGTGCACCTAAACAAACTTGTGTATGAAATTACGAAATGTCATAATTCGAGCGTATACCAAAAACTTTTAACTAATGAACGCGCTGAACACAACTTTCCTAGGTCATTAAGCTATCTCTCTCTTTGTTTCAGGTATGTACTTCCAGAGCCTATGGCTTCGCTAGGAGAAAACAGAAGGCTTTGCCTGGGTGGCTAATGATAAACATTCGCATTTAGTGTAGGTAAGAACTTTAATTACTAATATTATCATTTTGCAGTCTGAAAGCATAAGAGGAAAGCTAAACAAAATGTTCTAAAATTGCGTAATCAGTAGGAAAAGCATATAGGGTAACATTTGAGGTAATCATCATATGAAAAGTAATTAATTTACTTTTCAAGTTGACGTCATTTCTTGGTTAAAGAAGGGTATGTAACTATTACCTCTCGGGTGATGGCAATTGTATCTATTCAAGTACAGGGCGATTCACTCGATAGAGGTCCCAAACTATTGTCTATAAAAATGTAAGTTTTTTAGATAATGACTTGCAAATTTATATACACATACATTCAACGATGTAAAACATCTCAACTTCATAATATATGCTCAAAATGGTCTCCTCCCATTCGTATACGGAACATTATGTTTTTATGTGATGTTGCTCATATACGCAACTAAAGTGGGCATTTATATTTTTACTGAAAGCACAAAATTATGCTGCATTTGAACCGATAATAATTAACACTTGGCCATGTTATAAGAAATGTTGAAAATGATGTCTCTCAGTGACAATACATTACCTACATTTGCGTAGAAATTCTGTATTTAATCTAATTTTGCTCCAAAAAGAATAGGAATTCGGAACACGTTTTTGTTCTTGAGAGATCAAGTCTCTCGAACGTTTCATAAGTGAGCAGGATTGTAAGCATATTTTCTGAAGTATTGCCTTACAACTCCTCTGCAATATTTATGTTCACAAATGTATCGTACATAAAAACTGGTTCCCTAAGACTATATTTACATAATTAAGGAAGAACAAAAAACATTTCATTTACCTAAGCACTGAGTAACATAGGAAAGCACAGTCATTTGCTGACAAAGTCTCCCGCAAACTAACTACAATCTGCTACCTGCACAAGCATTACATGACTTTGACGAATGCTTTCTCCCAATACGCAGCTACGCTCTGCTCAAATAACCTCCTTATACATATGACTCGAACCTTATCGGTGTAATGAAAATGTATAACTAAAGCAGTTGGTCTGTCTAATCCAAGAAAGCTTGTTATTTGTTAGTTTATATAACCATCCAACGCAACATCGGAAAACCAGATATTGCGAACACTAGACAATCTTCATTTTGGTGCACATTTCCACAGGAGTTCGAGCACAATAAGCGAGCCTTATTTGAGACGTTGACAAAGCAGTGTGCAATAGAAAACTCCTCCAATTCATGGATCATTCGATGGAAGACCTAGTTCCACGGCTATCCGTTGCTGACTTTTCTTAGAGTATAAAACATTATCTAACACCATTCGCACGTTCAGTTTGTTTCTTGATACTCTTACTTTTTCTCATTTCCCTTTGCGTTAACTCAAATTTGCGACAGATGTCTTAAATTTGTTTACCGAGAGTGAAACTTGATGAAATTATACTTGATAATGTTCACATACAGCTCTCGCACAAGCACCAAATCCGTGTCTGCGAAAATCTTTTTCTGCAACACTGAGCGCCAGTTTGACTATATGGTTTCCATGACCTTCTTTAGTACAACTGAAGTAACAATAATGTAATATTTACAGAGTGAAACATTTATAGGTCGCGGACTTTTTCCTCCGAAACGAAGGGGAAAATCAAAAAATGCTTCAGACACAATTTAAAGCGCTCTTAGGGGGACATAAGATAGACACTTTATCTCCTGCTTGAAATCCCCATTTCAATGTCATTTCAAGATTACATTTTTTTTTATTTGAATGGTGTATTTTCTTTTCTGGAAATGGAAACATCATTGAATTTTTAGTGTAAAAGTTCTAGTACATTTATGAGGTAGGGGTGATAGGTGATATCATGTTGGACAAATAAGACAACAAATGTTATTCACTCACTTTCGCTTTACTGGCATCAATTACGTATGTTGTAAAAGTTATCGTTTTGAATTTGTAGTAGAGCCGTTGGAAAAATTCAACGCGCTTCTGAAAATCATCCCCATGAAGGGCTTGATGTAGGTTAATGTGATTTGGATGGTATTTGTCACTCTTAACCTCTCTACTTTGAGAGATTCCCGAATCATATTTCAGTTGACGGGAATTTCGGTGAGGATAAACGGCAACTGCAGCTTATACAGCGACTTCCGAATTTTCCTCACTAGCACTTCTCATTCGTTTTTTTTTTTTTTTTTTTTTTTTTTGGGTGCAACACCTCACGATTTGGAGAGTAGGTTTGCAAAAAGTTCTAACAGATAACTGCCAGATTTCAGGATATCTATCTCAGAATAAGTTGCAAGAGTTGCTCTAGCGTTCTTATGAGCTTTACTATAAATGTAAATCATATCGATCTTCTCGTTGATCGTGTATCGAACATCCATAATTGAAAACGAAGTGGAACTGACTGAGAGTAAAGTCCTTTTAGGTTTGAATGCCGATGTCAACATACGGGTTTCTGTGTGTAAAATTTTTCGTTTCCTTCATGGCAATAACGGGGAAAAAAAAAAAAAAAAAAAAAAAAAAAAAAAAAAAAAAAAAAAAAAAAAAAAAAAAAAAAAAAAAGATAGAGAGATGAAAGTAAGTGAAAAACATTTGCTGTCTTATTTGCCCAATATCTCGTTATCATCATTACCCCTAGGTGACATATGAACTAGAACTTTTGTACTGAAAATGTAATGCTCTTTCCATTCCGAAAAAGAAAATATACCATTCCATTTGAAAAATTCAATTTGACCTTGGAATCACACACACACATAGGGTTATTTTAAATGATTGCCGGGAGTTCGTGAAATTTTTTTTTTTTTTAGAAAACGTGGAATCCATTCCATTTTTATTGTTGCAATAACGGTTAGACAAACTGTCAAAGTTTTGTTTTGCATCAACTGTAGTGACACCAGTTACAACCAGATAGCAGTAACAGCAGTGTTTAACAAAATGGCGATTAGCGGTAAGGAGAAAGCTTTTTGTACTTTTGAATATCATCAATATCGATCCGTTACCATAGTCCGGCGCCATTTTCGAACAAAATACGGGAAGGAGCCTCCTTCCGACAACTTTATTCGCAAATAGTACGCACAATTTGTGGATACAGGTTGTTTGTGTAAAGGGAAAAGCAGTGGGCGTCCCATTGTATCAGAAGCGGATGTGAATCGGATTAGGGACGTTTATCTCCGTAGTCCTAAGAAATCAACTACGAGATGTAGCAGAGAACTGCAAGTTCCTCAAACCACAGTATGGCGTGTGTTACGAAGGCGCCTAAAGGTAAAGCCATATCGCCTACAATTGCGTCAAGCTCTAACGGCTAATGACAAGGTCCTACTTTTCAATTTTTGCATGGCACTGCAGGAACGTTTTGAAGAAGATGGTGGTTTTCTTTACAGATTAGTTTTCAGTGACGAAGCTACTTTTCATGTGAATGGAAAGGTGAACAAGCAAAGCTTGTTCTTCAATGTACAGACAGTGACAGGGCTGACTTACCTGGACATGCTGTTACCCCAGTTGAGTGACGACAGGGACGATTACGTACTGCAACAGGATGGTGCACCGCTTCATTTCCACAGGGAGGTCAGAGCATTTTTAAACCAAGAACTTCCACAACGAGGATGGGACGCGGAACGGAAGGTGATCTTTCCACCACGTTCACCAGATCTTACACTATGCGATTTCTTCCTGTGGGAATATGTTAAAGATCAGGTATTTGTTCCCCCTATCCCGGTGGATATTCAGGAACTGAAGCAGCGCATCCGAGCCGCCTTCAAAACCATCAGCGTAGCCATCATCAACCATCACACTCACTCGTGTGTGGGAAGAGATGGACTATCGAGCAGATGTGTGTAGAGTTACAAAAGGCGCACATATCGGGCATTTGTAATGTATGTAAAAACTTTATGAGTTGCAGTACACAATAAAACAAGATTCATATTCTTACGTCAATTGTACTGCGAGTTATAAATTTTTGTAACCCCGACAGTCATTTAAAATAACCCTATATATATATTCGCCAAGATATGCAATGTTCACGAATTTTCGTGTACTGCACTATGTACCGCCACGGGTGGCCGAGGTCGTTAATGCGCGGACTTGTGAGCGGGAGGTCTGGGGTTCGGATCCCGCCTGGACCGCCCTCCCTGACTGAGGTTTTTCCCAGGTTTTCGTTAGTGCTCATAAATGGCAAAAGCCGGGGGAGGTGCCTTAAACTTAGGCCTGGAACGATTCCTTCCTTAAAAAAATTAATCCTTTTCCAATTTATCATTTCATCTCATGTATCATCAGTGTCCATCGCCTGTGGTGCCTCAGTAGTAAAAACGGGCGTTAAACACAATTCATACTCATACTGCACTATGCGTCATATTGTACAATTAAAGTTAAACATCTTTCAAATACTCGTAGGGTAATGACAATTACATCACGGGGGATCGCTATGCAAAGCGGAAAACGTACTTGAAAACCTATACCTACCACTTATTTATGCTAATGTTAGGTAACAACATGGAATAGTGCAGTATAAACAACGTTGCCATACACTCGGTTAAGGAATGGCAAACCTATATGCAATCCCGTAACATTAAGAAACGCGGTCAGGGATCAACTTTCTTAACGCCTATTGAAGATTACTGAGAATAAGTTATGAGTCATGTACATACTCAGCTTGCTGTATGAGATAACTTGCAGTCAATCCTCTGCTAGAAATATTTGCTGGGGTCATAAGACAGTGATATATGAATATCCCTTGGAGTTTATTGCTGGAATTCAAGTCAGCAATAGTTACAACTCCTGCTGTAACTCTGCATAACACGAAACCCCAAATGTTTTATACAAACCTCGAAGCGATGTCTCCAAACGTGAAGTCAAGACGTAATTTTCATTATTTTAGGAGAAATTGTTCTAATAGTGTTTAATAAAAGGTGTCCCGCTTAAAACATCAATAAAAGAAATTACTAAAACTGTCATTTAATTGAAACTAACACTTTCTAATATATTAAAAGCTGCAATTTAATCTTCAAGGGATTTCAACATTTATAAGCAGCCAAATGTCAAACCCCTTGTCAACCTCTATCCACTTATTCTTTGGCACATCAATGGTAGCAATTTGAATCGCAAGGCGAATTCTGAGCTTCAAATCGTCGAGGTCAATCCTGGTTTGCTATACACTTGATAAAGTTCAAGGGCATTAGGCTATGGTCTTGGATCCTTATCCTTTTCGGTAATAAGCTTTCTGTTGCTTGAATATTGTATCTCAGGACATTATTTTGATATAGTTAGGAATGGAGTCGTTCCTTTGAAGATTGCATTGGCGTTGTGCATGCTTCACAGATTTTCTGCTCAATAGTGCACATTTATAGAATTAACAGCTAGTTACTATTTATTCATTTCTCAATCTCACTCTCTCGTGTTACATTAATTGCAAAATCTTACTACCTAACCTCCTCTTTGGCGAATATATATTAGATTATAGTCAGTTCTTTTATTTTCCTGTCTTATTCCTCCTTCCAAACTGCATCGGCTTTATTTACCACATTGGCCCCAGTATCGATATATCTTCTGAATGGATATCGCTCTGGACCAAATGGACCGTAAATATTAGTTCTCATAAGAAGGCAAAACGTACTCACTCTAGCAACTTTTGTTCATCTAGATTGCTGAAAGATTCATGTTAGATATACCCGTGAATTGGAAAATGTGAATAAAAAACATAAACAGAGCGTGCAAAAAATGTATGCAAAAAATTTGCGAGTAGAAATGTGGTCGAAAAATATGAACATATAGTTTATGTATAATAGTTAATAATATATTCTTCTAAAATATGAAGCATTACCTAATTTTATCCTACACGTATTCATTAATTGCAGTTTAAATACAATAATCGTTATATAAAGACCTACTGTAGTTCTCAAAACGCCTTTCCACCTCCACGAACTGAGTGACAGTGCACGAACTGTGGTCAGATGGAGGTGCAGCTAGACCAGCTTCTTGCCATTGCCATTCTTGCCATTGAAGAACTCGCAGCAGTTCGAAATATAGCAATTTCAAGTGTGACTCTTTCTCTGTGTTTTATCCATATCTACTTTTATTATTAGTGTTAATTTGTCACATTGTTAATAGTGTTTCTTTATTATTATTTTTCATTAATATTATATATAATACCGCATCCTGTATTTGTGCTTGATTAATCGATGCGTTAGTATCACATCCTCCTCGCTTTTCAACTGCCCAAAGTACACTCTGAACTTCCAAAATTTTAGTAAACAGGATATATTGATTGCATGTAAAAACGACAATACTGTGGACGTTAACGGAACACAGCCGAAAGAGAACAATTCCAACATCTATAAGGTAAAATGGTATACACATTAGAAAGTAGTGGTGAAGTACGGGTGTCGCCGGTTGAGAAACGGTTAATAGCCGATACGTCAAACATTGCAACAGCGGACAACGTTTATAACTAAAGAGCGGTAGGAGCCTGGACTTCTCAATTTACTGTAAGTGTTTTGAGTCTCAATTTAGCATTAACATCTCTGTTACTAGATAGCTTTCGAGGTCTTCAGTGTGTACAGAGAAAATCACCTAAAACTGCCACTTTTTGAAACGAGTGGTGCTTCATTAAAATGAAGTTCAGTCAATGACTCATAAATGGTAGCCCAATCAGCGATTCCAACCATTATTCTAAAGTATATTTCCAGCACAAAATTAGAATTTTTAAATGCCTTCTGACTTCAAGAAAATAAAACTAGATGAAATTAAAATATCAATGGGTAGTGCACAATTCTAGATAGAGTAGTTTTCGACATGTCGCCATATTTAGGGCTCGAGCTTTCAGGTCCTTTTTAGAGATTGCCCATGATGAATGAGTAAAAAGCCAATACATTTCCTTAGTTTTAAGGCTAAAACAATACATATATGCTCGAATTTGGCTACAATTTCAAATCAGATTTTGTTATTCTTGTTGAGTCTATTTTGATCCCTAGCTAAATGAAGCCTTTCTGCCCTATTTAACTGCTTAGGTACTAGGCTGAAAATGTGTCGCACATTCCTGCCTACCGCGACCATCAATATATTTTTTCATAAAGAATTTACTGAAATTATGTGCAGATCACAGTTATGATTTGATACCGGCCGTGACCTGGAATGTTCCCTGACTCTGACATGAAATGTACTGGTACGTTCCAAATAATGGCACCAAGAACTCTTTTTTTTTTAAAGTGGACTTTGGTCTTTCCCCCATATCATTAATTGTTATGTTGAAGAAAGGTTTTAAAAGAAGTTTACCTTTCTTTACAAGTTTCATTTTGTTCAATTTCGTAGTAATAAATCCTGATAGACAAAATAAATGGTTATGAAGGAGATATTAAAACGATCCGTACAACAGGCTAGAAGCTGTGATTTCTTCAAATACATTCATTTTATTTCATGTGTTGTCACGCGTTTAAAATACCATATCCAGTGTTAGAAACACGCTCGGGGTATAGCATTAGTACATTAGTACATTTACTTCATTTTAGCACTGTTTATGTTTTTATTTGTGTTTCAGAGAAATGCAATACAAAACTTTATGGATATGAACATTTTGAATGCATTGCACAGGGCTTTTATGAAAATGAATGTAGATTTTATAAGCATTTTATGTGTGTAGCACAAGTGAAATGTAACTATTACAGATGAAAAGTAAAATGCAACAATATAGATTTTTGTTTTTGTAAAAGGGTATCGCTTCCGCTAGAAAAATTATGGTTATCACTCAGAACAAACCTTTGTCAAGATTAATCCGGCAGTGACCGCTGATCACAATTCTGAAGTTGCTCTCTCCGTTTGCCAATATGTTTCAGGGGGTACTTAATAAAGTCCGTACGGATCACACATATATCTCTCTAATGCAACTCCTACATCAGCGTGTATCATATTCCATTACCGCAGATGAATAATTTCTAGAACTGGCGTGCAGTTTTGTTGTTTTTGTTTATTTCGTTGGTACGGAGGCGAGATTTATTGCAGTGCTAGAGATGTGGTGAAATCTCAGCGGGGATGAGCGCGAAACCGCTATCCAGGTGGAAACCTCATGGGAATATTGCGAGTGTGGAAATCCAATACTGAGGTACAACCACTCAATTACTGCATGCGCTATTCAAATGGGACCCGGCTATGCCACCTGTGGGATGCCCCAGTCAAAGTTGATGTTCGAAAGATAGCTCGCGTTTCCGCATTTGCGTCTTCCAACTTCGTTTTACAACCTGTAGTGTTTAGTCTTAATCTAAAGATTAAGAGAGAACTGGGGTCAGTACAATTAAAGGAATTTTGGAAAGGAATAAATTGAGTAACAAAAGGTAAAATTTTTTTAAAGAAATTAAGGTAACAATTAAAGAAATTGGTGGTTTTAATTATTAAAAAATCCTTAAGTTTATGGATATATTAAAATATACGGAGTAGAAAAAATATAAATGTAATATAGATGAAAAAAAAAATTACATTTTCAAAACGGGGATTGTCAGGTTGAAGGGAACAGAAGAACGGTCAATATATAGGTATGTGCACTTGGTGGAAATTATAATATTATCTGACATCGTTCATTAGAATATAAAGCACCTAAATTATTGAGAAAGAAATCGCTTTTGAAGAAATGAAGTAATATACCAACATAAGTGTGAAGGAGATTCAAAAAGTAATCTGGTAGCACATCGCAAAGAAGAGTAGCGCATTCGCAAAATAAAGTTTATGTTCAGATCTTCCTATGGAATCAGCGATAAGGGGTGCAACATAGCACGGGTACAAAATGACGTGTCAACTGGAAATGTATTTCAAGGAAGTACGAGAAATTAAATTTTTTGTGAGCAATGCATGGGGGATTGCATGGGAATTCATCGTGAAACTGTATGGGACAAAGGCAATGTCACGTACACTTATTGTGAAATGGTGCCAGCAGTTTCAGCAAGGCTGTACGGGCATGACAAATGCCGATCGGCAAGAAAGAGGCCAACAACATCAAGCACAGAAGACAATTTGCTGCAGGTTGATGCAATGGTCTCAGTAATACCAGTTTATAGTCGCGAAAATTGCACAGGGATTGGGTATCTCAATAGACTCATTTCATCGCGTGAGATGATCAGAAACGTGTTTCTATTGTCAGAGAATCGAAGTGTAGTGAAACGTGTTTACAAAGACTGAAAGATTATATACAAAAATCGTGTGATATATTTGGATCATGTTGCATTGTAATGTCTTGATTAAAAAAAAAATGTTCTTATTCCGGAATAATCAAATGTAACTTACTTTCTAAATTTAAACAATGTAAATATTTACTTGATAACCACCATAATGTGGATATTGGATCAATAAGAAAACTAGTAAACAAATTCAAGATACATATTAGCGGAAAAATTGAAATTAATAAATACTAAATTGTATAGGATGATAGGTTAGGTATTAACTTTTCTCTTAAGGACACCATTGTGAAATCATTGTCCACTCTTAAACACAGCTCGAAGATCTTGGCTTCATTTATAATATAAGAAACATGAGTGATATTAATATATACAGAGTGAAGAAACTATAGTGTCGTGACCATTTTTCTCCGAAACGAAGGGGAAAATAAAAACATGCTTCAGATAAAATTTGAAATGCTCTAAGGGGAACATAAGATCGCGACCTTAACTCGCCCTTGAAATGCCAATCTCAATGTCATTTCAAGGTCAAATTTAATTTTTTCAAATGAAAATGGTGTATTTTCTTATCCGGGAATGGATAGAGCATTCATTTTTCAGTATAAAAGTTCTGGTATATCTATCAGCTAGGGGTTATAGATGATTTTTTTTTAGTAGTGTTTAACGCCCGTTTTTACTACTGAGGCACCACAGGCGGTGGACACTGATGATACATGAAGTGAAATGATAAATTGGGAAAGGCTATTTTAAATGAAGGAAGAGTTCCATACTTAAGTTTAGGGTAACTCCCCGGCATTTGCCAGTTATGAAGACTGAGGAAAACCTGGAAAAAACCCCAGTCAGGGAGGACGGTCCTGGCGGGATTCGAACCGCAGACCTCCCGCTCACGAGTCCGTGCCTTAACGACCTCGGCCACTTATAGATGATGTGATATTAGACAAGTAAGACAGCAAATATTTTTCACTTACTTTACTTTACTGGACATCAATTTAGTATTTTGTAAGTTTTGAATTTGTGGTAGAGCCGTTGGCCAAATTCAACACGCTTCTGAAAATCATCCCCAAGAAGGGCTTGATGTAGGTAAATGTGATATGGATGGTATTTGTGACACTGAATCTCTACTTTGAGAGATTCCCAAATCACGTTCCAGTTGACAGGAATTTTGGTGAGGATTTGCTGCAGTTAATACAGCGACTTCCGAATTTTCCCCATTAGCACTTCTCAATCATTGGTGTTTTCTTGGTGCAACATCTCCCGTTTCGTATAATAAGAAAATTTCTAACAGATGGCTTCCTCCTTTCAGCATATCGATCTCTGTATAAGTTGCAAGCTGCTCTGGCGTTCTTATGAACTTTGTCATAAATGTAAATAATATCGATCCGCTCGATCGTATATCGATCATCCATGATTGAAAAACAAAGTGGAACTGATTGAGAATAATGCCCTTTGAGGTTTGAATTGGCAATAATGAGCACTCATTTGTTTACCGATGTCAACAAATGGGCTTCTGTATGTAATCAAATTAGTTTCTTTCATATCAATAACAAAATAAAAGAGAGTGATTATACGGAAATTGCAGGGGATTGTACTGTTGCGCATTTTTGTAATGTGTCCCTAATATACAGGGCGTTGATAAGTTACTACATATTTTAAATTATTATAATTTCTTCAATTACAAACCGATTCCATTGAAACTAGTGCCATTATATCTACATTTAATTCTTTGAGGTTTTGTTTGATAGCTAAAATCTCCATATAAGCCCGAGCACTGTCGATACATTTATTTAAATAAATGTGTACGTTCGCTACTGCTGCTTGCAAAACGTTATTTCGGCCTTCCTGCTTTCTTAGGTTGCTTACAGAAATTTATGATGTTAATTTTATACCTGAAATATGATTTTTTTGCACACAAGCCATGCCTTAGTCTTGGTATCAGGATCAGGTAGAAAATATTCGAGGTCACAGAATCGTTAAAATTCGGCTTACCGTGCCGATAACCTTACCATACGAGCTACCGTACCGAGCTGCCTAACCATAGCTACGCCATCTGAGTCTATTATACCATGAAACCGCTACGGTTATCTGATTGCACATATTTTGTCCCTAAGAGGTCCACTCGAAACTCTGGAGTTCTTTGGCCCAGGCTTCATAGTTAACCAATGTCGATTTAAATTAAATGCGATTTTTTTTACAGTGACGCATATTCCAGCATCAAAGAAAAAAGGCATTTCAAACAAAAATTCCAAAGAGTGAGTATATAATAACATATTTCAATAAAATCGATTAGCAAGTAAAGAAGTTATAATAATTTAAAAATAGAACGCGACCTATGAGACACCCTGTATAGTTTTGTTTACTAAAACGATCTATTTTATTTAAAACCTAAATTTCTGATTTATATTTTAAACAAAGAATAAACGGTGTTTTAAATTGTGGTGTTTTGATTGTAAACTCTTTCTTGCGGGTGTGTCATGTTCCATCGTCTGGCATTTTATTGGCCTGTTTTTTATATCAAACTAGTTATACTAATTCATATTTGGTCGGTTATTTTTACAGCCACAAATTTCATTCTCTCTCAGTTTTGGAATGTTTCCTGATCTTACTTGAAGATATGTTAGACTTTGTCGTTTTTATGTAGCATTAAAACGAAGTCCATTTAGAACTGAGAATAAATGGAAGATACGGCGGTAAAAGGCAGTATAGAATACAACCTGAAAACATTCACAGGTATTCTCTCCATAAACGCTTTTGCTCACAAAATAGGTGGGAAAGCGCTGTTCATTGATGATATAATGTTCTAAGTATTCACAGAATTAATCGATTTCAGGACGTTAAAATACTGACCGAATTCATCAGGTCCTAATATAGAATGACGTATCCAGCTATACAAGTACAACGACAGATGACATGCTGACGTAAAACGAACGGGGGAGGGGGGAGCACACCCATTTTTGCTCTTAATTTGCATTTTTTGCGCTAAATCCCCCCCCCCCGAAACAGTCTATATTTTGGTATCGTAAACTTAAGTGTTTGCCCTACTTATCTATAGTTGCTGTAAACCTGGTTAGAAAGTAGATCAATTTTCTTGAGGAGCGAATTTTTTATGCTTTATTTCCAAGTCAGTAAATTTAGAACTAAAATTTAAGATTAAATAAAGAAGAGTAATGAAGTAATTGTTGATAATATTTTCAATAAAATCAATCATATTTCAATTATCTAAAGCTTCAGCTTTAACGAAAAATAATCAACAGTTGTATGAAAAAGTATATTTATATCTTAGATGAGAGCCATTTGTACAAATATTTATGAGTCTCTCTTGTTTTGCCGTTGTAGGTGTGGAACAGTAAGACATTACTATGATTTTCTATAAATCTGTTCTTTGTCACAAACTGTAGATTTACAATGCTACACTTTAGCAAACATTACATAAGATCAAAGAGTGATAAATGCATATTTTGCACTTACATAATATGAGCATATCCAGAAATACGCTAATGAAATAGAAAAAAGACCCCCCCCCAAAAAAAAAGCCTTCTTCCAGACTGGATTTAAATTAAGGCGATTTCTTTTTATCTTTCGCTACTTTTTAGTAGTGCGTCACACGTTTCTCACCCAATTCTCGTTCATAATATTTTGTAATCATGGTAGCGAGCATGCCACAAAAAACACAAAATACTGGACATAAAATGTTAGTCGTTTTCGTATGTAAATAAGGCGCTGTACGAACTCGCACGAATTTTTTCTAATGTGCTCGTTTCACATTTAAAATATTTTAAATTGTGGTAATTGTCACTAAGACCGAAACTTATCTGCTTTAGAAAAAAAAATCGTGTATCAATCTTTCAATGATTTCTCATGAAACTCCTGCTTTGTGAGAAAGGCTACTATCTTTTTTTTGAGACCTACATGATTTTGCTTTTGAGACCTACATAATTTTGCTTTTGAAACCTACATGATTTTCTTTTGAGACCTACATGATTTTGCTTTTGAGACCTACATGATTTTGCTTTTGAGACCCACGTTATTTTGCTTTGAGACCTACATGGTTTTGCTTTTCAGACCTACATGATTTTGCTTTTGAAAATGTACATGGTTTTGCTTTTGAGACCTACATTATTTTGCTTTTGAGACCGACGTTATTTTTCTTTTGAGGCCTACATGATTTTGTATTTGAAACCTACACGATTTTGCTTTTGAGACCTACGTGATTTTGCCTTTGAGACCTACATGATTTTGTTTTTGAAAACCTACATGATTTTGTTTTGAGACCTACATGGTTTTTCTTTTGAAACCCACGTTATTTTGCTTTTGAGACCTACGTGATTTCTCTTTTAAGACCTACATAATTTTGCATTTGAAACCTACATAATTTTGCATTTGAGACCTACATGATTTTGTTTTTGAGACCTACATTATTTTGCTTTAGAGACCCACATTATTTTGCTTTTGAGACCTATATGATTTTGATTTTGAGAACCACATTATTTTTCTTTTGAGACCTACATACTTTTGCTTTTGAGATCTACATGATTTTGCTTTTGAGACCTACATGATTTTGATTTTGAGACCTATATGATTTTGCATTTGAACCCTACATGGTTTTCTATTTTAAACCTACATGGTTTCTTTGAGAGCTACATGATGTTGCTTTTGAGACCCGCATTATTTTGCTTTTGAGATCTACATACTTTTGCTTTTGAATCTACATGATTTTGCTTTAAGACCTACCTGATTTTGTTTTTGAGACCTACATGATTTTGCTATGTTAAAGCGACACTAATTTGAATTAATGATTAATGTAATGCAGTAAATTCTTCCAGGTTTTGATAGCTTTGAAAGCACATTTGTGTGTGTGTGTGTGTGTGTGTGTGTGTGTGTGTGTGTGAAAACACATAATTACAGCGTAGATACAATCGTTCACGTTGATCCATTCTTCAACGAGGGCTATCCAATGAAGAATAATCATATATTTTGCAGGCATAATTTCTTGCACTAAAATTTAACTTTGCAATATTTTGTTAGCTTAATGTTTTAAAGGAAGGTGGAATCGGAGCTACAATTTGTGATCTAACAGAAGAAAACATTAACGTCGCTTCTTTCATTGTGAGAAATGATCGTCGAATAACATTAACAACACTTTCAGTAATTCTGAAAATTTCACTGGTTGCCACCCACACAAAAATTTGAACATGAAAAGTGTTTGTGCACGGTGGGTCCAAGATTGCTGATGTTCTCATGCAAATATGCATGCAGTTGAAGATGATGTTACAGGAATATCGGAGTTTTTTTTTTTTTTCAAAGATAATAGCAAAGCTCTGTGTACATAAAAAAAAAAAAAAGAAAAGAAAAGAAAAGAAAAAAGAAAAAAAGAAAAGAAGAAAAGAAAAGATAAAAAAGAATGATTTTTACCAAGTACGATAACGCCTCATCCTCCCTATAGTCCAGATTTATCTGCGTATGACTTTCTTTTTTCGTAAACTGAAGAAACACTATCATGGGAAGAGCATTTTCCATCATCAGGAGGAAGGATGTGAAATCCATTCTGAAGAACCTGCCAAAAATGGTTTCCCGCATGTCTTTGAAGAGTGATAGAAACGCTGGGAAAGGTGCATTGCATGCAACGGAAACTACTTTGAGAAAGATCATCAAAATTATAACGGCGAGTAAAGATATGTTGTCTAAATAGTTAATATACTTTATTGAACAACCCTCGCAGAAGTTCTTTGCGCATTTTCATTTCGGAGTTTTTTGAATCTCTGTAAATGTGCGTTTATTGTAAATTAAAAAGGATATGAGTGCTGGAAGCGAACCAAAAAATACGTCAGCGTATATAGAAATTTAATAATAATAAAAAAAACAATAATTACAACAATTTAGAAATAATTGGAGATAAGAATGAAAGAAGATCGCATAACAGACCGGAACAAGCATTGGAAGCTTAATATTGTTGTCGTTGTTGATGATGTGATGATAATGATGATAATAATATTTATGATGATAATAATAATAATAATAATAATAATAATGATAATAATAATTGTTATTTTTCCTGGGAAATTTAAGGCCACAGGACCTTCTCTTACAGGTCCAGGTTAAAATGACAAATTCATAAAATAAATAAATGAATATAAATGTACATACATGAAAATCAAGATTCAGCTATTGATATAGTTGATAAATATAATAACGGCAATTAAATGATAAAAAATAGAGAGAGGCAAATTTGAATGGGAGCATTATATAAAATATTCTGTACCTAAAGTAAGAAGAAATATAATGGCAGCGTTAACATTTTTAAATACAAAAATGAAATGATATTTAACTTGAACAAAATTAAACTGAGGAGCCTAGAGCTACTTATTAAATAAATATCTAATTAACACAGTTTTAAATGCAGTTAAATTTCAATTATCCTTTACATCTTGTAACTATGAATTGCAATATGAGCAGTAGCTATCGAGAAAAAGGCTGAGAACGGAGATGTTTTATGACGTGGTTGTGGTACGAGGTGGTATCCACAGTATTCGGGACTGGTGCTGCCATCTCGACTGTAGTTACAGTAGAGTTTTGTACCACTAGCACATCTGATGAGTGAGTTTTTAAGTTTCATGCAGCTGGGTAGATGTGTTGAGATTCTATTGTACTTTTTATGATACTCTGTGTGTAGTGTGTGGCGATTTTACGATGGATCCATATTAGAACAGAGAGTGTGCATCAAATTCTGTGCAAATCTCGGGAAAAGGCTACGGAGACCCTCACAGGGATTCAACAAGTATTTGGGGAATAAAGCATGAGCCGTACACCTGCGTTTGAGTAGCATGCTCGGTTCAGGGCCGAGCTATTGAAGACGATGCTCACACTGGTAGGTCCGTCAGCTGCATAACTTCTGACATTGTTGCCAAAGTTCAACATCTCGTTCGTGAGGATAGACGTCGAACCATTGAAGACCTTGCTCATGAAGTGGGAATTGGTTATGGGACATGTCAACGAATTTAACTGATGAATTGGGCATGCATCGTGTCGCCGCAAACTTTGTACCAAGGATCCTGACTGCTGATCAGAAGGCGCAGCATATTGAAGTTCGCACGGAGCTTCGTCAGGCCGTATCCCATGACCCAACCTTCTTGTCCAGGGTCATCACCGGCGACGAGAGCTGGATGTACGCTTATGACCCTGAGACAAAACAACAATCCTCCCAGAGGAAGAGCCCGAACTCACCAATCCCCCCCCCCCCAAAGCGACTTTTTGCGACGACTCCGTGAAAATGTGCGAAGACGACAGCCCGAACTTTGGCGATAAGCAACTGGCTGTTGCATCACGCTAATGCGCCCTGTCGCTATTCTTTGTTCACGAGGGGCTTTTTGACGAAAAACAACATGACGATTGTCCCCCACCCATCGTACTCGCCTGATTTGACACCCTGAGACATCGCTCTATTCCCCAAACTGATAACCAAGTTAAAGGACGTCGGTTCAACACAATTGAGAGGATTCAAGAAGAAACGCTGTCTGTGCTAAACACCCTCAAAGAACACGACTTCCAAGATGAATTTAGGAAATGGCAGAATCGCTGGGACCGGTATATACGTGTAGAAGGGAGTTACTTCGAGGGTGACGGCGGTTATTAGTCTCAAAGTAAGTTTTTGACCAGATGGTAGCACCAGTTCCGAATATGCTGGATACCACCTCGTAAAATGACGTTCATGTATCACAGTTATGCTGGGAAATCGAAAGCGTAAAGGGATACAGAATAATTAGGGATTAAATTATTCATGATTTGATACAGCAGACAGGGAGAATGGAGTCGTTTGTCCTTTAAATGAAGTCAAGGTAGTTGCTTAAAGTATTCAGATTATTACGGGCATGTTCCGAGCGTGAAGTTTCCGTGAAAGCTCCGCACTTAAAAACATCGCAAATTGAGGCATCACCAGAGTCTGTAGTAAAATTTTTTTTTTATAGAATGCAGGCTTAAGAAGAAGTTTCTACAAGTGTCTGTTGTGGAAATTCCATACACAATAAGCCATGAAAAAAAGGTTCCAGTATTTACAGAGGCGGCAGTATGGAACAAAAGAAGAAGAAAAGTTCATATATCATGCATGGGTTCTAAAATGAATATCTTCTGAGTTATGGTCTTATTTTGTTTTCTTGACCTTAACACTCTAGGTTTTTGACTTTGGGAACATTTGAAGGCCATGGTGTATGCAGTCCCCATTAATGATGTGCTTACACTACAAGAACGCGTACTCAATGCTTGTGATGCAACCAGAGGTGTTCCAAATAGTGCGCGATTCCATTAGATGTAGAATGCGCTCATATCAAGCACATATTGTAAAGAGTAGATCAAGTGCTAACCAGGGCGCGAAATCGGGGTAATGGGAGATTTTTTCCCCCACCGACAATTCTACCTCAAAATTCTCCCCCCCACTAAAATTTCCCGGAGGGATCCTTTCATTGTAAAACGACAAGGAAAATGTATAGTACACATATATTACTGAAAATAGTGTATTAATATGAGTAATTCCGTAAAAATAACAGCAATAATACATGTAGAAATAATAGAATGACAACCAGATCTTCAGTATTGTGGCAATTGGGCACATATTCAAGTTACATTTGCATTCAACACTGAAGTCTCAGATTATTAACTGCACTGTTATCAAATAAGCAAAATTACCTAATTCTAGTTCGGATTTTCTCCCCCCACTATTATGAAGGATTTCACACCCTGGTGATAATTGATAGTGGATAGTGTAAACAATACTGTATTAGACCACAACTCAGAAGATTTTTATGTTTTGTTCCATATTGCTGCCTCAGTAGACATTTGAACATTTTTTTCAGGACGTCCTGTATAGGAAATAAAGTAGATACCAATTTTTTTATTGTACCAATGAAAGGAATGGTTTTGTTGTTGAGGGTCACTGTTTGGAACGCGGTCTTATTGCTGGAAGATAACAAACAGCCTTAGTTGAGGTTTGTCTGCACGCAGGTGTAATCTCATTTTTCTAGCCCAGTTATGTATTCATTCCAGATCGCCATAAATACAAAGTCTTTGAGCAATGTACCGCTATGTGTTTGAATTAATGAACCTCGCGGAGCCACAAACCCCAATGGCAGTAAAATGCCAAGAGCTCCAGTTAATCTATACAGCTTCGGAAACCAAACCGGAAACACAGTCCTGTAGGAACAACTGTATCTCTCCCATACGATACATTAATGCCAATACGCTACCGACCGCCACGGGTAGCTCATAAATGGCAAATGCCGGGAGGTACCCTAAACTTAGGCTTGGAACGTTTCCTTCCTTTAAAAAAATCCTTTCCCAATATATCATTTCATCTCATGTATCATCAGTGTCCACCGTCTGTGGTGCCTCAGTAGTAAAGACGGCGTTAAACACTACTCAATCAAATAATAAAATAAATAAATAAAAATAAAAGCGCTACCGAATTGCTCCTCGGGTTTAGAAACAAAGTCCTTCAAGTTCTTGAAAACGAAAACGAAAAGGTAAATGGAGATTAATGGTGAAATAAATAGTGGAAATGGGGAAATAGGGGCAAGAAATTAAAATCCCTATTAAATTAACTTCTCTCAACTCAAAAATCTTTGACAGTTGACATAAATTATAAAGACAAAAAATATTCGTCTTATGTAACTAAATTTTTTCTAGCCGATTACTTTTATTTCGTTAACCAATTAACTTTATATTCAAAATGCATTTTTTCTTAATTTAACCACTTTGTACATAAAAATTCTATTCTTCCTTGCGAAAACAATTCATCAGCGAGAATTATTAAAGAAAGTACTGTTTGGTGTTTCATCTTTAACAGAAGTTTTGTTTTATATGCAGAACTAAAGTTTGTACGTATAACGAGTGACTACAAATCGGCGTCTTTTTCCTTTGCTTGAAGAATTAATAACAGTCTGTTTTTGTGCTTACTGCCAAAGCAGCTCTCTTATCATTTCTGCGGCAAGTGATAACAGTAAAAATCCCGGGCAAACACTGTAACGAATAACCAAGATATTTGAAAGTGTATAAAATATTCCCCAAAAGGAGGGAAAGGGGAAACAATCTTTTATTATTTTGTTTACGTCTCTTAGCTAATAGTTTCCGAAACTTTACCGTCCCGTGTCTTTTAAAAAGCTCTTTTGTTTCTGTATGGCCGCTTTTTGTGTCTACCGTCTCTTTCAAATATTCTTTTCTCTGTATTCCACTTCTACTTACGCGAGACTTTCCTTTCGTTACAGAGACAGTCGAATTGTCTGCATCTCGTCGACTTTCTTGATATAAGTGCAGGGAAAGGAGGGGAAGGGGATCGCAGTAGGAGATAGAAAATTTATGATGTTATCTTCTTCACAGATGACTCAGGTGCTACGTGATGCCAGTTTTCAGTTGGAACAACTTTGAGACTATCCCTCCCTCCCCCTCCCAAATGGAGAAGATGAACGGTAGGTAATATTAGAAACGCTTATGCACCACCCACTCCCAAAAGGATATTATGTGCCACCGCCCTCTATATTTTACATTTACGGTAATTGGGGCGGGTCATTAAGGGCGCGTGATGCTATACTTGCATCGAAGGGTTAGACTTAAAAAACTGCTAATGACCTATTGCAAATACAAAACAAAAAAAACATACTTTTTAAGCAAAAACCCTTATAACTGCCTCAAGGACAATTAGTATTAAAATTATTTGTTTCAGAAATAGTAGCGCTGAAAAAGCTTAAACGTTTTCATTTTATTATCCTACTAAATATGGTAAACTTTTCCAGCATTATTATGCATTTAATGTTTTAAACAGATGAATAAGTTGCGGATTGCCGAAGCTCAAGATAAAATGTCAATTAAAGTTCTCAGAAAACTTCACTGCATACAAAGAGAATGTATTTAGAAAGTTCAAGTCGGTGTATCAGCAAAGTGTAGCGTTTCAATTAATGTTTCTTTATAAAAAATTGCTTTAAAATTATTTAAATCACGTTTCTTCTTCTACAGATTATATTTTAGGGATACGTCAGTGAAGTTTGGTCAAAATATTTGAGGAATGCAATTATTTTATTTAAAGCGTAAATAAATCAAAAGTGTTCTACGTTCATACAGCATATCTCTTTTTCACCTAAATGAGATTTGTGGCTGGTTTGTAATTTGTTCTGATTTAAACTTAAATCGTACTTTTGTTCTCTGGGCTGGGAAACAGTGGCGAGAGGGGCGGAAGCATAGCGGTATTTAGTTGAGCATGTGTGAAGGGGAGTAACCCAACGGATACTTCCGCATTGGTCATAGCACTAAGTCTGAGCAAGAGGTTACACCGTCCGTTGCGCAGCTGATCATCATCAGTTTCCCTAACTAAAGAAAGAGTCAAGTGGACCGAAATTTGTCCAGACTTCGGGAGAAGCTATGTTTTCACGAAACAAGTGTTTGCTGGCACAAGTTCCTCAGCAGTGGAAAATGAAAGTCACGAACGCGGCACTGAGGACAACATCCAGGCCCTCTGGAAGGTGATCGACGCCTAAGTGTTATCGAAATCGCTTCAGAGTTGGACATAAGTTGTGGAAGTGCACACAGCATTCTTTCTTAAGAAATAATGTGGGCGAGGCGAGTCATTCAAATGTATCCCTCTACTATGGGGCACCTGGTTAGCTTACTTATATAACAATAAAGAACTACTAAGCAAAAATACAAATATATTAACTATAATTCTTAAACTTATTTTGAGTATGAAATATCTTACGGTGAGAAACAATCCTTAGAATAAAACCCAGCTAAAAAGGTGCGCCACACAATGCAAAATTAGAGACTATGAAACAAGATGTTAAAGGCATAAAATAAAAAAAAAAAAAAAAACCCTCCTATAAAACGAATGTCTGAAAAATTCTGCTGGATTAGTGGCAACCATATTGTCTCGTAGACCCCAAGATCAAACCCGGCCAGAATCGATGTATTTTTTCGGGTATAAAATACTAAGTATGGCTTCCTTCGGAAGGGAAGTAAAGCCATAGGTCCGGTGTCTTACATTTGGGCACACAAAAGAACATCAAGCCTGAAAGAAGAGGCCTCTGAGCAAAATACACCGGCCGTTTCATACCCCTAATTGAATGGGACACTGATGACCTGAGATGTTAAAAAGCGTCAATAAATAAAACAAATCAACAATCAACGGTGGGTATTTTAGGCTTTTGACATGCTATGTTTCACCAAATCAACACCTTGATAACATTCCCACTGCGACTGCACGAATCGACAAGGCGGTGTGAGAACGTAATGGTTTTCGAACGCACTGTGGCGTTCTTTTGTTTGCATAAAGTTATTGATAGACATGCGTTATTATGAATGCTAAGACGAGAGTGGGCACACATTTTTCAACAGTTGAAACATACTTAATTGATAAAGTTAGTTACGAAAAGACAGACGAACTGAAAATATAACAAAGGCAATACTGCGGGAGTTTTACATTAAAATCAATCCTTTAGCGAAGAACGCCTAAAAGCTATAAAACAAGCAGTCACCCATATTACGTTCGATGGAATTGCTGCGGAAACCTTGCTCATAATCCTGGAAACAGTAAGAGCTTTTGAAATGCCAGCATTGTCACCAACCATTAAAAGGAAAAAGCCAGTGGCATAAAATGTTAACGTAATTCATGTCTGTGACGTAGAACCAGAGACATGTTTATTATGCTTGTAGTGTGTTCTAATCTCACTTATATTTCACATGCGACTGACCACATTTCTTTCTTTCTTTCTTTCTTTCTTTCTTTCTTTCTTTCTTTCTTTCTCTTTCTCTTTCTTTTCCTTCCTTTTCTTTTTTTTCTTTTTTTTACATTCTGCTTTATTGTACAAACTTCCCCATTCGTAAATTTTCAAAGTTATTTGATACATCGTAAAGGCTTTACTCTGTTACATGGACATTTAGGAAAGTCATACGACAATTAGACGCATAAAGCTTAATTTTCGGCCGCCATTTTCCAAATGTTAGTAGTTGTTAAACTTTAAACACAAAGAAGAGGTGATATCTACTTAATGCGAGGTTTAACACGTTCTTAAAGTTAACATTGGTGACTAAAACAGAAGAAATTTTGTTTAATTTGAATTTTAAGGGAAGTATTAAAGGGAAACGTGGAGGAGTAAAACGATATTTTTGTTTATTGTACCATTTCAATATTTGGATTTTTCTGTTCACTTGGATATGATTTTCATTTATGTTTTTTGGTTATAAGTATTTTTAATTATGTCACTGCAGAAGCCATATTTTTTATTTTGCGGGCACTTGTTAAGTTAAAATTCTATATCTCAAGGACTATTCTCTCTAGAAGGCTGTGGTTTGTTTTTAATGATAGAAAAAGTTGTATTTCACATATTGGCAGCACTTGTTTTCATGATATCGTTCTTGTTGCTTTACAATGTTGGAGAATTTAACTGGCGTTTCCCTCAAAAAAGTTGGTATTTTTGTAAAATTATTTTTTTTTGGCTGCATTTATTGTAAAACGACATTTTTTTGCAAAGATTTTCCATTTTTTTTAGGATGTGTATAAGCTGTCATTTTGAAACTTTTACCATTTATTCATGATATTATTGTGATGATTTGGATACACTATGGTAGAGCTAGGACTAAATATGACAATGTAAAAAAATAAAACGTGGGGGAAAAAAATAGAAAAAATGTATCATTTGCTTCAGAGTCATGGTATAGTAGTGAAAATAGCAAATTTCAATTATGTACATGTGTGTGCTTAAAAACTTCATTTCATTAGCTTTAATACTCCTTGAAAAAATGAGAACCGAATTTGGTAAATTTAAGCAGTCTAACAAACCTGTTTAACTTTTTGTGGGAGACATTTACATTTGGATAACCCGGAATGATTGTTGGATATTTACTGTTTCTGGTAATAAGGGGCATGTTAAAAATGTAGATAAAATACCGGACATTCAGCACCAAGCTATGATTTGTCGTTTGCCTGGATTTTAGCTAATGGAGTGTCTGCATTATCGACAAATCCTTGTGGAGTACGTAGGGCGTATCACGTAGCTCATTAGTTGATGCGTATCCGGTATTGATTTTGTCTTTAGAAGACCGTATGAAGTAATTAATTGTAAATTCAAATAAAAGCAGCAATGAGAGTGTCTGCAAGTAAAATAAGGCTCATTGCTATGCAAAACGAGCGTTTTAATGGCGCACACATTTGTATATTACAATATCCCCCCCCCAAAAAAAAAACTCTGGGTACATATCTTTTCAGTAAATTGATGCAGCTAAAAGATTGGTAATTTCATCGAACTTAATGTTTTTGTGCAGATATCTGTTGCAGCATCTTGGCTTTAGACTTTCCACACCCAAAGTGTTTTGTCCTTCTTTTCTCTTGTTTTCGGTTTACTTGGAATCAGTACTTTACATCTCTCGGAAATGATTCTATTTTCGCATATTCGTTTTAAGTATCGCTTTTAATTTAAGATTTATTCCGAGCAATAGTAGTCATTGATTTTTTTTTCTTCACCTTCTTTTCTCAGGTCTCTTCAGTTCTGCCAGGTTAATCTTTGCAGTTTCGGAAGTAATGTCGAAGATATCTCAGCAGCGTTGCAGGTAACATTACATGAGTTAACATGTCAGTGCAAAGCCTATGGGGTTGTGGGCTCCGCGGTATTGAAAACTTTGGGCTGGTTGTGCCCGCCGTTCTTTTGTTTGGCTCTCGAGTTAGTGGACACGCTGAGGTTTTCCTCGGGCTCCTGAACCGCGACCCTAAAGCCCAGAAAAATATTCTGGCCTCATTACACTGGCTATGAAAGTCCACGCTCCTACAGTTTTCCAAAGTTTACTTATTATCCCATATCTTTAGTTCCAATCGGGTCGCGTGTCTCATAATGTGGACCTGAATTACATTATGGCTAATTGTATTTCCGAGTATTCTTTACAATCATTTGTTTATCTAGCCTTTTGTTGTGTAGTTATATCTCTCTTGGTTATATAAAGTCCATTTATGCAGGTTGCATCATGATCTACGAAATCAGACTTGAACATCTAATACGTTTTTTCTTTTCAAATATTTTTTACAGTTATCGATTTTACGACGCTCTTTAACAGTTCAGGTCATCAGCTTCCCATTCAATTCAAGGCTTGAAACGGCCGACAAATTTTGCTCAGAGGCCTCTCTTTCAGGCTTGAGGTTCTTTATCGTGCCGTAAATGTACGACACGGGACCCACGGCTTTACTTCCCTTCCGAAGGATTTTTACTTAGGATTTTTACGCCGGAAAAAATCCATCAATCCTGACCGAGTTTGAACCCACGACCTTGGTTTCAGAAGGCAAGTATGGTTACCACTACTCCACCAAGATAGACATTCTTTACAGTGAATTAGATAAATATTTTTAAATACTATAATTTGTTTTTCTTGTAGATTTTTAATTTACATTTTTCAATGCTGTGCACACTCAAGATGGAATTCGGGGTTGTTCTTCATTACATAATAAATAAATAAATAAATAAAACCTCATCTACAAATGTGTTCTTTTAATTGCATTATATAGGTGCTTTGTTATCATTTTATTAATTCAATCAAAAGTAAATTTAATATATCTTCAGGATTTTATTTTAAAATGTCCCAATTTAAATATCTAACTATTAAACATTAATTTAATTTAAAAACACGTCAAATTAGACATCGAGGAAGACGTTTAAAAACCGACGTTGATTAAATTTCAGGTTTCACCTTTTTATCCCCAGCCACCTTCAATTTGAAATTTCAAATGGCACCCCCATCTTATGGTGCTCAAATTTAACGTAATGTTGTGTTTTGGTAGTAAAACGGTGTACATCCTACAAGAATGAATAAAATATAAGGGGATTAGACCGAAGTTCTAAAATAGGTTGTGCTATTGTAATATTAATAATTGTAATTTTACCCAAAATGTTTTAATAGTCCTTGAGAAAATATGCTTCAAATGCTTTAGGTTCTTGTTTTATATATATATATATATATATATATATATATATATATATATATTGCATTGTAAGGCATTATTTTAATCACTAATGCATTAGCTCCGGTTACATTAAGCGATTGAAGTTTTTTTTAGCTTCAGTTTTTATGGTCCATTCTGGTGCATTATTACATTTGCATAATAAGACGTAAAAACATTTAATTGTGTGTAATTACGTCAATACACTCTTTTAAAAATGTCCCATTATTCACCTCTTAGGTGTTGGAGTTTATGTTGAAATACAGTAGTTTTTATTTTATCACCCTTCTGTTATGTAATGAGTAATCTAAAACAACGAGTAGAGATACTTGTGTATATCAGTTAATGTTTATACTTAACTGTGTAGAATATATTCTACCTTTTTTATATTAAACTTCTTTTGGAGGTAGGACAACACCAACTTTTTATATCAGCAGGAGTCATTGAATGTAATTACATGTAGTTTAAGTTTATTTTACTGCCCTTTCGTACTGAACCGCACGAAACACCATTCTGTAGCGATAGACACCAAATAACATTTTATGTTATAGTTCAGTTCCTAAGGCGGTGTCAACCAAATGTTGCTAATACTCCTTGCTTTGGTTTATTTTTATTAACATCTCCCGTCTTCCAAAATCATTTAATAAATGACCAGTTGAATGACCAGTGAATATATAAAACATCAAACATCTAATCTGTTCTAATGAATGTCGATGTTGTTGCGCCTCTCAGTAAAAGTTAAACATTCATTTCATATACTGAGGTAATCAACATTTACCGTGGTAACCATACTTGCCTCCTAAACCCAAAATCGCGGGTTCAAATCCGGGCAGGATTGGTGGATTTTTTCGGGCATAAAAATCGTAAGTATGGCTCCCTTCGGAAGGGAAGTAAAGTCATGGGTCCCGTGTCGTACATTTACGGCACGATAAAGAACCTCAAGCCTGAAAGAAAAGGCCTCTGAGCAAAATTTGTCAGTCATTTCACTCCCAGAATTGAATGGGACGCTGATGACCTGAGAGTTAAAGGAAATAAAACACATCAATAATCAACATTTACAGGGATGGAACGTTGAGGACAACTGAAATCACATTCAAGGAAAATCCTAAATTAATATCAGGCTTATATTTTTAAACGTACTCAAGTATATACTTTTATTACTGATCTACTGTTAAGCAAATACTATAAGTATTGACGTGAGGTAGAAATAATTTGGCAAGTTTCGATAGTTTTATTTGTATAAAATGTTATTTTTTTATCGTTTGACCACTTGCCATAATAGAATCACACATAACTTTATTCTTTTTGTTGTTGTGACACGTAAACTTTAAATACTTCTGACCGAGCGTGCCAGTTTTACCGTAGCAACTTTCTTATCAGCTTGAACTTCTCTTTCTTTCATTATATTCTGAAAGTAGCAACTGAACTGAGGCTTTGCAAACAGCTGTTTGAGAAAACCATCTTATCACCAAGTTTATAGAACCCTTCGTCTGCAACCTCCAATACAACGATCAGAATGGGCTTGGCATTTTCCCTTCGCACGATCTACGTCTGGAATTGGAATGCGAACAGTGGCGCCTTTTACGACAGGAGGAAGGTGTTGATCTGATGAGCGCTTCATTCTTTTCGCTTGGTCTCAGACAATTGAATGTTCCTTCCTCTGTTTTCTGATTAATGCTGCGGGTCAGTTAGGATCTATTCATTCTCTTTGTTTCAGCTCTCCTCTTCAAACGGATTCTCCGTATCTTGTGAGCGTCGTGTTTGTTTCTGATCCTGGCTTCCGTTCAAATGCTTCCCCTTTTTTAAGGTTATATTTTTCAAAGCTTCTGTCGGAGATGATGTTAGAAGTTTTTGCTTTATAGGGTTAGCTATGGAAAATACTTTTTCATGTTGGACATAATAAGACCTTGTTTCCTCCTGTATCCACCTGATTAACACATTGATTTGCACTGACTACGATACAGTGTTGGAATTTTTGGTTATACATACCTAGTCATAAAACACGAAATGCCACACTCAACGCATCGCCCCATTAGAGCCCATTTTCAATAACCGAGTAGCACATTCTTATATATATTGTTTTGTTTGTACAATAATTGCAAGTTTGTTGACAAGGGAACACCCAGAGTTTTGTTTACATGGGTGCCGTTATGGAAGGAGTGCGAAGTTATTGCAGTTGAAACATGACGAAACGCTACATTTTCAAATACGAAAACTGTACTGATTTGAAATAAGTTGTAGATCATCCCCCCTCCTTTCCGCGATTCAGGTGAACTCAAGTTAGTAGTAATGGGCTGTAACGGGGTAAAGGCTTGGTTTGGATTGCTAGGCACGGGGGAGGATATTTCGGTATTTTGGCCTAGCTCGAGGGCTGGCCGTTTGTGTCCTCATGCCTTATGAGCAGAAGATGAAGATGGAGTGAGGGATACACCGGCAGCCAGGATCCAGGCACGGACAAAGACATTGTTTCCAGATAGAACACTCCAACTCCAGCGGAAGCCCCCTCTAAGGAGTTCGAGTCCCTAAGAAGCGCCGCTTACATATAATACGCCGGGGCACAGCGCAAGCCACTGTCACGTCGTACCAGCCCACCCATCTCGCCTGGAATATTCGACCTAATGGACTGAAATAATATGAAACGAGAGCGGAAAATTCAAGAAAAGGAGTGGTCATGTCAGCAGCTGCTGAACGATCAGGGGAAACCAAGAAAAACCCAAGGCCTGAGTTACTCCGCTCGGAGGTTAATGTGTTGATCATGGCATGACATGTTTAATAATGCAGGTCTTTTGGAGTGCCATGCTTGTGTTCCCCGTGTTTCTTACCATGGATAGAACAGGGAATAGTATAATACAGTGACTTATTGCATAACAATGACCACCTCCTTGGTCTAGTCATTAGAGAGACCCGGGTTCGATCCCCGGTACCTACTGAGGAATTTTATAAATTAGAAAGGTCTGGAACGGGGCTCGCCCAACCTCGTGAGGACAACTGGGGAGGTGGCGTTCTTCGATCACAAAAGTCACGTGATAGGCGACCTGCAGGGTGCGGGCATGCTGATAACATGCCCCGCACAGTACTGCCCTCATCAATGACGTCGTAAGACGGAGAAGGTTCGCCGCTGAAGGCTAGCGACAAATAAGACGGAGAATTCCATAACAATAGAAGCTTCTCTTCTATGCTTAAAAAATACGTTCGTTCATAGCTAACAATCAATGTAGATCTTGTAACAGTAACATTGTTACGGATTATTTGCATTTTTAAGGACATTAGTAGTTTGTAAAATATGTTTTGTATTAAAATATCATCAATCTTGCTCTCAGAGAACTATTGCTATGAAGAGGAGAGAATTCAAAAAAGTTATTTTCTGCGATTTTTGATGAAGCTCAGATTTAAGTTAGACCAATGGCACACTATTTATTTACAAGCGACGGTAGTAACAAGTATCGGGAGGGAAAGTTAACCACTAATTCGTGGTTTCCCGGATTGAACCATATATAAGACAAGATTAGTTAGTACTGCCGGCTGCGGAAGCGTGCGGTCGTCTAGAGAACGCTGTTTGTAACAGGGATTAAGTGCTAAGTTTCAATCTAAATACATAGCCATCTCTATTGGGGTAACTTAATCATCGATCTGCCTCTCCCGACCAAGAACACTTTGGAGCTGCGTTAGATTTATCCCGACTTGAAACTTTCCTGTGATATATTACGTCTGGCTGAAACTGAGAATTCAGAGTTAGTGTCGGAAGGACATTGACTCTTTTATCTGCAGGAAATGCAGGTCATCTCCGAATATGGGCGTGGTATTTTGAGTCAAGTAATTACAAAGGAAAATTAGTTTTTTTATTCGGCCTGTCAGTGGAAGCAGCAAGTTGTCTGTTTTGGGTTTAATGCCGTTTTTAAAACACAATATTATCTAAGATGAATAAGTGAATTTGTTAGTTTAATTAACACGGCGAATGTTCAGATATAGCCACCATCAACAACTAGTGGCAAAAACGACAAACGTCATGCCACAATGGTAGACATTAAAAGTTTGGTAAAAAGCAAATTTTAAATATCAGTTTTATTTCTCATCAAAGTCCCCATCAAAAGCCAAACACTTGCGTTAGGGAGTTTCAGATCGTTTTATCCTTTTGAAAAGAAAAGTTTTGTAAATATCTGCAAAACAGTCACTGGCCGTCTCATTCGACAAAAATTTCTTCCCACAGAACTTTTTTTTTTTAAATTTGGTAATAAGAACAAGACGGTAAGGGAAATAGAATGGATCAGATGAAATTCCAAGCGTAATTGGAAATGTAACTATTGAGTTGTACCAATGAAAAGATTTTTGAAAAATGTCTTCAAATCTTCATCGATTCATTTTATATATATACACATATTGTGCGTGTGTGTGTGTGTGTGTGTGTCTGTTTGTCTGTCTGTTGACGCTCTAGCGAGCGTACCTTTTTTTTCCCCAATGAATCTCTCCATTAACAAATGATTCATCTAGTTTAAAAACCAGCAAAACTGAACCATTAGGACTGGGGGTTAACCAAAAGCGATATATATATTTATATATGGTTGTGTCTGTTAACGCTCTAGCGACCGCAATTTTTTTTCATCAGCGAAAATCGGCATATAGCGATCAATTAACAAACGATGCGTCAAGTTCGTTAACCAGTAAAATTAAAACGTGGGGATGGGGGTTAACCTAAATCGAAAATTTAAAAATCACTCTAGCTATTTTCTCAATCAAACTTGGTATATACCATCAATATAAACCTTAAAAAAATAATTTCTGAAAATCAAGAAAATCAAACATTAAGGAAGGGCTTACCTGAAACCCAAAATTTAAAAATCACTCTAGTGACTTTAATTGTTGTTTTTTTCTCAACGAAATACGGTAAATGCCATTGATATAAAATAAACAAAGGGATTTCTTAAAATAAACGAAATCAGACTATTATTACGTGAAACCCAAAATGAAAATCGCTCTAGCGGCACCAATATTTTTTTTTGCAACAAAATTCGGTGCATATAATTTAAATAAAGTTAGAAAAATAAATTCTGATAGTTAGGGGAAAGGGAATATTAGGAGTAGAAGTAGACCGAAATTTGAAAAGTACTGTGGACGTCTAGAGGCACCAATTTCTCTGCTTTAACACTATATAATGACCTTCACAAATTCGACTTGCTGAGGAATTCATTAGTTTACCCAGTTCCTGCGTGGCGAATTTTTTATTTAATGTTCTAACAGAGATTCAAACCATTATCATTGACTGACGAAGTTTTTAGTTTTTAAAACTTTTTCAAAGAAAGTAAGCATAATTCTCTATTTATAATAAAAGATAACACACGTACTGCAGACGTTTGTAAGTAAATGACCCACAGATTTTAATTCGACATTCATAAAAGCCACACGGTATAGCTTTACTTCACAATTCGTCATTGCTTGTAATTGTTTAAAGGAAATGTTAATGAAATAATACAATTTTACACAACTTTTGTCATTCCTAGACCGAAAGCATTAACAGCTCACCTCATAATATCGACATACGTGAAAAAAGAATTAGCGATCTGTAAAACTAAATCTAGTTGACATTTGCAACTAGTTTTGTAGTACGCTACACACCCAACTGAAGAACTTGGAAGTATTCCGAAACATGTGAAGAACGGCCAACATATTAACACTGCTTTAAAAAGCAAATGCGATTATTTGCCCAACATAGTGGGATTTCCTCCCTCCGTCTTTGATGTTAGTGTGTTAATTTAAAATATGCAAGGTTTCTAGTTTCTGTACACTAATTCATTACTATAGAACATCGAAGCGAAATTCATTTTGATACAAACTTTTCTAGATTGTGCTACCTTGTAATTTTTGCACTTAAGAGGGGGCTGGTCATATTTTTCTTGTGCATGAGTCGTCCTAGCTTCGCTAAATTTATCTCCTGTCAGCAAACGTTTTGTGGGTAGGTAGTAAAGAGCAAAATGACACAGTGATGCAAATTAAAGTATTCCTTTTTAAGACTTCATTTTGAGGAAATAAATCTCAGCTGCGGGGATAAATTGCAACGATGGCTCGCCAGTTAAACGAGCTGAGAAATTGGATTATTTGCTCTATGGAACGTTTTTAACTTTGCCGTGGCAGCAAGCTCACCGTGATCAATGGGACATTTTCGATGATGAATGCGGAGTTTCTGGATTTCGTGGTTCACTTATTTTCTTTTATTAGCGAAACTTTTAGATTTAAATTTTCGATATTTGTTTAGGAATAGAAATGTCAATCAGAATGAGCTGTAGCATGTAATTGTTGAAGAATTTTACTATAATTATTCCAATAACACTCTAGCATCTATCTTCTGTTCTTTTTTTGCGAAAATGATCAATTCTTGAAAATTAGTTCAAGTTCTAGCTATGGAATAATGAACAAGAATATTCTTAGATTAATTGCCCATCCATTATTTGGGTTTTATTTGACTAAAAATTGATATTTTTACAGATATTTTACTAGCTCTGCCTAATTTTAATAGAGTGTTCTTTTTGTTGTTTTCAAATGTGTAATGAAATTATGGAGAAGGCATTAGTTGAGGCATAAAATAATTAAAACCATGACTTCCATACCCAAGTCCAGTTGAATAGATTTTTTGGAAATCAATATGTCTTTTGAAAATGACAACGTAAAAATTACACCCCCCCCCCCCAGTGTTTAACGCCCGTTTTTACTACTAATTGTGAGGCATCACAGGCGGTGGACTGATACATGAAATGAAATGGTAAATTAGGAAATGATTCTTTTTTTAAAGGAAGGAAGTGTT
This sequence comes from Metallyticus violacea, assembly GCA_030762175.1. Classification (NCBI taxonomy): domain Eukaryota; kingdom Metazoa; phylum Arthropoda; class Insecta; order Mantodea; family Metallyticidae; genus Metallyticus; species Metallyticus violacea. The sequence continues at coordinate 50,109,791 of CM060841.1, forward strand.
CCAGCCTAAGTTTGGAGTACCTCCCCTGCATTTGCCATTTATGAGGACTGCGGAAAATCTGGTAAGAACCTCAGTCAGCGAGGACGGTCCTGGTGGGAATCGAACCCCAGACCTGCCGCTCACGAGTCCACGCCTTTAACGACCCCTTAATAGGAGAAAAATATATGTCGGCGGATCTTTTTAGGGTGGCGGTCGGGCTGCAGAGGGCAAGGATGGCTAGGACCAAGCACCCTGAAGAGAACTTCAGAGAACGGTTCGACAACAACGAACTAGAGCGTGTGTGATTTGTTTTATTTACGAACGCTCTTTAACATCTCAGGTCACCAGCGTCCCATTCAAATCAGGGCGTGAAACGGCCGACAAATTTTGCTCAGAGGTCTCTTTTTTCAGGCTTGAGGTTCTTTATCATGCCGTAAATGTACGACACGGGACCCACGGCTTTACTTCCCTTCCGAAGGAAGCCACACTTAGGATTTTTACGCCCGAAAAAACCATCGTCGGTCTTGGATTTAAGAGGCAAGTATGGTTACCCCTATACCATCAGGACCGACATGAACTAGAGTAGAGCTAATAATACGTTTGATTAATAAATATTGCAGACCCTCAAAGAGAAAAGTCATACGTGTAATAAAATGCATATACGAGATAGACAAGTAACTAGGCCAGAACAGTAGGCAGAAGGTACGAGTGGCATAGGATTAGGTTAGTTAGTTAAGCAAATGTAATCAGGAATTTCTCATTTCAAATAGCTTACGAAATTAAAAAATACGAGCCTTCGATGCAAAGAAGGTCTTCTTCTTAAATATTCGTGACTGTTTTCATTATATTAAATAAATGGCATTATTTATGAGGCAGTACTAGCAGTAATAATCGATACAATCTTTCTTTTACTGTGAAGAATAAATAAATGTAAAAAATCTGTTTTGTGTTCTGGTAAACCGAATGTAATGTTTTTTTTTCTTCTTCTTCTTCTTGACCGTTGTCGATGTAGGAACTCCTCGGTGATAGGTGTTGGTAAGGTAGACGAATTGCGTCTCATAAACAGAAAAACAGGATATCGTTATTAGCCTACTCAGAGAAACGAAACCCAGAAATAGGGAATAAACGGGCGAAGTTTTTGATTCCATGAAATGTGAACGGTACCCCAGTTTCTGAATCGAAGAGTAGCGAGATCAAGGACAGAAGGTTTATTTGCTGGTGCCCCTCTTTGAAAACTTGAGTTCTATATTAAGAGTACACAATTATCGTGTAGTGAAGTCAGTGCCGCGTGAATTAGGGTCGAGTGGACTGCGTATATGAAAGCTTTACTTAGTAGCCTTCTTGTATTATATTCATTATTTATTTATATGTAATATTTTCAGTTTAATGAAAATGCATTTGTTTGCTATTCTTCTTCTTCTTCTTCTTCTTCTTCTTCTTCTTCTTCTTCTTCTTCTTCTTCTTATTATTATTATTATTATTATTGTTATTATTATTATTATTATTATTATTATTATTATTATTATTATTATTATTTTAAATTATATAGTTCTCATCACATATTATTGTATTTTTTCTACGATATAATGAAACATTCACTGTACAAAGAGAAAAAGTGTATCAGGAATGAAAACGTTTCCTAAAGAATTGGAAATGTCTTTAGATACTGACGAAGATGATCGTCGTTCGCAGAATTAGGCAGAATAGTTCCGTCTATTGAGCTTCTGGATGCATTTGGGTCTTAATGGTCAGGTTTTGATGAGCAAGATCTCTATGTATTAAGGAGTCATAAAAATTACTTTATACAAGAAGTGAGCTCTTTCTGTTGTGTTTGTCCGTACTTCTTGAATATCATGGACAAGACTGAACTTGCGTGTACGCTCTCGTGAGCTTGAACAGTAGCGCAAGTGGGAAGTATATTTGTGCATGAAGCTGTTAATTAGTGAAGTTACTCTTTCACCTACAGTAAACTACCAGCTGTTTTAATGTTATGTTTTATCAGCTTGATAAAGAACACTTAATAAGACCGTTTAATATCCATTAGTATGCTTTACCATGGTGTAATCAAAACCGTCATACTTTGATAAATTACCCTCTATTGCAAAATACAACTATCTCAAAAGGTGGAAAATGCATTTTAATGATTTATAATTTACAAAAAATCTAAAATGCATTTATGACTTAAAATAGTAATAAAATACAAAAATGTCCAATAAAATAATACAAATTATCACAAGTTATATCACCAGCTGAGATTATCCATAAATTTACGAAAGTAGTGAGTGATATTTATTAGGGCTATTTCAAGACAAAATAAGAATTTAAATATAATTCCTCTAAACTTGTAATACTCATACATTTGTACTTGACCTATTCAATCAATCTTGCGACAGTAATGTCAATAGGGAAGAGCAAAATGCGGGTTTAGGACTATTTCATGAATTGAATACGATTAAAAGCGACACATATTTTAAATTCGCGCACAGATTATAACACCTGTTATACTTATGAAGAAAGATCTATTCTATTCAGAAACCGTGAAACTGAAATGGACAAAAGTCAACTATTACATTCGCTACCGTTCGATTTTTTAATACAAATTGGTAAAAACAAGAAAGTAGCACAGCGTCTTTATTTTTCTTTGTATTCTGTGGTTTGGAATTCCAAGTTATAAGATCAATTTGCACATTTGACGCATCACCAAAACCTCCGTTGATGATTGTCGGTTGTCCATGCTTTTGTTGCTATCGATAGCTCTCCACCGCCTTTAGCAAAAGTGGTCATTGATGCTTTTTCAGAAATTATATAATGGAGGTGTAGAGTTGGCTACACTGATTACAAGACAAATGCACGTTGCGTGATAAAACGGATTTGATACATTTTTTCTCGGTAACTTCACTCCGTAATCCGGTTGTGATTGGTCAAAATTCAAAATTTTATTTCATTGATCGATTTTAAGATAAGGTTACATTTGTGAAATATCATATTAAACGCTTATTTTGTTATCAAATAGGCAATTAAATTAATTAGGATTAATATGAACTTTTGATATTTTATTTTGAGTTTTAATTGTCCATAATAAATATATGCAATTTTATAAAAATTAAAAAAAGATCGTGTTTTCTTGTTTGTCATTTAAGAACTCAAATTTTGGCACATTTTAATAGCAAATAATAAGCATAAAAATATTGTCTATTGATTGCTAGGGCATGAAAAGCTCCTCTGTACTGCAACACACAATTGGAGCTAGCAATGTCTCCTGCATTTAATTCACAATAAGGGAGAGAAAATGTTTCCCACACAAAGCTTTGCTAGTTAGAACAGGGCTGCTTGTTTGCTTCTCCCAAAAATCTCAACGTTTAATTTTTTATAACTGTAGCTTAACGTGTTTTACACGTAAATTGTGTGTAGAGGATTTTTATATGGTGCCTGATGTTTGTAGTTATCTGTAGGAGACTTGGTTTGCTTATGCAGTAAAACGATTGAAGGGGGTGAGAGGAAGCGGTAGGAGGAGCCTATAGCACCACCTGAAACGTCACCTCTCGTCACGTGCGTTTGAGTTTTATACAGACTGTTGTTGTTCGTTACATAGTTGCATAAAATATTTTAAAAAACTATGATACAATTGCAATATTCAACAATTTTAAACTTTTTTTGCCGTCTTTTGATGAAACTTTTTGACCTTAACTAAATAATATGTGCTGAATTCATTTCTGGTATCAAACCTTCTCTGTCATATATCGACTTTATTCTAGTAACACTTTTTATTTATATAACTTTGTATTAATGACAAATATTATCATTGCATAAAACAAAAATTAAATTTTCTTTTTTTGATTGTATTGCCCTGTAATAGCTTCTGGGATATCTCTGATGATTGACCAGCAATATTCATCAAGCATTCCATCTTCCATTGAAGCGTTTTTCGCTTTCTTTGTTAGTGTAACGTTACAAACACATTTCATATGTCTTTCGAACCAGAGTGTAAAGCTACACTTTTGAGTCTTCGGTTTTTTTATATGGTTTATTTATGGACACTCTTTAACATCTCAGGTCATCAGCGTCCCATTCAACTCAGGACATGAAACGGCCGACAAATTTTACTCAGAGGCCTCTTCTTTCAGGCTTGAGGTTCTTTTTCGTGCCGTAAATGTACGACACGGGACCCATGGCTTTACTTCCCTTCCGAAGGATGCCATACTTAGGACTTTTACGCCCGAAAAAATCCATCGGTCCTGGCAGGGTTTGAACCCGCGATCTTGGGTCTATGAAACAATGAGTCTTCACTCTACATACATAACAAAATGAATGACCTTAAACACTTTTGAAGCAGAAATACAAAACACTAGCTCACTGCTTAAACACCAACTGGGCACAATCAACAAACTGAAAATAAATAAAATGTCATTAATTAATAATGCTAAATACAGATAGCACCACAAGATGGGCTGCCAATATTTAGTTATAATATATCAGGAGATGTACCTACATCTTCCCTTGAAATAAAATCGCAAATAGATTAATGTAGTATATGGAAAGGTGGAGATTGAAATCTACCATATGATTATGTTGAAATAATGTTCAAAAGGAAAATAAAAGCACTTTTTTTTTAAAGAAACAGGGCATTGGTGAAAATATAACTACACATTTATTTTTACCACGAAACCGTATGCCTAACACACCCATTCCTATCAAAAGGACAAATTTCGTTTTGCGAGTGTATAAGCGTCAACACAGTAATGTTATATTAAATATAGGAAAACTTATAGTTTTTTTTCAATATTAAACCATATTAATAATGAAGTATAGATGCACCCAGGTTTATACTGCCGTGAGCAGCGACTGCTATTGATCACAATATTTTTGTACCCGCTGTCTTTATCTAACACCCTCTTCATTTTCACTGATACTTCACCCATACTTGCATTAACGGGTTTTTTTCCCGCTCCAACCTTTTACTTTATTTCTTGAAAAGTTTTGTTGTAACATCAGGGTAGGCTCTTCTCAGTGTTTTGGGATTTGGACTTAATTTTCCGGTCTCCCCTTCTAAGCGCAACTTGAATGATTTAAAGTTATTCAGTGGAATATCGGCGCATCTATACATAATTTATCAAAAACTGCGAAGATGTTGAATGAGATACCCCTAGAAGCAACTGCCCTAGGCTACTGTTTGCTTTATCTTGAAGTCACTGCAGACCACGCTGCTGTATTTCCCCCTGTCTTTAGAATATTTTTCCTTCAGCGGAGAAAATATTTTCTAAAACAAATCTCTTTAAATTTAACACATACTTTGGGCTTCTGATATTCTTATATTCATTAGTGTACGGAATACATCACTCAATCATAGAACAAATGCCGGTCTAGCTGGAGAGAAAAATTTCCTTAGAAGTGTAGATGACTGTGGGTAGCAGTTGTTGCTGTATGTCTTCTTGTGCCCTGGGAACTTGTTGACTTGTATAAGAACAAGTAGAACAAGCAGATTTACTCGGTAATAAGTAAAATATCGAATAATTTATATAATTTCAAATGCCCTCGTCTTTCAGAAAACTACTAAAAGTGCTCAAAATGATTTAAAATTGCATAAATAAATAAACAGACCAAAATAGCGTATTTAAGCAAAACCTATGTTTTTGTCCAAATATAGATTTCAAAATTGTAGTGTTTTAGATTCGAGTGCAAACCCGTTACATAGTTCGCCGTTAACGTCAATCAAATTTATCGTTTATTACGTCATAATGCATTGCGACAATTCTCGATTTCATTACATTTATTGTTGACATATTATTGCATAGAGCGTTTGAACACAAGTAGTCATGAAATGAAGGACAAACAGAAAAACATCTTATGTTGCTACTTTCAAGTGTAAAGTAATTCTTTATGCTGAAAGAAATAGGAACAGAAAGACAGAAAGAGAGTTCAATGTAGATGAGAGCAACGTTCGCTTGTGACGGCAACAGAAATTGACATTATTTACAATTAAAGCCAGTAGGAAGAAATTCACTGGTGCTCTCAAAGGAAGGCATCCTGACATTGAAGAAAACGTTTTGAAATTCGTACATGAAAGGAGGAAGAACAGGCAACCTGTGACTAGTTACACCATAAGATATAACTTTTTCTTCTTTGACCTACGCCAACTGTCCTGACAACAGCACGAGTGATGGATTTTGTCCTACATGCTCCAAGATGTAACGACAGTCCACATATAAATTCTATGTTCTGATTGTTTTAAATTTATATTTCAATTTTAGGGTGCGCATTAGATTTGCGTAAATACGGTATCAACAAATAGCATTTATTTAACCAATGATTTAGAAGCAAACATTTTCATGTAAGCGAGCAATGTTTAAAGGTTAAAAATGGTAAATAATCACACGCCCTGCCATATTAATCAGTAATTTTGCTTGTCTTAGTATTGGACAGAATAGGAATACTTTGAAATATCTATTAAATATTTTCACCCATAAGAACTAAATTAGTCATAAATAAATACCGAATGTTAAGCATTAAAACATATCTTTTGGGCACTAAAGGTCCTAAAAGAAAACGATACTCAGATGCTAATGTAACCGGTTAAAATAACTAACAGGCATATAATGGTAGTTTCTAATAACATGCAAATATTATACCTATCGTTCCCTTTAAAGTTATTCCTAAAACACATTCACGTCCCATTTGTGACCATAACTTTATCGGTATCTATTCATGATTATGGAACACCCGCTTGTTAACAGAGTCACTTTATGAGCAGGAAAAAAAAATCTCAGCAACTATTAGATGAGAATTGCTGTTCCTTCTACACTAAATCTCCTCGAAAGTAACAATTCAGTACAGTTATGATTGTAAACCCTGAATTTCTGAACACAAAAACATGTTTGAGTATAATGCTTACTAGGAACTTTATCTCATAAAACTTTGACAATCAAGAAACAAAGTCATTAACTCATAAACGAGAGCTTGCTTGCTTCTAACTCTTGAATGACGTGTGCTGTAAAAGTCAAATTTGTGTTCATTTTGCCAGATCTTTACACCTTTGTCCTTCTATAGCAAATTTCTTTGAATGACTGCGTAGTAATCACGTTAATTAGGGCTCAGGGAGCAATGAAACGTGAAGTCATTTTTGTTAAAAACGCAACTTTTCAATAATAATAATAATAATAATAATAATAATTACAAAATATCTTAAGAGAGGAAATTAACTTTTTCATATTTGCGAATTATCTAACTTAATTTAAGATTTTAATAGAATGTTTTGCCTGTTGATAATGCTGCTGTCGGCTTTGTTTTGATTTTTTCAATAGTGTTTAACGCCCGTTTTTACTACTGGGACATCACAGGCGGTGAACATTGATGATACATGAGATGAAATGATAAATTGGGAAAGAATTTTTTTTTTTTATTAAGGAAGAAATCGTTCCAGGCCTAAGTTAAGGTTACCTCCCGGCATTTGGCATTTATGACGACTGAAAAAAAAAAACCTCAGTCAGGGAGGATGGTCCTGGCGGGGATCATCGCCACGGGTGGTTGAGGTGTCAAGGCACGAATTCGTGAGCGGGAGGTCTGGGGTTCGAATCTCGCCAGGATCGTCCTCGCTGACTGAGGTTTTTTCCAGGTTTTCCTCAGTCCTCATAAATGACAAATGCCGGGGAGGTACCCTAAACTTAGGCCTGGAACGATTCCTTCCTTAAAAATAAATCCTTTCCCAATATATCATTTCATCTCATGTATCATCACTGTCCATCGCCTGTGATGCTCCAGTAGTAAAAAAGGGAGTTAAACGTCATTCATTCATTCATTCATTCATTCATTCATTCATTCATTTTTTCCTGGCAGGAATCGAATCCAAGACCTTCCGCTCATGAGTCCGCGCCTTAACGAATTCTGCCACGGTCGTCGCTTTTGTTAACATCATATTGCCTACCATTTGAATGTAAGATTTTCAAACCAGAATTAATTACATATGCAATACTTTCAACATTTCTTTTCTAATTTTCTTTAAAACATAAAAGACCACGCTTCTTTCATATATTGCCTCAAATACCAAACTCAAAACACAGTTATCTCAATTATCACTAAGTTGTTTCTGTTACAGAATCAAGTTAGTTCTTGTATATTTTTTATTCCTGTAAATTTTTTTTCAGTGCAATATTTTCCCAAGAAGGCTTTCAATGCTGGATTTTCAATGGTGTTCTGGGTTACATGCGACACATGTAATAGTAAAATGACCTAGTTCTCCCACAGTAGAAGGTGGAGTTAAGAGGATTTGTCGAAGTTGCTGAAGCTTCTGTTAGTTTAACGGAGAGCAGCTGTTTTATGTTGAGAAAGATTTTGCGGATATCTGTAAAAGGAAAAAAAAAAAAAAAAAAAAAAATATTAGAGTTTCTGCCGCTATATTAAGAATGGTTTTACTCGAATATATGAGTTTTGCCAGTTCAGTCAAAACGTTATTTTTTCCTCTGGGAAAATATGCCTCTTTAGGCTCATTTTTAAGCTAAAAAAATGATGAAATCATTAGCAGTAAAGGCAGTTAATTGACATATTAGTATTACAAGCAAGGAAAGCTATTGCATTCCAAATAGAATAGAAAAATGTGTTGAAGAAAATCTTATAAGGGGTAGGGAATCCAGAGCGCTAAAATGGAGGAAGTGAAAAATCTTTTAAACTTTAATATTAATTAGCTACATGCCGTTGTGAAATTTCTTAGAAAATACTTCCTTCAACTTCTCAAGAGGTGGTGCAGAACTTTGACAAGGTTGCTGCATAATTGAAAGAGGCAAACATTCTTTGAGTATATAGATGAAAAGCTGTAATGTTTTATTAAAATTAGATAGAAAGCTTAAATATTGGTGTGATTAGTAACAAGGAATATACTGTAACTTTGTAAAAATATGGTTGAAAGAAAAGACTTTTGCAATTATTTAACAAGTGGAAAGATATAATGCGTCTAATGCGAATCGGATCAAAATGAATACTCTACAGAAGCAAGGATAACTAATATATAGGATCTCGAAATTAATTATCTTAATTATTTCATTGTTTTTATACAGCTTTGTTCATTTTTCTTTCCAATACCCCCTCCTCCTTCTAAATCTAAGGGATCACCGATTTCAGCTTGCTATAATATTTTAATAATTACGCTAACTGAAGAATTTTCGTTGCAGGTGAACTGGGGCATTCATAAAGTTTCAGAACACTGGTTTTGTCACTTGGACCACCGCAACAGATTACATTCAAAACGGCTTCAGTGCAGGAAGTTGGGTAGCCGGCAGAAACACAATATCCAATTATTATACAGCATATTATGCAAAGAACCCACATTTAAAGCTCACCAAGTCATTTATGACCGTTTTAGGAGCGGGTTTAAGGGAAGTATTAAAGGGCAACAATAGTAAAAATCATATTTTTGTTTTTTGTACCATTTTAATGTGTGAAAATTTCTGTTTATTTTGATAGGATTTTATTTGGTGTTCCTTGGTTATAGGTATTTTAACAAATTATTAATTAAGTCACTGCAGAAAGTTGTCTTTTTTTTTTTTTTTCGAGCACTTGTTCAGTTAAAATTTTATATCTCAGGAACTGTGCTCTACAGCCTAGGAGGCTGTGGTTTGTTTTGAATGATACAAATAGTTGTATTTCATAATTTGGCAGCATTCGTTTCCGTGACATCATCTTTTGTTTGTTTTTTTATAGTGCTGGAGGGTTTTAATTGGTTTTACCCTCGAAAAGTTAATTTTTCTGTGAAAACCTTTTTGGCTGCAATTATTAAAAAACTACATTTTTGCATAAGTTTCACATTTTTAAGGAGTGTGTAAGCTGTCACTTTGAAACTTTTACCACTTATTCATAATATTATTGTCATGGTGTGGATATGTTATGGTAGAGCTAGGACAAAATTTGGCATAGTAAAATGACAAAATATTTAGGAAAATATGAAAATAAGCAAACAATTGAAAATAGTTTATAATTTCCTTCAGAATCATGATATAGTAGTGAAAGTAGATAAGAAAATGTAAATTATATGCATCTGTATACTGTAACAGTTTCATTTCATTAGCCTTAATAGTCCTTGATAAAATGGGAACTAAAGTTGGTAAATTTAACATTACAAGGATAGGCGTTTCATACTTCCCTTGGTTGGTCCTGGTGGTGTAGTAGTAACCATACTTGCCTCATAAACTCAAGATCGCGGGTTCAATCCCGGCCACGATCAATGGATTTTTTTCGGGCGTAAAAATCGTAAGTATGTCTTCTTTCGGAAGGGAAGTAAAGCAGTGTGGGTTGCATGTTGTAGATTTACGGCATGTAAAAGAAAAAGAACCTCAAGCCTGAAAGAAGAGGTCTCTGAGCTAACTTTATCGGCAGTTTCACGCCTTGGATTGAATGGGTCGTTTATGACCTGAGGTGTTAAAGAGCGTCCGTAAATAGAACAAATCAGCAATTACTTTGCGAGGAAAGAGTTGAGGCCATTATAATTGCCTTCACTAGGTCACCGCAAATGTCACTCAGACAAACTTCACAACTTCAAATGCCAAGTCAGTCCTGGTGGCCTAATGGTAACCACACTTTCTCGTAGACACAAGATCGCGGGTTCGATACCGGCCAGAATCGCTGGATTTTTTTCGGGCGTAAACCTCCTAAGTATGGGCTCCTTCGGAAGGGAAGTAAAGCCTTGGGTCCCATGTCGTACATTTACGGCACGAAAAAGAACCTCAAGCCTGAAAGAAGGGGTCTTCGAGCTAAATTTACGGCCGTTTCACGCCTTGGATTAAATGGGACGTTTATAACCTGAGATGTTAAAGAGCGTCCGTAAATAAATCAATTTAACAAATTCAAATGCCAAGGAGTGCAACCCACAAAGTATGAAATTGTTTGCATACAAAGTGCAAGGGATAAAGGGATAAAGATGATCGTTCAAGGAGTGAAGAATTTGCTTATCTGCCTGTTAACCAGCGTGAGCATGTTGGAGTTGTTCACCGACTTTTTTTTTTTTTTTTTTTGTGGTTAAAAACTTATGCACTTTGTGTTTCATTTCAAGAACCCACATAATACATTATAATTAGGGCAGTAATTCTGAACACCCTGTATTCTTTTCATAACTATATACTTGATGTAGAATGGCGTATGAAAGGGGTTGAATGTGACTTTTTTTTTTTTTTTGAGTAGTGTTTAACGCCCGTTTTCACTACTGAGGCACCACAGGCGGTGGACACTGGTGATACATGAGATGAAATGATAAATTGGGAAAGGATATTTTTTTTTTTTTTTTTTTTTAAGGAAGGAAGCGTTCCAGGCCTAAGTTTAGGTACCTCCCCGGCATTTGCCAGTTATGAAGACTGAGGAAAACCTGGAAAAAACCCCAGTCAGGAAGGACGGTCCTGGCGGGATTCGAACCGGTTGAATGTGACTCTCTATGCAATTTTGCTAACGGGCGTACCGAGCATTAATGGTCCACATAGTTTTATAAGTATAAATGTGGCGTTTATGTAACTTTAAGTGCTTTCTATTGTTACTTTCACTTGCATACCCACAAAGCGAGCCAGTTACTCGCCCGATTAAATAGCTCTTCCAAATAAATTTCATTAAAAGGCGTGCCCGGATTCACGGAATAGGCGTTGAGAACAATCTCAGTAACGCGTGTCGCATACAAACACGGCACAGTGAGTGATTGATTGACAGCAGCGATGCTTAGCGAACTAAGCGAGCAGTTTCAACGGAGACTTTTATTTGCATTTGTTTAAACGAAGTATATGGAGAATAATAGAACCTAACTTCATAGCAATAACAAAAAATGTTCAGGTTTATAAAGCAAACGCCAGAGGCTATAAACATACTTATGGAAATATTATTTTTTTCCGATTATAATGAGTTCTCTCCTTTGCTAGCATTTTCTGTGCACTTTTTTCTATGCAGCTGCAGGCGAGACTCAACACTTCATGTGTTCGCTTACCACAATTAAGCAATTAAGCGCTTAAACTTTCCAAAGTATCTACTGCAGATGTTAACTTTGAATCTTATAAGGTAATTTTTTAATCCAAAATATTTACAATTTATTTGTTTCGAAATAAAAATGTCTTAAGATAATTAAATTTACAATCTGCCTATGTTTTATACCTATATACATAGTGAATATTTCTTATAACGTTCTATTTTGAATATTTCTTAAATATGCTAAATTACGCATTTATTATAAATATTTAACTTAATATTTTGTACATAATTTAGGAAATTAATATCTTGAGGTATACAGGTGTGTCAAAAAGCATATATCTCCAGCTGGTAGCCTTTATTTATTTTAATTTTTTTATCTGCTCTCTGAATTATTTGTTTTTACAGATTAGTTTATTAGATAATGTACGGTTTCTTTTTGATTTTCAGCATACTGTAGCAAAATGCAGAATATAAAATAATTTAAAAAAATATTAAGTTCTTTGAGAGACTACAGTAGGTCATGCATGGGGTGCTGTTTTCAATTTGCTTAGCATGGTAAATCTCGCTTAAAGGAAAAGAATACAAGTCTTAATGATGGTCGATTGTGGTAATAGAACTAGAGATGCACAAAGGGTGTGTTTTGTTTTATTAGGTAAATTCAAACACAGTCCAGAAACCGACACTGGTGGTCTGGGGTTCGATTCCCGCCAGGACGTCATTTTTTCGGGTTTTCCTGGAACGTTTCCTTCGTTCCTTTATCATTTCGACATATGCCTCACCAATGTCCACAGTCTGTGATGTCAGCATTAAAAATGGGCGTTAAACACTGCTTATAAAAAAAAAGAGTTCCAGAATGTTAAAAATAGTTAAGAAGTGCAATAAAATGGGAAGCATGGATAACACAAGAAAATCTGAAAGAGCCAAAATTTGCTCTGAATGATTGCAATGCGCTTCATATGTTACAGTCTCTTCAACAGAATCCACACACCTGTGGCTAACTAACAAGGTATAGCAGTATTACTTAAGCATCAGTTTGTATTTAATAAAAATTGTTAAATGGCACCCTTACAAAATACAGCTTTTATAGGCAATTAATTGAAGGTCATTTTGACACTTTGATGAAACTGACTAACCATACTTGGAGTTTATAAGATACAATACTTTCAATTGAGGACACTTTTGCCTACACGGAATATCGACATTTTTTTCAATATAGGCCACGGAACAACCCACATTGTTTGGTGTAACAGCATATACAACATCCAAAAAAAAATAAATATTTGGGAAGTTTTTTATTGATAATCACATAATTGGATTTTTTTTCATTGCAGGGAATCCAATCTCTGATACGTATTGCAGAACAATATGCTTTCATATTGCCAAGATTTCTTTTGTGGTGTGGGCAACGTAATATCTGATATAACTCTGCAAACTTTGAAAGAAATGTGACGGAATTTTTAATGTCGCGTTTGTAAAGAGGAGAGTCACCTAGATCGTTAGACCTCAGCCCGCCATAGCAATGGTTCCCAAACTTTGCTCCGTGAAATGCAAGGGTTAAAAAATTAGTGAAAAATCTCTCATTGGTAACAGAACTAGATTCATGCATACCTAAACTCTGAGTTTCAAATTTACATACTGTGTTTGGTTTATAATTTCGCAGTTATTTTCCAGAAGTCAATGGAAAAATTAAAGAAAACTTTTGGATTGTAACCGCATTTTCTACTGTATCAGAAAAGCCAAGCAGACCTGACAGTAGTATGAATACTTGATTTATTTGGTATTAGATTTTATGATAAAATATATTTTATTTAAATAATAGCCGTTTTTTGTTTTGGTGTCAATTAAAAGACGAATTGAAAGTTTTGAAATATAAAACCAAAATCATCCTTCTGCCCTTTGCAACTACTTACCTGAATCATGGTTTTCTACAGGTACTAAAACAAAGTATAGATCACGTCTCGGTGTAAAGCCAGTTGCAGTTCGGTTGCAGTTCTAAAATCAATCACACTTGTAAGTTGAAATAGTCTCATTTCTTTCCATTGAATAGTTCTACGATCCAAAGTAAATTTTTTAGTTTTGATTTTTTCAGTTTTATAAATGTGTTTATTAAAATTAGAGTTGAATGAAATACAGCATTTTCATATGTATAAAATTCTAAAATTTAAATACTTACCTTTTACAGTTAAACAGTAGAGTCATATAATTGCTAGGTGGAAATGTAATGCTTCGTGATTAATTTTTTTCTATAAAGTTTGGGAATCCTTGCTGTAGATTACTATCTGTGGGGTTACTTAAAATCCAAAGTGTATTACAATAGACCCCACATTTATTGGAACTGAAACCGAAAACCAAAACGGAATGCATTTGCTCTATTCAATAACTGTGCAAGAAAAATGTTTAAGGACATTGTATGGGAATAAATGGTGCTCATTTCAAATATTTTTGTAAGTACAAAAAAGATAGTCTCTTGACTTATAAGCATATTTTTGGAATAGTTATAATATAATCAGATAAAACAATAAACTCAGTTTATACAGATTTCAGAGAACAATTAAAACATGTGAAAATAAGTATAGACTGTCCTTTAAGAAAATGTGTTCTTTGACGCACCTCTATGCCTTAGACGTAAATATATATGAAATATAAAGTGATTTAAGTCAAATAAATGCAGAATTTAAAGTGTTTAAGATACATTGAAGTTATAAAGTTATATGCAACATTTCGTCGTATATACAAAGCAAAAGCAATGCGCATTAAAATGCAGTGTATGAATTAGTATGATGTGTTTGGTAGTGTGTGGGGATGCTTGTCGCTTGTGGAAAATCAGGACATGGCAACGCGACGCAAGATTTTAGGACCTGGCATGACGCGGAACTATAACAACACGCTGCACTGAGAGGTGGGCAATCGCCGGAAGCCGCGAGATGGAGGGAGGGTGGGGGGAGGTGGGGGGAAAATTGCATTTGCTTGTAATGGGTACTCGCCAGCATTACCTAGAAATGAGTTTAACTGAAATTCGTGGCTCTGTTTCGTTTACCGCCACTCTGCATGAACGGCTTTCGCCACGCTGTTGGCTGCTGGACGTCTTTCTTGTTTCATTTCCATTATCTGACGTTATTTCGCCGGAATAATGCAGCACTTCTGGGCATTACATAGTGGTTTTGCTGTCAGATGAAAATTCAAACAACTAATCAACTCTAGGATGTATGTTTTCTGCTTTAGAATCGAAAGACTACAATGCATTATCTGGTCACTGCAAACAAATCAACTCAGCCAAGAATCAATATGACACATGCCTGTTTTCACAGGCAGAATGTATTTTTATTTTATGAGAGATACAACTTCTACAGCAGCTTTTGAATATTTGTTGTGTGAAATAATACAGCTGACGGAGTTTGTGAACGATGTAGGTGTATGTGGATGTCGCAATCTTCAGCAAATGTCGAAAATGTTGAAGATTTCAACAATGTATTTCAAGGCGAAGAAAATCCTTTCACTGTGGAGACTATGAATCAACGATTTTTTATTCAACTGTCATAGTTCTGAAATTGAGTGAATAAAGCTGTGATAAATAAGAAGTAGAAAACGTTTTTAGACGTGACTGAGAATAAAACGATTATACTTCAGTTTTAAGTTGCAATACTTTCTGGAGGAAAAAAAAAACTGTTCAAAAGTGCGGTATCTTGCTTTAATATGTGGATGTGATTGTCTTACACGTTCAAAGACTCCAGACGAGAGTGGCTGCCCGCACATCCTTACAAATTTATTTTATGCCTGGGTTGTAGATGCTTAAATATGATACACAATTTGAATAATAATAAATAATACAATAATAAGTCACACTTTTTAAAAAAAATTAAATATGAAGAACGGTATTTGCAGATATATGAATTGAAACATATCGCATATTATTTATAATTACACTAGTTAATGCATTCTAACCAGTAAATAAATTACTTCTAGCTTCGCCACTTTGTCTTAGGAAATGCCTACATGCAATTAGCGTGGTTCGCAAACAGATCCCAGCATGACAATCGACCTCTAAAAAGTTTTCTGGGAACTGCGTTTTTCTCGGGTGTTCCTAGTGGGTACATTCTGCCAGAATATGTAGTCATTCCTCCTCCCCTCCAGAGCTGCAATTAAGAAGTGAGGAGGCGTACTGTCGTGTTTGTACTACATGCGACTCCGAATGTAAAGGAGAACGTCCTCGAGAAACTTGCAGAAACTGCAAGTAAACGTTGATGTTTAGACGTCATGGAATATTTATCCGGTTATGCTTATTGAGGGTTTTAAACAATGATTGTCACATCTGTAATCTTCATATTCTCAACCGCAACTCCAATGTCCATTTTTTTTCTTTCAGAGTTCACTGCTTACTCAATATTGGATAACTTGTGGTTATTTAACAAAAAGCACTTGTTATTGTCTCTTCTATTATCTCTAGAAGTTTGAGTGCTGAATTTGGGAACACCCGGTGTATTAATGTCCGTGCCATAGTTTCTTGAGATCTATTGTTTGAATGATTAAAATATGAATGTATTTAAGAGGCTTTTGTGATCTAAATTTATGAAGCATTCACTTTAGAAATGAAGAAAAATTACTGGAAGAACCCTAGTTTGGAGAATTGAAGACTCTTTGTGCACCCTTACAGACTTAAAAAAATGTATTCCGCTTTCACAGTTAGTTCAACTTGGGGTAAAGCCAGTGTCATTGAGTAAAGCTGGATTCAAAGTAGGACGAATTTGTTTTAGTTCACTACGTTTCCAGTGAACCTTTTGCCTGATCCCCGTTTATAATATATTGTAGTTATAATGGGAAAATTGTATAAAAACGATTAGCTTTACTGTCTACCAGTCTACGGCCAGCTGAACCAGATATTGCTTTACACGTAGGGGAAAAATAAAATGTATCAAATGTTGGATTTAAAACTGTAACGTAGAAGGAATTCACATATTCGTAAAAATGGAGAATTAAAGTAAGTAGAGAGACTAGGCGGTAATCGACCTCGTGCATCGCTGGTTCGCAAGACATCGCTGACCTAAGTTGAATGTTTTCTGATGAAAGCGGATAACGCAACTGTAGCTGACTGGACATTAAACGTGGGAACAAGGCGCTATGCCAATCATATTTAGATTTCAAGAACCGGGCCATTTTTGTTTGTCTTAAAGTTTACATTAAATATGAATTTTATTTAATAAATAAAACATGTTCATTATACCCTGGCACTGTCACATGAGTTTTGAAATACGAATCGTGTTATTATACAAGAGTTGTACATGGACTCCCTGTATCAGGATCATAGAGAGATGGGATTTCCGAACCGTCAAAGGACGTGAACTTGAAGATCGATTACGAAGTGAGAGCAACTTAATATATTCAGGGAGAAACTCTCTGAGAATATGGAGCACAGATCCACTGGAATTCCATCAGGGATGTACAGATAACGATGGAGATATGGCGACATAGTGTGGAATATGGGTGTACAAATTCATGCAAAAGAGGAGAGGGTGAAATTACTTCTTTCCAAGCGTTGCTGAATAATGTGCTTTCATCTCCAAACATCTTTGTTACAGTGGTGACATATTGACTATTAAATTTAAATGTTTCGTCTGAACATTACTATTCTTTTTCCATTTGTGAGTAACTTCTGTGCACATATCATTATTAACCATTTTCTATCCGCATTGCTACAGAAGACAAAGTACAAATCTGTACGTGGATCACATGTTTAACTTAAGAGATAAATTGAGTGATTGTCGCCTATCGCGATCTTCTGAAAATAGAATTCCTTCAAAATTAACCTAGTCAAACGATTCCAATTGAACGACTAGCAGTTTAGGAATAATTTGTTTATTAATATCTGAAAGAAATATTTGTCGTGTGTATGAACAAATATTCTATGTACAGGTTGCGCAGAAGCAATAAGCTGGTTTTTAAAGTGAAAAATATTTTAATTCCAGTAATTATTCACATTTCTGTTACATTATCTTAAAGTACAGTTCCTGAACACTGGAGAACACTTTTCATTTTGTAAGATTCTCTTCCTTAGACGGTGCTTCACGACGATTCACCTGCCGTCGAAATGCTCTTTGGATTTTAGTGATGAAATTGGTTCTGATTCCTCCATGATTAAGGAACATTTCGTAGAGAGAATATCAACTAAAGAACTCATTTCCAAAGTCGACTCTACAATCCTGCCACAAATTCGCAACAAAAAGCCTGTCAGATTCAAAGTAGCTTTTAATTCACACCCGCTCTCTGTATAAAGGGCAAGAAATTAAAATATAACACAAATGAAACAAGTGCCCGAATTTCTTAAATGTCCAAACTATTCCAAAAGTGGCATGTAGTATTTAATGTTTTATATGTAAAAAATTCGCGTTATTTATGTTATATTTAATATATAAACAAGTTATATCTTGGTTTTTAGTTATAAATCTTGCTTCTCATGCCGTATTTTACTTCTCGGTTGCTAAGCGTGCCACAGTCGGCAATGTCCGCTTCCTAAAAAGTCTAAAAAGGTATACAATGTTAACTTACAGAATTTGCTGAAATTATCGTCCTTCTCTGGCTTAAGAATACATTCTAACTGGCAAGATTAAGTTTGGTTACCGCAATTTTCTTTCTTTCTTTCTTTCTTTCTTTCTTTCTTTCTTTCTTTCTTTCTTTTTTATTGCTAGTATTTTCCTTCACCTTCTGAAAGTCCTACTTGTGCTAATAACTGTAATGATTTTGTTGGTGATTCAATAGATTCAGATTTATTATATCCTAAACGAGGCAATTGATAAGGGAAGTTCTGAATAATTCCGTTCTCTCAGGGCGAGTTATTCAATTTAAAGCAACATTTGCATAAAAATCATTGCCAGAGTATAAGCCCCCAAATTATCTTTGGGAGTTAATGTACACTGCTCTGATGAGGACCAGAAAACGCGTTCAAGGACATATAAAGGACAAGGTGAGAGCGGAATTAAAGTATTGTCAACGTAGATTGCGGTATGCCAAGTAGCCGAGAAGCAGTACACCGCGTGGGCAGAAAATGTTTGTAACTAGAATCCAATATGTGTGCATTATATAACTAAACAATGGCTACAAGCTGTTCTGATATAATAAAAGTGAAACTGAAAGCTGATACAAAAACGATGCTATGTTGGGTAGCTGCATGCATTTGTCAACAAACTGAAGGGAGTAACGTTCGGGTAACACAACCTGTCTCTCCATGAATGCACAAAATTTCCGCTCTCCCATTGGTTCTGTTAAAGGATGGAATATGCCAGAACGATGTGTGCTGGTGCAGTATAACGGTTGCTTGCGTTTATGAAAGTTTTCTACTCCGGCTGGAATGACCCTTCAGAGGGACTCTTAACTCCTTGGAGTTTCGCCGGCTGCGGGGTGTTCTATCTGGCTACTCTTCTGGCAAAGTTCTTGTCAAAGATCCCAGATTACCTCTCATGGTCACTTCTGCATTTGGAGGGAGGAAGAGGCCGTCACGGAAACATCGGCAGATTGCAGGAAACACATACAGCTTGAGCCGATGAAGGAGCATTTTGACTCTCAATAATCACTTCATCACTAATAGTGCATACAGTGCCACATCCGATTAAACTGTTTCTATAAATTCTTTAGGAATTGACTCAAAAGATTGACTTTGTTCAATAACTTTAAATATTACAGGTATTAATAAAAATATTGTCCGAAAAAATAGAAAAGAAGTACATTGTAGACGGAAATGGTTTTATTAATCGATATTTGTAATTTTCTTAAATTATTTTGATTACTATAAACTAAAAATTACTGAATTTTATTATTAAGTTATAATTAATGACTCCTTGAACTGCAACAAATGGTGAACTTTGCTCATATGATTTATTAATAGTTTGTATGCGGCTGCTACGAAATCTAACAGTATAACAATTAGTAAAGCCTAATCTATCTTTGCGATGTATCAATTGAAATGATCAGTTTCCTCGAAACCGAGAAAATGTCTTCAAGTGCAGCATTCAGGTAGGAAGGCTGCAGGGAAGGAAATCGGTGCTGAGGGAATAAACACCACACGTTGGTTCGAAACGAAACACTTAACACCGGTGGCTGCGAATGTAGGATCGCGTTACATGGTATTAATGGATATGTCGTGTAACTTGATAGGCTTACCCTACTCACGTTGCTTGTATGGTAAACGTGTATAGAAATAGTGCCGCAATGGCCTGTATGTACGTATTAAGCGCAAGGCTTTGTTTCCATATGTTTGCATTAGCCATATATGTGTAAGAAACGGGAGAAAAAAAAAACCAAGGATTTAAAAAGTTCTAATGTTTGATTTTTTAAAAGGTTTACGTAAAAATTGAAAATAAAACAAATAAAATATAATTATTTAGTTCCTATTAAACGAAAAACAAGTGGATTTCGAAAAGGTCGTTCATGCTCAGATGAAATACAGAAATGACAAGAATACATGTACATACACTTATTTCAAACTTTTTTATTAACTCCTTTTCTCGTCTGTTCGGGTGGAATTTTGTAATTAATTTTTCATGCACTTCTAAATGAAATAGAGACTTGAATTTTTGCACATTGGCTAGAAATGGATGACAATACAATATAATATGGTAATTATCATGGTTCAATGGTTCCACGGTTCGAAAATATGGTTCCGCAGCTTTGAAAGTAAAGCAGCGCAATATCAAAAACGAAGGTTTTAAAAAATGTAAGATTTAGCAGTAACAACACATTTATGCAGTTTCGTTAGTAACGCATAAAAATAAAAAAAAATTATAATAATGTTTATTTGAAAATAAAACATTTTCTATGATGACCGTATTATATTTATCAATACAATAAATAAATTATAGTGCAACTTGATTTATATTTAATTTCAACGTTTTATTTGAATCTAAAACGATGAGAATTCTTTTTGTTATACTTTGATTATAGTCGCCATGGCAACTATTTTAATAAACAGCGCGATGACGAACGCGCAAATTCCAAGAAACGCATGGCTCAAGTGCGATCAACTGAGACGATGGAAAAACGTTCTTCTCGACTCGCTGATGACACGCAACGACATGCTAAATATTTTGATAACAATACAGTCGCGATTGCAACTTTTCAAATAAAAACACCAAATTTAAATCCTCACAATTAAGTCTTACAAATAACATTTAATAAATCTGATTTCTATTACATAAATTCTATTGCGCTAGTGTTAATGTGTAACATGTGTATAAATAATGTATTAGTAATTTCAACTGTGTAAATAGGTAGCGAATGAGTATTATATTTAATATAATATAATGAGTTACATATATTATCAAAGATTTTCACTTCTATATTGAGGATCTGGTACAAATGTATTTAATATTGAAATAAATTTTTTCAAAATTAACTTTGTGTTTCTGTATTTTGTTTTTAATTAAAAAAACAACAATTAATAATCTATTTCGATATATCAATGGAGCATATAAAACTTTTTCCTATTTTAGGTGTGATCAAGAGAAAACAAAATGAACTAAATCTAAAAGTTGTTCAATTTTTGTCATTATTTAATTGAGATCTCTAATACTGATTGCAAAATTACGTGCACACAAGACTAAAAAAGAAAATAATTTAAATAAAAATTTTTAAAAAGCACCTTTTTATTTTCTTAATTATAAATGAACTGAAAAGTATAAAATAATTCATCCTAGCCAAATGCAGATTTATAACCCCATGCAAATTCATAATCTCATAAACTTTTTAGAAATATTCTTCCAAAGAAAAACGTGGGGAGCGTGCAATAGATAAAATTAAAAACTGTTAAGGGTATTTATAGTTTAAATTAGTGACACAAAAGGTTCAGACAAACTATTACATGCGCCCCACGTTATTCGTTTGGAAGAATTTTTCTAAAATAGTTTATGAGATTATGAATTCACATGGGGTTATACATCTGCATTTGGCTAAGATGAAGTATTTTATACTTTTAGTTCATTTATAATTAAAAAAATAAAGCGCGGTTTTTAAACTTTTTTATTTAAATTCTTTTATTTATTGATTTCGAGGCAATCCGGATACGACCTATTGAATGCCTTTATTTGACATTACATGCACAATATGGACAAAACAAGTATGCCCCTTGTCTCCTGTAATTTTTAATATTTGCATTATATAAACAGAGCAATGGTTATAACCATTGCATGGAATTGACAAGAATAGTGTCTCCTAGATGTCCGTCTCTGATAAATTGTTGTGATTTAGAAAGTTGAGCTTGGCGTGAATTTAAAACTCGTGACGAAAACATGCATTTGTACGTGCGAGTACACGAACATAAATCGTGCACTTCAGCGTCATATAAAATTGAACGTGTGAGCTGGACGATAACAGTTTTGTTGTTGCCTACACAAGATGCACACGGATTTGCTACATAAATCCACATTCTACTGTGTTTGCGAACGGTTTGATCTCCATCACAGTGTCCCTACCAAGACAACAATGTAAATGTGTTAGCGTTCGATAGCGTGAAAATCCTATTGACGTCATATAGGTTGCCAATTGTGCTGACAATAGAGAACTAGGTGGTGTGTGCAAATGTATACGTGTGACTCAACCACATTGTTTCAGCTGCTGTATCTAACCTGTCTACAGAGAATTGATTTAATGACACCATCAGGCTTTTGGTTTGCCTATTTTGCACCGGTTTAGGTTTATCACACTCTTTGAAGCTGGTATTATAGACACCCAGTGTAAATACCACAAGTGGTCAAGAGATGGACATTGTTTAAACCTGTAATGAAATAAACTTATAAGGTAAGCTGCCCAAATAACGCCAGCCTAACACTTAAATGCCTGAAACTCATGTATATACAGGGTGTTTACAAAAGAATGGGGAAAGCGAATAAAAGATACTTCTTGTCTTATACGGTTGTAAGTAATGTCCTTAGGGAAAACACTTGGACAAAATTGAAATGTGTGTGCACTTTTTATTACATGGCACACATTTACATAGTAATCAAATTCTTGCCATACTCGACGAATATAATGTCCGTTACGGTCTGTAAGGCACGTGTTATCCGAGCAAGAAGATTCTGGAGGGTCGCAGGCAATGGTGGTACGTAAATGAAATCTAAAAGAAAAAAAATCGCAGAGGGCGAAGTCTGGCAAGGTTATCGTCGTCCTCCGTAGCACAGCCAACCTAGTGCTATGTTAAAACAGAATTGAGAAGCTCTCGCACATTCCTGGGAGGAACTTTAGACACTGTAGCTATAATACTCGTGACCACCTCCTTGGTCCAGTATTGCTGACTGCTGGCCTGGAGGCCCGGGTTTGATTTATGATTTTTTCTAAGTTAAGTAGATCTGGAACGGGGTGAAGACAACTTGGAAGCTGCCTGACAGAGAGATCTTCGACAACGAAAGCCCAGTGATCAAATGTCCCTCTCCAATACTGCTCTCTATCAATGAAGTCTTAAGACGAAGATACAGGATGCAGAGGCCGCCGCGGCAAGCCAAGTCTCACCTCGGCTCTTGTGCCAAATGAGAAGAGAAGTCGTAATACCCATAATCAGTGTCCAATTGTGGAATCACCATGTGTTGACAGTAGACATCGCACAGAAAAAAATCATTTTTTTTAAGAGTCACATTGGTGCTGTGTGTGGGGGATCGTTCCCCAGATGTGGATATCATGACGATTCTCTTTGCCACTGTGTGAATTGTGACTTCGTTACCGAAAATCAGCCATTGTGCTAAACCACCTTCCGTCATCTTTAGCTGCATTTCAACGCAAAATTACTCATTTTCTTCTTGCCAGATACTGTAAGGATTTGCAGCAAACACAATTTGTACAGCTTAACCGGTAACAGCTTCCCAGATACCGTTCACATTATCCCTTACAGTATGTTTAATTCTCTGCTTCCTCTAGCCACTGACTTTCAGGTCCTTCGCTGGAACGCCTCGCGCACTCTTTCAACATTTTCGTAGAATACACTCTGCCGACTGGAACTCTTGTCTTTATATAGCCATTCAGATTCTACAAACTATGTGTATCACCTGCGAATGTTATTCAATGTAAGAGTTGTACAAAAGAGAAAGCTCCTTGGTGATTTATTACAGAAGATTGGAAAAGGGTCGCGTGTGAAGCCCCCCTTCCTTTTTTTTAAGAACTGTCATAAAGGATAATAAACTGAAGGACTTTTAAACCGTTTGGAGCTTTGCCCCAACAGTACTTTTACTGGTAACCTTTAAACTAGCCAATGTCAACAAAATGTTTTAAATGTTCAAAAATAGCGAATGGCACACGGGCAGGTGAACTTAAACCAGTCAATGGAAAATGTATGTTTGAACTTCTAAAGATAGACGCGAAGATTGCGCGTGCCTTTGTGGCCCCCTGGCAATCGTCAAAACCAACGATCACTTGATTTGAATTTAATATATAAGGAAGCGTTGTTCGACTGGGGCATTCAGTTCTGCTCAGTCAAGCAGTTGTAAGTATGACGTTGCTGAGACACGCAGTTTGAAGTTTTACACGCGGAAAGCCGCAATCAGTCTTTATCCAGACGCGGTGACACTAAACTCAGTTCTCATACCTCAGTCGCAAATGACAAGTTCCACTTAGGACGCGGGCACGCAGTTCTGATACGTCCGTTAGGCAGTTTTTAAGTTGATACTCAGCTGAGAAGCAGTTATCAGTTACTAGTTCCTATTCATCAATTAAGCAGTTTTCAATTTCACGCGACGCGGCAAACAAATTTTTATGGACATAGCTAAATCTATCGTGTACAAAACACCATAAGATGCGAAAGATTTTGGATATAAAGTACCAAAATACATATTATGTCGCATCGCGTGCAAATTTACACTATTGAAATCCTCTCCCGGTCAACAAAATAGCAGAATTCCCTTGAGAAAGTGTTGTCATTGAAGACAACACAACGTGAGGCCACTCGACGTCGACGTCGACACTTGCTTCAAAACTGGTGTCCAACCTGTCACATAACCGGAGTCTACTAAACAGTTTCATAATTAGGTTCTATTTGTTGGGGCTCACTAAACAACTTCATAATTTGGCGCCTAATTTGGGGACAACAGCAACGGCGACGACGACACTACCAACCACTAAACCGACCGCTTCAATATGTTATAGATGATGACTCGTAGCAGTGTTTGGCATTTATAATCTCAATTCACGAAACAATGTTGCACGATTAGTTTTGTTTTTATAATATATTCTAAAATTTATACCTTCCCCCCCATTCTGGTATCAAAATGAATGTGTTTCTGTATATTACCTATTTGCATGATTTTATATTCGTTCACAATAAGTATAAAATGATTTTCTCAAGATTTCGCATATTTGTATTGTAAAACACATATATTTGTAATACGTGTGATGCAAACAGAGCCATTTTTTAAACCATTTCAAGACCTGAAGTCTCCGTTCCGCAAAATCGAAGCTTAAAAACGAGAAAATGCGAATGAAATAGAACTTTAAAAACATAAATCTGAAAAACTGGAATTATTGTGGTTGCAAATACGACGTAGATATGGTGCCTAGCTCAGCTTTCTACAGTTACGAAAACTGGCAAGCAGTTATTAAATGCTGGGAAATTGGTGTGCGTTCTGCATTGTTCTGTGAGTAACGATGGCAAGCTTTCAATAGCCTGAATTGATGAAATGATTACATTACCGTGTGCGGCCATATTGAGGATGAGATAATAAAGGGCAGTGTACTAGCATACGTTACTGTTTGAAACAAATACTCCTGTGCAAGTGCGTTACTGCATTGTGTCTGAAAAATACAGCGGAATTCATGTCTGTATTTGTACGCAACATTGAGCTTTGATTTCCTGTGTCAGAATTTCGCTACTGAGTTAGAATGCCTATCTACGGTTGCTAATACTATTTCTGTTCTGACTTCTTGCATGAAGCTCACTAAAACTATTTGAATACTTAGTAATTTTCTTTATCTACATCAGTTACACTCACATTAAATAATCCTACATTAGTATTCCCCTCCAAAAATGACCAGCAAAGATTAAAATATTGAAACTACACAAGTTGTAATAATTTCACTTTTATTTTACATTAAACTTGAGATTAAATAGGTAAGTTAATAATGCAACAGCACATTTCCCGGTCTTTAAAGTCACATTTTTATATTTAGATATTTTGGTATAAATCAGACACTGAAAATTACTTTTTTGATTTTATTGAAATATTTTATGCAGTACGTAACAGAATTCCATGAAGGTTTACGTTTAATTTTGGGATAGTTTACATTTTTTAAACAAAACAGCGCATTCTTCTCACTGAATTTAAAATGAAGAGGTGAGTAAATACGAGGGTTAGCTTTTAAGTTTTTACAAAAACTAGGAAAGAAAATAACATTTTTTTTGAACAGATTGTTTTATTGCTCTTCAATATTCGCCTTTAAGATTTATACATTTTTGAATGCATTCAAACCAATTCTCGAAACTTTTTTTCACTATGAAGTTCGTATCTCAAAAACATATTTTTTAAAGGCTTCAATTGTTTCTTGAGGTGATGAAAATCGCTTTCTACGCATTTTTTGTTTGACATTCCGGAAGAAAAAGAATTCGTTAGGCGATAAATCAGGCGAACACTGGCAACGTGACATTAATTCGATGTTGTTCTTCTTCAAATAATCAATTTTTGGCGTGCTGTGTGAGAGCTCACATTTTCATGATGCGACGTTTTCGGTTGTTTTTCCTGATTTCGTCCATGATTTCTGGCAAATAAATTTTTATATACCGTTCAGCATTAACTACTCAAAAGGAATGGTTGCGACATGTTCAGCACAGCCGAAGAAACAAACTATCGTTTTCTTGGAAGTGTTTCCAGAACAAACAACGTGTGTGGGCTTGGGTTCATCTTGGAACACTCAAATTGTTCCTTAGTTTCCAGTTCATACAAATATGTCCCAGTTTCGTCACCTGTTACGATATTGTAAATGGATTTGGCAGTTCCTCTGTGGAATATGTTGGGCGTTTCATTTCACCCATTGACACGGGCGTTTTCTTAAGCTTGGGTGAAATTATGCGGACTCCATCGGGAACAGATCTTTTTCACAGCTAAATGTTCATGCAGTCATCCATATGGTTAAGGATGTCTCTGTCTCACTGTAAGTCACATGCAGATCTTCTTCAATGATGTTGCGCACAGCATCGATTTTTCTTTCTTTCTTTCTTTCTGTCTTCTTCTTCTTCTCCTTCTTCTTCTTCTTCTTCTTTTTTTTTTGAATGACAAGCAATTTTGGTTGACTTCAGGAAATTCATCACTGATGGACTCACGACCATGACGAAAATCTGCAAATCAATTGTAAACAGTTTTTTCTGGTGATGCTTCATTATTAAAAGTTGAACGAGCAAAAGTTGCATTGCTGTTGAGTTAGGCCCTTACTAAAATCGTAAAAATCATCCAACAAAAATCTTCATGTAAAAATGTTAATTTTTTCGCAAAATTGCTTTGTTAAACAAACTACTCAGTCAATTTATAAGCCGAAATTTCTTTTCACAATAACAAATGTCAATTGTTTCGAAAATAGTAATGAAATATCTCAATAGCGCCACCTAGTGGTCGCTTGTAAAAACAAGTAAATCTAGTAGCTTTCTTTGGGTGGCACAGTCAGGAACAGCACAACTTCAAAGTGATTTAAGAATATTTAACTTCTGCCGCCTAGCACGCATCTTCGTGCCCATAAATAAAGTTTTCTTTAACTAGGAAATGTCTCTCAACCACTAAATATGTAAATACATGTCTCATTTCAAAGACCCGAGGGCAATAATTAGCCACAGCTCCATATTCCAAATAAAAACTGTAATAATACGCGATTAGAGAAATATTTTATCCTACCCCTTTCAAGATTCTGAAACCTCATTTTGGAATACACTGTAAATGATAAAATAATACAATTTTTCCATTGACGCACCTGTTGGAAAATTACATTGCACTAGAACATGCACGTATCTTTAATGTTAATTGACAAATCTGAACTATATGACAAATGGATATGTATATAATGCATTTTAATGGACACCTCTTGGAGTAACTACTTACAAAAGTAGTCGTTGCTTTATTTTATCTAAGTAATAAAGAATGGATAGAAAGAGTCATTTACGAAAATGTTCATATTGAACAATGTTTAGTTTGTATGAACTTAACGTAATAAACTTTCGGATATTGTCTAAACATTTTTCTGTAGTATTTGGCGTCTGGATATTCTGATTTGTTTACACGATTAGATCACGTATAGAGTGCCGGCACACTTCCATCTTAAAACTTACATGTCCATGTGAGAATACCATGCCTTGTAACGTAATAAAATGTTACTATGATTCGGCTTCGTGCGTAGTGAAATTTCACCATTTTGATTTTTTAAAAAAAAAAAAAAGGTTTAAGAAAGAAAGTTTCACAAATCTGATTAAAAAGTTATGGTAACTATTAAAATGTGTCAGCTTGCTCTACTCCATGCTCGTTTTCTTCTTTGTTTCTAACAAAATTATAGAATCTGCTCAGTTTTCCATCTGTTTGCGTAAACATGGCTGTCCAGCTTTTAGGTGCGGTCTATATTTCGTTCTACATTCATTATATCTTGCTGCATTTTAGATAGTCTTTAAATTCAATTTTAAAGAAAGTTTTGTAATATATTGTTATCCATCTATATTTTCGCACAGTTTAAATATTAGTAGTTATTGTTTTAGGTTTTTTTTTCCGGATGTCTATAGATTTAGGTTTGTTTTATTTATGGACACTCCTTGACCTCTTCAATTGTCTATCTTGAGATGCTTTCCTCAGATGTAGTTACTTTTCTTTCCTTCATATTGTATTTTATTCCAGGCTAACATTCTGTGCTATGCCCATCCCACGGCCTAGTGGTCCGATCTCCTTGTTTCTATTCCTGGGGTCTCGGGTTCGATTCCCTGATCTGTTATAGAACATTTTTCTTTCATAGGATGATTTCTGTGTCGACTGTGGTCTGCTTACTGTAGGTACTCCTTGGTTTAAGGATCCCCTGTGTACTATATGACCATCTTCACCCGCGTCCCTGTCTCAGAAGTTTGTTACAATACCGCCACGCCAGCAAGAAATGCCCTCAAGTTCGTGAGATCAGTAGCCTGCCTTTGAGAAAAATTCTGTGTAATTTATAAGTACTGTTGGAGTCGTTTAAATTGTACAAATTTTTAATTGTATCTTTCCGTAGTTTTTTACATGAGCTTTCTGCGACACAATTTCGAATCCAAGGTATTTTACTTTTTAAATAACATTTTACTCTCAGCTCTTAATAATTGAAATGTTTAATCTTTTTATTTGCAAAAAGTTGTAAGAGGCTTGGGAGATCTTTACTCTGTTTTATTGCAGAATATTGTTACACTGCATTTGGTGCTATCCTAGATTACAGATTATTTTAATTTATTCTCATTATCAGCTATTAATTCAACAGAGAAACAATATAAATGTGTACAAATAGAAACAAAGGCATTATAATACTAAGAAGCACAAATGGAAACATTTTATTACTAAGTAGGTTTCCATTTCTGGAATGAAGAAACGGAACGAATGAAGGAAGTTTATGAAAGAGATATTTAAGATAGAATAAGAAAGAAAACAGCATAGAATATAAAAAGAAAGCAACATTAACAAAGCCAAGTGTGGGAAAAGTACACAGGAGACTTAGAACACAGGAACAGCTTTCATATATTGAGGTGGTACCGTCTGTGGTGCCTCAGAAGTAAAAAACGGGCGTTAAACACTATAAAAAAGGACTAACATAATTAATTTTTTCTTCAGTTTTGATGTTTCAATTTTATTTAAAAATAAAATGGTGAAAATGGTGCTTGCACATTATACATCCCAATATGATTTCCTTCAGTAATGTTTAATCTAGTAAAGCATTGAAAGCCCTGATACAAAATAGCAGATGGAATATTTTTCGTGGCAAATTCCATGTTGATGATTAATTTTCTGTGATATTTAATAGATATAATTGATAATCACAAACAAAAGTTTGTTTCAAAATTCGAATGCATGCTATTGTTGAGTTTGTATAACTGCCAATTAATTTTCAACTAATTAACCGTATTTCTGGTAATGAAATCTGTCTGCTGCAAGCTGATGTACTTTCCAAACTGTTGTGCCGATATTAATGTAATTATTTAATTCTACAGTGGTAATTCTTTATCGGAATGGTGGGGTACTAAATGCAGCGAGTTACAACATGAAAAATTTGAACGAAAATTCTTAATTGGGAATTTGAAATAGCTTTTAGGCATGGTCCTCTGGAAGACTGGGAGAAGCAAATAGACCAGGTCTAAACATTTTTGGGGGATTGCTACTTTAAATTCAGTGAGGAGTACATTTAATTACTCGTTATTTCTTCATTTTCCACATAATATTAACAAATCTCGCTCTGGCTTTTTACTCAACAAAAGGAATATTTTGCATCAACACCCAATGTAATATCTTCCTACATATTTTGTATGCCCAACCTTTTGTTCCTATACAAGTAACACCCCTTCTTCAACTGTGTACAGCATTCTAACTGTCATAGTGTACGCTATGGAGCCCTTAGCTTATCAGTTGTAAATTTGCTCAAGAACACTCTTTCCTTCAGAAAGTACCGCAGATAATAATCTTCTGGGTGAATACCTAGCAATCTTACAGGCTAAGTTACAGGAAAGTGCCAATTTATATGATTTATTATACTTCTTGGGCTAAGATATGAAGAGGTGCACCTTCCTGCATGAATATATATATACCAAAAATATTTTGATTTCTTAAAATCTGTTTAGCATAATTGTATTATATACACAGGGTTCCAAAACTTGTATACACACTTCAGGCAAAGAAAAACTGTGTTAACATAACAAAACTGAATTCACAAACAGAAAATGATGAGCACTAATCATTTTTACAGTAACAACAGTTGCTCAAAATGTTCACCACCGGAGTCGATACTTCTATGAGTACGTTGAACTACTGATTGAGCAACGCTTGCGAAAGTGTCCTCAGCGATTGCAGCACATGCCGTTTCAATTTCTTCCCGAAGTGCTGCCAGTATAACTGATTTTCTACGGTATACAACATCCTTAAGAGTTCCCCATAGGTAAAAGTCCAATGGAGTTAGATCCGGAGAACGCGGTGGAAACTCAATAGGAACTCTTCGTCCTATCCAGTACCTTGGAAGTTTGTCATCAAGGTCCGCACGTATATCTCGGTGTTAATGTGGTGGTGCACCATCCTATTGGAAGTGAAATTCCTCATTTCCATAGAGTATACACAGAGTCAACAACATTCTCGGTTTTCCAATACCACTTCAAAATTGCTTTCCGCTTCAAATGATAATCTTGGCTCCATTTTGTTGTAGCAACCTAGCATAATATAATGTGAGTCACATCTTTTTACAGAACATCATACAATAATTTTGGTTTCATTTGTTCATTATTGATCAACCTGTCACGTAGCAACGCTATCATAATGTATGTGAGTCACATCTGTTTACAGAATATCATACGACAATCTTGGCTTCATTTGTTCATTGTTGATTTACCTGTTACGTAGCAACGCTATCATAATGTATGTAAGCCACATACATTTGCAGAACATCATACGGGTTCGAACCCGGTCAGGATCGATGGATTTTTTCGGGCTTAAAAATCCTAAGTATGGCTTCCTTTGGAAGGGAAGTAAAGCTGTGGGTACCGTGTCGTACATTTACGGCACGATAAAGAGCCTCAAGCCTGAAAGAAGAGGCCTCTAAGCAAAATTTATCGGCCGTTTCACGTCCTGAGTAGATTGGGACGCTGATGACCTGTGATATTAAAGGGCGTCCTTAAATAAACAAATCAAAAAGAATCAGAACATCATACTACATTACTATTGTTTTTCGGTCCAACTTTGAAATATATTAAATAGATATCTACTGTGAAATGTATATACATTTTGGCACCCTCGGTATATATATATATAAAAAACGTAGAAGTACGGTAATTTTATAGAGTGGCTTGTGAAACAATACCAAATGGTAACTTTAAGATGGTAAAGTCAAATATTGGAATATCAAACTCTACAATTGTGAATATTTAAGTCACCATTGAGATGGTGCGTTATAACTAGCTTCGGAATTCATACTTATCATTAAGTAAGGTACACTCTAACGCAGGCATGAGCCACCGCCCTGCAGGTAATCATGAACTGACGAGTGAGAGACGTAAGGAGAGAGGGCGGCTTATAGCTACTATTTCCTTTCTGTTGTCTACAGTTCACATATCTTCATTCTGCTCTATTCTGCATTTAGTGCTTAGAAGCTTTGATATCTAGTCATAACACATTATCAAGTCATGTCAAAACAAAATAATCTTTCAGTACGAACAAAATTTGCATTTTGTATTGTTACAGTTTAAATTGTCTTTCAGTATTCGCCAGTTTGTTTTACTGCCTTGCCACTTCATTAACACACTGGCTCTCAATTATATCAATTCTTCTTAATTGCAATTATATTTTCTTAATTTTAGATGCAGAAATTGTTCTTATTTTACTCAGAGGTTCTTGCAGAACCTCAGCATTTTAGAACATTTGTCAAATCCAATTTGTTCAACTTTTGATGCAGGCCTTTTGAAAGCACTCAAGTTGCATGGGGCAACTCTTAAATCATTTAGGGTACGAAACGCTGAAAGGATGTAGAAACACTGCGCCCACATTCATAACAGTATAAGTTTGCATAGATAATTTAGCTATAAATTAATTAAACATCCTTTATTTACATTTAAAATTTGTTATTCAATCAAAACAATCGGGAACAATTTCAGTGTCAGGGTGATGGAAAATATCTAGTTAGTTGTGTAAAAAGCCATTTTTAAGATTGTGTGAAAAATGAAAGTTACTTCTTACTTTTGAAAACCCAACACATTGAAGGAGCAGCCAACAATACCAGCTACAAAATAAACCTAGCTTTTACAAAGATAGCAAAGAATCGATCCTAATATTTGAAGGTATACGTTACAGCGAAACGAGATCTCCAAATTCTTAAAAGTTTGACTACTAGATATGCTGAAGCTTAATTTGAAAATTAAGCATTTAATTATTGATGGAAACATCCCCTATCACGATCAAAATGAATGTAACAACATTGTAGGTGCCTTCAAGTTGATAATGTTATGTTAGTTTTAAATTCATATTATTAATTTTATAAATTAATAATATTTTTGAGTTGGTTCTAGTTTATGTTAATTTTTCTAAAATATAAACGGCATGTCTTCCTCAGGCCACATTTGCGTATTCTTAAATAGCGTTTTTAAACGAAATACACTTTCAACTTCATAGTCATTAAGTTTTGTTTATAAACAATAACATATGAACAGCAAGAATATATATATTGTTGATCTTTTCCCGAAGATCTTGATTCCTGGACTAGGCCGGTTTTTTATTCATCTGATTAGTTCAGCTTCCCAATATCATGTTCAGGTAAGGACTGAACATCATGAGTGTAACTGAGCGGAACAGTTCGTGCTAAATGAGAACACAGCGTGCGGCATAAATTACTTGCTCGTCCGGTAAAAGTTGTTTAGACTTGTGCCACGCACCGACCTTTATGGGATTCGGTATTGATCGACATTTGGTAAATGCTCGCAAGACCTTTTAGCGAAGTGAAGAGGGAAAGAGAATGAATAAAGCGTGACGGTATGGAGGAGTAAAAGGCAAGTGCGAAAATACCATTCTCATAGAGAGAAAGCATCGCTCATTGCGTATACCTTGTGGGCTTAAGAGAATAACGCTGTTAGATATTAACAAAAGAGTCATATAAAGTCCCTTTTGGCTTTCAATTAGAACTCAGAGAGATGCATTCTATGGCTTAAATCAAACACAGTAAGTTGAGAAAACTTCGAGTATGATTATTTGTTTACAAGAGGTTTGCTATTACTTAGCCTCAAACAAAATAGAAAGATACAGACACTATTAGTAGTCTTAGGGCCAGTTGTATAAAAGTTGCTAACCGAAGATTTAAAAACGAACTAGAGGTTGATCATCATTTCTGTTGCATAAAAATAACTTCAGCCTGTGTAAAGTCGATTTTGCAATATAACCGTCAAACCTATGGTAACATCGCGAAATATTAGAGAAATTCGTGTTTAGAGCGAGTTGATGTTCAACTGTTCAACTTGAGAAAAGCAATAATTATTCAGTTTTCTCCCCTCCTAGAAACCCCCCTTTTTTGTTGTTTGTTCTCCCTCCTTAATAAGTCTTCAAGTATGGATCATTAAAGCGAATGTGAACGACAAATTTTAGTAAACGTGAGAAGGATATTATTATTGATTTGGTACCAATATATCAGAAAATAATTGAAGAAAAAAAAAGATTCGATCTCAAATAAGGATAAAGAACATACATGGGATGGAATTGTCATAACCCCCAAGCGATATATGTGTATGTGTGGAGCCTATAGCACCTAAAACCCTAGGAAAGCTGCGAATTACAGAAGCCTAGCATCACTTTCCTCACATCACCCTCTTCAATCATGAGCTGAGGTCTAAGAGCTGCAGTTGCTCTAGTAACTTATGGATGGTTCTACTAGCCGCTCCTTTATCCACTTTGAATATACTTCCAGTAGTTATATGGAAGTTCCCTGTCGCATAGAACCTTAAAGTTAATAGTAAAATGAACACCGAATTCAAAGCATGATTTCGCTTAGTTTGTGATTGTAATCCGTGACGTAACGTCTGTCTAGTCTTCGGCATCTTTTGCTAAGCAAAATCGCATTTTGAATTTTTGTCATTCAGTTTTCGGAACGGATTATTTCTGTCATGAAATAACGAGAGTCACGTGAAATTCATCTTCGGATGAGATATCGAAAATCAGAAATTTGTACAATATACTGCTTATAAGGTTAACCTAACATAACCTACAATTAAACACGCGGAAATGAAAAAGCCGAAACATTGAAGAAACTTTGTCTACATGCAATTAAAATAAACGTAACAAACCATTTTATAAATAAATGAAGTTGTAATGGTTCTGTACTCTGAGAAATGTTTTATTTAACAATTACTAGATCTTAAGTCAATGCTTTAACTTGAGAAATTTCTCGAGTTAGATTTAAGTTGAGGTTAAGACGAAATAATCTTAGATTAGTGTTTATACAACCAAAACTTCCAAGTTAAATATAATTGTTGGTTAATTTTATACCCTAAACTAAAATTAACGCTTTTTACAACTGCCCCTTAGCGTGTTATCCAAAAGTAGATCGTTATAACTATGTGAAAATATGAAATATTCATCCAGCCGCGAAAAAGATAGGTGCAGCAACTACTTTTTGTACAAAAAATCGATAAAATACGTCTATCTTGAAGTCGATGTGACTGGCGATGACAGACATAGGCTATAGGCTGTAAGATCTGCGCGCAGAGACATACCGTGAATCGAGCGCTGAGCCAAGACAAATTAACGCTTCAAGGGTCTGCTCATTTGTATTTGTCTTAGAGTGTACGGCTCAAAAGTTTACAGTTATGCTACACTAGTGCATCATTCAAAATGTAACTTCAACATTTAAAATGATGTCCCATCAAACTGCTTGCATTTCATTATATGTATCTTTATTTTGAAAGTGTTACATGCTTGAATTTTATGGAATTAAAACAATTAAAAAAGGAAAATTTTTTATGTTAACTAAACTAACAAGAACTAATTTTAGTTCACCGTTTATAAACAAAAGTAAATTTATAAGCACATTTTATATAATAATGAATGATTTAAGTATAAATGTTGTATAAATATTTTTAAATCAATCCCTCATGGTTTTATGTAAATCTAGCAATAATTTAAAAGACATAATAAAATTGGTTTTATCAACAAACGTCTCGTCTTTTCCATATATTAAATCATTCCCTTTCTCGGTTCTGGTGGTCTATGGGCCTCGTAAACCCAAGATCGTGTGTTCAACCCCGTTCAGGGTCGATGGATTTTTTCGGGCTTAAAATACTTAGTATAACTTACTTCATAAGAGAAGTAAGCCTTGTAGATTTACGACTCGTAAAAGAACCTCAAGCCTGATAGAAGAGGCCTCTGAGCAAAATTTACCGGCCTTACGCTCTGAATTGAATGGGACGCTGATGATCTGAGATGTTAAAGAACGTCCGTAAATAAACCAAATAAATAAATAAAGTTATATAATCACTCAAATTTTTGCACTTTTGGCAGAATGTACACGATCATACTTTCAGCCTTTGAAGCAGAGCTGTCCAAACTTTATTTGTACCCCACGTGGGCTGCAGATTACGATTCCATCACTTCGACACTGCTGTTACCGGTACTATGACGACGGCTAATAATAATAATAATAATAATAATAATAATAATAATAATAATAATAATTACAATATCTAGAATTAAGAGAGATATGACATATTTATTCACATAATTAGTGTGAAATTGGCACTGTGTGCTCGCTGCAAATTGAGGAAATTTCTGACGTGTCACTGAAACAGCTGCTGTTAATGCGTTATCCACTGGCATATTTCTTACTGTCCACCAGAGACCAGAAATTGCCACGGGAGGATTTCAAAGAAAGATCTGATTGAAAACTTACAATTTCCATTTCAAATTCTTCAGGATTGTAATTTTCATTTCATACGCTCTACCTCCAAGTTCACAAACGTCAACAGAAGTAAAGGGATTTTTGACAAACACTATCACTTGTTCAAGCATTGAAAACTGACTAAATCTGTTTGCAAATTCACACCTAAGAGTTTAAAGATGTTTGGCTAAAAATGAAAAATCACACTTGCCGCCATTTAATATTTCTGTCATAAATTTCAAATTTGGAAAGTTGAAACGGAATTTCTGTTTCAATTTAAGTGGGTGGACAATCCTCTCAAAAGCATTAACAACACTTATACTCGTCATCGATTGTCCAGAAATACTCTAAGGGTGGTGATGTAATTTTTCATGCAGAATAAAAATGTCACTGAGCTTGAGGACGGTGCTTTGAAGGCAACAAGTAAAAAATATAATTTAAAGCAAAAATTGTCTTCATTTATTAATTAATTTAGTTTTGAAATTAATTGCGAAGGGCGTCATTAAAGGGCATCGCGGGCGGGGCTATGGTTTGAAGATTTTAATTTCATTTCATGACTTGATACACATTCGCTTATCATGAACCCTAAGTACTTTAATTATTATAACTGTATTCCTGAACTATTGTTGCAGGTGTTTATTTCATTATCTTGTACTTTGAGACTGTCTTCTCGTGTTTTCCTGCAAATTGTGACAAGTATTCAAGAAGGAGAGTTGTAACATTGCTTTGAAATGGTTGAACGCTTGTTGGTTAACATCACTAGCTGTATACACATAGGAATTACTGTATCTTCTGTCCATTTCCCGAGAACACGGTCGGTTTTCAAATACATTCAATAGGGAAGATAATCAAACATTTGATTTCGTTTAGAAGCCGACGTGGATTTTCTTTCACCAGCAGCATTTTGTTATTTCTGCTGTTTCGGGTCATTCGTTCTTTTTCAGCTCAACTTTCAGGTTAGAAAACGCTTCCTCGTACCAGATCCTTGAGTAATCTCTTTGAAGGGAAGTGAGACCAAGTCTGTCTGACATGCTAGTGCAAAAGAAATCTGGAGCACGTAGTGCAACGTGACTCCTGCGTCTCTCAATTAATCTTTGTAGCTGGCCGGGTGGTAAATGCAACTTGTTTTCTTTTTATCGCAAAAGTCTGTGACACGTTTATCTGAATTCGAACTGAATTTCTAAGGGAGTTGAGGGACATTGTAAATTTTATTAGACGAAAATTACATTATACGAACATAAACTATTCCAAAATCTAAGAAACGTAACGTAACATGTGATTGCTTTCCCAGCGCCCTTAACTACTTCTGCAATTGAGCAATAGGGGACATTATAGGCTACCACAGATGACCTTAGAATATATTGCAATAAGGATATACCGAGTAAAACTGAGCAAATACAGAGCGTTGCAGAAATATACATCATAACTTCTGAACTGGTAGA
The DNA here is from genome assembly GCA_030762175.1 of Metallyticus violacea. Lineage (NCBI taxonomy): Eukaryota > Metazoa > Arthropoda > Insecta > Mantodea > Metallyticidae > Metallyticus > Metallyticus violacea. The sequence goes on from CM060841.1 coordinate 50,147,689, forward strand.
CGATGATTAAACTCCCCGTACAGCAAATTTGCTGTGTCTCTGCCCTTTAGAAGCTGTCGATGAGGTGGGCAACATTGAGTAAATTTACGTCACGTGGGGTTTCGCTCTGATTGCACCGGTCTTTCAAATGTTTGCGCTGAGCGTTGTTAATTTGTGACAGGGGAACGCTTTGCCTGAGCAGAACAAACTGACATTCAAACTAGAGCAGCGCTATGGCACATTTTGTTGTGAATGTGTCTTCATACATTCTGCATTATTTCAAGTAACATTTATAATTATGTAATAAATTAACATACACCATGTTTAACACTTATCTTTTGCTCATTTCGTGATATTCACAAATTATTCAGATATGCTTGAAAGAGAACCCCGATAAAAATAAATGGAACAGTCCTCACATATGTGAGCGAATGTACTATGTATATGATAACAGATTTCCTTCCATAATAAAACGGGAAAAGAAGTACAAAGAAGATCTCATTAAACTGGAGAGCATTTTTGGCCCTTAATTTCATATTGTTAGACCAAACACTAACTAAGAAAATTAGATTGCAGACGCTCGAAACCTATGTATACCCTGTATTACTATATGGGTGCCAGATATCGTCAATAACAGAAAAACAAAAGAACAAAATTCAAGTATGCCAGAGAAAAATGCAACGCAAGATCCTGGGAATAACTTTGAAGGACAAAACACCTATAATATTAATAAACCAGTTATCTGGGACAACACACATTGCACAAATAGCTACCGAAGCAAATGGTAATGGGGCGGTAACAACGCAAGATTGCAGGACAATAGATGGATCTAAAAGATCTTCCTACCCCCGGATAGGAAAAAGGGCACAAGGCAGACCCACAAGAAGATGGGCAGACCTCTTCAAGGAAATGCAGGTCCAGATTGGTCAAGAGGAAGAGGAAAATGGAAATCTCTCGAGAAGCTACTAGTGTAGTGAGAAATGGAGTAACCAAAGAACAAATCAGTCAGAATGTCTTAAACAGCATACGAACAACTAGCGTTTTCACCATGTTTGGAAAAAGCGAGCTTTTCCTACTTGTTAAGAGGCCTTTGCCCTTAAGGGGCACAATAGGCTATCTTTATCTTTATCTCTAGCTAAAGAGAGGTTAGAGGTTTCACCACAATATTTGCTTACAAGTCCTCAAATAATATTTACCGTTAAACATTAATGCAAATGAATTAGAGAATACCAAAAGGTCGCTCGTATGTTTTCTACCGAGTGTAAATTGAATATTACCATTCCATCCCTTTGTGAGGGCCCGCTCACAATCTTGAAGACACCACACAATGAACACCTCACACTAGGAACCGAGCGGATGATCTGTGCACTGCTGTAAAAGTTAATGATTAATGCATCCACTCATTGAATCATGTTAAGAAATTTAGTAGGGTTATTCTCGTAATAGATGTACAGAAAATATATTCGTCATTTGTAACGGTTAACAACCGTGTTTGACCAGAACGACCATCACAAAAACGTCTCAGAGAGTGTGAGCCAAAAAATGGAAACAACTAGTATGTTTTGGTTTTAAAATACAAGGGCAAGTCATCAAAAACTGAGAGTTGTTTTTTTTTTTATTGCGTACAGCAAAAAAACATTGTTGAAACAATGCTGCATGATGAAAACGGATCAGCCCTGATTGGTGGACTCGCGCATGCGTCTGTACAGGGGACGAGCTAACTAGGTCAGTTCGTCTACATACAAAATGGAGTTGATTCCTGAAGAGCAATACGCTGCGTTGAAGTTTTGCTTTAATGGTGTTCAGCCTCAATTCACAGCACTTTCGGTGGTTTAAGACATTTTAGAAGCACTGTGTTTCAAAAACAAAGCAAGGCGGTCCAGGTGATCCAGCAACAGCAACCATGATTAACACAGCTGACGTCATTGTTCGTGAAAACCGACGAATAACAATTGAAGACTTACACGCATGTTACACATTTCCCATGGCACTACATTTTCGATTCTGCATGATCATTTGAACATGAGACACGCTTGTGTGAGGTGGGTCCCAGGATTACTGACTCCTGAACAGAAGATGGTGCAAGTGGAAGTGTGTAGGGAACTTCGAATGTGTCTCCCATCCTCCATACTCCCCAACGTAGCCCCCCCCCTGTGAATTTTATTTCTTTACCTGACTGAAAAAGGAGCGCAGGGGCAGCGTTCAGAGACCGTCGCGAAAAAGGCTGAGGTAGTTTGGAAGATGTTAAAAAATGGCTTTGAGCAGGTGTTCCAGAATTGCCAGACGCGTTCAACGGAGAATACTTTGAAAAAGTCCACACCAGTGTTGAGCGAGCCTGGTGTATTCCATGCTTCCTCGCTCTTTTTTGATTAGCCCTCGTAGCACGAGAGATATATTTAAATGTCATTTTACCAGTTAATGGCTTATTTTTATTGTACAAAATGAAAAGTTTGTCCCACAAAATTAATAACTAAACTTAATCAAGTTTGCGAACAACATGACGGGAAAATATGCAATCTAAAATCTAACATAATGCAATTACGTGGCTATGAACCAATGAGAGTGAAAATAATAACCATAGCATATAAAACAAGCGAGGCATTTTAATTATTCGGGAAGCAGCATCAGTTACGGTAAAAATTATGATGCAGATATTAAGTAGGTAAGCGCGAGAAGATCTGTCGTGCAATCAGTCGAACTATTAGAAGCAAAATGCCTAACGAGACAAGGTTATCGTTTTGTAAAATTATGACTTTATCCAGGGGCGGTCCTTCAATAAGGGCCAGATGAATTCCCCCCCCCCCCTTGAAGAAATTGCCATAATTATTTACCATTTTCTCTTTTCCTGATCAACTTTAAAAAAAAAATTGCACCAAAACAGCGAAATATAACCGATTAGTTCTTAATTGTATCTTAAGCGATAATAACATTTCCTTTCTACTGTAGTAGCAGTAGCATGCCGGTTCTCCGTCAGCGGAGAAAGCTAATGGGTCGGCCCCTAAAATGTTTCGTTTAAACTTTACCTTCCTTGGGTCAGCAAAGATTTACAAAGAGTTACATTCCTCCAAGATGAGTTAGCCTTTCTACTGCTGATTTCTGCGTTCTCTGTGCTCAGCAGGTAGACGGCCCGAGCCAGTCCTTGATATTCTCTCTTTTCCTAGGAACCAGGTGTTGAGGGGTTATTGACACCACGCATTACTAACTAGGGGTTGTTTTTGCACTTTGTTAGAAATTCGGTAGTGTCCTCACTGTTTATTAGTGGAAAGATGCCTTTCACACTATTAAGCTACAAAAATAGCGTATCTGTTTTAAGGCAAATGAATAAAATGGACATTTTATTGAAGACTCCTTTTTCGCGTCTAAGTTTAACTGTTAAGTTGGAAGTGAAACTGTTTGGAACGCACCAACCAAAATCTATAGGAGCTTACTCAGCAAAATGACACAAAATTATTATTATTATTATTATTATTATTATTATTATTATTATTATTGTGATTTGCAAAAAACATCTTGGCTGACAGCGTGTGAAGTGCCAAACATATCTTGTCTAGAGGAATGAGAATAGAAAAGACATAGAAAGTGCAACTTCGTTTCTGTACAAGCCGACGAAACGACAGATATTACATGTACATATGTCACAATTTGTTGTGATAACACGATACATCAGTGGGAGTAAACCGGTTGAAGGATTCACTAAAATTGTTGCTGTTTCTGAAATAACTGCAGAAAGCTTAAGGCGTACTTTAACAGCTGACTTGGAGCAAATTCATCTAAACCAAAGTTTATAGCACAAACGTACCATCGCACTATAGTTGTGAGAGAAGGTCGGGTAGTAATATAAGTTTATAAAAGAGACTTTTCCCCCACGCCATTGGGGTGTCTTGTAGTTTGTTCTTGGCCCAACCTTCTACTGGGACCACGAGTCGCCACTGACTGTACTTCTATTCCGTATTATCTTATGGAAGTGAAGAGTGGACGTTGGCAAAATATTAGAAATAAAATAAAGTATCCAAAATGAAAATTAATTTACAAGCCTATGGGTAGCAGACCTATGTGCGGACCCAGGAGCAGGTTGCTCGAGTATTTGTGAAGTAAATACTGAAGTGATAAAAGAAGAAGGGCGGAAGTCACCTATAGATAAGCGCGACGCGCTACATAATTACTGACATTTTATCCATAAATAAATACAGAAATACAAGCCTTACAACGCTGGTACCCACAGAGGAGAAACCGTTCTTGCAACTGATTTCTTCAGCCCGGTATATATCCACGTTTTAATTTCTTAGTGTTTTTAATTGGTTTCACTTGTTTTTTTCCTTCAAAATTTCTTAAAAAAGTAGGCATTTTTAGTCACGTTTTAAATTATGTAGTAATCTAGCTCTTTCCGTTCATAGAAGTTATCCAATTTCATAAACGGTTGTGTGTTTCGTTTTGCCGATCGCTTGCTGGCCGAGTGTAAGCTTCTATGCTGTGCAATGCTACCACCATTATGCCATCGAGAGTGAGCCAAGGCAAAATGATGGCACCTAACAATTTAACCAACCAATTAAGATGAAACGAATAATTAATAATACTTTTAAAGTATTCTTTTTAATTATTAAAATATAAACCTGTGCTTATTTTAATTGAACACATAAAAATAAATTAATTTGCATAAATGCTCAAATATATTTAAAGTTTGAAGGGTAGAGGGCATAAACGGAAGACGTAAAAAAAAAAAAAAAAAAAAAAAAAATACAAGAAACCGTTTTTAAAATATGAATATTCAAAACCGTTACTTATTAACTGGGACAAATATCTTTCGATATTAAAATAACTAATATACTAATATATTTTTAAAAATATTGTAAAATTGTGAGTTAATGATGGAAATAAAATGAACAAATCTACATAAAAGGGAGGAATATATAGTATCTATTCACTATAGGCATATACATTTCCTAATTTAAGAAGCGTTTTAGATTAATATGTAATTTTCCACACTGCTTATAGGCCATATGCAAGGTGCAGACTTCCATGGAGAAATTGTTTTTCAAACAATTGATACTCGCACATCAGTAATTTTCTTTTGTAGTGGAATGAAATTAAAAGAAAACAAGCCTAAAGTAGATAACGTCAATTACAATTTAAAAAGTACACCTTAATATATAATAAGATACTAAATTATTTTCATTGACATTTTCTTATCTTATAACCCCTGAAAAAAACAAAAACAATATTTTATAAATTAAGGAGTTCAAAGTTGAACTTGAAATTTAAGTAGCAGCTATTGAAGTTGAAAATATCTGAACTAATGAAAGTTGTAATATAATATATAATTCCTTGCAAGTTTCTCATGGGCATTACCATCACTTATACGTTTTATAAAACACACCGCTCACTGAGAAAGCTTTTTCATTTATATCGGCGTTTAACAGCCGATTACGTGCGCTACATAAAATAAACCAAACGATGTGCCGCCCATCATGATAAACAACACTGTAATTACTTAGACCAGCATGGCGAAAAAACTAAGGTGTTTATATAGACTCCGATCTATAATGACACAGCAAGGTATCCCATACATGCAATTAAACGTTTTCTTTGATTCACACATTAAAACATGTAGCAAAAGATCTACCTTTCAATCTCAAAAAAAATCTCATTCCACTGCTTGTTATGCCTCAATTTGATTATTGTCATGTCTTGTATTTTAATCTGAATACTGGGCAGCCTGTGCTCGTTTCGTTCAACGATCGTAAATTTGATCATGTGACATCCCTAAGCAATCAACGCTCCTATTCAATATCCTCCTTACCTTCATCCCTCAATATATCGCCTCTCGCTTAGTATACATGTCCCTATCTCGAACCCGAAGCATTTAATTTACTGTCTATCTCTCGTCACCGAACACATTTCTACTCAACGTGTTAGTTCCCAGAATCTGGAACTCCCTTCCTCCCGAGTCCGATATTATCGGCCAATAAAGCAAATTAAACGTAGATTAAATTGTCATTTCGACTCTAGGAATCACAATAGTTAGTCTCTCACTTCTTCTTCTTCTTCCTCTTCTTCTCCCCCTCTTCTTTCCTCCCTCCTTGTACTTGAGAAAAATTATTTTAGAACAAGTGAAATTCTAACACTGTATTTATGAATTTTCTAACTATATTAAAACAGTATTACGTACATGCAATATATAGTTTTGATCTAGCCTTTTTTTTATGTATTTTATGTAACTATGCATATTGTACTCTGTAATTTTGAACGACACGGGCGGCCGAGGTCGTTAAGGCGCGGACTCGTGAGCGGAAGGTCTGGGTTCGAATATCGCCACGACCTTCCTTCCTGACTGAGATTTTTTCCAGGTTTTCCTCAGTCTCATAAATGGTAAATGCCGGGGAGGTACCCTAAACTTACGCCTGGAACGATTCCTTTCTTAAAAATAATTTATTTTCCAATACATCATTTCATCTCATGTATTATCAGTGATCATCGCCTGTGGTGCCTCTGTAACAAAAACGGGCGTTAAACACAATTCATTCATTGCATTCTGTAATTTTGCTCATTTTTTTCGCCTGGTAGAGTGGAAAAGTGATCTTATCTCTTGCTTAGGGTTTTGGATAACACATTTAAAATATTCCAGAATATATCACAGGTTGCTAACATCTTAATTACAATTTAATTGACCTTGGAATAACATTAGAGCCTTTTCCATTTTTTCACTTATAGTTGACAGGATGGTACATATAAAGTCCTTGAAGAGATCGTTATAAATATCAACCTATAAGTTCTGTAAATGCTCGTAACATGGTAAGGCGGAAGACTGGCATTGTTACTTGTCTAATATTGCTTAAGCACCGACATTATTAGCCGAAGCTATTAAGGCACGGATTCTTGAACGGAAGTCTGAGATTCGATTCCTTCTAGTACTGCCCTCCCTGGCTGAAGCTTTTTCCAGCTTTTCCTCAGTCCTCATCTATGGCAAAAACCGGGGAGGTACTCTAAATTTAGACTTGGAATTCTTCTTTCCCAAATAAATTACTTTGCCAATATATAATTTCGCCTCATGTAATATCAGTGCCCAGCGTCAGTGGTATTTCAGTAGTGGAAATTGGAGTAACACCGCTAAAAGTGTGTAACACAACTTCTCATTTGTAACAAGAACTGTATGGCCTTCACAATGAATATGTTAAACTTGGTCTAACGATATAAAAATATAACGTGTGCTCAAGAAATACGTGACGGTGTACAAAGTTATCGCAAACGTGAGCCACACAAGAGGCTCTTGTTTATTGAATGGGTCATGCGCCCCCTGATAGTGTGCTGTTTTCAATTCCCGGCATTACGAACACAAAAGGTGGGAGTTTACCTGCTTTAACGTCTGATGATTGTGTTTGTGTTAATAATTGTAAAATTATTATTAAATTATTGTTTGTGTTAATAATTGTAAAATGCCTCATTAAGTATCGTGGTTGCATATTTATGATTACGTTTTGTTAGCACTATTATGCGAACTCAATTGGAACAGTGGAAGTATTAGGAATAAAACAACTAAATCAACATGCTTCGGTGGTTTGTCTGTAACTTGGCGTTACAAGCAGGACTGAAAGCACTAGGAGTCCCCTGCTGCAACGGAATCATAGAGTCTCCGAGCGGCTGACCAGTCCCAAGCGACAGCACTTGTGTCACGTTGAATGTATTTTTTTTTAATTTGTTGAAAACAATGTAACCCATGTGTTGCCCTATGAAAAATGAATTATTAGTACATTGGTACGTGGGTAAAATGGCCTACACTCGCCTCTTTTTCTTAAATATAATTTATAGAGGCGGGTAAATCACTGTAATGAGGGCATTGTAAGGCATGTGAAATATTGTAACGGTGGAAAATGTGCTCTTATTCCAATTCGCAACTAATTCATATATACACACTAACCCTAACGCTAACCTCGGGCAAATCCTAGAAACCGGTGGACCCAGTGGTTTGCTGCGATTCGCTACGGCCTGACGGCCTATGCTCACCTCCTTTTCGTAAATATAAATTGATAGGAATGGATATAGCACTGTAATGTTGGCAAATCTCTTTTGATAACAGCAGAAAAATACTTGGTCAACATCAATTTTTAAGCTATTCTGTGCGTGATACTATGTCACCGAGTGAATCATTGTAATTGTGCCAGATCTCCCTTATCTAGCAGAAAAGAAAAAAAAAAAAGCGGCGGGATGGTAGGATTGAACACCACTATCTTCACAACACTAGCATGACGTTCTAACTGCCTGAGCTATCATACCGCTGCTTGTGAAGCCTTATTATCTAGCTATAACTGTGCAAGTCACACTACCTTCGGCTCTGTCCGCTGTCGGAGATTCCACTCGGAGATTTCATGATTCCACGGCAGCAGGAGATTCCTAGGGGTTCAGTTCTGCTTGTAACAACAAATCGATTACCTACCTAAAGTCATAACTAGGCTCCGGCTATATTGCCACATGAGAGCTATCATATTTCTTGCACTCAGAATATAGATTGCGCTAGCAGGGGTAGTAAAAGGGAGGGTGATTTAAACACTGCCGGTACACTCTAGCTATTATACAAATATAATAAAAGTGAAATAAACATAAACTGCTTATGTAAAACATTCAATGGTAAATACATGTTTGTTTTGCTTTTAAATAAAATATTTGATAGCACAGATATTAATATATATATATATATATATATATATATATATATATATGTGTGTGTGTGTGTGTGTGTGTGTGTTTATAATTATACAAAGTAGAAGTACTAAAACAGCTATGAATAATAATGTGTATTGACATCATCTGTTAATATCTTCAGTGAAGTGAACAATTACGCATGTTACTTTTGAGTAATTGAAAAGTGAAATTTCTCCGATGGTTGCTCAAAATGATTTTATATTTGGAAAATAAATGTTGAAAATATGGTACAAATTAAAAAAAGCAATATCACTACTTTTTATTGCACGATTCTTGCAATTATTAGCAACTGAATAAAATATATTAAAATTATATAATATTACACGTCAAGCGCCCCGTCTGTTTGGATCGGTTGCAACTTTTAACCTGAACTACAAGTGCTAGGACAGTACCTGATTGCATGCATGTGTGGCAATCCACCAGAGTCTAGTCAGTTTACGTATTATATGTTTAGGGAGAACCATGAATCGACAGGAAGCTGTTATCCACGAGCAAGCAAAGCGTATTGTTTACAATGTGATTAAGTTTAAAATGCATTATATAATACTTAGATTCCTTTGTTTATTAATCGCGCAGAGAGGCCCAGTTCGTTGTTGCACACACAAACACGTGCCAGCGCCACCACAACCAGGGATCCTCCCGAATGTGTCGCGCAATACTTGTAGATTATTCTGAGAATATAGCGTATAACGTTACCAATATGTTACAACGGTGATCACCTAGCAAAAGTATACATGGTGGCAGACTATACAGTTGATGACTAAATGGGTTTATTCATAATTCTTTGGGTAGTGAATTAGATTCTGGTAGCAATAAAAAACAGTGCCTCAAAGCGATACCACGATAGTAATGACCTGTTTCACAAAGCTCGTGATCTAGTATTACTTGTTTATTTTACAAGTTTGTGTTTCTAGCACTTACGAACGTAAACTACTAGTTACTAGTGTGACATCTGATATTACCAGCGTGCGGCTTTGTTTTATCAGTGTTCTGTTTCACGAAACATTTGGTCTTGTAATATTGCGTATTGTTAAATAATGGAATTTCCCGTGAATCTCGAATTGTGAATTTACATACTAATGTGCATATTTAGGTTAGACATTGATTCTATCAATTAAACTCGATGCGTTTTAGTTATAAGGCTCAATAAGGGCTATTTATGCAATATGTGGTGTCAAATCCACTACCCATTCCAGTACTTATTGAGTTATCTGTTTTCACCCGAAAATACCATAGAAACTGAGCTAAATATTGTAAATAATAATATAAAGGCGATTGTAAAATAAAAACATCATTATAACTTTCTTGATGTTTGGCCAAAATATGTCCCTCACATATGAGCATAATATTTCTCCGATGTAATTAACCCCAACGCTTTCGCATTTTGCGTTATTATTTTCTATATTTCTGCTATTATACTCATTAATTAAATGCAGCGCTGTTATTTTGTTTTGAACAGTAGAGATTCTTTTCGATTTAATAGATACGAAGTCTCTTCAAAAAGTATCGCAAATTTTTAATTTCCGCGGGCTGCGTATATTCGATTTTCGATTGTTTTGTGGCGTTATGTTGGTACTCATGTCCCTCACTTATGTTGACAAGCTCGGCCATTTTGAAGGTTCAGTTAATTGTTGACAGCTATTTTGCTTGGACGTGTTTTGGCTCGTCTTCGATTCCAAAAAAATGGAACAAATAATCTGTATCAAATTTTGTGTGAAAAACAAAATTAAGAGCGCGGATGCATTCCGAATGTTGACTGTGGCATATGGTGAAGCTACTTTGGACCAAAGCAACGTTTATCGGTGGTACAAAATGTTCTCAGAGGGTCGAGAAGATGTAAACGACGAAGAGCGTCCCGGATGCCCGAGCTCGTCAACAATAGACGAAACCATTGAAGAAATGAAGAAAATAGTATTGGCCAATCGTCGAATCATCGTTAGAGAAGTTGCTGAGGACCTAAACATATCGATTGGCTCGTGCCATTCGATTTTTACCAATGATTTGGGCATGAGACGGGTCGCCGCAAAATTCGTACCAAAGTTGCCCAATTTCGACCTAAAACACCATCGCATTAACCTTTCTAAGGAGCTGTTGAACTCTGTCCGCGACGACCCCAAATTTGCTCCAGAGGGTCATAACTGGTGACGAATCATGGGTTTATGGTTATGACGTGGAAACTAAAGCTCAATCATCCCAATGGATGCTGCCACACGAGCCAAGACCGAAAAAAAGCGCGCCAAGTTCGTTCGAATGTGAATTACCTGCAAGTTATGCGCAATTTGCGCGAAGCAATCCGCCAGAAACGCCCGGATTTGTGGAAGAACAAAAATTGGCTTTTGCACCATGATAACGCCCCTGCTCACACATCGTTGCTTGTGCGCAAATTTTTGGGCAAAAACAACACACTTATGATGCCGCAGCCCCCGTACTCCCCAGACCTCGCCCCCTATGACCTTTTTTTTTTGTTCCCAAAACTGAAGAGGCCCATGAAAGGTCGACGCTACGCCACAATTAAGGAGATAAAGACGGCATCGAAGGAGGAGCTGAACAATATCACAAAAAACGATTTTTAAAGTGCTTCGAGGATAGGAAAAACGTTGGCAGAAGTGTATAATATCTGGTGGGGATTACTTTGAAGGGGACAAAATAGATATTCATGAACAAATAAATACTTTTTGAAAAAACACAAAATTCGTAATATTTTTTGAACAGACCTCGTATAATACTATTTCTTGACTTCAATATACGATTTAAAATACCTCTATGCCGCGTAAACAAAATCGCATCAACAAACAGTCCCCGTAGTAATAAATATGCCCGTAACTGCCTTCTCGACGCTTGGGTACAGTTGTTACACTAGTAATTTTGACAAGCGACTAATGACAACATTTTACGATTCTACCATTGTGGAATAAATGTTCGTGAAACAGGTTTTATGAGGACTGCTGGAATTATTGCTAGTAGACCAGTTGTTTCGTGAAACAGGGCCCTGGTGGACATTTTTAAATTCACTAGACTGTCCTGAGTTTTCTGTACGTAACTCCGGGTTTTATCCTTACCACTTTGCTGCAAAATCCCACTTTCAGAAGGACTTCAGTCATCGTGCCTGTCATTACTGTCATTTTATATATTAGCTGCTGCCGGTAAAGATGAATTTTTATGGAGGAAAAAGCAACAAAAGAAAGCGGGTTACATAATAACAGTAAGCGTAGACTTTGCTCACGAGGAATGTTGAAATAACAAACAAAAGCAATAAAACAAGGCATGCAATGTACAATTACTATTGCTTTGAAGAAAATGAAATGAAACAGAATATGTTAAAAGCACAGCTTTACTTCTAAGAGCAGGATAACCAGACATCAAGCCTATAGTTTCTAAGACATCGCGGCTACCCCGGGGCATTCAACTTAACCACGCCATACACCGCCAAGTAGCTTAAAGCAGCGAACTCCATTACTACATAATTAGAATGGCTTCTGAGCGTTCCGGAAGTGCGGCCAGCCGAAAACTATGCAACCCGCAACCTTGGAATCCCTTCCTTGTCTTACTCATGGCGTACAGGCATGCATCTGATGACGACTCTCAGAGTCATCTGACAGGCTGAATGCCTTAATTGGCAAAATGCTAATGAATGACCACGGAGAGAGCGTGCTGGCATGTCTCACTTACACAAGTTGGAACTTCCGGAGTACATTCTTTGCAGGGTAGATGAAGATATTGGTTTCGGCATTCCAGGTCCTGCATTTCTAGGAACTCTGTCCATCCTCCTCTCCATTCGTATGTTTTTCTAACTGGCCTATCTATTTCTGCTTCTCGTTCTCTCTCTCTTCTGGTCCCTTTTAATCATGTTAATAAACACGTGCTTCCCCTTTGCTGTTATACTTGTTTTTTTTTTTTTTTTTTTTTTTTTTTTTTTTTTTTTTATCAGATACACGGAAGCTCGTTTTGCATTATAATTATTCTATAGTTGCTCATATGAACTTTATTTTCGTCGTAAAGTGGGGTAGGTCCTAGTGGTGTAGGTAACCATGCCTTGCCTCCTAAACCCAAGATTATGGGTTCAATTCCGGCCACGATCGATGGATTTTTAGGGCGTAAAAATGCCAAGTATGGCTTCCTTTGTAAGAGAAGTGAAGCTGTGAGTCCCATGTCGTAGATTTACGGCACGAAAAAAAACCTCAAGCCTGAAAGAAGAGGTCTGAGCAAAATTTGAATTGAATGAGATGTTAAAAATAGTCCATAAATAAACAAAATAAAAAATGTAAAGCTTTACTGGTGTTAATATGTTTGTTTCCCTTGTTATGATCACAATATCATAAAAAATAGCACACAATACCACCTGCCTCATTCTCATGGTCAGCTAGTCAGTTCGAGATAACGTTACGTGCCATGCTGCTGAGTTCAGCAAACACATTTGACCAATTTTCGTTTTCTTTTGCCATTTATAGTAAATTTTATTGCCACTTGGAACAGTAACATACATTAGTAATAATATAGGTGTAAATTTGTGTCCCATTATTCAATATTTCGAAATTTCTAGATCTAATCCTGTGTCTGCAAACTTGGCCTCAGAGGGAGTGGTACCATTGTTAGAGACGAAGGCTCAACGGCTGGCCATTAGCGAAACTTTCAGTTGAGATGGTTCTGAGCAAATCTCAGCCGGGCTTCCTTGTGCTGGCGTGTCAAACGAGGGGCTTGAAGGGGATTGTAGACCTCAACCCTGCATTTCTCATCTGATCAAAAATCACCACTCTATTGTTCGTACATCATTTTGTAGATCTCTGGCTTGTAGATTTGCTGATCCTATCGTAGCTGATAAGACAAGATATCTATTCTGTACCTCTGTTGTCTTCTTCTTACGCCCTTGTTGGGGCCGCCTCTTGTATCCATCTGTCTCTATATATCGCCTCCAACACAAATGAAGAAGGGCCCACATGAAGCAACCTGGAGACAAAGCGAATGGAATCCACGCAGCTGCTTGTGCGACTTATGTTTTTTTATTGAGATGTCTCATTGCTTTATATTATTAGCCTCAGAGAACACAAAATAACAATTTCACACCACAGATTGCTGTTAAACTAAAAAAAAAATCAAGTGAAAGAGCACTTAATTTTGTTTGAACAATTCTTGAAACTACTAATTTATTCAGAGAGAAAAATCCTAAAAACATCTTTATTCTAGTTTTTAACAATATTTTAAAACATAACATCTGACTGTCAAAAATGAACTATGTTGTATCAATATTTATTTGGGAGTTTTGATTAAAACGTGTGTTGCTCTAATGTTTTTGAGAAGTGTGTTATTGTCAAACATTCTTGTATGGAAGAAGCACTTTGCTTGTGTTAAATTCGTGGACTGTGAGTAAATAGTTTACAATGTGGAAATCTGACCACGTTATATGCTCGTCCAGTTGAAACTTAACATGTAACAAGATGTGGAAACACAGCAGCAGACGTCCCTTATGCGGCTTGCAGAAGAATGTTGCAAGTTAAGTCGATCGATAGTCTCATCTCTCATCCCTAGACGCTAGTTCGGAGACTCAGAGTCAGCATATCATTGTGTCAGTATCTAGCCAACTTTCCTTGCGAGCAAATGAACGTGGAGCGAACCGCTCAAGGTTTTCGGTGGAATGTAATTTTAATGTTCTTATCTTTCCCCTACAGGAGTTTAAACTTTATAAATATCAGTGCTCCCGAAAGCGAAAATATGCTTTATTAACTTTAAATGTTAGAAAACTTTAAGGTAGAAAGCAAGCCCTTTAACTTCACTAATGTTACTCCGAGGTATCAGATTACAAGAACAAATAATCCAGTCTCTGAGGCTGTGCTAAAGATATGTTGCAACCGTTTATGCCTTTTCTCTTTTTGTTTTTCTTTACATAAGTGCAGTGGTTTTTTCCCCTTAAAGAATGCTGAATAAAAGAAATTCTTGAGCCACTGTGCTAGATAATATTATAATAATTTACCGCCACGGGTGGACGAGGTCGTTAAGGCGCAGACTCGTGAGCGGGAGGTCTGGGGTTCGAATCCCGCCAGGACCGTCCTACCTGACTGGGGTTTTTTCCAGGTTTTCCTCAGTCCTCATAACTGGCAAATGCCGGGGAGATACTCTAAACTTAGGCTTGGAACGCTTCATTTCATGTATCACCAGTGTCCACCGCCTGTGGTCCTCAGTAGTAAAAACGGGCGTTAAACACTACTCAAAAACATTTACAATAATTTGATAAGCGATCTATACTTACAATTTTTAGAAACCCTACATAATGTAAGCAATGTTTCTTCGTGGTAAAGAGCTTTATCTTCTCTGCACTTACAGACAATAAGGGAAATGTGCTAGTAGCTATTTAGAAATGTGCGGTGCGTATGGCAGATGTCTAGTTTTTAAATTGCACAAGTTACAAGCTTTACTGGATCTATGTATATTAATTTCCTTAGTTGAGCTTGGTGCTTAAGGGAAGCAACGAGAAATGCAAAGTGTTAAGCGGAACATCTTATTCTTACGCTATACATTCCACTGGGGAAGTCGCCGAAATAAATAATTAAAGTTCCTTTTGTTCTGTCTGTTTCTTTTTTGTCTTATTCTATCATTTCCTATTATATTCTACTCTATATACTCTCCTCTCCGCCCTCTTTTTCTCTATAGGTACAGCGCGCCCTATCCTTTCTTCATTTATATGGAGAGAACATCTGCCACGCTTATTCTTTTATTGTTTGAACGGAAATACCACATTTCCATTTCATCTCTTCTTCCTTACTCTCTTCTTTTCTACTATCACTGAAGTTCTGTTCTGCTATTCTCCTCTGTTCAGAGTCACTCTCCTCTCCTCCCCTCTCCTTCTCTTTTCTCGTCCGCCCTCTTCTCTCCTGAAATCCTATTTTCTCTTCTTTTCTCCTATTTTCCCCGAGGCTTATCTTGTTTTCACCCGATTCTCGCTATCCCCTACTAGTTATTTCCTCTCTTTTGTTATTTTCCTTCCTCTTCTGCATTTTTTTTTGAGTATCTCTTTCTTTTCGGTTCCCTGAAATTCTGTTTTTCTGTTTTTTTCTGCCCCAGTGTTGAGCGCTCCTCCCTTCTCCTCCTCTTTTCTCTTCTTTTGTCTCGTATGCTTCTCTCTTTACTTCACTAACATAAGGAAAACAAAGTTCTTCTCTCCTCTGCACTTACCTTCTTTTTACCTCTTCCCTGTTATCTCCTTCTCTCTTATATGTTCTCTTCTCTCTTTTGTTATTTTCTTTCCTTTCCTGAAAATTTCTTTGAATGCCTCTTTCTTTTTTACGGTCACTGAAGTTGTAGATTTCTCTTTTTTTTTTCCTGTTCCTCTGTTCAGACTTCTTCCATCTTCACCCCTTTCCTGTTCTGTTCTCTTTTCTCCTCTACCCTCTTCTCTCATCTCCTATTTTCTCTTCTTTTCTCTTTTATGCTTCTATTTTTTCTTCACTAATATGAAGAAAACAAATTTGTTATTTTCTTTACTCTTCTGCAGTTTTCTTTGAATGTCTCATTTTATTTCTTCTCCTTGCTCTCTTATCATCTTTCTTCACTCACACTTCTTCTTCTCCTTTGATTAGCGCTTTCTTTTATATCTTCTCCGCTGCAAGAAGAAAACGATTTTCTCCTTCCACTCGTAAAGAAACATGTGTTTTTTTTTCTCTCTCTTTAATTTCTCTGTCTTCTTTACTTGTCTCTTCTCCATCTCATTGTTCGTGCAAGAGGACCCTATTAATATTTTCATATCACTTTTTCCTTTTTTAATTCAGACACAAAGTTATTCTGCTCGTCTTTATTTAATATTCTTATATGTTTACGATGATATTCACGCTATTGTTTTTGTTCGCCTTGGTGCATTTCTCTTTGAGTATCATGTAATAGCACAAATACATCCGCAGCACATCTTTCGGTCTAATGGTTGCATATTAGATAAGCGCAGAATCCTTTCCCCTTCATCGTTGAACGCAACTAACGGTGCTAATTGCTGTATATGGAGTTCTGAATTCCATTATCAGTTCTAGTACAACTACATCAAGTTCACCAAACTTTAATTGGATTTTTGTACATATTTCCATTTCCATATTAGTTCGGGAGGATTTTATTTTCTGCGTCTACAGCACTCTCTTTTATAACTATAGGAATACTTAAAATGAAAGCATTTTAAAAGCTATTTTTTAATTTCTTACAGTATATATATTTCTATTCATTTATACAGTTTGTACTCCTTTGTTAATGTCAACTTTTATTTTACTCTGCATGCTTCGAAACGTTGTAGTTATTATTATTATTATTATTATTGTTATTATTATGTAAACACTAATTTGCCATAATTTTCCAGAAATTTCCGCAGTGTAACATGTTACCATATACCTGTCATGTAAAAGCCTCTGTCAATGATTGAGGCATTTGCTGGAGCGTCTATGGGAGCATTCATGTTGCAGAACCAATTCCCTTGGAGCCCATCCTTCATTGGAGCGAATAGATGTACATTATACGTTGTCAAATTAGAGCGTAGGGAGTGGAGTAAGACCATCAAACCCTATACTCGCTTGTTAAGATGATGTGGGCATTGAGTTGTGCTGTAATCGAAAAATATGATCGCAGTTCATGCGTGCTTGCGATTATTGCATGCAATTGATGCATTGTAATGCTTTGATTTTCTGAAATGAGATATCTATTGTCTCTTGGGGATTGCCGAACACCCGCCCAATCTTATCTTAACACTGTTAGGCTCTTCATTTATTCAGTGTGTTTTTGAATTTATTTCTTCCAATTTCCAATTTATATGCAGATGTGTTTTTAACGCATACATTTTCACAAACAAGTAAATATGTTACAATCAAAGTAAACAATTTACATTTCCATATTCTCTCTCAACTTAATACTATTAAAACCTTTAAATTTCCCACATAATAACCCTCACTTTACGGGAGTTGCATTCCTTCCATGCTCGCTTACAGTTAACACCAGGTTGAGTATGTAATGGTTGTTGATTTGTGTTTATTTATTTATTTATTTATTTTATTTAACATATCTGGCCATCAGCGTCCCATTTAATTCAGGCGTGAAACGACCGACAAATTTTGCTCAGAGGTCTCTTCTTTCAGGTTTGAGGTTCTTTTTCGTGCCGTAAATGTACGACACGGGACCCACAGATTTACTTCCCTTCCTAAAGAAGCCATACTTATGATTTTTACGCCCCGAAAGTATATAATGGGGATATATATATATTCACTCCTAAATAGTGTCAACATCATCAACATTGTTGTTCCCATTTGTCTTGCCTACCACTCATAACCATTTTTGTCTCTTGTATTTTGCCTATGTATTTTCAAAGTTTCTTAACACTTTTGTTTGGTTTTAATTTAAAATTCTTCTGCCTGTTATATCATTTGGTAATTTTTACCACTTTCGTAATAGAAATTGTTCACTCCAAAACTTGATTTGCTTACATGCTCAAATACAGTGCCATATACTATCTGCTTCTTTACACATATCCTGTTAATAATTCCTTTTCTTATCGCACTTAAATATATTACTCCTGTTCTAGACCGTGCCAGTCCTTCCCTTCCTGTCTTATCACAGATTTAAATGTATCTTTTTCTTCCCCAATGACTTTTTAGTTTTCTAAATAATTTCAGAGATTTTGTACATTAAACTATCCCTTGTTTCCTGTTTTAAAATATCCTCAATTCTTGTTTTTATCACTTTCCAAAATCCTTTTCTCGTTCTTTCCCCCTCATCATGACCCCATGCTGCTTCTTGTAGAATATTTTGGATTTTAAATAACCGAGTTTCTTTCCCGTTAATTTTTCCTTGTGCTACTAAACACGTTCTCCCCTTCTCTATACTATTTCTATTTATTACCTTGCTTTTATAGCGCAACCATACTAATTCCACTAGAACAACTTCGTTAGGCGGAGGAGGTCTCTAACAATGTTTTAGATAGAATACCCCAATGACGACCCACCTCAGAAGCCTTTTCAAAGCGCAAGCTACCGTCACACTGTACACGGCACCAGCCCATCTGATACTTTCAGAACCAACGGAATGAAATGAGAAGAAATGCTAGAGCGGAAAATACGTGGAAAGTAAATATCCCTCCCAGAATTCGCTTAAGCAACCAGTAAACCAGTAAACCACGGAAAAGGGAAGGAAAAAAATCAGGTTGACCGGCTTAAAGGAATTTGATCTCGGGACCTCCCGAATGAAGTCCCAACATTACCCTCTGAGCTATCCCTCACAGTGTTTACCCTATGTTATTATTACGCATGTCTGACACATACAAGAGCAATAAAAAAAATCATGCTCTAACAATGCATATGCACATCAACAACTATTGATAAAAACCATAATAACTTCTTCATTCATAGACATAAGCGGGAATAAAGATGCCGTTCAATTCTAAATAGTAGATAGTAATTAAGTTAATAAATTACACATTAATTAAATATAATTTGAATGTGTGGAAAACACTGCATGTAATCTGTGCTCTCGCAAATATTGTACTCCGAGTTTAAATGTTTGCAGATATGTCACAATATTAGAGACAGGCGACGTGCTTGCTGGAGTATCAGTGGGATTGACAACGACATTCATAAACTGTTTTAGTTTACCAGTTTCATCACTCGCAGCACGCGGTTTATTTATGTGCTCTCCTCTTCCGTCAGGTAATTTTACTCTTGAATAATTTGTAAAGCACTTAGATCAATTCTTTATTTACCTTGAACTGACAGGTCTTTGAAATGTTAACATATTTGAGTTAACATTTTCAATTTAAAAGCCAGGAATGAAACAAGCAGTTTCATAAAACAAAACTGATTCATAAACAATAAATATTTTTTGCTCGGTTTGGTAAATAGCAAGACTCTCATTGGTCTCCCATCTTATCCGATATTTTTAATTGTATCACTAGACTGAAGTGTTATCAGCCCAAATGTGTACGTTGAAAGAAACTTCATGAGTAGGTGTATTAAATGACATAAAATATTAGTATTTGACATTCATCGTTATTCCTACATGACTTCATTTCCTTTCACCATCCTTTATTACAACTAAAAAAAATGTATAATTTAAAACAATAATAATAATAATAATAATAATAATAATATCTGAATTACTCCATCGCGGTGCCTTGTTTCCTACACCGGGACGTGTATTGCAAACTCTTACACTTTATTTCTAAATTACAAAATTGCACTCATACATTATTATTTTCCACATGATACTTATATCCAGATTACAATTAGAAATTTACTAAAGTAATAAAAATAACAAAACTGATAAATAGTAAAATTACATTCCCTTCGACTACTTCCTAATTGCTGAAAACCAGCAATATTCGAGTAATTGGAAACCAGCTACTACTTTTACTACTTCCACTTAATCTTTAACTCTAAATTAATAAATTACTTTTTACAGGTATCCGATAGAAATTGTACTAGTGGCCGTTACATTTCTTACATACTTTTACTTTACTACTGTCTATATTTGTATAAAACTCTATTATATATCTATAGATCTTCTATATGTTTCTTTATTTTCCTATTATCATGTCATTTTTCTATATTATATTATCTTTATAAATAAATTCGTGTAAATTTCACATTTATATCTTATATTAATCTATTTTACAACAATGATTATTTAATTGACATTTATTAATGCAGCATTTATCCTACTAGTTCATTTCTTAAACATCGTTAACAATAGTAATATTGTATCACAAATAATATTAGTTATGATAATTATTATAACAATTTTATTATATTTTATTTTACTTCCTCTTTATCTTCCTATTTTTCTTCTTCTTCACTCTTTCACCATACCGCTTTTCCACAATCACTTTACCCTCCTCTCATTCTTTATATATAATACTGTTTTATGTCCTATTGAACTTTTCCTTTCACTACTCCATACACTTTACTCTTTAATTTAAAAACAGTCACACATTGAGCAATACTGCAAATAAGAAGGCATTTAAAGTGTACATACATTGCAAGAAACACAGTCATGCCTTTCACTGCATTTAAGTACCGTTTTAACAACCACATTATAATAAAAGTTTATATATAATCATTAGAAATTCATATTTAATTAATTTATTTTTTAAACCAAAAGATAATCGTTATTTGGGACATTTTATATAAATTAAGTGTCTACATGCCTAGCAACACCACAATGTTGAATAGCATAATAGATTGTGTGGGTTATTACCCAGAGCACTGCTTTATGCTTGAAAGTTGGTGAAATACAGAGACTGCTTGATAATAAACTTTGATACAATAGAAAGCTAATTGGCATTTAATTATGCAATAACAACGTAACTTTTGCTGTGAACGACAAACAGCCGAAGTTGCAGTCTCTGGTGGATCACATCGAGAACATTTGTCATTCTGTCACGAATCTACTCCTTTACTCAGTAATACTTGTTTAGACATCTAGATCTGGAATGTACCTTTACGATGATCACCTTGCCTAGGAAATTGAGAGAAATTTATTTATATCAAAAACTCTTGTTATTCACTAAATCATTTTTTAATATTTGTCACCTAGTTAGATAGAATTACCTACACTCGCTTACACAGTTTTTGTTAAATGAAAACTGTTCATACATTCTGATTCCTTACCACATGGTATTTCCCAAACCAGATTTAGTTTTGTTTCATCGGCTTCAGAAGTATGTATTATAGAAAATAGTAGTTTTCATTATTTGTTCATTGAGCAGATATATAAAATAAACATTCTGAGAGATTTAAACAAGATAATAAATGGTTCATTTTGTGAATGGGACAGTAGTGCTAAATCAAAGTATTGGACTAGAAAAAATTGTCCACAAAGAAGCAATTTAGCTCCTGGAGAAAAAAATGTTAAGTATGAACCATTGGTTTCTCCTTCTAATGTCCTTCCATCACACCATATTAAGTTAGACCTGATGAAGCAATTTATCACTGCTCTGATTAAGGGTAGTGATTATTTCAACTTTCGTGTTACAAAGTTCCCACAGAAAACTGAAGCTAAGTTAGCAGCAGGTATTTTTGATGTACCCCAGGTTCGTGATCTTATGCAGGATGAGATCTTTCCACAGTCGATGTCCGGGTTAGCATGGTTGGCAGAAAACTTTTTTGGCAACAAGAAATCTGAGAACTATAAAGAAATTGTGGAGGAAATGTTACAACATTTTAGAAATCTGGGGTGTAGAATAAATGTTAAAGTGCGTTTTCTCAACAGCCATATTGATTACTTCCCAGCGAATCTTGGTACAATGGGTGAAGAGCAAGACATTAAAACAATGAAAACCACTATCAAGGCCATTGGGATTTGTCAATGATAAATGATTTAATGAAAAACTTTTAGCAATTCATAATTATTAACCCATAGCTCTCATAACTTAAAATGAAACCCCAAAAATATTTTTGTCTTAGCTATATGTGTTAAAATTGAATAATATATCATAAAAATGTGAGTACATTATTATATTTGATTGATTTTGTTTAAAAACCTAGCCCAGTAGAGTAAAACTGAAAACATGTTTAAATTTATAAAGCACAAATCCAGGTGGAACAATAAAGAACTATTAAAAATTTTTTGTAGACCAGTGTTTATTTACGTATTTTTATACAAATTCTACGTGATCGTTAGCTGGATTAGAGAGAGAGAGAGAGAGAGAGAGAGAGAGAGAGAGAGAGAGAGAGAACGGCAACCACATGTCTGTCTTCTCGAATGTCTATGCTTCCCTATACCTTTCCTGACCGCTTTTCAAACTACTGTCGTGGTGGAAGAACTCCATCCACCAACCACATTTGAAGTAACGACATCCAACTGTCACTTTCAGCGGATTTTTCACTTCCTTATCCATCTACAATAAACGAAGACACTACGACCGTACATATGCCACCATAAGATATAAGCTATATTTTGTCATAAAATATCATGAGCAACAGTATGCAGCATGTACCTAACTTGTACAGGTATGTTCACCATAGTAAGAATATTCTTCCACATCTGAAGAGAATTAACGGGTCGCGGCGTTAGGCAGAGGCGCCAGTAAATGCTATGATTTGATTTAATGAATATTTTACTGGTCATTTCGTTAAGTAACATCAATCCTGAAAAAAAGGCTTTAAATAAGGAGGGTAGTGGGAAGGCGTCGGAAGATAGGAAGGATTCCCCAAGTCAAGCTGTTATTGTCAAAACTGAAACCAGGTAATTGTAAATTGTTTTGTTTTTCAAAAAGCAACTGATTTCGTCTCATTTGTATTTATCAAACATATATATAATTTAGTGGACTAGAAAGTTTAAAGATGTTAGTTTGTCATAAATGCTACATCAATTCTCTTATTGTTTGTATAGGAAGTGTCTCAAACACGCCTGAATGCTGATGTCAACAGCGTTGTTCTTATACATTTTTGAATCAACTATGCATCTCAAATGAACTGAATGTTGCTGATTGAGAATGAAGTCTCTGCCCTTTGTTTTACGTATTATCGGATTTGAAAGATTCATACTCTTGCCTGCGCTTTCATTTGACAATATTGTATGTATCTTTCTAAGTAAATGAATTTACAGGTCTTGTGAACAACAACTTATGGGATGCCAGGTTGGAAAAATATTAAGTAAAATGAAAATAGCAGTCATTATTTTCCCACGTAGAATAAGTTATTTTGTTTATTTCAGAGCCCTGCCCTCCAAAAGTATGGATGGTCTCATAATATGTCGCGATGTCAATTAATCTCTCCAGCGACTCCTCGAAATATGTCGCGAACTAATTTAAATTTAAAGGGCACTCGTTCACTCTCTAAGTTCGATTGCTTTAATAACGCGAAATAGGGGTGTGCTCAGATCTTAATATATTACTCTTTTACATCTGTATCTCAACTAAAAAACAAAGGAAAATGATTAAGAGCTAAATACTGTTACAAACTAAGATATGCAAGTTATTTATAATGAGTTTAATTTATTCAATGCTTGGTTTACATATCCTAACCGATAATTGGCATACTTAGATGGCCTTACGGAACTGGTGCACGTCCGTTCATCGCTACGCCTCGAAAGAGAAGGAAGTCAGCTTAAGCATGAAAAAATATAGTATCATGTCCTTCCACGCATGCGCTACTTCCTCTCTATTCATGAAACCAATCTTAAAGACTACTCCCAAGGATATTACAGTATATTTGTTTATAAATTCTATACAATACTATAGGGGGAAGGAGAGGCAGTGGCAGTGTTGGGCTTCGTTGGTAGATAGAAAGGAGGAGGGAGTAGGTAAATTTTTTAAACAAAGTGAGACAACTCAGATCGGTAGAGGCAGCCAACCGGAAAGAAGGGAAAGGGTACAGTAGTCACAATATTTTTGTAATTATTTGTACATTTGTGCGTAGGAGTATAAGTCATTTACTTTTGTACCCTTTTCTTAGAAGAAACATGTTTTTCTATTATATGTATATTTGTTGTCCATTTATTATTTTTTTTTCATTATTATGTGTACTGTTCGTCTCTTAAGAGTTAAACATTGGTTTGTGCAATTTCAAGTATTTCGTATTGTATTGGAAAAGAACTTAAGGTACCAGGATGCGTGCGACAGAGTTAGATTTGTAAATATATATCTTTTGTAATTAAATGCACTATTATTATTATTATTATTATTATTATTATTATTATTATTAAAGTATAAGTGCCATAATATTACGAGTGTGTGGTTTTGTAATTTGTAATTATTTGTATAGTTCTGTCCCACAATCAACTCGATATTACAAGTTAGTTTTCCACAGAAATATTACTAATAATCATGATCATAATACTGTATAGATCTCTCAACAACCACAGGAATATTGGTAACTTAAATACTAGTATACTTTTTAATATTTTTTAATGTTTTAGGGAATCAGCTGTCTTGATTCCCTAATGTGAAGTAATAGCGAAAGTGGTGATAATGTAAGAGTAAGCGTGCTTATAAAGAAAGAATAATAATTAGTTTCTTGAATTCAGTGTCATTTTTGGGATAGTACAATTAACTTGCAACTTATGATTGACACTGGTCTTCTTTCCTTGCCTCACTATCTTTTAAAGTAAAAATTCAGTCTCTTATGACAGCGTTTACATAATTTTTATTGTAATGAAAAACTAGTTGCCAAATAATATATACAAATGTATATAAATATAAATTATCAAATGGACGAATATAATAAATGATTGAGCGCAGTCAGGAAGATCGATTCTTGTACCATCTCTCGACTGAAATTAATGCTGTGATGTAGTCGTATGCATCAAAATATACGACCATCATCTCATAAAAGAAGATTGACAAAGACATAAAAAACATTTAAATTGTCTTTTTTTTTTTCTTGGAAAAATATCACACCGATATAATAGGAAATATAATAATCTGTTTTGTACATTTAAAAATACGAATTTATTACAGAGAAGTAGACACAACCCAATTCTAGGTAACTTGTAACTTTTTACTACTAATACTTTACATGCGTTGTACATTCCTTTTTGTGGAACAGAAAGTTACAACCCCATAATTTAGGACGCGTACTAATAAACTTCTAATACGTTAGAGCATACTTTTGTGGAATGATGCCCAGATCTAAGATTTAGACACTTAAGAAAAACAAGCTTCATGGTTATTTTTGACAGGAGCTCGTGGAATGTTCTGCTGCACAGGTTAATGTCAGAAATGGGCACACGGGGAGGAGCATTTGTTGACGGCAGTTAAGTGGACTTGGCCCAGCAGGGAACAAGACAAAGATAATATCACCACTTTCGTGGAGACTCAAACTTGACTCCAAGAACCAGTGCCTATAAACCGAGTAATAACGAAGGCATTTGCATGACAATTGTAGACCCAACAAAAACTGAAGGACGAGGAATCAGGAAGTTTGCCCCAGCGTTAATCCTCTTTCTTAGTGCACGTTGTTATTATTATATAACAACATGTCATTTCTTGCCCAACATTTCGAGATATATGTTATTTATCTGTACTAAAATGTACATTCCTGGGGTGACAAAAGTCAGAAATGTCTATTTACATGCTCAGTTTTTATTGAGAAACGTTGGTAAGTATAAAGACGAAAGATTCCTTCAATAAAATTGAAGATGTGCATAAAACCTTTTTATTAGCTTGAAAAGTGCTTGCGGAAATCTAGATGTCATAGATCAATATTTTTGTGACATATATTATCATATATTAAAAATAATTACCAGCCACCTTCATATTGTTTATTATAGTTAATTAATGTAAGAAATTATTTGTTTGAATTTATAATTAAATAAAATAAGATAATGTTGATTTGAAGAAGTTTCAACCGTGGCAGCAAATTAAAAACACACTATTTATGAATCATTGACAGCTATGTTCTTTTCTCTAATGTAAGCTTCAAATAGACAATAAACGAAACGACAATTGATCAGAAAATAATACGAGGGTAAGACATTTAATAACTTAAAATGGATATAGAACTTCAACAAATTAGAGTACTGACTTGACATACTTTTATTTCTCAACATAATCAACGTGTACATGAGACATTTGTCCGATCGTTCGGGCTGCTGTTGGAACCATACGGTAGCTTCTTTCTACATTTTCATCGTCGGGAAAATGTTCGCCAGAAAAACTATATTTAAGAGGGCCAAACAAATGGAAGTCGCTTGAAGCTATACGGAGGATGCTGTAGAACTTCCCATTTGAATTTTGCAGAATCTCATTTGCCTTGTTGCGGTATGAGGAAGCGCGTTATCATTTTCTTAATTTAATAGTGTTTAACGCCCGTTTTTACTACTGAGGCACCACAGGCGGTTGACACTGATATTACATCAGATGAAATGATATATTGGGAAAGGATTTTTTTTTTTATGGAAGGAAACGTTCCAGGCTTAAGTTTAGGGTACCTCCCCGGCATTTGCCATTTATGAGGACTGAGGAAAACCTGGAAAAACTTCAGTCAGGAAAGATGGTCCTGGTGGTTAGCACACTTCAGTGAGGTGCTGGGAGGAGGGAATGTGGGAGTGAACAGCACTCTGAGGGAGAATCAAGCCTGGGGATGGCTAGAGGTACCTGTGCTGGATGAAAATATTTCAACAGAGGAGATTACGAGTGCAATCAAAAGCCAAAAATGCCCCTGGATGAGATCTATTACAAACTTGAGCACTTATGTGTTAGTAAGTTTGGTATGGTAAAGCTGCAAATTTGTAAGAAATTGTTGAATGAAGGAAATTACCCCACCTGTTGGGGTAAGGGAATCGTTCATCCCATTTATAAGGGAAAGGGAACTATGAGATTCCGGAGGATCATTTTGTTATTACATTAAGAGTACTATATAACAAATTAAAGCTTGTGAGATAGAATACGGTAACCTATCAAAATGTTAATAGATAATCAGGCAAAATTCAAACGTAACCATGACATTTAGAACATAAATACGAGGGTGGTCTGAAAATTCTCAGCCTCGACCATAGGTGGCCTTGTAATTGAAAAGATATTGTTTTTATTATTGATATATTTGTCTTCATTTAAATATCAAACCATACTGTGAAATTTATTTAATAGGGCTATCTAAAATATTGTGGGAACTCTGTAAAATGGATAGAATTGAATGTCGTGCAATGATAAAGTTCTTTGTAAAAATGGCTTAATGCCTAAGGAGGCTCACAGAAAGTGTTAAGAATTCTTGGATACTTAGCTCCTTCTTTTTCAGTGATTAAAATGGGCTGCCTTGAAGAGGATTCATAGAAAGAAATACAAAAAGTGCAACAACAACAACAGAATTGTTAAATAAATATAGTTTTATTATAAATTACATGATCGGATAGTTTAAGTGCTTAAAATTGTTGAAGTTATATGCATTTCAAAGATAGTGTAGATTATATTTTAATGAATTGACTCAAGATGGGTATCCCGTTTGCCAAAAACTCCTTCTTATGAAAATATCGTAATGCTATTGGAAACATTTTAACATAACTAATTTTGTGCATCGACTTACAACTATGATTGAGACTTAACGAGGGTTGGTCCATAAGTTTCTGGCCTCGTCGATAAGGATTATCGCTTTCAAAATTATAGGTTTCATACCTTATCTGTTAAGTAGATAATTGCAGCTGTAACCTCCGCTCCGCAGTGTTCAGTTGTTCAGATACAGTTGCACAAAGAAGATTATGTGTAGAAGATTGTGACAGCTTCAAAATGGAATTTCGAGCCGTTATTAAATTCTTCTCAAAAGGACTTACACCAATGGAAATTAAACAGCGATTGGACGGTGTATATGCGGAAGCATTCCCCTCATATTCTACCATAAGAGTATGGTCAAACTTTTTTGAATGGGTCGAGAAAGCACTGAAGACGAAGAGCGTGCAGGTCGGTCCTTGGAGGTACTCGCTCCTGAAAACATCGCTCTTGTGGAAGGAGAAATTATGCAAAACCGGCGAATCAAAGTTACAGAAATAGCAACAAGGTTGGGCTTTTCTAAAGCAACAGTACTTGGAATTATTCATGAACATTTAAACATGAATAAGATTAGTGCCTAGACTTCTTTCCTCAGTCTAAAAGAGCAACGAGTCATCTGTTGTCTGGCATATTTGCAGCTCTGCCGTGGCAATGAGATAAGTTCTGCAAACCATTGTTACAGGAGATGAAACTATGGTCCTCTACTATGATCCCTTGTCCAAAAGAGAATCAATGGAGTGTGGCGCAAACCTGGCGAAGTATCACCTGTAAATGCCAAGGTCACTTAGTCAACTAAGAAGGTCGTGGCCACAATCTTTTGAAATTGTGAAGGAATACTTTACTTTGACTTCAAAGAGAGGAACACCACAGTAAATGGGGAGTACTGTGCTGGCCTACTGAACAGACTACGTGCTTCAACCAAAAGGAAAAGGCGAGGAAAGCTGAGTGGTGTGTGCGCCTTCTTCACGACAACGCGCCTGTGCACACAGCTCTTGTTGCAAAGGGAGCTGTAATGAAATTTGGCTTCAAGGAGAAAGATCATTAACCCTACAGCCCAAATCTAGTTCCCAGTAATTATTTCATGCTCTCAAAACTCAAGAAGGATCTTCGAGGAAGGAAATTTAAATATGACGAAGAAGTGATGGATGCTGTTTACGCCTATTTTGCAGACAAAGCTTCTGACTATTTGGGGGAGGACTGAAATGCTAATTGAAGATGTGAGAAGTGTATTGCAATAAAGAGTTAGTATATTGAAAAGTGAAATATTGTTTTTGTCTCTATCATGCCTAGAAAATGATTAGGCCGGAAATTTATGGATACGACTTGGATGCTCCATCCAATATTAGAAAGAAACAACAGTCAAAACAGTGGAGAGAAGACAAAGTTGCTTTCATCTGCAGGAGAGGTTGTGGCATCAATCTTTTCGGACGCTAAAGGAATTTTACTAATGGATTACCTTCAAGAGTATTTTACCATAACCATACTATTCGAATGTTTTGAACCAACCAGCGGAAATAATGAAAAGGAAAGAACCCGTTTACAGAAAAAAAAAAAAAAAAATATGAGTTTTCATCATGATAATACACCTGCTCACAAAAGTGTTTTACCGGTGGGGAAAACAGAGATATGAAATATAATTTGTTGCAGCATCCATTCTGCTCATAAGATTTTACTGCCTCTTAACTTCCATCTGTTCCCAGTTCCACCTCTTCCTCAATGCTCAGCATTTTCATTAAATTAAAGGACAGAGAAGACCTTCCTGAAAACCGCGTCAGAGAGAATCGCTGGAGCAACTGCATTGTCCTTAAGGGAGATTATGTTGAAAAATAAAAATGTTTTTCTTTCCTTATTTATTAGGGTGAAACAAAATTTAGACCGCTCTGTACTTCATACTACTTCATACATCTTCAGCTATTTTAATACCTAAAGAATGTTCATTATTAAAATGTATAATTTTCTTCCTAATAGCGTCAAAGGCTTATCTAGTAACAGAAAAATTTTGAAACTTCCTTTAAAGGAATATTTGCGAAAAATGTTTAGAATTTGTGGAGGAATGTGTTTATTTACATTAAATGAATATGCACGTTTAATTTTATGTGTAAATGACTATTGTTTTATATTTTATATTTAACTATTATACAATATTATGCAAGTAAACTTAAATTTTCCTATTTGGAAGTCGTTGATACTTTATATCGTTTTTAGAATACCCTTATTTCTTTCCTTTAACTCTGAAATACTTTTTAATGGATTATAAAAAAACAAGTCAGTGTTTTCGTTTGTGACTTTTAAAGGCATTAACGAAAAATCCATGATTAAAGATAAAATGTATTAAGCCTTTTGAGTGAAGTTATAACAAATAGATCAATGCACGTGTTAAAGCAAAATGTAGCAGTTCATTTTTTCGCTTAAATTGATATAATGATTAAACAACAATATTCTGGGGCATCACAGACACAAGCGTGGGATAAATGAGCATTTTCAAATGTAGTAACGGAAGTTATGCACATTTTATTGTTGCTACGAAATGCAATCTCGTTTATTTTTACTATCAAAATCATGCACTGGTCGAATGGAGAGGGCGTAATGAAAAAATGATGCGGGTTTGAGAATTATTCATGTAATAAATTTCCTGTGAAACTTTATTTTTCCTTTATTGACTCTTCATTGAATATTGACATAATCCAAAAATCAATTTTCTTTTATTGGGCTAATAAAGTTAATTGCGTTGATTTAGAGCTGCAGGCCATGGTTTGGAAATCAGCGTTTTGTTTTAAATGAACCCCAAAACGATTGTTGGAATAAAACATGTGATGCAAACAGGATTCGAATCTACGTACTTCATTTGTACATCTGGTTCCTGAACAAGTGTGCTGGACTTGCATTTCAAAAGCGTCAGTTCATATCTTCATGGTTCATAAGCTTTGAGTCCAGCTAGTTTGAGAAACTCGAGTCTATCCAGCTCTAAAAGCTACAGAAAGGGTAAAGTTTGCTGGAAAGGAGGAGGAGGAGGGGAGGGGCTAATGGAGAGTACATATACTTTGTTAATGGTGAACCGGAAACTTGGCAAGCTTCAGTTGTAGGGGGCCAACCACCGGTTGACCTTCCACAAGAATACGGTACTTCAAGACGGCTACTTTATCTCAGTGTTGCTATACAAAGTTGCTAACAGTGTCGCCAACGTCGGTGGCTTCACACACAAGCTAACCGTTTGAGATTAGCTCACGGCAGAACATGTTTACGCTACTACTAGATAGCAACGTCTCTTGAGGTTTATCCCAGAGTTTTCTTTACACTGTTTACCACGTTCAACAAAACGCCTCTCTATTGTTCCTCGTCTCTGCAAGAAAGGAAAACAGGTGTGTTGCGGTTTGGAATCGAAGTCAGAAAGCAAACATTCGAGGTATAGACTGAAATGGAGCACATACGCGGAAAGATCAGACAAGGCATGGTAAGCCGAAAGTTACTGGTTTGATTCCTGGCCAAAGACCTTAGAAATGGTCAATATTTTGTCACAGATACGAGGCTGTCATTATAATACCAGTGACTGAAAATGTGAAATATTTATGATAAAATATCGCCATTGATTTTTGACTTCTTCTACCCATAAGAGCAAAACCCGTTATTCGATATTTGCAGTTTGCCCAATCTGTGACAACCTAAAAATTAGATTCGAGAAAACCTCGTGTAAGTTACTGATCAATGAACTCCTAACTGCTATTGCTTTGTGTATCTATTAAGAGTAGTATACTTTAAATAATTTATCGTTTAAATTTGTGTTAACTTCTCATTTGTATTTATATTCGTTATTGAAAGTCATTAATGTAACTTTCTGTACTTCCCCACAATTTACCTAACCTCAAAATACTTCATTAACAAACTCCTCTGATCACCTGATTACCTTTTGGGCAATGTCCTTGCCAAAAGAACTAAATAACCTATGACTTAAATCAACGGGTACTCAAATAACACAAAACCAATGAATTATAGAATATTTTAGATATTATTTACCTCTCAAATACATTTGTATTAGTATTGAATACTTATTAATTCCTGAGCTCTTCCCAGTGCAAGGGAAACGTGCTGGATTCATAAATGGTTTACAATGAGTGTTGTAATTACAGATAATTATTTTAGAATGCTTCTTAAATTTTAAAAATGTATACATTCCTTCTTCTAAGCTTTGATTAGCCGTCACAGGCTTTAGACTATAGCACCGTTGCTGTTCCTTCAACTTCCAAGTACACAGATAGAGGGCAGTATTGCAGGAGAGCACGTAATCATTCCGTCGGTCATCATCACGCGACTTTCACGATCAAAGGACGCTACCTCTATCAGGCAGCTCCGCAATTATCCTCACGATTGTGTATAACTCCCTTTCCAGACTTTTATAACTTAAAAACTTTCTAAGCAGACACCTAGACCTCCTAGCCAGTAGCTACACCAATAAATAGGCCAATGATTCGGTCAACATTTTATACAAAAAAAAGTAATTATTATAGGGTCGTGTTTTCTGAAATACTTAAATGTGGAATTAATGAAAGATTTTGCTTATTAGTTGGAATTTATTTAAAAATATTTACAAACCGATAAAAATTATTAATAATTAGAATATACACGGAGACAATTATTTATAAAATAAGAAATAAGTACGCGTGTTTGTATATCGTGCAGTAATTTTAAAATGAACAATAAATATGTTCGTTTCTTCATACTGAAAAATTACATACCACATTTCTCAGCTTTCTGTTGGGTTTGTTTTTCTGTAAATGCTATAATGACATAAATTTGCTTTCATCTTCGATTCGAAGTTTATCACGTTATATATTTTGCTTTGACTTGTTTCTTAGGACCTACCCACTTAATAATTATTACTTTTAATATAAAAATTGACAAACACTTTTAAAATTACGTTTGTATTGTTAATTGTTATTTTTTTATTCTCTGGAACATTATCGAAGTAGAGACAAACGCTCATGGTACAGTAAACGCTGTTTGCAACCAAAGGAAACACGCCACCGTTCTTTCTTCAAAAGCAAGTGTTAATTCTGTTGGCTACATGCTCTGAGACATCTTTGCGTGACAGAACTCCAGGAAGCGCGTGTGCTGTGAATTTTGCAGCTTATTTCAGATCTGAGTGTGATATCGGGCTCTATTGTCTTCCATCTTTCTCTTCTTGAAACTGGAGGGTCATTGAAAGAGGATTTTTTTCTGCGAAAATGAAACTTGACTTTCCTATCAAATTTATCAGGATTATTAATAAGAGGACCTATTCTTTCATCACCCTCTCTTCCGCCGATTTTCTTGTCTCAATCAAAGTTTGAGAATCATTACTAAGTTTCTGATTCTTATGTGCTTAAAAACTGAAAAAGGCGTTTTAACAAGAAGAAAATATTTTTTTATACTATCTAAATCCAAGGAAGAAAGGTGCCTATCTGTACTTACCCATAGTTTCCTGCAGTCGCCGTGACAACATCTGTTATGTTGAACCAAAAATGTTAAGTGAGGGTGTAAACTATACATTTTCAAAGAACAGCGACTTGAATTATGAAAACATGAGTTACACTTCTTGCACATGGATAACACGTAATGCAATTAATCTCATCACTTTTAAGATTCACTTTGTTCTCCATAAAGAAGAAGAAGAAGAAGAAGAAGAAGAAGAAGAAGAAGAAGAAGAAGAAGAAGAAGAAGAAATCAAAACCTTGAACCACATAATATGGGGGGAATCTTGATTTTGAGAATAAAGTGCAAAGTTAATAATGTATATAATGCTATTTTAGTTTTGATTGTAATTTGAGTGTATTTATGCATGTTAAATTGTAAAGTTGATTGTGAAAATAAATTCAATTCATATCCTCCACAATGCCCCTATTTAATGTAGTTTTATGGAAGGTGACACGTGTATTAAACTTAATTCTTATTTTGGCATGTACAAAAGTTTGCTTAGCTTTCCACCATTAATTTCGTTAACATTATGTCTACTTTAGCATGCAGAAAAGATTGTGTCAACCTTCTGAACATATATTTGAATTAATTTACGTGTAGACACGAATGAGCAGTTACTTTTTTACTTCTCATAGGGGTAACGATTAGAATTTGATCATCTGAACCACAGTCATTGCTTGCAACTGAGGAGCAGTGCAAAGCGAGATGAATTAATGAGAATAGGAAAGATTTTATGACTCTGCTCATATAAAATAGCTGCAAAGTATTTCTAATGAGGGGTATTTTATATCTTATATTTTAAACATATTTTGCAGCACGTAAAAGATAATCAACCTAGAGAAATAAATGTATGCAGGGTGAAATCAAAGGTGTTTAAAAATAAATTAAAGAATTTTAGAACAATAGAAAATTAGCAGCTCTTAGAATACGCGAAGTAATGGTAAAAAACTCGGAGACACCTACAAAAAACGAATAAGCAAGAAAATACTAAAAGTTGTAATGTAATGCATTATAAAAATGGCCAATGTTATGAAACCTTAACAGGCTTAAAACTGGTCCAGATGATGACAATTAATTGTACAGAATAATTAATTACTTCTTCAGTACTTGGATGAAAATTTAGAAAACTATAAAAGGAAAACTTAAATACATATTAAACATTTATTTCGGTTAGATAAATGAAGCATATATTTATAGATATCATAAATTCAAGGAATAATTCATCAATCAAGAACACCTTTTTCTTCAATAAATCCGTACGAAAATAAGGAAGACTTAACTTTTGGAGGAGAGGGATTGTTTTATATTTCAACATAATCTCTTCATAATTATATGCTTATTTTGGCGTATTTCTAATTTGTATATCCCATTTATATAATGTGATTTCTTCAGCTCTGAAAAATACGCATTTGTTTTGGCGACAACCTCTTCATTTGATGCGAGTAGCCCACCATTTCTTCTTATTGAAGAAAAGGAAGTTGCCTAGCGAGCCAAATCGAGAGTAGGGAAGATGAGGAAGGATATCATACTTTAAATCCAATAATTTTGAGGTTTCGATCGCAGTCTTGTGCGCATTATCGTGATGAAACAGGACCTTTTTCCTCGCCAAAACGAGAACTATTATTCTTGGCTAGTCGTTAATTGTCTCAGCGTAATAACGAGATACACACTTTCACAGTAGATATTTATTTAATATATTTCAAAGTTGAACCGGAAAACAACATTAATGTGTAGTATGATGTTCTGTAAACAGATGTGACTCACATACATTATGATAGCGTTGCTACGGTAAATCAAACAATGACAGGTAAATCAACAATGAACAAATGAAGCCAAGATTATCGTATGATGCTTTGTATACAGACGTGATTCACATACATTATGATAGCGTTGCTAAAACAAAATGGACCCAAGATTATCGTTTGAACAGGGGA
Organism: Metallyticus violacea; assembly: GCA_030762175.1. Lineage (NCBI taxonomy): Eukaryota > Metazoa > Arthropoda > Insecta > Mantodea > Metallyticidae > Metallyticus > Metallyticus violacea. The sequence continues at coordinate 50,182,675 of CM060841.1, forward strand.
AAGCAATTTTAAAGTGGTATTGGAAAACCGAAAATGTTGAAGTTCAAAGACAATGAAGACGTGTACAGAACAGAACCGAGTAACAATTGCACGCATTCGAGACAAATTTGAGACTCCTGGCACCGTACGCGATGTTCACAAGGGCAGATCTGGGAGACCTCGCACAGCAACAAGCCCCGCGTCCTCGGCTATGGTTTTGGAACGTTTTCAGCACTCACCGCAGAAATCTACAAAGCAATGTGCACGTGAGACTGGGATTAGCAGAACCCAGCGTACGTCGTATTATTAAAACAGCAAGTTTAATGTTTTCATCCCAAGACTTTTGCATAAGTAACTGTAAAAGTGTAAGATTATTAATGCCCATCGTGTTCTGTTTGTATGAATTCAGTTTTGTTATGTTAACACAGTTTTTTCTTTGTTTGAAGTGTGTATACATTTTTGGCACCCTGTCTATTTACTGGTCATGTTTGTGCTTTTTTTCTAAAAAGTAAATAAAAAAAACTCATCGCCATTACCTATCCTACTGAAGTGGTTGTTTTTGTCTTCTTCGGAGCGCATTCGTCAGTTGCACCCACTGTTTCAGTTCCGACGTATAAAGTTTTCATATTTTGTCGATTGTCGGAGCTCCAAAATTCTGAGCGGAAGTGACAACTCTTTCTATTGTTCTGGTTAATTATTAGAAAAGTCAACACCCAACTCGCCCATAACTTTTTCATTTGCTAATTGATTGTTCAAGGTATTATGCATCAAGTCTCAAGAAAGAAACAGCTTCAGCACTCTCTTCAGCTTCAGCACTCTCAAGCACTTCAGCCCCCGACCATGTCATGGATTTTTTTCAAACATTTTTGAAGTCGTTACCTGGGCAAAACCCCGGAACGGTTTCCCTAGCTCGTGTTCGTTATTCGGTCACAACAAATTCATCAAACCATATACACAATTCTAAGCAAAGATGCAGTTTTCCTTAACTTTTGTCCAGTCTCGTCTTCGTTTCTGCGGGCCTTGCCTCTTTAATGTTATATTAATACACGTGTTTCTGTTTCCCCATTTTTAACGCTTGTTCACAAATTTTAGCTTGAAAATAACTCTCAGATACATTCGTAACTGTTTTTCCTTCAATATTCATCACATTGCAGAGGTAATTTTGAATACATTCTTTTGAGTTTGCACGGATTTATTGAACACTCTCCTGCGTCTTTTTCAGCGAATTTGGTAGGGAGTAAGCTGGTACGGTTGGTCTCCTAAAATATTTATTTTATTTCTTTTAGTGAATTCCGAATTATGTGTGTGTGTCCGTTCTCGCTCTAGCAGTCGCAATTTTTGTTTTTTCTCAACGAAACTCGGTCTATAACCATCAATTATCAACCGATTCGTCAAGTTCGTTAACCAACAAATTTGGACAATTGGGGGTGGGCGTTAATCTAAAGCATTTTTTTTAACAAGAATGAAAAATCACTCTAGCTGCCGCAGTTTTAGCTTTTTCTCAATGAAACTCGACAGATTTCTGTAAAATAAATTGATAAAAGTAATTTTTGAAAATCATGGAAATTGGGCCATTAGGAGTTTAAATTTTTCTTAAAATGAAACTCGGTAAATACCATTGAAATAAAATAAGATAAAATATTTTCAGAAAACCAGTGAAATCGAATTATAATGAGGGGGGTTTTACTTTAAACCCAAAATTTAAAAGTCGTTCTAGCGGCACTAATATTTGTTTTTTCGCAACGAAACTCCGTATACACCGTTTAAATAAAACAAGAAAAGTAGTTTCTGAAAATCAAGGAAATTGGACAATTAGGAGTGGGGGTTTATCTGAAACCCAAAATTTAAAAATTGCTCTAGCGGCACCAGTATTTGTTTCTGAAAATTGCGGAAAATGGACCAGAAGTAGGGGTTTACTTGAAAACCGAAATTTAAAAAGCGTTTGGTTTTAATTTTCTCTATATTGTTTTAAAATAAGGAGACATTAATTAATCATATAAACTGTACTTATAATGATGCATGTGCTTTATACTTTAATAAAGCGTCGTTGTGAAGATAGCAAATGGGAAATATTAATATAAATTCTGTGGGAGAATTATATTTGTATGTAAGAGCGCTTTGTAATAACCTTCAGAAAAAACGTTTTGTGAAGGTTATTACATATTTGTACACTGGTAACATTAAATTTCAAAGCAAATGAAAATCTGTAACTTTCGATTGTATTTATTTGCTTTATACATTGTAAATGTTTCTGAATAGTAACATGTTTTTGTTTTATTGAAACATACAAACATCTTCTTAAATACACAATGTAAGTCGAAATTTTCTGTTAATGTTCTCTGTTTTAGTGAATGTAAATGTACCAAGAGCTCTGTTCATAAACACGGTTACATTTAAAAATGTTTAAAAACACTCACACAGTATAGCTTTGTTTATCAGTGTTCATACATTTCATTTAATTAATAGTAGACCATTAATTTTATGGTTTAATTTCAATAATGACAATTCTAAAAAGGTGGTTCCTCTTATAGATTACAAGAATTCCAATTTTGTTCCCTTAATACCACACAATAATGCCATAAAATTTAATTTTATTATTGATTAAAAACCAAATTTGCATTTAAGTTGATTTTTTCGATGAGGAATTCGCTTAGCTTACGCATTTCCTGCGTAACGGACTTTTAATTGAATTGGATAAGATAGGAACAAAATCCTATATAATGCAAAAGTGGTGAAAGCCTAAAATAAAAGAAGAAATATTAAATTATCTGCATTTAATTAATTAAAAAATAAGAATAAGAAGTAATAGAAAGAACTAGGAAACAACCAGTAGCAGAACGAGATAATTGAGGTGAGATTAAAGAAACCGTATCGGCTATACGCGTGTAAATACTGGAAAAGAGAATTTGTCCGTTTTAATTAGTTCCGCATCCATGACGTACTCATATATCTCCTATACATCCGTCTGTAAAAGTGGGCAGTTTGATGGACGATTCTCTTCAGACACATCCGTCCTGTTACGACATAACAGAAACATACATGTGTCCTCACGCTGCCCATACAACTGACCTGCACGGTAATTTATTTTACAGGATCAATGAAAGAGCGAACAGGGGGAAAAATGACAATTTTAGCAGCGATGCTCTCTTCACTCACCGTTTTATTGCACAAAGGAGTAACAACACTTCTTTTTGATAAATGACAATAGAAGAAAGGCTGAAGGCAATATAATCGAACGGACGTACACAAATGCTATACGACCTCCTTCTGTGCGGTTGGAAATACAATAGATACTATCGCTTTTCAGCAGTTCACTCCACTCTGTGTATAGGATTCAATTTTCGCAATGAAACAGGATTTCGTTTAAATTGGAACACATTTCCCGTGGTATATTTTATGCTGTTAAACGAAGTAGGATGAGATCAAATTAAATATTTATGTACATTTTATAGATATTATTTTTTCTTTCATCATAATCATTTATTATAAATTTCTGTCTGTAACAACCACATTTGATCAGTCCAGCATTAAGCGAATTCTGCAATACCCAAGGTGTGATATTCCCAAAGTGTGCGTGATAGTTGGTCCTGTATTTGTAAGTGTTTACAATTTATTTAAACATTTTTTAACTCCAAGCATAAATCTTACTTCCTCTCGTGACCTAGTTGCCGTATCGTGCGGTATAACAGAGAAATTTCATTTACTGTGCTTGTAAATTTTATTTATCTCTTTTTGTCTCAGTACCCACGTTTCAATCGCCTTTGTATTTTTCGTGCAGTTTTCTAGTAGCTCCTAAGTTTGTTCTCCGGTACTTGTTTAGAACTTTTCTATGCTAGGAAGATATGGAACAGGATCCAACCAGTCTCGTGAGGACAAATGGGGAGCCGCCTGATAGAGAGGTGGCGTTCTTTGATCTAGGATGATCGGCAGGGTGTTGGTGTGATCACAAGTTCCCCTGCAATATACTGCCCTCTTCCATGGTGTCACAAGACGGATGTATAGGACGCAGCGGTCTACAAAGGTCCGCATTGGGCTGTCATACCAAGATGAAAATAATTTAGTTTATAGGGGCGTAAATGAGTATAATAGACCACATACTATGAGCTTTGACCACAGTGCGATGAAATTAGTTTGAAAAGTGTGTCATCTGTTAGTTGTAGAACGAAATTAACTCTTTCTCAGGAAATCATGCTTTTTCCTTAGATGTCAATGGAGCAGTATTACTGAATCTTTTTGAGGTTGAAGAGTATTCTTTATTTCTCCAGAAGTGAATAATAGAGCGAATTTGAAAATTGCTAAAATATAAAAATGGAATCAACTGTTTATACCAAATCAAAACTATATTGTGTCATAGCAACAACATGCAATCGTTTTCATAGAAATAATTTTTTCTTGTGAATCATATTGATCTCTGGTCAAATATTTACTCAGTATTAAAATTACAGTTAAAATAAATTAAATACAAACTTTTTATGATATGATCTAGACATTTGCTATATCCCTCCCTCCTCGCATGCTGCTACTATACAATCACCTTGCGTAGATGGTAAGTACTCTAAAGTATGCGCTTGGAGTGGTGGGAGTATTACGCAAGAGAACCTCGCACTTGTAGAGTCGAGTTGACAGGCTGGTCAACAGATTTTGCTAGACTTAAAAATGTCCAGTGCAATTCTTCAGGGAGAAACTTTAAGCCGCGGTTCTTATGTCATAGCATTAAGGCCTGCTAAAGATGTTCATGCCCGAAAAAGAAGATTACCGACTGTTACGTCCAAGCAATGCCTTAGCATTACACTAAACAGCATTTGAAATGATGGACTGACCACTTATCTGACATCTGTTGACTCTAGGTGTAACTAAACTGGAATAGTGCTGTTTAAAGTGCGTTTTTTGTTTCTAAATACGAATTTTTATTGTTTATGTTTCTCCATGATCTTTAGAATACAATTGCTATTGTTTAATTACTATTTCTTGCGTTTAAAGTTGCATACAGCTCTACGAACAGCTTTTAATGAGTTGTCGTTTGTATCAGTTGTGAAAATTCAAAATCACATTGTTAAAAACATATCCTTTTGATTTGTTTTTGCTCTCTTATTATTAAGCATCGGATTATTAAGTACCTAACATCAAACTACCAATCAATACAAACAAAACACGAACACAAGCTATACGTCAGTAGGTAAACAGTGACAGGTGTAAGGGGAGAGGGTGATTTGTAGCTCGTGGCCTGCCTGATGTCTACAGGCCAATACAAATTTAATTTACTTTAATTTATTATAAGCTTTTTTAAAAAAATGAATTAACCATTTAGTTCTTTTTTGGGAGAACTCCTAGCTGTGCAGATGACGAGAACAATTGATAAAAACAACTAAAAAAAAAGCATCGTTTATATTTTGTAAGTTTGCAGCAACATCTGTTGTCCCTCTTGACATGTCAGCTGGAAACAGAGTTCTCGCCCTGACCAAGAAAACACAAGATTTAAGAGAAGTGTTTTTTATTTTTCAACATAGTCATTGTAAATCAGTACATTTTTTTAAATATCCCAGTAAAATAAAAGTTGTTCAACTGTAAAAAATAGGGGTCTGTCTCAGCTTCAATCTCATCATTTAATGTAAATCTTCGTGCACCCCGCCATTTCATCAAGTTTGTGAACAGAAAATAATCACCAAATCCGGTGAATATAGCGGATTTGGAAACACTTGGAAGCGAAGGTCATGTAGTTTTGCAGCAACAATCCCAGATGTGTATGAAGGGGCATTATCGTAATGAAAGAGAACTTTCTTTTACGCAAGATGTGAACGTTTAGCCTGAATAGCATCTTTCATTTGGTTCAGTAGTGAAGCGTAATCTTCCCCGGTGATGGTTCTGTCCTTCTGGAGCTAGTCTACGGCACCATGAGAATCCCAGAAAACTGTAGCCATGGAATCGTTTTTGCTTTCTTTGGTGCACTTTCACCTATTGCCACCCACTGTTTGAACTGCTCCTTCGTCTCTGACGTGTAGTGATGAATCCATGTTTAACCTACTGTTTTGATTGTTCATTGCGTTTATACAAGTCTAAACACTTTCGGGAAATGTTCATTCGAATGCGTTTTTGGTCCATTGTTAACAAACTCGGCACCCATTGAGAGGATAGCTTTCTCATACCAAAACTTAGTGTAAAATGTAGTGGATAGGGCCTATCGAGGTCTTTGTAATGTCAGTCAGTTTGCAAATCTTCAACCATTAAGTACGGCATTGTGAATTTTTCTTGCAATATTGACCATGCAGTTTTGGGACGCCCTGAGCGCTCGTTACCTTTGGATGTACGACCAGTTTAAATTCAGCAGGCCATTTTTAACCGTCGAAAAAGAAGGGGAGGAGCCCTTTAATGTTGAATCTAACTCCTTTCGTATTTCTGCTGGTGTTAAACCCTTCCAAATGAAGCATTTTATCACACCTCGAATTTCAGTTTTATCAGTTTTGTGGAATATGTTAACACTAGTTTGTTTACACAATCGTCACAAACAGGTGACTACATTTACGCGTCTGAAACTTTATAACGCGCGATCCAAAGGACTTGACAAATATCACAGTAATTTGGCCATCTTCACGACATCTCTGAATCAGGCCGAGATCTTTAAGAACACTTCTCCTACATTACTCTAAAACTATCAAATAAATGATTTCAGTATACTGAAAAGTTGCCTAGTAATGCAGGGTTAGCAATCTCTGCATATTTTTTAAAAAAAGCTATCCTTTCTTAGAACAGAAACTTTTTGTGGCTAGAACAGCAAGAACTTCATTTTGTGGCTGGAATTTTGTCCATAATTATAGTTCAACGTCGTTGAATACGAAGAGGATCCATCCACAGATAAACATACCTGTGCAATTTAAAAATTCCGTTTATCTATACAAGAGGAAATAAACCTTACTCCCGCCTATAGCCGCAGTCGACGTGGTGGAAAGTGCTGGTTACAAGTATTGTGATGGTATTGTTTGTTTACTTGTCCTTGTTCTAAGACTAGGGCCAATTAGTAGGCGCGACAATACTACTACCGCCGAGGGCCTAAAATTCCTACATTGAACCTCTTTGAAAATAAATTAAAAATGAATGCAATTGCTATGTTCGCTGATGTTTACTTTGTCATAATTTCATTTATGTTTCTGTAGTTATAATGTAAATTTTTGGAATAGTTTTCTACCAAACTTATGTAGAAGGAGGGCTAAACAACAACAACAACAACAACAACAACAATAATAATAATAATAATAATAATAATAATAATAATAATAATAATAAGCATCTTCATAACTTAAAATATAAACCATTTTGAATTTAGCAACATTGAGCACCTAGAAATGTCAGAAAGATGCGTGGTCAGCCAATCTCAAGTGCCATTAATGCGATGCTATGATATTACTTGGACGTGAAATGGCTGGTAATTTTGTCCAGGTACCTCTTTTTTCAGGTTTGAAGCTCTTTAATATGCCTTAAATCTACAACGCCAAACCCATGGCTCTTTAAGTCCCTCCCGGAAGACTTATGCTCAAGAGTTCTACATCCCGGAAAAGCTAAAGAACTCAACGGAGCCGCCAAACTTGGGAATAGTGAGAAGGCCTCTCTTCTACTTATAATAATGCATATCACCGCACGGGTGGCCGAGGTCGTTAAGTTTCGGACTCGTGAGCGGGAGGTCTGGGTTCGAATACCGCCAGGACCGTCCTTCCTGACTGAGGTTTTTTCCAGGTTTTCCTCAGTCCTCATAAATGGCAAATGCCGGGAAGGTACCTTAAACTTAGGCCTGGAACGATTCCTTCCTTAAAAATAATTCCTTTCCCAATGTGTCATTTCATGTCATGTATCATCCGTGTCCATCGCCTGTGGTGCCTCTGTAGCAAAAACGGGCGTTAAACACTATTCATTCATTCATAATGCATATTATTAATATTATTATTATTATTATTATTATTATTATTATTATTATTAGTAGTAGTAGTAGTAGTAGTAGTAGTAGTAGTAGTAGTAGTAGTAGTAGTAATAACAAAAACGCTGCAGCAATGAAAACTCTATGTGCTTGTACAAAGTGATCATTTTAGTAGTCTACCGTTGGTGCGCTCCAACATGACCGTAGCAAGAGTGGCAGTCCTGCAGTGCGTAATTAACATTCGGTAGATTAAGACAAGATAATATTTTAAATTTTAAAAAATACGCTTTTAATTTCTCAAAAAAAAAAAAATCTTAAAACGTTTTTAAATTTTGAATGTCATTTAATGACTGTGACATGCGTTACTAAATATATACGTATTTTAAAATAAGATATATTTTACATTTCTGTAGAAGCAATGCAAAATACTGTATACACTGCGATACCGAGGCCAGAAGTATCTACGTTAATAAAACAGAATAAGAACTCTTAAAAAGTTATGCACGTTCGAAATATTAGATTGTTAACTTTGTAATATGAGTTTCTCTCTGGTTACATTTACTGTATTTTTAATGAGGAAGACACTGCTTTAACATTCCTTTAGTTTGTGAAACACACAACTTTTAATAGCTTTTGAAACTTGCTATGGAAAATTCTGATGATATTTTAATGAGCTAGCTCCTGTCGATTGTTTATGAAGGAAATTATATTCCTTAAACAGTTCCTGTGGCTTTTGACGGCTGGAACCACAAGGCAGCCACTAAACTTTTACGTCTTTTAGCTATACAAGTAGTAGGATTGGACACGAAACATTTATATGAGAAATACAGCTGTTGACATTTTTCTGAACTGCTAACAGCGTCTAGATAAGTTTTAAAACAACTATATGAAGGGTTTTTGTTAATTTCATTAATACTTAATGATGGCGCGAATATTTCTAGCCCCATCAAAAACTACCTGATATTTGACATTTCAGAACAAGGAAAAAATATCTACTTCTGTTAAGCACTTTTGTTTTGTAAAGAAAGGTTGAAATATAAGTACAAAATATCTGTAACTTTTATAGCAGTGGTTTCCAAACTTTATCGACTCGCACCCTCCCCCCCCTGCATTTTCATAAAGATATAAAATGAGCGAACCACTAATTAATATGCAACAATTTTAACAACTTAAAGTTACTCCGTTTATGTTAAATAAACCTAGCGTAATGACACAACAAGTTTAAAATATTGAAATTACATAACTTCATATAATTATACTATACAATTATTTTACATTTAAACATTAAATCCGTAATGAAATCGGTAAGTTAAGTTAAACATTCAAAATAATATTACCCTATTTTTACATTTCACGTATTTTAATTTAAACCTGATATTGATAACTTCCTTTATCGATTTGGAGTACTAACGCGTATTTATACCCACCCGTCTGTTCCTCTCTTACGTACCCAAGCATGTAACTCCGTGTCCATAATCAGATTTCTCCTTTTAAAAGGCCAAAAAATCAATTTCCTGTTACTAAATATCTTCGTTTAGTCTTCTCACTTACTAATAAACGTAGTTTAGAATTGTTAGAACATATTAGGCAGTTTCAGTATATGTGAGGGTAGGTCCATAAGTTTCCGGCCTAACCATTTTCTAGGTATGATAAAGACAAAAACTATATTTCAATTTTCAATATAGTTAACCTTTATTGCAATTACACTTCTCACATCTTTGAATTAACATGTTAACCCTCCCCCAAAATATCAGAATTATTGTTTGTAAAATTGGCATAAACAGCATCCATCACTTCTTCGTCGCGCTTAAATTTCCTTCCTCGAAGATCCTTTTTGAGTTTTGAGAAGAGGAAATAGTAACTGGGAGCTAGATCTGGGCTGTTGGGTGGATGACGATCTTCTTTACAGCTTTCTTTGCAACAAGAGCTGTTGTCGTGAAGAAGGCGAACACCATCTCTCAGCTTTCCTCGCCCTTTCTCTTTCAAGGAAGCACGTAGTCTGTGTAGTAGGCCAGCACAGTACTCCCCATTTACTGTGGAGTTCCTCTCCTTGAAGTTAATGAAGAGTATTCCTTAACAGTCCCAAATGATTGTGGTCAATGTCTTCTTAGTTGGATTGAGTGACCTTGATCTTTACAGGCAGTGCTTCGCCAGGTTTACGTCTGTCACTCCATTGATTCTCTTTAGGACAAGGGATCATAATAGAAGACCATAGTTTCATCTCCTGTAACAATGGTTTGCAGAACTTCTCTCTCGTATCCGCGGCAGAGCTCCATTTAAAAATGCCCAAACCATTTGTATAACTTTGAGCCGCCGATCTTCCATAATTTCTCCTTCCACAAGAGCAATGTTATCAGGAATGAGCACCTCCAAGGGCCGGCCTGCACACTCTTCGCCTTCAATGTTTTCTCGACCCATTCGAAAAAGTTTGGCCTATTCTTTTACGGTAAAATATGAGGGGGGTACTTTCCCATATACACCGTGCAACCGCTGTTTAATTTCATTTGGAGTAAGTCCTTCTTTTGTGAAGAACTTAATAACAACTCGATACTCCATTTTAAACATGTCTCAATCTTCTACACATAACCTTCTTTATGCAACTATATCTGAACACAGCGGAGCGGAAATTACAGCTGTAATTATTTACTTAACAGATAAGTATGGCACCAGATAAGGATTTTGTGAAGGTGATGATCCTTTTCGGCGAGGCCGAAAGCTTATGGACCTACCTTCGTGCATGTGAGCTGGTGATAGTGCGACTAATTTATCCAAAGTGATTAATTACATTTTATCATGGACAAATTTTTAATTCGTTAAAGATAATATGAATCAAGTTCTGGGTTAGATGACAGCAGTGCTAATCCAAACAATGTAAGCAAAAACTCCCTTCAGGATTCATAAAAGCGTCCTGCGTTTCGTAAATATGATGATGAATACTAGCAATATGCTTTTACTTGGCCTGGAGATTAATATAAACAAAATCGCGATTGTCGAATATGCGGAAACGAATTGTCAAATCATTCGATACTGCCGAATAAATTGAAAAGACATTTGGAAATTAATTATTCCCTTAAAGCTTCAAAACCAAGAGAATATTTTGACCATCTTTTGAAGTAACGGGAAAAATCCTTTACTGCATTAGTAAAATGCACTTCTGTTTTTGACAAAGTATTGTAGTTTCTGAAGTAATAGCCCAACATGAAAAGAAGAAGAAGAAAAAGAAAAAGAAAAAAAAATAAGAAAAACCTCATAATATTGCCCAGTAACTAATATTACCAGTCGCAAAAAAATAAACAAATAAAACAATTAACATGGCAAATAAATAAAAATAAATAAAGAAGTAAAAAAATTCCAAAATTCTATTATCGAATAATACTGTTAGTCACAGAATAAAAATAAATGCCTCATGGGATTGAAATTAATGCGAATAGTAAATTAATGGGGAATGCTCTACATTGAACAAAAGCCACGACAAGGGTAAATTGGTTAAAATATAATTTAGATATTATTAAAGAATTTTTATTTTATTAAGTACTGAAAACTACTACTACAGGCAAATGTGTTTATGATTGTGTTAACGTATCATTTCCTGGGAAAGTTGCATCTCTCTTTGCTCAGACGGAGCAGCGTCATTAACGCGGAAAATGAAAGGTTTTATAAGTTCCAGAGAGTAGTGAATCCGACTGCATTGTTTATTGCACAGGGAGATGTTAATTGTGAAAACCGTTGTATACGCCTAATTTTAAAAATAAAAGTAAGACATTTCAGACTAATGTGCCACTTGGGGATTTGAAATTCAACTTAAAATTTGGCGAATGCGGGAAAAATAAATGGAATTAATGCATTTAGTACATCTCAATTCTCGATGCAATGTATTGGTGCAATTGAAACACTATTTGCCGATGATATATCGTTTTCCGAGGACTTTAGGCAACAGTTGAATAGCGCTAACTTGAGTTACATATCGCTGACCGGCATATATTACCACTTCCTACTATAATCATCTCACAATAGATGCTAAAAATAAACTAACGTGTTATTTGCTAACATTATGTTAAAAATTTAACAACGTGCAACGGTTCCTGTGTTCCATCATGCTTTTCCGGCATAATGTAGTTGTTAAACTTCCCAAAAATTGCAAATAGCACGCATCTAGATTGTGATGTCTAAACCTGGAATCTTTTGAATGCACTTCCATGTATTTTTGTTTGCAAATCATTGAAAAAAAAAAAAAAAAAAAAAAAACATGGCATGTGAAATGCATGTTAAGTGGGGAAGAGGTATAACATTTTTTTTTTTTAATTTTATAAGCATTAACTATTGCGTTAGGATTTAAAAAAATAATGGAGATAATCACTCTGGTATTGGTATTGAAACAATCAATTGAGAAACGCAGTACAAAGAAACACATTTAGCATTAATGAATGTTGAAAAAGCATATGATACAATAAGTTAGGAAGGTTTGAAAAAGAGTAACATCAATAATTATTTAATTGTCATTATAAGAGAAGGGTGTAATGTACAGGTGGAAAAATATATCTGACAACCAATAGAAACCTCCAAAGGATTGAGACAAGGCTGTAATCTATCACCTATACCCTTCAATTTGTATATAGAACTTGTGTTAGACCTGTTAGATCTGTTAGATCTGTTAAGAATGGGCATATATATATATCAAATACATTTTTATTCAATATACAATTTGTCGATGATCAAGTAGTTATTGCTGAATACCATTTTGGTTTATAATCAATGGTTAAAAGATCAAGAAATTGCTATGAATTATGGGACCATACAGTAAATTATAGAAAAACTGATTATTTCACCATTAAAGCAAATGCATATGAAAGATTAGTTATAAATAAAGAAGCAGAAATATTACAATTTGACTAGTGTAAATTCTTAGGAACAATCATAAATAACGTTAAATGACGAAGATAGTGGAGAAAGGGAATTAAAAATAGGGTTGAATTGAGTAAAATAATTGTAAACTGTTTAAATTCAATATGGTGGGGCCAGATATTTGGAAAAACACACACACACGCACACGCACACACGCACACACGCACACACTCACACACACACACACACACACACACACATATATATATATATATATATATATATATATATATATATATTGTGACAAATTAACAGTTATTATAATAGTAGAAAAGGATAAAACATTAAGAAAAAGTCACACTTGAGATCGCTACATTTCGGACTCGTGGAGTCCTTCTATGACAAGAAGACAAGTGACACTTCACGAGTCCGAAATATAGCGATCTCAAGTGTGACTTTTTCTCAGTGTTTTATCCTTTTCTACTATTATAATTATTGTTAATTTGTTACATGTTAATAGTGTTACTTTATTTTTATTTTTATTTTATATATATATAGGGAAAATATTGATGGAATCAGTTTTGAGTTTTGGTACTGAATATTATGTAAAATGAATATTAAAAGTTGAAATTTATTATTTCAGACGGAACGCTAGAATTATGAGAATGGATCCTATTAAACATCTGGAAATTAGAAACACAATGGGTACAGAAGAAACATTACTCAAAAGAATTGAAAACAAGAGCTTTAAATGGTTTAGTCATCTGATTAGAATGGGAGAGGCTCGTAGCCTTTAGAATGGTAACCACCAGGAAGAGGAGAAGAGGAAGACTGAGAACATGAAATTATGGACGCAATGATAAAAAGAGGCTTAACATGGAAGATATACAGGATAGATGTGGACGCTGACACAGGCAGACAGCAGTAACTGTACAAACCTGAGAGATATAGATAGATCAGCTAGTTTCTTCTATAACCTCTGCCACAACTGTTGCCACAGTTATTTTAAAAGTGTATGGCATTCTAGACTTAAAACAGGAAGGTGCATTTTTTATTCCCCTATCATTCTTCCTATTTATACGTCTTGGTGTTCGCTGTACTATACCTGCATTGAGCTCCTTTCAGGATTTAGCTAAGCGGTTATAAGACATTTACTTAAGGTAACCTCTGTAACCTACTGGACACTCATTTCCAACTCAGTTCTAAAGTGGGAATTGTTCAATATTGTACTATTACAGCATATGGAAGTACAATTACGTGACTAGTACATACAGTAGGGGCACTTTTGATATTGTTGCTCCTAAAATCCGGCTTCGAGTTGGCTGTCGTTCTTAATGAATCCATTTGGTGATATTTTATCACTGCAGCTAAATTGTGTTTAGCGATCATCTGTAAATGTAGAAGATACGGACGGTTTTTTTTAATTAAAAACTTTAATCGTAATGAAAGTGCAATTTTTTCATTATATACGTATATGTGTGTGTGTGTGTGCGTGCGTGCGTGTAGAAGTTACGGACGGATTTTTAATTAAACTTTAATCGTAATGAAAATGCAATTTTTTCATTATATATATATGAAATTCCCGTATTTGATATTGATATTGATAAAAAAAGGTATTTATGTAAAATAACGCATTAATTAAGGTGGGTAAATCTGGTTTTCAGTTTTGGTTTTTCATTGGTGATTTCTATGACGGTCAAACATTTTTAAGCATTTTTCTACTAATTTCTTACTTTATGCTTAGCTGAGAAAGTATAACAAAGTTTTTGAATTATAGCGTTTATGATATTAAAAAAAATAGGTCAAAGAGCTAGCGAGCGTGGCTCGTCTTAATAATTACTGTAAATGATGGATCTCTGAAAACGGCATGTTGTGTTTTCTGCGTTTTACAGCATGCCATTACTCGATAATCAAAAAGGGCATAGAGAAAAGAATAACGTAAAGAGGTATGAGTAATATTGTTCAAAATTACTATATAAAATAAACAATTATCCAAGAGCAAATTTCACTGCACAAATACATCGCCTCGGGTGGCCAAGGTCGTTAAGGCGCAGACTCGTGAGCGGGAGGTCTGGGGCTCGAATCCCGCGATATCCATCTTCCTTGACTGAGGATTTTTACAGATTTTCCTTATAAATGGCAAATACCGGGAAGGTACCCTAAAATTAGGCGTGGAATGCTTTCTTCCTTAAAAAAAAATCCTTTCCCAATGTATCATTTCATCGCACATATCACCAGTGTCCATCACCTCAGTTGTAAAAACGGGCATTAAACACTATTAAAAAAAAAATAACGTGCACAAATACAATTTACGTTACACACAGGACAAATTCATTGAGCTCCACTCCCAAGCGGTAGCGGAGAAAGTCGAGAATAGTGACTTGCACAAATACAGGTAGATAATTCGGATAGCTCAGATGGTTAGAGCGTCATGATACAAGCACAAAGGTAGTGGGTTCGAATTCTCACGTCCTGAAGCCCCTTTTAATTTTATTTATTTATTTATTTATTTTGAGTAAAGGGAGATTTGCTACCATTACAATAATGTACTCGCTAACATGCACACAATGTGCTCTAAATTGATGTTTATATTTTTTCAACTGGAATCGAAGGAGATTTGCCTTCATTACAGTGATTTACCCGCCCTTATCAAGTTGTATTTACGAAAAGGAGGCGAGCGCAGGCAGTTACGTCATAGCGCATCAAGCCAGAGGGTCCACCGGTTTCTAGGATTATACCGACTATAGAGTTAAGGTTAGTTTGTGTGGTAAAAAGTGAATAACTCAGTTTTGTAATAAGGAACAACATATTGCACCGAGAAAGTTCAGGAGGACAACGCATAGGTCGCGTTAACTTTAACAAAAAAAATAATACATGCAACTGTTTCAAGCATTCCATTTTATTTTCCGTTGAAGCTCGGCTCTCTCCGCTGTCTCTCGGAACAGAAGCTTTGGTTTTTGTCTGCCTGTAAAAGCAAGTCACAAATACCACCTTGATTTATAAAATTTTCTATATTCATTTTCTTGGCAGCATTCAGCCATATGAACAGCCTTACAAAACCTGAAATAATAATAATAATAATAATAATAACAACAATATTAATAAACATAATATCATCAACAAAGGAGAAAGGATCACGCGATTTGATTTATTAGCAGTGTTAATTATTATGCGGCGGGACACTTTTTCGTATTTTTAAGATTATCCAGCAGTGAAAAAAATATTAACATGGAACTTCTAGGGTCATTTGGTCAAAATTATTCACAGGAATCCCATCCCGCAGCAATATTTGTGTATTGCCGTAACCAAAAGATCATCGCAGGTTTTAATACACAAGAGCGGGAAATGGGAACATAGTAGCCAACCTTCACCAAACCTGTGTCTTAAATTTTAGCGTCAATAGTAAATATTTCGTAATTCTTACTTCGGTAATATAGGATTTTGATGACATATACATTCTTATAGCTGTTTAATTTGTGAAGTGCCAGTTTTAGGAGAATACCTGGGCACCCAGAATTAGGTCTGGCTACAGACCCAAGCCGTACTTACTGTATATACCATGTTATGTGCCACTTAGAAACAATTTCTTATTTGGAGGTTAGGATCGCCAAGTACTTGAACAACGATGAAAAGTAACCCTTGCGAATATTAGAAATTATGGTTTTGTTGCCTCTAGGATATTGCATTTTATAGTCAAATGCTGCCCGAAAACCAAGAAAACGGCCCTTTAAAGAAGTTATTCTAAATTTGAGGTATTCCTCTAAATACAGCAATGTTCTCCATCTTCCTCTTTTTGATTCAGTTGCTGCGGAAACCTTTCTGATAATTCTGGAAACTTTAGATTTTGAAATGCCTTAAATATAACCAACAGGAGACGCGAGAGAGGGAAATGGAAAAGTTTCTGTTTAGCATATTCTAGCCTCTCTTAGATTTCATTCACAATCTTATGGAAAATACTTTCTCGTCTTGTACTTTATAAAGAGTTTTTTTTCCCATAAAAATTTGAAAGTCATTGCATTTCTTAGGCCTTCCTCTGTTAAGAACGACATTTAATAAGTATAAATAGGTCTAGAATTTCAACATCTACAGTCAGATTCAATCAGTCCTGGTGGTGTAGTGGTAACCACACTTGCTTTTAAACCCAAGATCGCGGGTTCAAACCCGGACAGGATCGATGGATTTTTTCGGGCGTAAAAATTCTAAATATGACTTCCTTCGGAAGGGAATTAAATTGGGGACTCGTGTCGTACATTTACGGCACGAAAAAGAACCTCAAACCTGAAAGAGAGGCCCCTGAGCAAAATTTGTCGATCGTTTCACCCCTAAATTGAATGGGTCGCTGATGACCTGAGATGTTAAAGAGCTTCCGTAAATAAAACAAATAATAATAATAATAATAATAATAATAATAATAATAATAATAATAATAATAATAATAATAATACAGTCAGATTTTCAGTCACAATTTTATTGTAAAACTTTCAACATAAGGATAGGCGATTAAGTTAACATTTTGTTGTGGCCAACATGGTTGATGAAACAGAAATTGTTGTTAATTTGAATATTAAAGTAATATAGTTTGTTAACTTTTAACGTCTGTTGATGAAACTGGTCCTATATCTTTGGTTTCCTAATCGAAGCCTTCCTAAGACGAAATATTTCAAGTTTATAACGATTTCGACTCGGAAATACTAATGACCGTCATTAGATTATTGATTTCCGACAAAAAAGTAAGGAATGTGATGCAGATGCACACACTCGAGCGCCAATAGTAAGTAATTCATTCCCTCTGGCAAACTTCTTAACGGTTGGAATAAAAGACTCTCCGATATGGCAAATTCTGAGCAGTAAAAAGCATGGGAAAGAGCATTCGTCCCTAAATTTTTATATTGTCTGCATCGCTAGAGCAACGAAATGTAGCCGAGCCTAGTCCTGTAGGAAGTGGGCGGAATTATATGCGACTTCTTCCTTTTGTAACGAATTGCTGTTTTCACCGAGTCCTCAAGGAGACTTAAATAGTACTCTGCTTTCACTGTCCGTCGTTCTGTGAGGAAATCAGAGCATAAACCGCCCTCCCCCCCCCCAAAAGGCATAATGTTACCCGCAGAATAAGTGATCTTGGCTTTGTTTGGCATCGGGAAGGAGGGTTGACGCCATTGCATGAAAACTCTTTGTCTTCGGGTGTGAAATAGTTCACCTAGATTTCATGCTTGATAACCAGATTTCTGAATTTTAAGCATGAAAAATTGACGTTTTAGGAACCTAAAATAAATTACAAAATTATCAAATCAGATACTATTTTTTAATTTTAGGCGAAGAAATGTTTGTTTTTTATGGCATCTAAAATGGGCCACAAAATAATTAAATTGGGCACTACCTTTTTTAAATTATGCAGCAAAGTAAGTATTTTTACATTTTTATGAATATAACTCTGAGCACCACATAATTTCATAATTTGCGGCACAATATATTGTCAAGATTTTTTTCCAAATTTTCAAGAGTTAAGCTATGCCTTTTGTCTGTTAAAGTCATTTTAAAGGCTAAAAATCTCCTTTCCACATTTTTCATGCCCACTTCCTCTGCATTTGCTCCACCAAAACATTTACACACGGATCATTACAACATATTGGATTTCTTTTTTTTATTACAACCCCACTTGCACCTTATATTGTCCCCCACTTCTCCCTTAGCAGCACTAATATTCACTTCAATTACTTGCACCACTAACAATGATCCGACAAAGGATTTCTTTTGCGTTCCAGCTGCATTATTGTTGAAGGCAAGATTGAAAAATTGTCTTTATACAAACAAGATCTCGCTTGAGGAGTTTCCAATTTTTGGGGGACGAAACACAAGCTGTACTCTCAGCAGGAAGCTCTTTTACGACTACCATATCAGCAAATGTCGTGCCAATGTTTCGCATAATAAGAGTTGCCTCTACCCAGGTACCCCAGCGTGTTAAAATAGGTTGAGGAGAAAGCGAAGTTTCTGGAAGTTTTTCCTTGAATGCAATGCGGAACGTTTTCTTCGTTTTGGAGATCAGGATGTTGACTAAGTAAACATATTTATTCTTAAAATTTACTTGTTTAGGCAGTTTTAGGCACGAAAAGGCAGAAATAAGACACTGGCCCCTATTTTAGGTGCCATAAAAGTTCTCTCAATGAGTCTCATTTCCCACAAATAGCAACATTTTGCACTTTTCCCTAAAGGAACTAAATAGGCATTTGCCTAAAAACCCGAGTTTTACTGATTAACAATTGACGTGCAAACATGTTCACCTTCTTCCTTCAAACACATCAGCAATGACTAAGCTAAATGAGATTTGCTTTTTGCTCTGAAGTGTTAAAATTTGTGAAGTACACTTGCATACCTCTTTCAAATATACACCTGGTCTTACATGAGAGTGTCTACGTTACAATTTCTTTTATTCAGTATTGAAGCAATAACCCTTACTGAAATGCACCGATCAAACTCGCCCCACATTTTAAAAGTTGTATTGTCTTGTACCTTCAGGACATGTATGCTATGCTGGTTGCATCTTTCAGGGGGTTTAGGAAAGACAACACTAGGCGCTATACATGTTCTTTCGTTTACTTTTTTTTTTTTCTGTATATTTTCCTTACAGAAAAGTTTGCAAATTTAATATTAACGTATGTTCATTTCTTCCTCCATTTTGTAATTGCATTAAATATATTTTATTTTAGCTGTTAATTGATTCTCTCCCACTGAATTTACTTCAGTTCATGTAAGTAAATCATTTAAAGTGACAGTTAGTGAAAAAAGAGAACAATTTCTAAAAATATATACGAAGGGCGTGTAACAGGCTCTCAGTACTCAGGTTAAATCAACTGCTGCTTTTCCCAACCCTTACGGCTTAGTATTTATTGCCTATTACGAAAAATTAAATTAGACGCCGTATATATTCTGCTCTCTCAGTATTCTCTCTTGTAGTGGATGGCCTACATGATGCTGCTTTATTTTAAATGCGTTGCCTCATCTATGTAAATTAAAGTAAATAAATAGTAACATTTCTATATTTCTTCAAAGCTGCTCAACAGTTAAAATAAATTTAATATTGCAGCTATTGATTGTGAGTTTTCCTAGAATATTGACAACAATGTTTAGTACCAACTTGCACATTTCTTTGCTGTACTTTGCACCTAAACGGTGAACGCCCATTATAACCCTACACGAGAAAATTTCTTAATCACCAAGGGAGATTACAGAAAGGTGTAATGTTAGTCTAATTGCAGTTAGTAAAATAATTAAAATGAAGGCAGAACCCGGGTCAATTAGCCCCAAGAGGAAAGGGCAATTTGGAAGAAAGAGAGTTTCCCTGTCTCTCTCATCAGGAAAACATGGTGGATCCGCGCAAAAAGCAGTTTTGACCTACATTTTGGCATAGTTGGAGTAAGGGTGAGATCAGAGGTCCTAAATTACTTATGTAAAATGATTCATTTTTTGTACCTTTTCCTCAGAAAGTATTACAGATACCTCAATGCTTATTTTTCATTGCATTATACATTCTGAGCTCTAGTTTAGGGAGTGCACTTTATAAAAACAATAACATGATTGTTTTGTGACAGACTCTTTTTTATAAAAATAAAATTATATTAATATTCATTTGCAAAAAGTTCTTAAACAAATGACCTGAAACTAGAACTCAGCAATGAATGTAATGAAGTAGATCTGTATAAAATTTTCATGCTTCTATCTTCATTGGTTCATGGGGAAAATGTACGTGTGTTGTGAGCTTGTCACTTACGACTAAAATGACGTTAAAGTTAATACAATTAATTGCCAGTTTACATACTAATACAATTCTTGCATCTGCTTCTTCACATAAAGTAATATTACAGCAGACAGTTTCACTCAACATTGTAATTAAAATATTCAAGTCAATCACTATATTAATATTTCCTTCCTTGTCTTCAATATCTACCACATGATAAGATATCTTTTTCTTGAAAGCACTAGGGGGAGTGTAAGTAATTGGTTTATCATTCACTGAATTATTCTCTTCAGAAATAGGCATGTTATTTTCATTATCACTAATATCATGCTTTATTAGATAGGTTTTGTAATAACTGTTTCCTTTCTTTTTAACTTTTTTATAAACCCTGATGAACCTAGTAATGATATTAGATGTATTTAGGATAGAAAAATGGGATGCATAGCTTGTAAAACTTAAAATGAACAATAAACTTTCCAATGACTTCAAAAAATTAAACACATAAGCAGCCATTAATCTTATTGACATTTGAAACAGTAATTTACCTACAAAATACATCAAACTATAGCCTTCTATAACAAATGATTTCAGAAATATTTTCATTTTTATGCAATAGTCATATAAATAGTTGAAACATAAAACGCATTATGTAATTAAAAGCACTTACAGTTGGAAATTTTCAATAAATGATATACCAAAAGTAGAAAAATCCAAATAATTATTTGGAACAAAAAATTATAATATTATTTATTTATTCATTAAAATTTTGACATGATTTTGGTGCAGTGCAAGGGTTGTTTGTCATACAATGATGTTGGTTATGTAAAGGAATGATAAAAGTTGAAATATTTTACGAATAATGGAGAAAAGAGTATTGTCTGAGCTGCAGAATATGTGTCCTAAGAGAAGGGCTGTTTTCCAGCAAGATGTAATGTTTCCATGAAAGTAATGAAATTAATGGGAGATTCTGACATTTGTTTTGAGTTGACCAGATAATTCCCTCTTTATGAATCCAATGAGGATGTATTATCTATATGAAGACAGTTCAGAAAAGTTGATTGCTGCACTAATGAGAAATTGATTTGAAACATAATTCGATTTCACGTCAGAAAAATTCAAGAAAAGCGCAAAAGTCAAGTGGATTCAGTGACACCACTTATTAAGGCTAAAGGAGGGCATACAGAATACTAATAATTCATTAAATATAAAAATGTATTGGTAAAGTTTTCACAATTAAATCAATTTCCATAAAAATCGATTGTTCACATGCTTTAATTGGTTCGGTATATAAATTTGAGCTCACCCTCTCATCCTGGGATAAAGGTGTAATAGTTAATGAATAATTTACGCACGCCTGCCATTCCGATCAGCTTCCAGCTTCGCGTTAGGTTTGGCCTAATGCAATCAGCCACCCCAATTCTGCAGGTAGGTTTGTAGAAGCAGAATCAGATTCGTCAAACACGCCATCGGGCTTGACGTGCGTGTGCAACACTTAACTGTTCGTTATATACACCCGTGTCAAATGTCACCGAATTACATTAATTACCTTGAAAGTTACAAGAGAAAAACAGGGACCGAAAGTGAGTGAAACAGCCGATAGTTACTACGGTATACTATAAGTCGATAAATGTACCTGAAATGTTAAAACAATTGATATATTATAACAATTCATGGTAAAAAAAAAACAAACGGATAGTTTTGTTTCTTCGTTCATCTGAAATATAGTAAGGGGCACATTACCCCCTGAGACATTATGTATTCTATAATATAATAAAAATGAAAAATAAAGTAACTTTTCGAACAATGAAACTAAATTTACAAGAACTAGAGATAGTAAATCACTTAAAACTATTCGCAGAATTGTCGCTATATCTCTGTGTTCTTCAGAGGTAGAAGACAAGAACTTTCTATACATTGAAAAAATTATACATTCAGAGAAAGGACGCATTGAAGGAAATTATTATAAAGTACCCTAAAGTTATGTATGTTTATAGAAGTACAAATTTATCACAAGTAATACGAGTAGTGAGTGAATTTATGGGCAATCTCATACCCCTGAGTCATGTTTATTAGGACTAATTTCACAAATAAAATAAGAATTTAAATATAATTCCTGTAAACTTGGCTTACAATATTGTAATAAGTGTACATTTGTATTATGAATACTTAACCTTTTAAACCATCTTGCAACAGACGAATGCCGACTGTCATTAATGCCATTGGAGAAGATCCAAATACGGTTTGGGACTATTTCATGAATAGAATAAGAATAAAAGTAATATACATTTGAAATTCGCGCACGGATTATTAACAATTGTATAAAATCTAATACTTACTTATGAATAGCTACCTATTCAGAAGCTGTGGGAATAAAATAGACGAAAGTCGACTATTACAGGCGCTACAGTTGATTTACAAATACCAACTGAGAAAAAATGCTACCATTCTAAAGAACGTGTTTTTTAAAATATATGATTTAATATATTGTTACATAATTTATAAAATGATAACAGACTTTATGAATACGCAAAAAATAATTGCTTGAATGAATACACATTAAGTTAGTTAAATTTACAATTGCTGAAAACAAAGAAAAGTGGCCAGTGATGCGCGTTCAGGAATTATATAGTGAAGGTATAGAGTTGGCTACAAGACAAATGCACGGCGCGTGATAAAATGTATTTGATCATTTTTTACGATTATTTCACTGCTATATCCAGCTGTGATTGGTCAAATTTTTTATTTCTTTTCATTGGTCGATTTCAAGAGGACATCACATAAGTGAAATAGTCAAGAAAACCCACAACTATGATTCAGTTATTTAACGAGTATCATTAAAATTACTTTCTACTGAATGGGAAACAGAAGTAAACCTTACTCGAAACAGAATGAGCAAAGTAGGCTATCAAGCGAGAACTGCGCGCCTGGCGCCAAGTGTTCTTTATATTCGCAAAGAAACATAGTTCCGTTGCGTTCCGCCTTCCTCATGTTTTCGTTAGAAAATCTGGAATGCGTTATGACATGCCGTGGTGTGCTATGCTGCGTGACGTCATCTTTCCTACAATTTTATAGGCTACAGAACTACATTTTATGAACCTAAACAGTTTGGTCTCATACGTATGAGATGCGGTGAGTGTTTCGGAGCATGTCTTTCAACAGAGTGACAGACGGTTTCACCAATCTTCATGGATTTTTAGGCATGTGTCTATTTAATTCCTTTAGGAAAATATGCAATATGAATGCAGATGTTTGCAATTAATGGAAAACGATGATCATTTAGTGCCTTAAATGACCTATAATGGGTGCCAGTGTCTATTTTTGCCTTTTTGTGTCTAAAATTGCCTAAATAAATAGTTTTAAGAATTAATATAGTGTTCTTAAAGTTACTTATTTTTGAATTTAGCTCTTGTACGGAACGTCACCGTATTGTACGGGAGCATTCGTGTCGACAATGAAAAGCTAACCACGCTGAACGCGCCAATAATTACATGCTTCTAATTCCGTTTTAATTACCACCCACTGAATGCTTCAACGACAACGTGTTTTGTCTTTAATGTTGAAAAATTTAACATTGAAGCGAGATCTTGTTTACATAAAGGCAAACTTTTCATTTTTGCCCTCAACAATAGGGAAGCTGGAACACAAAGAAAACCCTTTGTCGACTCAGGTGTCACTGATGCACAAAAACTGCTGCTAAGGGAGAATTTGGGGACAAAGTAAGCTGCAAACGGATATACTGTAATATTCTTGTGGGAAGTGTGCTGGTGGGAGAAGGTGAATAAATTCAAGAAATCGGCATGAAAAATTTAACAAAATATAACTTTGCTCCTATAACAGTTGTGTCAGTGAGTCACTTTCAGCAGCCTTTAAAACAATTTTAACAGACAAAATATTTAGCTTAACTGTTGAAAATTTGAGGCAAATTCTGACAATGTATTGTGCTGCAAATTATGAAATCAAATAACATGTGATGCTTATAGTCATACTAATATAAATGTAAACATATTTGCTTTCCTATATAATTAAAACAGTAGCACGTAATTTAATCATGTTGTGGCCTATTTTAGATGCCAAAAACATAAATATTTTCTTGCCTAAAACTAGAAACTAATTCCGAATTAAATAATTATGTAACTAATTTTAGGGGCCTTAAAAGTCGATCCTGATGAAGTAGTGGTAACCATATTTGCCTCGTAAATCCAAGATTGAGGGTTCAATCCCGACCAGGGTCGATGGATTTTTTTCGGGGGTAGAAATCCTAAGTATGACTTCCTTCGGAAGGGAAATAAAAAATAAAGCCATGGGTCCCGTGTCGTACATTTACGGCACGATAAAGAACCTCAGGTCTGAAAGAAGAGGTCTCTCAGCAAATTTTGTCGGCCCTTTCACGCCCTGAATTAAATAGGGCGCTGATGTCCTGAGATGTTAAAGAGCGTCCGTAAATAAAACAAATCAATCAAAACAAAGGTGCCTAAAAATCAATGTTGCATGCCTAAAATTCCGAGGTCTACTTATGAGAGATAACGAGTGAGTTTTGTGTGAACGATGTAGACAAATGGTGTCCCTTAACGAGGGAGATCTGCTATATTATGTTTTGAATGCTGTCACCTCTAAAGCACGACTTCTTTGTATGTCTGAAAAGTTGCATACTTTGGTCCATCAGTTTATAAAATCTTAAGAATTCTATTTGACGAGATGAGTGACTCTTCGTAATATTTTACGTTGTTATATGTTTGATCTTACATTAGCCAAATTCTGAGCTAACATCACATTATACTAACGTTAAAAAAGGTGTGTAACAGTGCAAGAGAGGTTTGTTGCTCTCACTGTAAAACTGGATGAGATGAAACAGTTCCTTTGTGGTTTTTGTCTTGCTAAATGCCAGTGAAGATATTTATAAGAAATGGACCTATTTTAAATTTGTAAAACTCAAACACTCAAACAACATCTAGTAAACCAGTCACCAAAAATGGACGTTTCAATATAAAACTAATGTAACAAGATAATACAGTGAGGTCATATGATTTACAGCCATCCTGAGCGCGGCTGCTTACCTACAGGGGAAGCACAGTCATCGCAAGGGCAATGCGGGATAGAGTTGCTGTGCGCAGAGTTAGTATTTATTAATATTTATATTTTTGCTTAAAGCATAAATGTTACTGTAAATATTACTGACAACAATAAGCACTAATCTACCTATAACAGATGTTGAAAATGATGCCCCTCAGTGCCAACACATTGCCGGCATCTTAAGAAATTTCTGTATTTCATCCAACTTTTCTTCCATAAGAGCCGGTTTCTTTAATTGATAGATCCCGTCTCTCTTTAACATTTTAACAATTTGTAGTACAATTTTTGTACCTGGAACAGGACATTTTCTTGCACATCGCTTCACACTTTACACCTTCTCTGCAAGAACCACTTTTTGCATATGTATCGTACATAAAACCCGTTATTCAAGACTATATTTATGTAATTGCATAATAACGAAGAACAATTAGCACAAATTTTACACACAATGAAAGCACCAAGTAAATACGTAAGCACAAGCATTCGCTGACAAACTCTCTTTCAAACTAATTTAAGCTCTAACTTCACAGGCATTATAGGTCTTATCGACTCCTTCTTCCAGTATTCAGCCGCTCTCTGCCGCCCGTAACTCAGAAAACCTAACTGTTCAACCAATATGAAAATAGCATATCTCCTCATCTGAAAAGAGTAAAGGAAATGTTAATACTTATTCTCATCTTGTGACTAAAATATTCAAAAGTTTACACTCTTAGGAGAGTTTCTAATTTAAAAGATAATAAAATTAGGAATGGTTATAACAAGATGTGGAAGAACAGCATGTGCATATATTTATTTTGACACAAGAGAAGAGAGAAAGTAGAAGAGAAAAATACAATTTTAATAAGTTTTAATATTGTGGTATTTGTTCTCGATTAAATTATTATATATACATTATCCGTTGTTTTGTTATTTTTATTGGTTAACATATAAGTTATTTCATCATTAATTTATTTGCAGATACTATTCATTTGGTTATACGTAATTACATGGCGGAGCATTTCGTTAATTTATATTACTTATTTACAATAACTGTTATTATGTTTTGTCTATACTAAAATCTCTCATAAAGAGAGGAGAATAAGTAAAGAATTAATAGAAATTATTTTGCTAAAAACTGAAGCCACAAACATTTCACCAGTTTAGCTGTTTCTTCGGCCTTTTGATTATTTCCTACACTAAGCTTCCAAATTACCTTCGGTGTTATTGTGGACATATCAAAAGCTACTGTTTATATATATGTAAATAAAGTTATAGGGGTTCTTGCATCATTGCGGCCGAAGCATATTAATTTCCCACAGGTATTAAGCAGGTTCTGTAACTCTAAAATTGCTTATTTCCCTTAAGTTATAGGCGCTGAACAATGCATGCAAATCCTTATTAAGTCTCCAACAGAGGCGAAACGTCCATAAAATTGCAAAGCTGATCCTACCCAAAATTAATGTATTGGCGAATTAAAATATTTGCTTGTTTGAGCTGTTTGTGACGTAGATAGCACACCACTAATAATATAGTCGACGGCTCAGCCAAAATCAACACATAGCAGACCTCAATTCAAAACAATGATGGCCGCCGTAAATGTTGAATGTAAGCCATTTTATACAATTTAATTTTTTTTTTAAATTCTACGTTACGTTATCAATTTCCCACAAATAGATGCATATTAACACTGAACATATTTTACAAAGGATAATATATAAAACCTTTTCAAAAATAAAAAATATGTAAACAATTTCTCTAACTAAATATCAAGCAGGCTCTTAGTATTTAGTTTGTATATATACATACACACACACATATATATTATTAATTTCTTATTCATAAATGTGTATAAGCATTAAAATTTTCATTTTATACAAGGTAAATAGAGAAAAAGCTGTTTAAAAACAAACTTATTTATAAACCCTTTTTAAACAAATGCCAACTTCAAGTAAACCTGTATTATTTTGCAAGATTTTATTAATATATATTATTCATTTCCTATCAGTAATTGTGTATAAATATTAACAACTACATTTTATACAAAGGAAATGCATTGCAAAAATAAACAATGTAAGCTTTTCTCTAACTAATTTGGGCTCTTATGCAACATTTTGATGTATGCTATTCATTTCCTATCAATAAATTGTATAATTTTAAAAGTTTCCTACAAAGGAAATACATATAATATTTTTAAAATAAACAAACATGTAAATCTTGATGTAATTAAATACCCGCTTAAGGAAAGCATTACCGGAAATATTTGTATATATAAAATCTCTAATTTGTGTATATGTGCGTGTGTTATGCACACAAATAAAATCTATGGGAATTATTATTGAGTCCTAAATCACATTATTTTATGTACTAAGGATAATTTTGTTTAATCTTACTGCAAGAGATGGAATATCAATACATAACTCGTCCTGTATTTTAATAAAAAGAATATAATTCTCCTTCACAAGTAGACTGAATGGTGCTATCTTCTTTTCAAGCCTCGCTTTTAAACTTCCCAGTACAAGGAATATCATCTTCACCACTTTTTAAAATATTCTTCTTAGTTAGCAAACATTCAGAATAAAATGCAGGGTCTTTTCTGTCTTTACGAACTTTTAACAATTGATTGGGAAATATACTGAGACAGGCATCATTTCTAAGTTTTTGTTTCTTTCGAGGAACAATGATCGACTCACTATCAACTACTCTGTAACAATAAATTTGTCTTCAAAATGTTTTATATTCAAAAAATAAACTGTCTACCTCACAGGACCACATGGTTACTAATTACACAACCAAGAGCGATGCCATTTTGTTCAGTATCGATAGTTGCATTAAGGACTGTTAATATGTAGATGATCTTCGCTCAGCATGCCTTGCGCAAGCTTAGGAGTAGCACTTTTCATGCCACTATCTGGTACATATGAAGGGGAAATCTTTCATGAAACTTTTTATTTTTACTGTGAAAGCTAGCCTTGTTGATTAAATTTACCCTCTTCTACTATTTTGTAAAGTCTGAAGCCTAACAGGGGTACCGAAATGCAGATTTTGTCCGTTTAACATATAGAATTTCTTAAATTTTATCTATATTGTCTTAATATGGCATTGTTTTGTTTTGCCAGTAAATGACGATAGTGATAAGCATCGTTTTGGAACTAAACATTTAATGATTACTTTACACAGCCATTTGTGTATTATACTTAAGTCCATCCATTTCAACATCTCTTGTCTCGACCTCCACGCTTCACCTTGTAACTTTGAGGTTTCTGTTACATGCATAAACTATCGTTTAATGTGGTTTAAGATAATGCATTTCTAAAGGAAATTAACCACAGAGCCTTTTCTAGTGCCGTTAAATAAATTTTGAGCGCTGCCTTGTTTGATGGCATTTCTGCTGCACAATTTCACGTGAGCACAATTCATATTAACCCGTACTGCATGCAACCAACGATATTTGCATTTTTACGTCTGTTCCGTCTTGTTTCGACTTCTACCTCTTAGTATGTAGAGTAAGAAGACTTGATGATTAAGTTTATTCCTCTTCTTCTTTCGAGAGTAAGCATTTTTTGTCTTTTCCTTCCTCACAGTAGTATTCATATAATACTTTGCGTGGGCGTCCCACTTTCTTTCTCCGTTTGGCTTGTAATTTAAAATGTTCTTCGGCAATCTCTCATCTTCCATGCCATCCAGATGAATTTTCCGCTTTTCTCTGTATTCTTGAATTTCATTATTCACTGGGCGTATGTTGGATTCTTCTTGAAAATCGTTATTTTTATCCAGTCTCTTCAACATTTCGTAAGAATTTCATTTCGGCTGCTTTGTATTATATTAAATGTTGTTCCATTATTTTTACGTGTTGTAGTATTCAGAGTGGGACTTGAGTGTACCTTAGTTAAATGCCTGCAGATCTCTGTTCGTTCTTTTTGTTCAATGAAAATATCTTCATTTTTCTGGTGGTGCCGTAAAGTACATCCTGTAAGTGGTCTCAGTAATTTCATTTCCGCTTCCTTTGTTTACTGTAATTGTTTGTCGTATGTTTCCACACTTACACATTTCGGGATAGCTACTACCGTGCATTTCCGGGCTTTTTCCTTGGCATTTTTCTCATTATTATTCGTAGTAAGAAAAGTGTTTTAATAATTTTATTGTCTACGCGTAGTAAAAAAGTTTACGAAGATGAAAAAAACAAGTAATATAAAAAGTTTAGTATGTCGCTTGTAATAAAAGTTGTTAATTAACGCTTGTAATAATTATTTATCGACTATGAATACAATTGGACATTGCAAATAGACAAAAATCATAGAAAATAATTGATGAAAGATATATTTCTATCTTATAATTGAAGTTCTATATCATCATTTATAAATGTGTGTTAAATTACTGGAAGGATCTGCTATAAAATAAATAAATAAATAATAATAAATTCAACAAGTAGTATTTCTCCACTACTTGAACTCCACTGCATTTTAACAGCACTGTCTGAGAATGTAAGAAACAGCTAGGCTTTTAAATATTACTGACAATGTTTATGAAATAATTGAATAAATAACCTTATGTTTGCTGGTGACAAGGTCAATATCTCACTGTCAGATAACGAACATCTACTACAGTGCGGTTATTTAAGTTACGGGCCGCCTGAGCATTGTTTTTACTGTAGCTAGTGCAACCGGAAAAGGGAGTCAGAGTTGTCTCGCATAATATTAGTAATTTTTATTTTATACTTTATAAAATTATACTCTATTTAAAATTTATATTAATAAGCACTATTTCTTAACAATGCCCCTCAGCGGCAATGCATAGCCTACATCTGCGTAGAAAATCCCTATATGTCATCTAATTTTTCTTTCGTAGGAATATATCGGTTCGGAACACTTTGTTTGTCATTGAGAGAGCCTGTCTCTCGTAACTTATAAACTTATACTTTTTATACCTGCCTATTCAGAAACCGTGAGACTAAAATAGACAAAAGTGGATTATTACAATCGCTACCGTTCAATTTTACTAATACCAACAGAGAAAACATTTTACCATTCTAAACAACATGTTTGTTAAGATGTATGGTTGCTTAGGCAGATATTGTTACATAGTTAATAAAATTATTTCAGACTGTTTGACTGAATACGCAAAAAATAATTGCTGCATGAGTGAATACGCATTAAGTTAGTGAAATTTACATTACAGAAAACACAGAAAATTGGTCAGTGATGCGTGTTCAGAAATTATACAGTGGAGGTATAGAGTTGACTTCACTGACCACAAAACAAATACGCGTGATAAAACGTTTTTGATAAAACTTTTCGATAATTTTACTAATGATATCTAGTTGTGATTGGTCAAAACTCAAAATTTTGTTTAATGAAGTGATGGAGACACCGGGCCGCCAGAATCTGCGGGTGGTTACTGCGCGGACGCAAATGAGGTGGAGCCCTCCCTCCTCCTTCCAGAGAGCCCCCCAGAAGGACAGCTTCCATTCCGACAGAACCCTATTCAAAGCAAGGCACCGTCACACCATACTCTTCCGATTCTGTAACACAAATAACGGAATGAAATGGGAGAGCGGGAAATTCGAGGAAATAAATATTCACCCCAACATTCGTTTAAGTGGCCAAGAGAAACCATGAAATAACTCAAAGTCAGGGTGACTGGCCTCACTGGAATTGAACTCGGAACCCCCCGATTACGAGTCTCAAGCATTACTACCTGAGTCCCCCGCTTGGTTTCTAACACTATTTCGCTTAAGTGACGTCATCATAATATCGAATGAAGTGATACAAAATTTCCAATTTTGACCAATCGCACTCCATTATCGTAGTGAAATTATCGTAAAGTTTTGCCAAATCCCTTTCGAGCGCTAACTGTATTTGTCTTCTGCTCAGTGTAGCCAACTCTATACTCCCACTATAATTACTGAGCACGCATCACTGATCACTGCTAAGAAGTATTGATAGCAACAAAATACCGATAATCGACAATCATAACGCAAAGTGGAGGGCTCTTCAAAGCCTTTTGGTGATGAAATAATGATGTAATAATACCTGCCTCAGGAACCGTACATTTTATTAAACACGTTCAATATGATAAACTGTTAACTTTTTGTTTTGTTTTTCTCAATTGGCATTAGTAAATCAAACGGTAGCTATTGCAATAGTCGACTTTCGTCTATTTCATTCTCACGTTTGCGAATAAATAGCTATTCCTAAGTAAGTATAACATTTTATACAATTGTTAACATTCTGTACAACATGCGAATTAAAGTATATACTACCTTTATTCTTAATCCATTCATGAAATAGTCCTAAACCCGTATTTGGCTCTTCTCAATTGGCATTACTAAAAATTGACGATCGTCTTGCAAGATGACTTGAAAAGGTTTATTCATAATACAAATATACAATCATTACAATTTTGTAAGCCAAGTTTAGAGAAATTATATTTGAATCCTTATTTTATTCGTGAAATAATCTTAAATATCACTCGAGGGTCCAAGCTTTGCAGATAAATTTTCACTACATTAGTGATTTAATCGGTAATCTCAGGCCCTCTTGTGATATTACTTGTTACTGAGTTAACAAAAGCGGATAGTATTTAAAACACAGACAGAGATGCTTGAAAAGAGCTAAGGAAGGAAAACATGAGTAATACAATAAGGTAAATGCAAAGAAAAGACCTACCGCCGCGGGTGGCCGAGGTCGTTAAGGCACGGACTCGTGAGCGGGAGGTCTGCGGTTCGAATCCCGCCAGGACCGTCCTCCCTGACTGGGGTTTTTTCCAGGTTTTCCTCAGTCTTCATAACTGGCAAATGCCGGGGAGGTACCTAAACTTAGGCCTGGAACGCTTCCTTCCTTAAAAAAAATATCCTTTCCCAATTTATCATTTCATCTCATGTATCACCAGTGTCCACCGCCTGTGGTGCCTCAGTAGTGAAAACGGGCGTTAAACACTACTCAAAAAAAAAAAAAAAAAAAAAAAAAGAAAAGACCGTATTTTAAGATATCTAAGGCAAGCCTTCTTTGAACAGGAAGAATGGAATTGACCAATTGGCTTATACACTAGATTAGGTGTAAAGGACTAAACCTTATTAGAAAGAAGTATGATAGTTATTGTACTGGATGAATAAAATTACAAAATATTTGTTGTACATGTTTTCAATATCTTGGATATTTTACTATTTTTTTTTTTCCAACTAGGCAAATTAAATGATTATTTAGCTTAACTTCGCCGTTAGCCATTTTATGTTGCTCTCCTATGAAGTACACAATTAACTACCACTTATATAAAAAGATTGGCATCACAGTGTTTTATTTTTTGTATAGTGTTTAACGCCCGTTTTTACTGCTGAGGCTCCACATGCGGTGGACACTGATGATACATGAGATGAAATGATAAATACATCACAGTGTGGAAGAAAACTCTAACTTGAATATAATATTTTGTTTTAGAAAGTACGATTTATTTATTCTTATTTTAATATACTTTTAAAGCACATGTAAACTAGGGCCCGTTCTGGAGTGTAAACAGAATCAGTTGTATGCTGTATATATTGGTGAAAACAAACACAAGAATAACGCTGGTATAAACAAAACAAGAAAACTATTAAATTTCATAGCAAGAACTAAACGTCGAAAAGCGCTGGATGAAAGCAACAGAATGCTAAACAAGAAGAGTAAGGTTTCTTTTTAGTAAGGAATAAGAAAGGAAAGATTATTTTCTAGTTTCTTTTCTTTCCTGTCCGCTTTCTGTTTCTCCATCGTTTGTTTTAAACGCTTTATTTGTCGTCGCTTTGACTGCTTTGGTCTTCTTGCGAGGTCTGAAGATTGTGGACTGAATACTGCATGATTTAGAGTCCTCGGTGCCTTAAAGCTATATGGCATTTACCTTCTCGGCGTAAGGAACAACTCCGATGTAAACCTTACCCAGACAGTATGACCTGACCGGAATTCGAACTCCGGACAGGTAGTAGCAAAAGCTACCACTAGACCATGGAGGCGGTCATTTGTTTTTTTCTTTCGTTTCTTTTTCTATTATATCCTTTGTCTCCTTTTCATAACCTTGCAGAAACAGAGTCAGCGTTTCTCTCTCAACCCTACTGCTATAGATAACTTAGAGCTCCAGTGTACACAAATGATTATATCGGTTTTAAACGTACACTTTTTCTCTGAGGTATACAATATAATTTTGAATAATAACTTAAATTGAAGAGTAGCTGTGGAAGTTTTAATTCTACATGCACAGATTTTGTTTTGTAGCCATGGTAATGAAATAAACAAAATAAAATAACTCGCATGCAAAAACCTATGTCTTGGAAATCGTGAAACGTAATCCAGTCCAGAAGGCGTATAGGAAAAGATTGGGTCTTAACGCCTCTTCTGGTAACAACATTCGTATGTGATACAATCAGATCCAAACGACGGAGTGTTTCTGTAAAGGAAAGAGCCTCGGACGGCCGCATATGCCAGATGAGAATGTGTAGAGAGTCAGAACAGTTTTCGCGAGCAGTTCTAAAAGATCTGAGGGGCGAGCGACTCGAGAACTAACAATTCCAACAATAGCGGTGTGAAAAGTGTTAAGAAAACGTCTCCAACATGTCGTCTGCAATTGCTAAAGGCCCTTCATAAAGGCAATTTTTTCCCATGGTTACCATGTTCCGGACACCTTGGGTTTTCTCCATTGGCCTCCGAGGTCCCCAGATCTGACGCTCTGAATTTTTCTTGTGGGAGCACATAAAGATCATGTATACACGTCACCGCTAACTGCAGTTGAGTTGAGACGGAGGATTATTGCAGCAGTTGGATCAGTTACTTCTGATAAACAATATTTTAAACAATATAAGTTTAAAAGCGCTATAATCATTTGTGTACACCCTGTATTAAGAACTATATAGAATATACAGAAAAGTGCTAGGCACAGTTTTGCACAGAACTGCTCAATTTCTAGTTACCTGTAGCCAGTTGCCTGTCACCACCAGGCTCTCTGGCGCCGCAAGAGCACGGTATTGATGCAGTAAATTCGTACATTAACAGCAAACCCTGATTAGCGATATGTAGGTCCTGTGCAAATGGCTGTTTCCCGCAACCATCACTAGTGAGAAGCAAAATGGAAGGCGGATGTAGAAGCGAGCACTGTAAGCCATACTGTTTAAGTTTGCCGGGCCACTGGATTAGTTAGCAACTCATGCATACGGGCATTGTATTTTCTTTTCTTGTTTTAAAATTAATGTTCATCACAAGTAATATCACGAGAGGGTCTGACATTACTGATATCTGGAAAGTTCCGACCCTCGAGGGACATTTATTTGGACTATTTGACGAATAAAATAAGAATTTAAGTACGATTCCTCTAAACTTGACTTACAAAATTGTAATAATTGTATATTACTTAATCTTTTCAAGCAATCTTGCGACAGAAGAATGCCGATTGTCAGACAAGAGCAAAATACGGGGCTAGGACTGTTTCATGAAGGGAATTAGAATAAAAGTTATGTATAGTAATTATAATAGCAAAAAGGATAAAACACTAAGAAAAAGTCACATTTGAGATCGCTATATTTCGGACCCGTGGAGTCCTTCTATGGCAAGAAGACAAGTGACATTTGTTCTTCTTGACTCCACGAGTCCGAAATATAACGATCTCAAAAAATATGCCCTAACATGGTAACGTAGTACCAGCCTAAAAGGAAATTGTTGTACAAGGAGTTAATGAATCTAAAGCAACAATTTTGATGTAATTGCGAATGGTTGCAATCAATTGGTCCGGAACCAAAGACGTAATTCATTAGGTTTGTAAATGAGTATTTTAATTACGTTGTCATTATTGTATAAGGCAATTGGGTTTATGAATTGTAATAAAAATATGTTCAATTTATAATTTAGCAAATATATTGATTATGCTGTATTGTATATGATTTCAATACATTAATTTCAATCTTTCATTAGCCATAGCACGCGAACGTGCTCGAGAAGGGCACACTAGAGATTAGCTTTTAATACATGACTCTGCATGGAAATGCTGTGTACTTTCGTAAAGAGAGAATACACATACACAAAATTGTATGTCACAGAATTCCCTAGTTTTTATTTATAAAATTTTCTTAAAACTAAAAATAGTTTTTTAATTTTGTTATCTAAGGTATGTGTATTTTTAAGAACGTATTAGCACTATTAAGAGACCAGTGAATATCCAGCAGCTTCTGTCTATGTTAACGGGCATAAATTTGATAATAAATTTTAAACGAATTTTACTTCAAAGGTCTACAATTTAGAATAAAACGTATGTTTAATTCAAGAGAACCTTTGTAAAAGAGCAGTTTAAACATTGCCAAATTGGTATCTTTGATATCCCATAAGATAAAAACCAGAAGTGGGACAAATGTTATAGAATTTTTCAAAGTTTAAAAATTACACTCCAAATAGCGGTAAGTTTGTGCAAGTGAGATTGTAACTGCAGATTGAGTAACTTGAGTCATGTGTTTATGTACCTCTGATTGAATTGCAGAACCTCCAGAACTATCGACAACCAAGTTTCGAGAGAGCGCAGCGCGGGCAGTGTAATTACTACAAAGTTCCGGAAGATATTGCTAGATGGCAGCCACAAAGTAAAGTCCTCTATTATACAAGTATGGACACGCTCCATTTTGGGCCTAACCGTCTCTAACTCCCATAAGACAACGTGTTAAATTTCTGTCGTTTTACTCGATTATTCCTAAAATATTTGTGTTATACTGTTGAATGATACCTTCTGCGTCTGCTCATGTTCTTTTTACAGTAGAAGACCTACGTCAGACAGAAAGTGCATACTTTTGAGACAATGTCAGTTATAGTTACGGCACTTTCGCGTAGCACCACATCCGAACTCAGCGGCCAATGATGGCTCATTAGCCGGCATATGAAAAGGCTGTCATCGGTTAAACAGAAATTGCAATATTAAACGTAGACCTTATTGATTACATTCTTTTAACATGTGAAACATAAAATAAGAATTTCCCATTTTATTTTCCTATTAAATTATTTGTTGTTATGCATTTATTATATCAGTGTTGACAAAGTATATAAGGCCTACAGTCAACCTGCCAGTTAAGAATGAACTATAAGAATCATTGGGCTTAGAGGGCTTCCTACCAAATTCAACTTAGAACAAAAATTTTATAAGAACAAACGTTTCACTAAGCCCCACAAACTTCTTCCAAAATGAAATGAAATAAGCATGCATCAAGTTTTAAAAATTATTTATAACCTTATAACCTTACTTTAGGCTTCAGGTGTAGTTTTTTCCGCATTCTATTATGTATTTTGTAAAAGCACAAAACATAAACGTTAAATTTAAGGTAGCCTATTCTATTTAACATCAAATACTAAGAAAAAAACTTTACATAAATCTTACATAACACTGTCGAGAGTACCTCGATGGAATCCATTTCTGTGTTCCAATTTTGTGAATCAAAATATTTCGTCTTTCGACGTCGTATTTTCCTGAGGGAATGCGGTATAACGTAACGCCTTTCTTTCTTTGTGTTGTACAACCAAATGCACAACACCAGGCATATTAATTCAATTAAAATAAACTTTTAAAAATGCTCTCTTTATAAGCGTATGGCACAACACACAGAAATGAGGCCCAAAATGGCGACTAAAGCTGGCGAACCAATCACGGAGCTCGGTTGTCGGCAAACTCCGCCGCAAAGCGTGTCCATAACAGAGGGTTTTACCAAGTGAGTACCACCGAATTTGATTAGGGGGGGGTGGTAATCGCTTCTATTGAACTTCAATGGTTCTTACCAAAATTATTTTAATAACTGTTAAAATATTCCCATGAATCTCAAGATTAGGGGGTTCAAAGAGTCAAGTGTGCTATTTCTAGATAAAACCAAAGAATATGCCCAAAATTAATACATTTGCACATTATTTTCCGTTCTGTCTTAATGAAGCTTTAAATAAGCAGTCCAAAAAATGTTGGCCTGTGCCAACCCACTATTCTCAAGTCTAGCATGGCGGTATTATAGTGGATTTCTGAGGCTGGGACGCCCAAAGGGCGCAGCTATGTTCTCCAAGTGGAAATGACATGAAGTGATACAATTATGGCACATCAAGTGAGGCCTTAAATCTATGGGTACCTAAGCTGGCATTCACCTTCTCAGGATAAGGAAAAACTCCTTAAAAGTTTATTCAGACAGCATGGCCTGATCGAGAATCGAATCTAGGACCTCCGAATTAGCAGTCGCAAACACTATCAATAGGACATAGCTGCTGTCAAGCAGCCTAAATGCTGTTACTGGAATTTGTAAAATTAATTATTGGGAAATGTTTATCTGATTAAGAACTTAAATAGAAGTACACGAGGAAATTCACCTACCTGATAATTAAAGAATCTTCTGAAATGAGAACACCTATAAACACAAACCGCATTTATATTGTAGTGATAAAAAAACTCCATACGCAAGACAGACTGCATCCATATCGTGTTGAGGATCAATTGTTGAATACAGGGAATGAAAAAACGTACAGGGCAGAATTGCCGAACAGCTAAAGCTATTGATATAATCGAAAACGAAGCGCTTTGCATAGTTACTAGCCCCCAAATGCTTTCAGATCAGCGATAAGGTACGTGGGAAAAAAGAGATTGGAAAGGAATTGAAGAGGGGCTTCTATGGGAGAATATCATGGCCAGTAAATTGGATGCGTTTTGCAGAAACCTCTAGGCTACTGTGTATTCCAAATTCACTGCTATGGCTCAGTTTTTGAGGTTGAGATTCTTTGGTTAATAATACTAACTCACCTTAAAATCGCAAAAAATTTAAATTAATTTTAAAATATATCTATAAGGAATAAATGCTGTTAAAAAGAAGATGAAAAGTTAGTTTAGGCAGCTAAAATATAAAACATATTCAACTAAGTTGTAAATTTTAAAAATTCCGTCATGCAGGAGCTGCTTAAACTGTACGAATTTCTCACCCAATAGAGTAACTTTAAAAAAGAATGTAAAATCCACATTATAGCCTTATTTATTAATAAAATAGGTTATGGTATTACTGTCTGGTATTAGGGGAACAAAATTAGAATTCTTACAAACTATAAATATCTCAAATGAGATTAAAACACAAAAACTAATATTATATTATTAATTAAATGAAATATATGACCACTAATACACAAAGCTATATGTGTGGATATTTTTGAATATTTTTAAATGTAACCATGTAACCACGTTACTATCATTTTACATTCACTAAAATAGCCAGAAATAAAGTTTCGAGTTTCATTCAATTTTATGAATAAGATGTTCATATGTTTCAATAAAACAAAAACATTTTACATTCCGAAACAAATACAATGTACAAAGCAAATAAAACAGTCGAAAGTTACATCGATTTTCATTGACTTTGAAATTTAATTTAAATGCGCTTGTAGTAAATACAGAGAGAGCCAAAAAAATGTATACACACTTCAAGCAAAGAAAAAACTGTTAACATAACAAAACTGAATTCACACAAACAGAAAATGACGAGCAAAAATCATCTTACACTTGTACGGTTACAACAGTTGCTCAAAACGCGTAACATCGGCATCAATACACTTCTGAATACGTTTAACTACTGATTGAGCAACGTTTGCGAAAGTCCTCAGCGAATTCAGTACATGCCGTTTCAATTTCTTCCCGAAGTTCTGCCAGTGTAGCTTTCTACGGTATACAACAACCTTAAGGGTTTCCCATAGGCAGAAGCTCATCGGAGTTAGATCCGGTTAGATGGCGGTTCTGTTCTGCACATACTTCTACATTGCCTTTGAACTTCAACAACATTCTCTGTTTTCCAATACTACTTCAAAATTGCTCTCCGCTGTTCAAACGATAATCTTGGCTCCATTTTGTTGTAGCACTGTTGCATAACGTAATGTGAATTACATCTGTTTACAGAACTTCATACAATAATCTTGGCTTCATTTGTTCATTGTTAATTTATCTGTCACGTAGCAACGATATTATAATGTGAGTGACATGTGTTTACAGAATATCATACTACACACTATTGTTGTTTTTCGCTCCAACTTTGAAATATATACTGTGAAAGTGAGTATATATTTTTGGCACCCTCGGTACATGTATCGCAAACGTTTTCTGGAGGTTATTGCAGAGCGCTCTTACATACAAATATGATTTTCAAACACATGTTAGATTAATATTTCACATTTTATATCTTCACAACGATGCTTTTGTTATAAATATAGAACATATGCATCATTATAAATATAGTTTATGTACTTAATTAATTCGTCCTTTTACTTTTAAAACCACACGCACGAGCGCTTTTTAAATTTCGGTTTTCAAGTAAACCCCTACTCCTAATGGTCCAATGTTCCTAATTTTCAAAAACTAATTTTTTATTATTTTAGTTAAGTGATATATATATGAAATTCTGTTGTGAAGAAACAAATATTAGTGCCACTAGACCGGTTTCAGATAAACCCCCAATCATAATGACCCTATTACCTGATTTTCAGGAGCTATTTTTCTTACTTTATTTAAATGGTATATATGGAGTTACGTTGCTAAAATAAACATTAAAAGAACGATTTTTAAACTTTGGGTTTCATGTTAAACCCCCTCACATAATTATCCAATTTCACTGATTTTCAGAAAATAATGTTCTTATTTTATTTCAATAGCATACAGTAAGTAAACAAATTAAAGTTCCGGCCGTTAGATCGATTTTTAAATTCGCTTTAACCCCCACTCGTTTTTCAGGTATACCCCCACTCGTAATGGCCCGATTGCCCTGGTCTTTTGGAAACTACTTTTATCAATTTATTTTTAATAAACCTACCTAGTTTCGTTGAGAAAAAAGAAAAATTGCTACACTAGAGCGATTTTTATGTTTTTTAAAATAATTTCACTTTAGGCTAATCCCCATCCCCAACTGTCCAATTTTGTTGATTAACGAACTCATCAAATCGTTTGTTAATTGATGATTACATATCGAGTTCCGTGGAGGAAAAAAAAAAAAAAACAATAATTGCGACCACTAGAGAGTTAATGGATGTGTGTGAGCGTGCGTGCGTGTGAGGATTTTTCACGGACACAAATTCGCCAATATCCTAACCCAATAGAATGCCAGGATATTAAACCACAGAATGCAGTAAACAGTTTTTTCTATGGTATGGGATTCCAAAGGTAAACCTCCACCCAACATTTAATGTGTTACATTAGGCGCCAGCGGACTTTCGAAATAATTGCACCGTCATCCATTGCTAAATATAAGATGCTAATTAACAACACCGAACATTTTCATTTTATATTAGATAGTTCGTAGACAAGTAATTTCAGATGTGAAATCAAGGATCACTGATGTAAATATCGACGAAATCAAACGTAGAGACGCGATCCTCGCTGGAAGATCTAGATGCTATGGGCTCTGATCTAGAAGTTTACGCATTCAGCTAAGAAACTGATTGTTTTTGCATTTTAACAAACTTTGTCAATCGAAGAAATCCCCTCTAATGATACATCTCTCCCAGCTGCAGAAACTTTGAGCTTCTGAAAGTTTTTTAATAGTGTTTTACGCCCGTTTTTACTACTGAGGCACCACAGGCGGTGGGCACTGATGATACATGAGAAGAAATGATTGTTTGGAAAGGAATATTTCTTTTTTAAGGAAGGAAACGTTCCAGGCATAAGTTTAGGGTACCTCCCTGGCATTTGCCATTAATGAGGATTGAGAAAAACGTAGGAAAAAACCCAGTCAGGGAGGATGGTCCTGGTTGAATTCGAACCTCAGACCTCCCGCTCACGACTCCGCGCCTTAGCGACCTCGGCCACTGGTTGGCGGTCTGAAAATATCCTGATAGGCGTTTTTCGACATTGGGTGAAGGTCTTTCT
Source organism: Metallyticus violacea (assembly GCA_030762175.1). Classification (NCBI taxonomy): domain Eukaryota; kingdom Metazoa; phylum Arthropoda; class Insecta; order Mantodea; family Metallyticidae; genus Metallyticus; species Metallyticus violacea. Next base: position 50,224,038 of record CM060841.1, read on the forward strand.
GCAAATAAACGTTATCCTCTTAATTGAGTCAAATCTTGTCCTTACTTCGTGAATTATTCAAGTGATTTATATAGGTGTTAAGCCAGAAGAGTACAGAAGATAGAAGGAACCGTCATCTTGCAATTCGCGCAAAAATTGCGCACAAGCAATAATGAAAGCGCTGCGCTTAGCTTATCATGTTGCAAGATGCATTCATTTTATCTGCAGCCTAGACCCCTTTATTCTCATGTTTTTTAGTACCAGCGATTCACAGTCTGACCCTTCAGCAGAGATTCTTGTTGAATAACAAACGCTCTGTGTGTCGAAGAAAACCGTAAACATCACTTTGGCTTTTGATCTACCTAACGAACTGCTTTGGGCCTTGGTAAAGACTTTCAACCCACTGTAATCATCGTAAACATAGAAGTCGGTCCTGGTGGTGAAGTGGTAACCATACCGGCCTTCTAAACCCAAGATCGCGGGTTCAAACCCGGCCAGGATCGGTTGATTTTTTCGGGCGTAAAAATTCTAAGTACGGCTCCCTTCGGAAGGGAAGTAAAGCCATGGGTCCCGTGTCGTACATTTACGGCACGAAAACGAACCTCAAGCCTGAAAGAAGAGACCTCTGAGCAAAATTTGTCGGCCGTTTCACGCCCTGAATAGAATGGGACGCTGATGACCTGTGATGTTAAAGAGCGTCTACAAATAAATCAAATCAAGTAATCTAGACGCATCTTTCATCACCAGCAATTATTTTATTTATAAAAGTTCATCCTAATTAACACGATCCAAGGATCCTGGCAGATGACGACGGAGTTGTCTTTCTGCTCTTGTGTCAACAGCCGAGGAACAAACTTTGCTGCAACACAATGCATGCCAGTTTTTTTTTGTCAGAATTTAAGAACACGACCCTACAGAAATGTTACACTCTTCAGCAATTTTTCGAATAATGAGCGTCAAATTTCATGGTAGATCTCACCAACTCTGTTCGCTTGAACGTCGTCAGTTGGGGGTCAGGTAGCGGGTCATCAACTACGGACTCCCAACTACTTTTAAACCACGTATAACACTCTTAGCACTGAGTGTGGCTGTGCTAGATTTTTCTGGTCGATAGGGAGGAGGAGGAGGGAGTAGTTAAATTTTTAAACAAAATGAGACAGTTCTGATCGGAGAAGGCAGACAACCGGAGAGGGGAGTAGGGGAACACGAGTCACAGTATTTTGGGTACCATTTGTACATATATGTGTGGGAGTGTAAGTTATTTACTTTTGTACTATTTTCTTCTTGTTTATTTTATGTATTTTGAAAAAAGTTTTATTATATATATACATTTATTTATTTCATAATTATAAAAATGAAATAAATATATTGTTTGTCTCTTAAGAGTTAAATATTAGTTAGTGCAATTTTAAATATTTCCTAGTGTATTGGGAAAGTACGCACGGCGAGGTGGACAAGTTAGATTTGCAACAAATATCTTTGTAAATAAATACCACCACTACTACAAAGCGTCTGTTCACTGTAAAGAATATTAGGAATCAGTACATCCAGGAACGCAAATTTTTTCTGGCTCAAGGTCGAATATTATTTAAAGTACCTCATACATTACAAGAAAACGATTTCTGTGCATACACAAAGAAATGTGTGCTATCAATTGTAGCATTTCAATGCTAAAAGCGTTTTTTTTCCCCCCTTTGGTTTTCTTTGGTCACTTTCCTACACTTAAATATCGAATGCTAATTAAATTATGACAGCAAATAAACACATATTATTTCTCTTTGATCATTATTCCTGTTATTTTTATTAAAATTATAAGAAAGTGTTTATTTCTAAGCAACTATATTACTGGTTAATATTTTTCTGAGATTTAGTACTTTATTTTTCCTTGTGCAATAATTTTCCAACATACCTTGCAAGTATAAAGTTAAATACTTTTTCAGTTTCAATAAATAAGTTAAGAGGGTCGCTAGGCGTAGCTATGTTCCCACGCTCGTTGGATAAAGAAAGTTAGGATAAAAAGTGCGGCCTTCTCTTTTCCGGTAAGGTGAATAAGAAGGAAGGGCGTGACATTGCGGAAGTGAACTAAGGTTTCTATAGTTAAAACCAACGCGAACCTTTGCACCCAATGAGTGACGTAGTAGCCTGGTGTAACCTAGTGTTGTCAAGGAGATTTTTATGACCACAGCACAAAACATAAGAAAACACTTAGCGGCGTTTGTCGATCGGTCGGTCAGTAATGCAGTTATCTACACTCACAACCGTTACTGCTCTATCTTAGATTCCCATAACGCACAGTATTTATATTCAACTCTGTTCGCCCATCTTTGTTCACTAAAGTGAAACTCTTATCTTGTTAAATTAAGTAGTTTTTTATAAGCTTTATTTCTTCATAGTTGGCGCCATGAATCACTTTTTCTATGAAGTAGGTTTTATCTAGTCACATTTGTGGAAGATGTAGCTTCAAAGCTGTATCGAAACAAATAATGCGGATTGAATAGTAATTGTTGTCAGCGTTAAGAGAAAAATGTAGTTTTTTACCATCTCTATTTTTCTCCAAAAGCTTAGAGCGCAGAAAAATGTGTACAAAAATTTACGAGTAGAAAGGGAACTTGACCTTAAGTATTTTGATAGTGGGAACGAATGGTATCAGATGCTTAAATATGGAGCTACAGGCATCATTATGGATCAACGTCATAGCTACGTTGCGATGTGACGTGTGTAGATAATCAAATGTATACCAATATAATTGGCAGAGGCGCCATCATGAGCACCTCAAACTAACCGGAAGTCATGCACTGTCACTCGGAGTACAGGTCTTTGTGTAAGTGGTAGGGTATTTTGAGAACTGCAGTGTATACGTTTTACTGTACTTCAATGTATTAAGTAGTGATATTCTGTATATGCCATCATAAATTATTTGTTTAAGGTAAGCTATTGTGTTTTCATCCTCTTCGTTTGTAACTTTGTGGTTAACATTTGGAGCATCACAACGAAGCGCAGGAAATTATTTATTCTTATTTTTTAAATGTCTATTTCTCGAGCTTTCTTACTTAAAATTCTTTCATTTCCTAATACTGCCTTTTGATCTGTTAATTAATATGAGTTGATTTTGTAAATCCTGTGTTTTTGGCTCCTCTATAAATAATAAATACAATTAGGAACTGGGGCAGCAGCAGACATAACTAATCGATATTTCTTCTATGTGCCATTTTCAAACCAATAAGGCAAATATTCCAGACAAAAGTCATAAAAGAGGAACAAACGAATTTTTTATAAAGTCACAATAATTTGTACTCTTTTATTTTGGTTTAGAAGCGGTAATTATAGTAGGTACTGGGAAGGTACAGATGTCTAAAAATAGAATTTTCTACATATTTAAATTGCGTTGTAACAATAGAATTTAACAAAAAGAGAACAAAGATATTCGCATTAATTATAGAGAAAGAAATGGGAAAGAAGATGTAAAATATACTCAAGCCTATTGATTATTGTCTAACAAATAAATAAATAGGTATGAATCGAAAGTAATAAAACACACAGATGAAGGACTGTGTTTCAATCTTAATTCAAATTTAAAACCTGATCATTTAAAAACATTGACTTATTTGGTGTGTTTTAAAAACGTGATAAAATAGGTTATTAAAAGTAGATCCTGAACACAAAACACTCAAATTAGAAACTAGGTATCAAGTAATATTACTATTACATCATAACCTGAAAATTTCAGAAGCAGCGTGAGGAACATAACAATTAAACAATTCTAATGTATTATAAAATGTACTTTTTATTCGCTTGTAAATTAGTAATGTATTTATAAATATTACTGAAGAATACATGTGTTTCTTTTGTTTGTAGGTTTGCTTTACTCGCCCCCAGACCCCGCTCAAATACCCCATTCATGTCCCGGCGGTGGCCGAAGTCGTTAAGATGCGGATTCGTGAGCGGGGGGTCTGGGGTTGATACCGCCAGGACCGTTCTCCCTGACTGGGTTTTCTTCAGTTCTCATAATTGCAAATGCCGGGAAGATAAACTTAGGCCTGGAACGCTTCCTTTCTTTAAAATAATAAAAACCTTTCCCAATATATCATTTCATCTGCTGTACCCTTTGTGTCATCGCCTGTAGTGTCTCAGTAGTTAAAACGGGCGTTAAACACCATTAAAATGCCTCTTTAATAATTATATAACAAACAACTATTCTACTTGTTTTCCAAACAAGATTTTCATGAACAACAGAGAAATATTTTCACTCCGTTTAGAGTGGTTTTAGAGAAATTATTAAAGATAGAAAACAAATGTTTATAAATGCTAACTTCCACGTTAGATTATTAAATCTCTTAACTCTATCGTCCTCAATAATATGCCTTCAAAAAGAGTTACATTTGCTTCTTTTTCACTTCTAGAGCCTTTTTTGTTTGTGTATTTGTTACACAATAAGCATGGTCTTAGAATCGGCTATTAAGTTTCGTTAATGAATTTATTTTTATATTGCAACAGTTCATAATTACAAAGCATGTGATTTTGGCTGGTAGTGATTCAAATAAACTGCAATATGCAGTTATTTTTAAAGGAAAGAATCTTGAAATGGAATGCCCTGAAATATCAGAAGCAAAGATCAATATCTTATGGTCACAAGATCAGCCACTACGTAAAATAATTAATCTCACAAAGCTAGGAGTAACTTTATGATTCCGGATCCTATTATACTAGAACTTTCTAAATTTCAAGCCAAAAAGCAGCAAAAAGCGTTTGGTATCATTCATTAGCTCTGACCTTCATGAAACGCCTTTTTTGTTTGTTTGTTTGTTTTTTTTTGCCTAATATCATCTTATTTCAGTCCAGCTTCTTGAGACTTTCTTTACAACAGCGTGGCGAGTGTGTTGCGGATTATTGAGGGGTTGGGATGTTGTCAGCAACACTAAATGTTGCGTGAAATTCCGTAAATCTTTGTTAGGCAGATATCGGGGGACGGTAGATATCTCTTTCTCATTTCTTCCTTCCCTTTGCAGTACGCCAAAATATGCTCCCAAGATTCTTTTTCCGCACATTTAGCGCAGATCCTCGTACCCTTTCTTCGCTTCGCTTCACATGCTTAGTCCCATGGCATAACCATTAATGAAAGTTTGTTAAGCAATGGCCCTCCCATTCTGTACGATATCCTCCCAGCTTTCAAAAACCTTATAAAGGACGAAAAGAAAATAGAAATGGCAAAAACGAAATCATAAGTTCAGTTGCAGAAATATTTCTAATAGAACAAATAGGCGTATAAATTAGAAATGAATACTTAGAGTTTAAATTTAAAAAATGTTCAAACTACAAACTACATTGGAAAGAACACCTAAAACGTATGAACGATATGCGCTTATCGAAGATTCTATATATCTGCTCTTGTTATAAATACTGTTAAAAGGTTATTATTACTTTTTTATTTTATTTTATTTTATTTTTTTTTATATTTGATATATTGTTTCAAAACCTTAGCATCATCATTTCAGACACATCACAAGTATCTCTGAGCATTCGTCTATAGCTGGAAAATTCGCCATTGCTGACTCCAAGCTCTGCTTGAGACACTCTTTTCTTGCCAGCCACATCCTCAAGCTCTGACCATTGTTTGTAATTCGGGGAGTTCAAAATAAAAATTACCGGATGGCAGTCTTGAGTACTAATAAAATATGAAATATTTCTCTCGAGCCACGTTTGGATAGGCGTTGCCTTGTGGACTAAAGCCGAATCATGCTGAAAGTTCCGAACCTTGTTCTTCAACAAAGTCATTTTCTGTATACTTTGACCTCACTTTAACCCCTTTAAAGAAAAATGGAGGCTGGTGATACCGTTTACTTCCCACTAAAACATTACTGAGTCAGGATATTGGCTTCTCTTTCAGTTAAGTGTGGGTGTAGTTATATACACCCACACCTACCTTAATCTAATCTGGGGTAAATCCTAGAAATCGTTGGACCCAGTGGTTTGCTGCGGCGAACGTAGGCCGTCAGGCCGTATCTCGCTTCCTTTTCGTAAATATGAATTAATAGCGGATAGCGGATTGTGTGCTACGAAATTAGGGAGTAAACTGTTGTAATATTAGCAATTCTGCTATAGCTACAGCAGAAATCGTAAGCTGAACTTCCATGCTTTGGCGCAAAGAAATGGCATATTGTAAAATGTCCACTTTTGATAAAAAAAAAAAAAAAAAAAAAAAAAAAAAAAACCTTAACGTTTTTCTGGAGGGTTTGGAAATTTGGAAATAACTTGTGTATTGTATTTGTGTAAATGTATACCCCGAAACATATAAGGAAGTGCTGTAAATGTATTTTATAGCCCGTATTGATCTTATTGCAGATGAGCCCGCTATAGCACAACGAAATGAGAAATTGAGTATACCAGAATACGATATGAATTCTAAATCAACAGTTTTTAAATAAACATTTTTTCTTTGATTTTCTTCTGGAAATTTCAATTGAGCAGTTTGTACATCCTTGGAATGTTTATGATGCACTTGACCACCACAGTTCTGAAATGCGGAAAGTAACTCCTGCGGTGTTAACCCTTATTAAAGCTTATTGTTCGACCGTCACACATTTGACCAAGTTTTGTATCTTCACTCCCTTCGCGTAAGTCAAGTGAACAAGTGCTAAGATGGTAAGATGGAAAAAATCTGTAAAACAGCTGGCAAAAAGGTATACACAGAAAAGATTTTATATCGGTGACAGTGAAATTTTAATACGTAAATTGTGCAATCAGCGGTTCGATTGGGAAAAGAAAGACGTCAAAAGTCGGGAACATGTCAGTGCCAAAGATAATTTCAGCATTAATCAAAAGAGGAGCAATGTGGAGTAAAGCGGCAAGTCATCATCCAAAAAGTAAACTGAAAAGTACAAAATATGGAAAAAGTACCTTTGGACTATTTTGACTATAAGTACTTGTTTTAAGATTGTATACCAAACATTTAATTTTATCTGATTCTTAAAAACGAAGAGACAGTCATAAAGTTAACGTCATTTCTGCTTTTACACTTTAGAAAAGACAGTTAACATAAATAAAATGAGAACTAGAAATATAATTAAATTTAGGGGTGTAAACCACATTAAAAGTATTAATTATTACAATTTTTATTTTACATTATGTTATTTCAAGACATGCTTTTTTATTAGAATTAACTCAAATTATGTTTTTCTTCAAAACGCTATAAAAATATTATTTGCAAATGTATAAACGCTGCAAAATGCTAATTTCTGATTTCAAAAGTTAAAAAAGTTTAAAAAAAAAAAAAAAAAAAAAAAAAAAAAAAAACACTACTCGTAATCATGGCACATAAGTGTGTCTTAGATTTTATATATTTTAAAAAGTTAATAAAAAATGAACCATATGTTTATTCAAAAGAAAATTAAAAAAAAAAGCACCATAAGGAAAGAATCACATCTATTCCATTAAATCGCCTATCACACTGATTATAAAATATCTTTTAAAAGTTACGCATTAAAGCGACCAACAGATGGCAAACAAGGCCCTTACTGCCGCGTATAAGGCACGTACAGTGTTGGATAGTGCTAAGGTTTCGACCGGCAAGCTCTTTGTGTGCAGTGCGCACTAATGCAAATGAATGTCACTGTAGAAATTTAGAGCGTTATTGTGCTGCCTTCTGTGAGACTGACAGATGTCAACTTCGTATGTAGTTAAGAAACGTGGTGTGACGACAGGAATGCTACAATGGACAAAACGTTTGCCCATAAAAGCTCGAGAGGAAATGACGTTATGCGCCGCAGAAACACTTCCAGTGTAGATGGGGCAGCGGGACTAAGGCGTCGTATCTCATGAGATGCCTTCCCCACCGAGTTTACGATGCGGTGCTGGTAACCTTTCTACATTCTCTTCCGATTTGTCTTTAAGCACCTCTTAGCGACATAAACACTAAAAATATGATCTTGTGATTCATTACATTTGCTTTTATTGCGCTTTTGTCTGTGTACTTCTACTTTTATCACATTTATGGTAGCTAGTTCTATTCCTTTTATGACAAGGCAAGTTCAACAAACAGTTTGGTCTGCTGCCTTCAGATAGCTTTGTTACTTGAAGGACTTAAAGCACGTCGTATTTTTATGAGAGGGTTTAGTGAGTAAATCAGGATTCTGTGTTGAAAGGGGAAATGTTTCGTCGCTTTTTTCCTCGACAGCATCAATCTGATGGTCTTTTTCTCGTATACTTCGAAATTAAAACATTAAATCAAATGACATTAGCTTTGGTTTATGTAGTTTTGACAAAGAAATAAGTATCTCAAGACTTTTCGCAAAGAATTAACTTTTAAAAGTAGGTTTTATGAAATGATGTTTACAAATTCGTCTCCACAAGTAATTCAAACTTCCTCACAGGAAGATGCATTCTTAGAAAAAGTGTTGACATGGCAAAGTTTGCTTAATGTCTAAAACAGTGACGCCCTTTGCTGTTTGTACAGCAGGAGAGCAATAAACAGTCATTAGATTTGTCGTGTGGGGGTGAGAAACCTCGTTCACAATGCTACAACAGCAAGCAGATGCCTGCATTTATTGAATGTACGAGTATGTTTGAATTGGCCAACCTGAATCAGTGGTGAGTACAGCCCGGATTTATGGCCATTTTAAATTGGTAACCGTCAGAAAAACTCACAGTATGTGCAAAAACAATCCTGTGAACTATCAAACATTATGAAAAGCTTTTAATTCTATCCTTTTTACTTTGCTTTCTAATTCGTACTATTTTGCTCATTGCTGCATTTTTTTTAATTATTTTCTTGCTTTTGTATTTTTTTTGTTATAATAATTGCTTGATTTTCAGGAATAAGAAGTAATTATTTGTTCCAAAAAGGATATTTGATGACGATTTCATTTTATAAAGGCAATGTTCATCTCTCCTAGGAAAACGTTAGTAAAATGTTCTTTCGTTTTCCATGCGGACGAACTATAAATTGAGGTACCGATCTAGGTTTGTTCAATAAAGAATAATCATAGTTTATTTGACAACATATCTTTATTTTGACGATGTTTCTTAAAGTAGTCCCCGTTGAATACAATGAGCCTGTTCCAGCTTCTCTGCCAGTCTTCAAAGACATGCTGAAACCATTTTTATTAAAACAGGCAGCAAAGTTTTAGATAATTTCATGCAGGAAAAATTTATGCACCTAAAACGCATTTCTCTCTACTGAACCTGCAGAGGCTATAAAATGCAATTAATTTGTATAAATCCTTGCATATCACAGCAATAAAACAGTATGAAATTATTGTGGTTAGAAACTTTATTTTTATAATGTCTTTATTTGTAATTAATAATTATAAAGAAATCACGGCCTCTTTTCCCTATGATTGTTGATACATTATGTGCGGACATTAAAAGTAATTAATTTATCAATGCATTTACAAAAACGCATTATTTATAAAATCTATTCCAATGCATAACAATGATGTCAACAATTTGTGCTTTCTAAACAGTAAAAAAATGCCTAAAGGTCCAAAATGATTGTCTAACTAGTATTTTCCTTTTCAAGGCCACAGTCTAATGTTATTAATGGTCTTCTTAAAACAATAGATTTAAATTACGTAACTGATAAAATTGTCGTTCGAATTTTATCATACTTTGATTTTGCTAGCTGTTTAAACAGGTTTAAAAGTTGGTATTCTTTAAATATATGACATTCGCGACAAAAATGTGCAAAAGTTTATCACACACTCCTTTTCTGGAGGGTCGCTTTGCTCTCGTCCCACTTTTCTTTCCTTATGACTTTCCTTACTTAGAGGCAGATTAGTTGGCCCATTTAGAGAGGTCGTAAAGTTGCAGCATTCGGGCATTACGTTAAGTCGTTCGCTAAGCCATCAAAACTGCGCGTCACCGTCTTGTACGAGAGAGCCAAGTGAGAGGTAGCGGAACGATGCTTTGAAATATCACGTGTAAAAAGAACAGTGATTAAAATATATTTAGATACACTATTTCGGTAGCGTCTTAATATTCTGTATATCCGCACTCATTCTTCAAGTGTTTTAGTCAAGTGCTCAGAAATTGACCAGGATGGGTGATCTTTGGGTATTCCCCAGTCTGGACGGTTCATCGGATGAAGGTTAGAGGCAGATTGACACATGCGCATATGCTTCAAAATTCAGAAAATTTGAGATAACCTCATTATGCCTCATCAACGAAACCAGTTGTGAACAATTAACCACCCTTATCGTATCGTATAGCCCTTCACTTATTATTGCAGCATTTACATGAATGGATAAAGTGTGCTATTTGTTGACTTATGAGATACCGGGCTTCTTCAAGTTTTTACGGAATATGGAAGAAATTACCCAAAAGTAGTTATTCTTCGTTGGTTATCAGAAAAATTATTTTATCTTACATTTTTTTTCTGGTGGGAGCATTTTTACAGTAGAAGGAAAATATAACAGACAAAATGATCGAATCAGTGGATGGAAAATAGCAGATGTTCATATAGGCAAGCTACTGGAGTCATGTTATATTGTACATATGTGATATTGTCCTAAATGATTTGATTTTGGACAGCCTCTATTAAAAAAGCCTAAAATAAGTTGGTGCTAGGATGTCATAGGATTAATTAAAATAAAGTTTTGGATTATCCAGTATCTCACCTAAAAGTAGTAGTGGTAGTGGTAGTAGTGTGGCGGTAGTAGTAATAGTAGTGATAGTCATAGATAGTAGTAGTAGTAAGTAGTTGTAGTAGTACTAGTAATAGGTAACTGTAGTATTAGTAGAAGTAGTAGTAGTAGTAGTAGTAGTGATGGTGTTAGTGGTAGTAATAGTATAGTAATAGTGGTGTGGTGGTAGTAGTGATAGTAATAGTAGTAGTGGTAGTAGAAGTAGTAGTAGTGGTAGTAGTAGTAGTAATAGTAATAGTAATAGTAGTAGTAGTAGTGGTAGTGATAGTAGTAGTAGAAGTAGAAGTAGTAGTAGTGGTGGTAGTGGTAGTAGTAGTGGTAGTATAAGTAGTAGTAGTGGTAGTAGAAGTAGTAGTAGTGGTAGTAGAAGTAGTAGTAGTAGTAGTAGAAGTAGTAGTAGTGGTAGTAGAAGTAGTAGTAGTAGTAGTAGTAGTAGTAGTAGTAGTAGTAGTAGTAGTAGTAGTAGTGGTAGTAGAAGTAGTAGTAATGAACTATTATTGTGGTAGGTTTACAAGAACACAAATGTAAGTATAATTGTCGCATGGGCCTTAAGGCCGTGCATGCTAATACCGTCCTTTTAACAATTAAAATGTACTATACACAAAAACTTTATATATACATACATACAAACCCATATATAAACATACCGATATGCTTACATAATATATTTTATAAGAATAATTTCATATACATACATACTCCTAACCCCCCTTACCCTTTACTCATTCACCTCCCCAACTCCGCTCTCTTCTCTATAGCCATTAATCTTCTTTGTCTGGTTTTCGGTGGAAATATCCCCGATTTGCGTGTGTAGCCCACCAAGTAGCAATTTATGTTCAGAACTGGAGAAGAGTGCGTTTTCAAGACCTCGCACAAATTTGAATACTATCGCGAATGCCTGTGTCTGACCTTAGGGTCATTTGCCACCAAATTTAATGGAGGCCAATGAATGAGATTCCTCTTCAAGCCTCAAGAACCCACACATATTCTTAACTATGACAGGCTCATTGGAAGGGTACGAAGGAAAAACAATAAAAGTAAACTTTTTACTTAAATGTAATTTGAAATTTAATAAACACTATAAATTGGAGCGCATTAGGTATATATAACATTATTCCATAATAATTTTAATGCATTTTTCCAACACTTTTTTTTTAAATCAGTGCCATGTATTGTTTGTTCGTGCTAATTAACAATAAAAAGTAAAACTACTTGTAGATAAAAAAAAATATAAGTCTACCAACCCTATTATGAAATCTACCAACTTATAAATAGACATTTGCTGAAGAAAATATAAACATTAATGAAAAACTATTGAAAATATTCATTCAACCAAAATTATTCACTCTCTATCACAGATAATCTTGAAAAATAGCACTGAGCATTTCCGAAACAGAATCTCTTCAGGTCTTCATATTTTGTCTTGGAAAGTGAAATTAAACTTGAATAGGAAGGGGCAGGTTGTTCATCAATCTGTGTACGGCTGTTCGGCTAGTTATAATCCTAGAAGAGGTTTTGTCACCTACAATTCTCTTATATTCATTCAGTATTTCTTTCTGTGTTCTTTAATAAAAATGAGGACCACGATTTAAAAATATCCTGGGAACTCTCAATGATGTTGAACGGATGGTTTCACGTGGCATCTTCTGATGTACTCATTCCAATCCTATATATTTCATTTATTAGACTCATATCTTTGTCGCATTCCATATAACTATGGCCTTTGATGAAAAAAGTCACTTTTACTGATCCAAATATGCTGTACTTATGAACCATAGCATGAATGAAGCGAATAATGGTGTAATTTTTATTTTGGTCGGGACACGAATCACCAAAAAGTAGCAAATTTGGAACTGATGGATGCAGGTGATGGAAACAAAAATCAAACAAAATTGATGCAACTTCACCAGCTCCCTTTCTTTCAGTAAAGTTTGCTCAGAGATCTCTTCTTTCAGGCTTGAGGTTCTTTTTTGTGCCGTAAATGTACCACTTTTTTTCCGAAGGAAGCCATACTTAGCATTTTACACCCGAAAAAAATCCATCTATCCTGGCCGGGTTCGAACTCGCGACCTTGAATTTAGGAGGCAAGTATGGTTACCAGGACCGACACAACCATTGAAGTTGTAGTGCCTACAATGCATTTAGATGGAATAATAGATCAAAATGTTTACTCCTAGTACTGAAAAGAGTTCCTATATTCTCGTACTTGTTAATATTTGCAGAAGGATAGTTTATTTTGAGCTGATGGCTCTAATATCCTCACTCCGAATCCTTATAGCTGCAAGAATATATTCATATAAAGCGTGGCTGATATTTCTAATCAGTTTATGTGTGCATATGTGTAAACGACATGGTTTGATGGTTATAGGCACTTTGCTGGCTGCTTCGAATACCGAATGTAACTTCTACCCTCCGGTAGCTGTTGCATCATTACCACATTAAAACAAATGCCTCTGAGCTTGGCATCCATCAACTGCAGTCCGTTACTCTGACGTCAGTAGATATAACGACTTGAAGTTTCAGGGTATATAGAGCACATTAACATGAACAGAATGGTGAATATCTCGAGGTAATGGGCGCATAATCCGCGCTAATGTTCCAGACCATGTCGCCATGGGTAAAGAATAAATTGTGGTACACCCGAGGAATCAGACTGGGCGCTAGACCCTGCTTTTCTTGAAATTACGATTTTAAATAGGTTAAAAACAGTCACACCTGCATAATCAGCTTGTGTGCAATTGATTCTCAACCTCGGCTTTCGTCATTTGTGTTTTCCTATTTACCTTTCCTCTTCTCGGCAGCTCTGCTATGGATGCTTTTAAGATGTCGCAATTTGATAATGTTACAGATGTCACTCGAACGTTCAAATCTACTGAACATAAAAATATTGAAACTGTCCTTGGCTCCCCGTCAATTAGAGAATAATTGAAGTAATTAATATTTATAATTTTAGAATCAATAACTCCGTAATTATGTGCAAGTATGTTTTGCATTTTCTTTCAATGGAGGAAATTTAATGACATCGCTTGTATATGTAGAATTAATTTTGTATAGTGTTTAAATGGATTCATAAAGTATAATTTTCATAGTATTTAAGGAATAGCGTGCAAAAAAGTAACCGAGTAAGGGAAAGCTCTCGTCTTTCTCCGAATGCAGAAAGACTTGGCAAAAGTCAGACAATGCAAAGGTAATCCCTTTTGGTATGCGGCTAGGGTTGAAAATGCCCCTGCCTCAGGGCAAACTCGCGGCAAAGTTGCAGGTGTCCGAGTAAAAGAGTCGTTGACAGTAACGTATGAAATCTATTTAAATTCATCTTATTGACGAATAGAGAAGCATTTGGCTTGAACAAAAATTTCCAGCGAATAGAAATAAAATGCAGTGAGGTAAGCACTCACCTATGTGACACGTTAATACAAAATTGGCGGGAGTATTTCGCGCCGTTGCTCACAGTTAACGTCATTTTGTGTTATGTATAAAAGGGCTAGTTTTTGCCCAAAACGGGCAGTCTCAGAAATTTCCAGGACCAGATACGTGTGGCTGCCGTCGCCCGGAGTATACCGCGGAAGAGCGGCCTAAGTACCAAGTACCAGTTCCGGCGACTACGAAGCTTGAGTGCCAGTCAGCACGAAAGTTGCTGATACATCATTGAGCTGCACTAAGAATTCAGTTAGATTAACAATTTCATTGCACTCGGCACCTTTTGGTCAACGCAACAAACTTACATGTTTGCCGAGATTACTTTGCTGTGGTTCGACGTGAGATGTGAGTTTACCCGAATATTCATGTTCGAAGAATAAACTATATCATCCAAGTAAATAACGAAGCGTTATTTGTCGTCACCTTCGGAGTCCCGTTCCACTCAGGCCCGGCGGCTAGCCCACAGCTGCCAAAATACAGCGAAACGCCCTTGAGAGAGTCTCGTCGAAGATGAGTCGGAGTGGTCTGTAGCAACCGTGGCGAAACCTGCGATCAGCGGGCATAACTTTTTTACCGCAGCACCCATAAGGCCCAATTCGTTCCCCCCATCAATACATACCAGCTTCAATGTTTTGTATGAAGATTATTTATTTATTCATTTTTAATATCTTAGATCATCAGCATTCCATTCAAATGCGGGCGTAAAACTGCTGATAAATTTTGTTCGGAGACCTCTTCTTTCCGGCTTGAGGATATTTTACGTGCCGTAGACCTGGGACAAAAGACGTTACTTTCTCCCGAAGGAAACCATACTTAGAAATTTTACGCTCTAAAAATCCATAGATCCCGTCATATATGAACCCGCGACACTGGTCTACGATTGCACCTTCTGAAAATGTATTGTATGACAAGCAAAACGCAATATGCCAGAATTATTGATGTTCAAGTGACATTTCTGAAGAGTGCCCTTATTGATGAATATGCACCAAGTCGGTACATTCACATTTTTTCCGTTGTTGTCTCTTCTTCTTGGAGCTGGTTACAAGTTTAATATAAATTGGTTTCGTATAATGTGTGAAGATCGCATCTATACGAGTATGCAGAGCGAGTCCAATTTGCCATCTCTCATTATTTTGCATGCCTTACTAATAAGACTGAATACTTTTTTTTCCAGAGCTGCAGCAGACTTAAGTGCACACTTCATTATTTCCCCACTTGTTCCAACACTTGTTGGAGGCCTGAACTGAACTCTTTAATTATTTTCAAGAGACAAGAGAACCAAATGTGTTATTGATCAGCTGTTAATTTGTTGAATAAATATTTTATTTTTATTTTAAAGAAATACATAATTCGTTCTTTAGCCCTAGAAATATTTAATATACGATAACTGATAAGTGCTTAAACTCAAGAAAATATAATTTTATATTATTCAAACTTGTGCAAAAGCAAATTCTTAATACGAGTATGCAGTAATTATGGAAGGATGTTGAATATATTTAATACTAAAGATATTATTTTGTTCACAATATGATGCTCGGAAATGTCTGATCTGAAACTGACAGAAAATTGTTGGTCACCTTATAGTAAGACCATATTTTTACATACTTTTTGAACTAATTGCAGCTCTAAAATTTGGGAGCGTATTAGAATCGACGCGCATTAGATTCGAGTGCAAACCTTCTTTGTTTATCGATCTCTCTTCAATTTCCCAACTCAAGCGCTTGGTGTCTCGAACTTCGTTCGGCTTAGGCTTAACAATGACCTGCTATTGTTGCAAACAGAGCTGTTAGGCACAAAGTGCATTAACATTTATCTTAAAACGAATGACCAAATAAAATATGTTATATGAAGCAAGATTCAAACGAAATGTTATTTTTCGTGCCTTGAAACATCGAAACAGGCACGCTGCGAGGGTATTTGGTATAACAAAGAGAGAGAGAGAATAATATTCGTTTGTGGCGGCAACATAAGCTGACAAGTGCTACTGGGATAAAGCATAAACCTAGCGCTGTATAAATGTGGAACGGTATACGCCAATAAAATTAAATTCGTGGCAATAGTTAGTTTCAAATATAATTTTAGTTTTTTCCACAGGTGCGCATTAGATTCGATGGTGCATTATCCTATAACTATGGTATTTTTAAATGTACAATTTTACAATGCTGCTTGTTTTTATTTTTGAATTTATCAGTCAATTTAAAATTATGACAGGATGGATGCACCCTTAGGTGCGCTGTGTAAGAGAAAATATGCTAATATTGCTTTTGTTTCATTTTAAATGTTTCTTGTTATAAAAGAAACGCCTTAGGTGGAAAATCAAGCTTCAAACAAAATTCAAACTGGGAAACATGATAGCTACGAAAATACCAGACAGATAATTTTTTCTAAACTGAGTTTGCCCATTTGATGAACAAATAGTAATGACACCCTGTTTCTATGGTTCTTTGTCAAGAAGTCCCTTTTAGGATGGAACTAGAGAAACCTTATTTTTATCTTCTGTATCTCCCCTCCGGTTTAAAAGCATCCCAAGACGCTGTTAGGCTTTCAAGGACCATTGCCCTCTTCCGCCTCTTGCCGCCAGTTGTTAATGTTAAGTTAAAAAAAAAAAAAAAAAAAAAAAAAAAAGAATGAAATGGTGCAGTTGCTCTTCAAATGAGTTCATTAAAATGTGCCACTTCCTGCGTGAATTATGTCCATTAATGTTTTAGCCTTTTTAAATAGTAAGTATATATTTTCTTTTGCAGGAGTTTTGTCTTCAAAAACTTATGGATCTCCATTTTCTGAGTTTGCTAAACTCTTGACTTTTAGCAAACTTTCGCATATTGCCTTAGATGATCCTGAGATATAAGACAGGACGATAGAATTTATGGAATACCTCGATATTGAAGTAAAAGACGCACGGATTTAAGAAGCAATTCTATAGGTAGGTTGAAAAAGTTAAATAATAATAATAATAATAATAATAATAATAATAATAATAATAATAATAATAATTTGACGTAATACACTCTAAAATTAATTTAAAATGGCAACAACGGAAGCATGGATTATAGCCATGAGAGTGGTTGCGTAGCAATAAAAGTGCGCATGCATACAGCTGTAGTCATTAGCGTATAGATTACGGGGTATTGAGCGATATCATGCTTTATTTAAAAGAAAAGAAACTAGCCAATCAGAGAAATATTAGATTACAATGTTTTGGTATGCACACCACTAAAATGACTCTGATTCTGTCTGTCATACTATCATTTTGGTAAAGAGCAAACATTTTTAACTGTTTTGGGATGCCAAGCTCAGCGAATCATCCAGTGGGCTAATGGGCATTTTTCACGGCGCTTTGTGTACGTTAAATTGTTGGCGAAATAAAACAAAAAACTATATATTTTGAACTAAAAATCACAATTTACTTTTAAAAAACAAAAGGGATTCTGAAAAAAAAACACATATTAACATTGCATTAAACCATAATAAACTAAAAAAGTCATTTCCATACATACGAAATACGGAAACTAAAATAGATAAACCTAGGGGGTCCTGCAAATTAAAAAAAAATCCTAAATTAAAAACAAATATACTTCTTAAATAAGGTATTAACAGTCATAAAATCAAAAATAAAACCAAAAGAAAAAACCGCATTCTCGGCAGAGGTCACTTTCGAAAACAGTTATTTTCTCACGTTAAAGATAATAAATATATACTTAAAAAGATTATATAATACATTTCGCTACAAATTAGTAAAAAAGACCAAGTAGATCATAAATTCCACAGCTTAAACTACTTTGCTGAACAGATTCCGTGGTTCTTTCCAGTTTCAGAGATTACGACCTGTACTTATTTTTGGAACTTATTTTAGAATATTGTATTAGCACAGTTACTTTTCAGTAAGCACATTCGTAATCAAGTTAATGAAAGTAGCCTTGTCTCAGGCAATAGTAACTAACTTCTCTCTACTTGCTCTATCCTATTCCTGAAGATTTCGAACTTAAAAGTGCCCTGGAACTTATATTCGGTTCCATTGATTAACGAGCTTATAAATTTGTCATATTGGTTTTGCACTTAATGTGTACGTATCACTAGAATACTGGCCACTATAGGCTTTTTGAAATAATATGATGACTTCACTAGATATGGAAGATAATTGCAGTTGCAATTACAGCCTATATAAATATTGTCATAATGCTGGCCTATTACCCGCATAACATAATATATATTAAATTGCGTTATTATTTGTCAATTTCTCTTACAATTATTTTATTTCATTGAGAAAAAAATATCCATTAATCGTTAATGTGCCCGCAGTTGCAGCAGCATGACGTATCTTTGTTGTTTCCATTGCAAGGGTGTGTTGTACAGTGACACTGACTCGAGAGCCATTGCATGAACTGTACACTTCCTGAAGGCGATTGGACTCCTCTTTTTAGACACTGGGGGTGTTTCCTATCCATGCCAACACTATTCTCTTAAGCCACAATGGCGCCCAAGAAGCAGCCTGTCATCAGAGATAGAAATAAGAACTATTACAAACCGAAACCTAGCTTAAAATTTCGATTACACCGTAAAAGGCCACATGCAAAAAAAAGTAACTGTCAGTTTCAACTGCAAGGCTGCAAAATTGTGAGCAAATGCACCTATTTGAACTATAAGAAACAATACTTTTACTGACTGAATTGGTTGGTGCTGACTGCCTGCCTGCTTGAAGGTCTTCAAGTGGTTGTCCATCTGCACTGCACACTGCTTTGCCATTGCTGTCGAGACCTTGTAGTTGGAACGAGCAGCTAAAATTTTGCATGCGGTTTACAAATCTCTTCTGTAACCGAACTTTCAAAGTAGGTTTCGGCATATAAGATTCGACACTTCCCTTGTTAATCTTGTAAACGCTTTCTTGAGTGTACCCAACTGTAGCATTGTTTCATCTTTTATGTCCAAAACATTTTTTACATTCTTTGTATGCTAGGTGGTCTGATCAAAGTCGTGGTTACATCAAATCCAGCAAAATATTTTTAGGTAATTTACTTGGTTATGGTTTTTACCATAACTCATTTCTGTTTTAGCAAACTCCGAAGGTTTGTAGCTATTGTGATTGTATCCGTGAATTTTTTTTTTTTTTTGAAAAATATGTGTGTGTATGACTTGTAACGCTTTAGCGGTCGCAATTTTTGTTTTTTCTCAATGAAACTCGGCATACAACCATCAATTAACAAACAATTTGTCAAGTTCGTTAACCATCAAAATTGGATAATTGAGGGTGAGGATTAATCTAAAGCGAAAAAAGTTTTATAATTTTTAAAAAGCCTTCTGACGGACGCAATTTTTGTATTTTCTCAACGAAAATTGGAATATTTTTTAAAATAAACCATAAAAGTAATTAACGAAAATCAGGGCAATCGGTATATTAGGAATGGAGGTATACCTGAAAACTGAGTTAAAGCGAATTTTAAAAATCGCTCTAGGGGCATTAATATTTGTTTTTGTTTTTTTCGCAACGAAACTAAAATAAAAAAAAACGTGCTTTCTAAAAATCGGTGAAATCGGACTATTGGGAGGAAGGTTCCTGAAACCAACATTCACAAATGGCTGTATTGGCATTAATATTTGTTTTTTTTCCAACAAAACTCCATATATACAATTTAAATGAAATAAAAAATAGTACCTGAAAATTATGGAAATCGGGCCATTAGGAGTGCGGGTTTACCTGAAATCAAAAATTTAAATATTGCTCCCAACGATACCAATATTTGTTTCTTCACAACAAAATTCAGTACATACCATTTAAATAAAATAAGAAAAATAGTTTCTAAAAATTAGGGAAATTAGACTATTATAGTATTGCGTACTGGAAAACAAAAACTTAAAAAGCGTCTTGCGTTTAGTTTTCTTTTTATTATTTTAAAATGAAAGGGCAAATTAATAAACAATGTTTATAACGATGCATATGTTTTATATTTAACAAAAGTACCGTCATGATGATAGCAAATGTGAAATATCAATCTAAAATGTATTTGAGAATTATGTTTGTATGTAAGAGCGCTATGTAGTAACCTTCATAAAACGTTTACGTTGCATATTTCCACTACAATAACATTTAAATTAATTTTCAAATCCAATGAAAATCGACGAAACTTTCATTTGTTTATTGTTAATGATTGTGTATATTTGCCTTGTACATTGTAACTATTTTTAAATTGTAACATTATTTTATTTTATGGAGACATAAATTTCTTAAATATACAATGCAACTGGAAACTTTCTGTATTTTTCTCTATTTCAGTAAATATAAAGATGAAATAAAGGGCCCAGTTCATAAACACGATTACATTTAAAAATTTTTAAAATACCGCACAGTGTAGTATTTTCTATCAGTGGTCATATATTTCATATAATTAATTGTATGGTATTAGTTTTTGAATTTTAATCTCCATAATAATAATAATAATAATAATAATAATAATAATAATAATACAATAATCCTAAAAATGTGGTTTCTCTTTTGTGATACTTATGGATTGCCAAAATTCTAATTTGTTCCTCGAATACTACACAGCAATTCCATAACTTATTTAATTTCATTAATTAATAAGGCCAAACTTGGATTCTATATTTTCTTTTAAAGTTACTCTACAAATGCAGAATTCTCTTATTTAATGCGTGACGGAATTTTTGATACTTTCACGTGCTGAAAATGTTCATACTGCAGTGAATTTACTTTTCTATCTGTTTGAACAGATCATCGTCAATCTAAGAAAATTCGTTTTAAAATTCTGAAATTTTTACAAAAACAGGGTGAAATATATAACTGAGTAACAGAATCAAATAGTTTGGAATTGTCGCAAGCCCTACCAAATTTAGAGACAACCCCAACTAGAAAATATTCACTTGGAATGTTTGCTGTAATACCAACTACGAAATTATGGCTCCACTCTTTCTCCTCCAAGTCGGCGGACCAGTTCGCCTTAGCTGTAAGAATGAGGTCACAATCCCAGAACGATCATACTAGCTGCAACAACATGCTTCAACCAATAAACAATGACCACGGCCGTATAACTTGCCAGTGAAAAAAGGTGTGGATAAAGATTCGCGATCTATAGTGACACAAAATGCGCCCTAAGGTGATAATTTATGCAGTAAACAGAGCGTTTTCTTTAGTAACTCGCCCTCCGTCCCAATCACTTGGAATTCATCACACTGCCGGTTGCCATGTTTCCAAATTGATATCCTATATCTAACAACTCCTTCATATTTATCCGCAAAACATCAGGTGATATCTCTATTAATAACATGAGAGTATCAGTATAGTAAACCAATATTTATAAAAAATATAAATAGGAAAAAAATCAAAAATAATTATGGTTAAATAGGATTTGACTCACAAGGCACCGCCACTGGTGGCCGAGGTCGTTAAGGCGTGGACTCGTGAGCGGGAGGTCTGGGGTTCGAATTCCAGCAGGACCGTCCTCCCTGACTGGGGCTTTTTCCAGGTTTTCCTCAGTTCGAGGTACCCTAAACTTAGGCCTGGAATGCTTCCTTCCTTTAAAAAAAAATATCCTTTCTCAATGTATCATTTCATCTCATGTATCATCAGTGTCCACCGACCGTGGTGCCTCAGTAGTAAACACGGGCGTTAAACACCATTAAAAAAACTCTCACAAGGTATTATAACATAAACTCTTGTTAAATGTTGTATGGTTAAGGTGAAATTTTTCACTAAATATTTGATTAACTTATTGTTCTAATATGAAAGCATATAAAATGTAACGCTCAAATTCATTCCAACACTACATTAGCCAAGAACAAGTGACCCGATTACTCATAAAGTAATTTACGTAAGCCTTGTTCGTTCCTTTACAGAAAGCACATCCCTTGCAGCGTAGAACAAAGCCAGCCAGCGTTTCGTCCGAACAGCACAATAAATTATATTTAATATCGCACTCTATTCATTGTCTAGATAAGTAGTGACGTCATTTCAGAAGAAACCTCGTTTGGCATAATCCAGTTATCATGCAAAATGCACGTTCATTCTTCTCAACAAGACAGCGTTTCTCTCTGGTTAAGGTTTTAGTGTATTTATTGCCTTCCTTTCTACTCGTCTGTTTTAGACTGGCAGAGGTTTCATCCGTACCTTCTTCGCTTGCCTGCTGCTGACAGGTAAAAACTCCAGGTAGTTGGACATGAAGAAAAGAGATCGCACATTAAGAAACTGTATTGAATTTCACAACAGCGGCCTAGGGGCAAGGAACTTCTCTGTAGTCATTCATTCAAAAACAAGAAGATAAGGCTAGTCACCCAATGATGTCACATAGGTTGCATTTGCCAGAATGAGGGCATTGGCTATTTAGGAAGTCCTTTTATAAACTTCATGATTTGTTAGTTAGTAAAACTTTGTAATGCTTTATTATAGTAGCGACTACAGTTTTAAATCAAAAGTTAAAAACCTACCTACTGGCGTGAGCATTGCCCTATCGAATCCCTGCACCGCGTTATAGTGTCAAAAAGTGTAGTAACACGGAAAGGAGCGAGACAAGGCTGCATCCGCTCCTTTTCAGTTTGTTTGTAGATGACATATCGGAAAGCATATGTGTTGCAGAAACTGCAGCCCTCAATGTAGGAGACATGTCCATACCAGTTCTCCTTTATGCGGATGGTCTGATATTGATAGCCACAACAACTGGCGGTCTGCAAAGGGAACTAAACTATCGGCGTATTGTCAGGAATGAGAAATGATAAACAACAAGGAGAAGACTAAAACATTGAGGTATAGAAGGAAAGAGAGGTGGGAGTATGGAGGTAAGACATTAGAAAATGTGAAGAAATTCACATATTTGGGGATCACTATGAACGGGAGCTGTGCAAAACACATAGGCATCACAAAACGCAAGTGCATATTAAAAAATATGGAAATATTAAAACACCGTGTACCAAGCGGTTGTTAGGTCAACAATGACATACGGGACGGAAATTTGGGGGGTGGGAAAACACCGAGGAACTTAATCACATACAAAGGCAGCTTCCAAAACTGATGCTACAAATAGTGGGGTTCTTATACAGTTTGGTATGTAACGAAAGTGTCAATTTAAAAATAAGAACAATTAAATACTGGTTGAGGATAATACGGGCGGTTAAAACTTTTCAAGCTGTTTGTATGTGGAGGTACGTAAGGAAAGGTTGGGCATCAAAAATAAGGAAAGGCTTAGACAAAATTGGACATGAATATATTTAATTAAAGTGACAGAATTACGCGCAATAGCTGGAAGACAGTTTACAGACGTTTGCGGGTTATAGATAAGCAAATTCTAAGACTCAATGCGCTTAACCTGCAGGTTCAAATAGGTCAAGTTGGGGAAGAGGGGGGGGGGGATTTCTAAATGTCTGTGGGAAACAAGAAAGAAGTGGTCTCGCATGGCTCGGATTAGGAGTTTGCAGAGGAAATAATGTTCTCGTGGAAAGAATTTGTCTACTGTGGAAAGAAAGCCATACCTGGGGTGTCTTTTCTACAGCAACAGACTCCAAGTGCAAACAAACCTTGCCCGAGGTAGAGTTGCAAATACAGTGCGGACAAATGTGACGCTCTCGCGAAAGCGGCAGTACGGAATAAACTGCGCCAATTCCCCCCGTCATGCGATCGGCAAAGCGCAGAAAAGTACTTCCCTTTTTCAAAGATGATGTTGAATATATTCTTTCTATGCTGCGAGGCAGACTTTGTTAACGCCTAAACACATTTTAATTCACAAATTCCAGTTCAGCTTTCAAAATGTTGCCTGTTTATTCTTATTTTTGTTTTGCCTTTATTAGAGCTTGTGGACTGAATTTATAAATCCTATCTTTTAAACTGCTCCGTAAAATAGCTTAGTGCTCTGAAACACAAAAACAGATAAATGTTCAATGAGCGTTCTTGAATGATAAGCGCAAGCGATCTAAAATGTGTGTATTGTGGAACAACATTAATTTCTACATTTTCACCAAATTGCAAAAAGAAACAATCCGTGCGGCTTATGGAGGTCATAACGTGTTTTGAGATGTTGGTTATTTGAACAGTTGCACAGTAGCTTCAAGGTTGACCTCACTCTGAACGCTAAAGAGATGAAATAAACGACAGAACTTTCGAGATGTACACAGATTCGATGGAAAAAGTCAATTTATTACATTTCAGATGCTGAGTTCGGAAGTTGGCAACACTGAAACCATTTACCATCTATGCCAAAGAGTCGGTAATGTGGGACCTTCAATCTGTTACAAATAACGAAAAATCACTGGTAACGAATGGACCAGAAAATTGTTTATATGCTCTCAATATTTGATCCTAAATAATTAACAGATGTGTGCAGAAATGATGAAAGTTGGTTTTACTTTACACAGTGTATGTGGTTCTAAATTAAATAACTTATTGATACACATCTTGTTCTGCTTTTGAAACTGCCGAATAAACTGCAGCATGTAAATGTCCAACTGTTTGACCGGCCGCACTCCACAATCCCCGTACGGAATTTGATTGTTCCCTCGAGAGAAATCTACAATCCCGAAAAGCCATTTAAACGAGCATAGTACCTCGTTCACGCATTAATTTTAGCCTTGCTGACAATTTCTCGGTTGAATACCTCATGGCTTCTATAGCTGTTCCTGGGTCTCCAGCTGGTGACCATCTTGTCTTGGTCAACAAGGAATAGGACAACATGTGTAAATTTGGTATTGGAGAATAATTGGCAAGGACTATGTAAGTTTATTAGGACGACAAGGTGGGCAAGAGAAAAGCTCTGGCTAGACATAACATATAATGTACTTCTATATTTTAAATGTGCTTCTGTTAGTATTTTTGTTTATATGCATTTCTCTGTTTTCGTACCATATAATTATAAATTTAAAATTCTTAATAATGGCTTCATTTTTTTCGTCCGACATGATGGGGGAGAGGGAGGGCAGGGTTAATTCATAATATTTATGTATATGTACTTCTATATATTTGTGTTAGTTTTTTTGTTTTCTCAGCATTTCATGTGTGTAAATAGCACGAACGGTCTGACTAGAACCGTGCGCTGGTTCAGTATGTAATTTATGTATCCGCAAGTCATCATTGAAATAATTACACTTATTACTACTACTATTACTACTATTACTATTACCATCACTATTACTACTACTATTACTACTATTACTACTACCATCACTATTACTACTACTATTACTACTATTACTACTACTACTACTATTACTACTACTACTATTACTACTACTACTACTATTACTACTATTACTACTACTACTACTATTACTACTACCATCACTATTACTACTACTATTACTACTGCTATTACTACTACTACTACTACTATTACTACTATTACTACTACCATCACTATTACTACTACTACTACTATTACTACTACTACTATTACTACTACTACTATTACTACTATTACTACTACCATCACTATTACTACTACTATTACTACTGCTATTACTACTACTACTACTACTATTACTACTATTACTACTACTATTACTACTATTATTACTACTACTATTACTACTATTACTACTACCATCATTATTATTACTACTACTACTATTAGTACTACTACTACTATTACTACTACTATTACTACTACTACTGTTACTACTACTACTATTACTACTACTACCATCACTATTACTACTACTATTACTACTACTATTACTACTACTACTACTACTACTACTACTACTGTTACTACTACCACCACTACTACTACTATTACTACTACTACCACCACCACCACTACTACTATTACTACTACTACCACCACCACCACTACTACTATTACTACTACTACCACCACCACCACCACTACTACTACTATTACTACTACTACTACCACCACCACCACTACTACTACTATTACTACTACTACTACTACCACCACCACCACTACTACTATTATTACTACTACTACCACCACCACCACTACTGCTACTATTACTACTACTACTACTACCACCACCACCACTACTACTATTATTACTACTACTACCATCACTATTACTACACAAACTACAGTTTATGACGCGTGTAAGACTTCCGGCATATTTCAACTTCACAATCTTTCGATGTTGTAAAGTTATTTTGTTGTAGATGTAATTTCCCAGTGGCTTGGAGTGGCCAGTATTTATTTATTATATTACAGGCACAAGGAGAGATATGGTAATATATGAATAATTTTTTCTTAGAGCCTTTATATGATAACAGGCATTGATAGCAACACAATTAGTTTAAGCATATGTACAAATGAAACTTTTTCACTATTTATATTTAATTGAAACTTTGAGAAATTATAGAGACAGAAGAAGGTTAGAGTAAGTTGATACAAAATATGGGTAATTTATCAATGATAGTTTCAATACTAGCAGCGTACTAAATTAGAACATTTTGCAATTTCAAAATAAATAATTAAGAAATGTTTTGAAATCAATAAACCAAATTAATATTAATTGAATGCTCCGGATATACTGTTTACTGTAAATACTCTTTATTAAATATTATTTCGTGCTAAAGTATTGCTTTATGGTTAATTTGTCATCTTCATCTTGGAGTCACTGTAATATACTTTTACTGTTCATGTATTTATATTAAATAAGATAACACTTTACAGTATTCTGATATCTGTAACAGGAAGCGAGAGATAAATGAGCAACGAAACGGAGGTGCTTTCAAATCCCTCAAGCGGAAGCATGGTGTATAGTTCTGTTAAACAATTAACTACAGTGCAAATTCACCTCTCAGCAAATGTAGAGCATATCACAAATCCTCCACCGCGCGCGGTAATATATTTATAACAAGTTTGTATTATTCTAAGTCGTTTTTGATACCGGACCATATTTGTTCTATTTATAAAGGGGAATATTTGAATATTTTAAAGTGAATGCACCTCTTAAAATAAGTTATAATGAATTATAAAAGCTTCAAAAGGAAGGTAATGTGTGTATAATTTTAATTTGTGTTTCTGCAATGCATACTTCCAGTTAAAGGCACAATTTTTGTAAAAATGTCTTATATTTAATATTGAATGTAACAAAATATACTGGTGAAATGGGTTTCATGTTTTGCTGAAATTGTTACCTATTGATGCCTCATATATTTAAAAAATTATGTTTTGTAATAAATGTGTGGTGCATTTTTTATTTTTTGTCCGATTTGAGATGGAATGCCCCTTAAGCTATTTCCTTCAAGTGAAATGTCGCACCTTAATATTTAAAAACATTATTTTCTCTAATGCTCCCCCCTCATGCCTTCCCACAAAATGAATTTAATGAAGTAATGATGACTTATGTTCATTATAGTCTCTAGTTAAAAGCTTCGTTTAGATTTAGCTATAGACAAACAAGGACGGCGTCAGAGGTTAGACCTTTCTTTCAGCGGACTGAATCCCTGCGGTATCTACTGGAAGAAGCGGCGGTTGGGCAAGTATACCCAGGGTGCTCATTTCGCCAACTATTCCAGCAGCGCGCTAAATTCCATCTCCATCATCTAGCGCAAGCTGGCACAAACAAATGCCGATGCGCGGCTTGTAACTATACTACATGCGTAATGACACAATCACCTATTGCTGTCACAACTGCTTTTGGAATCAGCAGGCCACTCAGTTTTGTCTGTTTAAACTTTTTAAAGCATTTACGTGCTTGCAGTTTGTCCAAATTTTCAGTGCATGACACGATAAAGAGTATAAAAGTGTGATAATGGATTCCATTAAAGTTAGCATATGTGAAATTTTATACAGGTTTTAAGTTGCGTATTGGCGTATCATTAATTAGAATCATGCCTGCATTGTTTTTAAGTTGGTAAAAAAACAATATCGCTAATGTTCACGACTTTATGAGAAACGAGGTAAACAACAAAGACGAAATTTCCTCACCAAAGTACGAAAAATCCAAAAAGTTCACAAAGGATTTCTAAGACAACTAAGATGTCATATCAGCATCCACAACATTGATGTATAGAATAAATAGATCGCGCGGAACAGAGTTACGTCATTTGAAACTCCTGGCAAAAACGCAACGTTACCAAAAAAGTCACCGATATTTATTACTTTGAATAACGCAACGTTTTTGCACAAAGGGGAATAGTATCGATAATATGCAGACAAAATACAAAATTTAACTAACTTGCATTTAAGCTGTGTGAGCCTTAAAAGGGATTTAACTTTTAAGTGGGGGGGGGGGGGTGGGGAATACAAACATAACCTTACTCATAGAAAAACAAGTTACAATTTAAAAGTGAAACAAACTTGTCAGAGATATTACTGACAGTGGCAGGAATGATGATAGGTGTCATGGGTGGCCGAGGTCGTTAAGGCACGAACTCGTGAGCGGAAGGTCTGGGTTCGAATACCACCCGGACCGTTCTCCTTGACTGAGGTTTTTTCCAGGTTTTCCTCAGTCCTCATAAATGGCAAATGCCGGGGAGGTACCCTAAACTTAGGGCTGGAACGATTCCTTCCTTTCCCAATATATCATTTCATGTATCATCCGTGTCCATCGTCTGTGGTGCCTCTGTAGCAAAAGTTGAATTTTAAAAAATCAGCCAGTAGAGTCAATTTAATGTGCAAAAGTTTTATCTTGTTTTAAAATACGAATATTCCATATGAATACTGATACAGCCTGTTTGTGTTATGTGATACCCTGCAAACGTGTGTTATTTAAATGCCCAGTTTTTAAAAGGGAAGTGTTTGTTAAAAGGTCACTTAATCTAAGTTATTGAACGTGTTTTCATTTATGAATATTTTTTCATAGTTATTTATTATTTTTATACTATCTACAAGTCTGCAATTCAAACTTCTTGATGTTTGAGGCGTGTTCCTTCATACAGTCCCTACCAAAAGTTGGAAACTTGCATATATTAACTATGCATTCTGTCCTTAAAACTATTTTTCCAGCAGCCTTGTGTTTCGTCAAAAATCAGCTTATTAAGAGGCACATTTAAAAAAAGAATTATGTAAAAGTCATTATTTTTTCATACGTTGCGGCATTTCTTCACTTTTAGAAAAACTGCAAAAATTATCCTTTTAATGTTTGTGAGGATTTAGCCATGATATTATATGGGGTACAAATGCTATTTTTTCCGAGGATAAACGCCATATGTAAGGAACATTTATAAATATAATATTACTGGTTTATCAAAAATTGACACAGTCTTTATTACTTTGCAACAAATTGAAAAAAAAAAAAAAAAAAAAAAACGTGCTTGAATTGGCAGTATTTGACCTTAGTTTAAATCGCATGTTGAAAGAATCAGTGAAATCCGGGCGGTGCTTGTTTATACCGCATCGACAAGCTCGCAATGGCTCGGCAAACCTTTAGTAGAATCTTCGCTTAGTTGAAGCGTGAAGGATCCACTGGCGGGAACTTCAATATTCGACTTTCGTTCTTATTAAAATACGTCTCAGATGCAGTTCGCGCGCCAGCAATACCAAGAGCTTCTTGGTCCAGCAGACATGAGTCGAGCAGCATCTCAGAGAGCACTAAACAAACAATGAACATGCTATGCTAATCTTCTCTGATTTATTTGTGACGACTTCCCTCCAACCCTCCTCCCGTGCAAGATAAGGCACAAATCAGCAGAATCCACTCTCATTGGTCATTGTCCACCATGACGATAACCACGAAACTTACTATTGAACAAATGGCATTTAATGTTTTTGAACAAGCTGTTTAAAAACCAATCAGACATGACGTTCAGCAAGGCCAATTCTAGTGATCGTTAGAATGTATGTAGTAGTAAAGTAAAGAAGATAATATTTATGTATTTATTCTGGTAGAGCTAAGGCCATTAGGCCTTGTCTTCTGCTCTAACAGTCTAACAACAACAACAATAATAATAATAATAATAATAATAATAATTACACGAAATTATAGCGACAACATTACAATCACAACATTGACAGTGAAGTTGACAAAACTCGTACATATATAAACCAATGAAAAACATGATATATGCTAATACATAAATATTGATAATGAAAAAATAAATTAAATAAAGAATAAAAAATAAGGAAATAAAAGGACAATAAGTTCTGAAAGCGAAAATAAATATAAGAGCAAAATATATAATTAAAAATCCTAACAATAATATAAAGAAGATAGGACCATTTATGATAGTAACAAAAATAATACAATGAATAATTCTACAGCAGGATAAAACAAATAAATGTCTGTATTGTAATTTAAAAAATCAGAATCTAGAATAATCGATTATTCCTAATACTATTAAATAATTTGTTATGAAATGATCCTAAAGTTTGGCAGTGTCTGACACCCTGTGACAATGCATTTCAGAGACGGGCACGATGATGAGTAAGGTGATGTTCAATACAATGTAATAATAGTACGTGTTGAGTTTCAGAGCACGGGTTAGGATTATGAGAGGAAAATTTTGAAAACGAGGAGATAGATAAGATAGAGAAAATGCATGGTACTTTTGAAAAGTAGTGTGAGAAAATGAATATTTCTTCCGTCTTTCAGGCCGAGCCAAGACTTGTCAGTCCTGGTGGTGTAGTGGTAACCATACTTGCCATACGATCGATGGATTTTTTCGGGCGTAAAAATTCTAAGTATGGCTTCCTTCGGAAGGGAAGTAAAGCCGTGGGGTCCCATGTCGTACATTTACGGCACGATAAAGAACCTCAAGTCTGAAAGAAGAGGCCTCTGAGCAAAATTTGTCGGCCGTTTCACGCCCTGAATTGAATGGGACGCTGATGACCTGAGATGTTAAAGAGCGTCCGTAAATAAATCAATTCAAAGGTTAAAAAATGCCAGCCAAGACAGCATATGGAGGGAGGGTGTTATATGATCGAACAAACGCACATCGTAGATGTAACGTATGCACATATTACGAACACGCTGCAGTTTTTGTGTTAGGTTCGGGTTTAAGTCTGTGAGCAGAAAATTGCATTAGTCGAAGAGAGACATCACCAGGAATTGCACTAACATCTTTTTTAAGGTTCTGTGTTGGACACGTTTAATCTTTTAAAGGTTAAATTAGAAAACTTCCTTGCTGCAGGTTTCACCAACATGATTTTCCCAACAGAGATTACTCTCCAACTCCAAGGTTTTTCCCAGAATCAGTAAAGGAAATTGCTGTTGGATTTACTGTCTGTAATTTGTTTAAAAATTATGCATATGAAGATAATTGCAAAATTCTCATTTTTTATTGTTTTCTTGTGCCAGTTACCTGTTCGTGTTTTTTTAATGTTATCATACTCTTTAACAAAAACATTGTACTAATACTATTGAAGCAAAAGCAAGTTTGGCAATGACACGCACGCACGTGTTGATATTCATGATAGATGAAAAAATTTGAATCGTAGTATCATTATAAACAAAACTGTTATCACACCAAGGTAAGTGTTAAACAAATCACATGCCTCCATCACGTAGCTATAAATACTCAGCTTTCCAAGTGTAACTTTGAAGGAACTTTATAATACATTTTGGTGTTGCAAACAGCTAGCATACCTTCAAATTACAAACGGAATGCCTGTGCTAATTTGCATTACAAAGCTAAATAGATGCATTTAGACTATGTCATTATGATCTTGTTCAAACTTTCGTCATACAGAGAAATAAACAGCATTTTCCCTTTCACCCTTAAGAAAGATGCATGAACTCCCTCATGAATTCTCGTGAACCGTGACAAAGTTGACCTTTACAAGAAGTAGCTTTTACGAAATCGTTGTGCTCCGCCTTTTCTGTTCATCATATCACACGGTACTCGCCATTGAAACAAAGAACAAAATTTCTCCTCTTTTGAATTGCCACTTGAGCAAAGTTTTCACTGCCGTAGAGTAGAAAGACTGCTTCTCGTTGCAAGCAAATGGTGCAAACACAGAATAGGGAACTAAACTTTGCTAGTTATTCCATCATGTTCCAACTTTTCCTCGTCCATTTGTTATGAATGTAGCAATGTCTTTTTAGGGGAATTTCTTTAAAATGTGGATTGCGAGCTCGAATACTTTTCACTCTACAACAATAATTTCTTCACTGTATTGCTGTTCGTGCCATTTCTTTCTAAACTCTTTTTTCTCTCTCTCTTTCTCTCCCTTTCTCCGTACTGCCTTCAATTTCCATTCACATTTCACCTGACGTCCTTTGTCTTTGAAAGGCAATTTCCCTTTTGTACGTGTTCCTGCAGCTTTCCGAGTAGCAGTGGGTTTGGAAATCTCCATTCACTCAACAACTTTTGAGGGAGCACAACAAACTGAAGCCGACCCTAATGCTTTGCAAGTCTTAGCGCCTCAGCCATTAAATGTCCGCCTGTTAAGCAGTTCAAATTTCCGATGTTTTCTTTATTCATGATCAAAAGTTCGCTGCGATATCAAGGGCAGGTCTTGGCGTTATTTGGTAAATAAATTATCAGTATTAATAGCTTTTGTTGCGCTGTTAAACTTAAAAGTTGGTGGTTTCAAACATAGTACAACAGTAGCATCAGATGTATTTTATACTGTCCTCTTTGAATGTGATTGTTTAATTCCAAGTGATATTTTCAAGCCTTTTTAAGAAGAAGAAAAAAGATTGGTGCTGAACCTGGTGAGTATGGAGAACTCGGTAGCACTTCAGATATCAGTTTTTAGCTTCTTAACTTTACCGAATCGTTGTGTACATTAGATAATGCAAGAATAAATTTTAAGCATATTGAATTATTTCTCTACTTTAATAATTAATTTCTCTACTTAATAATGCCATAACTTTAATTGAAGGAATCTGTTGATGCACTTCACAACTTGACTTTATATCCCGTTTTCAATTTCTTAAATCAGACATGGATTTGTGCTTACCTTAACATTATATTTTATATTCATTTAATGTTTTTCTCTGTATTTAGGTAAGGCACAATCGCACCGGAATCACATTCTTTAGACACTTAAAGGTAAACAAATTACAAATCTCCACCGAACGCGGTTTCTTACCATATACTGGCTAAACCTCATTCCGCTGTTACAGATGTTGTTTGCGATCTATAATAACCAATTCAAACAGTTTTAACAACACATCTCCTTCAGAGCAAACTATTGCCCCGCATTGCATTTCCCACTGCAGCAAACTGGTGTGCACTACAGTGATGCACATTTTATTTAACCCCTCTCGACAGGCTTTCCAGTGACTGTCCACAGCTCAATTTTCTATTCTGAGTCTCCCTCCCCCTTTTAAATGGTGTTTAACGCCCGTTTTTACTACTAAGATACCACAGGCGGTTAAGCCCTTTTCAGTAATCCAAAACGCAACAGAAATCCTTGCATCATATGATTTAAGAGGGCGTATGGCTTGAAGTCTTGTCCAGGTGCAGCCAGACCGCTATTTTAGATACAAATTTAGATTAACAATGGCATTCACAATTGTATCTGAGATCCCCAATTTTCATGAATGGCTGTCTGTGTATCTGGATTCGGGCCAGAGACAAGAAACTTAAAATTATGATTTATCTCGGGGGTAGGGTTTTACGTAATGGATTTGCCTGTTTCTTGCCCTCTGGAATAAGTACTGGTTTGGTAATTCCTATTTTGTTAAGCATGCATGGATTAGTTTTCTTGGCCCTTCTTGGAGATGGTGAAACCATCCCTTTACATTATTTGATTTTCTTGGAATAACAGTATTTTGCGTCGAAAAGAGCAGGAATTCACCCTTCCCAGAATGGTTCTATTTTAAGCACAATTTTAAGAGACAAGCATGAGAACATATTGCAGTACTAGCTTCACTGTAAAGTTCTAAATTTGTTACTATAACTCGCAACAACCCACTGTAGGTTTTGCCTCTACCAAACTGTTCATACTTTTAAAATTATAGTTGTTAAATCAAACACTACACTATTATTCAGATAAATGCAGACAAATACTTCAAACATTCAATCTGTAACATGTACTTAGAGAGCATTAATATTAGCCTTGGTGAGCTAGAAATGAGTATTGTAGCGGAACATTGAATGACGACGCCGTTGAGGTTCAAACTTGCAACGGTATCTAGGGGTGTCGCCGTAGACGTAGTTGACAATATGCACGGCCAGCTCACTGTTTGGTATTATAGCTGGATTTTTCAGATTGATACTTCTGGACTGAAAGGAGTGTGACTTCAAGTATAACAAAATTACAATGGGTTGAAATCTACGGAATTTATTAACTCACAAAAGTACACTTTCTGATTAAAATGTGTTCTGAGGGAATTACTATATGTAAACTGAATACGAAAGACATGCTGGCATTTAGGTACATTTATCTACCGGCAATGTTCCTTTCGTGGTTAGTAATATCAACGGTAATGTATTTGATTTTATTTGATACTCCGTGTAAATTCTTTTTATCACTAATATATATTTTGTTCGCCGTATTTTGTCTTTGTCCTGGTATAACTCGTATAATATATTCCTATACGGATACTAAATGGAACTCGTTTATTATTCACCACAAGTGATAATTTGTAACTTCTTCCCACGAAATATTAATCGTCACATCTTTACGTAATGTTAAATGCAACTTCTCTTTACGAAGTAAAAACCACGATTTCTTCTAATGGAATATAAAGGACAACTTCTCTACGGAATACAAAGCATAACTAACTAAACATTTTGAAATATAAACCCTGTCACTTATTACAATGATATGTAATAATACTATTCATTACAATGAATTATTTTCAACATAAATATACTGAACGAATGAAATTCATTCATTTCTATTTAGTCGCAACAAAGCTGTCTGTCTCGTGTTTCATTCTTGGTACACATTATTAACGTTGTTGCGCTTGCCATAGGTTGATTCTCTTAATATTACAATTTTCTTTATCTGTAGTTAATCTTTTCATATTCTTGGCTATGCGTGTGGGCCTTTGAAGCGTTACATTTATATTATTAAGTATTGTCATAAAGGCCAACCGACAAACATTGTAATAGCCCTTGACATAAAATTTACCCAAATGAGCTTACTAGATTTACACGATTTAAAATGTATTACCGACGAATATTTGTTATTTGAATTGAAAATTAAAGCCCTTACCAAATATAAAACATGTGCAAATTAACTTATTAAATTTTTATGATTAAAAACATATTATAAATGAATATTTGGAGCTTTAAATCCAATATTATAGCCTTTCTCTTACGTAATAACATAGGCAAATGAACTCCTTAACTAACACAACTAAATAGCTATTACCATTAGAAGTTTGTCGCTTTATATTGAGCATTTTTTCCATTATCTAATATAAAAACTTATGAAAATGAACTAATTAAATTTATATAATTAAACAATTGCTATCAATGAGTGTTTAGGGCCTTAAATCGGATATCTTCCGCTTCAGTATGTTATGGTACTTTCTTTTGTATAAAGCAATGGGTAATAATGGAGAAAAGAGTTGTGGGTTTGCTCTCTTCTTCGAACAATGGCGCATGCGTATTAACGATAACACAGTTATTTCTTGTGGTAAGAGTATCACCAAAGAAATTGCATGATTGAGTCCGTAGACTAAAATTACAGAATGATTCCAAAATGTTTCCGGAGTTAAAAATAACGTACTTCCTGAATATTCGTTTGTTTATGGCGCACTTTCCATATTAGCATCAGGAAAACTATTGCTCTCAATGCAGTAGTTCGATGTGTTGATTATCAGATGGTATTTTGTAGCAGTAGAGAAGGCATTCCATGCGACTAAGTCCATAATCACAATTCAGCGTCGCTTTTGAGCAGAATATGGCTAGGTTCCACATCTGCGCAAGTGTCTACATCTGAAGTCGACGTGAAGGTGTGAGACTAACGTATGAACATCTTTAAAATTAATAAACTTTCATAGTTGTTACCTGTAGTTGCTTCCTTTGTCATGTGTATGCAGTTACTTTGTAAACCTCTGGAGATATTTTTGACTAGCTCTAATGCCTCAGCAGATCTTTAAATCCAGTGAACTGGTTAATAAATCAGCTGATCCTGCAATCCATGCAAACTGATATTGAAACTTTGCTAAGAAACTAACGAAATTTCTCAAGGTCAGTAGATCATGTGACTGTTTTTGTACTGTGTGGTTGTGGCATCAGAGAAAAGACGCGTAGGAAACTATGCACTCTTCAAAGAATTAACCAGCCATAGCTTTTGGACTCTTAAAGCGTTTCATTTAGGAAGAGTAATTTCTTCTTTCGTTTTTTGGTATATGGTATTACGAGGTAGGTTTCCTGCCTGGCCAGCTACAGCGCGATACTGTACAAGTAATGCCGTGTCTTGTTTGTTATTCAACAATCGCGCAATGCCAAGCGGCGTATGAATTTGTGTAATGTGAAAAACTGTGGTAGTAAACTTTTATCATATAATTGGCGCAAAAATTAAACACCGTTTAGATGGTGAAGCTTCCCCGCCATAATCAGCGTTAAAGGACTAGACTAAACAATTTCGATATTACGAGAAAACATTGAAGGTTAAGTCACATGAGGGTCTACCAGTAGAGATGCAATCCGTGCAATGGAATCCATTTGTTGAAGAGGCGATGTTAAGTGACAAGAGCCTAAAACTGAAAGACAACACTATGAGATTGGATCTTACGAAAACAGTCGCCTTTAGGATTCTCCATGAGCTTATCCACACGAAAAAAGCAAATGCTCAGAAACAGCATTGACTGTAATAGTGTGAAAAGTTTTTATCTTGGTCAAACTAAGAGGAAGGAAGTTCTGAATGAAATTGTGACAGGGATGAAAGTGTCCTTTACCATGATCCGCTAAGAAGTCGATAGAGGCCATAAGGCCAGGTTTGTTCTGTTCAGCAGAAAGACCACAACCACAATATTCTATAACTGCAGGGGATTGTGTTAGTTGACCTGAACCAGTGTCGACGCCAGACTATTTCACACCTTCCACATACACTATGAGGAACAATTGAAGAAAAGAAATGCGATATGCTGAACCATGGTGTTCGCTTTCCGCATGATAATGCATTAGTGCTGAAGCCGGAAATAAGGCTGCCTTTATTAATTTAATATCTAAAGGCTGCAGAGCTATATTTATAAAGGCAATATATTTGATAAGGACAATTGTTATGTATATATATAAGAAAATCATTTTGAGATAGGTATAACAGGAATAGAAATAATTTGTAACTTGTAACATACAAAAGAGTTTTGTATACATTTTGTGTAAAACATGTTAGAAAGAGAATGTATACCTGACTCCACTCACTGGCCGCTCCTTAGACAAGGCTGAAGAAAGGGTAAACTATCTTTTGTTAGGTCACGAACCTTCTACCCAGGAAATACTTAGGAGTTGACAATAAGAGAAACATGTGGCCGTAACGGGACAGTATTTAACAAAGTCAGACTTAAAAATATTTTAAGAGAAAATGAAAATGTCAGAACGGAGACGAAAATGTTTTATTACAGGAAAGCCGAAAACACATGCGTTATCTCCGGGAACATTTAGGAATCTACAAACTAAGCAAGGCAAAAGATTTTCAATAGAAATCAGAATGTAAGGAAAGGGCCGAAATTTATGACAGCTTGTTCTGGGAAAATTCAAGTTC
Organism: Metallyticus violacea; assembly: GCA_030762175.1. Taxonomy (NCBI): domain Eukaryota; kingdom Metazoa; phylum Arthropoda; class Insecta; order Mantodea; family Metallyticidae; genus Metallyticus; species Metallyticus violacea. The sequence continues at coordinate 50,261,572 of CM060841.1, forward strand.
GTGGGAAGACGTTAGATCAGGGGGGAAAGAATAATTCTAGCCAATGGTCTTCGGATAAAAGTTAACGAATCAGGAGAACTTAGATACCAATAAATAATTTTAGGATAGCCAATCATGAAAGTACAACACGAAAATAGATAAAATACGAGGGAATTTAATTTAGCGAAAGGCGTGGCGATGTAGTAGAAAAAAATAGAGTACAGAAGTCAGAGGGGCACTCGCGAATTCACGCATTCAGATTCAGACATTCAGAGGCGCATTTCACACTCGTAGAAGTCGGACATTCATAGCTTCACATTTAGACATTCAGTAGAAATACATTCACAGATTTACACTCACACATTCATAGATTCAGAGGGACATTCAGACATCCAGATATTCACTCAGGAAGCCAGTCTAAGTGAGAAGCGAAGTCAGCGGCGAACGGTTAGGAAGTACTTTACATGTGAATAAAAAATATTTTAAACAAGTCAACCTTGTGTATTTTTGGGCAATACATTTCTCGTTCCCGCGGATCTATACCGATCCCGAAACACTCCAGTGGACCCTGAGATAAAATTCAACAGAATTGGAGCAATCAACGTCACATCAGTGAGCAGCCCGGCCGAGACTTCGAAACCACCATCAACCCAGCGATCAACTACGCCCCCGCACCCAATTACTGCTCCAGTGCTGACTTCCCAGATTGCAAAGGATCCTGTAAAGAACTGTATTCAGAAAATTGGGACATCCACCCTACAGGCCATATGCTTTTATAATTGAAAAACGACCTACGACCTTTAAAACGTTTTGCTCGCAAAATTCCAGACTTTTTTTTTTTCAGGTGCATAGAAATACTAATTCAAAGATATTCAAAGCATGTGAAATAAATTGAGAGTATATCGAAAATTAATGATTGCTTTTTGCTTTCTTATCTGTAAAAGTAAATTAGGCCGAACTTAAGGATACGTATTCGAAACTTAATGGCACATCCTCATCGCGCAGGTTTTGTGGAATAACTTTTATGCATCATTAAACTACTTTCCATAAACTTCATAGAGCTCTTTGCCACTTCTCTCTTTCAGCCTTGAGACAGCGTCCGTAGCTGGATTCATATTTAGAAATGTATGTAAAATTGCAGTCTTATAAGATTCTTTAAATTTGGCACAATGGCAGCTCGTGCTAAAGGGCACAAGGGAACATGCCCTCCATAAAAATTTGATACACAAATTTCTGCATAAATTATCAACTCAAAAAGGCTATAGAATTTCATAGCCGCAAGCCTTGAATGCTTCAACATCTGCATTGTAGTATACCAGAGAAGAGCGCGGTTTAAAGGCTTCTGCAAATACAGACAAACTTGGTATGTGTATGTGTGAAGAGAACGGGCTAGGGCATATTCTCCTTGTGTTCAGGCTTAGCAATGCAGAATACTTTGGTTTAAAAACTATTATGAAGCTGGTGGGCAAGGGGATGAGAGGGGTGTCACATTGAAGCTTCACGAAGGGCATGCCGAATCTGTGGACTTTTCATGCACATGCGCACTGGGTGCATCTACAGGAGGAGCTTACCTAAGCATTTGCCATGATGTCAACGCTGTTACTGCCCATCATCTGTTTGCTCTTTCGTGCCAGTGACTTATGAGGACTAAACTATAAGAAACTCTTCCACTATAAAGATAACTACACTAACGTATCCTTAGCTAACATTACGTTTGCATTATCATAAGTAAACTTGAATGATTACTGAGAAGAGGTTTTTGAAAACTTCTGATTCGTCTTGAACATTTTAATACACTGTCGGGGGGGGGGTGACATCGCGCACAGTTATTTAAATATATTGCTGCATCCTAGGTATTTATTATCTGAACAAAAATAGGTAGTGAAACTATTAACAAGATTTGAAATGCACGAGGAACTTAAGAGAATTGTTTATTTTAGTAAACGTGTGGTGAATTTTTTACTCAAATACAAATTGAGTATCAGTGCATAAAATTACTTGTGACTATATTTTTGAAAAACGTGAAAGTGTTGTGTTTTTGGTGGGGGAGGGCTGGGGTATATTTTTGCAGAGCAGTGTGATAAGTTCATGTTCGTGGACTCTATGCAGCGTTATATTTATTGTAAGTTGTGCCCCATCATAAAATGTGCACGAGCCGTCACTGTTTTGGTATATCCAGTAGCTGTTTGCTGATTTGTAGTATTCATATTCCGTACACAGTACTCATTCCATATTCGCATTCTTGATATTTTCGACGCATTAATAGGAACTCCAATGTTTTCAGATAAATGTAAGGTTTATTATTCTTAAAATGTTTAAAATTAAGTACTCAAATATTCATCTCATCAACAGAATTGGGGGAGATTCTGTTCCAAAGTCGAAATGGTGCATACCTGAATCGGTACATGATTTGAGGCAGCAATTGGTTAACGTCAAACAGTCCGATTTGGACTTTTAATATAAAATACGTCTTTCTAGAGAGCTTACAACTTCGTGCCATTGTGGACACGCTCAAGACATGCTCAGTTTACTTTCAGAAGTCAGAAAGGCGCTATAATGACCCCAAGAAGTATGTTGAGTTTTTGTGTGGAAGCTTGCTGATAGAGAAGGCTACGGAAATCGTTACATTCGTATGGAAGGGGGAAGTAGATTGGGAATCTTGGGGCGGGGCAGACTAAAGAGAGAGAGAGACGGACAGAAAAAAAAAGGGGGGAGGTGGTTGAGTGAAGGGGTCGGTGGTGGGTGGCGAAGTAAAAGCCTGGAAGTGAACAACGCCAAAGAAGAAATCATCCCAAGAGGAAAAAACGAGAAAGGAGGTCCAAGAGAAATAGCGCTATGAAAAACGGTGGTGAAAGATGAGGCGCCGTTAAAAAGATGTATAAAGGTTATTTGGCTTGACCGACAACAAATTTTTACCACAACAATTTTACAGCTACCTTTTCCCTGACCTTTTCCTCCACATTTTTCATACGTAATAAAAGAATTTACTGCCGGAGCAGTTGGGATATCTCTCAGCGAAATGACACACTCATTTTTCAAGTCACAAAATTTATGATGACCTTAGCAGAGAAAGGTTTAAGCAAGCATTGCGGCTAGTCAACAAATGTGCGGCGTTTTGCTAAATTATCTCCTCGTTGTGTTGTGCATATAAAACATGCAGTTTTTACAAAATATTGGAATGCTTCCAGAAAGCCATGCTAACGCGTTATTGCATGCGTGCGCATGACATTTATAAGAGCGGTTTTTGACTCTGTCCACTTAGAACCAAAGAGAAATGTGAACATCGAAGCGTAAATGTTGTTATTGTTTTGCTGCTTCCATGAATGAATGTCATAATTGTGCAGCTACACCACTTTCCGAATTTTTCAAATAGATCATACTTACTTTGGTCTATAATTTATTTCTCTGCTCATGTTTTCCAATTATTTTTCATTATTATTACGTATCTATTTTAGCAATTTTTTTTTCTAAATCAATTTTTACAGTTCCTAATTTATCAAATTAATCACGAGAGTTGCAAGCCAGTTGTCAGTTGTGTAGGAAGATATAATATGGCAAAGAGGACTCAACTTTAAGATTTACGACTTTTAAAATTCCAAATTGCCAATTACTGGTTCATTATTAAGTTAACACAGTTCTGGATACAATGAAGTCATTGTACACCACCTGCCGAGATGGCACCAGGATGTTATTAAACGAAGTCCAAGCTGTGATGTCCGTCGACTGACTTTCAACTTGGTGACGTTCTTCTGTTTAAGGCGGAGTTACAATTTCCCTATTCAATTTCGATGGCTAAGACGAGAAGGGATGTTATATTGGGATAATAGGCGTCACTTCCGGGAATCGAGCTAGATCGACTCCTCCAGGAAAGACGAGATGTTTCCAGACGAATATTAAATAACTCAACCGACTCTGTTAAAAGTATAAGTATTTATTAAAGGGTTTTCTTATACAGTTGGACGTGGATCCTCCAAGCACCAAGGCTTCTCTCCTGTCTCTGAATAAATTCAGGGACCTTTTATACTATTGTAGCGAGGAGTAATAATCACCTAGTCTAGACATAAGAATTAGTGTTAAACACTTCCCTCCACCATGAGATCTACAATCACCAGGTTCTGACATCATACGTTCTAAGATATTCATGGTTTGGGATTATTAAGCTTAAAACTGAACAATACTTCATCAGCACTATAATTCTGTCTATATAAAACATGCTCACGTAGACATATTTCAAATGAGTGGAAAAGACAGGTGCTTTTTGTTTATGCAAGTGTTTCTCTGAGGACCCTTTCAGGTCACGTCACCTGTGGGTGGCAAGGCAAATGACCCTTTATATTTATTACTTCTACGTATTACTATGTTTGGATTTATACAGTATGGCTTACTAACTAGGATATACAGCGTGCTCTTATATAGTATCATGTTTTTAATATATATTGTCAACGTTACGATTCATTATAATACCCCGTTTTCGTTACAAAGCCGACTCTTCATTACATCACTGAAACTTACTATTCATAAAATTAAGAAATTCTTGGCGGGCTTTAATAGGCAACTGCCTCTTTCGGAGTGTGCAGAGAATGTTTCACTGAAGATAACAGTCGAAGCTGAAAATCGGATGAGGAACGGAGCGTTACATCTAAACAGGGACCAAACTCTGAAATCAGGGGCTTGCTTGGTTTAGTTTAGATGCGTGACGAATGACTAAAGTAACAGACAGAAAGAGCACGAGAATCTGCCCTGTATGTGTGTGTGGAGAAAGAACTTTGGGGACATATTCTGGGTACTGCAAGGGGGACGGAAGAATGGAAAAAGCGATATCTACCGATCCCACTTGTTGCTCGACTTTCCTGGCAGATAGGAAGAAGGAGGAGGGAGTAGGTAAATTTTTAAACAAAGTGAGATAACTCAGATCAGAAGAGGTAGGGAAGGGGAGGAGAAAACACGAGTCACGATGTTTGGAATTAATTGCACATATATGTAAGGATGTGTAAGTTATTTACTTTTGCACTTTTTTCTAATTATTTTATTTATGTATTTAAAAAGTTAAATATTGTTTTTTGCAATTTCATGTATTTCCTAGTGTATTGAGAAAGCGCGTACTGTCCCAGAACTGCAAGATATGGATAAACTAGATTTGTAGCAAATATATTTTGTAAATAAACACACGACGACTACTACTACTATTACTTCTACTACTACTACTACTACTACTACTACTAGTACTATTACTACTACTATTACTAATACTACTGATAAAATTGTCCAGACTATTTAGCACCAGAGGAAACGAATAGACAGTGAACAAATAATAAATATGGTAATTTTAAATATTTGGGGTCTGTTCTAGAGAAAAGTGTGACGTTGATAGTAAGAAAAACTTCTGGCGGAAAACAAGAGACATTATATTTACATTTTCTAATTTGTAATTAGATTGCTGATCAAGAAACCATGCAGTGTTTAAGGCTTACAAGAGAAGATAAATGAAAGTGAGTTCTAATGCCAACTCACTTGCGATCAGGCATTACAGTTTCGTACACGGGCTGCAGAGCTAGACATGCGGCACCGAGAATCGGCGGACAAAATCACCTGAATGATGAAAGTGAAGATGGGGATGAAGTGAGGATGGAGCAATGGCGGGACGAATTGCAGGGGAAACCGGAGAAAATCTGCTCTTTGGAATGCCATAAATCCCACTTACGATCACTGGATACGAACCCGGATCGTCTTGGTGAGAGGCTACAGTCTAACAACTCAAAATTCAACAAGTCTGCTAAAGAATGGACGCGATGTAGGATATAAGAAATGCATTATGAGGGTGGAGTTTGTAGTGCTTTGGCCATGGTGAGAATAGATGGCCAAATGTATTAAATTGTCAGCCTAGAAGTACGAGGGAAAGACACCAAATTTCATGACTAGACGGATAATGCAAGAGAAACGTATGATAGGAAAGATCAAGGCTTATGAGAGGAAGAAACGACCAACCTATAAGAGAAAGGTTTGACTCCATTTCTCAATGGGAAACAGAGCGAGTGTTGATTAGTTTTTACGCAGACGTACTAAAATATATGGACAATGATGGTGGGCAGTTTACGCATTTCATTTCGTAAACTATGTAAACCATTTACTTCATAAATTGTCGGGGAAACAGTTTGTTTTCGGTTGTATTATTGACATTGAACCCACATCTAACGGCGCATGTGCCGCATATAACAAGGTCATGTGAATATTCTTTTTTACAGTTACATCTTTTTTGCTTTTACTAAAAGTTATTAAATTTATGAGAAAGAAAATCCAAAAATTACAGAATATAAATTGATATTGAATATTGCTTATCAAGGAGAGAGGGAAAAAATTGTAAATGGATAGAAACAAAGCGAAAACAGAAATCTTTGGGAAATTGTATAAATTGTTTTGAAAGTGCAGTAACACGGCCCCCCCCCCACTTACCTCCAAAAGTATTTAAAAACATTTAAGTATACAAAAAAAAAACTAAAAGAAGTGGCAAAGAAACATTCTATATGACAATAAAGTACACGATCAGAACAGCAGCACCATAAATCGGAATCTCAGCTCTCTGAGCCGGATTTTGTTACTTCGTATAACAAACAACTGTCCTGTGTATCACCCACTCATCCATCAGAAAACCTCCACTAAAAGTCACACTGACGGGTCCTGGATGGGATGTAAAAATAATTATATTGCAATGCTTAGGCAAACAGAAATGTTTCAGATCTTTGATAGAGGTCATCATATCATTTGAACAAGCCACGCTATGCTTGACTGAGGCCACAAGTCCCTCCCAAGATTATTAGCCAAGATGTTTTCCGGTGGACGTAATGAATTTGGCAATGGGTTGTTTTGCCCATAAATACAGTCCTTTTGCCGAAGCTCGTATAGAGGTAGGGTGGAATTCAGCCAAGGCCGGTGGAGTTACTACAAACCCTTGGTACTCAGTGCAACTGCGTACTGCAGTCGTCAACGTCGTATAAGCTTGTACAGGTAGCAACTTGTAGTTATTTGAGAAATGTTTTGTTTGATTAATTATTGAAATGTTTTGTTTGATTAATTATTGAAATTTCAAAAATTAATCAGTGGGCAGTGTGTACTTCAAGTGCGATCTAGGATGTGCATACGTTTACATTTTCAATACGAGTGGTTTATCTACATGACGTGTTTATATGATAAAGCAAAGGAAGATAATATAAATATTAATGCGATCTATACTAAGAAATATTTAGGTTATAAAAAGGTACCGTTGCGTTCAATCTAGCTAATTATTTTTTTTTTAAATAAATACATTGAATGAATCTGAATTCAGCAAGTCTTTGACAGCCACCACAAAATTACAATGAAATATATGTTAGACATGGAAAAGTTTTAAATTTTAATGGTGTCTCGAGAGAAAATTAGAAATATTTTGAGGAATATTTGGTTGTATATTATCACAGCTATATGCACATGACTGGATCAAAGCCTGAAAGCTCTATCTTTAATATAAGGTGCACTATAAATCGAATGTTAGATACCAGATAATTGTTGGTCAGGTATAACTTGACATTACAGGAGTAGAACGAGGGAATGCGAACAACTGATCAAGTATGGCATATATTAACACCTCTGAACTGGGACGACGTAAATAGAGCTGGTTTGCACTATAGCATGCGGCGAGGGAATTAATACCATGTGATTCTCCAAGCCAATTATCCGTTCATTCCGCTGATCTCCGCACTGCAGCTATCCATTTTCAGATCATCATCGTTATCATCTATAATCAATAACACGTTTATAGGTTCATGTGCTCTCCAAGTTTCAAACAAACTTCAGTAGAACGTTAAATGTTTCTGTCAATATTTTTGTGTAATGTACGTATTTAATGGAATAAATAATATGGATAACATTTTTAATGTTTTAAATTTTCACCGCCTTTGTCTTTTAGTATAGCTGACTACGTGATCCCACTTTAAACTATTTGTTATTTTGTGTACTTCTATCTCTCTTTCTGTATGTTATAATGATCGCTTGAATTGTATTGTTAGGGATAGAGAAGGATTTTTACGTAATTCAACTGTGTTTAAGGGCTGTTTTGCCTACGTCTTCAATGAGGACTTATGCGGAAATATGGGAGGATATCGGGATCTAGGGTGCGGTGTGACACGAACGTTCGGTGACGATGCTCCTCCGTGCCAAGGAATCCGAGCCTCTCAGAATGGCCGCTTTCACACCAAACGCCAGGTCCCTGTTCCACAAAACTATGGAGTTGTAACTTGTAGCTCGAAAAAGGAAGTTCTGCTACACTTGTACTTTACAACTTACAAGTATAAAGTGATATTTCGTTATTTTCTTCCACAAAAATATTAGTATTAGTCGGACACTGGTAATGTGTATAAATTCTCTACAAGAGTAGGGATCTTGGTAAATTTAAATACTAGCACAAACTTTATTATTTTTTAATGATTTTGGCAGTCGTTGACCCGAATGTGCTAAGTATTAGTGAAAGTGATGGTGATGAGTAAGAATATATATAAAGAAAAAATAAACAAGTATTTCTGTATAATGAATACGTTAGGTTAAGTACAATACAGATTTATGACTGCGCTCCCTGTTGCAAATGCATATTTCAGTCCAGTATCTTGGTTAATGTATTTTTATTTATTTATTGCTACATATCATTTCATTTTCCTTTAAAATAATCTCTTTTGACCCAGTTTTTCCAATGTATTGCTTATAATGATAAAGTGATATATAAGCAATAATAATAAATAAATAAATATAAACGATCAAACGGACTTTTACATCTCTCGACGTCTGAAACTGGTACTCCTAAATGTGGCCGTAAGGGACCGTCGTCTCAAAGTGCATTATTACGCTTGAATATCGATAAATACGTAATAAAGTATTTAAATTATCATTATATCTGAGGAAAAATGCAAGACCCATTTAGCAGGAATGATAATAATCCGCTCTGTACATTAAAACCCCTAAGAAGTGGACCCAACCTAATTCAAGGTAAGGCAAACAGCTGTTTCTCCATCTTGCTCTTATATGACAGCACTTGTAACGTTTTACAAATACTTTACAAGTGTTGTACTTATTTCATAGAACAGAAAGTTAAATACCATACTTTACAAGGACGTGTACTAATATATTGTATGTCTTAGATCTTACTTTGTGGAATAGGACCTGGACAGAAACATTTCCTAAGCTCAAACCACTGCCACGCCGCACAAGCACATAGACCAAGTTAAATGCAAGGAATGAGAAATCCTTGAAAGAAAACCCAAAATTCTTTTAAAATAATACCAAAAATTAACACAAAAAGCAGGCCCCCACATGGCAAGCAAGGACAGACTTTCATTGGTGTTTCTCTTAATACTTGAATGCATAGGATCTTATAGTGCCGTACACACATTTTCTTTTTTCTTTTTTTTTATAAATATTTATCTCTATACAGCCTTTTATCCCAAATATCTAAAGTTAATCACCTGGACCACTTAACTAACACTTTCCTTTGAAAATCACATCTGTTGTGCTTCTGTACAAGAACTTTTTCTTTGGAAAAGCACTGGGTTGCACAGGTAGTTTAGGATTAGTGCTTAAAAGCTTAGCGAACTAATTCTAAACTATACCGCGCTGGCCTTTCACAGTCAAATGTATTACGCGAATCAAATGCGCCATCGAATGTAATGCACACTCCAAATTCGAAACTTAAAAGCAGTAAAAAAAATGACATTGTTGTATGACATCTTAGAGATAACCCATCCGCTTCATAAACGATCAGAACATAGTGGACTATTGTTACACTTGGAGCACGTAGGACAAAATCCATCACTCGTGCTGTGCCAGGACGGTTGGCGTAGGTCAAAGAATAAAAATTTATTTCTTATGGTGTAACTAGTCACAGGTTGCCCGTTCTTTCTTCTTTCATGTACGAATTCCAAAACTTTTTCTCCAATGTCAGGATATCTTCCTTTGCAAGGAACAGTGAATTTCTTCCTACTGGCTTTAGTTGTAAATAATGTCAATTTCTGTTGCCGTCATAAGCGAACGTTGCTCTCAGCTACATTGAACTCTCTTCCTGTCTTTCTGTTACATTTTTTTTCAGCCTAAAGAATTACTTTACACTTGAAAGTAGCACCATAAGATAGTATTGTTTGCCCTGCATTTCACGACTACTAATTATTCAAACGCTCTATGGAATAATAGGCCAACAATAAATGCAACAAAGTCGAGAATTGCAGCAATGCATTTTGACGTAATAAACGATAAATTTGAATGAAGTTACCGACGAACTACTAAACGGATTTGCATTCTAATGTAATGCACGTCACAATTTTGAATATTCATTTGGACAAAGAGGTGGGCATTTTGTATTCGTAAAATAAGATTTGACTTAAGCGAGTTCAAGAAATGGGGGAATTTGTTGTAACGGCATAGTTGACAAAGACCACACTGTTACTGAAAGCAGTACTGGAAATATGTGAAACATAATCGTTATGCGGTCGAGGTCTGCAAGAGGAAGAGAGGTACTCGCTGTTATAGAACGGCTATAATAATTTTTATGGTGTTATTAGGTTTTGGGTTTAATTGCAGCATTAATTAATATCCACAATGTTGGCAAAATAAATTTACCCCACAATCATTGTTTATTTTTAGGAAAAGATGGACGCTGTGACTTTAATACAAGGACTATTCGTCAAATCTTATCTCTTCATTTGATGGGAATTTCGTCCCTGCTGGTCATTTCTTCATGTTGGGGACGTGCTCTGAGAAAGACAAAGTCAAAAGTAAGGGGACGAGAAAGAATTTCATGTATTAAGTCAAATAAGTTGAGATAGCTACCGCAGATGTGTGAGCGGGCGCGTTATCGTGCTGGAACAGGATCTTTTCCTTCGACAAATGAGAACAACTTCTTGACCACGCTGTTTAATTGATCCAGCAGCATAGCATAATATTCAACGGTTACGATTTTGCCTTTAAAAAGTAGATTTACTCTGTAGCAATCCCAAAATCACAGTCGCTGAGGGGATTGTTTTTGCTCTTCCCGCTTGCAACCCGCTGTTTCGACTGCGCCTCCATTTCCGGCGTGTAATGGTAAATCCACGCTTCGTCTATTGTCACATGCCGTTTGCGAAATTCGCTTGTATTCGTTTCAACAGCTCCAAGTTCTGCGCGAGAACAACTTGTTCTTTTTTGCTTTGGCGGCTCCTACCTTGCACAGCATTTGGATTACCTCAGCTAGCTATACCTCTGATGAGTGTGAAAGCGACAGCGAGATCAAAATACGGTCAAATAACTGCTGGACATTGCTAAGAGTGAGAATTTCTCCAGACTTTACTGAATTTTGTTCTGAAAGTGTAAACATTCACCTAATAATTCTTGAATATTCCATAAACACAGTGCTCAAACGAGTGCTTAACTGTGTGGTTTGTTGTTTTAAGAGCGAGTTGAACGAACAGCATAATGACAGAAATAAAAGATAGGAGAGGAAAAAGTCATCAAACCTGTTCAAGTCACTTTTTAATTTTTTTATTCTGTATTGCTTTCATCCTAATACTTAATTATATATCAGGACGTAATATTCCAGATTAATTGTTATTTATTCCTCTTTTACAATTATCAACACAATTCAAATTCTGCAGATCTTAAAACTACTTAGCTACTACTATAACTAAAGAGATCCAAAACTTCAAAAAACTAAACCAACCCTAAATATCAGCACTACTGGCTATTTTAACTATAACTTATAATTACATTTACAATAGCTACTGGTACCAATATCAATAAATTATTACTTCACTTATGCAGACTCTTCATTTGGACGCGTGGCCGGCTTAACGGGGATTTGCCTGCTCTGTTTCTAACCTATTCTATGCCCCGCTCAATTTTCCCGCCTTTCCATGTGCTGACGCGAAGTTTTTGTGTTGTACAGGAATTGAACGATGTGATACCACGTGTATCAGTTTTATAGTTTGTTAATGCTGTTATAATGCCACACATTGTAACTAAAATGTAACAAAGATTACAAAAATGATTGTTCTGCAGTATCTTAACTGGCAGAAATTAATTGTATCTTTCGCATCAATTGGAAATTTGGCCAACTGTGCCCACATAGGGAAAGTTACGGTTCATTGGGGCAAAATCATGTCTCTGATAAGTAAAGAGTGATGATTTTTCATTTATTCAGCTAGTAAAAATACAAGTACCTGGAGTACATTTGGTAATCTGAAACAAGCACGCACTGAGAATATTTAAAACATCGCTGCTTCACGTGTGAAAGAAAGAGCCGAGCAAAGGAAAACATTGCTTGGTTAAACTTGGTGGCGGTTAATCCCAAAAGCAAATAATGTAGTAAAAGTTCAATTAGCAGATACTTCAGCATTAAACTGTTTTTAAAATGTACTGCAAAGGCTATGAACAAAGTTGATATTAGCTTTTGGTATATGCAGAAAGAAGTCTTCCATATCAATGAGACAACAATAAATGGAAATGCTATACACAAAAATAAATTAAAGGTTTAGTACTTTAGTCAATTTTGAATGAAGCCCATCTAGTATCGTAAATATGAAGTCTTCAGAAAAATTTCGGAAAAGTATAAAACTCGCAACTTCCAAGTAATGTTACAAATACTCATTTGAGCATTTTAAGCACTATCACTTAAGCTTCAGTCACAGTATTTCGATTCGTTATCATAAAATCCAGATGCCGTTACTTAGAACAGTTCAAAAAGTATAAAAACTGTATAAGCAAAGGGGAATGTTAACAGCTCGACAGTTGTGTTCCTTAGCCTAGCTACAAGAGCAAGTGAACCTCTAAGAAGTTTTCAGTACGTTTATTTTGTGTTTATTTTCATATATTAACATAATTTTAGTCGTAGAAGTTCTCTCGGGAGATCAGCAAATTTAGCGAAGGAACGAACGTCAATGATTGCTGCCGCCAGCGAGGCTACAAGTCCAAATAATTTCGGCCTTTCGGTTATTAATGACGGGTCATAAGAGCATGTGTACTTAGGACAAATAGTTGCATTCCAGCATCATATGGGCAAAGAAATCAACAAAAGAATTTCCTCAGCATGGAGAGCATTCTGGTCATTGAAATTCACAATGATGGACAATACTTTGAACCGAAAACTGAGGTTAGATGTACAGGCCTCATGCATATTCCCAACACATTATAAGGATGACAAACTTGGAGCCTAACAGAAGTGGAAAAGAATAATATCCGCATCTGCCAACGTAAAATGGAACTCAAAGTACTAGGAATATCCCTCATGGATAAAATATCATTTGTGGAATTAAGAAAGATGTGGCTCAACGTGCAAACAGCCTGAAGTGGAAATGGGGCGGACATGTAGCAAGGCTACCAAGAAGCAGTTGGGGACATATAGCTACCACATGGGATCTATGTGTAGGTAGGAGAGGAAGACCGAGAACAGGTGGGCAGATTCCTTCAGGAAAGCAGCCGGGCCACACTGGACCAGCATAGCACGGAACCGCAGCACCTGGAAGAGCCGAAGAACAGAGCTGCAGAACGAAGAGAACAAAAGAAGCCAACAGCGAAAGTGATACCAAACTTATAATACAAAAACTTAACAGATAAGAAATGTTATAGACTTAACAAACTCATGGGGACAATAACTTATATATAGACTAGCTCACCATATGAGAACTCAATGAGCCCCCTCCCCACTTGCAGAGGCCCTAATCTTGGATGGGACATAAGTGGCTTAATTCATTCATAATGAAGTTGATGATCAACCCAGGAAAACTGTTGAAGCAAATACATATCAAATATATTGAGAACTCGCTAGAAACTCGGAACTGTTTGAGATCTCATGAAAATAAAAACAGGATAAGTGAAAAAGAACTTGACAAGTAATTCCCATATGAATTAAACGAACATCAGAAACGTCGTAGATTTGAAGTCTGTTATTCACTAGAAAAATGATCCCTTTTTAGTTCGTGTTGTGACCTGTGATGACGATCTACGGCAACCGCAGACTGTCGGCACTAGCTGAATCTCGATGAAGTATAGAAACATTTCGCAAAACCAAACTACACCAGTGAAAGGTTTTCGTGACTGTGTGGTCTGCGGTTGGTTTCTCTACACTGCAGTCTTTTGCATCGTGGGAAAACAATTACTTCGGAAAAAGAATTGTCAAGAAATTGACAAATGCTTCAGAATCTGCTAAAAAGCTGTGCTATACTGACCACACATGGCTCAAAGAACACTCCGGATACTGAATCAACTTGGTTATGCAACTTTATCTCATCCCCTATATTGAGACAGGGATTTCCCCTACCCCTTAAAACTAAGGAAATTATGAGCGATGATATAAAATTCCAGTATACATATATCAACGAAACAATTTACAATTCTCATAAGCATAGTATATTTGACCCAACCATTTGTAGCATGTTCATAGTTTCCTTGTTGAATAAAGAGAAAAGTTACTTTTCACAAAATTACGAGGGAGCGAAACTGTATAGGGATGTAATGGTTTGTGGCTTTATCCCCTACCCAGGACCGTGAAACTGTGCAGGATTTTTCTCGAGATTTCTTCCCTGAACCGTTAGCCTTTGTCGCACTCGACTCCAATTTCTCCCTCAAGGATGATGATGATGATGATTGTTGTTTTAGGGGCGCACAACAGCTAAGGTCATTAGCGCCCAAACATACTAAAAACTGCGTCAGAACTAAAATATAAACAGTTAACACAAATCAAGTCTGAGCAGCACGTTGTGCAACAAAATAAAAGCCCATAACAAGTAACAAGTGGGTGTAATGGTCAACAAAGGACTGGTATTAAAATAGCCGCAATCGCGAAAACAACAGTCCTATAATGGTCCAAAAAGGGTCAATAAAACCCAATAACCATCAACACAATAACATATAAAAACTGGTAGTAAAACACATCAGCAAAAGCTGAAAATAACCCAGAATTGTAAAAGTCTAAACTGGTAACAATAAAACCCCATAACAATACCAAGGGTTATATATAACAACTCAATAAAAGACTGGTACTAAAAACGATGCATCAAATGCTTTAACAACAACAGTCTTAAAAGCGTCTAAAAATGCCGTCATGGATAAAAAGAGAACACCTCACACCTTGCTCCAAAAACCACAAAAACGGATAAAACGGAGCACTCGCTCAACAGCAACCACATCGTCTGCAAGTATTTCCTCAATAGAGGAGGGCAAACCTAGTCTATGTCTAAAAGCTGCCAGATGATGGCATTCAATTAAAATGTGACGCACTGTAAAGGGGTGGTCACAGTGGGGGCAAGCTGGAGCGGGTTGACCATTAAAAAGGTGAGAATGACTAAAACGGCAATGCCCAATTCTAAGACGAGCTAAAATTACTTCTTCGCGACGAACAGCGCGAGAAGAAGTCGACCAGTTAAAAGGGGCGGGTTTACATTCACGGAGCTTATTATTTGGGAGTAATTCCCACTCCTCGCGCCAGCGCGAAAAAATGGCTCTACGTAATGAATGTATAAAATCCCCGAAATAAAAACGCTGCTCGTACTCAGCAGGGTCTAAAAGAGCGGATTTTGCTGCAACATCTGCGGCCTCGTTACCTGCGAGTCCGACGTGTCCAGGCACCCATAGCAGTGTTACCCTGACGCCAGCGTCGAAAAGGGTTAAAACTACATTCTGGACCGTCTGTACCAGAGGGTGGAGGTTGTACAGGTTTCTAAAACTTAAAATGGCACTCAAAGAATCGGAACATACAACACTGTTCCCCAGCCCGTGATCAGAAATAAATAAAACTGCCCGGTCGATAGCATAAAGCTCCGCCATAAAAATAGATGTTGCAACGTCAAGACCGTACGTAAAACTAGCCCCATTAAAAACAAAAGCACATCCTACACCTGTGTCAGATTTTGAGCCGTCGGTATAGATAAAATTCCAGCCATTAAAAGAGGATTTGATCTCGCTAAAAGAACAACGAATAATATGTGCTGCGGTCGAAGATTTCGGACAGGACGTAAGCCCGAGATGAACGGGGGCCTCTGCTAAAATCCAGGGGGGAGAAGAAGTTTCCCCGGCTAAGAAAAAAGCAGGTAACTCAATGTCCAACATCCGTAAAATCTCCCGAAAACGAAAGCCAGCGGGTTTAGGAGTAAAAGACCGAGCAGCATAAAAACGATCAATAGACATGTTAAAAAATGGCCCATTCGTGGGATGACGAGGTTGCGCAGCTAAGCGACAACCGTACGCAGTCAGTAAAACATCCCTACGATAAAACAACGGAGGTTCTCCAGACTCCGCACACAAACTCAACACAGGACTGGTGGGGAATGCCCCAATGGCAACACGGATACCCCGGTGATGAATCGGGTTCAGGCGGCGCAGAACAGAAGGCCGCGCAGAGCCATAAACAACACTGCCATAATCCAATTTGGACCGGATGAGAGAGCGATAAAAACGCAAAAGAACAGTCCGGTCAGCTCCCCAAGATGTGCCACTTAAAACACGTAAAATACAAAGAGAACGTTCACACTTGCCTCTGAGTTGCGCTATATGCGATGACCAGCATAATTTCCTATCGAACACCAAGCCAAGGAACCGAACTTCGTCTGCGAAGGAGAGTGCGTCTGGGCCAAGATGGAGCGAAGGTGGAGGATACTCCTTGTGGCGCCAGAAGTTCATGCAGACGGTCTTCTCTGCGGAGAAACGGAACCCGTGAGAGACACTCCAAGCGTGAAGGCGGTCGAGACAGTATTGGAGGCGGCGTTCCAAGAGACAGGTTCTCCGAGAGGAAAGATAAATGGCAAAATCGTCTACAAATAACGACGATTGTATTCCTGGCGGTAAACACTGGGTGATAGAGTTAATAGCAATGGCAAACAGTGTGCAACTTAGTACCGAGCCCTGAGGTACGCCGTTTTCTTGAATAAAATTAGATGATAAAACTGATCCCACGCGAACATGAAAAACCCGGTCTTTCATAAATTCCTGAATAAAAACAGACATACGCCCACGTATGTTCCAATCGTGAAGCGTTCGGAGGATACCGCCTCTCCAGCAAGTATCGTACGCTTTCTTACGGCAACCGTTTGGCACTTGCGCACAAAACCGTCCATTACATGGGTAGTTAAAGACACCAGGTGGTCGACCGAGGAACGATGACGCCGGAAACCACACTGGGCGTTCGTTAATAATTGCCTCGACTCCAACCACCACATGAGCCGTCCGTTAATCATGCGTTCCATCACCTTGCAAACGCAGCTGGTGAGGGAAATCGGACGGTAACTGGAAGGAAGATGTGGGTCCTTTCCAGGCTTAGGTATCGGAATGACGGTGGCCAATCGCCAAGCGTTGGGAAATGTGCCATAACACCAAATAAAATTAAAAATTCGTAATAAAAAGGCTTTGCCTTCTGCTGGTAAATGCTGCAACATGGCAACGTGAATGTCATCTGGCCCCGGTGCGCAATGTCGAGAGGTAGAAAGGGCATGCTCCAGTTCCCTGACGGTAAAAGGAACGTTGTAGCTCTCCTGATGGTCGGAGGCAAACGAGAAACTCTTCCTCTCAACCTGCTCCCTTAATGCGCGAAACGTAGCCGGGTAATTGGCGGAACTAGAAACATCAGCGAAGGTTCGCCCTAAAACATTGGCGACGTCAGTCGGAGTGGTGAGCACTCGATTTAAAATCCTAAGACCGGGTATAGGTGTAAACCTTGGTTTGCCAGCAACGCGGCGTAGCCGTTCCCAAACTACGGATGAAGGCGTTGTGCGGTTAAAAGAAGAGGTAAAAGAAATCCAAGAAGCCTTTTTGCTATCCTTAATGACTCGGCGGCATTTGGCGCGAAGTTGTTTGTAGCAAATCATATTTGCTGAGGTAGGGTGGCGACGAAAAGCTCGGAGAGCACCTCGGCGTGCACGCAATGCGTCCCGGCATTCATCAGTCCACCAGGGAACCGGAATGCGTCTGGGGTGACAAGACGACCGGGGAATAGCCTTATCTGCGGCGGTAATGATGACCGTACGGAGGTGCTCGATCGCGGTGTCGATAGATGGAAATTCACACCCTGAAAATTCGGCCAAAGATCGATAGAGAGGCCAATTCGCCTTATCAATGAGCCATTTTGACGTGCGCTGTGAATGTGCGTTCGGAGAGAGTACATGGATCTGACACGGAAAGTGGTCACTGGAATATAAATCAGAGATGACGTTCCAGGTGAAATGTACAGCAAGTGAGGCAGAACAAATGGATAAGTCCAAGTGCGAAAAGCTATGAGTGCTGTCAGAGAGAAAAGTAGGTTCACCAGTGTTGAGAAGTATAAGATTGTGATTCAGCAAAAAGTCAGCTAAGAGGTTACCTCTTGCACACTCCGTGGTGGAACCCCATAGGGGGTGGTGTGCATTGAAATCCCCCAAAAGAAGAACAGGGGGTGGTAGCTGAGACAAAAGATCGTCCAGGTCAACTGTGGTGATGGTGTCGGACGGAGGTAAATAAACAGTGCAGACTGAATAACTAAGGCCAGAAAAGTGAACTGTAGCTGCAGCAGCTTGTAAAGGAGTCTGGAGCTGTAGTGAGGTGCTGTACACGTTATTGTGAATTAAAAGTAAAACTCCGCCGTGAGCGGGAGTGCCATCTTCGGGAGGGAGATCAAATCTCACCGAAGAGTAACCGCGTAAATTAAAAGAATCACTTGGGCGAAGCTTAGTCTCTTGGAGACACACGAGCAAAGGGTCAGTAGAACGTAAAATTAATTCGAGGTCAGGTCTGCGACTACGGAGACCACGCACATTTCACGAAAGGATAGCCATTGTTAAAATTAGATAAAAGAAGCTAAAAATTTACCACCTTACTTTTTGGACGGTGCAGGGCGAAACAAACGTCCTTTTTTCAGTCGCGTGGGACTCGGTGGTTTTGAAGGAGCAGGCACATCCTGCTCCATCACTTCCTCAGAGGGAGGGCTCTCCCGCTGAGAAGCATCCACCGATTCCAACGCCTGGAATCGGTTGGATGTAGATATAGGCGGCGACGGCGACCGCCTAGCGGGTTTGCTCCCATCATGGGAGCGTGACCTCCGAGGAGGAGAAGGGCTCTTCTTCTGCTCTACCTGAGTTGACGACTTTAAAAAATCCATTCGTGTAAAACTCGTCCTGAACTTAATATCAGGGGCATTAAAAACAACCGCTTTGGGCCACGGTAGAGCGCTTTGGAGAACTAGGAGTAGTTTGGACCCGTGTAAAAACAAGATCGCAGGTCTGCGTACTGCTATCGCACTTCTTGGGCGCAAAAGAAGCTGCTGCGCTGTAGGTGCCGGTCTTAGGCACGACAGGTTGGCGAGACTGGAATCGCTTCCGGGCTTCAGTGAAGGAGAGTTTTTCCTTCACCCGGATCTCCTGGATACAGCGCTCCTCTCGAAAACGAGGGCAATCGCGGGACGAGGCTGGATGTCCACCGCGGCAGTTGACGCAGACAGGAGCAGATGGGCATGCTCCCTCGTGACTTGCTTCACCGCAGGTTGCACAGATGGGAAAGGCACTTTTACAGGATACGCGAGTGTGTCCAAAACGCTGACATTGAAAACATCGCAACGGGCTCGGGATATACGGGCGCACTTCTATCACCTCGTAGCCCGCCTTTATCCTCTGCGGCAAATCGACCCTGTCGAATGTGAGGAAAAGAGTCCGGGTCGGCTGTAATTCCCCCTCTTTCCTTGCCTGTACACGATAAACTGAGGTGACCCCTTGGTCTTCCAGACAGCTCTGGATTTCCGGGTCAGACATTCCGTCTAGAACATTTGTGGTGACAACTCCTCGCGACGAATTCATGGTCTTATGTTTCTCGACACGGACGGGATATCCGTGGAGTAGCGTCGCCTTGAGCAACGAGTTGCTTTGAGACAGGCCAAGTGTCTCCACCAAGAGTGATCCGTTGCGTAGACGGGTACAGGATTTAACGGGCCCAGCTATGGCATCAATGCCCTTCTGAATTTTAAATGGGTTTACGGTCGTAAACGACTGACTCTCTTCAGTTCGACTAATGACCAAGTATCGAGGGAAAGACTTCTCGCATACTTCTTTTACGTCAACTCTTTTACGTTTAAAATGTAAAGGATTATTTTCCAGTACCATAGCGGTTTATTCCTCCACCATTGCAACCGTCTCCGATAGCGGGCTGCTTCCTGGGCGCCACCCCGGCTTAGGTTACTGGCTCTGGCCTGAACAAAGTAACCTCAGGGTCACACCTTCCTGTGGGCTGACGAAGGGACCCAATCGCCTGCAGGAAGTCTACAGCTCATGCAATGGCCCTTCCCTGGGCCTGGCCTTTACCAGGGGATACGCTCCTGTCCTACATGATAACCCTGTGCTGGGAGTTACGCCGTTACCCAGTCACATTTTACCGCGTCAAACACGGGGGCACCCATCAGACAAAGAACAGGGAAGTAGGACTAATAAAACAATAAAAGAGGCGAAATAAAAAGGAGTCAAACGCGCTGAGCGCGGACCTGAGGGAGCAGCTCGGGTGCCTCGGGGTCGCTACGCCCCGTACCCAATAAATTGGGCCCCTGAGGGGTCCCTCAAGGACATGTAAACAAGTCGTATTGAATCCATTGCGTACAGTTAGGTCAGAGAACTCAAGCTGACAATGCTGAGAAAAGCGCGAAATGAAGTCACCAATGTGAGGGGCAGAATTGCAATCAGAACGCTTAAACTGTAGCGATGCAAGATGTACGCGGCGTCATGAAACGGTGCGGCTAAAGTTAAATACAATTATCGAAGCGACGGGAATTAGTGACAGTTCTCCATTCTCTGCCAGTTTTACACTGATCGTGCGCCGCTAAGTTTTTCACTGACTTTGTTTTTTTGTTAAGTGAGATATCATTTGAAGCAACCTGGTGTCACAGTGATTTGTCTTTCTACCCATTAAAGAGGGTAAATAAAGAGCCAGATATCAGCGATTAATTATTAATTCAGTGCTTTTCATTTGGACACGTCCCTCCAATTCTTTTACTCAAGGAGCGCCGAGGCGTCTCTCAAAATGCACTAGACTCATCACCTTAGTCAGGGCAGCAAAGCAAATTTCCCTTCGTAATTAATAGAAGCGGAAAAGAGAGTGAAGATGGGAGCAGAGAAGAGGAAAACGGGATCAGCAGAGGAGGTTACGAGATGATCAACTCCGGTATTCAACAATCCATCTCCTACATCTCCCATACACACCCTGAGAGAACCCCCTAAGACAAATCTGCTTCCTCCCATCCGATACCAAAGTTCCTACCCGACCAATAATAATTCAGTAAACACTTTCACTAGTCATTTTCACCATTTAAATCATCACAGACCTAGAAATCACGCTTCAGTATTCACCTCACTTTTCAGCAATTGACTTTTATTTACATAAATACCTGGGAAATTTCCTGAAGAATAAAGTTTACTTAACTTGTAAGAAGCTGAGAAGGCATTTACAAATTCACTGTCTCCAGAAATGTCCAGTTTTTATCAAAATGACATATCTCATTGCTGATTATTTAAATTATTAAATATAATTTTGAATTTATTACAAAACCGCTTTTAGTTTACAAGTGAATAATGTATAAAAAGACGATTTTCTTGTTAAATAAGAATATTTGGAAAATACCGAATTTGAAATAGCCTTCTAAAACAAGGCCAAAAACATACATCACCAAAAGAAAAAAAGAAGTTCCTAAACCATTTGAATATTAATTTACTTTCTTACTTTAAGTTAACGTTTCCTCTCTCAAGCGCGAAAACAGCATACGCTTTAAAATGCAAGCTTGGGACGTAGCAAAAACATTCCTTAATCTTTTATTATTTTTTCCCCAAGTATATTTCGTAATTGTAAAGCAAAAAATAATGTTTTGTCTCCTACGACAGAAGCAAATAAATTCAGTACTTTTTATCGTAGCTTCAGTTTTTTCTTGAAGCCCATTGCATTGCTCTGTTTGATAGCCGCAATCTTCGCAGAATTTGTCATTGTCTAAACGTGGGCTGGCCCCGAGCTTGATATAATTTTTATCTACATCCCCCCATACCTCATTGCGATCTACCAGTGCAATTCATCTTCCACTTGTACTCTACTACGCCTTGCAAATTACTCATGCCGTAACGACACTTAGCTTTACGATATTAAAAGGTTTTTTTATTGCTGTGTGGAATGGACATGTTTCACTGATGCTGCTTTTTGCTTTCCCGTGTAGAGCAGCAAGGACAGAATATTTTGAGTTTTGTGGCAACAGAGATTCAAGGCTTTTTACTGTTATAAACGATGAACTTTTGAGCATGGAGATTAGGGTATTCTCTTGGGAATGGGCTATTCTACACACCTAAAAACTAACTTGGTGCATGGACAAGAGTGTGGTATAGACAGAAGTTTACTTGTTTTCCTTTTAGGCAGCGTTAGTGTGGTATGTCGTTCTAACACGAATTTCACCTTGCTATGTGGTAACCTACAAGGGTTTTTTTTTCAGTTCGTTTGGTACTTGAGGTTATTTGATTTAAGGGCCATCTGAGCGCATTTATTTAGGGTAGTGCAGTTGCCGCAAATGGAAAGGGGAGATAATGTGTCGCCTATTGTTAGTATTTTAATTTTACTGAAAGCATATAATGATACTGTTTTTGAAACTGATAATAAGCTCTAACCTGTGTTGAAAACGAGCCCTATCTGTGGCAATACATTGCCGGTGTTTGTCTCTCGTAGCTTGTTAACAAGTTGGCGAACAGTTTCTCTACCTAGAACACACAATTGGCAGAATATTTTCAAGTTAATCGGCTTACCACTTCCGTGCTAGAAATATAAAACACATTCTTCAAGAATAATATATTGATGTAGCCGCATAAATAACAATGAACATTCAGCACACAATTTACACGCAATGAAAGTACCGAATAACACAGGAAGGCACAACCCCTCGCTGACAAAGCCTATCTGAAACCAACATCAAGCTGCTACCTGCACATTAATTATAAGCTTTGGTGTCTGGCTTCTCCCAGTATGAAGCTGCGCTCTGTCGGCCCGTATCTCAAATAACCTCACTGTAGATCTAACTCTTAAACCAAAATTTAAGTGTTAATTTTATTTAGATGGGATTATAGCTCAAATTGAACTTTTTACGGATATTGGAATATACCGGGTGTCCAAAAATTACACCAACAAACTTTGGCATAAAATAAAGTTTCGTTTTTAAAACACTTTTGGTTAAGGAATCCAAGGGGCTACGACATCTTGTTTCAGTGCTATAAGGTTAGTCGCTATTTGGATGATTTTGCCGTAAGAGGTTGGGGTAATTCGGTATGTGAAAATTAATAAATAGAGTCAATAAATAATTATACAGTATTCATTAGATCTTCTATGGAAGCAACAGGAGTTTCGTAAGCAAGGGGCTTCATGTGTCCCAAAAGTAGAAATCAAGGGGATTAAAGTCAGGCGAGCGCGCCGGCCAAGCAACGGGCCACCCCGATCTATCCAGTGATTGCCGCATGTACCTGACAGAAGACGGAAGTACTTCATTGCCAAAGTGAGCTGGTACACCGTCGAAGGAGTAAACAAACTACGGCGAAGCATTAATGATGCAACCTTGTTGCACAGAAACGAAACGTCGCAGCCCACTGTTCCTTTAAAAATAACGTTATCTAAGTTATCTTAATTTGTCGCTCTACTTTTGGAACATTATATATATTATATGTATTAAATAATTACATACATATTATGGACAGCAAAATTTTTGTTTTATAAATAGAACATGTACATTTTAAATAATAAGTTGAAAAGAGGATTTTATATGACGTCATAACAATTTCAATGCTCTATATTCGCACTTTTGAAGTTCAGAGCTTTTTAAATTGAATCTCTATAAAATTCATGTAATCCATAAATTTACAGCACGTAATGCAGAATTAATAATTGGTGGTTTTAAAATGACGTAATATTCGTTCCGTTGTCTGAGGTTTGGTTTCAACCAATAGGGCCAAATTTCCAGCAACTATTTGGAGTCGTTTTCTGTGACTTAAAATTAAGAATGCCATGTTGAATTAGTCACATGTTTTTCATTTAGCAATACAGTGAATGCGAAAAAATAATCCGTTTAATATTGACCCGGATTTTTGTCGAACTAAGAAAAGAATTCCCAAATACTGGATGAATAAAAGAAAAGATAAGGAGAGAAATTAGTATCTTCTTATGGAGATTGAATATTACTATAGGAACAGTAAGGCGATTGATGGTCGTTTTGAGAACATGGTGTAAATAAAAAGCTATATACTGCACATTTTTATATTTCAAACTAAAAGGAGATATAAGACGGAGACCCAATGGCTCAAAAATATTTATATGCCTTATGAAAAATATATTAAAAACTGTAATTAAGTGTTATATAAACGCGAAAATATCATGCCTGTAGCTTCCATAACAGCAGAATTAAATTCCCTTCTAGAAGAATGATAGCAATAAAGCAATACTGAAAATTAACAACAAAAGACTAAGCAATAACCGATGCCTTGGAGGAAGGAATGAAATGAATTATAACAGTCAATGAAACTATAGACCGCCAGGGTGGCCAAGGTCGCTAAGGCATGGACTCGTGAGCGGGAGATCTGGGGTTCGATTCCCACTTGAGGTTTTTTTTCTGGTTTACCTCAGTCCTCATAAATGGCAATGGAGATGCCCTAAACTTAGGCCTGGAACGCTTCCTTCCTTTAAAAAAAAATCCTTTCCCCGTTTATTACCTAATTCTTATGTATCATCAGTGTCCACCGCCTGTGATGCCTCAGTAGTGATAAAACAGGCGTTAAACACAATTAAAAATGATACTAGAATGTGTAAGGAAAATAAATGTAGGTAAAATAGAGAGAGCGCTAAAAATGTATACACACTTCATGCAAAGAAAAAAACTGTGTTAACATTGAATTCACACACACAGAAAATTATGAGCACTAATCATCATAAGACTTTTATACTTACAACATTTGCTCAAAATGTCCACATCGGCGTCGATACACTTCTGAGTCGTTGAACTACTGATTGAGCAACGTTTGCTAAAGTTTCTTCAGCGATTGCAGCACACGCCATTTCAGGGTCATTTTCGTTTAATGCATACAAAAGTATTGGGATGAAAACCTTCAACTTCGCTGTTTTAACAATACGACGTACGCTGGTTCTGCTAATCCCAGTCTCACGTGCACATTGCTTTGTAGATTTCTGCGGCGAGTGCTAAAAACGTTCCAAAACCATAGCCGAGAACACGGGGCTTGTTGCTGTGCGAGGTCGCCCAGATCCGTCCTTGTGAACATCGCATACGGTACCACGAGTCTCAAATTTGTCTCGAATGCTTTCAATTGTTACTCGTGTTGGCGGTTCTGTTCTGTACACACGTCTCCATTGTCTTTGAACTTCAACAACATTCTCGGTTTTCCATTACCACTTCAAAATTGCTTTCCGCTGCTCAAAGATAATCTTGGCTTCAGTTTGTTGTAGCAACGCTAGCATAACGTAATGTAATCACGTCTGTTTACAGAATATCATACGATTATCTTGTCTTCATTTGTTCATTGTTGAATTATCCGTCACGTAGCAACGCTATCATAATGTATGTGAGTCACATCTGTTTACAGAACATCATACTACACATTACTGTTGTTTTTCGGTCCAACTTTGAAGTATATCAAATAGATATCTACTGTGAAAGAGTGTATACATTTTTGGCACCATGGGTATATACCTTAATAAATCATCTGATAAAGATATAGTTATGAAACTTTTGGAATCTGAAATTGGTTTTTAAAATAGATGAAAATTAAAAGAGAGATAATGAAAATATGCATCCTTTCATCTATTTTATGTGGGTTTCTAAGATGGAGCCAGAGACAATAAAAATGGAAAGAAAAATTCTAGGCATTACAAAACAACAAAATGCCAAATAAGGAAGAAAACTGGATTTCAAGATGCTGTCATCACATTTTTTAAACGCTTTTTAACACGGAAATGATGGAATTACAGCTTGAGTACTAGAATCGGCAAAAGACATCCAGGATGCCAAATGATCTACTGATCGGATAAGCAAAGAACCGGGAGCACTTGCTAATGGAGAATGTGGCAGTGAACATGAGTGGATATCTCCCGGAGTAGCAGTCTAAAAAATATCTACCTATGCTTCTGTGCTTGGAAACCTCTCAATCTAATAAAAATAGCCCTGCCCTCAAATAAATTCAGAGTATAGAGTACAATTTCTACACATTGTGATCTAAATTCAGCAGAAAACGAATTACTAATATAGCATTCTCGATTCTTATACTTTGCAACTTCGAAAAACGCGTTTCTCAATGTAGTGCAACGTTTGATTCTTTTTTGGCGCAGAAAGGCTGCAAAATGTTCGCAAGAACGACATTGGGCTCCGCTGCAGGAGTGAGATAGAAGGAACTTAAAAGCTCAGCGTGTATCAGCACTTCCTTTTTGTTCACCAGTACGAAAAGGAAGAAAAAGAACGAAATGGTCAGCACTTTTATCTTTTAACTGTTCTTACGTCGTTAGTGAACTGAACTGGCAAGTCTACCGTAAGAGTAATGTTGAATGTTATCGTTTTTCTTTTGTTCATTTCAGATTATAGAAGTATCAGAGAGGTCAACGTGTCCAGACGTTCGCCAATACTTTCTGTCAGTTAAATGATAGAAAATCAAGACTATGTTCGATAAAAATCGTTCGAAATAATTTTCCTATTAAATTGTCAGAACTTACAGACTTAAACTTACCTGTGAATCTCGTAAGCAGTTCATGTAAGCAGGAAATGTAGCACCTGCTTTTTGCTATTATATTATACGTGTCGTTATGAAAGAGGTGACCGCATTTGTAGGACTGGTAAAGCGCCGGCATTCTAGTATACTAACATATGATATAATGCATTTCTTTACTGATTATCTAATATCAACAAACTCTATTATATTCACGTTTTTATAATAGCCAAAATTGCCATTCACAGTGTTGTGCTTCTAATGCAAGATCGCGGGTTCAATCCTGGCCAGGACCATGAATTTTTTCGGACGTAAAGATCCTAAGTATGACTTTGTTCGTGTCGTAAATTGACGGCATGTAAAAGAACTTCAAGCCTGAAAGAAGAGGCCTCTGAGCAAAATTTATCGGCCGTTTCACGCCCTGAATAGAATGGGACGCTGATGACCTGAAATGTTTCAGGCGTCAGTAAATAAGCCAAATCAACAATATTATGCATTGACTTTATATACAAGGTAAATAAATAAATGCCCTCTTCGCCCTCCAGTGTGTGCTAGCTCTTAATATTTTGTTTCTCCAGTGAGGCACATTTAAAACCACCCATTCACAAGTGGGCTGTTGACAATATCTGGCACCGCAAACTAGCAACACAAGGGAACTTGTAACACTTGGGTACTACAAATAATGTATTCTATACTTGCCCTTCTTATAGAAGAGACTGGGCGTGCTGCCCATTTTGTACGATACACAATCTTCATCTTCTTAAGTAATTACTGTTTCCATCGTTAGTTTTCTGCCCTAAATAAACCCTTAATAGAATTACGTCCGTTCTTCTTCAAGCAGTTGTAAACGACTCGCAAAGGATCGGCTTTAAAGGTGCTTCACGGTATAAAGCTTAACATTAAATTACAGAGTCTTCATTAAACGCGTAACCAGATTAACAAGGTTTTGCTTGCTCTGTTTCTAACCGGTTATGTTCCCCCTCCATTTTCCCCTCCTCACCAAGTGCTGACACGAAGTCTTTGGGTTGTAAAGGAGTTGAACGTTGTGAGACCTCGTGTTTCAATATGATAGTGTGTTAGTGCTGTTATTATGCCAAAGAGTCCGTATACTTTAGCACACAGAATCTTCATGTGTGATTCCTATGTGACAACAAACTCTTGTAGAGAAGTGAGACAACAGACTGTTTCCCGCTGTTCGTGCGCCTCACGGAGAACGGTTCGTAATCTTGTGAATACATTTATGGAAATGGAATCTGTTCTTGATAAGAAACCGAAAGTAAAACGCCATGTACAGAGGAAAAACTCGATGACATCGAAGAAAAGTTAGAAGGAAGTGCAAAGAAATCTCTGAGAAAGTTTACACATGAATTAGGAATTTCGCAAACTTCGACTTGAATGTCACTAAACTTTTAAAATTAAAACCCTATAAGATAACTGTGGTTCAGGAATAGACACCATGCGATAATGTAAGTAGTGTTTATTTCTGCAACTGAGTGTTCGATAATGTTGACATGCCTATATTAATTTTTTTATTTTTATATTTATTTATTTGTTTTAACGGACTACGCTTGGTTTTATTTACATGACCATGTAGCGACAAAAGCAACTGGAGTGGAAAAAGCCCCGATTCTTGTTCACGAAATGCCCAAATAATTGGTGTTTGGATTATTGTAGAAAACAACAAGCTTGAATTTAAGGGCCTATGAATATCCGACTCTGACGGCAAGCAGTTGCTTCCCGGTACCAAGCAAATGCCGATTAATCCGACCATAGTTATATTCTGTATAGATGCTATAATTTCTTTTTTAAATAGTATGATGAATTAAAAAAAATCGGAGAATTCCACAACTAAATTATAAGAACAACATGCATAATCGTAATAAAAAAAACTGAAAACCATTAAAAATGTTTTTTCAGATAACTGCGCAATCCGTTTCACAGACGTTGCATGTTAATGGAAAAGGATAAGCAATTTCCCGAAATATAGTTTAGAGTACCACAATGTTATTGTCACCCTATCAAATTTCTTCTCTTCCGGCCGGGAGAGGGGTCTATGTGGTGACTAGGCCGGCCATCTTTTGAAGTCGAAATGTCCAGACACCTATAGGAAGATGTTTTGTTGGAGAGTGGGAGGTAAATTCTAACTAAGAATACTTAAATATACATTCATTTTTAATGTTTCTAATATTGCCGCTGTTCAAGATATTCATAATACCGAAAACTGACATTAAATTGTAACGGAACAAAAAGTTGAACGTAGTGTCATCAAATAGCAGGAAACTCATTGACCTTCCATCTTCTCAGATGTAACTGAGAATATCACTGAATTCTTGAGCGTCATCAAGAGTTAACTCAGAAAAATTGCACCATCCCCGTTATTTCTTATATGCCTTCAAATGTCAGGACATTTTAGTATCATATCTGGACGTCAGGAATAAAATCTGGACCCTAGTGCTGGCTCCATGCTGCCCAAGTACTGCCTTCTGGACATAGTATTGCAAACACCCAAAGCTGGGAGTCAGAGACGGTCATTCGGTAGGCCCTGTCGCGCAATGCGATACCAAGCCTCGGAAGAAAAGCATTTTAAGACGTGTTATAGACTGGTTTTAGTTAGCACACTACTTAAGCACATTTAAAGGTGTAAAACATTCTTATAGGATACCAAAGTGAAGAATATGATGCAAATTAAATATTATAACAAGGGATTTAAGCAAATTAAAGTTCTAGCCCAGTTTTTCTTGCTTAAATGACATTAATTTTATAATTAAAGAACACTACACACTAATGTATTTGTGGGCAACAAAGACTGTAGCATTTTCGGTGTTAGGTAAGTAGAATTATAAAAGAAACAAGCTCACGTCCTTCAATTGAGAATAATAGAAGTTATATGCCACATAACGCTCTGTTTGGTTATTTTTTCAACATACCTATATAATTTGCTATGTTACGAATAAGAGTTAATATAATATAAAGCGTTAAAAATTTAATTCCAGCTGTCTTTTTATTTAAAGTGACGCAGTGAGGTTCTTTATGAACTTTTCTTTACGTCACATGTTAAATGCAGTTATGCTCATATTTAAAACCGTACATTTATCCATTTGAAATAAAATTTAGGACAGTTACTTCTAAGTGTCTAATAAATTACTTATGAAAAAGTGAAAATGACTTCGAATTTATATTTAGCTTTAATTTCTGCACCTATTTAATATTTTTAATGAAGAAATTCAAGTAAATATGACACCATTCTCTAAATTATTGTTAATGATCTTTTTTGAGGTAAAAGATTAGAAAGGATAGAGCTGATTGGCTCCCAGCGAACAGAGCCCACTTTCGATGTAGCTATATACAAAACAGGTGGGGTCTACATATTACAGATATATTGTTACAAACATTTAAAAATATTGGTCATGATGACACTTGCTTTAAATGAGTTCATGGATAAAGGCATTTAATATAGCAGGTTGACTACAGAGGGTATTCAAATTTGGCTTAAACCTCTACTTTTACTTCTAGCATGGGAACAAATCTCAGCATTATTGTTGTGGACAGATCGCCGCTACATAAAATTCCAGTTCTCTCGTACAGCTTGATGAGTGAAAAAAGGAAATAGCAAACACAAACCGAACAAGAGCTACAGAGTTGGCGAATCTCTCTATACAAATGTTTATTTTATAAACTACCTGTCTCTACGGAAAACTGTTGCATTTGTCCAAATGCAGCGGTAATGAAGTTATCACTGTTCAAAAGTTATACGTTTGAACGTTGGTAAAGTTGTCTGAAACAACTTGTGCTCTTCCCATATTTATTTTAGCCTGACAGATAGCAAACATTTAATCTACCTACTTAACTAATCTGAATAATCAGAAGGTTCCAAGAGATATTTTGGCCTGCATTCACCGCTAAGCGCAGCGCGTGCAGGGTCAAGGTCACCATGGTCAAGGCCAGTCGCTTGTGCATAATGAGACTCCCTGCCCTGATAGCTGCAGGCCACTGTAACAATAGCTAGCGTTATTTCTGTATTTGTTTTATTACATACTATTGGTACAACAAGCGTTATTAATCACAGTATTTTAGTGACGCCATGCTGTACATGATCTTAAGAAAATATCAGGGCAGAAATTGAAAGTAAAGCAGGAAATTCGCAAATAAAAGAAGTCAGATGTACATGAACAACCTTTGAACGACTCTTATGACACGTGTTAGTACTCATCATAAAATAATGCTAATAGTATCTGTATGCTATTACTGATCAAAGTAGTGCTAGTAGAACCGTGAAGAGAACTTGTCAATCGACAGAACCAGCGACTGGCAGGACTTTGGTTCATCACAGCTTGCTTCAGCTGTGCACACAGGACAATAATATTAAGAAATACGATTTCTGTAACGTATATTAAACACAACAAATACATTTAGGCACATTTCAAAATACTAATAAAATGTTACCAAACAAGTAATTGGTAGTACATGTGTATTTTCAGTACTTTCTCTTTTTAAATTAAACAGTTGAAATTTCTGTAGATCATTTTCCAGTAATCAAAAATAGGAGATGTTTTTTTACCTTTTATTTCATAATTAAAAATGTTTTGACAAATTATCCTATATGAACTATTTTGAATATGGTGCAATGTTACTGTTACAAAGAAATCAGTTTGGTATGTGCTGTATAAAATTGATGAAATCTGTAACATGCTTAAAGAAAATAAAAGAAATTAAGGAAACTAGGAAGAGATATGAACTAGCTTTTTTTTTAATATTATCTACCTAGAAGTTTGAAAATAAGCAGTATTTGCCTTAAGTTAAGCTGGATACCTCTAATAGTGGTGCCATTAATGTAGTTTATAAGTAAATTTAGAAAAACTTATCTACAGCAAGGTTTTGTAAATTAACTCTTTTTATTAAAATGTATTAAACAAACTATGAGTATTAAGGAAGCTATAAAATGTGATTGGGGTTCAATTTTATGATGTTGTTATATTGCTCTTTTTGATCATGTAGCAAAGGTTTTAAGATTTCACACAAAGAGTGGTAGGAATCTATTTAATTCCCTTCTTTATTTTTTTATTGTTATAAAGAATTAAAATCATGAGTTTCATAACAGTATACGTCAACTTTTCGGCGTTATTGGAGTTTAACAGTAATTAACACTATTGCTAAGTATTTCAGTTATTTAATTGATCATGATAGATTTCACTACATTAGCTATGTGTGCCCAACAAAAGAGCTTTTGCTCATGGCTCTGAACGAGATTTTGCTCAAATAAGAGCTAAGTAAAGGTAAACAAGATGTACACACAGCCGATGGTTGGATTAGCATAATGCAAAACTCATAAAGAAGAAAAATGAATGTAGTTAAAACAGAGCAAGTATGATTTAGGACTTTACAACTGTTTCTTGTAAAGTTAAGAAATTCTTTCTCGATGTGACATCTTATAAATTAATTGAATAGAAATAAAATATAACATCGAGTAAGATATCAAGTGAATTAGTTACAGAAATGATTATGATCCAAGGGAAATACGTTGAAGGGTACAGGGGAAAAACAATCAAAAGTTCACTTTTGGTGAAATTTGAGATTTTGGTGCCAATGGATTATAGGTACATAGTACTACATTCCAACACATTCGTACAGGCAAAAACGACATGTAGTGTATAAAAATCAGCATAGAAAAAATAGTGTCCAGGAGAAAAACAATCAGAGTTCTGTGTAAAGTACCCACAATGGTACCATAGCAAGAAAGGGAGCTGATGAAGTTGCATCAATGTTGTTTGACTTTTGTTTCTATCACCTGCACCCATCAGTTCCAAATTTGCAATTTTTTTTGTGATTCGTGCCCCGGCCAAAATAAAAATTATACCATTGTGCCTCACTCATGGTATGGTTCATAAGTACAAAGCTTTGAATCAGTAAAAGTGACTTTTCTCAATAGAGACCACAGATATATGGAATGTGGCAAAGATATGCGTTTAATACAATGCACAGCGATTGGAATGAGCATATCAGAATATATTATCAAGTGTTCCCAGGATTTTTTTTTAAATCTTAATAAAAAATACAGAAAAAAATGTCCAATGAAAATAAGAAATATACGAGAAATTGTAGCTGACCAAACCTCTTCTAGAACTATAACCAGCTCCTGGGTGTCCCATATTATTGTTGACAAAATGTGTCGTACACAGACCGATGAGCTGCCTGCCCCTTCTTATTCAAGTTTAACTCCACTTTCCAAGATAAAATATGATGACGTACAATGCTTGAAGAGATTCTGTTCTGACAATACTCAGCTACATTTTACAAGGTTACCTGTAATAGAGTGAATAATTTTGGATGGATGATTATTTTCAGCAATGTTTCATTAATGTTTATATTTCCTTCAGCAAATGTCTACAATTTGGCACATTCCATAATACAGTTGGTAGACTTTGATTTTTTTATCTACAAGTACTTTCACTTTTTATTGTTAATTAGAATGAACAAATAACACATGACACTAAATTCAAAAGAAGGGTCTATTAGAGAACTTCCGTAAGAATATTCTAGGAAAAAAATACATTTCTATATATCTAATGTACTTAATATTGTAGTTTTTTTAAACTTCAAAGTACAATTCCTGCATAAAAATAAAATGATTGTTTTTCCCCTGTACCCTTCATATGATAAATCTAAGCTGGGGAGAGTTTACGCTCTGAAAGCGCTAAGTCCAGTCTTATTATAAAGTAGCTTCCTGAAAAAAATCTGTTTTTCAAAGACTTCTGAACTTGTATGATAAGAATTAATTTCCTAACGCTGAAGATTGTAGAAATGGGGTGTGGGAATCTGAGAAAAACTAAATTTGTTCTTTCTCATTTGATGTTATTGATAAAATAAACAGTGAATTAGTGCAGTGACTGCTTTTTTTATTTCTATACTTTTTGCACGCAAAAATAGAACATTCCTCTTCCAAATCAATTTGAGTTATATCTCAAATAATTGCTGCAGACTAATTAGTTATAATCACGCAAGTTTAGCATGTTCTTAAATTTATTACAGGCAAAACACTTGTGATCATCGGTATTTTAATATTTGGCGATTTTATAATTAAGTAAATTTTTGTTAGGAAAAAAACTGAATTTCTAGTTGTCATTTTCAACAAGTATCCCATTATAAGTTTATTGATTTTCGTGGAAATAATGACTTCAATTACTTTGTCTATGTGGGAGAGTAGGCGATGATTAGAGAATAATATGGCCTTCAAATTAATGGTTTTAAAAATAAAAATATTAAAAATGATATTGTTTATTTTATTTTAGATTAATTTATGGAAACTCACATGCAAGAAAAATATAAAGTGCAAAATACTAGTCTTAAAATTTGCGAATACGTGTCTCAAGTTACTTTTTTGTAAAAATGTAATTTTTGATTCTTGTATTAGTATTTGAGATTTCTATTGAACTGGAAAAATAACTGTGTTGTTATTATTTCTTTTTTTATTGAACTATTCTTAATTAAACATACATAAATAGCTCTTTTTGCATCTCTTTCATTGTACAGAACGAACTGTCTCCCAATAAATGGCATGTACATCCCCATGTAGCAGCCACTTTAATGAACTTGGCGTGTTGACTCTGTAGAGGATATTTGCAGCTTGGGCCGTGCACGCGTCACTCTACAGAGGGAACAACGTATTGTTTGCTCCACCTGCCAAAAGGCAAACATGCTGAAATGAGG
Organism: Metallyticus violacea; assembly: GCA_030762175.1. Lineage (NCBI taxonomy): Eukaryota > Metazoa > Arthropoda > Insecta > Mantodea > Metallyticidae > Metallyticus > Metallyticus violacea. The sequence goes on from CM060841.1 coordinate 50,295,960, forward strand.
TTCAAAGTTAATAATCCCTCAGGACGAACCGCAGAAAAACCTCAACAGATAATAATAGCCCGATGGAATCTGGACCCAGGCCGTCCTGCGATATAAGCCCTGATATGAAGATACGCAAAGCGCCGTTAAATCCCAATATAATACATCATTCGCCATTATATGCGTTTAAGTGCTACAGATTACTGAGCCCATTTTGAGTGAATGCAGTAGGAAATGACATTCAGTATACTAACAGGCAAATGCCTCCAGAGCCTTCTCTCGAAGCGGAAATTGAAAATGGTAACTAGAACATGTCCCGTCCATATTGATCGTGACACTTGGGCGATGCAATCACTGTGCTCACACCAAATGTAAATATTCTTGCTTCCTGTGGAAACATCAAGACGTTTTATGGCCATGATTGATGCTTTCGATTTTATCACCGCTTTACACGCGATGCCCAATTCGCTGGGACCTAACGACACGTTCACATAATTTATAATAGAACTGAACACGAAACTGAAATAAATTGAGTGCATCGTTGTACGATACATTAATTAGAACGTAAAAGTTTTAACTTCTTGGGCGCTGGAGGTAAAAATCGTGCACGTTCTGTTTGTAAAAAGTAGAAATGAAGTTATTCTGGATCGTATTTACGTTAAAATTCAAAATGCATATTATATATTTAAAGTGGGTTTTTAGTTTATTTTGTTTAATTTAATCCATTGAAAATGTTCTTGTTTGTGCCCTCCACTATTGAAATATAAATATAATATATGTGTATTACATACCTAATCATTATAATTATATATATATATATATATATATATATATATATATATATCGAGGGTGGCAAAATGTATACACACTTTCTTAGTAGATACCTATTTAATATATTTCAAAGTTAGAACAAAAAACAACATTAATGTGTACTATGATGTACTGTAAACAGATGTGACTCATATACATTATGATAGCGTTGCTATGTGACAGTTAAATCAACAATGAACAAATTAAGCCAAGATTATCGTATCATGTTCTGTAAACAGATGTGACTCACATTACGTTATGTGAATGGAGTCAAAATTATGGTTTGAATAGCGGAAAGCAATTTTGAAGTGGTATTGGAAAACCGAGAATGTTGTTGAAGTTCAAAGACAATGGAGATGTATGTACAGAACAGAACCGCCAACGCGAGTTGCACGCATTCGAGACAAATTTGAGACTCGTGGTACCATATGCGATGTTCACAAGGGCAGATCTGGAAGACCTTGCACAGCAACAAGCCCCAAGTCCTCGGCTATAATTTTGGAACGTTTTGAGCACTCGCGGCAGAAATCTACAAAGCAATGTGCACGTGAGACTGGGGTTAGCAGAACCAGCGTACGTCGTATTATTAAAACAGTAAACTTGAAGGTTTTCATCCCAAGACTTTTGCATGCATTAAATGAAGATGACCCTGATCGGAGAATGCAGTTCTGTGAGTGGTTTCGGAACATTGTGCCTGAGGATGGGCCTTCGTAGGGAAAGTTGCTTGGTTTGATGAGCACAATTTAAGTTGAACGGAACTATTAACCGGCATAACTGTGTACACTGGATTGCAAATAATCCACATGTTATTTTGGAAAAGACAGTTAATTTACCTGGAATTAATGTTTGTTTTGGGTAGTCATCTAGGGGTCTAATTGGATCATTCCTTTTTTAAGGAACAGTAACTGAACATGATACGCACATCCGTCTTACCCACCATTCACATACTCCACGGAAATGAGGAATTTTACTTCCAATAGGATGGTGACCACTACCAAATTACCACGAGAAGTGCTTGCGTACCTTGATGACACCTTCCAATGCACTGGGCAGGACAAAGAGGTCCGAATGAGTGCCCACCGGGTTTTCCGGATCTAACTCCGTTGGACTTCTACCTATGGGGAACTCTTAAGGGTGTTGTATGCCGTAGAAAACCAGATACACTGGCAACACTTCGGGAAGAAATTGAAACAGCATTTGCTGCAATCGCTGAGAACACTTTCGCAGTCGTTATATTCAGTTCACCTTGGAAGTCGCGGCAGCTAAATTTATACACGACGTAGTCGAGTTCTACCGTACACAAAACATCAGGGGACGATTAAGATCTTGCGAATAATAAATTACTATATATATTATGTCGTATCGAATGATAATTAACAAATTTGATCTCCTCTCCCAGTCCTGTTGAGTACGACTCAACAAAATAGCAGAATATTACCCTGAGATATTGTTGTCTGTCACGAAGCGTGGACAACAATACCAGAGCGACCATTAGTCAATAGACGATACGCCGCTGCAAAATATAGCGATCATCGACCAAGCCCGCTCCATAATTTTGGCCACCAAACAAACTGCTTCATAATTTGGCGCCAACCTGGGGCACGCCAACAATATACGAAACCGTTCCATCACATTATTTTTGTTTGTATCAGACACTAGCGAATTAAATATTTTTTATTATTCGGATTAAATTATATATTCTGCATCACAATAAAATTGTTTAGTTAATATCGTGATATTTACTATCGTGCTTTAATAAGGTGTCCTTCATTTGCATTGTAATAATCATCGCCAATAATTTTAAGAACTGCAAAGCAGCTTGATTCGGATAGATATCATCACCTAGGATAATACAGCATACTATTACTACCAGCAATTCAATAAGATTAACAAGAAAGGAAAGAGGATGCTAGAATATATAGAGAAGACATATTGTTAAGTTTCGAGAACCAAAGCTCCTTTAGATTCTATAAAATAATAAAGCAATATTGGGGCAGGAAGAAGTACGTTGACAGTTGCAGGGACGAGAAGTAAACGAATGGATGCGAACAGGAACATTGTATCTTGAAGGATTTAGCAACAGTAATGTATCGGAAAGCAGAAGGAATGTTTCATTGTTTGACACACTGTAGGGAAAGAATCGATTAGACAGGAGTTATCTGGGACCCAAATGGAAAATGCGAGAGCTGTTCAATAAATAATGATCATACCTTTTTGGCACCATACCTGTACTCATCCTTACATTTTTAGTCATATTCCTCAAAATAGTTCTCGTTGTATGTAATGCGCCTGTCCTAGCGTTTCTGCCACTCTTCAAAGACATGCTGGAAAACATTTTTTGAGAGGTTCTCCAGAATCGCCTGCTCAGTCTTCATACTATTTCTGATTAAGGAAAATGCTCACCATGAAGGTGTTTCATATATTTAGGGACAAAGGAAAATCTCTCGCTGGGCTAAATGTAAACTTCAGGGAGTATGAGGGACATACTTCACTTTGATTTTTGTGGGATATTTGGCAACACTTGCTCTGTTTGTGGTGCACATCCAACTTGGACTTTTTGTGTGACATGCTTTGCAGAGTTGTTAGGGCATCTTTGCAGTATTGCCCAGTTACAGTTGTATATGAGGGTATGGCAAGCTGGTAAATCATTCCTTGACTATCGAAAAATGAGATGGCCATACTTTTCCCAGCAGTAGCAATCGCTTTTGCTATCTTTTTTTTTTTTTTTTTTTTTTTTTTTTTTGTATTAATGACGATGAAAATTTCCACACGGAGCTTAGCTGTATGCTCTCAGGATCGAAATGATGTAGCCAAGTATCATTAATAATGCCAAGTATCATTAATAATGATTACCTTTGTTAGAAGCTCCGCACGCTAACGTCCTTTTGGTTTGGGAATCAGCAGTCTTGGAACCTACCGGGAACAAACACCTTTCATATGCATCTTTCCGGTTATCAACGTGTGAGTGGTACGCTGTGAAATTTTCAGAATTTCTTAAAGTGTTCTTATGTTATTCGACAATGAAGCAGAATATTAGTTAATGTTTTTTTTTTTTTTTTTTTTTTCCTCTCCTTTGGAGCACAAACATTTTAAATGATCTTGCAGCTGTACAATAGGGGATGTCTCAGCTGAAGATGTATTGAAACGAAAGCAGAATTTCAGTTTACTGTAAGCGGAACTAAACACGTCTCAATTTGCATACTTCTCATAGGCAGGAATCAGAAGTGACAGAAATGAAACTAGTACCCGTTACACATTATGCATTAATGTATCAAAATATTGCAACGTTAAATTTCAGCGCGAGCAATTATGCCTGTAAAAAAGGATAACATCCGCAACTGAACGCAAGCTGCATGGACACGTCACGCCAGTTGCCGGCTCTATCGATGACCGAGTTCTCGTATTTCTTCTCCGACAACTTTGATCAGTGCATTTACACAAATTAAATTTTATTTCACAAAGTGTACTAACCTGTGTTAGAAAAGTTGTTCGGAGTGGTAGCCGTGTGCAATCAGGCATTTCTGACACCGTTTAATGAAAATTGAATTCATTTTCAATAGCTGTTCTTTCGTAATTCTTAAAATTACTCTCCTAGTATTCTATTTTTAATTTTCTGTACAGTAGGAGGTTTATTCCTGTAGTCTTTATTTTTCCTCTGTTCTAGGGGTAACATTTCAATGCAGTAACCTCATCAACACACTGTAATAAATAAAACAAATACTTGAATTATCTGATCTCTTAAATGCAAACTGGGTTAAAATAAACACATAAATAAATAATAATATGACAAATAATGCTTGCTGTCATAACAGCCAACTGCGACTGATTGTTCATGTACAGCCATCAGGCGGGAACAGTCTTATGAGAGGCGACTTGATCGACCTTGGCCATGTGCGCGCTGCGCTCAGCTGCGAATATAGGCCAATAATAACTTTCAGGATAAGATATTCAGTTAACTGCAGAAAATTACATTTTTTCTATCCTTTCATCACCAATCTACACTTTTATCTTCAAACGTACGCTTTGGTTGCAGGATGTACGCTATAAATAATTCATAAGTTATCTTATGGATAATAACAGTTAAAAGACGTAGTGCTGAAGTGAGTTCTTTAATGTGATGTGTATCTTTGGTGACAATATATTAAATTTAATTTTATATCGTCATATAACTCGTCGCCCTTGATTATCTCATTTTTGTAACTTCAATCGATGCACACGTTTTCTTTTCGTTATAATGTCCCAGAGGGTGATCATTCCTTTCTTTAACTCTTTCATAAAGAGCTCAAAACGTTCTCAATTATGAGTATACCGCCACGGGTGGCCGAGGTCGTTAAGGCACGGACTCGTGAGCGGGAGGTCTGCGGTTCGAATCCCGCCAGGACCGTCCTCCCTGACTGGGGTTTTTTCCAGGTTTTCCTCAGGCTTCATAACTGGCAAATGCCGGGGAGAAACCTAAACTTAGGCTGGAACGCTTCCTTCCTTCACAAAAAAAAATCCTTTCCCAATTTATCATTTCATCTCATGTATCATTAGTGTCCACCGCCTGTGGTGCCTCAGTAGTAAACACGGGCGTTAAACACTACTCAAAAAAAAAAAAAAAAACTATGAGTATACATTTAATAAGTTATTTTACATCTTAGAATATTTTAAATAGACTATTGTTTTTATAGTGTTCTCGGATTTTCTTATATAACAGAGTTGTCAAGAAACATTAATTTAAGAATACTTGAAAATAAGTCAATTTTTTGTGGCTAAAATAATTTGAACTTGAATCTTCACAGCTCAACTATATAATACATTTAAGAAATAATGTAGAAAATATGCCAGAATTCTTGTTGACAAAAGCATGACTCTTTCCCTTCCCCTTAAATGAGAAATAGATGAGAAATTCTTTAAAATCTTAGAAAATATTAGCTTATATTTAACGCTTTTACTTAGACGCCTTTCTCATCAGTTTAAAGTTTTAGTTATTAATGCTTGTACTTACGCTCTTTACCTTTCCTCTTATAAATAACCTGTCTCTATCCTACAAGAGTTTCAACCTTGTATCACGACCAAATTACTGCGTTCCGTCACAGAATAGTGGCTTCTCTAACTGTACTAATGCTGATGCTGTCACATTGCGACAGATTGATGATTCACCGTGAGCACATACCAGAGTGGTGCTCCTGTGACACTTGATTTGCACACCTATCTTCCTGTTCCCGTGGGAAAACAGAACTGTAAGCCATTAGCTGAGAAAATGTCGTGGTCTCTTTGCCTGGCTGATAATTAATGGACAGGATTTGCGTTAATAAACAACACTGAGCTTATTTTTGGTTCGATTGACAGTACTTTAATTCAACAATAAATAAATACATTTAAGTGAATGATGTTGGACTGTGTTGTTTTGTGTTAATATAAATTTCTTTTTCTCTTTGCAGGTGAGTGATCGCGAGGTTGTTTTGTTAATATCAGGACTTCCAAAGACACGAGAACTCCTAAACTGAATGTGGTAAGAATTATTTTTCATTAATTTCACTTTTCTCTAATGCAGTCGCACATTTTGGACTATTTTCATTAATATTACTCCCAATTCTATAAATTTGTATTTTATTACTTAATTCTTAACTAATAAAACTAGGAGTATCCTCTATTTTCTCTATGATATTTGTAAAAAATTATCACTTAATCTCTACCTGGAAGAAAAACTCTTTCTCATAAATTTCAAACTATTGTAAATACAGATATACTATTTACATCATCATTCAGA